>CM019123.1:2722500-4077500 GCA_009720345.1 Fragaria iinumae
CAGTACCAGGGACCTTTGCTTTAGAATATTCTCAAGAAGAGGTCCTAACTCATATTTGTTATGTAGGCGATAGGAGTGAAGACAAAGTTCTTCTGCCGACAATGTTTTAAACACAGAATTGGCTAAATAAAGAAAGTTATGAACACTAGATCTCAATCTTCTGGAAGTACACTCATATCTTTACAATGCTATTGAGTCTTTACGAAGATTTGTTAGTAAGTAACTGGGTCTCAGGAATAATTAAGGCCAGGGATGCCACTTACCTTAAATAGCATGAGGATGTCTCACATAACAACATTGATAACTAAAAATGTTGCTTCTAAAGTGACTATAGCAAACGCTGTTGGAAAATCAGACACAACAAAAAGGTCCAATTTCTTTCGAAAGCACCTAAATTCAAGCACCAATAGGTATAAAAATGAATCCAACAAATAAAAGCAACACTTACTGATGTTGCTGTCAAGGAGCACTTATAGCTGCATGAAGGGCACATCATAAGTCAATGGAATATGAGTATCTACTTTTGCACCAAATTCAAGTTGTACTATGCCTAGTCGTGTCTGATCCTGAATCCTAATTCCTGAATGATTGAGCGAAACATCAATATGAAACACAAATACTTGCATTATTAGTCTAATTAATATTACAATGTGGTAAAAAAGTTCCTCCTTGTAGTGAAAATAATCAGAAACTAAGTTGAAAACCCCGTTAAAATCTTTGCATCATTTGAAAGCAGGACAAGGATTTCAAATCCTAAACAAGAAATGA
Source organism: Fragaria iinumae (assembly GCA_009720345.1). Lineage (NCBI taxonomy): Eukaryota > Viridiplantae > Streptophyta > Magnoliopsida > Rosales > Rosaceae > Fragaria > Fragaria iinumae. The sequence continues at coordinate 2,723,269 of CM019123.1, forward strand.
GCAATATTTAACAGTATTAATTCAAGAAGATATAAGAGCAAAACCCCACAACTACCTGGGAATGGATTCCCCGTGAAGCGAATCAAGCTGCTCATGTAGTGGCTTCGCTTGCCAAGTCGAGGTTGGGTCTTCACCGATGGGCTTCAATGCCACCACCCTCTTTAGCTTCAGTTCTTTGTAATGTCGGCTTGCCTTGTCTTCCGGCGCCGGTCGTGGGTCGTCACTGCCCATTTTTTTGCTGCTGTAGTTCTATCTCTTGCTAGTTTGATAAACTCAAATGTGTTACTACTTGTATTTGGGCCTTTGGGCTTTGCCTTCTTCAATGAATCTCTCATTTCCAAAACAAACAACAAAAATGTGCCTATATTTTGGGCTATCCCAAGTTCAAGAGGGGTGACTACCCTGCTCTATAGCCCAGGTAACGTTATGAAACTTCTCTATAGATTGTGTGTGAGTCCAATGACTCTTAAATATTCATACATCATGCGCTAAGTGCAGGTTTATTAGCAGCTGGATCTATGGATATCTAAAAATTTTGGTTGAAAGAGATTCTCAAATCCTTTTCGATTCCATCAACGGAACATGTGGTACCCCTTGGAAGATTCAAGTTCTTGTCAAAGACATTCTCTCCCTTGCCTCTTAAATTGGTCAAGAGGCAATTGATTCAAGTATTTTTCAATCATATTCATCGAGAAACGAATTTTGTAGTTGATGTTATTGCAAAGTTAGGACATCAACTTGGAACGTAAGCCTTGAACAGATCCCTTCCTCTTGCAGCTAGTCCTGCTTTCTATTTTGACTCTCTAGGTGTTTGTTGTAATAGGGTTTTGTATTTTGAGTTTGTTTTCTTTTTACCTTGTCGAAAAAAAATTTATTCATACATCATACCAAACACAAAACTATTTTATTTGGGAGCTAATTATTTTCACAGTACAGTAGCAGTAGTTTTTTTTTCAAAGTCACAGTAATACCAAATTAACCCTCAGAGCATATGGCTGAGCAAGCCACATCTTTTCTATACGTTTTCTGGAAGCTCCGAGACAGATGCGAGAAACGATGAGGAAGCTAATATATACTGGGAATGAATGCAGGTCCAATAGCGAGGCCCAAAACTGTTGCGTATGAACAGTCCTACGGAAAATAGATATATGGTAAATGAAGATTAAGGCATCTCTATTCCAAATGTATCCCACTAAAGTTTGTTTTCTATAAAATTTGTTAGAAGGTTATAGCTAACCGTTTGAAGAGATTTTTGTCAGATATTATCACTTCTTGATAGAGTGGATTCATTCCAGACATATTGAATACAGACAATTCGCTCATTGCTAATGATGTTTCTCAATATACTATGATGGATCAGATGGTGTGATGTCATTGAAACTTGATATGAGTAAGGCGTATGATCGAATGGAGTGGATTTTTCTAGAAGCATTGTTCTTGAGACTCGGGTTTGATATGAGGTGGGTTCAGACCATCATGTAATGTGTGAGCACTGTCCGTTATTCTTTTCTGAAAACTGGTAAGCCTTGTGGTTCACTGATTCCATCTAAAGGCCTTTGGCAAGGTGATCCCCCTTCACCCTATCTATTCTTATTGTGTGTGGAGGTGTTTTCTGTGCTTCGAAATTGACCAAAAAGTTGATGATGGTTTCGTTCAGGGAGTAAAATTTGTGAGGGTGCTTCAATTATTAGTCTTCTCTTGTTTGCTGATCATAGCTTATTATTTGGTAAGGCTTCAATTTCAGAGTATGTTGTTATTCAATACGTGTTATCTGAATATAGAACAGCTTCTAGTCAACAAGTTAATTTCAATAAGAGCAATATTGTCTTTAGCAAGGGTGTTAATTTTCAGCCGAGGTGCTTGGTGTGGGTATTGTTGACAAACACGAAAAGTACTTGGGGCTAGCCATTGTTGTTGGCGTAGCAACTTAGTAAGAAAGTAAAGGGTTGGCAGGGGAAACTTCTTAGTGGTTGTTGCACACGCTTTTCCATCTTATGCAATGAGTTATTTCTTACTTCCGAAATCTTTTTGTAATTCACAACTCGTCTTTCTTCTTCAAAGAAGAAGAAGACAGATGATAAACGCATGCGAGGCAGGTTGCCACAGTTAAAGTCTTTCTACCCACGTTTGTCGTATGCAATCATGAAATTTTGCCCTTCAACCATGTCACAATTAAAATCATGATTTACTGCCTTCAGGATACTTCATGTTCTGTCCGTTAACAAATGTCTTCGGTGCTTGTAGTCGGTTGTGCATAAAACAACCTCCTAAACCCGTAAACCAGCAAGCACCAGCACCCCACGGTCAAGACAGCCGAGCCCACCTTGGTGTTCCCGTCTTTGTGCATGGGCCAGGCCCGACCTCGTTGGCGGCATTGGGCCGGGAGCGGCTCCAGAAGGCATAAGGGAGCTGGGCATTCGAAGTAATAGCAGAGGCAATTGTCCCACATCGGTTTCCAAGTAGAGAAGAGAACCCACCCTAGGCCATAAATATGGCCCAGCCACCAGCTTGTCAGGTATCATTAACTATCCTCATCAAATATTCTCACCAAGAAACTGACTTAATCATCGGAGGAGGAAAGACCGAAGGCTCCCGGTCGTCCTTTCACTTCCAGGGTATCAAGAAAGGAGGTAACAGCCTATCAGACCCACCATCAGCTTCCGCATACCCCATCCGGGTTTATGCAGAAACATTTGGCGCCGTCTGTGGGAACATCTTACTAAAAGTGCCAGCGTGACTCAATGGCTGAGTTAACCGAGCAGCAAGACCAGGAAGCGGGACTGGAAGGGCTAAGAGAGATGACGTATGGACGAACCCCAGAGTCAGGAGGGGGGAGTTCAGGAATCACGGGGAGAGACTTGCGGGATGGGACACCGAAATATGTGCCGCGGGACCTCAATCCCCAGGAGGTGGCGGAAATGTTGGAAGACATGAGGACCCAAATCACCCGTCTAGAGCAGCAAAGTGCTAGGGATCGGGGAGAGGCCTCCGGGAGGGAGCGCAGGTTGGAACGAGATAATGCCACGCTCATGAGAGCGCTAGCCAGAGGGGTTGAGCACCGGCAGGCATTGGATAGGGCGGGTGAGTTGGATTTGGCGGCCACGTCTCGGCAGACAGGCACGCTGGTGGGAACGAACCGTAGGACCGTGCACATAGGGACGAACCTGTTCCCGGACGAGATGAGGAACGAGGGACCGCCGCCCCTGCCCGAGCCAATCACGGAAGTCCAAACTGGAAGGCAGGGAGAATTGGAAGAAACCTTAAGAGCCATCAGGGACAGTGTGGCGAATCTGGTAGACCGAATCTCGGACACCGAGAGAAGGGGAGTGCGTAACCCGACCCGTGTGAGTTTCGAGGAAAGAGGGGGACCATTCTCAAGAGCGGTCATCGGATCCGTCCGACCAAATGCAGCCAAGCCACTGAAACTCAGCTACAATGGGGATCGTGACCCCCACCTCTTCCTCGATAGTTTCAAGTCCCACACGAACGCTAAAGGATACTCGGATGCAGTATGCTGCAATATGTTCCAGGAAACGTTAGCAGAGGAAGCGCTAAGCTGGTTCTACGAACTCCCGTCGAACTCGGTCGACTGCTTCCGAGAGCTGGCAGACATGTTCGTCAATAGATTCATTTTACGAACGGACGGGCAAAACACCGTCCACTGTTCAAAGTAACGCAATATAGGGGAGAAGGTTTGAAAGCTTTCGTGAACCGGTGGGAGGGAGCCACAGCCAAGGTCCGGAGCTTCGACAAGAAGGTGGCGGAGGAGGCATTTATTCAAGGATTGCTGCCCGGGAAGTTTTTATATGCGGTAAAAATTGAAAATCCACAAGGCTACGACGAGCTTATGGACATGGCAATCCGGCATGCACAAGCGGACCATGATACTTATGGGGGAACCTCGACCGGGAAAAGGAAAGACGGAGGGAGAGACGGTGGGTCCCCGGTGCAGGTGATCCGTGAGGTTAGAGCATGGAAGGGAGAGCGGGAACCGGACGCGAGCCCGGTTGGAAAGAGGCACAGGGATAGAAACTGGGGGAAAGCAGGGAAGCAGCCTAGCGCGCAAGGGAAAGCCAAAGGTTCCTACCAAGATACCGGGTATGCGAGAACGGTGTCGGCAGGCACGGAACATTTCTCGGCGCTCAACGCCACTTACGAGGCGATATGGAACGAGAATAAGACTGCCATTCTGCCACCCCCGGCCCGGAAGTTTCCACCCTCTCGGCTCACCAAGGAAGACATCGGAAAATTTTGTGGATACCACGGAGAGGCGAGCCATAACATTAACAGTTGTATAGAGTTGAAGAGAGCGGTAGAGCGCCGGGTAAAAGAAGGGAAGCTGCAGCAGTATGTACCAGGGCTGGAACAATCAACACCATCCTTGGCGGGTCCCGTATAGATCACAGGAGCAACAAGGCAAAAAAGCAATGTACGGGACAACGGGATGGTAGGGAGGTCTACGCCTTTGGTAGTAACAATTAGCGGGTAACCGCCGGTTGGAAGTCAGTAACCTTCCTGGAAGAGGAAGAGGAGGGAATTAGGCAGCACGAGGATCCGTTCCTGATAACGTTACAACTCGATCACTATATCACGAAGAAGATCCTCATTGATACGGGAGCCTCAGTCAACGTATTGTTCAGGAGTGCCTGGAAAGGACTTCATCGAGGAAGCAATAAGTTGCTCCAGGACCATGAGCCGTTGATTAGCTTCTCGGGAGATGTTGTTCAACATCTCGGTTCAGACAGCTTTGGAGTAAGCTTGGAAGGACGGGAGGGGGTCACCCGAGCAACGATCGAGTTTATCGTTGTTGACTGTGAATCGTCTTACAACGGGATCTTGGGAAGACCGGCCTTGTGGAAGTTGAAGTCATTTGTTGCTGGCCATATGCTGATGATGAAGCTCCCGACCCCAACAGGAATCATCATGATCCGGGCCAACAAGGGGGCGGTAAGGAGCTGTTATGCGGTAGACAACAGGAGGAGAAGGTCAGAGGTCCTGTCGGCCAGCCAGCCCACGACATCACCCTCAGACCCTTACATGAATCCCAGAGATGATGCTGACTCAAAGGAGGAACGTCCGGGATCAGTAGACGAAACAGAAGCGGTATCAATCTCAGAGGAGTTCCCGGATCGCAAGTTGACCATCGGGACGGGGCAGTCACCCGGAGTGCGAGCGGCCTTGATCAACTTCTTAAAGAGAAACAGCAGGGCGTTCGCCTGGACATACAGAGACATGCCCGGGATAGCAAGCAGCATCGTCACACACAGGCTAGGAATCAAGGACGGAATCCCTCTCGTACGCCAAAAGCGGAGGACGTTTAAGCCAGAAAAGTATGAAGCAATGAAAGGGGAAGTGTAAAAGCTAATAGACATCGGGTTCATAAGGGAGGTCAGATACCCCCACTGGCTGGCCAACGTGGTCATGGTTCCAAAGAAGTCAACTGGGCAATGGAGGATGTGCGTGGACTACTCGAATCTCAACAGGGCATGCCCAAAGGATAGTTTCCCGCTCTCGCACATCGATCAGCTAGTGGACTCCACGTCCGGTTTTGACCTCATGAGCTTCATGGACGCCTATGCCGGCTATAATCAGATCCGGATGGATCCAAGGGATGAGGAACACACGGCTTTCACGACCGACAGGGGCTTGTATTGCTACAAGGTAATGGCTTTCGGGCTGAAGAATGCGGGAGCAACCTACCATGGAAGTATATATCGATGACATGCTGGTCAAAAGTCTGAAGGCCGAGGAGCACGTAAGGCATCTTGAGAAGGTCTTCGAAGTCATAATGAGGTTCGGGATGAGGTTGAACCCATAAAAATGCATCTTCGAGGTCGTTAAAGGAAAGTTCTTGGGTCATATAATCAGTGAGCGAGGAATCGAAGCCAACCCGGAGAAAATCAAGGCCATCTTAGATATGAAAAGACCCACGCTAAGGAACCAGGTGCAATCGTTGGCCGGGAAGGTCGTCGTGCTGGATAGGTTTGTGTCGCGGTTCACGGATAAGTGTGCCCCTTTCTTCCGGCTGTTATGAGACCATAGATGTAAGGAGATAGTGTGGGGGTCCGAACAGGAAGAGGCTTTCAAGAAGATAAAGGCGTACCTCACGTCTACACCGGTTTTGTCCAAGCCGATCTCGGGCGAGATGCTTTACTTGTACCTCGCCGCATCGCAGTCGGCAATCAGCTCGGTGCTCATCAGAAAAGAGTCCGACGTCGAGCATGCGGTATTTTACGCCGGGAAAGGATTCACACTGGCCGAGAGCAGGTACCCGGACGTCGAGAAGCTTGCTTTGGCCCTTATAGTAACTGCCAGAAGACTCAGGCATTATTTCCAGACCCGCTAAATAACCTTTTATACCAACCACCCCCTGAGGCAGATCATGCAAAAGCTGGAAATCAGCGGGAGACTGGTTAAATGGGCCATTGAATTGGGAGAATTCGATATCCATTATCGGCCGAGAATAGTTATAAAGGGCCAAGCAATGGCCGATTTTATATCCGAGCTCACGCCCATGGCAGTAATGGGGGAGCTGGCAGATTTCAGGCCTATGAAAACAGTGGGGGAGTCATCTGAACCCGGCTGGGAGGAAACAGATTCCAAGCCGTACGCAAAGGTACAAGCCGAGGAGTCATCGGCACCATTCTAGAAACTCTTTGTCGACGGCTCGGTGGCGAGAAATAAAAGCGGGGCAGGAATAATACTGGAGACCCCTGATGGGTTCAAGCACGAGTACGTACTGGAATTTCAATTCCAGGCATCTAACAACGTAGCAGAGTACGAAGCCTTGATTGGTGGATTGCAACTCGCCCGAGACATTGGCGTAGATAGAGTGGCAGTGTTCAGTGATTCATAACTGGTTGTGAATCAGGTCAGCGATAGCTTTGAAGCAAAGGAGCCCCAGCTGAGCTCCTACCAAGCACTTTCAAAAGCATTCATACAATGGTTCACGTCGGCCACTCTCTCCCACATCTCCCGGAAGGAAAATTGTCATGCGGATGCCCTCGCTCGCCTAGCCACCGGAGGGCCAGGTAAAGGAAAGAAGAAGGCCAGGATCGAGGTTCTTGAAAAACCGAGTATCAGTAAGACAATCTCGGAGATATTCATGGTTGAGGCGAGACCCGGAGAGCCTACATGGATGGACCCCATATTCGAATTCATGAAGGAAGGGGTACGCCCGGAAGGCAAGCGTGAAGCACGAAAACTCCAATCAAGATGTGCGAGATACACGCTCATACACGCTCATGCACGAAAACTCCAAGGCATAATAAATTAAAACCCGGGATGCTGAGCGGGTATACCACCAATGGGTATTTACAAAAACAACCGGGATGTATGATCACTGGGATACGGCACGAGGCCATTGTTTTACAAAAGCAACGGCGACCAAAATAAATTACAGCCTATGACTGGCCGGGATCCTCTCCCTCGTCCCCGGACGATTCAGCCAAGTCATCCTCTCCGCTAAGTCCTTCTTCAGCAACTCCCCCCCGGACGGCTCACCTGTCTCAGGTTCTTTCTCGGCCGCGGCACTAGAGTTGGTCTCCCTCTCTTTGGCCTCCCGGGCAGCGAGCAAGTCGGCCATCATCTTGGCCTTGTCCAGGTACCCAAGGCAGCTCCAACCACCGAATTTCTCGGTAATGCCACTCTCCCGGACGGCTTTGAGCATAGCCTTCAGCTCCTCTGACTCTTTGAACCGGGCAACGGCAAGCTCGCCTTGAGCGGGGATCTGGCTCTGCAGGTCCGCTATCTGGTCGTCCCTCTCCTTCAAGCCAGACCGCAGCTTCGCGTTCTCCCGCTGAAGCGCGTCTATGTCGCACTCCAAAGCCATCACCCTTTCAGCCTTTCCCTCCAGCTCTTTGGTGTGGAGGCTAAGTTTGGCCAGCTTGTCGGCTAACGAGCATTTCTCCTTCCTCTCGGCCTCCAAATCCTTCTCCATCTTCTTCCGCTCCGCCCCGAGATAGCTGATTTGGCCGTTCAGACTGGCCAGACGTTCTTTCATCTCATTGGAATCCTCGCTGGCGTCAATAGCATAGACAGCAAAGAGAGCCTGCAAGCAAGTAAAGTTAGTTCAACATCCCGAACAATGACATAACGACAACAATAATAGGGAGAAGATTACCTTCATCATTGCCTCTCGGGCATACCGTCGGTTCTCTTGAGGAGTGCTGGACCCGACCTTGATTCGATCCAATTCAATACCCTTCAAGTCGCCCACCATGGCACAGACAAATTTTTCGTCCGCACACCCATACTCGTCCAGGATCTGCCGGATGGGGGCCTTCCGCATTTGAGGAATTGCCGGAGCGAGAGCGCTCATTGTAATCGGGTTCCCGGCCGAGGAACTGGCACCCTTCTGCTTCTTCCCAGAGGGCGAGGCGCTCGAGACACTCAATCCCGTTAAAGTCACAGAGAACACAGAGAGAAACCGAGTGAACAGAGAGAGAGAGAGTGAGATTAAGTGAAGACGAAAAAGGGGGGGAAGCGTTTATACGGATCCAGCGAGCAATCGCCTCGATCCACGAATCGATGCATGAAAAAACACAGTCAACGAAATCGAGTCACCCCTAGCCATCCGACCAAACCGCAGGATGATGCCACGTGGCTTACACCGCCGAAGCTTCTTGAAGAAGGAAAGAATGAAGCGACGTGCATTCATTGCTTGGCAGACATCCCCAGGAATATCGCGTCATCTGGCGAACATGCATTTAATGCCCCTACTACAACAACGCACAAACCTCAAGACCCATCTCGGGTGAATGCCACTGAGACCATAAGACCAAGAGTAAGACCCATCTCGGGTGAGAGTCACCGAGATCACAAGTGCAAGACCCATCTCGGGTGAATGCCACTGAGACCATAAGACCAAGAGCAAGACCCATCTCGGGTGAGAGTCACCGAGATCACAAGTGTAAGACCTATCTCGGGTGAATGCCACCGAGACCATAAGACCAAGAGTAAGACCCATCTCGGGTGAGAGTCACCGAGATCACAAGTGCAAGACCCATCCCGAGTGAATATCACTAAGCTCATCAGACCAAGTGTAAGATCCATCTCGGGTGAGAGCCACCGAGACCGTACTAAAACCACCTTGGCTGAACTCCACCAATCGGCATAAGTAATCAACCGAAAGACGAATTTTATATCTTCCCTTTAAAAACGGAGCAAGTGGCTTGATAAACCACAGACGGCGTTAACACCCCATCACCCGAGTAGTAACACAACATATGGAAAGGGCTCGCTACCTTTGTCCATGGGAAATGTCACACCCGGATGGTCGTAAAAGGATGTTTTAGTTGGCGGGGCACCGAGGTTCGAGACTCATCTCGCGTGTCACCGCGATCATAACACAGTGCCAGGTATAAGATCCACCTCGCATGTAACACCCAGGTACAAGACCCTTCTTGCGTATGTCACCGAGATCGTCCATGTCCGCGGAGCGAACTCCTCAGCCCGCGTGACAATTCCAGTCCTTGCACTCCATAGCTCGCCCGGTAAATGTCAGTCCTGAGTGCAAAAAACAAGAAAAGTAGACCCCGAATTCGCAGCACCCGTTCAACTCACGTCATGAGTCCGGACTTGGGGGGACTATGGGCGGGACCCAGCCAAAATCGTATACTGGTCTACGAGCTTATTTTAGCAAGTCCCCACTCAAGATGTGTCTTGAACGGGAACTTGGGGGGACTTGTAGTCGATTGTGCATAAAACAACCTCCCAAGCCCGTAAACCAGCAAGCACCAGCACCCCACGGTCAAGACAACCGAGCCCACCTTGGTGTTCCCGTCCTTGTGCATGGGCCGGGCCCGACCTCGTTGGCGGCATTGGGCCCGGAGCGGCTCCAGAAGGCATAAGGGACCTGGGCATTCGAAGTAATAGCAGAGGCAATTATACCACATCAGTTTCCAAGTAGAGAAGAGAACCCACCCTGGGCCATAAATATGGCCCAGCCACCAGCTTGTCAGGTATCATTAACTATCCTCATCAAATATTCTCACCAAGAAACTGACTTAATCATCGGAGGAGGAAAGACCGGAGGCTCCCGGTCGTCCTTTCACTAGCAGGGTATCAGGAAAGGAGGTAATAGCCTATCAGACCCATCATCATCTTCCGCGTACCCCATTCGGGTTTATGCAGAAACAGTGCTTAAACGTGCCAGCGTATTGTATAAATTTCCTTGAAAATATGCCTATATTGCTTAGTTTTTCTGTTTTATGTTTTATTTTAGGGTGTGTTTGTCACGTGGGATTTGATAGGATTGGACAGACTTATTGGCTTGTATTAGACTTTCATTTGTGGAGTCCCAAAACTTATATACACCTTCTTCCACACGAGGTTAAAAACCATCATACTCTGGAAAGCAACTATGATCACAATAGTCAACTCTTTTACGTATATCCTTCCATCTTGTACGAGTTCAAATTTTTCTAATTTCTTATGCTCTTCCCTAGTGATAGCCATGGTAACAGAGAAGAGAACTGAGCTAGGGTTTTACAGAAACGAAGAAAAGAGAGAGAGTTTTTCAGAGAAAAGATCAGAACCCGTTTTTCTCATTAGTCAAAAATGAAGCTTGCCACCAAGAAAAGAGAGAGATCAGTTTGTATACAATGTGTGGCTCTAACAGCTTAACAGAAATTACAGCTATTATCCATTACAAGAGTAACACGTGACACTAAGCTTCTAGAACTAATATTGAGTAAACAACTCTTCTATCATCCTCCCTCAAGCTCAACTAGGGTCACTAGTCTGAGATTGGTACTATGAGTTCTGAAAAGAGGAGAAGGCAGTCCCTTTGTTAAGATGTCTGTAGTTTGCTCAGTAGTGGAAACATATTGCAAAGCTAAATCATTATGTTGTACTCTTTCACGGACAAAGTGAAAATCATTATCCAAATGCTTGATCTTGGAATAAAACATATTGCAAAGCTAAATCATTATGCTGTACTCTTTCACGGACAAAGTGAAAATCATTATCCAAATGCTTGATCTTGGAATGAAATACTGGATTGGAAGCAAGAGCTAAAGTAGAAAGATTATCACACTTCAAAAGTGGAGCCTTAGGAATTCTAATGTTTAAATCACACAATAAGTGTCTAAGCCAACTTATCTCAGCAGCAGTATTCACAAGGCTCCTATATTCAGATTTAGTAGAGCTGCTAGACACTGAACTTTGCTTCTTGGATTGCCATGAAACTGGACACAAACCAATATAAACAACAAAACCAGTAGTTGATCTTTTCTGTATCACTTCTCCAGCCCAATCTGCGTCACAATATGCCTTAACATGGACTGCATTATGTAATGCATCTGTTGAACTATAAAAGATACCCTTATGAAGAGTACCTTGCAGATACCTCAAAATTCTTTTAACCGCAGCAAAATGCACATCAGTTGGACATGTCATAAATTGACATACAATATTAACAGAATATGCAATATCTGGACGAGTAAAAGTCAAATACTGTAATGCCCCTACAATACTTCTATACAGAGTTGGATCTTTAAGAGGGGTACCTTGATCTTTAGTCACTTGATAATGAGGAAGACAAGGAGAGCTGCAAGTATTGATAGTTTCCATACCAGTCTTGACAAGAAGATCTTTAGCGTACTTTGTTTGACTCATAAATATTCCCTTTTTAACTCTCTTAACTTCTAGACCAAGAAAATAAGAAAATGAGCCAAGATCTTTCATGTCAAACACCTGACTTAATTCTGAAATTACTTCATGTATCCTTGCAGTATCTGAACCAGTAATCACAATATCATCAACATACAATAGCAGTGCAACTATACCAGTAGAAGTATGTCTAATAAACAAGCTTGGATCTGAGTGAGAAGAACTAAATCCCAAACTTGGTAGAAAACTTGTAAACTTTTCATTCCAGGCTCTTGGAGCCTATTTCAGACCATAAAGTGATTTTCTGAGCAGACATACATAGTCAGGGTGTTCAATATCAATAAAACCAAGGGGCTGAGACATGTAAACCTCCTCCTTTATGTCACCATGTAAAAAGGCATTTTTGACATCTAATTGTCTCATTTCCCAATTATTCATTCCTGCAAGTGCTAAAATAACTCTCACAGTACTATGTCTTACAACAGGACTAAAGGTTTCATCATAATCTAGCCCTTTAGCTTGACTAAAACCTTGAGCTACCAATCTAGCTTTATACCTGGAGACTGTTCCATCTGGATTTTTCTTGATTTTATATATCCACTTACTGCCTGTTATATTCCTGTTCTTTGGGCAAGGGACAAGAGACCATGTACCTTGTTTTTGAAGAGCTTCCATTTCCTCCAACATTGCCTGATCCCATTCTACCTTCCCAGTAGCTACTCTGAATGATTTAGGTTCAATGACATCACTAATATCAGATATTGCTGTAAAACCACTGAAGTAAGAAAATTTTGTGTACAATTTTTGCTGAGCAATGGCAGAATAACAATAATAATCCTCAAATGTTTTCTGTTTAACAATACCATTCTTTGCTCTTGTCAACATTGAATGATCATTATAGTTTTGATTAACTATGAACTGAAGTTCCTGAGGAAGATCATCATTAAGGCCAATATTACCACCAAACTGTAGAGCATTTATCTCATCTGCATTAAGACCATTCAGAGAAGAATTATGTACACCAGTATCAGTATTATGGGAATGAACATCACCATCACTGAAAACATTATGAGAATGACCATAAGCATATTATGAATTACCATTACTAACTGAATCTACAGACCTGTTATCACCAACTGATCTGTTATCACCAACTAATAAATTTCCAGTAACTGCATTTTCAATACTATCAAATGAATTTTCAGAACTCCCATTACCAGCTGAATTAGCAGAACCATCACCACCAACTGATACTAAATTTTCAACACCATCAACTGAATTTGGCAAAGCATTATTAAAACTGGTATCTATCACATTATCAGAACCAACATTATCAGTTTTTTTATTATTCCCAGAAATACCCCCCAGCCACACAGTGGAAGGACCACTGTGTTGAGAGAAATAAGTAGGAGAGACTGGAAAGAAAGTTGTGGGATCAACAAGAGAAGACAAAGGAGGTGGAGTGACAAGAAAAGGGAAAACAATCTCATCATGGATGACATGTCTTGACAACCAAAGCTTATTCTGAGAAATACTATAACAAAACACCCCTTTGTATCCCAATGCATAACCTAAAAACACACACTGAGTGGTTCTAGGGTCTAATTTATCATGAGAGTATGGCTTAAGGTAAGGATAACATGAAGAGCCAAAGATTTTAAGGTGAGAAATATCTGGGGGTTTGTGAAAAAGATGCTCATAGGAAGACAACATATTGAGAGATTTGCTAGGCATTCTATTAATAAGATAACAGGAATGAGCAACACTATGGAACTAGAAGTGTTTAGGAATACCAGCAGTAGACAGTAGAGAAATAGCAGTTTCAACCACATGTCTGTTCTTCCGTTCGGCAACTCCATTTTGTTGAGGAGTATATGGACAAGTAATCTGATGAAGTATTCCTTTAGAGTGCAGAAAATTCTGAAAAGCTTTGCTATTGAATTCACCACCTCCATCTGTTTGAAATAACTTGATAGTAGAGCTAAATTGATTTTTCACAAAAGCACAGAATTGCACAAAGAGGGCAAGAACATCAGATTTATTGATAAGTGGAAAAATTCACACAAATCGTGTACAGTCATCAATAAAAGTGACATGGTATCTATATCCTTCTATTGACAAACATGGAGCTGGTCCCCAAACATCTGAATGCACCTTAGAAAAGGGTACTGAAGTCTTAGACTGAGATTCAGAAAAAGGAAGCCGATGCATCTTGCCTTCTAAACAATGAGAACACAAAGAACTAGGAATAGAGCCTGACAACTTTATTTCAGAACTAGACAACATCTTTGACATAACAAGATGAGATGGATGTCCCAAACATTGATGCCAAACTGGATATAAGGAAGATGAACTGAGAAGAGCGCTATGAGATAGCTGAGAAATGGATGATACTGGTGGAGATTTGAAAAGAAATAAGCCATCTTCACTGCTCTTGCCTTGGTAAAGAATTGTTCTTGATGCCTTGTCCTGCACAGCAATATTACTCTCATCAAGTGTTATAAAACAACCATTATCCCTGCACAACTTGGTAAATGACAACAGATTCATGGCTAAATCTGGAACACGAAGCACATAGTTCAATTTCAAGATGTGAGCTGCAAGTTTGATATAACTAGAGCCAGTATGAGCTATATTCAAACCTGTCCCATTGCCAATAGTAATCTTGTTGTCAGAAGTATAAGGCTGAGCTATAGAGAGATTCCTCAATTCAGAAGTCATGTGATGGGTTGCACCAGAGTCACCAATCCACACTTCAGGCATCTGAGCAGTATGAGAAGAAGAAGCCCCACTGCTAGGATTAAAGCCACCAGGAAAGACTGATCCAGAAGTACCATAAGATATGACATATCCACCTTGAGACTGTTGAAGCACATTGTTTGTATGTCCAACTGACTGAGATGCAGTCAAAGCAGTGAGAGATGCAGGAGGCTCGATTCCCTGGTAAGCAAAGTTAGTTCTGTGAGAGCAGTTTAATGCCACATGACCCTTCAAACCATAGATTTGACAAGTTGGAATGGACAAAGATGGATGTCCATTTGGCACATCAGTTCTGTAGAAGCAGTTTGCAGCAGTGTGACCTTTCTTTGAACAAATTTGACATTCAGGAGATGGTCCAGTGGAAGAAGATCTGTGTTGAGGTTGCTGTGATTGAGCATTGTGAGGCTTGTATTCAGGATTTTGATAGCAAGTGCTAGTAAGATGTCCATGTTTCCCACAAATTTGACACTTGTTCACACGAAAACAGGTGTCTACAGTGTGACCTCTTTTTCCACAGACTTGACACTCAACTGAGTGCCCACTATACTTTGTATCTTTGCTTTTACCTTAACTCTTGTTGTCCAAGTCTTTGTTATCCCAACCTCTGTTATTTCCATCTCCGCTTGAAGACCTTGAACCATATCCTCGTGCTACCATTGCACTCATGTTAGAATAAAGAGAAAAATTTCCTTCAATTCTTCTCTCAGCAGCAAGCAATTGAGATCTTAAATCTCTAAGTGTGATAGGATTTTCTCTCCCTTCAATGACTGTCCTCACAGTAGAATATTCATCAGGAAGACCATTAAGAATAACTATGATAATGTCTTCATCTGGAATTGATACACCAACAGAAAGAAGTTGATCTCTAGCAGTTTTGACACGCTGAAGATACTTTTCAATGCTTTCACCATCTTTACGCATTGTCTGGAGTTCAGTCTTGAGCTGCATGATATTCACTCTTGAAACAGTAGAGAATCTTTCTTGTAAAGCAAGCCAAGCCTGTCTAGATGTCTTACAACCAATGATAACATCAACAATGTCTTCATCTAGAGTAGCCATAAGAAGACTCAAGAGAGCCATATCTGTTTGTTTCCATGCCTTATATGCTGCAGTTTCTTCACTTGTAACCTCACCCTCAGTGGTTAGAGCATATCTAGAAGGAGCAACTTTTGTGTCATCATAGAAACCAAACAAACCATTCCCAGCGAGAGTAGATTGAAACTGAAAACTCCATTTGAGAAAATTTCTTTCACCAAGATGCATAGTAATGATGCTTAAAAGAGAATGAACATCAGAGTGAGTGAGACTTGGAATAGTAGTAGAGCGAGTAGTAGTTTGCTGAGGAGCCATTTCTTACTGCAAACTTTATCAAATAGAGAAGAAACTCAGAACTACTTGATAAAAGTACACTTACTTATAGCAGACAATCCTGCTATAAACTTTACCAATCCTGCTCAGCTCTAGTAGACCCAAAGAAAACTTATAGCAGACAATACTCAATTTGCTCAAACTCAGTGAACTTTGCTCTCTCTTTTCACAAGATTTTGTTCACTTTCAACATTTAACCTTCAATGCTACCTAACCGGCTCATAAAATTTGCTCAATTTTGCTCAATTTGCACAAATAAAACTCAATCAACACAGATCTACTTGAAATTTACTAAACAAAGCTTCAAATACTGATCTTTAAGAACTCAAAGCAGTAACTCAAGACTAATTCATCAGAAATCCTTAAGCACATACTTCACAATGTGTAGATCTTACTGCTCAGAACCAAACACTCAATAGATTCTCAAGAAACAGAGAATGGAATAGAAGTCACCTCAAATTTGGAGCAAAATCAGGATAGGAGTCCAATCGTAGTTTCGATGAAGACCAAGACTACAAACCCTAGCTTCGATGAAGATCAAAGCTTTAACCTTTCGTCTTGAAGCTACAGATTCCTCAAATCGCAAGCAATCGATTCAAGATCTGAATCAACACAAAAGAAAAGTAAGAATAAGCAGTGCGGAAGCATGAATCAAAGGTCCTGCATCTATGGATGCTCTGATACCATGATAGCCATGGTAACATAGTAGAGAACTGAGCTAGGGTTTTAAAGAAACGAAGAAAAGAGAGAGAGTTTTTCAGAGAAAAGATCAGAACCCGTTTTTCTCATTAGTCAAAAATGAAGCTTGCCACCAAGAAAAGAGAGAGATCAGTTTGTATACAATGTGTGGCTCTAACAGGTTAACAGAAATTACAGCTGTTATCCATTACAAGAGTAACACGTGACACTAAGCTTCTAGAACTAATATTGAGTAAACAACTCTTCTATCACCTAGTTCGTCTTGCCTTGATTATTTCTCACTCTTTAACTGTCAAGACCCACCCCGAATTTCACCCCGAAACCCGAGGTAAGTCCTGCGGGGACCATCTCCAAGGAAAATTTACTGATAAACAAACTTCCCTTGAAAATGGACAACCCTAACCTAGATAACTAAAGTGTTACTTTCTTAAATAAATTTGAGCATCCTCCAAATCAACCCACAATTATACGAAAGTGAGTAAATAATTACAAACTTCGTATATTCTAAAATACAACAAAAGTCTAAGCACACCACCAGAAACATTAAACGATAAATCCCAAAGAGTATTAAGAGCTACTATACACTACAGGAGCAGGAAAATACTCTAGTAGGTTAAACAGGTAACCCACTGGTGAAATGTAGCTTAGAAATGGGTAACTATGCCTCGACGTCTCCTACTCGTACTAACTCGAACTCTGCAGACTGGACATTTTAAAACGAAGAGCCCAGGGGAAAAACATTCGCAATAATTAGAGTGAGTGGACAAAAATAAATAAATAAAATATTTATTAACATTTATGCTTTCCCAATAATTTCCAAGAAAACGAATGCATGTCTTAAACGATAATTCTCTTATCGTTATAAATATCGAGCCTCTACTGCTCGAAACTATATATAACAAAATACAGTCTCTCAGGCTAAAATATATATATGTATATATTTACACTCGCCCATACTCCCTATATAAATTAATAATAATCTATATAGGGCTACTACGCTCGCGTCCAACGCTCACGTCACGCCTTAATGCGGTGATACACTACGCCATTAAGGTGGACAGACGGGTGTATAAATATGTGCCCATACCCCTTATATGAATTAAACACTCATATAAGGCTATTACGCTTGCGTCCAACGCTCACGTCACACCATAATGCACTTATATACTATGTCATTAAGGTGGACAGACACATATCGCTAGCTAGCTTTTATATACATACTCTCCTTAAAAATATATTATAATTTACCGAAAATCCTATTTTTGGTAACTCACCACAATGAGTAAAATCGTCAAATAAAAATGACGTCAAATGGTCCAACCAAATAAACAATTTCATGCACATTATTTAAAACAAAGGTCCACTCACAAGTTAGGCCTAAGCCTGAAGTCGATCTGAAGCCTCTTCTGCTTGAGCTTCCTCACGTCCTGATCCAAGAACATAATTAAATCCTCAACTATAAACCAACGCTTAAATAAAAATAGGTAAAATTAAATGTGGCCTTATCTACTCTCATTCTTGCCCAACTTTGCAAATCCTAAATTGATATCGTCCAAACTTCACCACAAATATCGGCGGCCTTAAATCTACCTTCTACGGCCGATACAACAATAATCTAACGGCCGGATTCTATCCAAATTAACTGCCAAAATACCAAACTTCGAAAAATCCCAAACCTATCAAAAATTTCTCCAAAAATTCCTAAATTCACATCATTAACATCCCCTTAATATTCTACATCAAAAACTACAAAATTTCCCAAAACAGCGGCGGCCGACTCCGGCGACCTGCAAAAGCTACCAAATTTTAACAGCATCTTCCTCTCAATCTCCTCTACAACTTTCCTAACTAGCACAAACACCAATTCCAAGCCTAACTATGTCAATCGAACGAAAACACCTAATAAACCCTAGAATTTCCTTTGCCGATTTCTCCTTATCTAGCTCAAGAGGGAGGGAGTCCTTTGGAGGGATGAACGCACAGAAAAAAAGTTTTCCAACGAGCTAAGCAGCTCCGGCTATGGTGGCTGGAGGAGGGAGTTCCGGCGAAAGTGCAACCACGGCAGCCGTGGCTTTCGGGCTCGGCTGCTCCTTCATGGCGGCGTTAGGGGATCGGCCACCAGCCCAGGAAGGAAGAGGAGATGTCGGGGGTCCGAACGGGACCGGTCTGGCGGTCGGTGGTGGCCGGACGACGGTGGTGAAGCCGGCGGGTCGGGAAGCTCACGGGAGAGAGAGAGAGAGAGAGAGAGAGAAACGGGAGGAAGAGAGGGAGAGAGTGTTTTGGGCCTTTGACCAAAAACAAGGCCCGGTTCAACTTAATAAACAAAACCCAACTCCAAAATTTAACACCCCAAAATAATACCACAATAAAACTTACATTTTTAATTGATAACTTTTCCATGCTAACTCCGATTTTAACGCATAGCATGTCTACGAACTCGTAACAACATCCTCTACGACTTTCATGAAGAAAGTTTTCCCAAATTCCATACGGAAGAAAAAGTCAACTTTGGAGTCTTAAATAGTAAACGGTTACTTAAAACGGTAAAAGACTAAAATAATACCAAAGTAAATAACCGTAAAATAACTTAAGAACCGGGGCGTGACATTAACCCCTCTAAGCTCTCAATTCAACAATCTTTGTTGTCCAAAACGTATGTTATGAAACTAGCTAACTTTGATTCATTTGTCATGAATCGTTGAGTTTTGGGAGTATCTGAGAAAGGCCCCAATTTATATTTGGTTGTTAGCTGCAAAAATCAAAGAGCTTGAGCCATACCCGACTCAACTCCAAGTTCAAAAGATAAAGAAGAGTAGTTCCAGGAAGTCATTTGTAAGGACTGCTTGAGTTTTGGAAGTCTGGAAAACACCCAATTTTTTTTAATTTTTTTTTGGAAAACACTCGATTGGTATTTGGTTGTTTGCTACAAGAATGAAAGAGTTTGAGACATACCCAATTCAGTCCAGTTCTGTGAGAGGATTTTGTAGAATTTGAGTTTTATTCATTTGCTTGCTTCTACTTCATTTATGAGATTCAGAATGGTGTGTTGTTCTGTACATATATAATCCATGTTCTTCTTGTTGTCCCCCTATTCATCTCTCTTCTTATTTTTGTTTTCTTCTTTGGTTTCATATTTGAGTAAATTGAACAAAATTAGTAATTGAATTGTGAATCTTATATTTTGATTTGATGTGATTTCCAACTGAAATGCTACATGTCTATTAATCTAGTTTTTTAGTTTTCTCTAGGTAGTGATTTAGCTTTGGTGTTGATGGGCTTGGTGGCAGACCTAAGATTTTAATTTTATGTGGACGAGATTTGTAATGTGTTACCATGATGAGTACTTCAAAAGAAATATCATTTCTACCAATACACACAGATTCTATCCAGAGCAGAGCTCTGCTTTAAAATTAAACTGTGGGGCTCCTTATTTGACTCAATTTTCGGTCATATTTTCACATCATCACCACTCAGTGTCTAGAACCTAATGTGTAGATCATCTCTGTAAATTTTCATCAAATTTGGAGACCATTTGGGTATCAAATTCAATTAAATGAATCAGGAGAACAAAATCTGTTCAAACAGAACCGTTTGTGTAGATCATGAATACGGAAACTCGAATGATCTCCAAATTGAATGAAAATTTACAGAGATGATCTACACACTAGGTTCTAGACACTAAGTGGTGGTGATGTGAAAATGTGCCTCAAAGTTTAATTTCAAAGTGGGGCTCCACTCTAAATAGGATATGTATATTAGGTCCAAACATCCTTATTTATTCAAAATGTACGGATTTTTTTAATTGACCTAATTTCGATCATGTTTTCTCATCTCAATCGTTTAGGTTTTAGGTAGATATGAGTAAATCATCTCTACAAATTTTCAGCCAAATTGATAATCGGTCGTTAAGGTATTCAAAACTGAGAATTACATGAACAGTTCAGGTTGAATAGATTCAGTTCGCTCATTATAATCATACAGTTTCAATACCTTAACGATCGCCAATTTAGTTAAAATTTTACATAGATGATCATGCATATATATCTAGATACTAATTGGCAATGAACGAAAAATATGATCGAAAACTGGTTCAATCAGGAAAATCCGTATTTTTTAAATAAGTAAGGATGTTTGAACCTGATAAGAACTGTATATATATAGGGCCCTTCCACTAAGGGATCCATTTTTTTGACATATATGAGGGATGGGGGATTACACCAACTTTTCGATCACAAAATCACATCTTCACCGTTCAATATGTAGTTCTATATGAGTAAATCACTTATGCAAATTTTGGTAATCGTTAAGGCATTCAAAACTACTATTTATAATTATAAACATGAACGGTTCATGTTTGGCAGATTTGGTTCGTTCATTGATTTAATCTTGTTCGACACCTTAACGATCACCAAATTGGCTGAAAATTTGCAGAATTGATCTATATATAAGGACCAACAAACTGAACGGTGGAGATTCAAAAATATAATCGAAAAGTTGGTGTAATCCTCTATCCCTCATATAAACCAAAATAAGGGATCACTTAGTGGAATGACCCTCTATATATATATATATAATATTGATGTATTGATGTATAAAATTTAACTCCATGGTTAAAGATGCTCTAAGGATGCAAAGTTGAGTGACTGCGGCAGCCCCCACTTGGCATAAGTTGGGTTTGTCAGTTGATGGGCTTGTCTAAATTAGTTACAACATTAGTTTTTATTTGTTTTTAAAATGATAATTGTGTCCTTAAAGTTATAATAACTTTTTTTTAATCACTTTGAGAACTAGATCGTTGAGAATTTGTAATAGTTGTTTGTTACAATCGTGATTGTAAGATTCTATTCAAGTTCGTCTAGTGGAGTTCAATTTTCTGGGTTTGTGCCCCGCTGTGTTTTTGTCTCTTATTTGAGGATTTTACACAGCATCAAAATATTGTGTGTTCTTGTTTCAACTTTCTGTCAGTTTAGTGAGAACTTTTTGCTGCACGTTTCAGTACCTTTTAAGTCCTTAATTACTTCAAGCATGTTGTTGAAGGAGACTCAAACCTTCTCATAGATTGCATACATGAAAGATAAGTGTTCATTGGCAGATTAAAATGCTAGTTCAGGAGATCCTTAATAAGGTTTGCTTCATAGTTCGACTCCATTGTGTTTCGTCGTATCTTTCATGAGGCGTAATTTGTAACTGAATAACCGTATGAACACCGAACGCTACTCAGAAATAGTAATACCGTATAAAGACCAAAATCATCACCTCTCCCCCAAAAAAAGAAGAAGAGAGTCGTCGCACTGGGATCTCCGCCGTCTCAGCGGTTAAAACTGGTTCCACATCCGTGAAGTCGTAAGATGAGACAACTGGCAACAACATCAACTACAAATTTGTGCTTCCCCCACGCATTTAAACAGCCAGCAACTTCTAACTACCAACTTGTCATTTCCCATTTTCGATTCTTTCTAAGGTCTCCTTCACTTTCCCTCTTCTGGCGACCCACTCTGCCTACACATGCAATGCTTCACGCTTTGAAGCTCTTTGCTGTTGGGTACCTTTCGAGTTCTTGTATTGATCGGTCCCCAACTCGTTGATGTCTCAAGTAGCCGGAAATTGGGTAAGAGAAAGAGTTGAGTTTAAAAGTCTGATTGGTTTGTAAAGCTGTGAGGAGAAAAAATAGAAGCGAGGAGGATGGGTGCTACGGCCGACTGGTTGGTTAAACACTCAAATGTTTCTGTTGAGGAGAAGCTGGACGAGCTTCGGCGTTTAATGGGCAAAGCCGAAGGTGATCCGGTCCGGATAGTTGGCGTAGGGGCTGGAGCTTGGGGGAGTGTGTTTGTTGCAATGTTGCAAGATAGTTATGGACACTTGAGAGATCAGGCGGTGGTGAGAATATGGAGAAGATCCGGAAGGCCTGTGGATAGAGCCACGGCTGAGCATTTGTTTGAAGTCATCAATTCAAGAGAAGATGTGTTGAGGAGGCTGATCAGGCGCTGTGCTTATTTGAAATATGTCGAGGCCAGATTAGGGGACCGGACACTTTTTGCGGATGAGATATTGAGAGATGGGTTCTGTCTGAATATGATTGACACCCCTCTTTGCCCTTTGAAGGTTGTCACCAATTTGCAGGAGGCTGTGTGGGATGCTGACATTGTGGTCAATGGGCTGCCGTCAACTGAGACGAGTGTGGTGTTTGAGGAAATTAGTAGGTATTGGAGAGATAGGAAGACAATGCCGATTATAATTTCTCTTTCGAAAGGTGTTGAAGCTGAATTGGTGCCTGAACCGCGCATTGTTACTCCCACTCAGATGATCCAGCGAGCAAGTAAGGCTGATTCCCATTTTGTTGCTTGAATATATAGTTTAGCAATTCTCTTTGCTCGCGAATTATCTCTTCTCTGTCTAATTGGTATGGTATTTTCAGCTGGTGCTCCTGTTGAAAACATTCTCTACCTTGGAGGACCCAACATTGCCTCAGAGATATACAACAACGAATACGCTAATGCTCGGTTATGTGGAGCTGAAAAGTGGACAAAGCCAATGGCCAAGTTTTTAAGGCAGCCACACTTCATTGTGTGGGACAATGGTGACCTTGTTACTCATGAAGTTATGGGTGGCTTAAAGAATGTCTATGCGATTGGAGCTGGTAAGATTCAGTCTCATAGCTTTGTACAATCTGAACATGAGTAAAAAATTTAAACAGAAAATACAAGGTAACAGAAATAACAAGGTATACAAGATGGTCTTTTACGAAAGTGCTATATTGTGATGTAAGAGGTTACTTTTCTTAATGCTCTGAGTTTAGGAATACCTTCCTTGCTGTGCATTTTAAATACTGTAATAACCGTCCTTTAGATGCTGTAGATTCAGTGAATTGAGAACTTAAAAAGGATTACATCTGATCAGACCAGGGGATTAGAAACGGTTGAGACTTAACAGTAACAACATTATCCCTTAACTATTGAGTGTTTACCCAGAAGCCAAGAACTCAACTTTTTTCCTTTATATATATTCATATACGAAATTGGACACTTCAAGTTGTTGTAAGGAAAAGATTCATGTTCATAGTCCAGTTATTTGGGTCAAGACTATCTGATGATTCTTGCTAGACATCCTTTGCAGATAAAACCCTAAGTTTATTTTTAGTTGTCTGCTTTAGTTGGTCATCTCATGTCAGCTGGAAGGTTATTATGTATCAGTTATCGTCCGATGACCTTGTGTTTTTGTACTGCATGTTTTATCAGGAATTGAGGATGTTTCTTTCTTACTAATCCTGTATTATTATCCTTTGTTTATTGGACTTTTATACTTTGATTATTGTTGTATTGTTTCTAATAAATTTGTTTGGCTTAATCTGTACATGAAATTTTGAATTATGATTCAACAGGAATGGTAGCTGGGTTAACCAATGAGAGCGCCACCAGCAAATCTGTATACTTTGCACATTGTACATCAGAGATGATATTTATCACTCATTTATTGGCAGAAGAACCAGAGAAACTTGCAGGACCTTTATTGGCTGACACGTATGTAACCTTGTTGAAAGGTCGTAACGCATGGTATGGACAAAAGCTGGCCAAGGGGGAGTTAAACCTTGAAATGGGTGACAGCATCAAGGGGAGGGGTATGATTCAGGTATGGATCTCAATCATGTTAAATAGAGACAAAGAAACAAGCATAGTTTGTTTAGAACTGAACTTGAAGTGATTGGCTATCCCAATGGAGTTTAAAAAGGGAGAGATGAGGAAGGGTACTGAATACTTACAAATTAATAGAAGTGAATCATAATACTTGTTTCAAGGCATCATGGCTTCAGATTGGGAACATAGAACAATATGGTAAGCATGCCAGATAGGGGTCATAGGAGGGGTCTTGCCTGTGTTTTACTCCCATGTGATCTAGGTCAAACACTCAAACCTCCTCATAGTACCTCCCAGGTAGTTGCTAGAGTTTCCAGTCTCCTAAAGATGATAGAGTTTGGCAGGAAGCCCCAGTTTTGAGTCTGCCAACTGGTTTTGTGGGATTTTTGGGTATATAGAATAAAATGAAGTGAAGGTTTTTTCCAGTGGTGAAGTTCTAATGGCAAGTGAATGCAAAGTTAAAATTTATATTTTACAATCAGCTACCAACTGAGATGCATTGTCTAACTGTTCAGGGTGTGAGGAAATGTATTCTTTCTGACATATTATTTTTGTTGGGCCTTCCAACTCTGCAGTTGGAAGTTAGAGCTCGGGATGATTGTAGAATGATCATATATGATGATAGAAGTTTATATCTGGATTCAAACTATTGTTATTTTCCTCTATTCAGCGCCCTAATTAACCATTGTTGTGGGAGAACTGTTTCCCAGATCCATTACTACAATGCGATATCACTTGCATCTTGGATGATAAATCTACTCTTTCATCTTTTAATTTCATGTTTTATTTCACTGGTTATTCAAGAACTAGTTTGGTTCTCTCGTGTGACTTCTTTTTATTTTTTTATTTTTTTAGTGTTATTTTTGTCTGGAAAGATCAACTTTTTTTGTAAAAAAGTAAGATCAATTAGCTGCTTATTGCTTAATGAGAAGATCATAATCATTTGGATTAGCACAGAGTCAATTCACTATTTGTGAGAGATAATTCCTTTTCTGTCTTTCAGGGAGTCTCTGCTGTAAAAGCATTTTATGAGCTGCTTAGTCAGGCTTCTTTAAGTATCAAGCATCCTGAAGAAGATAGGCGCATTGTTCCCGTTCAGCTTTGTCCTATCTTGAGGATTCTGTATAGCATACTTATAAAAAGGTAAACTTTTTTTTTTCTTTTTGAAGTGAAAGAATGCCACTTGAGTACTGTAGCGTGAATTGCGCTGATTAAGTTGGCAAGTTGGTTTAAAACACTAATATATTTTCTCTATGGTGATTTTGACTAGTATAAGAACTGTAATTCTCAATGATTGTGTGAATAGGGAGTTCCCACCGCAGGCTATTCTTGAAGCTTTAAGGGACGAAACAATGGATGACCCTCGGGAGCGTATTGAGATTGCACAAACCCATGCTTTTTACAAGCCATTTCTTCTTGGTCAGCAGCACAGCTTTGTTAATGGAACTATCCTCTAGCATGCAACTGGCAACTCCTGTCGGTGGTGAGGGTGTCTGGAGTATGCCTGGGTATAGATGGTCTCTTCTGTTTGTTGTTTAAAGTTGGTGTAGACCTTTAGTTTGGAAGTCATCAATTTCTATTCAGAATTGTCATTACATATATCTCCTGAGACGAACGACAAATAAGTTCACACCGCAACCAAACTGAAAAGAGTATTTAGATCAAGACTTAAATGGGGTTGAAAAGGAAACGCGCACTCCTGGCAGTGGACGTTCTCAATGGCAGGAGGGTTTATCCGATCGGTGGCCCGTGGCTGGGTGTTGGGGAGGATATCTAAGCCATTTGTGAGCTTAGATTGAGCCTAATTATTTCATCATCCAAGTTACATGACCATCTTCGAGGTATGGTATACTAGAGATTCCGCAATTCCACTGTTGTCCTTTCAGACTTTGGAAGTTTAAGTTTAGGTACATTGATATAATATTTAGTTATACGTAGGCTCAGCAAGCAGTGTATCAATGAGTAATGAGTGTCATTATCGACTCCGTAGTTGAAATCAATAGCAGTGTATCAGTGTACTTCATATGAATTGAAAGCATAAGCAAGAATCAACGGGTATCAGATGATGAGACTGATGAGTGCATTTAGCTCACATCTTAGAGCATTTTCAATGGAGATGGTAAATTTTTTTTTTTGTCAAATTTAAAATTTGACATGTGCCAAATTGCTAACATTTGCTAACTTGACTAAATGGAGATGAGATTAAATTTGAATATTTACCATGGATTAAACAATCATTTCAAAGAGTATGTATGGTGTGCATACTACTTTTTTTTTAAAGGTAAAAATCATTGATAAAACTTAAGCTAGAATGACATCGAAGCACTATTACATTAGACAATTAGTTCACTTATTCAAGTGAGTTTAACAAAGAATGTGTGCATTGTAACAGTCCGGCCCAGTCCATTGAGATATTTTCCGCTTTGGGTCCAACGACCCTCACGGTTTTGCTCTTGAGGTTTCACCCCAAAACGCGTCTCAATGTAAGGTGCTAGCTCTGCACATATAAGCATAGCAACTTGTCTCCCCCGGGTGATATGGAACGGATGCACCTACTAGCTTGCTTGCCTAGTCAGGTCATCACAATCCACCCCCCTTTAGGGCCCGACGTCCGTGTCGGCACACTTCCGGCCGGGGACAGGCTCTGATACCAACTGTAACAGTCCGGCCCAGTCCATTGAGATATTTTCCGCTTTGGGCCCAATGACCCTCACGGTTTTGCTCTTGAGGTTTCACCCTAAAACGCGTCTCAATGTAAGGTGCTAGCTCTGCACATATAAGCATAGCAACTTGTCTCCCCCGGGCGATATGGGACGGATGCACCTACTAGCTTGCTTGCCTAGTCAGGTCATCACAATCCACCCCCCTTTAGGGCCCGACGTCCGCGTCGGCACACTTCCGGCCGGGGACAGGCTCTGATACCAACTGTAACAGTCCGGCCCAGTCCATTGAGATATTTTCCGCTTTGGGCCCAATGACCCTCACGGTTTTGCTCTTGAGGTTTCACCCTAAAACGCGTCTCAATGTAAGGTGCTAGCTCTGCACATATAAGCATAGCAACTTGTCTCCCCCGGGCGATATGAGACGGATGCACCTACTAGCTTGCTTGCCTAGTCAGGTCATCACAATCCACCCCCTTTTAGGGCCCGACGTCCGCGTCGGCACACTTCCGGCCGAGGACAGGCTCTGATACCAACTATAACAGTTCGGCCCAGTCCATTGAAATATTTTCCGCTTTGGGCCCAACGACCCTCACGGTTTTGCTCTTGAGGTTTCACCCTGTGAGGGTGTTTTTGTGCTTGTAGGGTTTGGAACAGCAGGCCCTTAATGCTTAAGCGAAACCAGGCCCAAAGTCGATCGAGGATGGGATCCAAGAACGACTCTGTTGTGATGAGCTTGATAATGACAGCAGTAGTCTGCTTCTCAACTGTAACAGCAGCAGTTTGTTTGACGTAACAGCAGCGGCTTGTTTGACGTATCAGCAGCAGTTACAGCAGTAACAGCAACGATTCCACTATAACGGCAGCGATTCTAAAAAAGACACGACTTACAGATGGATATGGTGGGGGAGCTGGGAGCCTGTGAGTTTAGTGAGAGAGCTTGATTTTGGGTTATGGAGGGTTTATGGAATGAGAACTGACTGAAAATAAGGGAGCTAGGGTTCCAGAGATGAAGCATGATCTCTTGAGGCTTTCTGGGTTGTTGATGATTGTCTCTAGCAGCAGTGAGCTGCCCTTTTTATAGGCAAGATGAGGGAGGAGAGTTGTTGCTGGAAAACGAAGGGTCTGAGAGAAACCTCTCAGTTTTGGACAGGTGGTTTTCAAGCTTTGGTGGGTGGTTTTCCCCATGGAAGCAAGTTGGTGAAGGGGAGACAGAAAGGTGACGATGGTAGGTCTAGGCCGTAGCCTGCTGCCGTGATACTATAGAGATTTGGGGACATACGGGATTTCTTGGGAGTGCCAAAAATCCTGAATATAGATTTACAGCAGCAAAAGTTTTATGACGTGTATTAGGTTTCTGGGACAAGTTGAAGGCTTGGTTTTAAATAATAAGTCTAATGGTTAAAGATTGCTGGGCTTGGTTTTAATTTCTCTCACTAGCCCATATTAAGACTTTGTCCATCATGCATGAGCTTCGGTCCCAAGTCCAAAGTTATTGATGAACATCATCTTAACGATGAGCCTCACGGGATCCGTTACCTTCCACACCACATCCCCTCTGTAAGCCCCAAAATGTATGAATGTGGCTTGGGTCCACGTGCATGGCTTGATGTTTGCGTGAATTGGACTTGACGAATTAATCGGGCCTATTAGCTGGATTTTTAGGCCTCAACATTAGCCCTCTTGATTATATGGACCATGAAAGCATGTGAATGGGCCAGATAATCAACACCAAATTTTAAGGCCCAGAGTTGTTAACTGTAACATGAGAACGCCATCTTATCTCGGCCTGTGTTGGAAACATTTGAACAAATTTGTATCTTCTTCTCCGACGCCTGGTATTAGCTTTTCTTGAATGGATGAGGGATTACGCTAATCCTTGGTGTTGTGATCTATAAATTTCTTTGCTTCTTTCTTCACAGGAATCTTTGAATCCTTCAGTATACTCAAGTTTATGTATGGCTTGGCTTGGTTCATTGAAGCAAATCCCTTTTGTCACCATCCGATTTCTACTCTTTAGAATTGAAGCTGGGATCATCTGCTATTCCCAAAATCTGGGCTTTTGCTGTTGTTGCTTGATATGTCGTTGTTTTGATTGCTGCTGGGATTACATACTGGGCCGAATCACTGCATTGTGTGTGCTTCATTATGATATCCAGGTGAGTTCCAATACGAGAATCTTCTTAGATATAAAGTTGTTTCCTTGGATAAGATCTTTCTTATGGTATAAACACTTTATCCCTGCTGGGATTTGCTCAATGATCCACGTTTTACACTTGCTGCTAGGATTTGAATTTGCTGCTGGGATTTGAATTTGTAGCATTTTATGCTTGCTGGTGGGTTTTGAATGTGCTACATAATCACAGCAATTGATTGATGGCATATGAATATGAATCGCTTCTAAAGGATTGAATTTAGTAGTGATAGAACATGAATTTGCGCAACTTGTTTTGTTGTGGTTTGCATTATTCGTTGCTGTGATTGCTTGCTACTTCCATGATATTGATTTGCTGCTGTGATTGCCTTGCTGGGATTTAAATTTGCTCAGTCGCAGCATATTATGTTTGCTGTTGGGATTTGAATTTCCTCAATAATCACAACGCTTGATTGATGGTATATGAATATGGATATTGCTTGCGAAGAATTGAATTTGGCTAGCATGATAAGAGGTTGTTTTAAAATATACGGTAGGGCTACAATTTTTTATTTATTTATTTATTTATTTTTTTTTTTGGAGGAAGGGCTAAGCTTGAAAATAGGCTAGTATATTGGCTAAAAAGATGGTCATCATACTATGGTAAGGAAGAAGCCATTGAATTGGGTTATAAAGCCTGGCAGTGGCTTATGTTGCTTTTACAGCGGCATTTGGCTTTTCTGGTGCTTTGTAATTGTCTTCTAAGCAATTCGGCTGGTTAGGGGATGAGCTCGCATGATGTCCATTTGCTTGCTTTGGTTGGAATTTACTCAATTAGCCAGACATGTAATTTGATATCATGAGCTTGTGTACATCAGTACTAGAAAGCATGTGCTTAGATGAAATGGCTTGGCATGAGTCTAACTTGCGTTTTTTGATGCATATAAAGTCTTGCTAGATAAGAGCTTGGAATGAATTGCATAAGGATCGCAGGATTAATGTTTGCATGTATGCTCATATGCTTAGAAATATTTTTGCTTGGCATAAGCTTGTTTTGATATCGGCTTGTTATTCTTGGTCGTGGATTTGCTTGGCTTGAGCATGAGCTTAGTATGAGCATGAGCATATGATTGGCATGAGCATGGGCTTGGCATGAACATGTGCTTGGTATGATAATCTGATCATCATAGGAACTCCATTTTTTTTTTTTTTTTTTTTCAAACTTGTGTAGAGAACACTGCTGTGAAAATCAAGAGTCATGCTTGTTTACGTTTAGCCCCCTTTGATTATGTGGGCAATGAAGAGCCTTGTAATGGGCCACATAATCGAAAATTGACACTCACGCACAACTTGCTTGTTGCTATGCATAAATTGAATTGTGTTTGCTTGGCTCGTATTAACCTCCTCCAAATATTGTCATTTGCTTCCTTTATTGTTGGTTGTGAAATTTTTCCTTCCTTTCTATTTAAGCGACGACGATAGCGGGATCATCCTTGCTGGTTCTCAGCATTGTCAGTTTGCTGTTGTGATTGGCTTGTTGTGTATCGCGCATTTTGTTTTTCATGGTTATCAATTTGCTGCTGTGGTTGCTTGTTGCTTCCGCTATATTGATCTGCCGCCGTGTGTTTTGGAAGTCACACAATGCTTCCTCCAGTGCATGTCTCATTCATTTCACTTTTGTGTGTATGGCTGAATTGCTTGATTTTGATTACAAGAAATACTGTATAGTATGCTTTGCTGACTAGCATTTTTACTGCCGTGATTGCAATAAAACGTAATGCATCATGGTGTTAGTTGACTTTGTTTATGTAAATCGTGTTTCTTAGTTTGGCTTGGCTATACTAATTCCCATTAATTCAATGGTTTTAGTTTTGCTTGGTTCTTTGCTTGGAGTATGAATGTGTATGCATATAACTTGGCCTTTAAAGTCTTTCTTGGCTTGGTTTTATTTCTGCAGTTTACTTGCTTAAAATATTTAAGCATGTAGTAGCTTTGCTTGGGCATGTGTGCGTTGGTAGCCTGATGAGCTTGTGGTTACCTTGAGTATTTTTTTTTTTTTAAATGAAATAGGACTGCCAACAGATGAAGATGGAGACTAGGTGCCAGCAGCAAATCAAGGTGAATGAAGGTTGTGGCTATGAACCGGATTACGATCATTTAGCCCCCAGGTGTCTTAGTGGTAAGGCAATAAAGTTATGAAATTTGATGGCTGTTGTTCGGCAAGTTGCTTTTTTTTTCTCTTGTCTGGCTTCATTGCTTGCCGCTTACATGATAATTGCACAATAACTCTATAAGCTGTTTTGATGTTGGCATAGGCTTGAGTTGAGAGTACTTCCTGGAGAAGCTTGGTGCCATATATGGTATCACTGATAGCACTTGTGAATGTTAACAACAACTCGAATTCTGGCTCTTAAATCTACTTGTTTGGATGAATAGTGGTGCGGTAATATGACCAGGAAGTGGGGTGTCAGAAGAGGTTTACAAGAACTTCTGTGTTTGACTGTGGTTTGGGTATGGAGAAGGGTACATCATAGTGAAAATGATAGGCACGAGAAATTGAGAATGCATGGATTATTTGTGGCATGAAGGAGAATACATAGGTCTTCTTTCTTTCAATTCTTTTCCTTCCCTACAAAAGAGTGTTGTAATGATGATGTGGTTAAAGAATAGCTCTGTTAGTTTGGTACGGAAAATGGAATAGGAGCTTGGTAGAGCGTAAATTATTGCATTGAAGAGCTTGGATCTTGAGTTGCTTGTGCCCTATAGTTTAACTTGGTAGCATGGGTAGAATAATTAGAATAGCTTGGCATGGCTTCTTTTACTGAACTGTATGACAATGCTTTCTTAGTACTTCCCCTGGAGCGAGATCTAACAATTATTATTTTTTTCTTTGAGGCAGAATAACCAATAATTGAAGATGAAGATGTCAGCAGCATTTGTAGAGGAGTGATGGTTGTGCGTACACAACAAATCACAACCGTTTAGCCCCCAATTATGCATGAAGAGAGGTAGCATGCTTCGAGTTTCGAGGGATGCTTGTGTCTCTTTTGATTTGAGTAGATCATAAGTGAAGCACTATGGCATTTGCACATAATTGGGCTTGGTTACTCTGCTCGCGTAACGGCAGCTTAAACATAAAGGTTTTTTTTTTTTTCTCATGGAATCCTCAGTTCTTTTTCTCTCTTTTCAGTGCATCATGAATGTTATTTCTAACTTTTCAAGATCTCCATCATAACTGGTTTATCATTTTGCTTGCTTAGATGTGACCAGTATTGCTTGATGCATGAGTATGAGGCTCAAAGAGTTTTAGGTGGATGAGCTGTTGTTCTTCTTCTTTCGTTGTGGAGCCATTAAGCGAATCACAGCCTGGTCCCCAGTGAAGTCGCCAAAAATGTGAGGGTGTTTTTGTGCTTGTAGGGTTTGGAACAGCAGGCCCTCAATACTTAAGCGAAACCAGGCCCAAAGTCGATCGAGGATGGGATCCAAGAACGACTCTGTTGTGATGAGCTTGATAATGACAGCAGTAGTCTGCTTCTCAACTGTAACAGCAGCAGTTTGTTTGACGTAACAGCAGCGGCTTGTTTGACGTATCAGCAGCAGTTACAGCAGTAACAGCAACGATTCCACTGTAACGGCAGCGATTCTAAAAAAGACACGACTTACAGATGGATATGGTGGGGGAGCTGGGAGCCTGTGAGTTTAGTGAGAGAGCTTGATTTTGGGTTATGGAGGGTTTATGGAATGAGAACTGACTGAAAATAAGGGAGCTAGGGTTCCAGAGATGAAGCATGATCTCTTGAGGCTTTCTGGGTTGTTGATGATTGTCTCTAGCAGCAGTGAGCTGCCCTTTTTATAGGCAAGATGAGGGAGGAGAGTTGTTGCTGGAAAACGAAGGGTCTGAGAGAAACCTCTCAGTTTTGGACAGGTGGTTTTCAAGCTTTGGTGGGTGGTTTTCCCCATGGAAGCAAGTTGGTGAAGGGGAGACAGAAGGGTGACGATGGTAGGTCTAGGCCGTAGCCTGCTGCCGTGATACTATAGAGATTTGGGGACAGACGGGATTTCTTGGGAGTGCCAAAAATCCTGAATATAGATTTACAGCAGCAAAAGTTTTATGACGTGTATTAGGTTTCTGGGACAAGTTGAAGGCTTGGTTTTAAATAATAAGTCTAATGGTTAAAGATTGCTGGGCTTGGTTTTAATTTCTATCACTAGCCCATATTAAGACTTTGTCCATCATGCATGAGCTTCGGTCCCAAGTCCAAAGTTATTGATGAACATCATCTTAACGATGAACGTCACGGGATCCGTTACCTTCCACACCACATCCCCTCTGTAAGCCCCAAAATGTATGAATGTGGCTTGGGTCCACGTGCATGGCTTGATGTTTGCGTGAATTGGACTTGACGAATTAATCGAGCCTATTAGCTGGATTTTTAGGCCTCAACACACCCCAAAACGCGTCTCAATGTAATGTGTTAGCTCTGCACATATAAGCATAGCAACTTGTCTCCCCCGGGCAATGTGGGACGGATGCACCTACTAGCTTGCTTACCTAGTCAGGTCATCACATGCATACTACTTGGACAAGCATAAAAAGTGAAAAAAAAAAAAAATGACATTGTCTTCCCGCCAATTACAGTTGTCAAATTTGACATTGCCAAGTTAGACCTGTTGGGATGAAGTGTCCAAAATGTCTATTAGTCTGCACAACACTAAAAGGACGAGCAAGCTAGGTTGCACACGAATAGGAAAACCATGGGATGGAAATGAAGGACTCATTGTACCCTGAAAAATTTACGACCTTAATGTCATTAGTGGTTTCGAATACCTAAGCTGAGTTGAGGTTAAAACTCAGATACCGTATTGATATTTTATAAAGTTGAGAAAACCGAAATTAATCTGGAAAATTATATTTTGAATGAATTTCAAATATCTAAGTGAGTCAGATTAAGTGATCTAGTGAGTTTTTCCATAAAAAAACAAAAATAATAATAAAATCAAATAGTCAATCAATTGTTTTACAGCTGCCAATGCTGGTAAAATGGAGCAAGAGTCAAGTTTGTAACCATACAAACCAAAGCAACTGAACATATAAAACCAGTAGCAACTACTGGGATGATCCAGTGTTTGCTCTTTCATTCAAAGAGGAAGAATACGCTGCCCGCGACCGGGATGACCCACTTGGTCCGAAGTCAGCTGCTAAAATGAGCCGGTGGTGTCTGGGGAGCAGGATAATGACAGTGATCGCCCACATGGAATAGAAAGGTTTGGAATTGCAGGGCTTGTGAATTTGCAGGAAGAGTGAGATTGGTTTATACCTGCATGGCGAACCCAAAAGGTACAGTTTTTTATCTTCTTTTAATTTTAGGTAGATTGGTTGGTTTATTTGAGGACCATTGTTTTGAATCTGGAAAACCCATTTTCTAGAAGCTTGGCAGGAGTTGGCAAAAAGCTGCAGGAATGGAGGGAAACACTGTCTGCAGTTGCAGCAGTGCTCTACGATGCGGAGGAGAAGCAGCTGACCAGCAAGACTGTGGAGCTTTGGCTGAATGATCTCAAACACTTGGCTTATGATATCGACGATCGTCTCAACACCTTTTCTAATGAGATGTTAGAATGCCAGCACCTCAAAGTTGACAAATCTGGCACAAGCAAGGTACGAGGCTTCTTTACCAAACTCCCTCACAAAGTCAAGTTCAATTCCAATATGAACTCCGAAATAGAGAAGATTGCTAATCGCTTGCAAGACATTTTTGACCGGAAAGAGAAACTCGGTTTGAAATATGTTGAGAATACCTCTAGTTCTTCAACATCATCGAAAAGGAGACCAAGTTCATATGTGCTGGATGGACCTGTGGCTGGACGAGATGAAGACGCAAGAAAGATTGCGGAATTGTTGTCCAGAGATGTGGATCCTTCTTCTCCCACCAAATATCAAGTTGTTGCCGTTGTTGGTATGGGAGGACTCGGCAAGACAATGCTTGCCGCACAAGTGTATAATGATGTAGCTGCAATGGAGAAGTTTGATCTCAAGATCTGGGTTTCAGTGTCTGATGACTTCAATCTTGAAACTGTGACGAGAACTATTTCTAAGAGAATCACATCTCAGCCTTGTGATATGGATGATTTCAGTCAACTTCAAGATAATCTGAGGAAGGAGATAGATGGTAGAAGGTTTGTGATTGTTTTAGATGATGTGTGGAGCACATGTGATTATGAATCATGGACAAAACTGCAAGCTCCCTTTCGTGGTGGAGCTCCAGGAAGTAAGGTATTGGTGGCAACACGTGACGAGAAAGTTGCAGCATTGATGGGAGCCCCAGCCATTGCAGTTTATCATTTAAAGACTCTTTCAGATGAAAGTTGTTTGCAAGTATTTGAGCAGCATGTTAGCAATGACCGGCTACCCAATTTTGACTTGCTTAAGAGGAAGATTGTTACGAATTGCAATGGATTGCCATTGGCTGCAAAAACTCTTGGTGGTGTTTTACGTTGTAAAGAAACTGACAAATGGGAGGAAATACTGAACAGCAAATTATGGAGTACTTCAGATGAGAGTAATATACTTCCAGTACTCAGAGTGAGTTATCACTATCTCCCTTCAACTTTGAAGAGGTGCTTTGCTTATTGCTCAATACTTCCCAATGACTATGAATTTGGGAAAACCCAAGTAATACTTCTGTGGATGGCAGAAGATTTCCTTGAGTAACCAGCAGGAAGTAAGGCAATGGAAGATATCGGTGATGAGTATTTTGGGGAGTTGGTGTCTCGGTCATTGTTTCAAAACTCAGGCAAAAACAGTTCATGTTATGTAATGCATGACCTTGTTGGTGATTTGGCATGATGGGCTGCTGGAGACACATTTTGCAGATTGGACGACAAGCCGCAAGGTGGATGTTCTCCAAAGACTCGTTATTTGACTTACATTTCTGGTAAGTTTGATGGGGTAAAAAGATTTGAGAAATTATTTGATGTTAAACGCTTGCGGACTTTCCTACCACTTTCAGTTTCTAATGGGTGTGAGAATTATCTCACTTGTTATGCTACTTCTGATTTACTACCAAGATTGAAGTACTTGCGGGTGCACTCCTTTAAAGGCTACAAACTGACCGAGGTGCCAAGTTCCATAGGTAATTTGAGACATCTACGGTACCTTGATCTTTCTCACACCTTAATTATGAGTTTGCCCGAGACAACATGCACGCTTTTCAACTTACAGACGTTAATATTAGAGAATTGTTCGAAATTGAAGACACTACCTTCAAACATGAGCAACTTATCTAATTTACGTCATCTCAAGAATTCGAATATGCCTTCATTGGAAGAAATGCCTCCCCAAGTAAGTCGGTTTTCTCATCTGCGAACTTTGGCTAATTTTGTGGTGGGGAAAGGTAGTGTATCAGGGATTGGAGAGATCGGATCCTTGCATCTTAGTGGGACCTTGAGCATTGGAAGATTGGAAAATGTGATTGATGTTGGAGATGCGAAGATGGCCCAGATAATGACCAAGGAAGGGTTGGATACCTTGCAATTGGAATGGAGTGGCACAAGTGAGAAGGAGTCAGAGGTGCTCTGCAGTTTAGAACCTCATAAAAAGCTTATAAAGCTCACCATCAAGGGCTACAATGGTTTCGAATTCTCAAAATGGATTGGACATCCTTCATTCTCGGACATGACATTTGTGGAGCTAGAGAATTGCAAAAGTTGTCAATTCTTACCTCCTCTTGGCCAACTACCTTTTCTGATACGCTATGGATAAAAGGACTGGCCAGTGTTGAAAGTGTGGGTGCTGAATTTTATGGAGAGTGTAGCTTGCCTTTTCCGTGTTTAGAAACCCTTGGGTTCATGGATATGCCGGTTTGGAAGAAGTGGCTTCCTTGCAAAGGAGATGTAGAAATTCGAGTTTTCCCTTGCCTGGGAGAGCTTGTGATCTGTAGATGCCTGAAATTGAGAGGTTGCCTACACGTGAACCTGGATTCTTTATCAGGCATGTGTATAGAACAATGTGAAGAGTTAGTGGTTTCGATTGCCAATTATAAACATCTTCATCTGTTGGCCATTGACGGTTGTAAAAGAGTGGTACACAGAAGTGGAGTTAAGTTTGAGTTACTGGTGGCTATGGGGCTTTATAGAATTCCTGAGTTCAGACTTGACATAGATGGGTTCTTCAGAGGATTAACAAAGCTTCAAAAGTTGTGCATTACTGGTTGCGAAGAGTTGACATGTTTATGGGAGAATGAGGATAGATGGCTGCAGTGGTGGGTTTCTAATATTATAGGAGGCAACATCTCTGACTCCCTTTCTCACTTTGTTCAACATCTTAGATCACTGCAACAACTTGAGATAATTGGATGCTCGAATCTAATCTCTTTTCCAGAGTTTGGTCTGCCACCTTCTCTTAAATCCTTGAAGATTGAGTCCTGTAATTTTTTGACATATTTTGTAAGATTTCAACTACCGCCAAGCATACGAAGTATTGTGATAGCAAGATGTCAAAATTTGAGAGTTTGTTGGTCGAGGATGCTGAGAAGCTAGAGGGTTATACAGCGTCTTCTTGTTGTCTGGAGTACTTGAAGCTAGTAGAGTGTGCATCTTTGACATCTTTATCAGGCCGACTACCCAGAACGCTCAAAACCCTGTACTTAACTGATTGTGAACAATTGGAGTCAATAGTCAAAACATTCCAGGAGGACACCTGTCTGGATGATCTTAGGATACGGAAGTGTGCAAATCTGAAATCCTTACCAGAGGGGCTTTGGCATCTCTCCATTCTTCGCACGTTAATAATTCAGGAATGTGGAAGTCTTGTTTCCTTCCCGAGAGGAGAGTTGCCATCCAACCTGACACACTTGTCTATCTTCGCTTGTGACGAATTAGAAGCCCTTCCCAGAGGCATGGACAGCCTCAGCTCTCTTCAGGCTTTGGTGTTAGGATTCTGTGGAAGTTTAGCATCCATTTTAGAAGAGGGTTTGCCACCCAACCTAATTAAACTTTCTATTGTAAACCCCAGTTGCTGTAAGCCTCTATCAGAGTGGGGGCTTCACCACTTGGACAGACTCAAAGAGTTGTGGATCGGATATTGTGTAGATCAAGATGTGAAGGAGGTGCGGCTCCCTAAATCTCTCATTCAACTCCACATTGAAGAGAATAGAGAATAGAGATAATAAACTCCCTAAACCGTATTCAACTTCTGCCCAGAAGAGAATAGAGATAATAAATTCCCCCCCCCCCCCCCCCCCCCCCCAAAGAATTCATCCAAATCGAGTTTTGGGAGTTTTTCTTCAAGAATTTGATCAATCTTCAAGAGTTATTTCTCTCCTAATTGGTATGTAACTTTAATTTATCTACTTTCTTAATTTAGCCATATTTTCCGGCGAACTTTCCGATGACTTTTCCGGTCCAATATAATTTTGTTGGAATATTTATTACTTATGAGGATAGTATTGATTAATTATGTGATGCATGATATATGTAGGTTTTGTGTGTATATATATGTTGAAATTTTCTAAAATGATGAGTATACCTAGCTTTTGTGTGTATAATATGTGTATAATTAATTATGTGAATAATATGTTGAAATTTTCGTTTTTATGCATATCATTTGTGTATTCAAATGATAATATTGCCATGGTGAATCATGTAATTAAGAATTATAATATTCTTATACATTCATCAATTGTTGCCCTTAGAAATCTCGTTCGAGAACCATTCTGTTACGACTATGTTTAACATAATGATTTTCGAATTATCTCATATTTAAACAATTTGGGAGCATATGACATTGAGATTCCGTTTGTTGTTGGTGTGTTTCGTTTTCGGTTGTGGGTATATATATTTTCACAAGATCTTCCTTTATTACTCTTCTTATTTTTACAGACATTACACACAACTATAAATTAAGATCTCATTCTTAAAAAAAAAAAATACATATTAAGAATCTATTTAGATAATGAAATCTATAGATCATAGATGGTTTCATATGAATGTGAAATATAGGTTTACAAAAAAAACACTTGCTTTCAAAGACGAAAAGGTGATGTATCTAGAAAAAAAAAATAGTTAATGGGATTCCGGCTAAATAAGATGAAACTAACAGAAAATTACTAGATCAATTGATTGTT
The DNA here is from genome assembly GCA_009720345.1 of Fragaria iinumae. Lineage (NCBI taxonomy): Eukaryota > Viridiplantae > Streptophyta > Magnoliopsida > Rosales > Rosaceae > Fragaria > Fragaria iinumae. The sequence goes on from CM019123.1 coordinate 2,762,255, forward strand.
CTGGATAAAGTCCAAGATCTATATATATGAAACTGATGAAAGATAAAGTGTAGAGACAAAGATAATAAGAGAATCATCATTTTATTCATTGATAGGAGCATTTTATATAAGAAATTACAAAGTACCAATATAGTAATGATAAAGAATACATAGTCATATTCTAACTACATATCCTGATGACAGAAGGCCAAGACACACATATGAAATATCCTAGAACACTCCCCCTTGTGCCGCGTGCCGGTATGTCTGTGGTGCTGATATGTCGCCTCGTTAAAAACCTTGTCAAGGAACAAAAACTCTGTGGGAGAAAAACTAAACCTTGATTGTAGGAGAAAAAGAGTACAACACACCCTTCACATTTGATAGTGACATGTATGTATGTGCTAGACTCCCCTTGAAGTTCGCACATCCCCCTGATCTTTATATCAATCATAGGGCTCTTCCTGATTCTTACTAATCACGGAAATTTCAATAACTTAGCATGTCAATGCTCTTTAACATGTCTTCAAATGTTGCATTGGGTAATGATTAACTAGATCATGCTGTATTGTTCTCAAACATGATCTTTTACACTTAGATCTTGAGGAGAATGCCGCTTGTGAACTCAAAACATAAGTCCGTGCATGAAATCAGATTTCCGTGCAGCATGACCTTCAGTTACTAGAACAACCATAACTTCCTCTAGGAAATACGTATGAACGAACCGTAAACGGTTTTGGAAACTAGACTCATTTAGATTTCCAACCGTATATTACACACATTCTGGTTCATCAGGAGCTGTTCACAAAGGCCCGTCAAATTTGACTGTTTTGGCAAAATCAGATTCTCGGACAGATCCGTCCTACTTTATGAAAATGGCCATAACTCACTCAATAAAATAGGTATGATCAAATGGTTAGTGTCCCTGGAAATTAGACACATAGACCTTTCCAATGGTACCAATTTAACCATTTTCCAGTGAGTGAGATTCCATGTAGGTCCCGTGGAATATGACCTACGAAACTTGACAGATTCTGATTTCGCTTTTGATGTGTCTTTCTTATGTAGGGATACAATAAGTCTCAACCTTTTATACCATTAAGTATTGAAAAAGGAGTTACTGTCATTACATTGGCGTTACGTGGGCGTATAGCTACACTTAGCTTTACAACATTTCATAGCGAATGAGATGTCAAGTCTTTCGTATTGTGTTGAGTACATTGGTGCGTCTTATTGTACTTAGATGGGAACTCCATCTCTTAACACATAGTTGTCATCTTGCTTTAGACAAAACAACAAATCTCCCTTTGGAGCAAAGACTTTGACTAATCATGAGAGTATATGTATGCCTCACTAGTTGTAGAGCGCCTAAGCCGATTGATGGAAAATCATTATCAATATAGTCATCAAGTCCCTTATCGAGACCGTTGTAGACATATAAAGTTTAACGATAATAATAATCGTTGAATAATTCAAGCAACACGTAGACCCGAAAAATTGCATACATAGCTCATCAGTCGACAAAGTTGGAAAGCCGTCGGAAATGACATGTGGCAACGTGAGAATGGTCGGCCGACAACAAAACCTTAAATCCCGATCAAAATCAATTATTAAGTGTCGATCGATGATCAGATCTCGATTAAATTAAATTAATCGGACATACCCAAAATAATTGAGTTTATAAGTGATGGCTCGTAAGAAGTCAGGCGAGCTAGATAGCGGACTCCGCCTAGAGGTAAGCGAAGGCGAAGCGAAATGACTTCTCGCGCCTAGATGGACATGAAGGCGAGGCGAAATAACTTTGCGCGCGTAGATATACGTGAAGGCGAGGCGAAATGGCTCCGCGTAGGAGACTTTACGAAGGAGCTAGACAGCAAAGTTCACATGCATGCGGAGATGTACGTTTTGGTTGAGTCGTATGTTCCTTGTCCGCGAGCTGGCACCAGAATTCCCTGCTTGCTTGGAAGTCAAGATTCCACGCACCTTCCTTTCATATCCGCGAGGTGGCCCGCCCTTTACTGAGGATCCTGATCAAAGTATGATATTCAATCCAAATCAATTATACCTTATTGGGCATATCTAAATCTTAAGATTGATTGATTTGATTATGTTAAAATTGGTAAGTAAATCAATCAGTCAAGATTCATTGATTCGATTAAGAAAATATCATTGATTTAGTATCTTCATTACTTGCCAAAAGCGAAGGCATGTTAACACTATAAATACCCCCTTTCATACCAAGAGGAGGGGGCGAAGGAGGAAGCGGACCAAGGAGGCAAACGAGGACGCGAACCAAAGGAGCAGCGAACCAGAGAGAGAGAAAACTCACTCCCAAGAGCTCGGAAGTCTCCCAAAGCCCTCTGAAGAATCATCAAGCTGCCAAATAGCCGATTCTTCATCAACCTCAAGTCTAGAAGTTATCAAATCCCGAAGAGTCATCAAGCTACCAAATAGCCGACATCTTCACCAACTCCAAGACAAAGAACAAACCACCATGTGAAACCGCTCGTGGATCAAACCCAATCAACATCAAGCCTCCATGGCCCTTGATCAACCATCGTCTTCAAGTCTTCAACAAATCAAAACCTCTACCAAGTTTTTCAACAAACTCATGGAGAATCAACAAGCACCGAACACACGTGCCGATTCATCCCTTGTCAAAGTCGAAGAACACGCACCACGTGATATTGCTCGTGGCCTAAATCCGATCAAGAACAAGCCTCTACGGCCCTTGGTCAATCAACTTCTACAAATCGTCAACACGACAAGAAATCCAAACTACAACAATTCGATTCAAGATTAAGTGCTCGTCACCCTTGGATCAAATCGACGTCGGAGATCGAATCAGAGGAAATTATTGTAAAAGAATACCAACAGAGATTGTAACCTGCAAATTCATCAATACAAATATTTTATCTTGTACACGTGTCTTTCTGTTATTTGTTACAGGATTATTTCGTGTTTACAACCGTGTCTTCCCAAGATCTTTTTCTTCGGATGTTGATACATATTGGCATCTCTTGATCCATCAAGAGTCCATGTAAATCCAGAATGAACACGCAAAGACATAATTCACCATATCCCTTCCAAATCAAGTAGAGTCCATGTGCGTTTCAATATATTTAGCAAACGCATGCTCTTGTGATCTAGAGCCACCTGATTCAGATGAATGAAGTCTATTTAAGATCTTCATGTATATCTCTAATCCCATAGAGATGTTATTATGACCACATTCATAGGCTGCATGTTCAGTTATTCGAAAACTACCAAACTGACAAAGTAGTGGAGTGTAATGACATCCATTACGAGAGCATATCTCATCGTAGTCGACTCCAGTGCGTGTTAGTGAGAGACCTTGCGCCATAAGGTGAGTCTAAGCTCTTGTTCTCACTATGCTATCTAACAAAGGCATAGTTGATAAGGTTTAGCTTGCGGTGTCGGCATCACCTGCCCAAGGACCTATCTCTTTGTTAATGTTGGATCACATCTTTCCATTAGGCCAATCAACTAAGTTGATATCCATCGACGAAGGGTGGTTCGATAGTAGACTCAATATCCCACGTCCTCATGTACACTAGTGTAATACTTGTAGAGATCTCTATATGGATTGGATTTGACATTGAGGCGTCCCCCAACGATAATCACAATTCAGACTTCATGAGACAAATCTAACCATGTAGATTGTAAATATGTCATGCTTCTAAGGACGATGTAAAAATATACATCTTGTTTGTAAATCAATACGAACCATAAGAGGAGAATAGTTTCATAACTTCGGAAAAAATCTCAAAGCATTCATTATTGCTAATGTGAGTACATCAAGGTCTCAAATAGACGAAGGATGTCGATACGACGCCTTATTACATATAGCTTGGAAAGAAAATCAATGTCTAGCCAATGACGTCAAAGTCAGGGGTAGCTAGAGCTGGATCCGAATCTTTGAAATTCGTGATCATGAGGATGACGTTATTGTCCTCATATTATCCTTACCTTTTTGTATGCATTTATAATTTGAAGGAGAGCTTGACAACTCTTGAACCAGTGATCCGGAGATCCACAACGATTGCATTGTCATGAGTTGGCATGAGTAGTTTTGACAAATTGGTGTCTAGATCGGGAGTGTCGCCATTAGGGCTAGCGACACCTCCCCCTCTTTTCTAGACATTGGCACGGCATTTTATGCCGTTGCCGTGACCCATATTGTTTTCCCCACATTAGGGGACAATCCCAAATACGTTTATCGCATTAGCGTATATACAATTCCCGTTTGCAATTGTATGATCAAAATCAAGTCTCGTTGGTAATTCCAAACCAAGTTGGAGGACCTAGAGAACTTGATGATGATCGAATCCGCTAAAGATTATGGATCATGATGCCACAAAAGATCATCGACAATTTGTAGTCATTTAAAGTGATAAGTAATCCACTTGACTAATAACTCAACAAGTAGAGTTGTATGAACGTTTCAAGAAACGCTCCATGAGTGCATTTCACAGTACATTGTGGTCGTTACTTTTTGCACAGATTGTCATTGAAGGCTTTTGTCGATGTGGCGTGTCAAAGACTTTGAGCGCATGAGATGTGAAATCTCGGCATCTAGGCTTGTTAGCTTGGGGGTCAAAACATGTGGTTTAATCCTTTCCAATGAAAGGTTCCATAGATACCAAGTGAAGATTCGCTTTAGGCATCGAGTACGTCAAAACTCAAAGAAGCAGAATGTTACATTGCTCTTGCATACAAAACCAAGCTGTTATGAGACTCGATAGAGGTCACAAACAATGCTTTTAATGGTTTGTCCTACGGATTGATCACACACAGTCCGGAAAAGCCACGAATTAATCAAACACAATTCGAAAAAAGGCCTCGGATTGATCAAACACAATCCGGGAAAGGTCGGGGTTGATCATACACAACCCTGACAAAGAATCAAGAGTGGTCAAACACACTCTTGACCCGCGAATAAAATTCCGGGATTTTGGAACCCGCACGCACACAATCTCAAGCATAGAATGAAGATGGTGAAGGGAGGAAAGGATTTTATCCTCCCCAAGTTATTGAACTTGGAAAAGTTTAGGGTTTCAAAACATACCTTTCGAAACTAAATACTTGAAGAAGTCGAAAATTGTAGTCGAAGGAAACCAAGAATCGTCGGCAGGCGGCGGCGGTAGTCGAACAGAGGAGCCGAAAAACACTTTTTAGAGTTTCAGAAAACAAATGGTGGGCTATTAGTTCTAGGGTTAGAGCAAAGTGCATGATAACGTGATGAAAGATAAAGTGTAGAGACAAAGATAACAAGAGAATCATCATCTTATTCATTGATAGGAGTCTTTTATATAGGGAATTACAAAGTACCAATATGGTAATGATAATGAATACATAGTCCTATTCTAACTACATATCCTGACGGCATAAGGCCAAGACACACATATGAAATATCCTAGAACAGAAACACTTTATTTTCTCAGAAAATATTTGATTTTTTTTTTATCAAATTGTTTTTTTATATAATGGTTTATCTTTTATTGTATTTATTTATTTTATTTTTTTTAAAGGTTTGGAACCCAACTAAGCTGGGAGGCTCAACCCTACGCCCGGTTCCAGTTATTTTATTGAAAAAAAGAGAAACAAAAGAGTACATAAAGGGAGAGGGGGACATAGACCAAAACTCCTCCCGGAAAAAGAAGAACAACACAAAAACCTGAGATCTACTAAGAACAAAGAACAACGAAGAACAAATTTGTTGTTGCTGCCTAAAGAGTTACAAATCAAAAGACCAATAAAATATCACAAACTAAAACGATAGTTGGGAAAGCCTGCTAAATCACGTGAATAAGCTGTAATTGCACAAGGTAGCGGACATGAATCCCACCAATGAACTCTCGCATTATCCGCACCAAAATTAGGTAAGCAGTCTGCAACGCTGTTACCCTCCCAATAAATATGAGATACTTTAACAATCATAGTAGCAAGAATAGCCCGACAGTTATATCATTCAGTAGTGAAACGTCAAGGTACATCTACTTGAAATGAAGAAAGAAAATGAATCACTAAAGTATAATCACTTTCAATCCAAAGAGAATGCAAACCTCTTTGCGCAACCATTTGAATGGCGTGAATGACCGCCTATAGCTCAGCTTCTAATGTAGTAGAAAAACCAAGATTATTTCCTGAAAAACAACCTAAAACCCGACCCAAATGATCTTGAAAAATGCCACCAAAACTTGCCAGACCAGGAAGAGCCACGAGCCGCACCATCAGTGTTGAGGTTGACTTGGTTCTTTTATTGTATTTATTGAACAATGGGTATTTTTGGGAAAACTAGGGAGATGTAAATAACATTTTAGTTTTATGTAAAAGTAAATTACATGGTAGAGGTTCATTAAGTAGAGAGGTCTAAGTAATATTTTTGGAGGTATGAATAGAAGTTCCTTTGTCAAAGGGATGTATGATTCTCCCCTGATGACTGCATCCATGGGATTTCATATTAGCTTAAGCAAAACCAATGCTCCTAACATGCTTCTCCAATGTGGATTTAGGCAACGACTTAACGAACAAATCTGCTACGTACATTGTCCTCAACTTCTCGTTGAAAATTAACAAGTCTGCTACATTATCCTCCGACTAGATAATATATTCCTAGGTCGACTAAGCACACACAAATTAGGATTTCTTCGGCAAACTTTCGAGAAAAAATTATGGGGTTTTTTAGAAGAAGTGACATTAAAAAAAAAAAAAAAATGAAGAACAAGTTTAATCCTCATCTCCTAAGTTATAGTTACGATCATGGTTACAATTACTACTACAATTTTGTTGTTGAATTGATATATGCAGTAGTGCATTTCTTGGCTTTCCAACTAGCTTTTGCTTATGTTTGTAAAGAGTTTTGTAATAAAATGGTTACTATTTAAAATTAGATGTCCCTGTAGATCTAGCTTGTTTTTCTTTTTATAGTTTTTTCTTTCAATTGAGTCGCGTCGTTTTATGTATTTGTTAATTTTAGTTAAAAAATTGTCGTTTTCCCCTCCAAATTTAATCCTCCGCGCCGGCCATCAAAGTGATCCGATTTGGATTTGATGGGAATTAACTAGCAGGAAATCCAAGTCTTATTGGACATGGTTTATAAACCATGTAATGCAAGTTTTCTCACTATAGCTAACTCTCAAGTACCCTTCAACACCACCCTTTTCACGGTACTCAAAAGTGTACTATAATGATTACGGAGAATTCGTTTGCATGATGCACAAGTGCACAACCGAGCTAGCTATCACGAATCAATCACTAATTAACATAGTAAATACCATATATATAGATTGGATTAACCCATAGATTTCATATAAACTTTTTCAGATTACATTTTTCGATAGGAACATCTGTGTCTCTTATTTCAAATAGCACTCTGTTTAACTTTGATACACATACGATCACTAACGACTTCCCGGTGGAACTGTATAACCTGCAGTGAATAGCCAAACTTATGAGAGCCATTATCAACAATATATGGTCAAATTAGGCACTAGATCGGTTGTGTATATCATAGCTATGAGAAAGAGGTTAATTTGGGATCTTACTTCCACACTTCATTCCTTCAGGAACAGGGATACCGCAGGACCTGACGACCTTAACCACCTTGCCCATGTCAACCACCGACTCGACCACCTTGGTCACGTGCTGGCACGCGCATGGAATGTCTAACGTTTTTATCGCAGCGCAGCATCCTTGAGATCCTATTGGCGGCAACAGACTGCCCTTCATAACATAAGGCTCACATTGCGTTATCAGACCCTGCATGTCACCTTGACAAGCAGCTTGCCCCAGAACCACATCAACTTCACTAGTGAATAGAATTCCAAGCACAGCAATAGCAGCTAAAGCCATGAAACGAAGATTGAGCATTATTTCCATCTCTGGTTAGCTCTTTGTGCTTTAGCTTTTGTTGTCGGGGGCCGATTACTCTGTTGCATGGTTTATATAAGGATCAGGATAGAGAGATCACGTTTATAACATATTACAGATTTTGTTACTTTTAAACTTAGGGTTGCTTATTGCATGTGAAGTTGTGGGGCGTTTTATTTACTTGTGCATTGTAGAAAACATGGAGCAAACTACTTAGAAATGATAAAATAAACTACTTTGTTATCTTTGTGATAAAATTCAGCGAAAAGAATATCCGTTACGGCCAGCACCTCCGAGCTGCTTCTATTTATTTTTATTTTTTTTGGGCCAATGATAAAATAGTATCTTTAGAAGTAACAAATGATAAAACAATACACCCATTTAAATTCTTTAAACCGTTACCCATAAATTTTTAAAAAATTACATGTCATGCTACTGACAAAAATAGCAACACATTAACCACGATCATCTCTCTCACTCTCTCTCAACTCATCTCCCTCAGTCTCTCTCTCCGGCGAATCACTCTCTCCGGTGAACCCGTTGTCCTCCACCGAGAGATTGATGCCGTTACCAAATCGAGCTCCGAGAGAACAGATCTAGAAGCACACGACGGAGCTCTCCGCCGTTGTCGTCGACGATTTCATCCTCTTTGATTTTTCTTTCATCCTTCAACAAATCTTTTATGTCATGGCTTTTCGGATTAATTTCGATCATCGTCTTCAGCTTACAAGGTAAGCTAATATGTTTCTCTCTTCTTTATCAATTGATTGCTTGATTAAAACCAGAAATAGAAAAAGAAGCTTGAATTCATGGGTTTTATTGTATTCTGGGTATGTCATTTATGAAATAGAATGTTGTGTCATGAATCTTTTATTGATTAGATTGTAAATGCATGTTTGTTTGGGATGTTTAATTTGTGTTATGTTATTTGGTTATGCACACCAGGTGTTTGAGGAAATGTCTGTGAATGAATTTTGGTGTTTTTGCTCGATGAGAGCGCAGTGGACCTTGATGTGCTAGCAAGGGCTGACCTTCTCAAGTTCTTGAGCAAGGAATGTGAGGAAAGAGATGCTACACGCTGCAAAGAGATGCGCATTAAAGATGAAACATTAAGAAATACGGAATTCTGCCCAGATTTTCAGTCAAATTCGACTGCAAATTGCGAGCAACTCAGAGCGATCCAGAAAACTTGCCTTATATCAACGGAAAGCTAGAAGAGTCTAGTTTCCAGAACTTTTCGCGGATCGTTTATAGCAATTTTTTAGAGGAAGTTATAGCCGTCGGAAGGAGAGAAGGTCATTCTACAGAAAACTGGAAAATGAAGGAGAAAAGTCTACCAAGCAAGTGTTCCTGTAACTAGCAATGTAGCCGTTAATTGTGTACGTAACTATCCAAATAACTATTGAAAGCCATGTAGCAATGTAGCCGTTAAATGTGTATGTAATTATCCAAGTAACTGAACATTGAATCTCAAAACATAGACAGGTTAATGTTGATAGTTACATAGACAGGTTAATATTGTTACACAAGTGTAGCATGTATGTAACTACCCATGTAATTATCAAACTGTAGTTATATGGATAGTTACATTGATAGTTACATGTACAGTTACATTGATAGTTACATACATGGATAGTTTCATGCATAGTTACATAGGTAGGTTAATATCGTTACACAAGTGTAGCATGTATGTAACTACCCAGGTAACTATCAAACTGTAGTTACATGCATAGTTAATTGTGTAACTAGCAATGTAGCCGTTAATTGTGTACGTAACTATCCAAATAACTATTGAAAGCCATGTAGCAATGTAGCCGTTAAATGTGTATGTAATTATCCAAGTAACTGAACATTGAATCTCAAAACATAGACAGGTTAATGTTGATAGTTACATAGACAGGTTAATATTGTTACACAAGTGTAGCATGTATGTAACTACCCATGTAATTATCAAACTGTAGTTATATGGATAGTTACATTGATAGTTACATGTACAGTTACATTGATAGTTACATACATGGATAGTTTCATGCATAGTTACATAGGTAGGTTAATATCGTTACACAAGTGTAGCATGTATGTAACTACCCAGGTAACTATCAAACTGTAGTTACATGCATAGTTAAATAGATGGATAGTTACATGGATAGTTATATGGATAGTTACATGGATAGTTATATGGATAGTTATATTGATAGTTACATGCATAGTTACATGGATAGTTTACATACATAGTTATATGGATAGTTACATAGATGAATAGTTATATGGGCAGTTACATTGATAGATACATAGGCAGGTTAATGTTGTTATACAAGTGTAGCATGTATGTAACTACTCATGTAACTATTAAACTGTAGTTACATGGATAGTTACATTGATAGTTACATAGGCATGTTAATGTCGTTACACAAGTGTAGCATGTATGTAACTACCCATGTAACTATCAAACTGTAGTTACATGGATAATTACATGCATAGTTACATTGATAGTTACATGCATAGTTACATGGATAATTATATTGATAGTTACATAGGCAGGTTAATGTTGTTACACAGGTGTAGCATGTATGTAACTACCCATGTAACTATCAAACTGTAGTTACATGGATAGTTACATAGATAGTTACATGGATAGTTACATGGATAGTTACATGTACAGTTACACAAATATATAGTTACATGTATAGTTACATAGGTAGGTTAATGTGGTTACACAAGTGTAGCATGTATGTAACTACCCAGGTAAGTATCAAACTGTAGTTACATGGATAGTTAAATGCATAGTTACAAGGATAGTTACATTGATAGTTACATGGATGGATAGTTATATGGGTAGTTACATTGATAGTTACATAGGCATGTTAATGTTGTTATACAAGTGTAGCATGTATGTAACTATCAAACTGTAGTTACATGGATAATTACATAGATGGATAGTTACATTGATAGTTACATGGATAATTACATAGATGGATAGTTACATTGATAGTTACATAGGCATATTAATGTCGTTACACAAGTGTAGCATGTATGTAACTACCCATGTAACTATCAAACTGTAGTTACATGCATAGTTACATGGATAGTTACATTAATAGTTACTATGATAGTTACATACGCAGGTTAATGTTGTTACACAAGTGTAGCATGTATGTAACTACCCATGTAACTATCAAACTGTAGTTACATTGATAGTTACATGTACAGTTACATGGATAGTTACATACATGGATAGTTACATGCATAGTTACATAGGTAGGTTAATGTCGTTACACAAGTGTAACATGTATTGTTTACGTCTAAATTAATATTTTACTGGACAGTAAATGTCTATGTGAATATTAATTAAATTCTTGGTCCATGTCATATTAGCGAACCCAAGTTCTTTAAGTTTACAAGTGATGGCTCGCCAGTAAGACCACGCAAGCTGAGAATAGAGTTCGCGTGCGAACTGGACTTCGCGCAGCTCGCGCGAGGAATGGACATAGGCGGACTACACAGTTCACGTGGAACACTTAGCTCGCGCGCGGAATAGACCACGCGAGCTAACTTCAGAGTTCGCGTACAAACGACTTCGCATGGACTACACAGTTCGCGCGCGGGATGACTTCACACGCGGAATTACTATTTGACACTTCGCGTAGGCGAGATTGACACTCCGCGTAGGCGAGGCGAGGCGAGCTGGCGAACTGGCTCGTGTAGGAGACTTCGCGAGGAAGCAACATGCGGAGTCCGCGCACACCACATTAAACGTTAAAGACTTTTACAAGTCTTTAATATGCTTCGGGCCAATCCCTGTGGCCCATTTAATATAAAAAGCCCTTTTAAGGCTCGCGAGCTATTGGAAGCGAGCTTCAGGAGCACGCGAGATAGCATCCTGTGACAGCCCGCGGGATGAGGATATTCCTAATTCTAGTTCGCATAGGAGTCTACAGTTGGCAGCGCGGAAGCAATGCCCTATGCGGAATGAAGTGTGCGAAATGGACATGTGTCACAAGATGGTTGGTTCGCATGGACGGAACAGTGCCCTTGTGCTATTAGGGTTTTAGAGTCCGACTTAGATTCTAATTACTTTTCTTCTGCCGTAAGTCAAACTACTATATAAGAGGGCTCGAACCCTAACAGAAGGACTCTCAAACAAACACAAAAATCACAATACAAACTGAAACCCAGTTATCCTTCGAGCTACTCGAAAACCCTAACCCTAAGCGTTGCCGCCTAGGTTTTTCTTCAGAGCCCTCCGGACTCTACCCCGATTTCTCTCTTACCTCCCTATTGTTGCTCTGCTCGCGTCCTTCTGTGAGTATCGATCGCCTTGTGCCCGTAAATTCCTCCTCTGAGGTGGCACCTGGAAACCCTTTCCGCCTGATCAAGAAGTCAAGCGCACACAATCACCCTTTCCTCGTCTGCGAGGTGGCACGCCCGCAGCACTCCCCTTTCTCTTTGCTCGCTATATACCTCTGCTCCGTGCGCTGAGGATCGTGGCCAAAACATTGGCACGCCCAGTGGGATAGGGAGTACAAGCAATCACCATAGGGAAACCAGAGGAAGCGCCGTACCGAAAGCCTCAGCTTTCTTGTCTCAAGCACAAATCACTACGGTATAAGCCCCATAACAGCGCGGCTTGCCGATCCCTCACTCAAGAACAGGTCCTTGCTCAGTTTGGTGATCCAAACTTTAGCGAGACCGCCATGGTAGGCTCTCAGCCGACCCAAGATACAAACTCTGCTCCGTCTATGGAGCAAGTCTTCCAGATGTTCGCACAACTCACGGGGCAGATCCAGGGTTTGACAACCCAGAGCTCTACCACTCAACAAAGCTTTGCTGACCTAACTGAACAGGTCAAGCAGGATAGGGACCTCCTGAAGGCCACCCATAACAAACTTGCCATGCTCGGTGAGGATTATGGCCACCTCGACGCCAAGTTCACCGAATCCAAGGGCTTGGTCTAAGGTAGCCTTCAACAGATCCGGTCGGATTTGGACCAGAATACGGAGACTGTGAAGCAGAACGCGGAGACCGTGAAGCAGCATGCAGAGATCCTGTCGCTCACTCGCGCGACAGTAGATGAACAGACTCGCCGCTTGGACGACCATGATGCCAAGATGCATGACCAGCAGAATGCTTCCTTCTTTGGAAGTAAGAACAATCTGGAGAAGCTAGACGAATTCAAGGACAAACAGGACCGGTTGAACCTACGGGTCCTCGAAGTTGAAGACTGGATGAGGGTGCAGGCACCAAAGAACCCTGCTCTAAACCCTACTGGCCCAAGCGCGAATGAAGGAACTTCCAAATACGTCCCTCGTAACGAGCGCGCGAGGGGAAACCCTAAAGTCGGGACTCCGAGGGCCCCGTAGTTCGTGTCAGGGGCTGGAATTTCAAAGAATCTGTTCCCACATGGCTCTTCTGCTCCCTTCAAGGGATTAAACAACTCGCTACGCCAGGGAGCAGGGACACCAGATGACCCGCTTCTAGCCTACTCCAGCCCTAGTCCCAAGAGCGTCGGGCAGGAGGTCAGTTTCTCTGCATGGCCAAACCATGAGGAAAGGGCAGAGTCCGTGCCTGTGACAACAGCCGACTAGCGCCAGCTCATCTCCCCCATTGTCAAGGAGCAGACCGGAAACAGTGATGCTAACTTGCAGTATTGTGACCCCTACCCTAATATTGTGGCGCAATACCCTTTCCCGCATGGGTTCAAGAACGTTGTGTTCACTACCTTCTCTGGAGAAACAAGGGAGGACGCAACAACCCATATGGCCCGCTTCAAAGTCCAATGCGGCCAATATGGGAATAATGATATTCTCAAGCTCAAGCTCTTCGGGACTTCTCTGTCCGGAGCTGCCTTCAGTTGGTACTCCAGGTTGAAGCCAGGATCCATTGCGGACTGGCCTACCATGGAGAAATTGTTCCGGGAAACATACGGCACCATTGAGCCAGAGGTTGGCCTTTATTCCCTTACTCAGATGAGTCAGCAGAGCATGGAGTCAGGAGTCTCCTTCCTCCAACGGTTCAAGATCCAACAGGCTAAGTGCGACTTTCTCCTACCGGAGCAGGAAGCCATTAAGTTGGCTGTTCGTGGCCTCGAGCATCGCCAGTGGTTGAAGCACCATGGGGAACGCTTCTCGTCTATGGGCAACCTAATCAACAAGGTCGGCTGTTATGAGCTGATCCTCAATGAAATGGACGAGAAGGCGAATGCCTCTATGGGGACATACGTACCGGGGAGAAACAGGACAGCAGGGGCACTAAACCTCCAATCCCCCACGTTCGACCCTTACTACCAAAGGCAGGAGGAGACTGAGGCCGCGCAGGGATATATCGACGACGTCGGAGCAGTTGAACTGACCAGGAAGCCTTTGGCTCACAAACTGAAGAATCTCAAGATGACTCGTGAGCCAATCACCATTCAGTCCTTTGCATGGACCAAACCCGAATATGAGGCATACACGTATGACGCGAAAAACGCCCATCTTGTCTTCAATGACTTGATCGAGGCGAAGTGCGTACGTTTGGACCACAAGATCCCGCCAAAGGAAGGGCTAAAGGATAAGAAATATTGCAGTTTTCACAATGTCTACAATCATGACACCAAAGACTGTGTCAAGCTCTGCGACCAGCTGCAAACTTGGTTAAACTCTGGCGCCTTGAAAATGAAGACGCCGGAGAGCACAGCCTCTTTGGTGGATGTGGATCCTTTCCCCGCCGTGGTTGGTATGGTCGAAGTAAACTGGAACGACCATCCAGAGCAGAACAGCAGCCGCCGCGCACCAAAGCCAGGCCAGCGGAGAATCACCTTGGACCTGGCCGAACACCCAGAGGGTGATAATCCGCGCCGAGCACTTAAGTGAGACCGAGAAGGATGGTAATGATGACACACGTCAGCCATCTCGCCGGTACACTTCAACGTCAACCTCGCGCACGAGGTTTTAGACGATCTTATTGACGGCGGACTTGTCATTGTATCAAGGGCCTTACCCTATGTTGAATACAAGGAAGGCCGCGTCCACTGCAAGTTCCATGACAGTTGGGGACACAGAACTTGCGATTGCTACCAGCTCCGTGAGTAAGTCCAAGACTGGCTAGACCTCAAGTATATTCGCTTTGAGGACAAAGGTGGCTTCATAATCACAATTGCTGACATCGCCTGGCCCCGCATCGGCCAGCGCGCGATAACTTTGGACCTATCTCCAAACGCGGGCCAACGCGAACCGCCAGGTCGAGACCGCAAGAGACCGGCGAATGACTACACCATTTTGGCAAACCAAAATGGGAACCACTACCTAGCAAGGGAGTTAGCCGCCAGACTGCAGCCCGATCGACTTTCAAGAAAGGATAAAGGCAAAGCTACCATGCGGGACGATACACCGTCTCTAGCTGACAACTATCAACCCATGAGTCCCAGGACTCGCGAAGAGCTAGAACAGAGGATCAAGCGCCTCGAAACCTTCGTCCAATCACAATGGACTAAAGCTATACCTTCGTCTCCAGCTTCAAGCGAGATGGACATATCCGACTCCGGCAGCGAACGCCAAGACAGTGAGGCTTCAAGCCCTCGGCGAGGTATCTTGACCAACCCCTACATTCCCCCGACATCCAAATCAGCAATCAAGGAAGGGATTTTGTACACGCAGCAAGGGGGAAAGTCGGTTACCATCAGCAGATCCAAGAAGCGGAAGTTACAGAAGAAGTATGGCAGCATCCTGCGTGCCTTACGAGTGGCCGATGATGGCCTCATCCGACCGTTGCAGCTCGCGCAGACACCTGAGAGGATGTGGAGAGAAGCTGAAGGCTTGCGCGGTCTACTCCAAAGACCACCTTCCACGCCTCCACGTGTCTGTGCGCAAGTAGCAGTCGACCCCGCTCCAAAGGCGTATGTCTTTTGTCGCCTCACCATACCACCAAGACAGGATCCGCGCCCCGTTAGGCACAGATCATCTCCGGAGCCAGAAAGGAGAAGGGATCCACAATCCTCCCGACACAAGCCTTCATCAGAACCTGAAAGAAGAAGGGAATTGTTACCTCCACCAAGGCGCCAGCAGTCGCCGGAAGCCGAACGATGAAGGGACCCGCCACCTCTACCAAGGCTTAGGCAGTCGCCAGAGGCTGAAAGAAGACGAGAACCGTCTTCCCCAGCGAAGCGAAGACTGTTGGCCACATCAAGGCCCGAGCCAAGGCGCGAGCCGCCTCGGTCATCACATCCATAGAAGCCTCTTCGCCAGGAACCTGAGGCTAAAAAGGAACTCTCGCGACCGTGTCCGCCCCAACCACAACCCAAACAGGAGCCTCAGGTCTCAGTCCCTCCTCTGTCTAAGGCAGAGGACAATGCTAGAGCTCCTCTAGCCGCGGATAGGCATTCAGCTGAGGACAAACAACCCTCGACCAAACTCGTGTGGCGACCATGGCAGCCAGAGAGTAACGTCTCGCCAGGGGTCGAAAGTAGCACCTCCAGCCCCAACCTCGCGGAACTCATGGCCCAATGCTTCCGCGAAAATTCACTGAATGAGGAGACTCATTCCGAGCCTCGCATC
Source organism: Fragaria iinumae (assembly GCA_009720345.1). Taxonomy (NCBI): domain Eukaryota; kingdom Viridiplantae; phylum Streptophyta; class Magnoliopsida; order Rosales; family Rosaceae; genus Fragaria; species Fragaria iinumae. The sequence goes on from CM019123.1 coordinate 2,778,658, forward strand.
GACTTGGGAGACGACCAAGTAGAAGGGCAGGGTGAATCATTCACCTGTAACATGGTTGAGGTGTCCGCAGAGCCTGAGAACGAAGAAGTCAGCCCCACAGAGAATGCGTTCGTCGTGCTCGACGGAGAACACGGGAGCATTGAGACGCCACTGGTCCCAGTCCGCGAACAATTCTTCATATCTGAGAGATACGCTCTCCCGCCAAATACAACATGCAACGCGGCGGATATTCCAGACAATAGCGAAAATGTCTGCGACATATCCCCCCTTGCAGCAGTGAGATGGGTCCAGTCCTGGCGGAGCCCGCACACGCTGCACCATTGGAAGCCATAAGTAGCATCACAAGCATGTCGACTCTGACCTTCTCCACTCCGACCCTGGACATGGCCACTCATATGAGGCCTTTGTATATCACGGCTGAAGTTGAAGGAATTATGATAAACAAAGTTATGGTCGACACAGGGGCTGCAGTGAATGTCGTCACCACCCGCACTATGGGTGTCACGCCCCGGTTCTTAAGTTATTTTACGGTTATTTACTTTGGTAATATTTTAGTCTTTTACCGTTTTAAGTAAGTGTTTACTATTTAAGACTCCAAAGTTGACTTTCTCTTTCGTATGGAATTTGGGAAAACTTTATTCATGAAAGTCATAGAGGATGTTGTTACGAGTTCGTAGACATGCTATGCGTTAAAATCGGAGTTAGCATAGAAAAGTTATCAATTAAAAATGTAAGTTTTATTGGGGTATTATTTTGGGGTGTTAAATTTTAGAGTTGGGTTATGTTTATTAAGTTGGACCAGGCCTTGTTTTTGGTGAAAGGCCCAAAACACTCTCTCTCTCTCCCTCCCGATTCTCTCTCCTCCCTCCCGATTCTCCCTCTCCCGCTGCCGGATTTTCACCACCGTCGTCCGCCGCCGTCCGGCCACCACCAACCGCCAGACCGGTCCCGTTCGGACCCCCGCCACCTCCTCTTCATTTATGGGTAGGTGGTCGAGCCCCTAACGCCGCCTTGAAGGAGCAGCCGAGCCCGAAAGCCCCGACTGCCATGGTGGTTTTCTCGCCGGAACTCCCTCCTCCGGCCACCATAGCCAGAGCTGCTTAGCTTGTTGGAAAGCTCTCCTCCCGTGCGTTCATCCCTCCAAAGGACTCCCTCCCTCTTGAGCTAGGTAAGGAGAAATCAGTGTTTGAAATTCTAGAGCTTATTAGGTGTTTTCGTTCGATTGACATAGTTAGGCTTGGAATTGGTGTTTGTGCTAGTTAGGAAAGTTGTAAAGGAGATTGAGAGGAAGATGCTGTTAAAATTTGGTAGCTTTTGTAGCTCGCCGGAGTCGGCCGCCGGCCGCCGCTGTTTTGCGAAATTTTGTGGTTTTTGATGTAGAATATTAAGGGGATGTTTATGATGTGAGTTTCGGAATTTTTGGAGGAATTTTGGATAGGTTTGGGATTTTTCGAAGTTTGGTATTTTAGCCATTAATTTGGATAGAATCCGGCTGTTAGATTATTGTTGTTTCGGTCGTAGAAGGTGGGTTTAAGGCCGCCGATATTTATGGTGAAGTTTGGACGATATCAATTTTTTAAGATTTACAAAGTTGGGCAGGAATGAGAGTAGATAAGGCCACATTTAATTTTACCTATTTTTTATTTAAGCGTTGGTATATAGTTGAGGATTTAATTATGTTCTTGGATCAGGACGTGAGGAAGCTCGAGCAGAAGAGACTTCGGACCGACTTCAGGCTTAGGCCTAACTTGTGAGTGGACTTTTGGTTTAAATAATGTGCATGAAATTGTTTATTTGGTTGGACCATTTGACGTCATTTTTATTTGACGATTTTACTCATTGTGGTGAGTTACCGAAAATGAGATTTTCGGTAAATTATAATATATTTTTAAGGAGAGTATGCATATAAATGCTAGCTAGCGATATGTCTATCCATCTTAATGACATAGTATATAACTGCATTATGGTGTGACGTGAGCGTTGGACGCAAGCGTAGTAGCCTTATATGAGTGTTTAATTCATATAAGGGGTATGGGCACATATTTATACACCCGTCTGTCCACCTTAATGTCGTAGTGTATCACCGCATTAAGGCGTGACGTGAGCGTTGGACGTGAGCGTAGTAGCCCTATATAGATTATTATTAATTTATATAGGGAGTATGGGCGAGTGTAAATATATACATGTATATATTTTAGCCTGAGAGGCTGTATTTTGTTATATATAGTTTTAAGCAGTAAAGGCTCGATATTTATAACGATAAGAGAATTATCGTTTAAGACATGCATTCGTTTTCTTGGAAATTAAATTGGGAAAGCATAAATGTTAATAAATATTTTATTTATTTATTTTTGTCCACTCACTCTAATTATTGCGAATGTTTTTCCCCTGGGCTCTTCGTTTTAAAATGCCCAGTCTGCAGAGTTCAGGTTAGTACAAGTAGGAGACGACGAGGCATAGTTACCCATTTCTCAGCCACATTTCACCAGTAGGTTACCTGTTTAACCTATTAGAGTATTTTCCTGCTCCTCTAGTGTATAGTAGCTCTGAATACTCTTTGAGATTTTTCGTTTAATGTTTCTGGTGGTGTGCTTAGACTTTTGATGTATTTTAGAATATACGAAGTTTGTAATTATTTTCTCACTTTCGTATAATTGTGGGTTGTTTTGGAGGATGTGTTTACGCCTAGATTAATATTTTACTGGACAGTAAATGTCTATGTAAATATTAATTATTTCTTGGACCATGTCATACCGGCGAGATGGAGTTTTCTCTAAGTTTACAAGTGATAGCTCGCCAGTGAGACCACGCGAGCCAAGTTAGACTTCGCGCGGAACGAGCTGCATGCGACTTGACTTCACTTAGCTTACACGCGAAATGGACATAGGCGGACTACGCAGTTCGCGTGGAACACTTAGCTAGCGCGCGGAATTACTATTCAACACTCCGCGAGGCGAAGCGAGATTGCCAGTCCGCATAGGCGAGGCGAGATTGACTCTCCGCGTAGGCAAAGCGAGGCGAGCTGGCGAACTAGCTCGCGTAGAAGACTTCGCGATGAATCGACATGCGGAGTCCGCGCGCACCACGACAAACGTTGAAGACTTTTACAAGTGTTTGACATGCTTCGGGCCAACCCCTATGGCCCATTAAATATAAAAAGCCCTTCTAAGGCTCGCGAGCTGCAATAGCCGCGAAATGGACGCGACCTACAGAAGCACGCGAGATATCACCCTGTAGCAGCCCGCGATATGAGGATACTCCTAATTCCAGTTTGCATAGGAGTCTACAGTTGGCAGCGCAGAAGCAAAGCCCTATGCGCGGAATGAAGTGTGCGAACTGGGCAGGTGTCACCAATAGGTTGGTCTGCATGGACGAAACAGTATTCTTATGCTATTAGGGTTTCCGAATACAACTTGAAGTATGATTATCTCTCTCTTCTGCCGCAAGTCAAGCTCCACTATATAAAGGGTTCGAACTCTCAACTCTCTGGACAGACAACTTTTACAACAACAACTCAGAGACAACTCTCAGACAAACACAAACTGAAACCCAGTTTCCCTTCGAGCCTTCCTCGAAAACCTAACCCTAAGCGCCGCCGCCTAGGTCTTTCTCCAGAGCTCTCCGGACTCTGCATCCCCGTTTCTCTCCGAACTCCCTGTGATTGCTCTGCTCGCGCCGCCGTGAGTATCGACCCGTTTGTGCTCGTAAATCCTCCTCTGAGGTGGCACCTGTGACCCCCTTTTCTGCCTGATCAAGAAGTCAAGCGCACCCCCCATCAACCTTTTCCTCGTCCGCGAGGTGGCACGCCCGCAACACTCCCCTTTCTTTGTCTGCTAGAAACCTCTGCTCCGCGCGCTGAGGATCGTGGCCAAAACATTGGCACACCCGGTGGGACAGGGAGTACAAGCGATTCACAATAGGGAAATCTGGAAAACAAGACAGACCGCCATGGTAGGCTCTCAGCCGACCCAAGACACAAGTTCCGCTCCATCCATGGAGGGAATCTCTCAGATGCTCGCTCAACTCACGGGGCAGATCCAGGTTTTAATGACCCAGAGCTCCGCCACTCAACAAAGCGTCATTGACCTTGTTGGGAAGGTTGACGGCCTTGTTGAACAGACCAAAAGGGACAAGATCCTTTGGAAAGCCGTACCCAATGAGGACGTCAGTGAGCATGTTCTTGCCAAAAAGATTGAACTGCCTGGCAGCCAATTTACTGGCGAAGATTTTCCTTTGGACGAACCCATGTCCAAAGAAGAAATCACCTTGTCAATCGGTGATGAAGAACCTAAGGCAGAGACCGGCGAGATTATGGATGATAATCCCATCTCGAAATTTCATGGTTTTCCTCAGGAAAAGAAGCCTGAAGATAGGACAGAACAGTCCATCTCTGAGGAAGAAATCGGTTCACACACTGATGGCGAACCACAACTTTGCATGATGGCGAACCACAACTTCCGAGTAGCCAGTTTCCTCATGCGAGATGTATACATGGACACGGGTCAGATGCATGGGGGGCAAGGCGGAGCTCGCCTTCCTTCTTTAGTTAACCACCGTGATCAAGGGCATGATCAACCCACGCTTTGTCCAATTACTGGACGTGATCGAGACGCTGCCCCAAGTCATGATAAGCGAGAAGAAGCTGCGATAATGGATTGGCGCAGATTGGACGAGTTGCACAAGCAACTAGATGCGCAAGCGGCTGCTGATGAACATGAAAGGGGTTTACAACGCCAGAATTTGAAGCCTACGATTGGCAGAAATTTTCCTTTGGATGAACTTGCGTCCAAGGAAGAGACTGCTTTGTCAGTCAATGACAGAGTATCTGAGGTCGAGGCCGGCAAGACTTTGGATAAGGATCTTATCTCAAAAACTGGCGTTGCTCCCCAGAAAGATAAGCTTGAAGGTGGGACAGAACAGTCCACCTCACAAAAAGAGAGCGGGTCAAACACTGATGGCGAACCGCAAGTTCGCATGAAAGGTGGCTCAGGAGCCAGCTTTCCTATGCGAGATGTATATGTAGACACAGGTCAGCCGCGTGAGGGGCAAGGCGGAGTTCGCCTGCTTTCTTTATCAGGTCATAACAAGCAAAGTGAAGCTGGACCAGAACCTCTTGAGTTTCCTTTTCAGCATGTACACGCGGGGCGTCAAGGCTGGCGAAGCCTGTTTCTCTTAATGATTCGCCTCGCCAATCTTATATTCACCAGCAAGATGCCTCAGTCCGCTTCGTCAAACCATGGTCATATTAAGCTTAACTATATATGGCGTGGTGGTATCCCCAGGTTAATCTGTGGTTTCACATTGCAATATACTTAGAGTCTCTGCATGCAATTTCAGAGGCCTAAAGGGGACTTTGGCTTATGTGCGAAGTACGTACATGTTCCGTATATGCCTATAGTTGCAAAGAAGGTCGAGCCACCGACCTTTGTTGAATCGACATTTGATTCTGACACAACGCCAACTTATGATGAATACAACGAAGACTATATGTTGTTGCGTCTGTCTCATAATCATATGCTACAAGAGTTCAATCCCAGTAAAGCTCTTGATGAGTTGAAAAGAGACCAGCAAGTGGTTACTCCCGGTAAGACCATGCATTATGACATGGTAATTGGTGACAAGGCAAATCTTTACACCATGTTGTCTGCAAGAATGCAATTGAAGATTATGCTTTGCAAAATGCCAAAGGCGCTTAGGGGGCAGCGAGGCAGTCCCTACAAGCTTCTTTCTTCAAATTTTCAAGTGGTTGACGCGGAACAACTCTGCTCAACACTTAGAGTGAAGCATTGGTGGCCTCCCCCGTGGCCTAACGAAGGGTACCTAATCATGCTATGATACCCTCTTCTCTTTGTTCCTCGCTTTTACTTCAGCCTTTACTTCTGTTGTTTGCTTTCAGTTTCTTTCTTTCTCGCATTGAAAAAAGAAAATACAAAAAAATCAAATAGCAGAAAACCCAAAAAAAGATCCTTGGTTTTGCTGAAATGCAAGACAAAGTTCTTGCCTCTGACAGGCTTGAACTTTACATCGGAGCCTATCCCTGAGGCTTGACGACAACAAGCATTCCGCATGCCTTCGAGTTACTACCAGCGAAGTCAAGTCAGCAAGGCAATACAACTAGTTTGCAATTCTGAAAGTTGCACCAGCCACTACCAGACAGTCAACTTCGCGGACTCCATTTGAATGGTCCAGGAAGCACTAGCCAGCTCGCCTTATATCGACCGAAAGCCCTGGATGTCTACTTTCCAGAGGATTTTACGGCTTGTCATTTCGCCATTCCTGGAGAGAGTTATGGCAGTTTGAATGCAGACAGGTCAGGATATGCGCGGATTTGCATTGTGCATTTTCAATGTGTTTTCATGACCTTGAAACATGCTTTCCTCACTGGGGGGCATCGGTACCACAACTCCTTCCCTGGGGGGCATGCTAAAGTTTTGATGTCCTTCATTCTTCTCAAGAAGCTTCGGCGAACAGACATCAAAACTGGGGGGCACATTGGCAGATCGTGTTCCAGAAATTTCAGACTTTAGACCTTCTTCAAGTGTCTTGGTCATTATTTAGGCCAATCCCTGTGGCTTCCAAATTTTCAAATTTGGCTCACCAGCTTTGTGCGGGTCGTTCGCCAACTCCTTTGTTTGCTTCTCATTGGTTCGCACTGGGGGGCAGCGAAGTATATACTGGGGGGCAGCGAAGGGCATGGCCTCTTAAAATTTTTCAGCTTTATACTGGTTCGCACTAGGGGGCAGCGAGGTACTTGGCCTTTGTCATTCCTTGTTTATCACCAAGTTGATTCGCCATTGCTAAGATTTCGTGAAGAGCCTTTTTTGGAATCTAGTCAAGTCAAACGTCTGCTCAAGATACAACCATGCGAGCTACATTCGTTCGCGGTATATGCAATGTACTATGTCTTCTAAGTGGAGCAGGCGAATGCGGACTAAGAGCACACGAATGCAAAAGTGGAGCAGGCGAATGCAGGCATTTTCAAGTTCAAGTCCAAATTGCCTAGGCGAGCCGTGCAGCAGTTCGCTACGATGCCTTACTGGTTGCTCGAGTTTCAAGGCCTATTCACAGGCTTGTTTCTTCACACTCCTTTTATGTATGACCCGAGCTAATACTATTGGCTTTGGAGCAACATGAACATGAACATAAACCTCTTCAGTCATTCTCGACATTTCATAACTTCGAGGCTAGGGGGCAATGTTTACGCCTAGATTAATATTTTACTGGACAGTAAATGTCTATGTAAATATTAATTATTTCTTGGACCATGTCATACCGGCGAGATGGAGTTTTCTCTAAGTTTACAAGTGATAGCTCGCCAGTGAGACCACGCGAGCCAAGTTAGACTTCGCGCGGAACGAGCTGCATGCGACTTGACTTCACTTAGCTTGCACGCGAAATGGACATAGGCGGACTACGCAGTTCGCGTGGAACACTTAGCTAGCGCGCGGAATGACTTCGCGCGGAATTACTATTCAACACTCCGCGAGGCGAAGCGAGATTGCCAGTCCGCATAGGCGAGGCGAGATTGACTCTCCGTGTAGGCAAAGCGAGGCAAGCTAGCGAATTAGCTCGCGTAGAAGACTTCGCGATGAAGCGACATGTAGAGTCCGCGCGCACCACGACAAACGTTGAAGACTTTTACAAGTGTTTGAGTGCTTCGGGCCAACCCCTGTGGCCCATTAAATATAAAAAGCCCTTCTAAGGCTCGCGAGCTGCAATAGCCCGCGAAATAGACGCGACCTACAGAAGCACGCGAGATATCACCCTGTAGCAGCCCGCGAGATGAGGATACTCCTAATTCCAGTTCGCATAGGAGTCTACAGTTGGCAGCGCAGAAGCAAAGCCCTATGCGCGGAATGAAGTGTGCGAACTGGGCAGGTGTCATCAATAGGTTGGTCTGCATGGACGAAACCGTATTCTTATGCTATTAGGGTTTCCGAATACAACTTGAAGTATGATTATCTCTCTCTTCTGCCGCAAGTCAAGCTCCATTATATAAAGGGTTCGAACTCTCAACTCTCTGGACAGACAACTTTTACAACAACAACTCAGAGACAACTCTCAGACAAACACAAACTGAAACCCAGTTTCCCTTCGAGCCTTCCTCGAAAACCTAACCCTAAGCGCAGCCGCCTAGGTCTTTCTCCAGAGCTCTCCGGACTCTGCATCCCCATTTCTCTCCGAACTCCCTGTGATTACTCTGCTCGCGCCGCCGTGAGTATCGACCCGCTTGTGCTCGTAAATCCTCCTCTCAGGTGGCACCTGTGACCCCCCTTTCTGCCTGATCAAGAAGTCAAGCGCAGCCCCCATCAACCTTTTCCTCGTCCGCGAGGTGGCACGCCCGCAACACTCCCCTCTCTTTGTCTGCTAGAAACCTCTGCTCCGTGCGCTGAGGATCGTGGCCAAAACAGGATGCTCATTATTATTTAAGAAAGTAACACTTTAGTTTTCTAGGTTAGGGTTGTCCATTTTCAAGGGAGGTTTGCTTATCGGTAAATTTTCCTTGGAAGTGGTCCCCGCAGTACTTACCTCAGGTTTCGGGGTGAAATTCGGGGTGGGTCCTGACAATGGGACTCCCTGGTATCCCACGCTCGATGATCCAAACTACGTCCTTGACAGTCAAGAACTTCACCGGACAAGTCTCCAGGAATCTAGGTTTGTTGTTCTTACGGGTCAAGGTGGGACCGGCTTCAAGGGTCTATACATTCTTTGTCGCCGAGTGCGCTTGATCTTACAGCATGATCCTAGGCCGCGATTGGATCCATAGGAGTTTTTGTATACCTTCATCCATGCACCAGGAGCTCATAATCTGGGACAATGAGAGACGCGAGGCGGTCCTCATCAAAGCAGACCCGCGTCCTTTCTCCATTTCCGCCAACTTCAATGATGCTCGCTACTACAATACTGACCTGGGCCCATTGGAAGTCCAAGGCGTCGATTCTAAAGGCCGCCCATATGGGGTCACGGCCTCCAACTTAACGCGATGGGGACTCACTCAGGCGAGGGACAACTTACAACGTCCTTACACCATCGCGGACCATTTCCAACCTTCTGATGATTAGTACATCCTCAGAAGAAGCACACGAGGCTGGCGAGTCCTTGTGTGAGAGACTCCTCTCACATTGGGCGAAACGCGAAGCCTACGACAGGGTTGCCACTATGGAATATGTAGACGAGATAGTGGACTATACCGATACCGAGGAGGAAGTTATTCAGTTAGCTCCCGCTGCCTTGGACGACACGCCGCCTCAAGTCCGCGACCCCACCTTACAATTTGACGTGGGGACTGCAGAGAAACCCTTGCTGCTCTCCATCAGTGCCAAGCTGGCTGGACAAGAAAAGGAAGACCTTCTCGCCTTACTACTTGAATATAGGGACTGTTTCGCTGAGCAGTATGAAGACATGCCTGGCCTATCCCCGTATTTAGTCTGTCACCGTCTGCCTACTCATCCTGACAGACGTCCAGTCTGCCAAGACGACAGATTCATGCGAACTGAGACCCAAATCATGGTCAAGGAAGAAATTGAGAACATGCACCGATCAGGTATCATTCGTGTGGCCAAGTACAATGAATGGCTATTCAACATCGTCCCAGTCCGCAAGAAAAACGGAAAAATGCGCGTCTGTGTCGACTACCGGAACCTCAACAACGCAACACCCAAGGATATATACCCCATGCATGTCGCAGACCTCCTTATTGATGCCGTTGCGGGGCGTGAACTGCTATCCTTTATGGACAGAACCGCCGGATACCACCAAATTCCCGTCGCTGAAGAAGATCGCCACAAGACTGCATTCCACTGCCCAGGGTTTGCAGGTGCGTTTGAATACGTTGTCATGCCTTTCGGACTTAAGAACACAGGGGCAACATATCAGCGCGCCATGAACCTTATATTTCACGACATTTTGGGACAGCTGATTGAGGTGTACATCGACGACGTTGTGGTTAAAACCAAGACATGGGTGACACACGTTGAAGACCTCCGGCAGGTTTTCACGCGGATGCGAAAACATCACCTGAAGATGAACCCCGCCAAGTGTGTTTTCTTCGCGGAGGCAGGCGACTTCCTTGGGTTTCTAATCCATCAAAGGGGTATCGAGATCCCCAAAGACAAGGCGCAGGCGGTAATAAATGCCTCGCCTCCTACAACCAAAAAGGAGCTCCAACAATTGATCGGGCGAATCAACTTCCTCCGCCGTTTCATTTCAAACGCGGCAGGGAAAGTTCAGCCCTTTTCGCCTCTTCTAAAACTCCAGGGGAAACCGAGTTCGTATGGGAGTCACAACACCAAGAGGCCTTCGATCGTATCAAGGACTATCTTACGAACCCACCTGTTTTTGTTCCCCCTCGCCCTGGCATTCCGCTTAAGCTCTACATCGCCGCTGCTGATTTGTCTATTGGCGGACTCTTGGCACAAGACGACGAGAACAGAGTGGAACACGCCGTTTACTATCTTAGCAGGGTGTTGACCGATTGCGAGACGCGCTACTCCCCAATGGAAAAGTTGTGTCTCGCCCTATTCTTTGCAGGTTGCAAGCTCCGCCACTACATGTTGGCCTTTACCACGGTGGTGATCGCTCAGTCCGACCTAGTCAAATATATGCTTTCCTGCCCTATCCTATGGGGACGCATAGGTAAATGGATATTGGCTTTGTCTGAATTCTCTTTGCAATATGTTCCGCAAAAGGCAGTTAAAGGACAGGCCATAGCGGACTTCCTCGCTCATCACCCGCCAACTGAGCTAACAGCATTCCGCGAGTTGGAGGTCGCCATCGTCTCCCTTACTCCATGGACTCTTTACTTTGATGGCTCGCGTACTAAACTCGCTACAGGTGCCGGGATCGCCATCAAGAACCTTGCAGAAGACCGGTTTTCTTACTCTTTCCAACTGGACTTTAAATGTACAAATAATCAGGCGGAATACGAGGCGCTCATCATCGGACTGGAAATCTTGTTGGACATAGGAGTCCACGAGGTTCAAGTCTTTGGCGACTCCTTATTGGTTGTCAACCAACTTGTGGCGAAGTTCAAGTGCTTGAGTTCGTCTATCGAACCTTACTTGCGCAAAGCGTTTGACGTATTGGACCAGTTCGATGACGTTCACATCGAGCACATTCCGTGCGAGTTCAACTTCGCGGCGAATGAGCTCGCCCAGATTGCCTCTGGCCTTAGCTTGCGAGACGGCGTGCGCGAACGACTATCCAAGGTCGAACGACGCACTCTTCCTTCTTTCATTACCAGGGGGCAATATCAGCCAGATTCTGTTGACATCGCTGCTTTAGACCCTATCGATGAAGACAGGCGGCTACCGTTCATTGCCTACCTCGAGCACCCCCATGACGCTACCCATTCCCGGCAAATGCGGTTTCTCACCCTTAACTTTGTGCTTCGCAATGGTGAGCTTCGCCGGCGCGGCGAGGACGGTAACGATTTCCGCTGTGTGTATGGCAACGAGGCTAAGCGGCTTCTGCGTGTGGTGCATTCCGGCGTTTGTGGTTCGCATCAGGCTGGACCAAAAATGCGTTGGTTAATCCGTCGCCATGGCTACTACTGGCCTACTATTCTCAAGGATTGTATTACTTTCGCTAAAGGATGTCAGGATTGCCAGGCTCACGGACCAGTGCAACACATTCCAAACATTCCGTTACAGCAGATCGTTAAACCCTGGCCAAGTCGAGGATGGGCGATAGACTTCGTCGACCTCATTCATCCCTATTCCTCCGAGCAGCACAAATTCCTTATCGTGGCAACCAATTTCTTTGCCAAGTGGGTTGAGGCCGAGCCACTCAAGGTCGCTTCCGCGACCTCGGTCCGCAACTTTATTTTCTGCAACATTATCTCCCGCTTTGGTATTCCAGAATGCATCGTGACGGACCGGGGGACAGCTTTCATGGCGGATTCTGTAGTCACATTCCTCACCGGCTATGGTATCAAACTCCTGCATTCGACCCCCTATTATGCCCAGTCCAATGGTCAAGCGGAGGCGAGCAACAAAGTTATCCTCGGTATCCTGCGAAGGATGCTAGAGTTGAACCCCCGCGTCTGGCATTTACAGCTTTACCATACTTTGTGGGCCTACCGTACATCCAAGCGCGGTCCGACAGATACCACCCCATATGCTCCCATGTATGGCCATGACGCCGTCCTCCCCCTTGAGGTTCACGGCGCCTCGCTTCGTGTCCAGGAACAGCACCAGTTGCTTGGTGACGATTACGTACAGGCAATTTGGCAAGAGCTTGAAGACCTTGACGAACATCGCATCACTGCTTTCAACAATCTCATCCTTGAGAAACAGTGTGTTGCACGGTCATATGATAAAATCACTAGAGGTCGGAGTTATGCCGAAGGCCCAACGGTATGGCGTGCTGTGCTCCCACTTGGGGAGAAAACCGAAGGCCACGGGAAATGGTCCGCACGGTGGGAGGGACCCTTTATTATTCATCGCATATTGCCTAAGGGAGCATACCATTTGCGCGACCTTGATGGTACACTCCATCCTAATCCTATTAATGGTCATTTCTTAAAGCCCCACATCACTGGTGTTTGGGAGCGCGCAGATCCACCCCCTCCTCCTGATCCCGCGACCACTGTTATTAGTGTCACGCACCGTCGCGCTTACGCTTCATCACCTCACACTAGGGGGCAACCCCAGAGAGAAGCGTGCAATTAGTTTTTCTTTGTAAACGTGCGTGGTCTAACTAACAGACCAGTACAAGATTGGGGCCTATTCCAGAGGCCCTAAATAAAGGAATTAATTCAAGTGTTTCTTAGTCATCATCTAGGCCAACCCCTGTGGCCTCCTCCAAATTTTCAAAGTTGGTTCGCCCGCTTTATGCGGCCGTTCGCCGACTCTTTTGTTTGCTTCTCATTGGTTCGCACTGGGGGGCAGTGAAGTATATACTGGGGGCAGCGAAGTGCATGGCCTCTTAAAATTTTTCAGCTTTATACGGCCGTTCGCCGACTCTTTTGTTTGTCTCTCACTGGTTCGCACTGGGGGGCAGCGAAGTACATAGCCATTGTCATTCTGTGTTGGTCCGCCATCGCCAAGAGCTCGCAAAGGGCTATTTTTTGGAATCTACTCAAGTCACATGCGTCTGCTCAAGATACATCCATGCGAGCTACATTCGCTCACGATATGTGCAATGTTCCATGTCTTCTGAGTTGAGCAGGCGAATGCGGGCTAGGGGCAGGCGAATGCAAGCCAAAAGCAGGCGAATGCAGGCAAAGAGCAGGCGAATGCACAAGTAGGGCAGGCGAATGCATTTGAAGTGCAAGTCCGAGGTGCCTAGGCGAGCCATACAGCAGTTCGCTACAATGCCTTACTGGGTGCTTGGGTTCCAAGGCCTATTCACAGGCTTGTCTACTCACACTCATTTTGTATGACCTGACCCATACCGCAGCATGAACATAAACCTCTTCAGTCATTCTCGACATTTCATGACTTCGAGGCTGGGGGGCAATGTTTACGCCTAAATTAATATTTTGCTGGACAGTAAATGTCTATGTGAATATTAATTAAATTCTTGGTCCATGTCATATCGGCGAACCCAAGTTCTTTAAGTTTACAAGTGATGGCCCGCCAGTAAGACCACGCGAGCTGAGAACAGAGTTCGCGCAGCTCGCGCGCGGAATGGACGTAGGCGGACTACACAATTCGCGTGGAACACTTAGCTCGCGCACGGAATAGACCACGCGAGCTAACTTCAGAGTTTGCGTACAAACGACTACGCACAGACTACACAGTTTGCGTGCGGGATGACTTCGCGCGCGGAATTACTATTTGACACTTCGCGTAGGCGAGATTGACACTCCGCGTAGGCGAGCTGGCGAACTGGCTCACGTAGGAGACTTCGCGAGGAAGCAACATGCGGAGTCCGCGCGCACCACATTAAACATTGAAGACTTTTACAAGTCTTTGATATGCTTCAGGCCAATCCATGTGGCCCATTTAATATAAAAAGCCCTTTTAAGGCTCGCGAGCTGCAATAGGCCGCAAAATGGAAGCGAGCTTCAAGAGCACGCGAGATAGCATCCTATGACAGCCCGCGGGATGAGGATATTCCTAATTATAGTTCGCATAGGAGTCTACAGTTGGCAGCGCAGAAGCAATGCCCTATGCGGAATGAAGTGTGCAAACTGGACATGTGTCACAAGATGGTTGGTTCGCATGGACGGAACAGTGCCCTTGTGCTATTAGGGTTTCAGAGTCCGACTTGGATTCTAATTACTTTTCTTCTGCCGCAAGTCGAACTACTATATAAGGGGGCTCGAACCCTAACAGAAGGACTCTCAAACAAACACAAAAAACACAATACAAACTGAAACCCAGTTATCCTTCGAGCTACTCAAAAACTCTAACCCTAAGTGCCGCCGCCTAGGTTTTTCTTCAGAGCCCTCCGGACTCTACCCCGATTTCTCTCTTACCTCCCTATTGTTGCTCTGCTCACGTCCTTCCGTGACTATCGATCGCCTTGTGCTCGTAAATTCCTCCTCTGAGGTGGCACCTGGAAACCCCTTCCGCCTGATCAAGAAGTCAAGCGCACACAATCACCCTTTCCTCGTCCGCGAGGTGGCACGCCCGCAGCACTCCCCCTTCTCTTTGCTCGCTATATACCTCTGTTCCGCGCGCTGAGGATCGTGGCCAAAACAGTATTTACCCAGGTAACTATCAAATTGTAGTTACATGGATAGTTAAATGCATAGTTACAAGGATAGTTACATGGATAGTTACATGCATAGTTACATGGATAGTTACATTGTATCTATGTAACTAGCAATGTAACTAGCATGGTAACTGACAATGTAACTATTTATGTAACTAGCATTGTAACTAATGTAATTATCTATGTAACTAGCTTAGTAACTGACAATGTAACTATCTATGTAACTAGCTCTGTAACTGACAATATAACTATCTATATAACTAGCATTGTAACTAAGTGGTCATGTAACCGTCCTTGTAACTGATCATGTAACTGGCTAAGTAACTATTTAGAACGTGACTGGTTTAGTTAGTAGCAACTAAAGTAACTTGCAATATAACTAAACGGTAATGTGAATGTTCATATAATTGATCATCTAACTTGCCAAGTAAGTAGTGTAACCGGCTATGTAACTACCCAAGTAATTGGTCATGAAACTAATTTTTTGCAGCGGGGATGGTTTGGAAATTTAACTGGCAGTCATGTAACTGGCTAAGTAACATGTAACCCAATGTAACTAGCTATGTAACATACAATTAAGTAACATGTAATTGGCGATGTAGCTATTTATGATACAAAATGTGGTCATCAACATTAATTCAACACATAGAGAAAAAAGGTACATATTTGGAACTATATAGGATGTACTTGAAGCCATAAGACAGAAAATGCTTAATGTTATATAATTATGCCATAGATGGAGCACAGGTGATTAAGTACACCAAATACTACTTGGAAACAAATAAGCAAGATAGCTCAATTGTTGGAGAGCCTTCAGATGTGGCCGGCAAGAGACAAGTGTAGGCTATGGAGATGGCAATGTGCTCGCAGAAGATATTCAGTGATTTATAGAAATTTGAGAGAGGTGTGTGCCGGATATTTGTGTGATTCAGGTTGCTTACTACGGATGCAGCTGAGCCTGCGGTCACCAGTGCATATGCAAATACCTGTGAAAGGGAAACATTAATTTGGACATATGAACTTGTATATAATACATGTACCAGCAATAACATTTAACTAGAACACAAGCTACTCAACACACTTTCAGAACCAGAAGCACTAACATCGAAAGAGCAAACATTCACATAAACAAAATCTGAACTATAACGGGCCAAAACTCTAAACATCATCTTCATTTTCAAGACGATAAGATACAACATCAGGAAAAACAGTATACCTCAGCTTGATAATGCTTCTGCCCAATACTGGAAATCGGTCACGTACAGAATTAGCAAAATCAAAATATGAGACGTTATGATTAAATGAAACTGCTGCTCCTTCACCAGAGTACACAAGCTTTGCAGTATAGTTACTATCCATAGTACCTGAACATAAATATGTATAGTCATTAAACTGTAAATGGAACTACACATGTCACTAACTAGACAATTAACCAAGCAAAACCATGTAACTGACAATGTAATTGTTAAAAATAAATTATATAGCAATGTAACTAGACAAGTAGCTGAACAGAATCATGTATCATATGCCAATGTTATCCAAGTAAGTATACTAAGCAACTCAGAATCATGTATCATATGCCAATGTTATCCATGTAAGTATACTAAGCAATTGGTAAGTTAGAACCACTGCCATTACAATATAAGTGATGCAGCAAGTTATCACAATCACACAAATCAGAGGCTTGGTAGTTTATAATGTAGAATTCTGAACACACAAAAAAAAAAAACATAAACCAAATTCCATGTCAAGCAAGAGGGAATAAAATGTATGGCCAAGAAATAAAATCTGACAAATACTTTCATACACACCAAATGCCTTTCTTCTGGATATAAACCCTAAAGTGTGATATACACCAAATACATATACTCTTTAAAACCCTGTCCAAAGCTTCATTTGCTAAATGTCACCAATCTTGTTGTAAATCATAGACCGAATAAAATTTCGACTCTAACATTGTTTCATAGAGCTTCACCTTATATATCAATAGAAACAATGGATTCATACAATTCATTTACAATTGTTCAAACTTCCCATATGAACGAATATAGAAGTCATCTTCATTTTTAATTAATCTAACTATCTATGTAACTATGTAATTGACAATGTAACTATCTATGTAACTAGCAATGTAACTATCTATGTAACTAGCAATGTAACTATTTATGTAACTATGCGGTCATGTAACTATCTATATAACTATGTAATTGACAATGTAACTATCTATGTAACTATGTAATTGACAATGTAACTATCTATGTAACTATGTAACTTCCAATGTAACTAGCTATGTAACTATGTAATTGACAATGTAACTATCTATGTAACTAGCAATGTAACTATCTATGTAACTAGCTATATAAATTTCACATTTTAAAATCACCAGCACATAATCAGAACTTGTTAGGTCTTTCTGGGTATCATAAAATCTAGGGTAGGTGGTCTAGGCAATGTGGGTGGGTCTTGCAGACTATCGAAACATAATTGTGTTCCTGAGCAGTATGCGGATTTACCTTGATTGAGAACAATACAACCGTTGGATCGCTACGATTTTAGATCACATAATAGAAGACATGATTTTGAACAACTTTTGTGAAGAAGCTGTTCTGGAATAAATCGTAGAAGTGGAACTTTTGAGCTGTTGAAGTTGACTGACGGGAATGATTTCCAGCAGAAGTTTTCAGCTTACAACTCTCTCTCTCTCTCTCAATTCAAGTTGACGGACCAGAGATTCAATCAGCCCATTTATCATCAAAGCTCCCTCAAAACTCAAGAGCTTAAAGACTAGATTAAAACTTTACACTTCGAAATCACCAGGAAGAACAACCATGAAATCCAAAACAAACAAGGTACAAAAAAATTCCAATACTAGAAGCAATTCAGTTGACTCTAATGTAAGAATCAATATGGACTTGTCACACATTGTCATAATGTGATATGATGATTTAGCATAATATCAATTCTACTTCTACATGGAAACAAATACAAGATCAAATCTAGATTGATAATGATTATGTGTATTAAATCATTATGGTAATAAATCCTATTCCTTGTCTAGAAGAAAGACAATATATCGGTATTGTATTTGGTATCTAATTAGGATACTTGGCGACTAAGATATCTCTTAATGGAAGGAATCTTAGGGCTATGTGTTCCTATATAAATAGATGGTTTTGGTCCCTGTTATCACCACCGATTACAAGCGTAAGTTCTGTCCATTTGAGAAGCTTAAGTTGGTGACTACCAGAAGGCCTAGCCTAGTACTTTGGTTTTCAGGTCGATAGCAATGGAAGGATGCGTTGTTCATGCTGATGGTACGTTTGTATTAATCTTAAACACTTGTTTATTCTTGTTAAGCATATGTATTAGGTTGAGAGCTTATTGTAACTGGTCTAACATCTAATCCAACCCCATCAGATTCACAAACCAAGTTCGAATTTTTATCACTCAATTTCACAAAACCAATCCGACCCTAAGCACAAACATCCAAGCAAAACTAAAATCAAAGACTAAATCCCACAAAACCCAAATAACAGAAATAAGCAAATCCACTAATTCTCAACACAAAACTCAAAAATTCAAGCTAAAGCAACTCAATCACATACCGATTCGAAGTGCTTCACCTCGGCCGAAACCGTCTCATAGACGCAAACCTCTCTGAAGCTCGGAGAAGAAGACGGCGACGACCCCACGTCGATCTGCACGCGCTGGTACTTCACGTCTAGTAGGCTCTGCTGGCAAATAATCTCGGCCTCACGTCTAGTCTGGATGCAGGAGAGAGAGAGAGAGACGACGAAACTCGGAATGATAAAAAAACATGTGATATTAGAAAGAAGAGTATAATGGTCATGTAAAAAGTGTGAAAATAGACCTTTTTATCATTTAAGATGTTATGAGGTGACAATTTTATCAGTAACATGTTTTAGCGGTGACATTTTTATCAAGTGGAACATTTGAAAACTATTTTATCATTTGTACCTTTAAATGATAGTTTAGTGTTATATACCTCTTTGTTTTTTTCTTCTCCTACTAAGAGGCACGTGCAATGCACGCACTGTTACGGTATAAGTGTCATGGACTAAGTTTGAGTGAAGTAAGTCCATGACACAAGTCCAAGTCCATCATGCAAGGTCCAAGCCCAAGGAGAAGCACTTCAAAATTCAAGAACATGGTGGACATATCTAGAGAATTCTAGAACACTTTAGAATTCTCTAGCTTAGATATTTTCTTGTACATACTTTGAGTACATTCTAGAACATGTAATTATAGCCATTAGATCAAACGAATCCTAGCCATCCATTGAGGAGGTGCTAGGCTATAAATAGGTGGTGAAGGCTCTTAGCCAATCCATCCTAGAAAGCCTTGTAAAGTTCTCAACTTAATACAAAGTTCCTTTCTCCCACATTGTCTAAGTGTTTGCTTTGCTTTGCTTAGCTTTGCATACTTAGTATACTTCTAGCATTCTTGCTCTCTTGTGTTGCTCTTGTTTCCGTTGCGTGAAGGCGAGGCTGACTTAGAGAGTTCGAGGAGGTGAACAACTCTAAGGCCGCACGGTTGGTAGAGAAGCAAAGTTCTCATCCCGTGACAAGTGGTATCAGAGCCTAGTTGCTTGCGCACAACACAAATAGAAGGAAGATGTCCGGAGAAGGAGTTTCGGTGGAGCAAGCTGCTGCTGGCACCAAGAGGAGCCACAAAGAAGTACTTGCTGTCTTAGATGCACGGCTCGAAAATGTCACGCCCCGGTTCTTAAGTTATTTTACGGTTATTTATTTTGGTATTATTTTAGTCTTTTACAGTTTTAAGTAACCGTTTATTATTTAAGACTCCAAAGTTGACTTTTTCTTCCGTATGGAATTTGGGAAAACTTTCTTCATGAAAGTCGTAGAGGATGTTGTTACGAGTTCGTAAACATGCTATGCGTTAAAATTGGAGTTAGCATGGAAAAGTTATCAATTAAAAATGTAAGTTTTATTAGGGTATTATTTTGGGGTGTTAAATTTTAGAGTTGGGTTTTGTTTATTAAGTTGGACCGGGCCATTGTTTGGTCAAAGCCCAAAAATCTCTCTCTCTCTCTCCCCGCACCCACACCCGATTTTCCTCTCTCTACACCCGAAAACTTTCTGGCCGCCGTCCGGCCACCACCGACCGCCAGACCGGTCCCGTTCGGACCCCCGCCACCTCCTCTTCCTTCCTGGGCTGGTGGCCGATCCCCTAACGCCGCCGTGAAGGAGCAGCCGAGCCCCTAACGCCGCCATGAAGGAGCAGCCGAGCTCGAAAGCCCCGGCTGCCGTGGTGGTTTTCTCGCCGGAGCTCCCTCCTCCAGCCACCATAGCCGGAGCTGCTAGGCTCAAAAGGAAGCCCTCCTCCTGTGCAGCAACCCCTCTAAAGGACTCCCTCCTTCTTGAGCTAGGTAAGGAGAAATCGGCAAAGGAAATTCTAGGACTTATTAGGTGTTTTCGTTCGATTGACATAGTTAGGCTTGGATTTGGTGTTTGTGCTGGTTAGGAAAGTTGTAGAGGAGATTGAGAGGAAGATGATGTTAAAATTTGGTAGCTATTGCAGGTCGCCGGAGTCGGCCGCCGCTGTTTTGGGAAATTTTGTAGTTTTTAATGTGGAATATTAAGGGGATGTTAATGATGTGAATTTAGAAATTTTTGGAGGAATTTTGGATAGGTTTGGGATTTTTCGAAGTTTGGTATTTTAGCCATTAATTTGGATAGAATCCGGCCGTTAGATTATTGTTGTTTCGGCCGTAGAAGGTGGATTTAAGGCCGCCGGTATTTGTGGTGAAGTTTGGACGATATCAATTTTTAAGATTTACAAAGTTGGGCAAGAATGAGAGTAGATAAGGCCACATTTAATTTTGCCTATTTTTATATCAGCGTTGGTATATAGTTGACGATTTAATTATGTTCTTGGATCAGGACGTGAGGAAGCTCGAGCAGAAGAGGCTTTAGACCGACTTCAGGCTTAGGCCTAACTTGTGAGTGGACTTTTGGTTTAAATAATGTGCATGCAATTGTTTATTTGGTTGGACCATTTGACGTCATTTTTATTTGACGATTTTACTCATTGTGGTGAGTTACTGAAAATGAGATTTTCGGTAAATTATAATATATTTTTAAGGAGAGTATGTATATAAATGCTAGCTAGCGATATGTATCTGTCCACCTTAATGACATAGTATATAACTGCATTATGGTGTGACGTGAGCGTTGGACGCAAGCGTAGTAGCCTTATATGAGTGTTTAATTCATATAAGGGGTATGGGCACATATTTATACACTCGTCTGTCCACCTTAATGGCGTAGTGTATCACCGCATTAAGGCGTGACGTGAGCGTTGGACGCGAGTGTAGTAGCCCTATATAGATTATTATTAATTTATATAGGGAGTATAGGCGAGTGTAAATATATACATATATATATTTTAGCCTGAGAGGCTGTATTTTGTTATATATAGTTTTGAGCAGTATAGGCTCGATATTTATAACGATAAGAGAATTATCGTTTAAGACATGCATTCGTTTTCTTGGAAATTAAATTGGGAAAACATAAATGTTAATAAATATTTTCTTTATTTATTTTTGTCCACTCACTCTAATTATTGTCAATGTTTTTCCCCTGGGCTCTTCGTTTTAAAATGCCCAGTCTGCAGAGTTCGGGTTAGTACGAGTAGGAGACGACAAGGCATAGTTACCCATTTATCAGCCATATTTCACCAATAGGTTAAACAGTTAACCTACTAGAGTATGTTCCTGCTCCTCTAGTGTATAGTAGCTCTGAATACTCTTTGAGATTTATCGTTTAATGTTTCTCGTGGTGTGCTTAGACTTTTGTTGTATTTTAGAATATACGAAGTTTGTAATTATTTTCTCACTTTTGTATAATTGTGGGTTGTTTTGGAGGATGCTCATTATTATTTAAGAAAGTAACACTTTAGTTTTCTAGGTTAGGGTTGTCCATTTTCAAGGGAGGTTTGCTTATGGGTAAATTTTCCTTGGAGGTGGTCCCCGCATGACTTACCTCGGGTTTCAGGATGAAATTCTGGGTGGGTCCTGACAGAAAAGGTGGAATCGGCCGTGGTCAAGTTTGACACTCGACTTGACGATGACGTCGTGACAAAGGGGGATCTCGTAGCCATGGTGGAAGAGTTGCGAGAGCAAATGTACGGCGCTCTCAACATTATGGCAGATAAGATCCGAGGGGAGGTCCGAGAAAAGCTTGACCAAATGTCCGCCGAGCTCATAGCCCTCCGAGAGGAAGTGAAGGAGGTCAAGGGAGATTGGGCGTTATGCAAAGAGGCTGCGTTGAACAAGTCGCAAGGGCCAAAGGAGACGAAGGCATTGGACTCTTTCAAACCCAAATCCTTTATTGGGAAGAGGGAAGCTAAAGAGCTTGACACCTTTCTATGGAACATGGAAAGGTACTTCAAGTATCTAAAGCTTGAGGATGACGAGTCCAAAATTTCAACGGCTACCTTGTTCCTCGCCGACAATGCCCTTATGTGGTGGCGTCGAAGGAGCATGGAAATCGAGCAAGGTACGTTCTCCCTCAATACTTGGGAAGAATTCAAGGATGTTATCAAGTTGCATTTCTATCCCCAAAATGCTCAATATGAAGCCAAAGAGAAGCTTCGGTGGCTAAAACAAACGGGTAGTGTCAAGGATTATGTCAACACATTTGTTAACTTGCTATTCGAAGTGCCCAACATGCCGGAGGAGGACAAGCTCATGTACTTCATGAGTGGATTACAAAGTTGGGCAAAGCTTGAGTTGCAAAGAAGACAAGTGCAGACCTTGTCACAAGTCATTGCCACTGCCGAGTCCCTCATTGAATTCAAAGTTAGCCACCAAGGCGACACCAAGTTCAAGGGGAAGAAGGTTAGCTATGAGAAAAGTGGGGGAGACGTGCCAAAGCCGAAGGAGAAGCCCGAGTCAAGTTACAAACCGAAGGTGAAGAGGTTCGAGAGGCACGACAAGTCCGCAAGCAAGACTTAGGAAGTGAAGTGCTACTTATACGACGGCCCTCACATGATGCGCGACTGCCCTAAAAAGAAAGCACTCAAAGCCATGACCTTGCAAGAGCCTAGGATCGAGGCAGAGGAAGACAATGCCGCAAGGATGGGATGCATCCGGCTGCTCAATGCCGTGAAGGCTAGCGTCCCTCAACCAAGGCGACAAGTGGAATGTGGATCGCTTTACATCGATGTCAAGGCAAAAGACACGATGATTCGTGCCTTGGTGGATTGCGGAGCAACTCATAACTTCATGACGTCGGAAGAAGCAAGGAAGCTTGGCCTCCGAGTCACCAAGGAGTCGGGCAGTGTGAAGATGGTGAATACACCTACCACACCTATTGTTGGGGTAGCACGCGATGTGGAGGTTCACATCGGCACTTGGAAGGGGAAAGTTGATTTCACCGTGGTCAAGATGGATGACTATGGCGTGGTAATCGGCCTTGAATTCATGGACAAGGTACGAGCATTTCCCATTCAATTCTATAACATCTTTTGCATTGTCACGGATGGAAAATTGCCTTGTGTAGTGCTCGTGGCGAGGCAAGCAAGGGAGAAAACAAAGGTTCTATCCGCCATGCAACTCGCCAAAGCTTGGAAGAAGGGCGAGCCTACTTTCCTAGCAACCTTCAAGATGGACGAAGAGGTTGGAGGAAAGTTCGAACCTTTGCCAAAGGCAATAGAGGCAATCCTTGAGGAGTTTGGAGATGTAATGCCCTAGGAGTTGCCGAAGAGGCTGCCACCTAGGAGGGAGGTGGATCATGCCATCGAGTTGGAACCCCGAGCAAAGCCACCATCAAGGTCCCCCTATAGAATGGCGCCACGCAAGTTAGAGGAGCTCTGGAAGCAACTTAAGGAGTTGCTTGATGCCGGCTACATGCAACCGTCCAAGAGTCCATACGGCGCCCCCGTCTTGTTCCAAAGGAAGAAGGAACGCTCATTAAGGATGTGCATCGACTACCGGGCGCTTAACAAGATCACCATCAAGAACAAGTATCCCATCCCTTTGATTGCCGATCTATTTGATCAATTGGGAGGAGCAAGATATTTCACCAAGCTAAATCTTCGCTCGGGATACTATCAAGTAAGGATTGCACCCGGAGATAAACCGAAGACCGCGTGTGTAACAAGATACGGATCGTTCGAGTTCTTAGTCATGCCATTCGGTCTCACCAATGCCCCGGCAACTTTTTGCACCTTAATGAACAAGGTATTCCATCCTTACCTTGATAAGTTCGTAGTAGTTTATATCGATGACATTGTGGTCTATAGCAAAACTTTGGAGGAGCATGTCGAGCACCTTCGCATAATGTTCCAAACCCTTAGGGAGAACGAACTCTATGTGAAGAAGGAGAAATGTTCTTTTGCCAAGGAGGAAGTGGACTTTCTAGGCCACAAGATCAAGGATGGAAAGCTCTTGATGGAGGAAAGCAAGGTGAAGGCCATCCAAGATTGGGAGCCGCCAACCAAGGTACCCACACTTCGATCTTTCCTTGGCTTGGTTAATTATTATCGAAGGTTCATCAAAGGATACTCCGCTATTGCGGCACCCTTAACGGACCTTTTGAAGAAGAACAAGACATGGGAGTGCCAACAAGCCTTTGACGACTTGAAGAAGGCTTTGATGGAGGAACCCGTGCTAAGGCTGCCAGACCCTAGCAAGCCATTTGAGGTACACATCGATGAGTCGGACTTCGCCATTGGTGGCGTACTTATGCAAGAGGGACATCCGATAGCATTTGAAAGCCGCAAGCTCAATGACACCGAGAGGCGATACTCAGTGCATGAGAAGGGGATGACTGCCGTAGTTCATTGTTTGCGCACTTGGAGGCATTACTTGCTTGGTTCCCACTTCATAGTCTGAACCGACAATGTCGCCACAAGCTACTTTCAAACGCAGCAAAAGCTTACCCCTAAGCAAGCGAGATGGCAAGAGTTCCTTGCCGAGTTCGACTACAAGTTGGAATACAAGCAAGGCAAAGAGAACATGGTAGCGGATGCCCTAAGCTAGAAAGCCGAGCTAGCACCCGTCGTGCTCACACCTCAAAGCAATCTCATGGGAAGAATCAAGGAGGGACTATCCCATGACTCTCAAGCCAAAAACTTGGTGGAGCTTGTCAAGAGTGGAACGACAAGGCGATTTTGGCTCGAGGACGAGTTGCTTTACACAACGGGAAAGCGGCTCTATGTTCCGAAATGGGACAATTTGAGGAGGAAGATATTGAAGGAATGCCATGACTCAAAGTGGGCGGGACACCCCGACACTCATCGCACTTTAACCTTGCTTAGAGACACCTACTATTGGCCACACATGCGGGAGGATGTGGATTCGTATGTGAAGACTTGCCTTGTGTGCCAACAAGACAAGGTGGAGCAAAAGCATCCGGGAGGGTTGTTGGAACCCCTTCTATCAAGACCCACCCCGAATTTCACCCTGAAACCCGAGGTAAGTCCTGCGGGGACCACCTCCAAGGAAAATTTACCGAAGGACTCGGCAAACCTCCCTTGAAAATGGACAACCCTAACCCGGAAAAATATAGAACACCCTCTTAACCCAAAATATTAATCTTCACTTTAATCCAAATAACTGAATAAAATAATACACAATTATTTTTCCGAAATATTCAGAGCTACTACAGGAAAGACAACGGAAGCTGAAGAAAATCCTAGTGGGTTTGAACAAATGACCTACTGGCGAACAGTAGTGGAAACGTGGGTGACTATGCCTCGGCGCCTCCTCCTAGACCCCACCCGAACTCTGCAGACTGGGCGATTAAAACAAAGGAAAAGCCCAGGGGAAAAATATTTAATCACGTCAGGGTGAGTGAACAAAATAATCTGGACAACAATAAATATTTCCCCAAGAAACACTTTCAAGGACTCGACTAGTTCTGGCTAGTCCCGAAATATTAAACAATACAGCCTCTCAGGCTAAATTATATAATTACATCAGTATGTATTCACACCCGTCTACTCCATGTATGCTATCTATGAATAAGGTTGAATGTAGATAGTCATACCAGGCTAGGACGCTCGCGTCTAACGCGCACGTCACCCCATAGTGGCATTTTTCCTCAGTATGGGGGTGGGACCGGGTGGTATTTATACGTGTATACTCCTTGTACGAATTCTATGAATGAATCTAAAAACATAGAATGAACTCGGAAAGTAGAATGTCGTACAGGGCTAGACGCTGGCGTCTAACGCTCACGTCACCTCATAATGGCATTTTTCCTCATTATGAGGGGAGTACGTATTGCTAGCTAGCTTTCTCTCATATACATACTATATTCATAAACGTTAAATAAAGTGAGTAAAATCACTGAAATCCTCAACTCAGGATAAAACCCAACAAAGGACAATATTCAACAATAAAACATTATTTAAAAAAAACAAAGGTCCACTCACAACTTAGGCCTAAGCCTGACGTCGGCCGGAGGTCTCCTCTGCTCGAGCCTCCTCGTGTCCTGTTCCAATACATAAATAATTCCTCAAATAAAAATCCCAACGTTCAAAGAAAATAGGCATAATTAAATATGAGCTTCCCGCACTCAACCATGCCTATCGTCCTAAATCTTAACTTCACTATCAACCACAAATCTCCATAAATTACCGACATCTTCAAAATCACCTTCCAACGTCCTAATCATCAAAAATAAACCATTGGCCGGATTTTAGCTTATTAATCCGCCAAAAATACCAAACTTAACAAATTCCAAAGCCTATCCAAAACTCCTCCAAAAATTCTAAAACTCATTCCAATAAACTCCTCATAATTTTCTCCACCAAAAACATTTTCTCGGCGGCGGCCGGCGACCAACTCCGGCGACCTGCAAATGCTACCAAAATTTACCAGCACCTTCCTCTCAACCTCCTCTACAACATTCCTAACTACCACAAACTCAAATTCTAAGCCTAACCATGTCAATCGAACACAAACACACAATAAAGCCCTAGAATTTCAAATACCGATTTCTCCTTACCTAGCTCGAAATGGAAGGAGCCCTTTGGAGGGATTGAAGCACGGGAGGAGGGCTTCCTTTTGAGCCAAGGCTCGCCGGATATGGCGGCCGGAGGAAGGAGTTCGCGCGAAAAGAAGTTTCCGGCAGCCGGGGCTTTCGGCGTCGATTCCTCCTTCACGGCGGCGCTAGGGAGGCTGCCACCGGTCTAGAATTGTAGCTGGGTTGGAGACCGATCGTTTGGGACCGGTGCGGCGGTCTGGAGCGGCCGGACGGCGGCGAACGGGCGGCCGGAAAAATTGTCGGCAGTGAAGGCTCGGGTACGGGTGCGGGAGCGGAAGAGCAGAAGGAAAGGGGAAAAAGAAATGGGCTTGGCCCAACCGGTCCAACCCACTTTAAATCCAATCCAAAATTCAACACCCCAAAAATAATACCCCAATAAAAATTACCTTTTACTAGCTAAAATTTACCATTTTTACCGTCGTCACATTTTCTTCCTTCGAATAATTCTTTTGAAATATTCGTCCCTCAATACACCTCTAGGGACTTTAGGACTATAAATTCAATGACGAAGACGGTAAAATTCTTATTACCACAATGCTAGTAATTAAGGTAAAATTTAAGAGTCGGGGCGTGACACCTTCCCATTCCCTCAAGACCGTGGGAAAGTTTAAGTATGGACTTCATCACCAATCTACCCAAGTCCGATGGTTGTGGATCCATCTTCGTTGTGGTAGATCAATTCACCAAGTATGCCACCTTCATTCCCGGCACCCGTGGAGTGTACCGTGGAGGTAGCGGCATGCTTATTCCTCAAGCATGTGGTGAAGTATTGGGGAGTTCCAAGGAGCATAGTTAGTGATCGAGATGCTCGATTCACCGGAAGGTGGTGGACGGAACTCTTCAAGTTACTCGGGGCAAAGTTAAACTTCTCCACGGCCTTTCATCCACAAACCAATGGGCAAACGGAGCGCATGAATGCCTTATTAGAGCTGTACTTAAGGCATTATGTGAGTGCCAATCAAAAGGATTGGGCAAAGTTGCTTGATGTCGCCCAATTCTCTTATAACTTGCAGCGGTCCGAGTCGACGAGAGCAAGTCCGTTCGAGCTAGCAACCGGACAACAACCCTTGACTCCAAACACGTTGGTGACCGGCTACACGGGAAGTAGCCCCGCTGCATATAAAACAGCCAAGGAGTGGCAGCAAGCCAATGAGCTCGCTCGTTCGCAACTAGAGAAGGCTTCAAAGAAGATGAAGAAGTATGCGGACCGGCAAAGGCGACACATGGAGTTCCAAATCGGCGACTTGGTGTTTGTGAAGGTTATTCCAACACAACACAAGGTGAACAAGGGACTTCACAAGAGTTTGCTACGGAAATATGAAGGTCCCTTTCCGATCCTCAAGAAGGTAGGCAAAGCGGCATATCTCGTGGAACTACCTTCTAACACCAAGCTTCATCCGGTGTTTCATGTAAGTCACTTGAAGTCTTATCATGAGGATGCCGAAGCACCTGAACGAGGTAAGTCTCATCGAGCTCCTGCTTATATGACTACTTCATTTGACAAAGAAGTGGATAGCATTGAAGCCAAGTGCGAGGTGCGGAAGAAGCGGATACCGAGGTGTACCGAATACTTTGTCAAATGGAAGGGGCTGCCCGAGTCCGAGGCTAGTTGGGAAAAAGAGGAGTCCTTGTGGCAATTCAAGGACAAGATTGCCGAGTTCGAGCAAGAGGAGCTCGCAAGGGCGACGAGGACGTCGCCGACTTAAGTGGGGGAGAATATCATGGACTAAGTTTGAGTGAAGTAAGTCTATGACACAAGTCCAAGTCCTACATGCAAGGTCCAAGCCCAAGGAGAAGCACTTCAAAATTCAAGAACATGGTGGACATACCTAGAGAATTCTAGAACACTTTAGAATTCTCTAGCTTAGATATTTTCTTGTAAGTACTTTGAGTACATTCTAGAACATGTAATTATAGCTATTGGATCAAACAAATCCTAGCCATCCATTGAGGTGCTAGGCTATAAATAGGTGGTGAAGGCTCTTAGCCAATCCATCCTAGAAAGCCTTGTAAAGTTCTCAACTTAATACATTTCTCCCACATTGTATAAGTGTTTGCTTAGCTTTGCATACTTAATATACTTTTAGCATTCTTGCTCTCTTGTGTAGCTCTTATTTCCGTTGCGTGAAGGCGAGGCTGACTTAGAGAGTTCGAAGAGGTGAACAACTCTAAGGCTGCACGGTTGGTAGAAAAACAAAGTTCTCATCGCGTGACATAAGTGCCTTTGTGAAAAATAAGGTATGAAAATTCATAGCGGGCTTAAAACCCCAACTTTCCCTCCCAAAACGTCGTCACTCTCACTCTTCCTTCCTCTTCAATCTTCCATCCAATTCCACCCAAAACCCAATAGCTAGCCCCAGGTACGTTTTATTTGGGGCTTGTTAATTTCTTTGTTTCTGCTTTGCTTTTCCCCGAAAGATTTGGTTTTTCGTTTTTGGGTATTGATCTAAAATGAGAATTTTAGATACGAGTTTTGTTTATTATGATCGATTCTCTTATGTTACTGGGTTTTCAGAAACATGGGTTACTAATTAATTTATTATTTACTAAACAAGCTACCTGAAATCTTATACTTGATTTTAGTTGATTCTCTGAAATTTCACAAAACCGATCCAAACCCTAAACCCCTCTCTCGCTCTCTCTCTATTGCCCTCTCCACCACCGGAGCTTCCAATCTTCGATCTCTCTCCGGCTTCCCTCACTCTTTTTATGGCGGACGGCAAGCTCGATCTCCCCCGATCTCCTCTACTCCAAACCCTCCGGTCAGTCCTGGTCCTCACTCTTTCGGTTTTGGGTATTGATCTAAAATGAGAATTCTAGATATGGGTTTTGTTTATTATGATCGATTCTCTTATGTTACGGGGTTTTCAGAAACATGGGTTCTTTCAATACCCACTTGTTAAAACTAGTGTGTAGTTCACTGTGCTTTGGCCAAGATTGTGACTTTGCTTTTTCTTTTTCTTTTTTTTTTTTTTTTTCTTTTCTGTGTTTTATGAATGGTAATCGACATTTTGGGGAGGGGTGGTTATCCGTGTTTATATGTAGTGAAGTGATATGTTGCTTTCATATATATGCTTCACCAGAGGTTCTGAATGTTTGTTTGACATGTTTTTTGTGGCTGCTATGTTGTTAATTAACTAAGAGGCTTAGCCGTAACGATTTTAACATTTTACTTTGTGAAACTATGTTAGGAGGCTCTATGTAATTTGCACATTGCCTGTTGAATCTGACAGACAAGAGTGACCTTATTCGGTATTGATGGAGCGGCACAAGCGGTTGGTGGTGTGCTCCGAGAATGAAGCGCTGGTGGATTGCATGTTGAGTAAGTGGCAGGAGATGGCCGACAAGAAGCCCAATGGAATCTCCAAAAACATTGAGAAGACTCTGACTAAGGCTTACTCCAATGTCTGCAACTCTAAGAACCCTGTTAAAACCCTCAAAGAATTTTCCCAAGTCAAGTGAGTTGTAAGCTTGTTTTAAAGTTTTTAAAGGTCTTTTGGATCTTCATTGGTGTTAGCATTTAGTTTTTTTCGAAGATTATTTTATATTGGCTTAAAAGTTTAACTATAATACACATGCTTTTGTTTAATTGTTCATATGAATCTTAGAATTTAGTTTCATTAGTTGTTTGGTTCTCTACTTTCTGTTACTAGTTGTGTGGATTGTATGATTTGTTAAATTAGTATCGTACCATGATCAATCTGAATATTTGTATCCTACTATAAGTCTATAACTCAGTTATATGGAGAGGTCTACACATAGTATGCTAAAGAATGAAAAGGATCTGTGAAAACTTGTTTAGGAAGCTTGAGAGTGAAAGGGAGATATCAAAACTTGTATAGGAAGCAAAACAATGAAAGTGAGCTCTCCATACTTGCATAAAGCAGGGACAAAAAAATTCTTACTTGTTGGAAATCTGTCAATATTTTTTTTATTTTCACATTATATAACAGTGGACTGATTTTTGCAATGCTCATATTCTGGTGTAGGGGTGTTGGGAAGTGGATTTTGAAGCTTATGCAAGGGTTTTTTGACACCGGTTCAGGCAGCTCTGAACCAGAAGATGCAACTAAAAAGGGTACTTCTATCATATCTCCTTGGCTTTACACTGTTTTCATAGATTGCATTGTATATTCCTTCTTGTTGTTGTCCGTTATGGACATGTTCTTTTTGTAGGTAAGAGAACGAAAAAACGCTATGTTCCACAAAAGAATTCTGTAGCATATGCTTTACTGATAACACTTTACAGGTAAATTGGGTTTTTATTTAGCTATGCACTAAATCAGCTGTAACTTCTAATTGAATTTCTTGTCACATTCTTTGAAGTTGGAGTTAACAATGAGTTTTCATCAGGGGAACTGAAAGTGGGAATGAATACATGCGTAAACAGGAGCTCATT
Source organism: Fragaria iinumae (assembly GCA_009720345.1). Taxonomy (NCBI): domain Eukaryota; kingdom Viridiplantae; phylum Streptophyta; class Magnoliopsida; order Rosales; family Rosaceae; genus Fragaria; species Fragaria iinumae. Next base: position 2,809,759 of record CM019123.1, read on the forward strand.
GATGCAGCAGAAGCAAGTGGACTATCTCGTGTGCCAATCATGTATGTTTATTACATTATATTAGTGTCTTGTAACTTGTTTCCACTTGTGTTATTATGGATGTGTGCATTGTATTGAGACCCAATTTGTTGTTCTTAGGCCAGAGAAGGGAAAGGGAATACCTGCACACCCCGGAAATTCTACAAGGGAATGGTATAGTGGTTGGTCCTGCATGAAGACATTGCTAACCAAGGGACTAGTTGTGAAATCAAGTTGCCCAGCAAAGTATGGCTTTTATCGTACATTGCATTCTCTTGTTTTGTTTGTTGAAAAGACATTATGTATTTATCTTAAACCAGTTTTTGTTTCTGAAATTTGTAAATTTTAATGACTAGAGCTGTACCCTTCCTCCGAGTAAAATTTTAGGGAGCATTACATTACATTATTTGCTAACTAGAAATTAATACACCTTTTCTTCTATTTTTTCTTAAAATGTTTATATATGTATGTATATTTACACATATATTTTACCCATGAAAGCATTTGTTTCTAGAAAATAATCTAGTAGGAAAGCTATACTTTGATTTAAATGATGAATTGCGGCTCAACTTTGGTGTGCAGTTTATTTTGAAGTTGATGAGTCATAGTCTGATTCCGTTTAATCAAAGCATGTTTTGTCTGGAGGCTTATTCACACATGTTTGGTTGTTAGGTATAAGGTACTGAGTTCTTTATAAGCTTATGGAAAATAATTGATTAAGAGTTGGACCCTTGTTTGTGATCAAGTTAGTTACAGCAGGATTTTTTACTCTTCTTCTCTTAAATGAATGCTGAGAAATCATGTATCAAGCAAGTTTTTATGCACTTAGACCTCAATGTTCTAGAGTTTCACTTGATCATATATGCACTATTATCAGGTATATAATGCGTGTACAAACTGTAGGTACATGCTTACTCAAGAAGGTAAGGAGGCTGCTTGTGAATGTCTCGTGAGATCTGGTTTGGCGACTCCTGCAGAAATAATTTCTAATGCCAAGGAGTCATCTATCATGGATGTGGACATTTCACGTCAGGAAATTTCTAGTCCTGAATCGGTCACAGATCTGACATTGTTCTCCTGTAATTCAAGTAGGAATAAAAACTCAATTGATATTCCACAGGAATATCTTGACAAGGTATTTATCAAAATGATGTTTCATTATTATCTTGCATTGTAGCCGGGAACCATAATCTGTTTCCATTTTCATACTTAATATTTACTTCTCAGTACCATTCTTTCAGAGTTTAATTTATAAGTTAAGATTGTATCTCAGTAGCTTGGCTTAGTTGGCATCTTCCCTCATACGGTTTACGTTGTTGTCCACAATTCCTGTCGTGTCATGGCCTCTGTTCTGCTTGCTTATAAGCCGATACAGTTCCTTTTCTTTGCAAAGAAAATTATAAGTTCTGGACTGACACCTATGAGCTGGATTAAGTTATGTTTGATCAGTTGAATGAGAATAAAGAGTTTGATTTCTCCCTAGCTTTCAGACTGCAGATGCAATGGATATTTGTGATGGATAAGTATAGAAATAGTAAATAAAGACATTCACAGGCATTAGAAACCCCATTTGACTGTGCTGCTCCCAAAGATTAGAAACAAAAATATTGGAATAGTCAATGGTACTTTAAATTTCTGTTTCTTTTGTTATGTTTTGTTTTTTTGTTTTTGTTTTTTGTGAGGGTGGTCGACAAACTGCTGATAGTTTCACTTTATTTTTAATCCTGTTTGTCCATGAAAATGAGGTAATAGTTGTAGTTGATCCCAAAACTCTATGCTTTAGATAAACAAGCACAGTAAAATTAATCTGCGCCTTCTTTCTTTTTTAAGTGCTCCTATCTACTCATTTTTCTTTGTGTTCAAGTATATTGAGATTTAAGAAAGATTCACATGATATGGATCTTTTCGCATTTTTCCTTTACAATTTCAATTGAATTTGACTCTAAGATATACATGAATTATTGCAGCCTTTTGCTTCTTTTGGTCATAGAGCCTTTTACTGTTAGTTTCACTTATTTGATCAAAAAATTTCTCTCAATTCATTTTTTTTCTTTAGTTTACACACATGGGGTATTCTGAGGAGCGAATCAACCGAGCTATTAGTGAAGCTTCAGAGACTTCCCATATCAAGGAAATCTCTTCAATATGGCCATCAGTTCTTTGTCACCTTCGAGAAGGTGAGGTTTATGGTTTGCACATGAAGTCTCAAAGCGAAAGGGGAAATCGTCGGGCAACATCATCCACTCATATTCTGGGAAATGGTAATAAGCTTCTCTTTGAAATTGGCCCGACTTCTCTTAAATAATTGATTACTCTCTAATACAGCTCCTTAATTTTTTCAGGTCATAGAGATTGGGTAGGGAGTGAGAGTAGACTGCCCAACACTTCTCGGGATGGAGGTCCTACACGAAAGATAAATTCTGACAAGGTTGTATCAAAGTCGTCTACGATGGGAGCTCCTTCATTTCCTGTATGTTTTTCTTTCTTCCTTTTAGAGGAGTAGAGGGCAAATGAGAGTTACACTGTTAGGGCTTAAAACTGTTATTCTTGTGCTTTAGAGTCATTTTATTTTACCCCTACTCTAATTATAGAATTAAGACATTGCAACTGACTGTTCAAAATTGTAAAATTTTTGTATCTTCAGCACTTGATCATCAGTCCAATCATTAACCCATGAATGGCTTACATTCTTTAAACCAATACTGCCAAAACTGGGAGGAGCTTTTATAGGTGTCATATAGGTAATTTGTGTATTTTTATTTTTTCACAACTATGTAATTACTTAACTCAAACTGACCTTCAAAGGGTTGAGGTCAAAAGTTTTACAATTGACTAATAGGTTGCAGTGTTAAAAGTAGAAGTTTTGATTCGGAATGTAACTGACCCAAAATTTAGTGTAGTAATAAGTAGGACGGATCAGTCTTAAGTTAATATAGCACCTCCATATGTCACTGGTAGAGTTTCAGGTTTCAGCCCTATGACATATGGAGTTTCAGCCCTATGCCTATGGTGCCGAACCGTGTGTCCTGAGACATAGAATCTTTGGAGCTGGACCATTTGTTTCTAAATTTTGCTGCTGTCTTTGTATTATTATGCTTCTGAAAATGATCCCGTCAAAGTGAATGTGCCAAAATAGTGCAGTTGCACTAAAAATACTACTATAGGGGCCATAGCTGAATTTCTGGTTGGTTTATTTGTAAAATGGAACAATAGGGTGGTTATAAAGTTTCTTTCCTTTATTTGAATGTCAATTGTTGCAAGATTATTGAACACTGCTTATTGTTTTATGTTGCTCATTGGTTTCTGGTTTTCTTAGAGTTGTCCTGTGACAAAGTCTAGTTTGGCCGGTGTTGAAGCAAGTTTGAAAGCTTTGTCCGTGCCACCTTTAAGCTTTGGGGAGAAATTTGAAGATGTATATGAATTAATCTTTGTATTGGATGATCGAGAACAATTGGCCACTCAGATGTGAGTAGCATCTGCTTAATTTTATTCTGAACCCAGATGTGAGTAGCATCTGCTTAATTTTATTTGTATTGGATGATCGAGAACAATTGGCCACTCAGATGTGAGTAGCATCTTCTTATTATTTATATGATCAAACCTGTTGTGGCCAATTCAATAAATACTCTTTTTAGCAACCTGACTGTAGAACCCATTGCTTGCACTTGTCCGTTTGTCTTAGTTAGGGATGACTACAGGCCAGCAATACTCTATCTCTACTATATCAAATTACGTGTGCTGAAATTGAGGGTGAAACCTTCTTTTCCTGTTATATATACTTTTTACTTCTTTAAACATGTTAATTTATAGAAACACAAAATGCAGACCAAGTAAGCCATATGTTTGTATTTTTTAATTTTCATGATATATGTTGATGGTCAGTTTCCAAAAACATAGAGCTTAAAACACGAGATGTGGGGTTGTACGGTTTAAGCTGTACATATCTCCATTTGCTAAGGATATTTTTGAACCAATCAACTAGTCCAAGGATCTAATTCAGATAAATGACAGTACTTTAGTGACAAGAAAAAAAAAATGTTGAGGGGCCTTAATGTTAGTCTGAAAGCCATCTGCTAAGTTGCGATAATTTTTGTCTCATTATGCTTACTGTCAGATTTTTATTTATCATGGGTATTGTGCACTCCTATTCTTTTGCCCACTGTCTTTGCTGGCGCTTATAACTGGTGTGATTAATTGTATGTTGTTGTTTTAGATCACGGTCTAGGAGCATTATTGAGAGTGTTATATCTGGATGCAAAATCACAGTAGAGGTAAGTTATTGACTTATTGTAGTCTTTATTATGTTAAATTTTTTATTATTGGAAAATTGTACTGATGTCCACAAAATTCTGTTTCACCAAAATAGCAACTTATGGTTTTGCCTTCTGTCACTTGTTTATTTCTTTGCATGAAATATAAACAATATATATTAAGGTTGAAATAATGAAGAATCTAGGAAGAGGATCATTGTCTTGTGTTATAACCATTTACAGTAATGCAATCATAGTTCATATTCAAGATCATTTCAAAATTTATCCTTGAATACTTAAAAACCAATGAAGTTAGAATGAATGGTGATTCAGTAATCTGCTTTTACAAGTAGGAAAACCATCCTAGACTATGAAGCATTAAAGGAGGAGTTTCCTAATTCTTATTTACAAAGTAAATAAGAAACAAAGTGACACTTTTACAGGTTAGGCGGTTACCAGTTGGAGATGGGATTTGGATAGCTCGGCATAAACATCTTCAGAGTGAGTATGTACTTGATTTTATCGTTGAGAGGAAGAATGTTGATGATTTACGCTGTTCAATCAGAGACAACCGTTACAGGGACCAAAAACTGAGACTTTTGGTATGGAATTTATTTGATAGATTTAATCATGTTTATCAGTATGTGAAGTAGGAGCTAAGCTATGGTTGACATTGAGTATCTTGTTTAAAGTTGGTTTTTGGATCAACATTTGAGATTTTTGGAATGGAAATGTTTATGTGTAGTTGTGTTGTCTTGAACTTTATAGGCAATGTTATTGTACTAGATCCTGACACCCTAATTTACGTATTATCAGAGGTGTGGACTTAAGAATCTGATATATCTCGTGGAAGGTGATCCAAATTCTTGTGAAGCAGCAGAAAGCATCAAAACAGCGTAAGCATTTATTTAAGTTTTTTTTATGGCTATAGTTTCCCTACTTGATTATAAGTACTTCTATTTAAATTGAATATCGTGTGTAAAGTAAGAAATCAATTTGCGACTACATAATAATTTTTCTTAGACCTTGTTTTTCAGTATGACCAACACCCGTGTAATTATTGTTCATTTTCTGACAGTCGAATACTTATTGTTCATATTTTGGTTGAGCTTGGCTTGGTTGAATCATCAGTCTGGGCCGGAGCTTAATAAAGAGGTTACAGACAAGCCTTTCTAGTAATCTCTATTATATCAGTTTAGATACAAAAAAAGGAGTTGCACAGAATAACATAAAATAAAAAATTTGTCCATCAAACCAAAGCAGATGCCATTTCAGCTTAATTAAATGCTTTCAGTCATCATCATGCAATTGGTTTGCTGTGCTTTAGTTATTTGAGATGTACAGTTTCTGCAATGAAACCGCAAAGAAATGCTTTGGGCCTGGTATACATCATAGACTCAGCACCATATACTATTATTCAATCTTTGTAATCCCTTGAAAAATTCAGCCAATCTCAAACTTCAGATGTTCAAATTGAAGCACCATGTTCATATATAATATTACGATGAAAGCTTTTTGACTATGAACATCTAAAGTTGGTTTCAGAATGTTTTGTCTTTTCCTTCTTGATATTGTTAAACTTTTTATTGTGTGGAAATTAGATTTTTCTTATGAGAAAAAGCAAACCAAACAGCAAACATCGTGTTTAATTCTCGTGTTGGTAATCCATTATGGTCGCTGAAGTGGGCTGATTGTTGAAGTCTTGAGTTAAAAATTGATAGTATTGCTAGTTCTGGTTCGGTTAAATGGGTCTACATTTATACTTTAACACCTTATATAATTTTCATGAAGTTGTTATTAACAAATCATAGAGTAGGCAACATATAATTTGCTCTTTATCATTCCTTGTATGTTGCAAGTTTAGTCTCCTTTTTCCCTTGGTAGATATGGATGTACATATCAGACAGCGTTTTCAGTTTGGCTTCAAGTTTATGACCATATCTGTCATTTTGCTGATATCATCTTCCTTTGTGCTAGTAGTTGAAAGGAGCATTTTATATTTTAGTATTGAATCCTTGTTAAACAGTTATAATTATTATTATCCTTTACGCCTTCAAAAGATAAATATAAAATAATAGTATTATTTGAATCCATGTTAAAAAAATTATATCTTATGCAGTTGCTTCACAACCGAACTCTTGGAGGGCTTTGATGTTCAGAGAACTGGAAACGTGACTGAAACCTTGAGGAAGTATGGTTATCTTACTGAAGCAATTTTTAAATATTACAAAGATCTCTCTGAGGAACAGCTTAAGCAAGCTGGAGTTTGTCCTCCTTTTGATGAATTTAACAAAAGGTGCCAAGACCTTGATAAGATGACAGTCAGTGACGTATTTGCCATTCAGCTCATGCAGGTATGGACTGTTTGCATGGACATGGAAGTCATCCTGTATTCAGCATTCAATTATCCATTCACACACACAAATATATAATGTATGCTTAGAAAAAAAAATGTAAAACTCCACACACTTCTACAAATTTGTTCCTTTTATATATACTGCGTCTAAATGTTGTTTGTATACACTGAGATAGTTAAATATGGATTTTGTAAAACACTAAAAGTAAAAGGGTCATTTCTGTCAATATATCTGAACAACGTTCCTATTGTGGAAGTGTGTTGGTTTCCTATTCTGTCAATATATGCAGGTTATTCTGGATGTGTTGGCTTCCCTCTACGGTTCTACTATTCTGTCTTTAGCATTAGAACTGCATAGTAGTGCATGGATACTTCCATGCAGGATGGGTTGATTGGTCTATAAGTTTTAGAATCAATGCTCATGATATTGTCTGGTGGGGTGGAATATCATTTTTCAAAGGTAGGATTTCCTAGTGCAAAAATGATGAACGCTACAATTGAATTATGAATGCAGGTCCCCCAGGTGACTGAGGAAGTTGCCATAGCTGTTCTGGATTTGTACCCAACAGTTTTTTCTCTTGCCCGTGAATACTCTCTACTTGTAAGTCCTCACTCCCTTGGAGAATTGGAAAATTTACAGCTGATTTCTAGTGGTAATTGTCATCCCTTGATGAGGTTCCAAATTTTATTGTGGTTGGGGTAAACTGAAAAGATCAAAATGAGGACAATGAAATTTGGAGAATAATGAGGCAGCTCTTTTAAGAGCTTAAATGTTGCATATATTAATTAAATTAAAAGAGTAAATTCTAAGCGTTGAATGATTCTAGTGCTCACTTTATTGACGTGTTTAGAGGCTAGATGTTATGAGGTACTTGTAAATTTGATTGGGTAGTTGATTTAGGCAAAGTTGAATTTTGGGTCTGGACTCCTTGTTTCTTGAGCTTTGTTGACAGTTCAATATTTGTATCTAATAGCGCCTTTCTTCCTATTTTATTCTGCACCAAAACCTTGGTGGGTTTCCAGCGGTGTCTTGGTTGATTTCGGACCCCTCTACAAGACTGGAACTCTTGTCCACAAGGCATTGTGTTCTATCTGATTAGTCCTGATTGTACTTACCCAATTATACATTTGTTTTATCTTCATCAACATCTTTAAACTTGCCATATAACATTTTCGTACTCCGTGATGGTCGTTGTACTAACACAAGCATATGTTTATTATATCAGGAGGGTGATGTCAATGCTCAGGAGGAGATGCTTAGAACACAGAGTAACAATGTTGTAAATGCTGCTGCTAGTAAGAATATATTTCAGTTTGTTTGGGGCATTGATTGATATCTATCTCCCGTTGTCAAAACTATGATTCCATTGTTGCACCTGAACTAATTTTGCAATGTAAATATGATGGCTCTATGTTCTCTTTCGCTATCAGACAATGTCATTTGTGTCTATTAGACAACCAGGAATTTGTATATATACAAGAATGTATATTGATGCATCAAGTAGACTACATTTGATATAAAGGTAGACTGACTTCATGCACTAGTAGATCAGCTCGGCTTGCTCTCGAATTTAGTCTACTTATGTATTGAGCCAGCCTATCTCTATTATCAAACTAGTCTACTGATCTTTCAAGTTCGTGGGAAATACCCTCCTGTTAGATCTGGGCTTTAACCATGTTCCTGGTGGGTGATTTTAACAAAAATATGAAGCTAGGACAATCATATATGAAATTCAAGATATGGAATTGCATATAGTTCTTTTTTGCTGTACTGCAAGTTTTATATGCTCCATTTTCTCTGAAGCAACCTAAATACTAACTTGCAGAGCACTTCAAAATGCTCAGCTTAAATTATGAGATTATGTAGGGAGTAAGAGTCGACCAGCCAACTATTTTTTGAAAAAGATTAGCCAGCATCAAAATTGTATGTAATTTGTTTCCTGTATACGTTTTAGGGATGAAGTTCTCTGCAACTTATTCGTCTGTGTACTAACTTTTGTTTCCATCCTCGTAATCACATATATACATATCTACCTAAATGGGGCAATATAGATATTGCCTTATAGTTACTAAAGAAAAACCTGTAGTAGTCACAGGTGAACTCAATCTATCTAACTTGTGCTTTTGTAATGTGGAAGCTGTCCTCAACTTTTCTTGTTTTTGCATTCACAAACTGAAACAAACAAAACACAAGTGAGAGAATTTAGTGATCTGCGCATTGAAGTTCCTGAACTCTGGCAGACTTGAAGTGTATGAATTTAGTCTCAATTTTGCATATACTCACCTCTAATTTGATATCTGTCCTTGTTGCATGCCCTCTGAGATAACCATATTCGGCATGCCTTGATATACTCCAACTATTGTTAATCTGTTTGATTGAAGCCCCAATTCCATGTAAAGAACAATGAAGAACATGACTGATTATGGGCACATACTTGAAGAGTGATATGGCAGAATGAGAGGACTTACATCACTGGGGAACTCGTCCAAGGAAAAGCCAGCCATTCCAATTATAGCGTGCACTGGGGCACCATAGTTTCTGTGATCATATGAGTCGATCCCAGCCTCATTTTTGATAGGCAATTTCTTGCATTGGCTCTTAAAAATGGAGCAGGTTCGCTCGTAGTTATGGACATGACCAAACAGGGCCAGATCAACCTAGTTCCAATTTCGAATAGCATATATACATGTCAGCAGAGAAAATAACGTTCCAATACAAAACCAGATTAGGAAAAAAAGGAATCCATTGAGAAATGAAAGAGAAAACAATACTAGCTAGGGGAAGGTCTGGGATGTTACTTTGTTTGACAGAAGTAATGGTTCAACTTCGTCAACGAATCTTAAATCAACATTCAAGAATCCAGGGCAAGATGTGTACATTGGTCTATGCCTGCAATTTGAAACTATTAATATGCATGAAGATCTGGTGAAACTTTCAAGTAGTTATAAATTTACAGTACTGATATTTTCCAAATAAACACTGTTGACACTTGAACAGATCCGATGTGAATCAAAAACCAACGGTTGAAAGAACTGATTTATATTGCATGATGTTCCTAAAGAAATACTACATGAACTTGAGAAAAGTTTTTGAAGCATTTAAGTACTTACCCCATAAATATCAACCAAGGAGTTTTTAATCGATCAACTGAAGCCATGTCCTTTTTCATCCATTGATACTGCAAGCGTATATAAAAACATCAATGCTTATTGCCCTGTAAAGATACTATACATCAGTGCTTATTGCTTAACCATCATTACCTGCTCAGAATTTTTGGTCCATTCATGCTCTGTTGAAATCACTGTGATGTGGACGCTTCCTTGTTCTATGGAATACCATGGTTTATCCTTTTCCGGCGTTGGCATAGGAAAATAAGTCTCGTAAGGAACTCCAACTTCCCCACCTGAATCAGCTAAAATATACACTGATCCAGAGTCTATGTAGTCCCTGAGAAGTGTACAGCAAGCATAGAATTAGGTAAAGAAGAAAAACTTAACATTGTTACTTGAAGTCATCTGTATGTACATGTCTTATTATATAGCACATGTACCTCTCATGGTTCCCAATAGCTGTCATGTATGAAACTCGAGAAGCGACAGGGTTGATTTGGTGAAGGAAAAAATCCCATTCAACTAAAAATCCGGTGGCGTAGCTTATGTCTCCAATGTGGAAGACAGAGTCTACATTCCCGGATTTTATTTCATCTGTCACGGCTTCAATCACTGAGAGGGATCCTGGCTATTCATGCCACAAGATTAAAAATATGTATAGGGTTTTTCTTTCCCTTCAAAGGTATGTAGAAGATAATGAATGTACTGTATAGTCAGCTAGTTAGTTTCTTTGTTCCCCCCTCATTTCACTAATTTTATCCATGTTGAATTACTAAACTAAACATGCATGCTGTGAATGATAGAACAATGCTCAGTCACTATTTTTTAGCTAGTCTAATTTCTGCAGTACTAAGAAAAGCATCATAATTCATATACCTGAATATAATGCTCGACAGAAGAATCACGAGGAGCCTTTCCCATGTCGCCAAATGCAACAAATTTGAGTTCATCAGATCCCCCTGCAGGTGGAGTCCGGAATTGGATTCGATCACTCCAGCCAACTGAATTACTGCATTTTTTTTTTCAACCCCCAAATAAGGATCAATCTTACATTGCTTACTTTTCAGTTTCTTTTTTGAGTTTTTCATATATCATTTTTGAGGTTGGATATGAATATTGTACCTTCCATATCTATAAGAGACGCTAGATGAAGGTTTAAGTCCTGTCATCACTGCTGAATGAATGAAGCCTGGATCATGCCACCCAAAGTCTTTGGCTGGACTTGGTATAGCAACTGAACCTATCAATTAGTGAAAGGAAATAATTATTAGAAGGGATGAAGAGATTAAAAACCACATAGGGTAAGCTATTCTAACTTTACCTCATATATATATGTGATAATACTCATGTCTCCATAGAAACATTATTTTTATAGAAGTGAAACAATGAGAACTCACTCTGCATATCATCTTGTGAAAATGTGGTAACTACTGAAGTCTGTGATTTTCCATTTCCATATTGTACTTTCTGAGGTTTATCATCTCCACTGACCCATGTTAATTTCATCTGCACCCCAAGCATGTCACATGTCAGAACTAGCTATATGCTATCCCAAGTTCATAGTTACAAACTTACAACTTCTGTCACTATGTCAACTTGGGTTTCGATCATTGCTTGACACAAACTAGAATATCACACAATTTATTTACCGCTGTTCCAGTTGAGTCTATGCTTGAGAGATGTCCATAAAGTGGCTTGTTTGGATTGGCAAATTTCAGAGGGTTTGCCCTCTTTAAAATGCAAGGAAGCTCAAATCCACCAGAAAACAAGATGAATTCGATGTCGGTTCTGATGTTAATAACATGAAATGTTAACGAACCACAGCAGGTGGAGACTGCACATTGACTGGTACCATTCTGATACTTTTTGCATTCCTTTTTCTTGCAACTCAGATAGTCTGGATCAGTGCTCATGTATGTTGCCTGCAAAGGAATTATATATGAACTACTGTTTCCATCATCAAACTATCAAGTGCCGATTCACTAATCACATCTCGAATTTTTTTGTTTTTGTTTGTTGAGAAATAAGCACAAGTGGCATGGGGTTGAACAAGCATGCATATACGTTCTTGGACTACCTATTCCTCCCTTATTTAGAGTTTCGTTTCTAAAACCTACAAACAGCGCAAGTTGTTGTCCGGGGATGTAGCATGCGACAGGTACGGGGATCGATACCCCGCATCTCCGCTTTCATTTTCCTTATTTTTTTCCTTATTTTTTTTATTATTTTTTTTAAATTTATAGAAGAAGAAGAAGGTAAGCTAAACCTCTTGGCAACAAGATTTTACATTTTTACATTGTCCAATAAAATGGCTTTAGAAGACGGTAACATAATGAAATTGGTTCAAATCCAACCGCCGTCCAAACTAATTAACTACCTGTTACAAAACTTACTTCTCTAAATATGACCGACGATGAAATAGTTTGTGAGATAGAACTCACTTTGGTATTGTGGTTTAAAGACTCAATTTTTTTAAAACTCAATTTTAAATAAGCAAGCCTTAACTTGCTTTCTAAAATCGTGGTTATTTAAACTAAAAAGTTCTAGATAAGCACGTTTTAAGATTTTACTAAACAATTTTTTTTTTCTAAAATGATAATTATAAGTGATTTTAACTCCTAACACTTAATACCAAACTAGACCAGAATTATACCCCGTCAAGTACATTGTTGCGTAAACGTCATATATTGTTGCGTGGTTATTTAAACTAAAAAGTTCTAGATAAGCACGTTTTAAGATTTTACTAAACAATTTTTTTTTTCTAAAATGATAATTATAAGTGATTTTAACTCCTAAAACTTAATACCAAACTAGACTAGAATTATACCCCGTCAAGTACATTGTTGCGTAAACGTCATGTATTGTTTCTTTACTTTGGCGCCACTTTATTAACAAGAGTTTCATACTAAAGTACATTGTATTGGCTGCTGTCCTACGTTGTTTGACTATTTGGGCTTTCACGATTAAACCATTTTTCTGTGAATCACAAGTGGTGCTGTCTAGCTTGTTCTGTTTTCTGAGTTCCCACCTAACTGCCAACATTGAATGTGCTATTTCTTCCCGCCGAAAGACAAAAATAGCTCATGATCGATCTAACTCCCTCTTTTTCAATCTATGTCAAAAGTAGTGGTGACCGATGGAATTGAGCTGATGATCACTCTTTTCAGTTAGCTTGCAGTTTTGGTTGATGAACTCACGTCCTAACATTTACGAATGAGAGACATGTATCATGAAATGACGTACGAAATTACATGTAGTTTTGGTTCATCAATAGGGCGGCCTTTGCCATGTTGCCCATGATATATGACGTCAAAAACTTCTCCTGATATGCATCCTATTGGACAGCCGGACAAATCTATTATCTAAAGAGCCTGTCAAATACGTACTAGACCTAAAATGCAATTGTCAAACTATTTTCATTTCCCCTATGAAAAGATATGCATAAGATTAGACTAGACATGTATAGTATGAAAAAATACGTACGTGCATTATTCGAATATTTCATCAAATACAGTTCATTGAAAAATTAGGCAAATATAGTGCATTATTCTATAGTTATTAATTATTTAGCTAGCTCCTAATGTTCTTTAATTACCAGACCATTAATTTCTCTCTTTCCTTCTTCAAATCTATTCTTATAACAAACTAAATGCATAACATTTTATTTTCGATCAGGTTACTCATCAGAAGGAAAAGAGAATCATTTACCTTAACAGGATAATGGCAGAGAAGAGGAAGTTTACTAAAATCACCAGTCTGTACATAGTACATCGCATTCAAAGGGCAGCTTGAGACACTGCATGCATATAAATAATCATGGAGTTAATAATAGTGAAATATCAAAACAACACCACCACGTTATGATCAAACGACTATACTTCATCTATGGTTTAGATGCATTGACAGTTTGATAACATAACATTCATGATAACAGATATACGAAAACGTAGGTATAACACTTACTCAGACGTAGAAGGTGAAATCATGGCCATCCAATCACTTTTGGAAGGGTTCAAAACGCCAGTAACATTGACAGTCACAAACTCATCATCTCCCAAGCCACCAGAACTCGAGTTAACACTGATTTGCAGATACGGGCTCGGATTCGGACAGTCGCCAAAGAATCTTCTGTTGAGCACCCTAAAATCTGATATTGCCGTGTGGTTAAGGTGTTCGAGTTGTGACTGGAAAACCAAAGGGTGCAAGGAAGATGATGATGAAGCACAGGAGCCAAGAGACAATATCACGAACACAACAAAGACAGGTTTGGAAATCCAACAAGTACCGGAAGAACCCATATGGAAAAAATACAGAGATCAATGAGGATCAGAAAGTATAAGATTTATGAGTCATGATCCTGGAAAAATGGCCTAATTTTCTGTTTGTTATGTTGCTGTTGTCAAACTAAACTGGTTGGCGATATGGAGGCTTTATATAAGAATTTGGGGTTTGACAAGAAACTTGGCTTGGCTTGTATATATAAACAAGGCATATATAGTATCTTATTGAAAATTGAGGACATATATAGCTAGATAGAGACAGATCATAGGTTATGGTGTGGGCGAAGATTACGTTTAAAACTTTTTGTTTCTTCACGTAACATTGTTGCTGGTTATGCTTGACACACCACGCAGCTGTATCTCAAGCCTTTCTAACTTGTTTTTGGCTTCCTCTGCCGATTCTGGTTAGATGCTCTAGAACTAAAAGCTGCAGAGCTTCACACTGTTTCATTAAATATAATAGATTTTTTCATTAAATATGATAGGTTTTTTTTTTTAGAATGATAAATATTATAAATTTTTGGGATAACATTGTATGATGACACTATGACGTGAATATTGAGACTTCAATGCGTTATAATATATTTCGTATATCCGTGAAAATAATCCTGCATAAAATTACTTTTTTTTTTTCCTTTTTTCAAGAAAAAAGAAGAAAAGAAGTTTCCTCTCAAAAAAAAAAAAACAAAAAAAAAAAAAGAAGAAAAGAAGTTTTGAATATACAACATATGCATGATTCAACAGTTCAACATCATCTTTAAAATGTATACGTACTTATCCATTCAAAACAGCAAATTAAGGTGATTGAGTAGGGTTATAACTTACGCATAAGATCGAATAAGCACAAAAAACCCTAATCACAATCAGCAGCAGTCGTCACAACTCACAAGTTCATCATCACGTACAACTATGAAGGGAAAAAAAGCGGCAGTTTGCTTAGCCTGCACCACTTGCTTGTTGATCATCTTGTTCGTCCTCTTGACATTACGGTTTCGAAGTTTGCATCGATTATTAGGGCACTTTCATCCCGAGTTCCGGGTCGACTCGGCCTTCATTTCCTCACTAAACACGACCAACCCCGCCGAGCTCACCGCCACGTGGGACATGACCCTCCTCGCCATAAATTCCGACGACAAGCTCATTGTTAACTACGACGTACGTCCAGGTGTGGCTCTACTACGGCAGGTCGGACGAGGACAACGCATTCGTCGTCGCAACCACGATTCTCCCTCCCTTTGTTTTGAACCCTCCGAGGAACCAGACGAGAGTGAGTTCCAAGCTCGCGACACTGAGGGCTTACGTGGGAGACTGGGAGAGGACGTAATGAAGAACATAACCGAGGCTGCAGCTCCAGGGAGGGTTACGACGTCGACGGCGTTCGGGCTCAAGGTGGTTACTCAGTATAGGCTCCGGATGAACGAGGTAAAGAAAACAGTGAGGGTAACCCGGCGGTTCTTCTGCAACGAGATCTGCTTTCTCGGGCTTTCGAAGAAGAATCAAACTAGGAGCGATTCTGCTGTTACATGTGTGTCACAGCCTCACAGGCATGCGAGGAGGCGTACCACTCGGCAAAGGGACCTCAGCGGCTGGACAGGTTGTGGTAGTTTAATATGTATCAAATTTGTGACATGTATTAGAAGAACTTTCATTTGGGTTTTAACGAAATATAGGCATTTTTTCTATGTGAATTAATCAGTAATGCCAAGGTTATTAGTAGCAGACATTCTTAACCTCAACCCTATGGAATGAGGGTACTTTCGATGAGCTTTTTTAAGAAGCTTCTAGCTAGTTGATTTTTTTTAAAGGTAACACTTTGTCATAGAACTCAAAAATACAAACCATATATACTTTAACAAGCCAGTAGAGGGCATGCAAGATCAGGATCGACTTGATCCTGTTACACGTACGCTAGCTAGCTAGCATTAATCATTTAATCCTAGCATGCTTTTAGTTAATTTATTAGTTGTCTGAGAATCTCTTATTCCACAGCTACCTCTTTGTGCCTTCAATTTGGATGTTAAACAATTTTTCCATATGTCTAACGGGAGCGGATTCAGTGCACCATGTACTTGAACCACTCATGCATGTTAACAGAAAAAACAAACGGGGTTAGCGATCAAAAAAATGCAACTACAGTAAATCTAAAAACCCAGAATCCAGTAAAATCCCAAATCCCAGCCTCTCCACCCCTTCTTCCCAAGTTCGACCAGAAAAACTCACAGAAACCTCATCCACCACCTTCTCTCCTCCTTCTCCTCATCACCGCCGTCACGGTCGGGAGGGGGGGGGGGGCGGACGTGGTGCCGGGCAGGCGGCGCCGAGAGACGGGTGGGCAGGGGCCGGGCCAGGCGGCGCCGGTCGAGTGGGGTTGATACTCCCGGATTGGACGCAGGTCCGCTTGTGTTTCCGGAGACGCGCGCGTGGAGGCAGTGTTGTCGGTGCGGCAGCGACGGAGCAGTGTTGCCGGATCAGTGGTTCAGTCCTTGGGTTGGAGGCGATGCCGCCGATCTCAGTCCAGGTCGAGAACAGCGGAGAGTGATGGGGATCCGATCCGGGTGCCTCCGTTCTGACCAAGGGCGCGTCGGAGTGGCTGGGCGCTTGTGCCGCAGAGTGAGGTGCGTCGGGGTCGGTGGAGGAGGCTGGTGTGCTCGCTGTCGGGGGAGGAGGGTGCCCAGAGAAGAAATATGGGTGCCCAGAGCAGAAATCGATTGGGTACGGGCAGCAGAAAATTTTAGGATTTTTAAAAGTATAGCGATCCACCAAATGTGTCTTAATGAGACATACTAAAGTGTAACCATATATTAATGAAAATATAATACAACCGTATTCAGTATAACCGTATATTAATGAAAATATAATATAAATAAAAATTTCATTATGGAATATTCAAATTCATATCAACTTTCGGTTTCATATTACGAATTACACAAAATTCTTATATCCACAATAATGTCTCGATGGTTTGAAAAAAAAAAAAAAAAAAAAAAAAAACACCTATGCGTAACACATGAAGATTATGATGAACATCTATGCGCAACACATGAAGAAGTTTTCTAATAGAATTTGGGTGCCCGGAATCCAGATCCAAGAATAGTCAAAGTCGAAGCTTAAACCAAACAAAGAAGAGCTCATGAAGCCAAGTTTTGTGAAGGTGCCTAACCTAAACCTTCTAGCCCTAATCTCATTGGCAAAGAGGTGCTTTAATTTCTTTTTTATTCTCAAGCTAATTATTTGTCTTACCAAGTCCATGTATAAATACATTACATGTCATTTGAGCTGGCTCAAACCCACAAAGTGAAAATAATAACCAAAGTTATAAGAGATAATTTATTTGACTAGTGTAGTTTTTTTAATTCCCTTTTAAAAATGTAATTCGTTTACTTACTTATTTTGAAGTTCATTGACGAAATAAAAGGACACTAAAAGAAAGAATCTAGTTAAAACGAATCAATAATATATAGGAGCTTACTAATGGTTCAAACTTACATGACACAAGTCACAAGATTGATATATGATCATCGTCCCAAAATATTTCTACTTCATTTTAATTCTTGATGGTTCGACTAATGTTACCTAAAATGTAAAACATTGCGGTACATATTCGCGGTCTGAGGGTACGTAGTATGGTGAGATATATAAATTATTTATATATTAATTAAAATAAATTATTTATGATTAAAACAATCTATATGAAAAATGATAAATAGATATCATACCTAGCTAATCCTAATCATGATAGCAAATTTTACATGTTTACCCCTTTTATGAGCACTAAGAGTATCTCGAGCAGTGTAACTAAAACTATAGTTAAATTTAGCAATAATTATGAGATTTAGTAATTGTTATAAAAATTTGGCTCCAACAGTTATTGCTAAGTGTAAGTTAAGTAATATTTTTAACGAATTATAAACTGACACGTGAAAAAAAAAAAAAAAAAAAAAGAGGGACAGTATAAGTATTCTTTTAGCAATTCATGGCTCAGTTGACAAATTTATCAATTTTGTTTAGCAATTCTTAAATTTAGCAATCATTTAGGTATACTGTTAAAGCTCCTATTCATACGAAAAATTGACAAAATTCAAAAAAAATTTGATTTAGCAATACTGCTGGAGATACTCTAAGAGATCCACATTAGTCAAATGGGTAAATAGGTAAACTTTATAGTTATTACGTATTAAACAAAATAACAAAAAAGAGAAAAAAAAAGAATAATAATCCCTCTTTGCGTTTCCGGAAACTAAAAAGGAAATAAAAAATCTCACTAAAAAGACTTAATCGTGTATAAAAAGAAAACAAAAACAAATAAATAAAAAAATAATAAAGTCAAACATCGATAACCTCTTCCATTGATATTGGAACTAATTGCTCATATAGTATTTATTGTAGCCTTACTTATTTTTACCATGTTGATTGAATTTTTTTTGTCTTGATTATCTAACGGTGTTAGCATCGATGTTAATGTCAAGAAATTAACTACATTAAATGAATGATTGTGATTGGTTAGTGGCGATTGGTTCACTTGAACCTTGGTGCACTGAAGAACTTTCGATGTCTATATTGTGAAAGCTTTGGACGTCCAGCAATATGGCAGACTTGATGTCAATGTTTCTATATGTGCACTTCTTGTGATGTCACGAGCGCGTTCATATAATTTTAATTTTTTTTAAAAGGAAACTTACTTGTAATTTCATTGCAAGAAGCTCAACAGAGCATATAGTGGCAAAATAAAGCTGCTAAACAAACATGCTGAAACACATTCAAATAATATAGTGTAATCAAATTGCGAGAAAATTGTACTAGCCTAAGATCAAAGCACCCGTTACATACCCTTCAGCTGTCATCTAAAGAATTAAAGAAGATGTTGAAACATCTTTCGGTACCACTCCACTCCAGATGATTCAATACTTCCATTGATGCCAAGATAAACATATTTTGCTGGATCAAAATCTATCTCTGGGGTCCAAAAATAAGCTACTTTCCAGTATGTGTTTCAATTTATCGGGTCTCGCTGGTATACCAGCTAATTCCTCATGGAGGATTGTGGCATTATCGGAATATTATGCTCGTTTTGGGCTTGTATGATGGTTTAGAGAATCCCGATGTTGTCCCTCTCAATTTTCTAGAGATTTGGGTGACAGTGAAAGGTTTCGCTCTTGTGCTCCGTCACACTAGGGCACTGACTATGGTAGAACCGACTATGGGTCGTATCAGATTTGATCAAACAGCTCTGAAGTTCATCCGGAGCGTCAAACTGGATTTTGATGTCTGAAGTAGAAATTCAATGTTCTAAAAGGCGTTAGGCGAGCGGTAATCGCAACCTACCTAGAGCCTGGACAACCTAGACGAGGATTAGGCGATGACTAGACGATTTGTATTTTTTAAGATTTATTAATTAAAAATATATATTTTATGTACTTTAATATTTGAAAACAATCAACTATGGATAAATTATTTAAAATAAATCTTGTCGGACCCATTAATAAAATAAAATATAGCAAAAATTTAGCATAATTTCTTGTAAAAGTGAGCAACAATAATAATAAACATATACATTTTTAATTCTAAACACACAATTAATTCTTATACTCTCATGCTCCCCACAATATAACAACCCCACCACAAAAAGAAAACAAAATTAGCCGAAGAGCATAGCAGCCTAGGCGGCCAGGCGGCCGCCTAATTGCCCACAGCCTGGCATAAAGGCCTAAAGAAAAGCGAGGCGGCTTGTTGCAGTCTAGAGCCTAGGCGGTCCTAGGCTGGGCCTTTTAGAACATTGAGTAGAATTATGGTTTGGACAAAGGTGGAGTTTGAGTATGTAGAAAAAAACTAAAGACAAAACTTGTAGAATTTTTCTTAGTATTCTTCTTGGTAAGAAATAAGGTTACAAACCTAAACTGTATATAGAAGATGTTGGGTGAGAAACACACTTCATCACCCATACTTCTTTTATACTCACAAGACTAACCTTAAAGGAACAAGGTAGCACATATGTGACACGATTACCAAAATCACCATGCTGCTTTAAGAGACCAGTAGCAACCACCATGCTGCTACAAAAGAGGAGACCAGTAGCACAATACAGCCCATGCTCGGCAGGCAAGGCAAGACGATAGTATCCATGCTCTCTCTTAGCAATAAGGGTATGAGACTTCGGTGGCGTCTCGTCTCGTTCCGTTTTGCTTCTATTATGACCAGATTGCTAGAACTGATCCCTAATCAATGGCGATTGAATTATGCACCGAAAATTGTAGGCAAAAAAGGGGTGTTGTGGATCTGTCCGAGCGCACTAGTAAGCGCTTTCTCACTTTCCCTCAACGAGGTGTTGTGGTTTCCGCTTTCTAACTAGAAGCCAAATCCCTTGCAATAGTATGCGCTTTCTCACGTTGGATATTAATAATGCAAGGGATTTGGTTTTAATTCAAAATCAAGGCAAGTTTGTGATACCTCCTCAAAAAAATCTCCTAAAAAAAAGAAGAAATAGAGGATATTCATGTATTGTTTCATTAAATGGCTCCGGATCTTCATGTTAATGAAACATTTTAGATGTCTATCATATATGAATATTAAGTAAGTTTTATTTAAAACTGTTTAAGGAAATTACTTTCCGATCCTTCTGTTATGTGTCTTGACCTAATCGTTTCCTTATTAGAATAGATTACAATATTGATAGATGTTCTAGATCCTTCGGGAGACTCTATGTAATGCCTATAAATAAGTCTTTCTATCAATAAATGAGTAGACCATTATTCTCGTTATATGTTCTTCTTCAACACGTCATCAGCCCGTTGTTCTAACCCTGAGTCCATAGCCAAAAGAAAACCCTAACCCTAGAAAACCAAAACCCAATATCGGCCGACGAAAATTTTAGTACTTGGCCGAACCCGAAAGCCATCATATAGCCCTTGTTCCCAGGATTCCGAAGCCGCCGGCCTCACCCAAAGAACCGGCCGGAACAGTACCGAACCGGTCACCGGGATACCCGAACCTTCTGTCTCACTAACGCCGCCGGTTCACGCCCTTCCCGGAGTCCGATCGCCTTAAAATTTTGTTACCAGTAGCACGTTGTTGTCAGGGTTTTTTTACCAAAATTTCACTGCAAGAACCGGTCCAGAAGTAGGTGAACCGCTCAACAGACCGACGGTAACGCATAAGAAGAAGAAGAAAAAAAAAAGTTCTCAAAACCCTAACATCGCAACGACACAATTGTGCGCCTCCGTACACGCCTTGTTAGGCGGTCTTCTACTACATCTTATCAACAACAAATCCCCAAGGGTCCAAGTACTTTCACGCCCGTCTCCGAAAGCGAATTCTCCGGCAATCAAAACGAGGTAATTTTTTCTAAAAGTTGCTGCTTTCGAGTTTTTAATTTCATAGTTAGGCTTCCTAGCCTTCTTCTCCATCCCACCGTTCTTTATAATGTGAGACGATATTGAGGGATTGGGGCCCCTCATATGAAGTTTGATTAGTGACGGCTTTGTCACGGTACAACTCAAAAAAAAAAAAAACAAAGGGAAGAAATCGATTGTGACGGTCTAACAGTCACGGTTTTTCGCTTCGATATTGTGACCAATACATCTTGCCTCACGTTCTAATTCCATATACTTGATTTTAGTATTCGAATTTTCGATACTAACTAATCTCCCTTGTCTTTTGTAGATGACCGAGCCATTTACGCCAGAGTTCGAAATCCTTGATGCTTAAGGAAAAGAGTATCATAGGTGGGTGTCGGACGTGACTCACACATTCGTTGGTAAACAATACACCACCACAATTTTCCCTTCGGATGTCCCAATACTCCTCCTCCTAGTTTGGAGACCAAAGCTCAAGCCCTCATGTTTTTGAGGCGTCATATCCACCCAATTCTGAAGAAGCAGTATTTGAAAAAAGAGGATCCCAAGGATTTATGGGACATCCTAAAGCAATGCTTCAACAATGTACATGACGTACAACTCCCAGAATTGACTGGGCGATGGGAAACCATTCGTTTGCTGGATTTTGCCAAAGTTGAGGACTACAACCAAGCTATGTTGGACTTCTAGGCAGAGCTTAGTTTTTGTGGAGTCGATAAATCCTAGCAAGACATGATCGAGAAGACCTTGAACACCTTTCCCTCCTCCATGAGCTTACTTGCTCATCAATATTGTCTTGAGTATGAAAACGAAAGAGTTAAGACTTTCAGTGACCTCATGAATATACTTCAGAAAAAAGAGAGGCATCATGAGATTATTCTCAACAGCAATGCAAGGCCGGTTGGGACCAAGAAAATCCCTGAAACTTATCAGGCTAGTGGTGGGAGAGCTCCAAGGCAAAAGAAAACCGATTGGGCCGCACCTTATACACGTAGGAAATCTGCCCCATGTGGGGGCGGCAAAGGGAACCAGCAACGCGGTCCAAACCGCAGCCTCACATGGAAGAGGGACGGCGGCGCCACCGCCAACAACCAATGAGGGGGCCGGTCCGACCCTGGCTCTAGTAGAGGTGGAAATCCTCCACCTAACTATGTCAAACACGGTCAATTTTCTTGCTTCAAATGCGGTTCAACTATGCATATGCACAAACAATGTCGTGCAAGCATGGAAATTCAAGATATCTACAAGAGGCATAAGTAGTATTTGGCTCAAGAGGCTAATTTTACTGGTGGAGATTATGAGATGGATAACGGAGACGCAGAGCTCACCACCAATCTCACTATAGCAGATTTTGAGACCAAGAAGAGTGTCTCTTCAGAGAGTATTGAAACTCTAGATTTTGATTAGTCTATGTATTAGACGGTTCTTCTGCTATGTTATTCAAGTGTTTTTTGTTTGGTAATGGCCATGTTTTAAGACTTTGGTTTTTCTTAGTCATTTTGGAATTAGAACATCCTTGATGTATTAAGTTGGCATTAATAAAATTTCTCTTAGTTTTCTGGTTTAAAGAATGGTTGAGAATTTTATTTCCCTTAATAATGCATGAATGGTTGGAATTGCAAAAGCTACTTTGCGCAAACAACAATCTGTCCGCCAACTTCGTACGAGCTTTCTGAACAGGTCAGGACGAACTAGAATGTGAATGACACATTTTTGGAAAGCTCTATGAGTCTAGTTTCCAGATATTCTCACGGTTCATCCATATCTATTTCTATGATGAAGTTATGACCGTTTTAGTGAGCAAATGTCATTCTGCACGGAAATTCTTATGCACTCAATAAGGGATCACAACTTGATCACAATTCCCTAAAATTCCTCTATGTTATTTAGAGTGTTCGCCATGTCTTGAGTTCAAGATTAATTTATTTACATTCTTTTGTAGTTGTCTCACGGCGAAATTGAGTGTTTGGCTGACAGTGGGACTACCCACACTATTCTGCGGAATATGCAATTGTTTACGGATTTTGTGCCTTACAAATCCTCAGTGACAACCATGATTGGTTCATCGCCGGTTATACAAGGGCGAGGTATTGCACAATTTTTGTTGCCAAATGACACAAAGATTCATGTCACTGATGCCTTGTACGCGCCAAAGGCCAATCGAACCTTGCTAAGTTTTAAGAACATTTGCGCCAACAGTTTCCATTTGAAAACTCATCGTGAGAATGATAAAGAGTTTTTGTGTATTACCTCTAATGAATGTGGCCGTAAACGCATCTTAGAGAAACTTCTGAGTCAAAGTAGTGGTTTATATCTTACTACAGTTCGGATTATTGAATCCTATGCAGTTGCTCGCAACTTCTGCGAATCTGACTCATATAAGCTTTGGCATGATCGTCTGGGACATCTTAGACGTGATATAATGATCCGTATTCTTAAAAATTCACACGGTCATCCGTTTTTCAGAACACAGAGGCATATGGGAACACACATAGCCACCGAAAATGGTGGCAGTGCTGTGAGCACTACTCATGGTCAGGGCTCGGCTTTAATGCCGTACCAAATGCTGTCACAGCCTTCACAGGTTTCTATGCCGCATGGTTCCACTCCTGATGCCTCTATGGCAATCTCCAACGCTTACCGCTCGTTTTGCAAAGCTTGTTCATTAGCAAAGTTGCAGGCACAACCCTCTTTTGATGTAGACACAAAACAAACCATTCCATTCTTACAAAGGATCCAAGATGATATTTATGGACCTATCAAACCAGAATGCGGACCATTTTGATACTTTATGGTTCTAGTTGATGCATCGACGCGTTGGTCACACGTCGCTTTGCTATCCACAAGGAATGTTGCATTTGCTAAACTCTTGGCTCAAATTATAAAACTCAGGGCTCACCACCCTGACCATCCGATCAAGTCTATTCGATTGGATGATGCATGAGAGTTTACATCAAAATCTTTTGATGATTATTGCATGTCTATTGGGATTGATGTTGAACATCTCGTTCCCCATGTTCATTCACAGAACGATCTTGCAGAAGCAACAATCAAGCAATTACAGCTTGTGGCTCGGGCTTTGGTGATACACACCAATCTACCCGTCTCTGCATGGGGTTATGCAATTTTATATGCAGCTGTACTTATTCTTTTCAGACCCACCGCCAACCAACCATTTAGTGCGTACCAGTTGGTAACTGGATATGAGCCTGACATTTCACATTTACTCATATTTGGTTGCGCAGTCTATGTGCCTATTACGCCTCCACTGCGTACTAAATTGGGTCTTCAGAGACGATTGGATATATATGTTGGCTTTGAAGCACCAACGATTGTCCGCTATTTAGAACCTTTGACATGAGATCTCTTTACTGCAAGATTTGCAGATTGTCACTTTGATGAGACATACTTCTCGTCGTTAGGGGGAGAAAGGAACGGTAATGTTCCGGTTGAACGACAGGAATTTTCGTGGTCTGTCCCTACTATGTCTCATTATGATCCCCGCACATCTCAGAGCGAGATTGAAGTGCAAAGAATTCTCGATCTTCAGAAAGTTGCAGATTCGATGCCTGACTCCTTTACTGATATCGCGAAAGTGACGAGATCAACTATCCTTGTTGCAAATGTTCCTGC
This sequence comes from Fragaria iinumae, assembly GCA_009720345.1. Lineage (NCBI taxonomy): Eukaryota > Viridiplantae > Streptophyta > Magnoliopsida > Rosales > Rosaceae > Fragaria > Fragaria iinumae. The sequence goes on from CM019123.1 coordinate 2,834,756, forward strand.
AAGGTTGGAAGTCCCGAAAACTCGGCAAGTTAATGCCACACCCGGGCTAGGCACCACCGGCGTTGCTGGCGTACCTGATGCCCATGGTAGAGGGGTGGCTATGGCCTCGGCTCCCACCCGGCAGAGGGGGAGACCAAAGAAAGGTTCAATCGATGTCTTGCCGTAGAAAAAACAAGACATCAAGGCACAAAATGATCCTCTCATCATCAATATTGTGAATCCATCACATGAGATTGTCTTTGACTATAGCTATGTCCATGAATTGATATTGAAACCTCTGGGGGACGCCTCAAAGTCAATGTTGATGTCAGAGAACAAAGAAATCTCGTTAAATTACACAAGTGCGCGTGTTCTTATGGATAGGTCTTACATGTTTATTGATGATGCTTTTGCTTATTTCATCACTCAGGAGATTATTGACGACGATGAAATAGAACCTCGCTCTGTCGCAGAATATCAACGTAGAGCAGATTGGCCATGCCCACCAAATGTTAAGCCTGTTGGACATAAATGGGTCTTTGTTCGGAAGCGTAATGAGAAGAATGAAGTCATGCGATATAAAACTAGACTTGTGGCGCAAGGATTCTCGCAACGCCCTGGTATTGATTATGAGAAGACCTATTCTCCTATTATGGACGTCATTACTTTCCGCTACTTGGTCAGTTTAGTAGTGTCCGAAAAACTGAATATGCAACTTATGGATGTGGTTACCGCATATCTCTATGGGGATCTTGATACAGAGATATATATGAAAGTGCTTGATGACCTTCCGTTGCCCAATTCAAGTGACTCTAAACCACGAAGTGCTTATGTGGTTATGCCATCAGATTGAGGCGTTCACTATATGGATTGAAACAATCTGGACGAATGTGGTATACTCGTCTAAGTGATTACTTGATTGGGAAGGGATACAAGAACGATGATTTGTGCCCATGCGTGTTCACAAAAAGAACAAGTTCCAGATTTGCAATTGTAGCAGTCTATGTTGATGATATGAATATCATCGGAAATCTCAATGAGATCAATGAGACAGTTAGCTACTTGAAATCCGAGTTTGCGATGAAAGATCTTGCGAAGACTCGATTTTGCCTAGGCATTGAACTAGAGCATCGAGGGACTGAAATCTTAATACACCAGTCGGCTTATGTCCAAAAGATGCTCAGACGATTCAATATGGACAAAGCACATCCTCTTGGCACTCCCATGATTACCTGAAGTCTGGATATTAAAAAGGATCAGTTCCGTCTGAAAGATGACGATGAAGAGATCCTGGGAGCTGAAACTCCATATCTTAGTGCGATTGGAGCTCTATTATATTTGGCTCAGTGCACTCGACCAGACATTGCATTCTCTGTGAACTTTTTAGCTAGATTTAGCTCTGCGCCAACACATCGTCATTGGAATGGTGTTAAGCACATCTTCAGGTATTTGAAGGGTTCCATTGACTTAGGCATGTTCTTTCCCTACAGTGAAACAAGAGAGCAAAAGATCCTGTCTAGGATCAGTGGATCACAGCCCTCGGCCTCCCACCAAGAGACTGTGTCCGACGCTGCCATAGTCGCGGTTCATGCGCATGGTAGACTAGTCCCCTATCCTGAAACACCGAATAATGTGTTAGTTGGATTTGCTGATGCTGGGTATCTCTCTGACCCACATAAAGGACATTCCCAAATTGGATATGTGTTCACAATTGGGAATACGACGATATCTTAGAGATCAATCAAGCAAACCCTTGTTGCTACTTCCTCGAATCATGCTGAGATTATTGCACTACATGAAGCAGTTAAAGAATGTGTTTGGTTTTGGTTTGTAGTGTCTCATATTCGAGAGTCTAGTGGATTACCATCTACTAAAGTTGAACCAACTTGCATCTATGAGGATAATGCGGCTTGCATTGAACAAATGAAGTTATGTTACATTAAGGGTGATGATACTAAACATATCTCGCCGAAATTCTTTTACAATCAGCATCAACAATAGTTTTTGAATATCCATGTGAACCAGGTGAGTTCTGAGGATAATGTAGCAGATTTGTTCACCAAGTCTCTACCTAAATCTACCTTTGAGAAACATGTGAAGAGCATTGACATGCGTCGTTTATCTGAACTCCAAGATTGAGTTACCAATCAGGGGGAGTCGTTATGTAGACATCAGGAGGAGTCTACATCACATGTTATCTTCAATTGTAGTTGGTGCGTTGTGCTCTTTTTCCCTTCGTCCAAGTCTTTTGTTTTGCCCATGAGGTTTTTGTTTTACTTGACAAAGTTTTTAACGAGGCAACATATGATGCACTATGTCGTATTAGGCACGTGACACAAGGGAGAGTACTGTTTAAGAAAATTACTTTCTTGTCCTTCTGTTATGTGTCTTGACCTAATCGTTTCCTTATTAGAATAAATTACAATATTGATAGATGTTCTAGATCCTTCGGGAGACTCTATGTAATGCCTATAAATAGATCTCTCTATCAATAAATGAGTAGACCATTATTTTCGTTATATGTTCTCCTTCAACAAAAACCACTTTTCAAAATTAAGTGTGTATGGAAATCCCTTTTTTTTTTTTTTTTTTAGAATGAAACTGTTATAGATTGGGATAACATTTTATATGACCATGAATATTGAGACTACAATGCGTTATGATATCTTGCATATCCGTGAATACATTCTTGCATAATTTTTTTGTTTGTTTTTAAGAAAAAGAAGAAAAGAACTGCTTCAACTGCATGTTATGTTCAACATCATCTCTGTAATATTTACTTTGTGTGTGTCTTGATCTAATGCTAATCAAATAATAAATTCTGATTCTGTATTAGAATAGGATTATGTTTCCTTCTACATTCCTAGAAGGTAACTTGTAATTCCTTATCAATGAATAAAATGAGGGTTGCTATATCTCTTTAATCAACAATACTTAATCATTTACGTACTTATCCATTTACGTACTTAACCATTCAACAGCAAAGTGATTGAAAGAGAATAGCGTTGTAACGTGTAACAAATTTCGAATAAGATCGAGTAAGCACAAAAAACCCTAATCACAATCAGCATATGAAAAGAGAACTACGTGCAACATATGATTCAACTGTTCTGTTCAACATCTTCTTTAAAATGTTTACGTACTTACCCAGTTATCCATGTAAAATGGCAAAGTGATTAAGTGAGAATAGAGTTGTAACAAATTTCGAATAAGCTAGATCGAGAGTAAGCACAAACAACCCTAATCGCAATGACACAATCAGCCGTCGTCACAAGTTCACGTACAACTATGAACGGAAAAAATCGGCAGTTTGCTTAGCCCTCAGCATTTGCCTGTCGATCATCATGCTCATTCATCTGGGATTACTTTCTCGAAAATTTGATCGATTATTAAGCCGCTTTCATCCCGAGTTCCGGTTTGTTTTGAACCCTCCGAGGAACCAGACCAGAATGAGTTTCAGGCTCGCGACATTGAGGGCTTACGTGGGAGATGAAGTATTGAAGAACATAACCGAGGCTGCAGCTGCAGAGAGGGTTACGACGGCGTTCGGTCTCAAGGTGGTTACTGAGTATAGGCTCGGGATGAATGAGGTAAACACAACAGTGTGGGGTACCCTGCGGTTCTTCTGCAAGGAGATCTGCTTTCTCGGGTTTTCGAAGAACAATAATCAAACTAGGAGTGATTCTGCTGGTACATGTCTGTCAAAGTCATGCGAGCGGGATGAGAACTACTCTGCAAAGGCACCTCAGTGGCTGAGCAGGTTGTGGTAGGGTAGTACCTATATTCTCTCTATATACAAATAGGTGACTGATCGATGTAGTTTGTTTGAGAATCTCTTATAGCTCTTTGCGCCTTCAATTTGGATGTTAAACAATTTTTCTATATTGTCAATATTGTGAATGCTTTGGACGGACGGCGAGCAATATGACGTGGTGAGATCTTTTGTTAGTTTTGTTAGTGTTGTTATTATTATTCTTTTTAAGAAAACTCGATCACTACTAATATCATTGCAAGAAGCTCAATGGTACGTCAGCAAGCATAACAATGTAGTGTAATCGAATTATGAGCCAATGGTACATGTCCTTCGGCTTCTATTTAAGGAATTAAAAAACACGTTGAAACATACTTTGGTACCACTCCACTCCAGACTATTCAATAGTTCTATTGATGCCAAGGTAAACATATTTTGCTGGATCAACAATCAAAAACACTATTTAGGGTTTAATCTGCCTTCATTCTTCGAAAACTCAAGTTTTTAACTTTTAACTATACTTTCATAAAAAATAAAAACTTTTAACTATACTTGTGAACACAAACCGAGCATATTTTGCTGACCGGTTCAAACCGGACCAGTATGTAAGCCGCTGTCATCCGTTTTCAAAACCCAGATAGCAGCCCATTTTTTCTCCATATTTGATTTGCTTCACCCACGCCCAAATTTACAAAGCTTCCGATTCAAAATTGGGGTCTCAAATTCCACAAGGTCAGTTCAAAATTCTCACTCTCTCGATTGGGTTTCTGCATTTGTGGTTATCTGATTTTGGTATTGGTTTCGGTGATTTGCTACTCTGGTAGGTTAATTTCAGCCTTCGATAGCTAGTACTACTCAACAATGGTGTTTAGATTTGTGTTCTATTAACTACAGACTGAAAAACTTATAAACAAATTGAATATCATGAAATTTTTCCAGAAAAATCTAATGATCTTTTAGAGTTGATTATTTTTTTTTTCCTGGAAAGGTGCAAGCTTGATGATGTTTAGCTGTGTAGTATGATAACCAAATACTTATTAGATGTAAAATAATCATCTAGACTGATTTGTGATCCTTGATACTCAGTTTTTGTAGACATAACTGTTGGTACTTGGTATTTGAAGCTTGAAGGTATCAGTGCCAAAGGTGTTTGATAATGTACATTATCGCGTAAGTGCAATAAGTTGGTCTGCTTAGTTCACAGCATGAGTGCAGGGTGAAATAGTGTCGTGTTATATTGTGTTAGGGGTGTGCTAAGAGTTAACAAATTCGTATTGGAGTTTGAATGTGGGTGCTTTCATTGCCAGGTTTGTGATTGTGTATTTCGGGATTGTATTGCTCATAATTTTGTTACATCACGGGTATCCAACTTATGTACTCTCTTTTTTTTTTTTTTTTACTAATTCTTTTACATTGCATATCTACTTGTATTAGACTTCCTCACTGTAACTTTTCAGTAATGTCAAAACAAAACACCAGAAAGTGGAGATTTGGTAACTAGACCGATTGATTTTTGAGTAAAAAAGTTAGTACTAAATCATGGAAATGGACTACAAAATGATTCAGTTTGTTTTCAAAATCAGTTACTTCTCAAGAAACTCTGCAACTTTCATTTTGTCCCCCTTTTCTTTTGGTTACATGCTCTTCCCGTTTTAGTGACTGCATAAAGATGAGAAAGAAACATATGTCTGTATATTGATATTCATAATAGATGATCATAAAACCAAGACTCCACATTTCACCAACAGAAATGGACATGTAGAGACTAATATGTTCTCCCGCCATGTACTGCCCTGAGAAAGTCTGATTCTTATGTAAATACTTTTTTACCTACATTGCAGAAACCTTGACCCTCCTCCCCTTCCCTCGACAATGTCTAAGTTTCTTAGCTTTTATCATATACAATAATTAATGATAAAAAGAAAGATATAGTTTCGCTTTGACCATATGTGTACAAGTCTTTACAAATGAATGGATTTGTTTTGTTTTTTCTGTAGAATTTAGACAATTGTTTTTTCTCCCACTTCATTGAGTATCTCTTTGGTTATTCTCTCTTTTTATTTTTATTTTTGTCTACTACATTCCATTATTTTTATTGTTATACTGTTGACTTGAATATTGAATTTGCAGGAAAACTTTTAGCATGCTGCAAGCAATGGTATGAGAACATTAAGGATATACAAGGAAGGATTGTGTATCAGAATCACTGCTCAGATATATTGTAGAGAATTCTCAGCCATTAGCAATGCTAAAGCTGATAGATCCAGAGACCAAGAATGCCTTGTTTTGCTGGGCACAAGTGCCACTAATGTATCACTTTTACATCAAATCTTGCAAAGCAGTGCAGGAAAAGGTGCACCTATGGAAGGAAAGGCCTGTCATGCACAGAGTATTCGTGTTGGATTACAATCAGACACTTTAACGTCGAACATGCTTATTAACATGTATGCAAAATGTGGCTTACATAATTGTGCGAGAAAAGTATTTGATGAAATGCCTGACAGGAGCTTAGTTTCATGGAATACTATGATCGGGTCACTTGCCCGGAGTGGGGAGGAACATGAAGCTCTTAGTGTTTTTGTATGCATGCAAAGAGAAGAAAACCAATTTAGTGAATTCACTGTTTCGAGTGTTCTCTCTGCTTGTGCCGCGAAATGTCTTGTGTCTGAGTGTAAACAACTGCATGCTTTTGCTTTTAAGGTAGCAATGGTCTTGAATGTCTATGTGGGGACTGCATTGCTTGATGTTTATTCAAAGGCTGGTTTGATAAAGGACGCAAGTTTTGTCTTTGAGTCGATGCCAGAGAGGAGTGATGTCACATGGAGTTCAATGGTTGCCGGGTGTGTGCTAAATGGGCTTTTTGAGGAGGCTGTGGTGTTGTTCCACAGAGCTCGGATGATAGGATTAGAACATAACCAGTTTACAATCTCTTCTGCAATTTGTGCTTGTGCAGGCCTAGCAGCTTTGATAGAAGGGAAGCAGGTGCATGCCTTGTTGTTTAAAACTGGATTTGGATTAAATATATATATCGTTTCCTCTTTGATAGATATGTATTCAAAATGTGGTAGCATTGAAGAAGCTTACACCATGTTTCAAGATATGGAGGACAGGAACACTGTTCTGTGGAATGCCATGATTTCTGGGTTTTCTAGACATGCTCTCTCCCTAGAGGTGATGATCTTATTTGAGAAGATGCAGCAGGCAGGCATGCTCCCAAGTGAAGTAGCGTATATATCTGTATTAACTGCTTGTAGTCATATGGGATTGGTTGAAAGTGGAAAGAAGTATTTCAACCTCATGATAACGGAACACAACGTGTCCCCAAATGTTGTTCACTATGCATGCATGGTTGATATTTTTGGTCGGTCAGGGTTGATTCTTGAAGCCCATAATTTGATAGAGGATATGCCATTTGAGGCTACTGCTTCTATGTGGGGTTCTCTGTTAGCTTCTTGTAGGATCCATGGAAATTTAGATTTAGCTAAGATAGCAGCTAAACATTTGTCTGAAATAGAACCGAACAATGCAGGGAACCTCATTTTGTTGTCAAATATTTATGCAGCAAATAATAAGTGGGAGGAGGTTGCACGAACAAGGAAGCTTCTTAAAGAAAGTGAGTTGAAGAAGGAGAGAGGGAAGAGTTGGATTGAAATCAAGGACAAAGTTCACTCATTTATGGTTGGAGAGAGAGCACATCCTAGAATTGCTGAGATATACTCTAAGCTAGACCAATTGGTGGAAAAATTAAGGACGATGGGTTACAAGGTTGAGATTGCACATGATCTTCATTATGTCAAAGAGAGCAGAAAAGATGAACTTTTGAGGCACCATAGTGAAAAACTGGCTCTTACTTTTGGTTTGATGTGCTTACCCTCCAATGCACCTATCAGGATCATGAAAAATCTTAGGATTTGTGGGGATTGCCATTCTTTTATGAAGATTGCATCATGTTGTTTGGGGAGGGAAATCATTGTCAGGGATACCAAAAGGTTTCACCATTTCAAGAATGGTTTTTGCTCTTGTCGGGAATTTTGGTGAAATACTTGTGCTCCATTATCTAAATGATTACTTACTGTCAGCATTTTGTGCACTTTCCTAGTTATTGCTGATCAAAGGGTGCGTAAAATATTCTTATGATCGCCGTTAATCCAATACTGTGGATATGAGAGATGTATGTGTAAATGTTTTGATGTTTAGGACCTAGGTAATCGCCGATCAACCAGCTGACGAAGGGAATAAGGGAAACAGGGAGGCTACTGGACAGGCAAGTAGTGGACGCATTTAATTGAAATTTGTTGGTCTTGAAGGCATTATGTCTAACTGAGAAAGATATGTGACCCTTGCCTTAGGACTCATCAAGGGCAGACTTTGTGAAAGATTTAATTTTACCAAGTTCATTGTAAGTCACTAAGTCAGATTAGTCAATATCTATATGGTATGAAGCTTGAAGATAACAATTTGTTTCCAAAAAAACAAGAAAAAAAAAACCCCGGTAAAAATATGTAAACCTTGATCGACTATCTCAGGTCTGGGCCAAATTGGTTAGGCCCAAATAATTCTCTATTTCCCTTTAACCCCGTCTTCCTCTTTCTCAACTCGTATCACTCCCTCGACTCTTGTTTCGGAATTCGCTCAAACCCTAAACCCTATCTGCGCGACCCAGAGCAGCCATGGCGAGCACCAAAGTTCAGAGGATCATGACCCAGCCCATTGTACGTTCCCTTCTCTGTTTCTTCTTTTATCTTTATTAACCTTTCGCTAACAATTTCTTCTGTTTTCTCTTGTGTCTCCTGTTTGGTTTTGCTTCTTCAGAACCTGATTTTCAGGTTTCTCCAGAGTGTAAGTCCCTCCTCTTTTGTTGTTTCCTTCGGGTTTTTCTTCATAATTCTGGCATCTAGGGTATAATGTAGAGCTTGACTTCTTCTTCTTTTTTTTTTTCTTTTTTTTGTTCCAGAAAGCTCGAATTCAGATTTGGCTCTTTGAACAGAAAGACGTCAGGATTGAAGGCCGTATCATTGTAAGTTTTCATTACTTTGCTTTCGATTAAGCTTATAATTCTTACTTAGCTGGTTGCATTAAGGTTTCGGACAATAGGACTCGGGTGCTGTTATGTACATCTGGTTGCGTTGATGTTGATATTCGGAAATTGAAACCTTTTTGACTGCTAAATCTTGTGTTAATGTGTATGGTCCGTTTTTGCATCCGAGATAAAGATAGTAGATATTGAGGATGATGGTAAAGAATAGTTGAAGTGTGAGAGATTTTAAACAACCTTGAATTGCTAGATATGCTATCTCTTAGTTACATTTATATATGTGATAGAAAATTAGCTAACCTTATCGGAGGTAAAAGCGATATGATGTTAATCAGACATTGACATGAGTCTTTTGCTGTTCTGAGAGGATATTCACTTCCTGATTGAGTGATATATGTGCAAGACTGATCATTGATTTAGCATAAAGTGATGTGGTACCTTGAATTTTTCTAATTAATCCTAATAATGTAAATTTGTCCAGCACAATTGAAATTTGAATTTGTGTTGATCTGCCTTTTGATCTCTGATAGAATATTCACTTCCTGAATTGAGGGTTATATGTGCAATACTGATCATTGAGTTAACTCAAAGTAATGTGGTACCTTGATTTTTATACCCACTTCAAGAAATTTTGGGTGAAATGATTTACCTAATAATGTAAATTTGTTCAGCACAATTGAAATTTGAGTCAAACTTAAATCTGTGTTGATCACTTTTTTCCGAACTGTAAAGTCAGTTTCTTGTGGTGTATCAGGCTCATTTGTAACTTCCAATATGTCTCATCTTGAGCCAACAAGTCCCACTGATGCAGGACTGGAGCTATGATTAGAGTTATAATTTAGATATAGTAGGACAAGTACATCACTTGTTTCCACGCTTGATGTATTAAAAGCATCAGCTTTTGCAGTTTAGATTGGGGTTGGAAGTCGGTTAGGACTCTGAATTTTGAAGAAGATAAAACACTCAGACTTGTCTTCTTGTTATGCCTTACATCAGATTGTCTTTTCTTCTTGTGATGCTTTACACGTTACACCTGATGGCTTGAACCATATTATTCCTGAATTCATAATTGTTAGGTATGCCTTACATTAGATTGTCTTTTCTTCTTGTGATGCTTTACACATTACACCTGATGGCTTGAACCATATTATTCTAATTCATAATTGTTAGGGGATATGCATGCTTTACTTTGTTTATCTCCATCTATCATATTATTTTGCTGTGATTCAGTAACATGTCTTCGTTAGTCCTATTTGATCCAACAAATGTAAAGACATATTGTCTCAACTGAACTGTTGCCACAAATAAGTAATGAAGCCAACATAATGAAGAGTGTAATCAGCCTCCTTGTATATGAATATTCTCCTTCCCTCACTGTGTTCAGTGTTTTTCATGCATATCTGAGCTGACTCACCTGAGTGAAATAAATATCTTAATTTCTTTTGTGGTGGTACAGGGTTTTGATGAGTACATGAATTTGGTTCTAGATGATGCTGAAGAGGTGAGTATCAAGAAGAATACCAGAAAGACACTAGGTGAGTCCCCTCCCTCCCCTAGCTCTTGTTCTGTTGGCCCCGTGTTTCTGTAATCTCTAAATTGTTTCGTTTTTTTATTCACTTTTCAGGAAGGATTCTTCTCAAAGGAGATAACATAACTCTCATGATGAACACGTAAGTAATATTAAACTGTCTCTCTGAATCTTGACCTTTATCTCTAATCTAACTAACTCTTAACGGTGGCTCTTTTTCTTACTATATGACCAGGGGGAAATGATGACCGATCTGAGAAGCGTTTATCAACATTCTGAATTTGGTGGACATCAAGCTATTCAGACTCTATTCTGTATTGACATGTATTATGGATACCAATCATCTGTAGTAGTGATTGTATTCTTGACCTCAGTGGGTTTTTGACCTCAGTGGGTAACTGATATTTCCATGCAGAGTTTCTTTTATATAATATGACTCTTCGGTAGGTGGTTTGCATAAAAAAAAAAAAAATTTAAAAAAAAAAAATATAACCCGAGTATGTTGATTGTTCAAGTGAATATCTGAATCATTCTCAAAATCTTTGTGAATCGTATGATATTGTTTGGATCAAGCCATAAAGGTTCTTGTTAATCCTTGTATAAATCTTTGTTGCTGAATAGAGCCAACATATCGTGTTGAGTTTTAGGTTCGGTTTCAAATCCATGATGACACCATATCCTGTCTTTACGTTTGAAGAGGCATCTTGAAACCCAAAATTTCTTATGTTAGTTCCTAGACCCTGGAGTTGAGCACCGGCTTCCTTGTAACTTCAAACAAGAAGTTGCACGAAGAAGTTTCCTTCAACAGTATACAACTATACATGTTTCCTTTTAAGTTCCTAGGTTGTTTTGTTCCAACTGAAAATGCCCCAAATTTCTGCACTTGATTGATTAGAGCTCCAAAAGTATTCATAGTGTACATCGCTTTTGGTTGATGGATTGCCATGTCCTTGAACATGCTCTTAGCATAAAGTCCAAAGCTAGGTCGACAAGAGAAAGACGGTAACAAGACAGGAAGAGAAGTTGGGGACCATTTGGCACATTGCTCACATTCCAAACAACCTATCTCACTCTCACTCCAAAGCATTTTGCCTAGTCTAACTCAAACTTAGTGAGTCCTGCTACAACGTGTAATAATTTAGGAAAGTCCCTCTTTATTTAACAACGGCTGGCCACAAGGTTACAAATTTCTTTGGTTAACACCACCATTAGTCCTTGTTAAGATCGATGACACAAGTTACGACACTAGCTAAGGTACCTTTCATTCCTCTATAATCCACTTTGAGTGTGTTTTTTAGTCAGAAGACACAGTCGCACAACCTTAACTAATTACAAAATATCAAATGCTTCTCTTTTTGTCATCGTTACTACCTAAGATTGTCAGATCTTTGAAAGTGTCAAGCCTATTTAAGTAGATTATATTTCAAGGGACATCAAATTTGACATAATTTCTTGGCCATTAGATTTTAAAATATTTAAATGTTTAGATCAATTGTAAATATGATGTGGCAAGTGACATGACATCAAATTAAAAGAAAAGAAGGAAAAAAAACAGAAAGTAAAATATGAAAATCAAAATCCAATCTTCACCACCAAAAGAGAATAAAAAGAGGAAGCGAAGAACGTACAAAGAGCGAAGAACACAGTGAAATCATAAAGCTGCAGCTGTAAGTAATATATAAAATCTGCATGGCTTTCCTGAGGGTTTTCTTATTCATAAGCTAATTATTGAACTGTGCTCTTCATCTGGCCCTTTTTTTTATACGAAAACTATTCATTTGACCCTTACTGGCTACAAAAAGCATGTGATCTAGTCCTGGTAAATTTGGAGAAAGATCAGATTTACTTCAGTGTGATATCCTGACGAAGCTCTCCTCTCCTTTAGCACTCTCAAATGCCTAAGCCTACTATGATGATCCCGCGATTAATGCTGGAAAAAAGGAATTTACCCCCATGAATGTATTGTTCTTGGTTGTTCTGCATTTGGTAAAGAGAGATCGGGACTCAAATTTCTCTTGTACTTTTTTTCTTCTTCTCTTTTTATCGTTTTTCCCTTCTTTTCTTTTAATTTGATTTGCTATTAAATAAGACAATACCACATCACTTGTCACGTCAATTAATTATTTGTTGACATCATATTTACAATTGATCGACACCCTTAAATGTTTTAAGATCCAATGACCAGAAAATAGTGTCAAAATTTGTGTCAAATTTGATGTCCCTTGAACCGGACCCATTTAAGTATATACTACATCTTTTTAGCTTTGATCCACATTATTCTTATCACTTTAATTGACTCGAAAAAGAAAAAAAAAGATAGAACAAAAGTTTCCGAGTGGGAATTTCTAGTTGCTTATATTATAAATATTAGTATTGTCTTAAAGCATCTCTAGCCGATAAGTCAATCCACGTGGACACATCTAACAACTAGAAAACACATGCGATGACACTCCAACCGATTAGTCTTTGTCGATAGTAGGCGGCTCTGTCAAATGTCGAATGCCAAATGAGATCACTTTGGAATCCACCTACGACAATCTTGAATCCACAAGATTAGGGTTTCTCGAATCCACGAGAGAATCTGAAATTCAGCAGAAGAATTGAGAAAAACTCAAAGTTTATTAATATCAAAGATGTCGACTACAACCGATTAAGGGTCCTTATGTAGGAAAAATAAACCCTAAGTGGATTAAAGAAAACCAAATCCAAAACAAACTAGAAAAAATAAAATGCTGAAAACAAGTAAATATGCATTTTGAGGCCCTGAAAGACATACCAGGTTTTATAATTAGCAATCGGACACCAAATGTCAAATTTGGAGCAAACTGGGTTTGGATTTGCAACAATCAATTTGCTCATCTAACTTTATCGCCATATGTTCTATATCAGTCTCCTCCACCTCAAAAGAACTCGATCCTGAGTTATTATCACTGTAAAGAGACTCATCCTCATGAAACTCATGTAGATGAAGGCAGATCAATAACATAAGCATTATTATTAATCTACTTCAGTACCTTGAATGGACCATATTTCCTAGGCTTCAGCTTGCTATAGGTACCAACTGGAACTCTCTCTCTTTCCTCATAAATACCATGACTAAATCCCCTTCCTTAAACACCTTCACGCATCTACGCTTGTCTGCAACAATCTTATACTTTAAAAAAAAAAAAATTCTATTATATAAACTAGAGTGAAACACAGTGCATAATCGACAAACCATCTGGAAAATTCCAACATTGCAACAATCTTATACTTGGTGTTTGTCTTCTCTAACTTTGCTTTAATTTCTTCCCGAACTGTTTGAACATCTTCAACCATTTTAACTGCAGCATCACTACCCCGTCCTTTTGGCAATTTGGCTATATCAACTACATGTCATGAGGGAGAAGTATAAACCACAACCAAAGGTGACTTACCAAGGGCACTATGCACAACGCTATTGTAAGCAAACTCCACCTAAGCAAAGCAAGATCCCACTGGTGGTTTATCACCACATACACTCATGATCATATGGCCCAAGCTCCTATTTGTAACCTCAGACTGACCATCTATTTGTGGGTGAGCTGTAGTACTCCTCTTCAACGTTGTTCCAAATTGCCTCCACAATGTAAGCCCAAAGTGACTTAAAAACTTTGTATCACGCTCAGAAGTAATATACTTAGTCACCCCATGCAAACGAACAACTTCCCTAAAAACAGTTTGGCTATGTTTGCAGCATTTGCAGTCTTCTTGCAAGCAATAAAGTGAGTCATATTTGAAAATCTATCCACCATTGACACTTTCATGCCATGGTCTTCCGAAAAGCACATCAATGTCGTACATGTCAATCACATGACAAGTAACCTCATCTTTATAAGATAGAGATTAGAACTTTACAAACCTTGGTTACTTGTGCTTAACGATCAATCTAATATGGATAGCTTAGCTCTACTGTCTGTATTTGAAGGTGATCAATAACCTTGCTTGGTACAAAATTCTTCTTCTTCTTTGAATTGAATTGATGAGCTTAACCCAAGGTGAATCCCTCGATATGTTCCTCTTCAATTTTGGAAAGATACTCTACCACCAGCGTTGTTGAGGTTGGCGGTGTGAACTATTCCTATGGATCGTTGTCTGCTAAGAAGCTAACGAATCCCGCTCTGATATCAAATGATGCAGGAAGCGTGAACACGATAGTAGGTGGCTCTGTCAAGCGTTGAAAGCCACATGAGATCACGTTGGAATCCACAAACAGCAGTCTTGAATCCACAAGATTAGAGTTTCCCAAATCCACGCGAGAATCTGGAATCCACTAGAAGAATTGAGAAAAAATCAAAGTTTATTAATATCAAAGATGTCGACTACAACCGATTTAAGGGTCTTTATATAAAACAACCAAGCCTAAAAGCCCACGGATTAAAAAAAACCAAATCCAAAACAAACTAGGAAAAATAAATTGCTGAAAATAAGTAAATCTGCATTTTGAGGCCCTAGACGGACTCGGATGACCCTAAAAACCGTAAATCACAAGCTATATGGTTCAACACATATGTACACATAATAAAGATTCAATGGCGACGCGGAAGCAACGTCTGTGTCGTACTTCATTGGGGTCGACGACAGATTTTCCTTGGGCTTAGAGTGGTTTTGTGAGGCTTCGGCATTGTAGCGTCATGGTTTGGTGCAGAATCAACGACTGATTTCAGTTTTCGAATCATGCCTGTTTTGGTCGGTGGAGATCAGGGATCCAGTTTCTGTGAAGGGGGTTTGGTTTCTGGATCGGTCTGCGGCGATTGGGTCTCTACGAATCGAGGAATCGTTATGTCGACTGTTTGTTCTTTGGGTCGTCTGCATCTTGTTGTGGTTTTGATCTGGGCTCGGTCTAATTGAAGCTTCTTAAGTGAAGGTTTGTTTTGCAGAGTGAAGGATGCAAGGGCCGGCTAGAGTTCCTTAGGCCTGCGGTTGACTCAGTGATGCCGAAGGTGTAGCAATGGCACAGCCAGCCCGATCAACGGCGCTAGCGAGTAGGCAGATGGCGGGGTGCCATAGCAAATGGGCCTGGGCTCATGGTCACTAGGTGAGCATCTAGGTTTGCGCCTAGTTTTTTGGTTTGGTGCTTTTTATGGGCTAGATGAGCTAGGTCAATTTCCTACAAATGCCTTTTGATAGGGTGACATTAACCTCTAGGCCTTTTTATAAGTTAGGACGGAGAGTGTTTTAATTAGGAATTAATTTCAGTTTACCTCTCTAAAGTTTGAGGTTAACATCATTTCAGTCCTCATACCCCCTAAAATTTTTAATTTTCATAAATCATGGCTAATTGCTGAAATTCTGTCCAATTTAGACGTTAAATACTAGCATGGAATCTTAGAAAAACGGTCTTAAAAGACGATTTTTGTTGTTATATGACTATTTTAGCCCTAAAATGAGTTATAAAGTCAAAATTAACGTCCAAATTAGACAGAATTTCAGTAATTTGGCATGATTTATAAAAATTAGAAACTTTAGGAGGAAAATTTTTAAAATTGAGAGAACGAGGACTGAAATGATGTTAACCCCAAACCTAGGGGTAAAATGACATTTAATTAGTCTCCAATGGCTTCCCTCATATAGCTCTTTTTTGTCGTAACCTCTCGAGGTGAGTGATGCTTATGTAACCCTACTATGTTTTAATAGATTGATCCCCCATTTCTCTTAAAAAAATAATTTTCTTTTATTGTAAACTTATATTAAGTTATTATTTATATATATGTAGTTACAATTAATTTGGTGGCCGAGTGTGTTATTACCGCAGAACCAGAAGCAATTTAGATATATGGGGAGAAATGAGTCGTATGACTCCTCTCTAATGTCAGACCAAACAAAAAAAAGATTCCTCTCTAATGAATGTGTTTTTGACAAGCTGTATTTCAAACTAGAAACCTTAATCCTATTATCAGAAAAACCTATCTGCAGCCTAAGGTGTATGAGTATCCACTAAACCAACCATTTTGCCGACTCCAAGCACTACACATGTAAATACGAGACATACTAGCATACCCACCAATACTTGATATATTTTTTTCTTTTTATTTACCCATTTAGATTCTGACACGTGACATTTTTATTTTTTTTATTTTACAAATTTAACAACACATTTATATGCATATAAGTAATTTCGTTAAAAAAAAAAAGTAATTTCGTTCAAAGCATGTTTATTTGGTCCAGACCTCGTAATTAATACATATAGTTATTTATTACAAAAGTTATGGATATGTATTACAAAACTTTCAACCAAATGTCCTAATGCTTGTAAAAACGTTATGAAAGATGTAATTATTTTCTCAATACAAAAAACATCACTTAATTACAAAACCGATAACCATATTACTTGAATGAGGACAAATGATCTATTTGGTCTAAATATGAAAATTTATCATTTCGACAATACATTCTTCCTCAATTTTGTGAAAAGGGTCATAAATTTATAAAGTTAGTCAAGACCTTGTAATTACATCATATGAACATTTATTACTAAAGTTTTAATCAAATGTCTTTGTATTTGTAAAAACGTTGTGAAAAATGTAACTATTTTTTCAATACACAAAAGACCACCCAATTACAAAATGGAGAACCTTATTACATGAATGAAGACAAATGCTCTATTTGGTTTGAATTAGAATATTTACCAACTTGAGAACACATTCGTCCTTAATTTTGTAAAGAGTGCGGCTATTGGGACCTCTAAATTTGCTTAGTATACCTCTCATTCTCTTTACACCTCCATTTTACTTTTAAATATAAAACATTTACTCGCATGATCTCGTTGGCGGGCCATCACTTGTGAATCCAATTATTTTGGGCTCGCCGGTGTAACGTGGACTATGAATTTAATTAATATTCACTTAGACATTTACTGTCCAGTAAAATATTAATTTGGGTGTAAACATTACCCCCAGCCTCGAAGTCATGAATGTTAAGAATGACTGAAGAGGTTTATGTTCATGTAGCGGTATGGCTCGGGTCATACATAAATTGAGTGTGAGTAAACAAACCTGTGAATAGGCCTTAAAACCCAAACACCCAGCAAAGCATTATAGCAAAGCTGCTGTACGATTCGCCTAGTACCATATCAAACTGATAATCATGAACTTAACATAACTAGGCACCTTGGACTTGAACTTAACGTGCATTACGCTTGCACTTCGCCTGCTCTACACAGAAGACATGGTACATTACACATACCTCGAGCGGATGTAGCTTGGGGGTGTATGAATGGATTCAAAAATTTCCCTTCGCTTGAGCTCTTGGTGACGGCGAACCATCTTTGTGATAATCATGGAGTGACATTGGCCATGTACTTCGTTGCCCCCCAGTGCGAACCAATGAGAGTTAAACGAAATTTTTTAGAGACCACATGGATTGGCCTAAATAATGATCAAGACACCTCAAGAAGGGTCTAAAGTCTGAAACGAAGAATCTCTTTATTTAGGGCCTCTGGAATAGGCCCCAATCTTATACTTGTCTTTTGGTTAGACTTTGTACGTTTACAAAGAAATGAAGAGATGAGCACAACTAATTGCATGTAAATCTTTATTTAGGGCCTCTAGAATAAGCCTCAATCTTGTACTTGTCTTTTTCCGAGAAATGAAGAGCTAATCACATTCTTCTCTCTCAGGTTTCCCCCTAGTGTTAGGCAGCGGAGCGCTAACGCGATGGCGCGTAGCACTATTATCGGTGTAATTCACAACTTCGTCTTCGTATTCCATAGTCGCGACCTTATCGTAGGCTTCGCGTTCTGCCCAGTACGAAAGGAGTCTTTCGCACAAGGACTCGCCATCCTCGTGTGCCTCTTCTGAGAAGGCACTATCCATCAGAATGTGGTGATGAATCTGCGATGGTGTTAGGACGTTGCAAATCGTCCTTCACTTGGGTAAGTCCCCATCACGCTAAATTAGAGGCCGTTACCCCATATGGGAGGCCTTTGTAATCAACGCCTTGAACGTCCAATGGGCCCAGGTCGGTGTTATAATATCAGGCATCGTTGAAGTTGGCGGAGATAGAAAATGGACGCGGGTCGGCTTTGACGATGACCGCCTCATGTTTCTCAGTGTCCCAAATCATGAGTTCTTGGTGCATGGAGGAAGGCACACAAAAACTTATGTGGATCCAATCGCGGCCGAGAATCATGCTGTAAGAGGAAGAGCATTCGGCCACGAAGAAAGTGTAAACCTGCGACGCCGGTCCTACTTTGACTTGTAGAAACAAAAGGCCAAGAGTCCTGGACACCTGCCTGGTGAAGTTCTTGACTGTCAAGGACGTGGTTTGGATCATCGAGCGCGGGATGTCTAGGAGGACCATGGTGCGGGTTGTAACGACGTTGACTGCGGCACCAGTGTCGACCATGATTTTGTTAATCATCTTCCCTTCGACTTCAGCTGTGATGTACAGTGGCCGCATGTGAGAAGCCATGTCTAAGGTTGGTGTTGAAAAGGTCAGTGTCTGCTTATACTTGATGCTGCTTGTTATTTCTACGTGTGGAGCTGCCTCGTCCTGTACCAGTGCTGGACCCATTTTGATGCTGCAAGGCAGGTGTATGTCGCTGACGCTCGCACTGCTGACTGGAATATCTTCTGCACTACAGGTTGTGTTTGGCGGTAGAGCATATGTCTCTGATATGAAGAACACCATCCCAACCTTGAAAGAGAATTGTTCGCGAACTGGGATCAGTGGAGTGTCAATGACCCCGTGCTCCCCTTCGAGCACCGCAAAGGCTTATGCTTCGTGGTTGACCCCTTTCTCCTTATCCCATCCTGAGACTTCTACCATATTGCAGGTGAATGATTCCCCTTGCTCTTCTTCTTGGTCTCCATCTAGGTTGATTCGGGGCTCGGAGTGTGGCGCGTTATCCAGCGAATTTTCACGGAAACGTTGGGCCATCTGCTAGGCGAGGTTAGGGCTAGAAGACACTTTCTGCAACTGGCAGTGCGTTAGTCTCTGTCTGCCGTGGGCACCATACCGCCTTAGTCGAAGGCTGCTGGTTCTCGACTGGTCGATTATCTGTGGCACCAGGGGCCTTGTCGTTGGTTTCCTTTTCCAACCGCTGCAGGACGGATATTCGAGGAATCATCCGAGTCTCTGGCTCCGAGGTAGATTGTGTCCGAGGCCGATGTGGTCCTAGTGGTTCCCTCTTGGTCTCAGGTTTCCGGTTTTGAGATTCTCAGCGCCGCGGTAGTTAAGGCGGCTCTCGCCTTGGCTCTGGCTCTGCTGTCGTAACCGACCTACGCCTTGGCCCAGGAGGTGGTTCCCTTCTCCTTGCAGGCTCCGGTATAGGTGACGGCCTGCGCCTTGAAGGCTGTGGATCTCTTCTCTTCTCAGGCTCCGGTGTAGGTGATGGTCTGCGCCTGGAAGGTTGTGGATCCTGCCTTGGTAGAACTGCAAGGCGGTAGAAGACGATTGCCTTTGGGGCAGGTTCGTCCGTGCTCTATGCACATGCTCTTGGGGGTCTGACGGGTGGCATTTGAAGAAATGCTCGCAGACCCTCTGCCTCTCTCCACATTCGCTCAGGTGTTTGAGCGAGCTGTGAGGGACGTACAACACCCTCATCGACAGCTTGTAAGGCACGCATGAGGCTACTGTACCTTTTCTGGACCTTCCGCTTTTTGGACTTGCTGATGGTAACCGCCCTGCCCCCTCGCTGCGTATACCATACCTCATTCTTGATGGCTGACTTAGATGTTGGGGGAATGTAGGGGTCGGTCAAGATACCACCGCGAGGGCTTGAGGCCTCGTTCTTATGACGATCGCTGCTGGAGTCTAATACGTCCATTTCACTTGTGGCCGGAGATGACGGCTCTTTCTCTGTCCAATGTGTATAGACGAACGTCTCGAGACGTTTGATTCTCTGTTCTAGCTCTTCTCGAGTCCTGGGACTCAGGTTGGTAATTTTCAGCGGGGGACGGTTCATCATCCCTCATAATAGCTTTGCCCATATCTCTTCTTGAAGGGAAATTGCGCTCCAGTCTGGCGACCAATTGTCTCGCGGGGTCATCTGGGTTTCCCCTCTGGTTAGCCGAGAAGGTATAGTTGTTCGCCGGTCGCTTCCGGTTTTGACCTGGCGGTTCGCGCGGACCCGCGTTTGGAGATATGTCCAGCGTTATTTTGCGCTAGCCGATACGAGGCCCAGCGATGTCAGCTGTTGCGATCATGATGTCGCCCCTCGAAGCGAATGTACCCGAGGTCGAGCCAGTCCTGGACCTGATATCGAAGCTGCTCGTAATCGCAGGTTCTATGTCCCCAACTATTATGGAACTTGCAGTGTATGCGGCCTTCTCTGTATTCGATGTAGGGTAAGGCTCTGGCCACTGTGACGAGTCTGTCATCAATAAGATCGTCCAAGACCTCGTGTGCAAGGTTGACGTTATAGGTGTACTGGCGGGATGGCCGACGAGCATTGTCATTGCCCTCTTCGCGGCTTCTCTTGGGTGCCCGACGTCGGTCGTCATCCTCCGGTCTCTCAGACATGTTGAGTGTGATTCTGCGTTGGCCTGGCTTGGGTGCCAGGCGCCGGTTGCCTTCTTCTGGCTGATCGCCCCAGTTCACCTCGATCATTCCCACTACGGGTGGGAAAGGGTCGACATCCACCAACGAGGCTGTATTACCCGGCGTTTTCAGTTTTAGGGCGCTAGAGTTCAACCATGTCTGCAGTTGGTCTCGGAGCTTGACACAATCTTTAGTGTCATGATTATAGACATTGTGGAAGGTATAATATTTCTTGTCCTTCAACTCCTCCTTGGACGGGATCTTGTGATCTAAACATACGTACTTCGCCTCGATCAGGTCATTAAAGACCAGATGGGTGTTCTTTGCGTCATAAGTGTATGACTCGTACTCCGGCTTGGTCCATGTAAAGGACTGGATGGTGATTGGCTCCCTGGTTATTTTCAGATTCTTCAACTTGTGGGCCAGTGGCTTCCCAGTCAATTCAACCGCTCCAACGTCCTCATAGTCCTGATCAGCATCAGTTTCCTCCTGCCTCTGATATTAGGGATCATAAGTAGGGGATTGCAGGTTTAATGCCCCCACAGTCCTATTCTTTCCTGGCATGTAGATCCCTTTAGAGGCATTCGCCTTCTCATCCATCTCATTGAGAATCAGCTCATAGCTTCCGACCTTGTTATTGAGGGCACCCATGGATGTGAAGCGCTCGAATAGCCAACTTGATGGCTTCCTGCTCAGGTAGCAGGAAATCGCACTTGGCTTGCTGGATCTTGAAGCGTTGGAGGAATGAAAATCCAGACTCCATGCTTTGCTGTCTCATTTGGGTGAGGGAGTCAAGGCCAACCTTTGGCTCGATGGTGCCATAAGTCTCCCGGAACAGTCTCTCCATCGTAGGCCAGTCCGCAATTGATCCAGACTTCAACCTGGAGTACTAGCTGAAAGCAGCTCCGGACAGAGAAGTCCCAAAGAGCTTGAGTTTGAGAATATCGTTATTCCCATATTGGCCGCATTGGACTTTGAAGTGGGCCATATGGGTTGCTGCATCTTCCATTGTCTCCCCAGAGAATGTTGTGAAGACAATGTTCTTAAACCCGTGGGGGAAAGGTTCTGCGCCACACTATCAGGGTAGAGGTCACGATATTGCAAGTCAACATCACCTTTTCCGGTTTGCTCCTTAACTATGTTGGAGATAAGTTGGCGCCAGTCGGCTGTTGTCACAGGTGTGGACTCTGCTCCCTCCTTATGGTTTGGCCATGCAGAGAAACTGGCGACTTGTCCAATATTCTTAGGAGCTGGGCTGGAATGTGCTATAACCGGGTCATCTGGTGTCCCGGCTCCTTGGCGTGGCGAACTGTTAAACCCCTTAAATGCAACACCAGAGTTATGTTAGGGCAATGTCTTTGAAGTTCCAGCCCCTAACGCGAACTGTGGGGTCTTTTGAGCCCCAACTTTCGGATTACCCCTAGGGCGTTCATTAGGCGGGATGTACTTGGATGATCCCTCGTTCACGCTCGTGCTAGTGAGGTCGAGGGTATGATTCTTTGGTGCATGAGACCTCATCCAGTCTTCCACCTCAAGGACCCTCAAGTTCAACCTATCGTGTTTTTCTTTGAATTCATCGAGCTTTTCTAGGTTATTCTTGTTTCCGAAGAAAGACGCGTTCTGCTGGTCGTGTAACTTGGTATCGTGTTCGTCCAAGCGACGAGTTTGCTCGTTCACTGTCGCACGAGTGAGCTATAGGGTCTCCGCGGTCTGCTTCACGGTCTCCGCGTTCTGATCCAAATCCTTTTGGATCCGTTGGAAGGAACCTTCAACTAGGCCCTTAGTTTCGGTGAATTTGCCTTCGAGGTGGCCATAATCCTCACTGAGCATGGTGAGTTTGTTATGGCTGGCCTCCTAGAGGGCTCTGTCTTTTTTGACCTGTTCATTTAGGTCAATGACGCTCTGTTGAGTGGCCAAACCCTGACCTTTGAGCTCTTCGAGCATCTGGAGGATTTGCTCCATACGCATAGCAGCTCCTGAGTCTTGGGTTGGCTGTGAGCCTGCCATTGTGGTCTCGCTGAAGTCTGGGTTACTAAACTGAGTAAGAACTTGTTCCGTGGTGAGAGATCGGCAAGTCGCGCTTTTATGGGGCTTGTACCGTAGTGATATGTGCTTGAGACAAGAAATCTGAGGTTTCCTGTATGGTGATTCTCCTAGTTTCCTTATGGTGAATCGCTTGTACTCCCTGTCCCACTAGGCGTGTCAATGTTTTGGCCACGATCCTCAGTAAGGAATAAAGAGGTAACTAGCTACCAAAGTAAATAAAGAGGGGATGCGGGCGTGCCACCTCGCGGACGAGGAAAGAAGATGCGCGAGATCTTGACTTCTTGATCAAACGGAGGGCTTCAGGTGCCACCTCGTAGACGAGGAATTACAAGCACTAAGCGATTCGATACTCACGGTGTGTCGCGAGCAGAGCAATAATAGGGATCAGGGGAGAGTCCGACAGGGCTCTGAGCTAAGGCGAGGACGCGCTTAGGATTCGTTTTCCAAATGCTCGAAGGGAGATTGTAGAGAGAGAGCTTCAACAGGGAAGCGAAAGCAAAGCTCCGGGGAGCGTTTGGAAGTTCAACTGGGTTGAAGGTTTTGTTGTATTGTTGTTTGAGTTGTTGTGTGTGTGTTGTTGTTGTTGTGCTCTCCTCATATAGCGACTCGCATCCTCCCAGAAGAAAGATAATCATAGTCCAATTCGAACTTATAGTCAGAATGCTACAAGGACACTGTTTCACTCGCACGAACCAATCATCCGCATGATACGTGTCCAGCCGCGTGATTGACTCCGCCTGGGCTACTGCTTTCGCGCTATCCAACTGTAGACTCATACGAGAACTCAACCACGGACATCCTTATCTCACGAGATGCTACAGTCTTTGTCACACACCGCCCCGCGCGTCTCCTCAGCTCGCGACTTTGAACGGGCTTTACATTAAAACGGGTCACAGGTATTGGCCCAAATGCTATCCAAAACTTATTGCGAGTCTTGGACCAAAATATCACCTCGCGTAGCACATCTACTCATGCATCCAGCTCGCATGCTACTAATGTCACTGTTTTGATATGTGCGAACTCCTCAGCTCGCCTGATAATTTCAGTCATTATATGTGAAGGTCTTTTTGCATGCGAACTCTGCTATCCAGCTCGCATGATC
Source organism: Fragaria iinumae (assembly GCA_009720345.1). Classification (NCBI taxonomy): domain Eukaryota; kingdom Viridiplantae; phylum Streptophyta; class Magnoliopsida; order Rosales; family Rosaceae; genus Fragaria; species Fragaria iinumae. The sequence goes on from CM019123.1 coordinate 2,858,697, forward strand.
TCACTGGCGGGCCATCACTTGTGAATCCAATTATTTTGGGCTCGCCGGTGTGACGTGGATTATGAATTTAATTAATATTCACTTAGACATTTACTGTTAAGTAAAATATTAATTTGAGTGTAAACATTCCCCCCCCTCCAGTGGGACAGGGAGTAAACAGTTTGTAAAAAAATATTTAAAAAATTTACGATATTGGAAACCGGTTGGTACTCTATAATTTTCAGTAAAATATTGATCATGCATGTAAAATTGTAAATCAAAGAAACAAAGACAATAGTCTAGAAATGGAAGTGAAACATGGAGAGCGTGGGTGGTCCTAATTATAGAAAGTGCTGAGAAAGAAACAACTGACACATATGCTTGGACGATTTGTCTCCTTATATTTGGCACCGGCCCTTGCCAGAGAGAGTGCTGCCTGACTCAGTTATTAACCTGCCACACACATGAACTTGTACCATCATCATCTTCAAAATCGAATCATAATCTGTGCTACTCAAGGACAGTGACCCATTCATCATATGTTGTTCCATTTTGTAAAGTACTCGGTTTCATTTTAGTAGTTACCACATTTGAGGAGTAATCTCTAAACTTTGAGAACTCGAAATATAAATTCCTACTGCGTTTGGTTGCGATTTATGCTAACAAAGATAGTTGCAACAAAACTAAAACTGAATGCCAAAATGAGTTCAACGAGAAATACACTCTTTATTTAGAGCTAATATTGAGTATTTTAAGCAAACATAGCTTAATATTTTGCCGCCCATTAATGATTTGTCTTGATTTCAAATTTGAGAAATTGAGAAATCAAGATGGATATCAATATAATAACCCAATGGAAAACAAAGTTACAATGAGATATGGTGTTTGTTTTATTATTGTGTTAGATGTTAGGTCGTTTATGAGCATTGTTGATGATGTAAGGCCAATTATGGGCATTGGGTTCATCTCCCAGTTAGCTCTTAGGAAACTATGTTATTTTATAGCTGATCGAGTTTTAACCATGCTAACAATTGAAAATGACCCATTATACAAAGAGATTGAACACTTGTTTTCTTATTTTATTTTTGAATGAGAAATAATAATATTACAGATTAAAAACCTTACTGAACAATGGTGCAGACATTGTCTAACCTGTAAACCTAATGTGGGGGGGGGGGGGGGGGGGGGGGGGGAGGGGAAGCACAGGATTTGGGCAAGAATTTACTAGTGAAACAGGGAATACCGGAATAGTACTGAGCTCATGTGCCTACTGACATATATTCAAATCCAAGCAGAAAAGGAGGGAAAATGAAGAGTATAAAAATCAAATACAAACAAGAGTAGCAGATACAATACTATACTCCGCATCTGTATATAAATTTTCACATGAATAAAATTGTTAGGCCATCTCCAATCGTCATGGTCTATTTCAATCTATTTGAGACAATGGTCCCAAATTTTAGACCTTCGAAATGTATTATCCAACCAAATGTATTACCATCGGCTATAATAATGATCACTTGCTCAGTTATAAAGTAAGAAATTTATACATGATCACCCCTGAATCTATATTTGACGGCTAAAAATTTTCTTTTTAAGTTTGAGTTGTGTAATTACCTATTGTTAGGTTTAGAGAGGAATGATGTTCTCGATTATTGAGCTGGTAAATGTCATTGCACTACGCAAGGTTTTTTCTTGAAGAAGTAAAGAAAAAAAGAGAAAAAGAAATTGAAACAAAAACTCAGCAATAGCCCAGTACCATTTGGTCTAGTGGCATAGTTTCCCTTTAGTAAGTAGGAGATTATGACTTCGACTAACGAAGTTATAATATTTGAGTTGTTTACATGATAAAAAAAAAACCTCAGCAATAGACAAATGCCTTTCTTAAGTTCTTTTATTTTTTGTTTTTTATCTATCAAATGGGGAACTTTTTTTTATTTTTATCAAGGACGTAAATTTCATTCCAAAAACTCAAAGGTTACAAATATTGCCCAAAAAGTCATGAATCCCATCCGGAGTAAGACCATACCATCTGCCAGAGAAACCAACACCTGAAACAAACTTAGCTACCTTATGTGCAAGAGAATTAACACTCCTATACACATGAACAAAGAAAGAAGAAGGAAGTGTAGCTAAACACAGCTTGACATCCTCTACAATATTCCCGAAATCAGAATTATCAATCTCACATGCTTTGGCAGCTTGAACCAACTTCATACAATATGATTCAAAGATAATCAGATTAAGATGAAACTCTGCTGCCAACTCATATGCAACTCTACCGGCTACTACCTTAACCAAATCTGGGGATGCTAAATTCTCAAATCAGTAGCATACACCCCCCACCATTGAACCAGAATGATCACGAACAACCACCCTAATTCCACCATTTTTTCGAACTCAAATCAAATGCTCCATCTAGATTAGCCTTTAACCATCCAATAGGTGGAGAGTTCCAAGGCTTCAAAAGCCTACTCCCCATAAATCTTTTAGGACAAACTGAATGAAAAAGAAGAATATAATTCCTTGTTTGATAAACCAATTGACTCGGAGAGCATACTTTATCCTCCCATAAACGTAAATTCTGTTCTTTCCACACACTCCAAATAACCACCAACAGAAGAGAAAAATCACCTTTACTCAACTGATTAGCACAAGAACCAAGCTAATCCATAATCGACATAGAATGTATAACACCCTGGTAAACAGATCTCAACTCCGGGAATGATTTAATAAAGTCTTTCACGAAGCCACAATCTCTACTTACATGCTCAATAGTTTCATTCTCCGCATTATAGAAGAAACATCCATTATCAACATAAACTCTCTTGAATCTCAATGATGAAGCAATAGGGAGAATATCAGAACATATACGCTAGATATGAACCTTAACCTTACCTGGAGTTTCCGCTTGCCATAATTTCTTCCAAACAACAACAGAATCGGCATTACTAACCGAAGACTGATCATATAATAACTGCCGAGCCAACTGATATGCACTCTTGGTTGTGTACCTACCTCTAGTATCATAGTGTCACACTGAGCGATCATTGGAAATCCGGTGACACTTAATAATTCTCTCTAGTGGTTGAGCATTATTTTCTTGGTCAGTAACTCACCAGGTGAATAATTATGTCTAGTTTTAACCGGTGTTGTCATCCTATTTCACATTTTCGCCCCTAATATTTTCTTCAGCTCCTTTATAACCTCATCAACTTTTGTAAACCCTAACACATGATTAGCTAGCTTGGATTGGCTTAAACTCAATTAAGAGATATATTGGAATATACAAAGCACAAAGAAAGCACAAATGCATCAAAGAAGAAATTCCTAGGAGGAATGGTGCTACGTATATTGTTCCAAGAGTCCACACCAAAAGTTAAATGTTCTATCCACTTTTGGCTTTTCCTACAATTTCCTTGTCTCTTTGTCTTAATGTAAGAAGAAAGTACCAAGTGGATGGTCTATGGGTTTGAAAAGAATCCAAATACTGGTTTTGGAGGCACTTGGCCCTTGCAATCCCCACTATACACACTAAGCAACAAGAGAAGGTGTTGTTTTGTTTTGTTAGGACATGTTTGGAAGGGCATTGTTTTGGAGAATAGCACCAAACCAAAGCCAGCTCTTATTCCCATCCACTTCACTTAATGACAACAACTCCATCTGAGTGTGTGAGAGAAACAAAGTTTTTAGGAAATCAACAACCAAACAAGCAACAAAAGATAGCGAAGCTCTGTATTTCACAAATTCCATATTCCCTCTGAACTCAAAAGACAAACAAATCGATGACGACAAAACCAGCCTCTTTGTATTGTCGCCAACGCAGCCATGGTAAAGTCCTTCAAAGCAACAAGCTTTATTACCCTTTCACTCCTCTCTCTCTTCACTTTGCAACAAAAACACACAAACCCATTTGAGGTCTGAGTGAGCTTTCATGGATTAGAGCTGCAGCAGCACCCATCGAGGAAGCTTCCGTGGGACAACTTTTCTGGGTTTTCTTTCTATTTGAAAACCCATCAAGGATTTTGGATTTTGTTTCACACACGAACTTCCTCTCTGGTAATTCTTTGGCTATGTCATGTGATTTTAGTTCTTCACTTTTTGATGAATTATCATGCATCATGTTAATACAAAACTCAGTTATGTATCTTTTTGTTCATGAGGTGATTTTCATTTGCTTGTGGTGGTTAGCCTCCTGTGGATTGCTAAGAAATGTTATTGGGAAGTAGATATATTTCATGTTCCTGAATATGAATTTCGATTCTTGAGGAGCAAACAAAATAGTGATACCTTACTGAGCCTTGTTTCCAAACTTGGTTATGCTGAATTCAACTTATATTCTTTTATTTTTTTTTTAGAATTGGATCATTTACAAGAAAATGGAAAATCCAAAATCATGGTTTTGAGTTCTTACCCTTCTTCTCTGTTGCTCAGAGTCCATAGGGTAGGGTCCATTGATCTGGTTCTTATTCAAGTTGCTTTCCTTTATGGTATTTATTTGTGTGATCATCTGCAAAGATTGAAAGGTTCAGGCTGATGGCTTTATGCTTTGACTTGTGAGAAATTAGATATCATTTAAGGTTTGAAAGAACAATAGGTTTGATACATATAAATTAGTTCTGTAATATATCTCATGGTCATGTGTTGCATCATTTCATAAATTTGTTTTCAGCTGCTTTAGTTCCGGTGCTAACTCTTGCTGTTTTGATACAATTATGACAATCTCATTTTCAGCATTCCGTGACTGTTCGGATTGTCGATCCAAAAATGGCCCAAGAGGACGGGTCACCTGTTACTTCATCAGCCATGTACTTTCCTGGTTTAGGATCTCCATACCCTTGGCTTTCCCCCGGTATAGGGTCTCCATACCCTTGGCTGAGGGAGCTAAAGTCTGAAGAGAGAGGTTTATGTCTGATCCAACTTCTTCAAGGCTGTGCCCATCATGTTGCTTCTGGTAGTATTGATCAGGCAAATGTTTGGCTCGAGCAGATTTCTCAGCTTGCATCTGCCGGTGGCGATACAATGCAACGAATAGCGGCTTATTTCACTGAGGCACTTGCAGACCGAATGCTGAAAGGTTTGCCTGGTCTATATAAGGCCCTTAACTCAACAAAACTATCATCGATCGCTGAAGAAATTCACATTAAAAGGCTTTTCTTTGAGCTCTGTCCCTTCTTGAAACTTTCATATGTGATCTCAAATCAAGCAATAGTAGAAGCCATGGAGGGGGAGAAGATGGTCCATATTATTGATCTTCATTCATTTGAGCCTGCACAGTGGATAAATTTGATTCAGACATTAAATGCGAGACCTGAAGGTCCACCTCATTTGAGAATTACAGGCATTCATGAACAGAAGGAGGTGTTAGACCAAATGGCGGCCAGGTTGATAGAAGAAGCTGAAAAATATGACATCCCCTTTCAGTTCAATCCTATAGTGAGCAAGTTAGAGAATCTTGATGTTGAAAGTTTACGTGTCAAGACTGGAGAGGCTCTTGCAGTATGCTCCGTACTCCAGCTGCATTCACTCTTAGCAACCGATGATGACATGAACAGAAGAAAATCTCCGTTAGCAACAAAGAACCTGCAAAAAGTCATGCACATCAACCAACTCACTTTAGGTGAATGGCTGGAGAAAGATCCAATCAGTGCATACAGTTTGAGTCCAGATTCTTCTTTATCCCCGCTATCTTTAGGTGCTTCCCCAAAGATGGGGAGCTTTTTAACTGCTCTTTGGGGCCTTTCCCCGAAATTAATGGTGATAACTGAGCAGGAGTCGAACCACAATGGTCATACTCTAATGGATAGGATCATGGAAGCACTGCACTACTATGCAGCACTTTTTGATTGCTTGGAGTCTACAGTATCGAGAGCATCAATGGAGCGGCAAAAGGTTGAGAAGATGCTCTTTGGGGAGGAAATCAAAAACATCATATCATGTGAAGGAACTGACAGAAAGGAGAGGCATGAGAAGCTTGAGAAGTGGATTTTAAGGCTAGAGTTGTCAGGCTTTGGGAGGGTGCAGTTGAGCTACCATGGAAGGATGCAGGCAAAGAAGATGTTGCGAGATTGTGGTTACGACGGCTATGAGATTAAAGAAGACAATGGATGTTTGGTTATTTGCTGGCATAACAGACCACTTTTTTCGGTGTCAGCCTGGAGATTCCGGAGATACGAGTGAAGGTTGATGGTCTTTGTGGAGATTGAATGCTTTTTACTTTTATTTTTTGGTTCTTATTGTAAAGGACTTCAAAGCATTTCTACCTCTGCAAACTGCATAGTAAATCCTCAAAAAGGTTTCACAGGACTATTCTCTGTGGGAGAACTTGTTTCTCTGTTCTAATTTTTTTCTTCTTTGTTTTATCTTAATTGTTGTGCTTGTTTAGATCTTCTATATACACACTGATGTTTCACCTCTGGGTTTTATTGAAGTTTATCCAAGTGTATATTAGTTTATTTTATTTATATTGATAAGAAAATACCTACAAATTACTTATAGCTGTAAGTGTATGCTACATTTGGTTATTCAGTTTAGTGTTTATGAAGAAAGCAACTCAATTTTCTTCATGTTAGGGTAAATCTTCAGAGCACAGAACGTTGGAATCATTCTCAATCATTTTATTCAACAAAACTAAAACATGAAAAAGAAAGAAGAAAAAAAAAAAAAAAAACCACGGTGCGGCAAATGATACTTTCAAAATTATTTGTGCCACAAGAACTGACTAGAAGCATGTCATGGTAGCTCTTCTAGTAGTGCAACACAGACACATTGTACTGGACAACAGCATCTCCGGTCTTTGGATTGAAGGAGAATGTCCTTGCTAGTGCATAGCCCCGTGCATACCGGAAAACTCCACTGCCTCCGACGATAGGTATCTCTCGCATGGCATTCTTAAAAGGATTCCTCCCAAGAATGCTAAGGGTACTGCCATTGTACATACCCTCTATGAAAGCAAAATTCAGGACCATGAGCAACACTGAGTCATGTTGAGAAGCAAAAGCATAAATGCCCTGAGCTCTCCCTACAAGCTTTGAGCTAGCCTCTGGCTTTTCAGTCAGTGGATCATCTGTAATAAAAGTAGTTCCGAAACTATCAACCGGCTTATTTGGTGGCCTAACAATTCTTATGGCAGTCGGATTTTGGCCGCTTTGGGTGTCATGGAAATAGAAGTGGAGGCGGGTATGTTTCTCCATTCGTAATGCAGACAGGGATAGAGGAGATTGCTCTGAGAATAGTCCATGAATGGTTGTGAAGGAGGTTGATAGGATGATGAAGTAGGCATAAGTAACAAAACTAGTCATTTTGGTTCAGTTTTGAGTAGTACTTTGATATATGCCATCATTTATATAGGGTGAAAAGAGTAAGAGGGTATTGAGTGAAGAGTTGAAACTTGTTTGCATGCGTCCCTTGCATTATGACCCCCGTGCTTGGTTTCCCTGAAAAAGTGGCCAGGGAATTCAGTTTCCTGAAAGAAGATAGAAAAGGGTCTAGAATATGACAATGACATCTGCAAGGGAGGGTGCAAAACTGGTGTTTATCAGTGAAGGAGCTTAATGATCCTCTAACACGATAGGAGATATCTCTTGTTTTTCCTCACTTAGTTGCAAAAAGCTAGATTCAAAATGAGGTTGCACCTATATGATTATTTCGAGAATGGAGGGTCTCTGCTAGTTCTTAATTTTCTAGATAATGAAGTAACAAGCTCAAAAAGTTTTTTTTTTTTTTTTTTTCCTGATCGACTATTTAACAGCATGACTTGCTATTTACTACTATTTAACATCATGACTTGCTATTCATAGCCAAACTGGATGAAGCAGTCTTAGCCTCATTCTAAACATTTTGCTACAGAAGACACAAAACATATCACTTCCGCTCCCTTATTAGCAACCAAGTCAATTATCAATAATAATAGCTAAACATAATAATTAGTTTCACTTTTCTGAGATTGATAACAAATTTTTTGCTACCTGGCCTTCATCATAATCAATTTTCTTTGCTTATGTAGCCAGCGCAACAGATCACTGCTCCTGAGTAAAAAAAAAATAAAATAAAAAATAAAAAATATCAACAGAAAATGAGTAACGTATGAGAACAGAATCCTAAAACCTAAATCCTAATCCAAATAGGATAAGAATCCAGTACTCACTCGGATTTGAAAATTAAAAGAAGAAACTGGAAAGAAAGTAAAATCAAGTAACAAACTGCACACTATATTTGTTTCCGTTTCCTAGCTTCATTTTGTTTTCCTTCTCCAACCCATTTGCAAACATAGCTACCAATTCTTACACCACCTTGAAACTTTCAGCCACAATTCACAACCATGAAGTCAGCTCTTGTTATTGTCTCTTTGTTTTCCTTGTTTTTCTTTTTGTCTGCTAATAACCAAGCCCATGCAGCATCTTTTTCACTTCCATACCTAAACCATCATGAAATACCCATCCATGTACCACAGCCCGAAAGCATAGCTTTCGACTGCAATGGAGCACCCTACGTTGGTGTGGCTGATGGCAGGATATTCAAGTGGCTAGGACGCCCGTTTGGGTGGATAGAATTTGCAGTCACCTCCGCCAATAGGCCTAGAGAAGTGTGCGATCTGTCAACCAGCAAAGACAATGAGCCGATATGCGGAAGGCCACTTGGTTTGAAATTTGACCTCACAACATGCGAACTGTATATTGCAGATGCCTATTTCGGACTTCTAAAGACAGGACCATATGGTGGAGTAGCTCAAGTACTTGCAACATCTGCTGAAGGATTTCCTTTCCGTTTCTTGAATGGTGTGGACATTGATCACCAAAGTGGAATGGTCTACTTCACAGACACCAGTGCTATTTACCAGAGAAGGAATTGGGAATTGTCAGTTAGTACAGGTGATAAAACTGGAAGGTTAATGCGATACGATCCATCGACAAAGAACGTGACAGTGTTGCTTCATGGCTTGGCTTTTGCAAACGGGGTGGCACTAAGCAAAGACAGTGATTTTGTTCTGGTAACCCAAACCACTGCAAAGAACGTCTTGAGGTATTGGCTTCGAGGGCCTAGAGCCAACACTGTTGATACTTTTTTCAACCTGCAAGGAGCCCCAGACAACATCAACATAAACATCAATGGAGAATTTTGGGTCGCCGAAAACAGTGCTGGAAGAGGTAAAGCGGTGAAGCTTGACGCCCAAGGAAATTTTCTTGACGTGGTAGATGGACTCAACCCTGTGAGTCACGTTGAGCAGCGTTACGGAAACCTTTGGATAGGCTCTGTGGTTAATAAGTTTATCGGGGTTATTCTTAATTTTGTTTGAACTCGAATTCTACAACTCTACAATGATGTAACTATATGTTTCTTGTATCCAGTATTGTTATTACTTTTTCTTGTAGTAAATATAAATACAACCAAATTTATTTTCAATTCAATGGAACGAGTATACCTTTCATATTGCTATTCAATTATGCGAGTCATCATAATTATACAAAAGGTGTATGCTTTACTTAAGATTTGATGCCACAAGGCATGGAGCAAAAAATGATTACAAGTCTTTTTTTTTTTTTAGCAGTTATCTGAGACACTCGGGTTGATTCTGGATGAAGTAATGTTGATGTTCGAAGCATGCTTGTTTCCTTCATAATTGAAAAGCAAGATATATATTGCTAGCTTGCTATTTTAGCAAGTCATCAAAACCTCGTTGCTTCTAGCTTCAATTCCTGGGTATATTTTGTTTCGGTGTGAATTCTGAGAAAATGAATCACACAGAATGCGAGAAGAACACCATCTTCAAGACCCATAACCTGTCAATCATGAGTACATGGCGTCAGAGAGAAGACCGGGTTTGCCGGCCTTCGACCCTCCGATGCCTAAGTCAGCCACATGAGAATAGAGATAAGGTATGAATAAGGTGAAGATGGAGACTTACCGAAATGAGGGGTGAAAACATGTATTTATAGAGATAGGGTGGATTCACCCTAAAAGTACCATTTTGCTCTTATTGGAGAGTGTATTATTATCATGCCCTCAAGGAACAGTGGAGGTTTCTTAGGCTTAGTTAAGGCCCAAACCCGTTATATGTGGCAATATGTGTCTTCTTAGGCGAGTAGGACCGATGTTGTATCTCTCACATATGATGTATTAACAAGTCCTCAAGTCCGCGGTCAAGAGACTCTCTTGGGTGAGACTTTATCTGATAGAGTATCGGAAGTACGAGCCTTCCTAGTGGCGACATAACTAGTCCCCAGTCCCCCAAGTCCCCATGCAAGGGAGGGGATGGACCATCTCCCTCTAAGTGGGGTACATCGTGTGCTGCTATAGCTCTGTCACGTTATGAGAAATCATGATGTCATGATATCTTGCCCGGAGATAGACACATGACTATGAGACATCGAGACCGTTGCTCCCGTGTAGTGTCTAGAGATTGTAGGGCGATCAGGGGTCGAAGTTTAGGTACCGCTCGGTGCCAGGTGTGGGAACTCGGGTGAGCATCTCGCTGGGGTAGCGGGTACCGGCATGTTTGTATGCCTTAGGCGTTTAGTAGCCTTTGATTTGTATCAGCTATATGCTCTAGCTAGTTGAGCTATTCTAGCATGTATGTGTTCCAAGGAGAGATTGTGGTGACATATTTTGTGGTTGCCTCTAGGTAAGTGCTAGAGGGCCTACGTACCCGTTTATGGGATCAAACCAAATGTAGTTCACCATTTCGCCATCGAGGCAAGTGTGTCATCGAGGTGTGGCGAGGAGTGCCGCTGAGGCAAGGAGGAAGTGCCGATGAGGCATGGCGAGAGGTGCCACTAGGGCATAATGATGGTGCCGATAGAGCATGTAAGGAGCTATCGGGGAAGGAGTGACTATCGTTATGGCATAGCGAGAGCATGCTAGGGAGCGTGGCAAAGATGCCGAGAGCACGCTAGGAAGCGTAGCCAAGATGTCGATGGGGCAAGGTGGGTGTTACCAAAGTGTCCCGAGAGCACACCATGAGGCGTGGTAAGGGTGCCTGATGAGGCAAGGAGAGTGTTGCTGAGTCGTGGTGAGTGTCGTTATGGCGAGGGTACCAAGTAGGCATGGCGAGTATCACGGAGGCGTGGTAAATGTCGGCATATAAGGTTGTTGCCCAAGTCCCTTAGTGCCGGGAGAGATTATGGTGGCTGGGCACCGAAACGAGGACTGATTTAGCATGGGGGATTTCCTATGGTGTGCTCGAGAGGTGAGGAATGTCATATGTCGGGAAGTGCCTTAAGCATTTTGGTGACTTGTAGGTGTCACGCACCGAGAAGTGTTTATAGACTCGTCCCAGGTGGCTGATAGATGATAGATGCCGTGTGCCCGGGGAGTGTGTTGGCACAGTTGGCTAAGTGATGCTATGTGCCGGGGAGCGTACTCGCCCCAGTTGGCTTATCTATGGTGATATTATGCTGATAAGCATTTGTATTTGGAGTAACGAGGTGTCAGAATGTCAAAGTGGAGTTTGATTGTAGTGACCAAAGTCCTTAGCGTAATCATGAGAGCACAAAGTTATGAGGATAAAAGAACCATGAGAAGCGGCCATGGAGACTCCATATGTGAGCAACCGACATGTAACCATAGAGAGTGGCGGTGGAGAGATCATAGAGATCATGCTATATATAAAGAAAAAAGAAAAGAAAAGAAAACAAAAAAGAACCAAAGAGAAACCATAAGGAGACCGTGGAAAGACCATGGAGAGTAGAGTCGTCTGTCATGAAGAGCAATCGCAGAGAGTCGCTACGAGGAGTGACTGACATGTGCAACTTTGAGAACATGTCGTGACTGTACTGGAGGATGTTGAAATATCATGGTGGTACTATATAGATCTGATGGCGTTGCGCTATGAGAAGTTATCATGGCAGGAGTGGTGCCATGAAAGATCATGATGAGGTACCTTTCCTCGAGGCGAGAATGATGTATACGCTCATGGCTTGTGTAGCTTGAAATTGTATGTTTGAGTGCTGGCTGTTTACACATGTTGTGTGAATAACCTGAGATTGCACGCTAGGGTGCTGGCTGTGTACACTCGTGGTGTGTGTAGCATGAGATTGCACGTTTGAGTCCTGACTGTGTACACTAGTGGTGTGTGTAGTCGTCTATGGCATAGTCGAGAGGCCGACATGACTGTGTGCCATGTGAAATGAAGTGTCGATGATGTTTCACTTATGTTTTGTTGGCGTAAGTTGCATGGCTCCCGACCGGTGGGGTGTCGTGCCATGATCACGACACTTGTTTGAGAGAATAAAATCATAGATATATAGCATGTATGACTTGCAATTATGTGTAGCTAGTGTCATGTGCAGAAGTGTGTGTATCAATGTGCGCGGAATTGGTTTGCAATTAAATTATGTTTGTAAGCATGCCTAATAGTCATAGATGCATTTGAAGCATGAAAATACATGTAGCATGTATAAAAAGGAGTGTTTTGGGTAACTCTCTATGTCATGTAATAAACATGCTCTAGAATATTATGATGTATGAGGCATATTATTTGTATGATAATAACTCCATTAAATAGTGTAAAGTAGGACATATCTAGAGTCGTGTAGAGCCGCTATAAATATTGTAGAAAAATTGGAGTTGATATGAGACCTCATATGTCGGTCAAAGAGCTTGGTATAAGAATCCCAATAGAGTAGTCGAACCGATAATATGACGTACTCATTGAGCTCATCATTGGAGATAATATTGCTTTGCCAAGAAGTAATATATGTGTACCGATGTAGGGAAGAGAAGCCATGATGACACAAGTATGATAGTCTGTAGTGTGTGCCGATCATATTTGGCAAGTAGATGAGTAGACAAGGTGTGGCCATTTGATAGGGGCATGACTCATGAGAACTTTGTGTCATGATGCCCACAGATAGATCATAGAGAAGTATGTAGCATTGTAGGTGAAGTGTTGTTGACAACTCGCTGTTGGAGCTTGGCTTGATATATAGTGCCGTGGGGGCATGGCAATTGAGGACTTCAGATGTTATTAATTAATTGAGCAATCTTGTTGTGTGACTAGGTGTACAGAACCCATGCTATGGAACCGACTTGGTTGACATATGGACCAAGTAATAGATATAGTTCCCATAACTCTATAGCTTCAGATGTATCATATACGTGCCACTGTATGTACCATAAAATATGTGGTTGTCAATTAGCCTTCAAAGCAATATCAGAAGTATAGGCGTGAAGTGTCTGCTTGTGAGCTAGTACATGCATAGTTGATCTATTTCATTTGGCATAAACCATCCGCAGATCTGCTAGAGAACTCTAGAAGAGCAAAGGTAATTGGCAAGGTCACGCTAGTTGCTTTGAGGGGTTAATAATAGTTTTTAGGTTATAGGGTGGGTGCCGAGAGCAAGCTGTTGCGTGCTATGACCATTTTTTTTTTTTGTGTCGTTGTGGCGGGAACCAGGAATGATAGGTGCTGAGAGTGATCCAGCTCATAGAGGATGCAATGACTCAGGCTAGCTACCTATGACTTTCTTTACTACATGAGGGAGGAAGATAAGAGTAAGAAGGCTAGGTCCCAGCCCCTTCTACGCTTCTTCTCCCCGACACCAAGAGATGGCCTGTGCCGGGAGCCGGGAGGGCTAGGATTGGTCTCGGGATAGAGGCACTGAGAGTAGGGGGCGCCGTGAACCCGGGAGGCCAGGGAGGAGCAACCGAGAGTTAGGTTGCTGGATTTTCTGTGTCCCGGGAAAACGGGAAAGAGGTACCGGGTTGCAGGGATTGGTGGGTGCCGAGAACCCTGGAAATGAGGTGCCGAGAGCCTGGGAAATGAGGTGCCGAGAGCCTGGGAAATGAGGTGCCAAGAGTCCCGAGGCAGAGATGGGTTCCGACACCAAGATAGGGTATGTGTCGGCCTGCCGGGTGTCGATACCATGGGTTGACGCCGAGATAATGAACTCGGGAAAGGAGGTATACCCTGAGAGTTGCGACACTCACTGACGATGATGTTGGTACCTTTCCAAATGGAGGTCACTGGCTCTCGGGAGCGGGAGTTGGCGCCTGGAGCCGAGGGAGGAGAGAGAGCTTGTGGTGATGTTGTTCCAGGGATGGCTTGATCAATAAAGAAAACGGAAGCTGGGTGTCCATAGCAGTTTCTGGGTGTTCACAGTAGCGGCGCGTGAGCTGGTTTCCAGCATCGTCGAGCGACAGGGAGGCCCGATTTGACTCATCGGAGGAAGACGAGTTTTGAGGTAGTGGAGGTGAGATACTGTGATGCAGTAGTACGCACAAGTGAAGGAGAGAGGAAAAGCCAGATCTACTTTCTCTCTCCTCGGGTTTTCTCTAAAACCAAGCCAGAAGTTAGACTTGTTTTGATAATCATCTGTGAGTAGTGAAAATTAAGATGTGAAGAAGGCTAGCTCCTTGTATGCGAGCAGGGAGAAGCTCGAGAAAAAAGAGAAGGTTGGCGACCGGAAAAAGAAAATTTCCAGAGAGGGAAATCTAGGCAGATTATGGATATGCTCATGGTGAGCTGTGTGAGGGTTTCCACTTGAGGCCCCTCCTTCTAGCGCCAATTGTTTCGATGTGAATTCTGAGAAGATGAATCACACAGAATGCGGGAAGAACACCATCTTCAAGATCCATAACCTGTCAATCATGAGCAAATGGCGTCAGAGGGAAAACCGGTGACAGGTTATGGGTGGATGCATGTATTTATAGAGATAGAGTGGATGCACCCTAAAAGTACCATTTTGCCCTTATTGAAGAGTGTATTACTATTATGCCATCAAGGAAAAGTGTAGGTTTCTTGGGCTTAGTTAAGGCCCAAGCCCGTTTTATGTGACAATATGTGTCTTCTTAGGCGAGTAGGACCGATGTTCTATCTCTATCATATGATGTATTAACATATTTCACTCTTGTTTTCGTTCTTTATTTCCTCTAATTTGTAGGTACGTAATTAATAATAAGGTTGAAGACTTGAAGTTTAAACATAGAAGAGTGCTGTTTGCAAATTCATACTTATGCGCTGGAACTCAAACTCCGCATCATGAATAGTTCACCAAAAACTAGCTAGCTGATCTTATAACAAAGCAAATAAGAAGCCACGACGTTTCTCACCCCAAAGTAAAGTCCTTGAAGCCATTGCACTGACTCTCCAGTGAATCTTTCAGTTTCTTCATAGTTTTAGCGTCTTTAGAAGTCAACACTGGAGTCTTTGAAATTTCGATTTTTTGTTTCAGCAACCGATCAACAGCAATTTTATGTTCGTCTATCTTTATTCCACTTCCTGATATGGAAATACGAAGCTTGTCTATCCGCTCCTCCAATCGTTCTTGCTCTCTTTTCAGCTTTTCTCTACGATTCTCTAGAGAGGCTAGAGAATCACGTAGCGATTCATACTGACATTTTTCAGCTGTTTGAAGATTAAAGGCTCTGTCAAGACGAGATTTATTGTCAGCCAACCGCTGATGCTGTACCTCTGGAGCTATCATCCTGGAGCAAGTAGACTGCATCGAATTGTAACTAGCAATATCCATCATGAGCTTGTCAACCTTGACCTTTAACGGTGAAGGATCAATCCCATATTCCGTAAAGGCATCGATCAGTTTTTCAAGTTCTACTTTGAATAGTGGAAGGCGCTCTATGGGATTCTTTAGCACAATCTGCTTGATGTGTTCCAACAACTTCGACGTTGCTTTGCGGCGAATCTTAGAGATTATATGCTCGGCATCAACATTGTTTCTGTCAGAAGAAACATCCTTGGAAGGGGAGATCTTGTTGGTGTGTTCCATTGAACTTTGCCTCATACACAACCCTGTAGGGCAGGGACAACATTATATCAGTCACCTAAGTTGAATGGAACACTACATAAAAGCTAAGAAAAATTAGAGGTTTAGGGTTTTGGATAGTACTTACTTCCAAAGCCAGGACATGAAGCATGTACGGATTCGGATTTGTCCCCTTTCTCTTCCATGAGAAAGCTAGGAAATGTCTTCAATTAATCTTTGTACAAGTTGTAAGGTAAGCCATCCACAGGTGAATCATATAACGGAGAGCGCGATAGGAAAATCCCAAACCCTAACCCTAATTATTAAATCATATAACGGGAAGAGCATAACAATTTCTCTAGGACGGATCTTTCTGCATGAAGAAAGCAACGTGAAAAACATCAGAAACATATATAAATATATAACACAGTGCTACACTGCTAGTGCTATTACATATCGATCAAAGTGATGGCATGGTGTAACAGCTAGTACACTAGTAAACTGTAGAACTAGGATGAGTGAACAAAGGCATTTACAATAAAACTTGCAGTGCAGTGTCTGTGGTCTCACAAGAATGCTTTCTCACAAGAATGATTATAATCAAAACTTGAAATTGAGAAAGGAACAATTGTTTTTCTTCTTTTTTGCTCACTACAGGAAAGAGGGGTGCTCTTACGTACCATATAATGGATGCAGAAGTACCTCTAGAAAATAAGATGGAAGAGCTTTACTGCGCAGAGAGTGATACACGAAAGATCAGAATTTGAGAGAGAATAATGCTATCGAGTATCTGTATATTCCACATTTCCACAACTGATCATGATCCGAAGTTGAACAAATCATATCAAATCTATGCGCCCTGATGTGAGGACATCTGTTAGGGTCCAATTGTTGATTTGGGCTTCGATTCTCTCTAGTTTTCATTCTGCTATTAGCTGACTAGCTGATCGATGTCGTTCTGTTTAACTATATGTTTGTCGTTTTGTTCATTGGACTGCTAGCTACTTTGTGAGTCCAGGTAAATAATTGGTAACAGATCAACATGAATTACTGACGTACTAAGATAAAAAGAAGAAAACAAAAAGAAGAAGCAAAACCTAGAAAATTAAGGTAGCTCCTAATATATACAAAAAAGAAGGTAGTATAAGAGGTAAAGTTCATGAGGTCTGTGACACATAAACATTGTATACTCAACAATGGCGTCTCCTGTATTTGCATCAAACCAAACCGTATGTGCTAAAACATAGTCACGAGCAAACCGAAACAATCCGGTGCCTCCAACAATCGGCATCTCCCTCACATCGTTCATCACTGGATTCCTCCCGAGAATGCTAATGCTACTCCCCTTGTACTTACCCTCCACAAACACAAAATTCATGACCATAAGTAGTGCAATCTCCTGTTGTGCAGCCACGGAGTAAAACCCTTGCGCTCGTCCGATGATCTTCGACTTGGGATCTTGCTTTCGGTGAGTGCATCATCAATCATCAAGGTACTACCGAAGCCGCTGTTTCGCGAGCCGATAATTCTGACAGCACTTGGAGTTTTGCCACTAAGAATGTCATGGAAGAAAAAGTGGAGGTGGCTCGTTTCATCTTTATTCTGATCTGCCTTGAAGAATTGCCTGATTAGAACTCCATCAGTGGAAAGGAAAAAGGTGGAGAATATTGTGAAGAGAATGAAGAAAGGAAACGAAGACATCTAGTGTCTCTAGGGTGGGTGAGATATGGCGTATGGAAGCAATTTTTTTGCGCATTTTAAAGGATTGGGAAGTGGTAAACTGATAGTTAAGCGAAAATTATTCTCTGCACCAGTGGGATAGCTGCACCAAACATCTGGCCGTTGATTTCAACACGTGGATCAGTTTTTAGAATTAGGCGTTAGTGGGCGTTAAATGGCTATTAGAGCCGCGCGTCGTATGGGTCGAAGAGATCTGGGAAATTCAATTAACCACCTCCACCATCTTCTTCACTCCCTTGATGTCAACCTCCTTCGCCAAGCTACTTGGTTCGTCTCGGTCCTCCAAAGACCGCTTGCCGGACCCATCCGAAACCACTGACGCAATCGGTTGTGGCTATCGTCGAACATAAATTATAATTTCCTTCGTCCTCTGGGGATGTTGGTGAAGAACATGAATTCTTCAGGGTCTTTAATTATGTGGTGGTGGTGCTGATTGTACGAGTTCGATCGAGGAAGGAGAAGAAGAGATAGAGCTTGGTGGGGGTTACGGTTCTTTAACTGTTAGTAAGGGAGTGCAGGGGAGAAAGGGAAGAAAGGGTCTGCATCAATCATGATTTATGGGTTTCTCCCAACACCATCAAAATGAGTTTTGATATATGGGTTGTTTCCTCCTCCGCATTGGGTAGACCGAAAAGTTGCCCGAGCCGCCGGAAAACGCAGAAGACCGCCGAGCCTCCGAGTCTTCGATCATGGAGGGAGATGAAGATGACATGGAGAGGATCGGGTCATGGTTAGCGTTGGATGTCGAGGAGACGGAGGTGGTCAAAGAATGGGGGCATGGGGCGGCAGATTTAAAGAGGGGATTTGGCGGTCGAAGGAGAAAGGGAAAGAGATCTGGATGTGGTTTTCAGTTTTGAGGGAGATGGGCAGATGACTGTGTAATCAAGGGAGATGAGAGATGAGGAAGAGAAAAAAGGCCATTCGCAGCTAAAGTCGTTTAGCTTGCACGCGCTCTCAGGCGTCATGGTGCAGCTGTCCCAGTGGGGGATGGAATGGTTTTAACATCACTCCAAGGGTGGCCTGGTTGATTTATATTCAATCAAACACTGCTTTAATTTGTGTCCGTATAGCTTTTTAATCAATTTTCTGTTGGGGTTTGCTTCCATCCTTTTGAAGCAAGAATGATTCATGAAGTCCAATCATTAATTTTGATTTTTTTGTTGAGTTAGTGATCTTTGTACAGGATCCTATGAACATGACTACGTAATTAAATTAAGCCATATAATCATCTCGTATAATTTTAAGGACCCCGGCCGCCGAAAGCCATATTTTCTTTCTTAAATTCTTTACAGCAATATAAATTAAGCTTACAAGCTAGTAATGTGCTCAAGTAGTCATCTTTTAGCATCATATATAGGTCGAAAGGATGAATTAAGTCACTTGTGCCTATTTTTTCATGTTTTCTCTTCGTGGGTAAGGATTATGTCTCCCTGATCTTTTGGTATCAACAGGTTTCGAAGATACAGATGGACAAAAGTTCACCCAAAAAAAAAAAAAATCGTCACTGTCGTTTTGATCTATCATTCGAGCAAATTCATGCCACCCTTTATGCTTAACAGTGATCTTCAACCTAAGTGGCTAACTTATCTCAGTAGATTAGTCTTTATCTCTTTTATACGTACTCATCACTCCATTAGCAGCTAATTTTCTTGGAATGCATGGGTTGTTTATAGAGCCATACACACACACACACGTACGTATGTCCTTGCTCCAAGACTGGGTTAATTACTAACTTCAGGTAGTTAAATTAAGCTGGAAAGTCATTGAGAATTTAAGATATATATGGAATTTTGAAAACAATGATGAACAAGAGTTTGGTATTGTAAAGTTATGTGAAACCTAAGCTAATGTTGCATATGATATTGACAACTTCAAGTCTTCAACAATGATAATAATTGTTTTTCTTCTTTAAGTATCAATCATTTCAAATAGTCTCCAGTAACCTAACATACACCATGTCA
Source organism: Fragaria iinumae (assembly GCA_009720345.1). Classification (NCBI taxonomy): domain Eukaryota; kingdom Viridiplantae; phylum Streptophyta; class Magnoliopsida; order Rosales; family Rosaceae; genus Fragaria; species Fragaria iinumae. The sequence continues at coordinate 2,878,075 of CM019123.1, forward strand.
ATGTGCTCCTGCTACACCTATTGGTCACAGATGAAAGGTTCAGCTAGAGTGCACAAATGCAAAAGGTCGACTGATCGAGCTCCTTACAAGTTACAACATTATTAGGATTTGATAAAAAAAAAAAAAAAAAATACAACAACACTTCCGTCACCATGAAAAATACAAGAATCCAATTTGAAATGAAATTCATGACATTTGGAATATCCCAAATTATAGACTTTGTCAATTAAATCCTAATTTTACCATGCCACCGAATTTGTATTCTTAATAATTCCTACATAAAAGACCGCAACTGATCACAAGAAAACTTGTTAAACATGGACGTTGTTTCAATGATCCGGAGAAGCTTTGACGAAATTCATGACAAGTTTGAGAAACTCTGCTGCTGTTTGCCTCTAAAATGTATTTTTTGCCCAAGTCCTAATTGGCCAGAACAAGACAGGCTTGATCAGCTGCCAGCAGAGACGAGTAAGATCAGCTAAAAGGGTTTCATTGTCATCAACAGCCAAGCTGCTGTAAATGGGGAGAGATTTGATTCGGCATCTTTCGGAGGATTTGTGTATCAAAAAGCCTATGTGGAGTTTTTCTGTTCCAAGGAGACGCTGAATGTTCTTACCGAAAAATGCAAGGCTCCTCCATCTCTGAGCTACATGGCTTTGAACAAACAAGGGAGTTGTTGGATATCTAATCTTGATCAGAATCATATCAATGCAGTGGCATGGGGAGTCTTCCCTACGAAAGAGATAATCGAAGAGACTGTCGATGCGGCTAGGTTTAGGGTTTGGAAGGATGAGGCTTTTGAAATTTGGTCAGAGGAATTACTTGAACACCAGGGGAACAACTACTTCTTGGTGAGCCTGGTAGATAATGACTACATTCATGGCGACCTTTTCACCATTTTCGCTGATTTCTAAATGGGTTGCTTTGTTAAGCTTTCTTATGAAATCGAAGGGACTACTGGTGCTTGCTTTCCATGGGTTTTTCTCTTAATTTGTAGGGCGTAATTGCCAATTTGTTACCCAAGCTTTCATTGTAGTGTCAGTTTGTTACATTTTATTTTAGCCAATTTGCTACCATTTCTATCAAATTTGTTACTTTAGAGTTTCAAAATTAACCAATTTACTTATCAAATTTTCAAAATCAACCAACTTTAACCTTGTAGTTTTCACAATTAATTCATGTTTGGATAAAAAAATGAATAAATTAAAATGATGAAAATGTAGCAAATTGGCTAATTTTGAAAATATAAGGTAGCAAATTGGCAGAAATAATACTTAGGGTAGCAAATGGCTAATTGTGAAAACCTAGGGTAGCAAAATTGGTTTAAATGAAACCTAAGGTAGCAAATTGACATCAAGATGAAAGGTAGGGTAGCAATTTGGTTAAAAAGCCTAATTTGTAGTATTTGTCATCCTTGTAGGTTTTTTATGTAGTTAAGGTCATCTTCGTCTGTTGCTCGATTTGGCAGCTAGTACGTACTAGTTAGGGAAGTCTGTATATTTGGTCTGCTCTAAAGCCACTCTATGGTGTCAAGTAAAATTTAAAAAAAGGGTGCGTCTATTGCCACCCCACAAACCACTTTACTCACCCCACACGTTGTTGATTTATTGAAATACTAAAATGCTCTGATGTAAAATTACAGTAAGGGACAATAAGTTGTTATAAATTACAAAAAAATTTCTTTTTATTTTTTATCTTTTTGTTTTGGATGAACACAAATTTCATTACTCTAACCAAGAATTATTATATTCGGTCGTGAGTCTGAAGACATTAGCATTTAACCTGAAGATGAGGTAAATTGTTTATATTTTTTTTTCTTTGTTGATGATTCGTCTATGCCTTTACTCATTATTTCTCATGTCGACTTTGTATATAAATTTTCATGGACTGATGAAGTATAAACTATAGAGAATGAGAGATAGCAAGAGAATCGAGAATCATCATATTATTCATTGATAAGAGCCCATTATATATGGAATTACAAAGTACCAATATGGTAATGATAAAGAATACATAGTCATATTATAACTACATATCCTGATGGCATAATTAAGGCCAAGACACACATATGAAATATCCTAAAACAATGTGGAATATCCTAGAACACTATCCATTGTGCCCCGCACCGCTATGCCGGTGGTGCTGACATATCACCTCGTTAAAAACCTCGTCAAGTAACAAAAACCTTGTGAGAGAAAAACTAAACGTTGATCGTAGGAGAAAAAGAGTACAACACACCCTTCACATTTGATAATGACATGTATGTATGTGCTAGACTCCTCCTGATCTTTACATCAATCATAGGGATATTCAATAACTTAGCATGTCAATGCTTTTTAACAAGTCTTCAAATGTGGCATTGGGTAGTGATTAACTAGATCATGGTGTATTGTCCTCGAACATGATCTTTTACACTTAGATCTTGAGGAGAATGCCGCTTGTGAACTCAAAATATAAGTTCGCGCTGGAAATCAGATTTCCGTGCAGCATGACCTTCGAGTACTAGAACAGCCGTAACTTCCTTTAGAAAATATGTATGAATGAACCGTAAAAGGTTTTGGAAACTAGACTCATTTAGCTTTCCAACCGTATATTACACACATTCTGGTTTGTCAGGAGTTGCTCACAAAGTCCCGTCGAAGTTGACTGTTTTGGCAAAATCAGATTCTCGGACAGATCCGTCCTACTTTACGAAAATGGCTTTAACTCACTCAATATTATAGGTATGATCAAATGGTTAGTGTTCTTGGAAAGTAGACATATAGACCTTTCAAATGGTACCAATTTCACAGTTTTCCAGTAAGTGAGATGTCTTGTAGGTTTCGTGGAAGTTGACCTACAAAACTTGACAGATTCTGATTTCGCTTTTGATGTGTCTTTCTTATGTAGGGATAGAATAAGCCTTAACCTTTCATACCATTAAGTCTTTGAAAGAATGAAATTGACATTACATTAGAGTTGCGTGGGTGCATCCAGCCACTACCTTGATATTCCTTCACACTCATCTAAGAGGGAGCGAAGCTGCTCGACCACAAGGAAGAGAGTAGAAGACTATAAAGGAGAACTTGGTGTTACAAGTTTACAGTGAGTGAGATGTCAAGTATTTCTTATTGTGTTAAGTACATTGATGCGTCTTATTGTACTTAGATGAGAACTTCATCACTTAACACATATTTGTCATCTTTCTTTAGACAAAACAACGGATCTCTCTTTAGAGTATGGACTTTGACTAATCAAAGGGTATATGTAGACCTCACTTTCGTAAGAGCACCTAAGCCGATTGATGGAAAATCATCATCAATACAGTCATGTAGTGTCTTTTCAAGACCGTGTCCTCTCAAGATCTTTTTCATTCTTAACTTTGGATGTTTGATACATATTGGCATCTCTTGGTTCATCAAGAGTCCATGTAAATCCGGAATCATCACGCAAGGGCATTATTCATCATATCCCTTCCCAATCAAGTATTTACTTAATGTGCATTTTAACCTCTCTTGAAAATGCACGCTCCTGTGGTCTGGAGGCACTTAATTTGGGTGAATGAAGTCTATTCAAGACCTTCATGTATATCTCTCATCTCATAGAGATGTTATTATAACCACATTCATAGGCTACATGTTCAGTTATTCAGAAACTACCAAACTGACAAAGTAGTGGAGTGCAATGACATCCAATACGAGAGCATATCTCATCGTAGTCGATCCCAGTGCGTGTTAATGAGAGACATTGCGTCATAAGGTGAGTCTAAGCTCTTGTTCTCACTACGCTATCTAACAAAGGCATAGTTGATAGGGTTTACACTTGCGGTATCGACATCACCTGTTCAAGGACCTATCTCTTTGTTATCCATCAACAAAGGGTGGTTCCATAGTAGACTCATTATATCACGTCCTCATGTACACTAATGTAATACTTGTAGAGATCTCTATATGAATTGGATTTAACATTGAGGCATCCGCCAACGATAATCACAATTTAGACTTCATGAGACGGATTTGAGTATCACTGATCAATGGATCAGGTTGTGCCAAGCTCGCTTTCTTCCTAGTGCGAGAAAGTATCGAACCTAAGGGCCTCCCTCCTTTTGGGGAGCCACACGGCCTTGTGACACCAATTTTGCCACTATATGGCATCACCATATATATCACCATCCATGGTGATGGCGCCAATACCAATTTCTTTTGGTTGCGCCATGTCCTCTTGATAGGACATCAATCCTTGCAGACATATTTGCAGCATGTGATCTCGTTACTTTAACAGTTGAAGCATTTGAGATCAAGATGAGACTTAGTAGGGACAAACCACGACAATTCACGTCGTTCCACTTGAAGAGTTGTGTTCTTATCTCCCCCTAACAGCGGGAATACTGTCTCATCAAAGGGACAATCCGCAATATAGCGGTGAAAGAGATCGCCTGACAAGCTTTCCACATAGGCGGATTATAGGTGGAGGTTCATATTCAACCTAAGTACTTATTTATCTCAAATGACCCATCATTGTACGCAGTGACAGTGCGATTTGGCACCTAGAAATAACATCTAGTCGAGCTTAAGGATTGGAGATCCGTTTCAATCCTGCCGAGCTCAAGGATTGCAATTTCGTGTCAATCCTTGTCTATAGTCACGAGCTGTAGTGCAAAAATATTCAATGATGCTGGGTCGTAAACGAATAGTAAAGCTACATGTGATATAACCCTGAACGAAAGTATTGGTGCGCATCTACCAATCTTAAGACTATTATCGTAGTCATTTTCCGTGAGACCAAATAGGTTATAGGATGACAGGTATTTCTGATGTCCCGAGTTCCTCAGGGACAACAAGTTTTGTTGTTGTCCCTCTTCAATTTTTACAAATAACTTTTTTTTTTTAAAAGTAGTGAGCCCCTAGAAGTATAAGCAGCATAAGCAGTAGATAATAGTGTAACACATGACCAGTGTGTTAACACTTCAACCAACACCATAAAGCATTAAAAGGTGTCTGCAAGTTGGTTGTATCTATCTACATAGTTTGATGTAAGAATGGAATGTCCACTTTTGTGTCATTTAACATAGAAGGGTCTTACTCCTAATTTAGCTAAAAAATCAAAACGAGCAATGAGACATCGAGGAAAGGCCGGTGCCCTCAATTGCTTGAGCAATTGACCGGACGGTCTCCAGGAAGTTGGAGCCGTGTTCAGGTGATGTCAATGTCTTCCAGGTGCCGCCATTTACAACCATGGCATCACCATCATGCTTCATGGTGAAGTTAAATCCCGAATGTCTTTGTTTTGAGCGGAAGAATGGATGTCCATGGGAATTTAAAGTAGCTCAAAATTCGGACAATCATATCTCTTCTAGGATGACCGAATTTTTCAAAACCAAAGCCTATATGAGATGGTATCTTAAATATCATGTTTGGCGACAACATGAGATTCGATATTCGAATCGTAGTGACATAAAATCCACTAGATTTACTCATGAACTTCTCCAAGATATACACAAAAGAACTCTTATTCATTCTCACAATGTGTTTTTAAATGAAAACTATTAGTATGAATGTCTTTAAAGCTCAACATGGTTTGGTTGCCTCTCGATGCATAGACGGCATCTATGACGTTGATCATAGTGCCATAAGACATAAAGATGCAAGCTAAACCACGTCCCTAAATGACCGTATGATTCAATTATTGTAGTCACATATGATTTATAAAGGCACAAAATCTAAAGATAGTAGCCGATTCCTTAGAATGTTGTGGATAGTTCCACTATCTGCGAGGAACTCAATGTCTATATGAGATATACCTTAAAAAAGGAGTAGATAAGTGAACCACTTGAACCATTTAGAAGAATTGAAAGAAGCTATGAAAAGCTGTAATCCCGAGAGTGCATAAACATTTCCGTGTAGAATGACCTTTGCGCACTATAACAGTCATAACTTCTTCGTTAAAATAGATATTGACAAACCGCAAAAATTTCTGAAAACTAGACTCGTAGATCTTTTCAATGATATAAAGCGAACTGTCTAGTTCGTTTAGAGCTGTTCACAAAGCTCAAACAAAGTTGGCTGTGCAGAAGGGACAGATTGCTGTTTTTCGCAGATTTGACATATGCAAAGCAATGAAGGTCGCGGATGGCGTGTGGGCATATGCCGAAGCCGAAATGACGTGTATATGATCAAAATCAAGTCCTTTTGGTCTTTCCAAGGTTGTAAACTCCATGACTAGTTAGCGAAAGCTCTTTGACATGAACAAAAACTAACTCAGAGGACCTAGAGGATTCGATCATGATGATGATTGTCTAGTTTTGATAAGTCTTCAACGTCTTTTACAAGACGGCAATTTGTTTAACAGTGTAGGGGGATCCAAAATCAAAAGCTTTCGGTAACTCCAAGTCAACATGAACAGGCATGTTCGTGGAGGGTCGGTAGTGCTAGGCACACTTAAAACCACTATCTCCTTAATTTCATACAATTCTAAGACATCACACTGAGCTTGGATGAGCCTAGTTGAACATTTGATGATGGAAAATCCGCTATAGGGTAGAAGACTTAGCCGGAAAACACGTGGGCGATCCTCCTTGAAGATACAGTACCGTGCGTCATCTTGATTGTAAATCAATACGAACCATAAGAGGAGAATAGTTTTTCTCAAGACATTCATTATTGCTAATGTGAGTATATCGAGGTCTCGAATAAATTAAGGACATCACCACGACGTCTTATTACATATAACTTGGAAAGAAAATCAATGTCTTGCCGATGACATCAAAGTCATGGGTAGCTAGAGCTGGATCCGAATCTTTGAAATCCGCGATCATGAGGATGACATTATTGTCCTCATATTGATTTTCCGTACCTTTTTGTATGCATTCACAATTTGAGGATGAGCTCGACAACTCCTCAACTAGTGATCTGGAGATCCACACAGTTGCATTGTTCAGAGCTGGCATGAGTAGTTTTGACAAATTGGTGTCTAGACTCGGAGTGTCGCCATTAGGGCCAGCGGCACCTAACCCATTTTTCTAGACATCGGCGCGGTTTTTTTTCCGTTACCGTGACCCATATTGTTTTCCCCACACTAGGGGACAATCTCATGTGCGTAGGCCAATATGTTTATCTCAATAGCGTATATGCAATTCCTGTTTGCAATAATATGATCAAAATCAAGCCTCGTCAGTAATTCTAAGAGAGTAAACTGAAACATAAACCAACTTGGAGGACCTAGAGAACTTAATGATGATCGAATCCACTAATGATTATAGATCATGATGCCTCAAAATTTCATCGACAATGTGTAGTCAAAAAAAGGTGGTAAACAATCCACTTGACTAGTAACTCAACAAGTTGAGTTAGATGGACGTTTCAAGAAACGCTCCATGTGTGCATTCCACAGTACTTTATGGTCATTACTTTTTGCATAAATTGCCTTTGAAGGCTGTTGTCGATGTGGCGCCTCAAAAATGTGAGCGCGAGAGAGGTGTAATATCGGCATCTAGGCTTGTTAGTCTAGGGGTCAAAACATGTGGTTTAATCCTTTCCAATGAAAGGTTACACAGATACCAAGCGAAGATTCGCCTTGGGCACTGCGTACGTCAAAACTCAAATGAGCAGAATACGACATTGCTCTTGCATACAAAACCAACCTGTTATGAGACTCGATAAAGGTCACAAACAATGCTTTTAATGGTTTGTCCTTCTCGATGATCGATCAAACACGATCCGAGGAAAGATCGGGGTTGATTACACACAACTTGGGCAAGGAAACAAGAGTGATCAAACACACTCTTGACCCGCGAATAAAATTTCGGGATTTTGGTACCTGCAATTTACACAGATCCAAACAAAAGAATGGATGAGGAGAAGGGGAAATTATTTTATCCCCCGAGTTATTCAAAATTAAATAACTGTAATATTAAAGTTTACTTGCTAGTTTGCCAAATAAACTGTGTTTATATGAGTTGCTTTGCAATTGTCATGCTTAATTCCACGTGCATGCGGCGAAGTTGCTCGTGTAATTCCGTTCCGATTCGTCGCGCGATAATTTCATGAAAAATAAAAACATATGGTTAGTCATATTCACCATATGTAATATAAACAAGAAATAATGAATAAGAATGAGTTTAGGGTTGATCGATCGGGTCCGCAACGAGTGAATGCTGAGCAGCGTGCGTGCAGCGGACAAAGTTGCCGGAGAAGGTTGACTGGCGGCCGGGAACGGCAGCTGGTGAGTGACGGTGGCGGAGCCGAGGGGGGCTGACAGGCTTTTTCAGAAAATTTTGGTAGGATTTTGGCTATTAACTCTAGGGTTAGAACAAAGTGCATGATAACGTGATGAAGTATAAACTATATATAGAGAATGAGAGATAGCAAGAAAATCGAGAATCATCATATTATTCATTGATAGGAGCCTTTTATATAGGGAATTGTAAAGTACCAATATGGTAATGATAAGGAATACATAGTCTTATTCTAACTACATATCCTGATGATATAAGGCCAAGGCACACATATGAAATATCCTAGAACAATGCGAAATATCCTAGAACATGGACAACTATTGTACCGTATTTATAAACAACGGATAGATCAGTTCAAGAAACGTAGAAGTATGGAATGCGTTGCTACTAAAGATACATTTACAGACATTGTGCATCTTGATATCGACTGATACCATTGAGTTGTTAAATTTGAGAATTTTTTCTAGTTATTTTACTTGGGTTTATACTTTCATGTGAATTTTTGTTCACTTGGTGATTTTACTTACCTTGAGCAAATCTGAATTTGACAAAATATATGAAGAGAATGTAGGGTGAACAAAGTAGAATTGAGAAAATGGTTTTTTAGATATTGTTAACAAAGTAGACTTACAATTAAAATTATATGAATGGGGTATGAAGAGAATATAGGGTGAGAAAAGTGGGTTGTGGGGTGACAATAGACGCACCCATAAAAAAATTATTTAGAGCATCTCATGTAAAACTATAATTATCTCTATTTAGAGGAAAACATCAGTTTTTTGCTCCAATAACTCATGGAAAGCATCTTTTTTAATACAAAAGTGGGAAGAGAGAGAAAAAAAATACTCTATATCTATAGAATTTTCAAAATTTGTATATTCATAAATTTTTTTGTTTGCCTGCATTATCTCTCTTTAGAAAAGAAAAAAAGTCACGAAATTAATACATTTAACATGAGATTTGAGGTTCGATTTGAATAAAATATATAATATTTATATAGATTCATTAAATTATACAGAAATTATTTATTTAATATTTTTTTTGTCGAAGAAAATTATTTAATTTTGCATAATAGAATAGAAGAGTTGTTGGAGTTTGACTCCCATTTTTTTTTTTAGAGATTTTGTGATTTCCTCTTCTATACTAGAGAACTAATATAAGAGCTGTTAGAGATGCTTTTATTAGCATGGTTCACTAGTTATCATTCTATCGAAGCTTCTATCAAATTATTTTCTCTAACTATCCTATCATCACTGGCATGGTGATGACGAAGCGAAATCCGATCCCCGGATGAGATGAAAGTCGGCGAGACTCTCTTCGACCTTGAGTTTGATCGCATTTGAATTTTTTTTCTCAGTTGCACCTCGATTTACACACAAACACACATACTCTTTTGTTCAATTAGATAATTCACGTTGATGTGTTTTACTATTTAAACTAGTTTTTTAGATTTTAAATTGTCTTTTTTTTTTAATCAAAATATTAATGATTTCATTCATAACACATGTAGAGATTACAATGTGAATCAATCTACTGTCTTGCGTATAAAAGACAAATAAAATCATGTGATACACAATTAGATAGTAACCCCCTAGCAAACTTTCGCTCACGAAGTACCACACTTGAGCCTATAAGTAACCACATAATAGACCATAGGCCCTTATTCTAAAACAAGGAAAGGAAATGCAAAAAATTAACAAAATAGAAAATTAAAGGTATGGGCCCAGGCCCATCAACTAAGAACACCCAAGACTTGGGCACCCACTTATTCAGCTGCCAGGCGCTGCGTCGTCTTCGATGGCCGACCCCGTCAACATAACCACAACGCCCTTCCACAGCTTGCAAGCACGAAGCTTCGAATCGAACCAGCCCTCAGCTGATACAGATTCGCTCCGCTATCACTTGCCTTCACACAGTCGATCCAACCACAGTCCTTAACACCAGTGAACCAAACACTATCAAAGAGGATAACCGTGAAGTCCACTGTATCACCACCACCCAAAGGACGTCACATCACATTGAGTCCTCGACGATCACCCCTTGCCGCCTTCACGGTCAAGCACAATTGTCCATGCTTCGCTTAGAAGCCTCCAGCCGCGTCGTTGCCATGCTCACTCATTATTGATATAAATTTCTTCATAGAAATATCGGAGTAGGAGAAATTGAAGTGCCAAAGCAATCATCATCACATTCGGATTGACTTAAGTAACATCAGTCATGTTCACCTAGATTCGTAGTCAGTCACCATTAGATTTAAATCTAATGGTGGGAAGAATTAATTTTTAGTAGAGTTGTTTTGTTTTCAACCCTTGGATGTTAATCTAATAATGACCGATCATAAATCTCTTGGTCAATGACTGACCCTGTGAACACTACTCTAAATAACATATCTTGGTTTTTGAGCAGCAGTAATAGGTCTTAGGTAAATCTTTTAGCTTCATAGGAATGCACTCGAGATTCAATTTGCTGCCACTAATTGCGTCATTTGCTATGTTGTTAAGCCCGTAACCACTTTCATTGCCTAGTTATTTTATAAATTAAAAAGAAAAATGAATAAGTAAAAATATGAAAATTGTATATTAAGGGTTGTGAAATCCACACACCCCAAACTGAAATCCAGACACCATTTTTCTTTTTTTGGTTAACACATTTACAAAAAGACAAAGTTTAAGTCACTAAAAGACAAAATTTAAGTTACCAAAAAAGGAAAAAAAGTGTGTGGATTTCAATTTAGGGTGTGTGAATTTCACATCCCATTAAAAATTGTGGTATAAGGCATAACAATATAATTTTAGTCATGAAGTGTTGATATTTAGAATCAGAGTAGTATTCATCTGGTGAGTTACTGACCAAGAGATTCATGGTCAATTACCATTAGATTACATACAAAGGTTGAAAACAAAACAACTCTACTTAAAAATAATTCTCTCCACCATTGGATCTACATCCGACCGAGGGTGACTGACCATGAATCTCTTGGTCAATTTACTAACCAAGTGATCATTACTGTTTAGAATATATAGTTTTGGAATTAATATATAATCTAATAAATCTATTGATACAAAATCAATTTATCTATGGTATATTAAATATTGTTTAAAAAAAAGTGTTTTACCGAATAACTAAATGTTTACACTCGGAGCGAGATCGTTTTCCTCTTTAAAAAAATAACTAAGATAAAAGGTAAAAAGGTAAATTAGTCATTTTAAAATAATAATATGCATGTCGTCAGTCTTTTTAATGAAACTAATGGTTACATATACTGTTTTTCGGTCAGGATAAGAACGTGAGATACCATTTTGAAGTTTTTGAAATGTGAGACAAAAGTTTTGTTTTGCTAAAAGATGAGAAACTGTTTGGACTATTTTTCCTTAAAGAGAGAGAGAGAGAGAGAGAGAGAGAGAGAGGAAATTTAATGTTGAATACTCAATTCTTGATTAGTTATAGCAGGGTATTAACCCTAAATGCAAAAAAAATACAAGAGAAGATAAAATGGAGAAGAAAATGGTGACATATTCGATGATCCATCTAACAATGGACAAGTTTCAGCCAAGTAGTAGCTGTTGTTTACGCCTAGATTAATATTTTACTGGACAGTAAATGTCTATGTGAATATTAATTACATTCTTGGTCCATGTCATACCGACGAGCCCAAGTTCTCTAAGTTTACAAATGTCGGCCCGCTAGGGAGACCACGCGAACTGAGTTAGACTTCGCGCGGAACGAACTGCATGCGAATTGGACTTCACTTGGCTCGCGCGCGGAATGGACATAGGCGGACTGCGCATTTCGCGTGGAACACTTAGCTCGCGCGCGGAATTACTATTCAACACTTCGCGTAGGCGAGGCGAGATTGACTCTCCGCGTAGGCGAGACGAGGCGAACTGGCGAACTGGCTCGTGTAGAGAACTTCGCGAGGCAGCGACATGGGGAGTCCGCGCGCACCATGACAAACGTCGAAGACTGTAACAAGTCTTTGACATGCTTCGGGCCAATCCCTGTGGCCATTTTAAGGCTCGCGAGCTGCAATAGCCCGTGAAGTGGACGTGAGCTACAGAAGCACGCGAGATAGCATCATGCAGTAGCCCGCGAGATGAGGATACTCCTAATTCCAATTCGCATAGGAGTCTACAGTTGGCAGCGCGGAAGCAATGCCCTAAGCGAAATAAAGTGTGCGAACTGGACATGTGTCACAAGATAGTTGGTTCGCATAGACAGAACAGTGCCCTTGTGCTACAGGGTTTCAAAGTCCGACTTGGATTCTAATCACTTTTCTTCTGCTGCAAGTCGAACTACTATAAGGGGCTCGAACCCTAACAGAGACTCTCTCAAACAATACACAAAAACACAAATACAACTGAAACCAGTTACCCTTCGAGCTCCTCGAAACCCTAACCCTAAGCGCCGTCGCCTAGGTTCCCCTCTTCAGAGCCCTCCGGACTCTATATCCCAGCTTCTCTCTGAACTCCCTATAGTTGCTCTTCTCGCGCCGTCGTGAGTATCGATCGCTTGTGCTCGTAAATCCTCGTTTGAGGTGGCACCTGTAACCCCCTTCGCCTGATCAAGAAGTCAAGCGCACCCCTACTATTCTTTCCTCGTCCGCGAGGTGGCACGCCCGCAACTCCCCCTTCTCTTTGTTCGCTAGAAACCTCTGCTCCGCGCGCTGAGAATCGTGGCCAAAACATTGGCACGCCTAGTGGGACAGGGAGTACAAGCGATTCATCTAGGGAAACCAGGGTAGTCTCTGACGTTACCTTCATGGGGATCGGAGAACGGAAGCAAAAAATGCGATAATGAATTAGGACGAATTGCAAGAAAAAATAGCAGCTAACCAAGAAAAAATAGCGGCTAACCAGGAAAGAATAGCTGTCATCCATAGGAGAAGTGTCGAACGAGCGGCTGCCATCCGCAAGCGACAAGCTGAGCGGGCAGCCAGAGAGGCTGCTGAAGAAAATGAAAAGGTTTTACAATGCCTAAATGTAAAGCCTATAGTTGACGAGCATGTCCTTACCAAAAAGATTGAGTTGCCTAGCAGCCAATCTCATGGTGAAGAATCTTCTTTGGATGAACCTACGTCCGAAGAACCTGAGGTCGAGGTCGTTGAGATTATGGGTAATTATCCTATCTCAAAGATCGGCGGTGTTCCTCAGGAAAAGGAGCTTGAAGATAGGACAGAACAGTCCATCTTTGAAGAAGAAATCGGTTCGCACAATGAAGGCGAACCACAACTTTGCATGATGGCGAACCACAACTTCCAACATGATCAAGGGTATGATCAACTCAAGCTTTGTCCAATTACTGGACGTGATCAAGACGCCGCCCCAAATCACGACAAACAAAATGCGATAATGGATTGGGACGATTTGCAAGAAAAGTTAGCGGCCAGCCGTGAAAGATTAGATGCCTTCCATAGACATCATCTCGAGCGAAGAGTTGTCGTCCAAAGAAGATGTGACGAGCGAATGGTTGCCCTTCTCGAGCAATTCGCTGAGGAAAGGGCTGCTCGAGCGCCTGCTAAAGAAAAGGAAGAAGCCGAAAGGAAGGCTTTTCTGGATCAGTCTCATCAGTGGTAGGATACCATGAAAAAGGCTTTACAACGCCAGAATGCAAAGCCTATGGCTGGTGAAGATTCTTCTTTGGATGAACTTACGTCCAAGGAAGAAATTGCTTTGTCAATCAATGACAAAGTATCTAAGGACAAGGCCGGCGAAACTTTTTATAATGATCTTATTTCAAAAACCGACGTTGTTCCCCAGGAAGATAAGTTTGAAGGTAGGACAGAACAGTCCACCTTAGAGAAAGAGAGCGGGTCAGACACTGGTGATGAACCGCAAGTTCGCATGAAAGGTGACTCAAGAGCCAGCTTTCCTATGCGAGATGTATATGTGGACACAGGTCAGCCGCATGGGGGGCAAGGCGGAGCTCGCCTGCCTTCTTTATCAAGTCCTGACAAGCGAAATGAAGCTGGACCAGAGCCTCTTGAGTTTCCTTTTCAGCCTGTACACGCGGGGCGTCAAGGCTGGCGAGATCCGCTTCTCCCACTAATTCGCCTCGCCAATCTTATATACACCAGCAAGATGCCTCAGTCCGCTTCGCCAATCTTAGGTCATGATAAGCTTAACTATACATGGTGTGGTGGTATACTTAGGCCAGCCCGCGATTGCACATTTCAATACTCTTGGACTCTCTGCATGCAAGTTCAAAGGCATGTTTGTTATTTCACTCTAGTGTGCAGCAGGAGCTCGGCGGCATCTGAGCATGACGCTTATGGATGTCATATATTTGTATCAGGGGCAGAGGTGAATTCGCTGGACTATAGTGACTCCAAAGTTGAGTTTGACACAGAGCAATATACGATGAATACAATGAAGACTATATGTTGGTGTGTCTATCTCATAATTATAGACCACAGGAGTTCAATCCCAGTGACACTCTTGATATGGTGCAGAGAGACCAGCAAGTGGGTCTTTTCCATGGTCAGTGCGTGGTTATTCCTAAAAACACCATGCATTATGACATGATAGTTGGCAACAAGGCTGATCTCAACGGCATACGATATACGAGAATGCAGTTGAAGATCATGATTGGTCAACAGAAAAGGATACGTGGGGGGCAACGAGATGTACCCTACGAAATCAAATGGTTGACGCGGAACATCTCTGCTCAACATTTGGAAATTCTCAACAGCGACAGTCTCTTGTTGGAACCATGATGACGTCGAGACTTGGAGTGAAGCATTGGTGGCCTCCCCTGTGGCCTAACAAAGGGTACCTAATCAAGCTATGATACCCTCTTTTCTTTGTTCTTAGCTTTCCTTCAGTTTTTACTTCCGCTTCTTTCAATTCCTTTCCTTTTTCGCATTGAAAAAGAAAATACCAAAAAAAAAATCAAATAGGAGAAAACCCAAAAAGAGATCATTGGTCTTACTGAAATGCAAGACAACGTTCTTGCCTCTGAAGGCTTGAACTTTACGTCGGAGCCTATCCCTGAGGCTTGACGACAACAGGCATTCCACATGCCTTCGAGTTACTGCCAGCGAAGTCAAGTCAGAGAGGCAATACAACTAGTTTGCAATTCTGAAAGTTGCACCAGCCACTACCAGACAGTCAAACTTCGCGGACTTCATTGGAACGATCCAGGAAGCATTAGCCGGCGCGCCTTATATCAACAGAAAGCCCTAGATGTCTTATTTCCAGAAGATTTTACGGTTCGTCATTTCGCCATTCCTGGAGAGAGTTATGGCAGTTTGAATGAAGACAGGTCAGGATACGCACGAATTTGCAATGTGCATTCTCAATGTGTTTTGATGACCTCGTAGCCTGCCTTCCTCACTGGGGGGCATCGGTACCACAACTCTGTCCCTGGGGGCATGCTAAAGTTTTGATGTCCTTCATTCTTCTCAAGAAGCTTCGGCGAACAGGCATCAAAACTGGGGGGCACATTGGCGGATCGTGTTCCAGAAATTTCAGACTTTAGACCTTCTTCAAGTGTCTTAGTCATTATTTAGGCCAATCCCTGTGGCCTCTGGATCTCCAAGGTTGGTTCGCCATCTTCACGCGACCGTTCGCCGACTCCTTTGTTTACTTCTCATTGGTTCGCACTGGGGGCAGCGAAGTGCAAGGCCTTTAAAATTTTTTCATCTCTCACTGGTTCGCACTGGGGGGCAGCGAGGTACTTGGCCATTGTCATTCCATGCTTATCACCAAGTTGATCCGCCATCATCAAAAGCTCGTCAAGGGCCATTTTTGGAATCTACTCAAGTTACATGCGTCTGCTCAAGATACATCCATGCGAGCTACATTCGCTCGCGGTATGTGCAATGTACTATGTCTTCAAAGCAGAGCAGGCGAATGCGGGCTAAGAGCATGCGAATGCAAAAGTGGAGTAGGCGAATGCGAGCTAGGAGCAGGCGAATGCGAGCTAGGAGCAGGCGAATGCAGGCATTTTTAAGTTAAAGTCCAAGTTGCCTAGGCGAGCCGTGCAGCAGTTCGCTGCATTGCCTTGCTGGGTGCTTGGGTTTCAAGGCCTATTCACAGGCTTGTTTCTTCACACTCTTTTTATGTATGACCCGAGCCAATACTATTGGCTTTGGAGCAACATGAACATAAACCTCTTCAGTCATTCTCGACATTTCATTACTTCGAGGCTAGGGGGCAATGTTTACGCCTAGATTAATATTTTACTGAACAGTAAATGTCTATGTGAATATTAATTACATTCTTGGTCCATGTCATACCGGCGAGCCCAAGTTCTCTAAGTTTACAAATGTCGGCCCGCTAGGGAGACCACGCGAGCCGAGTTAGACTTCGCGCAGAACGAACTGCATGCGAATTGGACTTCACTTGGCTCGCGCGCGGAATGGACATAGGCGGACTGCGCATTTCGCGTGGAACACTTAGCTCGCGCGCGGAATGACTTCGCGCGGAATTACTATTCAACACTTCGCGTAGGCGAGGCGAGATTGACTCTCCGCGTAGGCGAGGTGAGGCGAACTGGCGAACTGGCTCGCGTAGAGGACTTCGCGAGGCAGCGACATGCGGAGTCCGTGCGCACCACGACAAACGTCGAAGACTGTAACAAGTCTTTGACATGCTTCGGGCCAATCCCTGTGGCCCTTTTAAGGCTCACGAGCTGCAATAGCCCGCGAAGTGGACGCGAGCTACAGAAGCACGCGAGATAGCATCATGCAGCAGCCCGCGAGATGAGGATACTCCTAATTTCAGTTCGTATAGGAGTCTACAGTTGGTAGAGCGTTAGCAATGCCCTAAGCGGAATGAAGTGTGCGAACTGGACATGTGTCACAAGATGGTTGGTTCGCATGGACAGAACAGTGCCCTTGTGCTACAGGGTTTCAGAGTCCGACTTGGATTCTAATCACTTTTCTTCTGCTGCAAGTCGAACTACTATATAAAGGGGTTCGAACCCTAACAGAGACTCTCTCAAACAATACACAAAAACACAAATACAACTGAAACCAGTTACTCTTTGAGCTCCTCGAAACCCTAACCCTAAGCGTCGCCGCCTAGGTTTCCCTCTTCAGAGCCCTCCGGACTCTATATCCCAACTTCTCTCTGAACTCCCTATAGTTGCTCTGCTCGCGTCGCCGTGAGTATCGATCACTTGTGCTCGTAAATCCTCGTCTGAGGTGGCACCTGTAACCCCCTTCGCCTGATCAAGAAGTCAAGCGCACCCCTACTATTCTTTCCTCGTCCGCGAGGTGGCACGCCCGCAACTCCCCATTCTCTTTGTTCGCTAGAAACCTCTGCTCTGCGCGCTGAGGATCGTGGCAAAAACAGCTGCGACTAATACAACCTTAATCAACATAGTTAACTACAGAAAAAAAGGAAGTGAAATCCACACTCTAAATTGTAATCCACACTCCCACTTTCTATTTTTGATAACTTAAATTTTGTGTTTAATGACTTAACTTTTGTTTTTTTTCATGAAAATGATAACTAAAAATAAAAAGTAAGAGTGTGGATTACAATAGTAGATTTCATATAAAAAAAAAAAAGAATTATTCTAATTAAAATAGCAGGTGCGCATCACATGGGTAACTGAAGCAGCCAATTCTCTTAGACAACTCATGAGATATGATTTCAGGCGACGAGATCATAACGACACATCCCCCTCACGACCTCCAGTTTCAAATACCAGAGATACCCAACAATAGAGGCACCAAAACAAGATGAACCTTCTGAGCTGCAAGTATGAAGAACATATGATACCAATGAGTAAGCACAAAGAAGGTAAATTTTCAACACCGCAATACTGAGAACAGCATGATAGTCATGAGACCTTCTCCAAATCAATCAAACCCGCCAAGAGTCTTAAGATAGTTATTCATATGCTTTAATAATGCACCACAAGTGATCAGGGAAAAACAGAAGAATGTTGCAGAAACAGTTTCATGGTATGTACTGATTTGGATATAATCGTACCAGCATATGAAAAGTACCCTGCTGGAAAGTTGGAGGTCAAACAACCACTTGCTAAGCTAGTTTAGTATCCACAAAAGTGACCAGCAGTACATATTGAGGAATGCAGTCAATGATATCAGTTTCTAAAGCATAAGCAAAAAAAATTGCAGGCCTTCACTAGGTGCAAGAGGCAAAAGACTTGTGTGTTCCGATAACAAATGTATTGCTCATGTGAACTCCAAATAGAAAAACAGGGACACAGCAATCGCCAACCACAATGTTTCAACAACTAGCAATTAGATTATGCCCAACAGAAGCATCATTCGCATCTCCATCTTTTGTACGTTTTCTCTTGTTGCCTCATCCTTGTCAAGTAACTGAAGACCCCTTTCTTGCGAGAAATGACTGACAAATCTGCTATCATATAGTTCCAGCAATCATCTAATTCTTGTACATTTAAATATATGCTATACCTCCAAGTGATTTCATTCTGGAAATAGCAAGAGAGTATGGCATCCCATGAAGTCTTGTTATAGCAACTAATCATCTGCTTGTCACCAAGAGTAAAAGAAAACAGTGCATGCTCACAAGCCTGCCCATCCTTTGAGATATAAGCTTCAAAACCCCCAGTGGTAGAGTCAATGATGAGGACAGCATAATCAGCCTTGCAGGTACCAGTAATCATGTTCTTGAAGAACAAATGATGTGGCTTGACCAAATAAAAAAGAAGAAATAATGATGTCTGGAAGCATCAATGACAGTGTAGAACTTTGTGGTTTCAAACTTCCACAAGGCAATATCAATGGTATTACTATTACCACATTGATTCTCAGCCTTGAACATGTCAAGCAACTTGAATGAACACTTGTTCACCTCATCAACATATCCATGAAGACAACTTGACTTTCCTGACAAAAACCAGTTATCCTCCCAAATGATGAGCAGATCGTAAAGTAACCTTTCTACCCTGCTAACAATAAGAATAAAAAGAGCTTTGTCTGGAAAAGTAGGTGCACAACAGGTTGAATAGCAATAGTAGGCATTTAAACAACTGGATAACCAGAAGAGTACCTCAACCAAGTTTGGACTACATGCTTAGAGGATTCAATTACTGATAATGGGAACGTCACATGTGACTCAACAAAGCTTTGACTTAACCAAATAGCTTACAGTCCACAATATCGAATAATTACCTGATAGAAGGGGTCACTCTGATCTGGAGGTTTATCAAAAGCATGAGTTTCAACCACAAAAATGCAACCTGATGAAATATGGAAGGCTGCCTGCAAATCCTTAGCTGTTGTTGTTTGTAACTTTGTATGATATTTTCCAAATTACCATTGTGTTTCTGTGGAGCCATTACGACAGAAACCCGTCTGACATCACCCCCATTATAAGAAGCATCACAATCGAAAGAAGCAGCCTCACTCAAAAAGGAATCACCATAACCATAGTGGCCTGAAGTATAATAATTCTCACCCATATAGAAGTCAATATTCACCAAGATTACTGCTAACATACCTTTGCCTCTGGTCTCCATCATAAGACAATGATTGTAAGGCAAAAGCATTAAGGCAATCAACAATCTCTGTATGTAATTCCTTCAGCAACTCCAATATCATACCAATACGTCGACCAAACTTGTGACCAAAATCATCTATGCGTTCAGGAAAATAATAATTGATAACATGAGAAACATGAAAGATATCTAACTCTAGCGAAGCAACATCTCTTGCCACGAATATTGAAGCAACATGACTAATCTTGTCAATGTGTTTTTGCGAAAGAGAATCACCCCGGCTACTCTTGGTAGACCTCAAATCTTTCTCTACATGAGAGTCACGTAACTTGTATATAGAACTGCAGTAAGGAACACAATATTGACCAATAGCACAGCAAGACCAATATCAAAAATGATGACAGACAATTCCAGCAATGATTTGTCAGGAATATTCCCACAAGTAAAGTAATTTTAAGCAGTAATGAGCAATGTTCTAAAAGGCGCTAGGCGCTAGGCGGGCGGCGACCCGCAGCCTAGCGCTTTTTAGAACATTGCTTTTAGAACAGTTGTAATGAGTAATGACATAAAACTTGTTACCCTTAAGAACAGGTGCACTAGGTTCGCAATGAATTCCCAATTTGTACTCCGGACCCTATCCTCCAAGTTTTCGTCTAATGCACTCAAAGATGATAAAATCTGGTCAAAATTATGATGATCGAATTTGAATCCCAACTTCTGCATTGTGTCAACTGCATCCAAAGTAGACATAACATGTCCACAACACTTATCATCTAGCTGCATACGGTTTTCATGGAAGTTCACAAGCAAGTTTTCACTACAATCATCATTTGCAGTAATGTATCTTCCCCAAATGTCATCAAACAGGATACTGCCATTCCTTTCCATTTCATCAAATCTACCAGTAATAAGGAAACATATCTTCTTCAGCTTGTCTGCGAACCCATCATCAAACAACTTTTTGGCATCCCTTTTCATTTTTTCAATCCACTCAACATGAGGCCAATTATTTTCAACAACTTTAGCATTTGAATAATTATGCATACTAAACATGATATTCTCACTTAAAAAATAAAAAATAAAAAAAAATAAAGAACATGATATTCTTAAAATGTCCCCTAAAATGTTGAGAATTTAAATTCAATGTAGTGAGTACCTGAGACATTGAGTTTTGAGTCAGTTCACCAAGTCCATCAAATGCGTCTGTGCAAAAGAGTTTAAGCCACCTTTATCTCAAAATGACAAGGCTGAAAACAATTTTACTTGCAGCCCTTCAAGCCTTCTTTCTTTACCCTTTCCAAAACATGCCTAACATCTCTGTCGATAAGTTGACACTCATGTAACTCCACTGCATTAAAGAAGATGTTGTGGATATGCCTGAGAACTTGCAGTACAGTTGCAAGATAAGCTTTTCCAAACCGATCACATTCATCGGTCTTCAATTCAGAATAAGGCTTAGCATTACTGGTACCAAACTTCTGACCACTGGATCTGAAAAAATGGTATCTTGGCATTACCATTACATTGTCCTGGTCCTCATTTCTCCACACTTGTTTCTTATCGTCAAGGATCACAACAGCTGAATTTCGCGCAAGTATAACATCCAGACCCTTTTGATTTTTTACTGTGCTATCACCTCGCGATATTATCCTACCACCAAACATTTGATTTACAGGGTCAAGCAGCTTCGCCATTTGGAGCGCATAGTCTCGATTACCATTTGTGTATATAGAAAGCTCAAAGATTTGACTGGCATGCTCCAAAAATGTCCTAACGTTAGGCCTCAACTTGGTCATGAATTGCCCTTCCACAATGTGAACATCTTGCAGAGAATGATCAGTGCCCTTCAAATATTCTTCTTCCAATGACAGCTTGTCAAGATGAGTGGTATTCAGAAGAGTGTGGTCGAGATCAAGAATCAAATGAAGTTTCTTATGCTTCACCAGTAGGTTTCTAGTGATCTCGTTGCGTAATCGGTTGATTACGTCATCACCAAGCCCTAAACCCTTGGTAATGTACCCAAATCGATATCTCACAACACAAGACCTAGAAACATCATCACCAGCAAATCTCGCATCTTGTTGATCGGTTTCTGTCTTGCGCCTCTTAGTCTTCTCATGTACGAATCCCAGGTCAGAAACTAAACCTCGGTTCCTCTTGCGACACCCGACAAGGTTGTCGATCGGAGACACGGTAGCCAAACTCATCATCATGATCAAGAAATTGAACTTAGCAACCTGAGATTGAACCAAGAACAACTGGAATTTGGGGTTTTTCGAGTTGTTTCATACGAGAGAGGAAAACAGAAACGCAGATCGAGTAGAGTGAGATGAAAAGAAGAGAGGCGTCCCCTTTTAACGACACCTGTAAACGCGCTTTCTAAACGCGTCTCCTTTTTATTACATTTTTAAATTTAATTCAATGTAATTACCCTTATACATTTCAATTAAATTATCCACTCTCTCTCTCTCTCTTTTTGTTGTTGCAAAGTTCTATTTGGGTCTGGGTTAATAAAATCAGATTTTTAAATTTTCAAGAACTAATTTAAATTAAAAGAAATAATTATGCTTTTAACGAATTAAATAAATTACAATATATCATGAAATATGCTTGAGAGCACAAAATTTTCTACAAAAAGTATATCTCAAGTGTCATATCATCTCCTGCATGTATTCGAATTGGATAAATAACACTTAAGTGTCATTTGAATGTACAAATGATAAAAAAATCATTAATTATTCCACATGTTAAAATGGTTACCCCAAATGTTATCAGATGATAAAATAGTTACTTAATTATATATCATATGATCTAAGGGTCATGATTAAGTGTCAATTATAATAAAAAAATACATTTTTAAATTTTATGGATTTACGATTCTACCCTTCTGTTAGTTTCTCTCGTTCTCCTCTATCTATTACTGCTTTCTCTCAGTTCTCTTCTCTCAGCTTCTCTCTTTGTACTCGATCTCGATCTCTCTTTCGCTCTCTTTCTAACCCCGTCGCCATCGCTTATCTTTCATCCCGTCAGCGCCACCTGAGTTTCGTCGTTCGTATCCGTGACGCGGTGGCTCCATCAGTTCTGCCATCCCCCCGCCTTCTAATGCAAACGAGGTCGATGCTTTGGTCAGACACAATGTTTTTTATTTCTTTCAGATTTTGATGTTTTGATTGATTTGTTTCTGTGTTTAATCATTACAATTTCATATGATGTCGATCGGTGAATTCTAGGGTTCATAGAAATTTAGGGATTTGAAACTCTTTGACTCAATCTGTGCTATATTCCCAGCCTCCCAGGAATTTAGTGATTTTAGTCTTTGAAAAAGTGATCTGTTTGCATTGTTTTGCTTATTTTGGTTGTGTACTCTGGTGAATGAGCATAGTTGTCATGAGTTACTTGTAATCTGAAATACTATACATATTTCTGTTCAGGTACTATGGACAATAACTATACTGCAAAGCTTGTGTACTCTGGTGAAGGAGCAGCAGTTTCATTTGATCATAGCGTCTCATATTTTGATTTTGCTAATTTTGAACGTGACTGATTTCCGGTATTGGGCAGAAGCATTGTCAAGCTGAGGTATATTGTTTTTCCTGATGTTGTATCTTATCGTCTTGAAAATGAAGATAATATGAAGATGATTTTTAGAGTTGATATGGATGTTTGCTCTTTCGATGTTAGTGCTTCTGGTTTTGAAAGTGTGTTGAGTAACAATGTTAGTGAAGAGTCTAGCGTTTCGTTTGATGAAAATGATTATTTAGGATGCTACAAACTAGAGAAAGCAAAGAGGTATTGTAGCAAAGGGTGGGAGAATTATATCAAATCAAATGACCAGAAGTTTCAAGGTGGTGTGGAAGAATTTAGGTTGAAATTGCGTATGTATGCAATTGAGATGGGATTTGAGTAACAATATTTTGTAGAGGACGTTATGGCCGTCGGAAGGAGGGAAGGTCATTCTGCCGAAAACTGGAAAAGGAAGGAGAAAAGTCTAAAAGTTTTCACCTAGTCCCACATCATTTTGGAAGAGAAGTTTCACCAAGATATTCATTATATAAAGATAGCCTTGTGCACTTCTCAAATCATCATTCATTCACGCAGAAACTTAGAGAAATATTCTAGCATAGCCGAAATTTTAGAATATGACTTTTGTGTTTGGATTTGGATTTGATTGTTCATTGCAATTGTTATGGTATTAGTAGATTCAGAATTTTAGTAAAGGATGTCAAGGTTTCGTTCATGATATTTTTAGCAATCTGATCTTGCCAACTCATAAGTTAGAAACTCAAACTCTCGACCCTAGCGCTCTACTAGGGTTTGTTTATCGTTGACCTCAGGCGTCTTCGACCATAATTATGATGAGAGCTCTCGCTCTCTCACTTTGGCGGCGACCCTTCCTATGGTTTGCCCATCTGGATCTCTTGAATGGGGTCGCTTCTGATCTTAGTTCTTGGTTGACCAGCCTCTCAGTCTCGCGAATCTCTCCAGGGCAAGCCTCAGCCTGCTGCAACTCTCTATGTTCCTCCTGGCAACACTTTGTTGTTGTTTCTTTGCTCAAGGATGATGGGAGAGGACGACGGCTTTCTCAGGCAGATCCGGTTCAAATATGGGATCCATGGTCCATCAAGATGCACGTCTCTAGTATCACTCCACCCATCTTGGTGGAGGTCCAACATGTCGCTTGGTGGAGGAGGAAGATTTCAGTTTATCATCGGCGGCGGTGTTGCTCTTGGTGGAAAGAGATGTTGGTTGTCCCGCCGAATCTCTTGAAGCTAAATGGAAAAGATACTCTTGTTGTGGTCGACCGTGTATGCGCGCGACGGTTCACATTGCTGCGTAGGTGACGAAACCCAGGTTAGATCAAGCGGCGGAGCATTTGGGGACGACGTTGTGGTTGCACTAATGGCGGCTACGCAGACATGGTGTTTGCTTGGGGAAGTGGGCTCAAGGTGTTTCTTTGAATTTGGGCCTAAGTCTTTTGGGACCTAGAGTAAATGTATCTAGGTCCTTAAAGTTTTGGATTCATATTTGGGATCCAAGTGGTTTTAAAATAAAAATTTGGAACCCAGGACTTCTGTTAGTTCGGTATTAGTTTTTTTCTTGTGATCAATACCTGTGAGGAACTGCTGGGATTATTGATCGAAGGTTGTCAGCGAGTATTCTAATGGATGCTGCAAAAATATTTATTGTCAGTACTTTATTAGTTTACTCCCCACTGTGCTTCACTTAATAGGTGAGTTGTATTACGTTTTAGCGGTGTCTCTTTCTGACGGCCCTGCAAAGGTGAGTCACTTTGTAATATGGTTTGTGCCTATTGAATAAAATCGTCTGACCTCCTTTTATTCAAAAAAAAAAACTCATAGGTTAGAAAGTGTGTGTTGTTGTTTGATATACCATATGTTAGAATGCATGCTAACTAATGTCATGATTTATGCTAAGCCTCGTAGGTAAGCGTAGATGTTTAGTGGTGGAAGCTGTGTCACGGATATAGCTGAATACGTATACTATGCAATTCTCTGTTGTGACGTTCATGATATAATTGTGTTCAATCTCGTTCTATAGATCTTAAGGACTCATGTTAAGTGTAGACAGATACTCGTAGTATTGATAGCAATCTTGCATGAGATGTCCTAGTTCTTGACGTTCTGTCCTAGGGATAAGTAAGTAGAACTATAA
The DNA here is from genome assembly GCA_009720345.1 of Fragaria iinumae. Taxonomy (NCBI): domain Eukaryota; kingdom Viridiplantae; phylum Streptophyta; class Magnoliopsida; order Rosales; family Rosaceae; genus Fragaria; species Fragaria iinumae. The sequence continues at coordinate 2,903,399 of CM019123.1, forward strand.
AATGCATGACCTCGTACGCTTGTGTTTTGAGATTGTTTCTAGTTCTTTGAATTGGCATGTTATCGGATTGCTAAGGTTGAAACATGATCTTTGATGTGTGGTCTGAATTTGAGTCTCTCTCTGGTGGATGTGTTGAATGAATCGATCACATGTACATATCTTATTTTTTTGGTTTTAGGAACGTAGAACAAACTCTCAAAACCTCCCTTATATTGTGTATCATGTGTACATTTGTAAATAAATACTTGTGAATACTTTTACTGATAGCTATTGACTTTTTACATGATCATTGTTACAGGAGCACCCTTAGCCTCTGGATTGATCGAACATTATTTGCTTTATACTACGATTGTGAAAAAAGGTTCTTAATTATCACACCCCGGTTTCGGAACACATCAGGAGGCTATGCTAGGGTTTGGATGGGATCTTTCCTAGTCCCCTACAAAAGTCCAACCACAAGTCTAGTCCATATGAGAAAAGAAAAGGAAAAGCAAAGGCCCAAAACCCCATTTACTGGGCCACACGAAAACAGCCCAGTAAGCTGAGGCCCAAGGCCTAGCCTTTCTCTCCTCATACCCAGTCAACCATACATGTGAGGACTTTCGTCTGACCTCAAACGAATGCAAACCCCAATCACCACCTCCTTTGGATCAAAAGCAAAATTTGCTCACCGCCGCAAGGTAAACTAATATGGCCCCTCCGCAGCCGATCCAAAGTCCTCGATCCGCCCAGCCGCCACCTTTGCTGAACTTTCTTCACCGACCCACTCTCGCCTCCGTAGCCAGTCTTGAAGCACAACCAAGATCACCACCACCGAACACCTTTCCAATCACTACCGCTCCGTCTCTGCCCGTACAACCCCGAGATGGATAGGACGCCATAGGCGTTGAGAAACAAACGGAGTACGCAGCCGCTCTATGTCCAAACCCTAAGGTTTGTTCTGCTCAGCTCCGACGAAACCGGAGTGTATTTTTTTGAGTTTGAACATTGTTCTTTAGTGTGTGGCTCCTTATTAGATATTCACTTTTGGTCATGTAATTCAACTTTTGATGACAAGATCCGTCCCGAATTTCATCCCGAAACCCGAGAAGGTCCTGCGGGGACCACCTCTAAAGGAAAATTCTACCGAAAGTTCGGCAGAACTTCCCCTAAAAGTGAACAACCCTGACCTGCAAAGAAACTCATAAAAACACTTGTATATCAACGATCTACATCCTCAACACCTATAGCCATAATTTATAAGTTATCATGCACATAATAGGTTAAACATATCAACTCAACCCCTGGAGCTGTTAGCTCTTCATATCCACAACCACCCACCCACTACAGGGGTCAAGTTATTATATTTACATCAACAACCTTTCCGCACCAAGTAACTCAACAATTCCACATTTCATAATTAGTATGCTCGATCAATATATATCTCAAATCACAAGTCAACAATCAACCTCAACCAATAATGCTTCTAAAAATAGAAGTGATGAACCAATCTCATTGGTTCGTAGCAATCATGGAAAGGGGAAAATGTTTCACCATAAAGAAGAGCCTCCCAGGCTAGGGTCGGAGCCTAATAATGGCTAGCTAGCATTGAATAAAAATCGATCGGGGCCTCCCAGGTTATAGTAGCGTCCCACGCTAAGCGCTCGACTCACCTATGGTGAGGACCACTAACAATGGCTAGCTAGCAATGAATAAGATAGTAGCATCTCACGCTAAGCGCTCGACTCATCTATGGTGAGGACCGCTAATAATGGCTAGCTAGCAATGAATAAAAACCAATCGGAGCCTCCCAGGCTATAGTAGTGTCCCACGCTAAGCGCTCGACTCACCTATGGTGAAGACCGCTAATAAAGGCTAGCTAGTAATGAATAAAAACGACCCTAGTATAGTGACTATAATTATACGAAAACATCTAAATTATAATTGATAATTATTTTCCATGTACATAACAAATTAATAAGATCCACTCAACCAATGAAATATAACAACACTCATTGAAGCGTGACATAGGAAGGTAATATAGACTTCACGAGATAAATATCTCGGCCCACTAAATAGAGCTCACGAGATAAGTATGAACCACTTTAATCCAAACATCGAAACTCTTCCAAAATTCACAACCTTCCTACCAATAACTCCTCTCAACAAATACCAAGCTAAACAACACAAGCCAACATATATTTCAAATTTGATAAATCACACATTAAATGATTTACACAAGATATAACCCTTGACCATTCTCCTTGCGCACTTTGGAATTTAACTTGATACCACACTCACATATTCTTTGGCAACAAATCATAATTAATATCACCCAAACACAAAGTCTGCATTTAAACACATATACAATATTCATAAAAACTACTCTTATGCATAGCTACACACATATCTATATATACACACACACTTATATTTATATATAAGAACGATAATTCAACATCACAAATCACAAATCAAATATAAGATGTTTAATGCTACCATACACGAGCAACCAATCATGACCATATCCACACAAAAATTATAAACCTTAAATCATCACAGCCATAAACATCTTGCTATTTAGACCACACACTCAAATAGATTACATCTAGAACAACTATAACCCTTACCATTTGCCGAACCTATTAATTATCAAACTTGACCGAAACGAAAGCTTACCTTCCACACCTCTTACCTGGACATGCCTGCCTCACAAGTTCTCAGGTAGCCAAATCGGAGGCCAAAGTCGCCGGCAAAGCACTAGAGTCTCCAGAGGCAGCTTGAGCCTCTTGGGGTCGATCCTCTCTCCCCCGGCCTCGATGGAGAAAACCACCACCCCAGAAAAGACGGCGATGTCTAGACAAACCAAAATAAAGCCGGTGTGCGCCGAGAGATAACCGGAATAACGATGTCCAGTCGAAGCCCCGATTGGACTGTTCTTGAGCTTGCTGACCTCTTTTCGATTCCAATCACACCACACCACCACCCACAACTGATACAGGAAGGGTAGAGCCTTCAAAAGACACAAGCCTGGCGTCCATTGGTGGCCGGACAACGAGAACTGGGTTGTCTTCCTTCTCCCAGCAGACAGCCCGAAAGGGAAAAGAGATCCCCCCCCCCTTTCCCCTTCTAGGGTTCTACCCTATATATACTAACCCGAGACTAAATTACCTTTTTGCCCTTGTACTCCAACGGTTCCTTAAACTTCTACAGACCGTAGCTTTCTTAAGCTGACTCAAATCTGTGGGTGTCGCGTGTCAATGAAATCGTATCACCGCCCTCTACAACTTGGATGAAGACCGATTCCTCAAATTTCAAATAAATAAAAAGTCAACATTTGATCCACTAAAAACATAGAAAAATAATTGAAAATGAAAACGATAATCATTTACCGTTCAAATGACAGTAAACCAGTAAAAATAAGGTCTGGGGTGTTACATTTGATGTAAACCTTTATTTTGTTATAATATTTCCTTAGTGTTTTATGAAAATTTATGATAAAATTAAGAAATTATTATTTAAAATTTGAAAATATTTATTATTATAAATGGATCGGATTAACGGGTCGGGTATCCGTTAACCCGCCGGATCTGAATTTGGATCGAGCTATCAATGATCCGACGGGTAACGGGTTGGATCCGGATCCAAAATTTCTATTACGGATCAGGATCTAAGTCGATCCGCTCCATATTTGGTCCATTTACAGGTCTATCTGTCGGGTGTCTATTGAGAGCAGTAGTGGGGTCTATTGGGGCAGTATGAGATCTAGTGGGGGTTCTATTAGGGGTAGTATGGGGTCTATTAGAGCAGTAAAGGGTCTATTGGGGATAAGAGGGGGTCTATTGGAGACAGTAGAGGGTATATTAGAGATAATATGAGGTTTATTATAGGTTTATTCGGGGCAGTATGGGGTATATTGGAGGCAATATATGGTCCTGTCTATTAATTAGAGGTAGTAGAGGGTCAATTAGAGTCAGTATGGGGTCTGTTGAAGAGTCTAGTGGGATAAGTAGGGTGTTTATTAATGACAGTAGGGGGTCTATTAAAGGCAATATGAAATCTGTTGGGAAGTCTAGTAGGACAATGTTAAGGGCAATAGACCCAGGACTTCGGTTCAAATAAATACCGCAACACATGTTCACAAATGTCTGGTTCATCTCTCTTCTTTATAAATGAGACCACCTAGCTTTACAAAAAAAACAAAAAAAGAAAAGACCACCCATCATTCTCACACATTTGAAAACCTACATTCAGTATATGAAGGCACAAAAAAGTGGTCGCCTTCTTTTTTCGTCGATTCTTGCAGTAGGTGTGTGTATACATTTGAAAACCAAGGCCTCTTAGTGAATCTAGTCAATCTACAAATCATTTCAAAAGTTTATCTCTTTTCTCCATCCTTAGCAAAAAATCGAAACTAATTGTTCCACACAACCATAACAATTGCTCAAGTGTCTCATCTATTGTTGTTCGAGTACCCCAATCGGTGGCCGTCGTCTTATCTCCATTGTCGACCCCAACCTTCGCAGGCCTCCAATGAAGATGCAGAATACTGACCTCGGATCCCGGATCCGTGTAGCTCCCTAGATCTGAGACCTTGGAAGATGGACCGAGGATTTGAGGTCTCCATCTAGGAAATTCCGGCGGCGACGACGGAGGAGCAGCAGAACCACACAGAGCTGATTTTGGGGGATTTTGGGGGGGGGGGGAGGAGGGAATTTTTTTTGTGGGCTTCTCCGAGAGAGAGAGAGAGAGAGAGAGAGAGAGAGAAGATTTGGACGAGAGGAGGGAGATGAGATAACGAGACATTGAAGAAGAAGGACAGTTTGGTCAAGAAAAATAAAGAAAAACTGAAAATTTGGTTAGTGGGAATAAGACACTAATGTTGTGTTTGGATGTGAGGAAATTCCCTGGAATTTAATTGAAAGTAAGGATTTCATAATTCCCATAAGCCAATTCTCTTGTTTGGCATTATGAGATAGGGAATTTTAAATTTCGATGGAATTGAAAACAAAGGAATTCATTGATTATATTCCTCACTTGAATTCCACCAAAAATAAGTGTCATTTTACAAATTCTTTTGCAGGTTTCAATTTTCATTTCCAAAACAAGGCTTTTTAAAATTTAAAAAAAAAACAAATCAAATAAAAAATATTATTTATATTTTTTTTAAAAACTTTCTTAATCTATCACACACTTCAAATCCCAAATATACATAACCAAACAATGAAAATTTCAATGAACGGAATTTGAATTGATAGATATCTAAATTTCATAATTTTAGAATCCTTTAAGAATTAATAAAACTTTCATCCAAACGCAGGGTAAGAGCTTATAGGGTTAGTGGGAATTTTAAAATTTTTTTTTGTTAGTGGGAAAAAAATCTCTATAATTAGGGTGGATGAGGATTTTTCCTTTGGGTTTTTTAGCTGTTGGATCTAGAAACGTAGGGATGAAGCCTTTCATGGTAAGCAAGAGTTAGACCCCCTCGGTTGCTTGTTGCACAGCGTCTAGAATGAAAAAAATGAATTCCCTGAATTGATTGGCAGCATTAGCACAAAATTTGTAGGTTCACCCGGAGTTGGCGATGTTGACCTGGATAGTAATTTTTCTGGCCTAACTGTGTTCTTTGATAGAGCTATAGATTGGAAGTATTGGTTTGGGTGTTGTGGTGTTGAAGCAAGATAGAAGTCTTATGGGAGCTTTATAAGTACCTTTGTCATTTTCTCTTTTTCCCACATAAATTAAAGCTAACCATTGTTATGTGGCATGGACCTTAGTATTGTACGAGTTGGGAGTTAGGAGTATTATGAACACAAGTGATGCTCATAATGTGTTCATTGAACTGCAAGTAAACAGTTAAGAGAGATTGGAAAGTACTTGATGCATTGAGAATGTTGATGTTTGAGTTTGTGTTGGTATGTTAGAAGCATGTTAAGTAGTGCTTCAACCACATAATACACCGGTTGGCACAGTGTTGTACGTCGTTGTCTTTGTAGACACATAAAATTTAACGAAAATAACAATCGTTGAAGTATTCATACAACGCGCGGGCCCGACAAATTACTTACATGGCTCATGAGTCAGCAAAGTCAAAAAAACTCCGGAAATGATACATGATGACGTATGAAAGGTCGGTCAATAACAAAATCGTCAATCCCGACTAAAAGCAAGCATTAAATGTCATCCGTCAATCAGATTTCAATTAAATTAAATTGATGACCGAAATGGAAGTCAGACATTTAATCAAATTGGCTATACCTTATTAGCTGATCAATTAAGACTGATCGATTTAATTATAGTAAAAAATAATAAATAAATTGATCAATCAAAAAAGATTGATATAGTTATTATATATTGTTAAGGAAATATAATTAATTTGGTGTCTTCAAAACATTACATAAACGGAGGAACGTGGATACTATAAATACCCTCTCTCATATCAAGAGGAGGACTTCCGGCAAGAGAGGATAAATTACTTCCAAAAACTCAGAAGTCTCTAAACACTTCACCAATCTGAAGGCTTAGCAGTCATTAAACTCTGAAGAGTCACCTAGCTACCAAATAGCCGACATCTTCACCAACTTCTAGATAAAGAACAATCACCACATGGAACCACTCGTAGCCAAAACTCGATCAACATTAAGCCTCTACGGAGTGTGCATGATGTCATTCCTCATACTCTTCAATGTAGTGTTCATGATGACATTACTAGATATCTGTTACAGATCATTAGTTCTTATTTTGCCCTAGGTTTTCGTCAAGCCAATTGTATGGCTCTTTGTTGAAACACTTTATCGCTTTTAATTTGGTAACGTTTTTATTTTAATTATATATAATCTAACTGGCCAATTGGCTTTAAAGGATTTATTCCTATCTAATAAAAAGTTTGTCTACTCACTTCAAAAAAAAAAAATATAGATATGGCTTATTGCATGTTGGATATTTTTTTTTAACTTATTTTTTTTTAAATAAGGAGGTCAACGGTCAACGGTCAACCCTTGTATGATCAGGCGTGAAGTACAAATAACGATTCTCTTGTGGGGTGGACAAAACAATCATTACCTAAGTACATCATCTTTTAGCCATGAAGCCCATCCGAAAAAGCTCTTCAATGTAGTGTGCATGATGACATTACTAGATATATGTTACAGATCATTAGTTCTTATTTTTCTCTTAGGTTTTCGTCAAGTCAATTATATGGCTCTCCGTTGAAACCCATCATTGCTTTTAATTTCGTAACATTTTTATTATAATTATATAACTGGCCAAGGATTTATTCCTATCTAAGTTTGTCTACTCACTTCAAATATATATATATATATATATATATATATATATATATATATATATAGGCTTTCTTAGGTGCGGATGTCCGCATTTATTCTTACGGTGCGGATTTCCACTTTACACTCACTTTTCAATCGAATTTTCACATCTCCACCGACTAGTCTTTAGATACTAATGTATAGATCATCTCTACAAAATTTCAGCCAATTTAGTTATTATTAAGGCACTCAAAATTGCATTTTTCTGTTATAAACATGAATGGTTCAAGTTCGACAGAATTATGTTCATCCATTGGTTTAATCGAATTTGAGTGCCTTAATGATAACCAAATTGGCTGAAATTTTGCAGAGATGATCTATACATTAGTATCTAAAGACTAGACGGTGGAGATGTGAAAATTCGATTGAAAAATAAGTGTAAAGTGGAAATTCGCATAGTAAGAATAAATGTGGACGTGTGTGTATATATATATATATATATATATATATATATATATATATATATATATATATATATATATATAAGTTTGCCTCTCTCCCTATATATATAGATCTGGCTTATTGCATGTTGGATTCTATATTTTAACATATGTTCTTTTAAATAAGAAGGTCAACCCTTGTATGATCAGACGTGGAGTACAAATAACGATTCACTCTTGTGGGGCTGACAAACAACTATTACCTAAGTATAAGTAGCATCATCTTCTAGCCATGAAGCTTGTCCGAAAAAACTCTTACAATTTCATGAAAATCTATATGCACAACCTCATAAAAGGGACAAATTGGCTACATATTTACCCATAATAGGGAAAGAGGCTTCCGACAACCCCATCCATTTTGACAGAATAAAAAAGAAAGTTAAAAATTACCAGAAATAGATCCCAATCAAGAACCCAAACAAAGGAAGCAAGCCCATCCCACACCCCAATTGCTAAGGGCACCCAACTGAATGGGCACCTTCCTCAAACTAGTCATCACCAGCCTCTAGATCACGTCTACTATTAGCCACCTAACCAGCTGCCTGAAGCGTACCCCCTCGCCAGAAAGTGGAGCCCATAACATCGTCTGTATCACAATCCTTGGCAAGGATCCCGATCTCTCTGCTTACCTTAGCCTAGCAAGCGTGTGAAACCAAGCCAATCTTATCCCCGACCAAGCACTGTCCCTGTCGCCGATCCTCACAACCTCACACATAGAAACCTGAAACCGAGAGGCCCATAATGCAGATCTGATCTAGATCGGATCCAATCTAATAACGTAGACAACCTCCTAACGTAGAGAGAGTTTTCTCGCATGTGGGGAGAACTTTTCAAAATGATATAGACTAACTAATTGAAAAATGTCTATCATCGAACGTAGACAATTCCACTTGTACAAGTATTGCGGAGGAACCATTTACAAGTACAATATCGATATCTTTTAAACTTCTATTTCTACTTGTTAGTACATCGTAGAACATCGGTCATACTCGCCTAAGAAGACACGTATTGCCGCATATAATGGGCTTGGGCCTTAACTAAGCCCAAGAAACCTACACTATCCCTTGAGGGCATAATGGTAATACACTCTCTAATAAGGGCAAAGTGGTATTTTTAGGGTGCATCCACCCTATCTCTATAAATAGCACTCTCCACTCCTCATTTGGAGACTCTCCATCTCCACCCTATTCACACCTCATTTCTACTCACATATGGCTGACTTAGGCATCGGAGGGTCGAAGGCCGGCAAACCCGGTCTTCCCTCTGATGCCATTTATTCATGATTGACAGGTTATGGGTCTTGAATATGGTGTTCCCGCATTCCGTGTGATTCACCCCCTCAGCAATCACACTGAAACAATTGGCGCTAGAAGGAGGGGGCCTGAAGTGGTAACCCCCGCATAGCTCACCATGAGCATATTCCTCATTTGGCCGGAATTCCACTTTCTCTGGGAAAATCAGCTTTTCAAGCTTCGGGGTTTCTTAGTGTGGGAAATACGAGAGAGGAAGTAGATCTGGATTTCCTTTCTTCTCCATGGTTGGTTTCAGCCTCCGGAAAGGTAGCTCACCTTCCCAGCCAACATACTCACCATCTTCCAATGAATCTGGTGCCCCCCCCTCCCGACTTTCAGCCAAGGCCCACGCGCCGGTGAGCAGCACCCCCCCCCCAGAACTGATCTGGACACCCATACAGGGACACCCAGAACTGCTTTGACCCATGAGCCCTCCCCGGCCTCCCGAGCACCCGGCCACCCCCTCCACGGCCTCCAGAGCTCCCGGAGCCCCCCTCCCCGGGTCTCAATCGCGTCCAGACTACACAGCTTTCCATCCCGACCTCCCGGGACTCCTCTCTTGCGACCTCAATCTCGGCACCCTCACCGCCAACTCCCCTGGCGGACTCCCTTGGCGGACTCCCTTGGCAGACTCCCTTCACGGACTCCCCTCGCAGACTCCCTTCGCGGACCCCCCTTCGCGGACCCCCCTTCGCGGACTCCCCTAGCGGACCCCCTTCGCGGACTACCCTCGCGGACTCCCTTGGCGGACTCCCCTAGCGGACTCCCCTAGCAGACTCCTCTGGTGGACTCCCCTCGCGGACTCCTATACATACACAGCTCTTCATCCCGACCTCCCGGGACTCCTCTCTCCCGGCAGTAGGATACAAAAAAAAAAAAAAAAAAACTGAATAAAAACTGATCTGGACACCCATTCCAGTAGCGAGACCAGCCACGCCAGTCACGGCGGCGACACAAGGTCCCGGCAGGGATATGCTCTCGTTCTCGCGACTCCAATCTCGACACCCCCCCCCCCCCCCGGGTCCCCGCCACCGGGACTTGCCTTCGCCTTTGGCACCAGCTCGGCACCCCTCTCCTGGGGACGCCCTCCCGGGTCTCGATGCCCCTTTCCTGAGACCAAACCTCTCTTCCCCCCGGGATTGGGCACTTCCCAAGAAAGTGCATACATGGGGTCAGAACCCACCTCGGCACCTCTCTTCCTCTGACTCGGTACCTCATTTCCATCCAGAGTTCCCGAAACTGCAACAACAAGGAGGAAGCGAGGGAGCTCCGAAAGCACGACACTCCTCTACTCTCCGTGTCCCCGTCCCGAGACCAATCCCTAGCCCTCCCGGCTCCCGGAACAGGTCATCTCTTGGTATCGGGACTCATCACTCCTGACACCTGTGGTCTCAGCAATCCAGCGACCTCTCTCTTGGCACCTCCCCCTCCTGGTTCCCGCCACAACAACTCAAACAAAGAAAGAGATGTGGTCTCGGCACCCAGCAGCCTGCTCCAGGCACCTCCCCTTCCTGAGACTGAGTTACACGTCCTCCACAATCGACTAAGTGTCGCATGTAGAGCTCACAAGCAGACACCCCACACTATACTTCCATTATTTCTTTGAAGGTTAATCGATAGTCACATATATTTTATGCTACATGCATCGACACATACATAATGCATCTATCCCACTCTATGATTACTATCTATGCTTCTAGATGAATACTTCTCTCCGAGACCACGTGACTATAGGCGCTGTCCATTATTTGGTTCGTATGTCAACAAGTTCATATCCAATCCAGCTCGCTACCTTGATAGTGATCAATTGCCACTTTACCATGCCCCCTCGGCACTATATAAATCATATCAAGCCAAGCTTCAACAACGAGTTGTCAACAACACTTCAGCTACAATGCTACATACTTCTCTATGATCTATTTGTGGGCATTATGACACAAAGTTCTCATGAGTCATGCCATATCAAATGGCCACACCTCGTCTACTTATCTACTTGTCAAATATGACAGGCACATGCTACAAACTCATACTTAGGTCATCATGGCTTCTTTTCCCTGCATCGGTACACCTACATTACTTCTTGGTCAAGCAATATTATCTTCAATGATGCACACCAATATTAACTTCTTGACCATCATGACTACTCCATTGGGATTCGTATACCAAGCTCTTTTGTCGACATCAAGACTTATATCGACAACTCCAATTTTTCTACAATATCTATAGCGGCTTCACATGGCTCCAGATAAGTCCTACTTTACACTATTTAATTGAGTTATTATCATACAAATAACATGCCTCATACATCATCATATCCTTGAGCATGCTTATTACATGGCATAGAGAGTTACCTAAAACACTCTTTTTTATACGCGCTACATGCTACATACTCAGGCTACACATACATGTGTAAACAGCCAGCACCCAAAGGTGCAATCTCAGGCTACACACACAACACGTGTAAATAGCCAGCACCCAAAAGTGCAATCTCAAGCTACACACACAACATGTGTAAACAGCCAGCACGCAACGGTGCAATCTCAGGCTACACACACAACATGTGTAAACAGCCAGCACCCAAAGGTGCAATCTCAGGCTACACACACAACATGTGTAAACAGCCAGCACGCAACGGTGCAATCTCAGGCTACACACACATGTGTAAACAGCCAGCACCCAAAGGTGCAATCTCAGACTACACACACCACAAGTGTACGCCACCAGTGCGAACCATTCTGCATGCTAGCGCGAACTATTACGCCATTAGCGCGAACCGTCATGCCACTAGCGCGGACCGTTACGCCACCAACACGAACTATTCCGCCCGCTAGCGTGAATGGTTAGGCCATTAGCGCGAACCGTCACGCCACCAGCGTGGACCGTTACGCCACTAGCGCGAACCGTCATACCCCGCCACCATGTTTTCTCCCGGCACTGGGGGACTTGGACAACAGCCTTATATGCCGGCATTTACCGCACCTCATGACACCCGCCTTGCCCCATCGGCATCTTGGCTACGCTCCCTAGGTGCAATCTCAAGCTACACACACAACATGTGTAAACAACCAGCACCCAAAGGTGCAACCTCAGGCTACACACAACATTTGTAAACAGCCAGCACCCAAAGGCGCAACCTCAGGCTACACACACCACGAATGTACACAGCCGACATACAAACATGAAATCTCTCCCGGCAATGGGGGACTTGGGCAATAGCCTTATATGCCGGCATTTACCGCACCTCATGACGTGCTCTCGGTACACTTTGGCACCACCCGCCTTGCCCCATCGGCATCTTGGCTACGCTCCCTAGCGTGCTCTCGCTACGACACATCGATTGTCGCCTTTTGACAGCTCTACACATCTCATATCGGCAACATCATTATGCCCTAGCGGCACCCATCGTCATGCCTCAGCGGCACTCCTCGCCACACCTTGATGGCACACTTGCCTTGATGGCGAAATGATGAACTACGTTTGGTTTTACGGTACGTAGGCACTCTAGCACTCACCTAGAGGCAACCACAAAATATATCACCACAATCTCCCCTTGGAACGCATGCTGGAATCACTCAGCTAGCTAGAGCATATAGCTGGTACAAATCAAAGGCTACTAAAACGCTTAAGGCATACAAACATGCCAGTACTCGTTGCCCACACGAGATGCTCGCCAGTGGTACCTCAACTTCGACCCCCGATCGCCCTGCAACCTCCAGACACTACATGGGAGCAACGACCCCAATGTCTCAGTCATATATAGCAACGCACGACATACCCCACGTAGAGGAGGCCGGTTCATCCCCTCCCTTGCATGGGGACTTGGGGGACTGGGGACTGGTTACGTCGCCACTAGTAAGACTCGTACTCCCGATATCATATCAGATAAAGTCCCCACCCAAGAGAGTCTCTTGACCGCGGACTTGGGGACTTGTTAGTACATCGTAGAACATCGGTCATACTCGCTTAAGAAGACACGTATTGCCGCATATAATGGGCTTGGGCCTTAACTAAGCCCAAGAAACCTGCACTATCCCTTGAGGGCATAATGGTAATACACTCTCTAATAAGGGCAAAGTGGTATTTTTAGGGTGCATCCACCCTATCTTTATAAATAGCACTCTCCACCCCTCATTTGGGGACTCTCCATCTCCACCCTATTCACACCTCATTTCTACTCACATATGGCTGACTTAGGCATCGGAGGGTCGAATGCCGGCAAACCCGGTCTTCCTTCTGATGCCCTTTATTCATGATTGACAGGTTATGGGTCTTGAAGATGGTGTTCCCGCATTCCGTGTGATTCATCCCCTCAGCAATCACACTGAAACACTACTATTATATCAAACCCCTCAGGTTTTACCAAACTGTGAATTGCTAAAATTAATGTTTATTATTATTTTTGTTTTGATAAGGTAAATTACAACTACGTGAGTTGAACTCACAACTTCTCACTTATTAAAAGAGAGATTATGTCACTAGACCAAATGATACTGGGTAATTACCGTTTATTTATAATAAAACGTAAATTAAAATGTACGTAGTATCATCATAAAATATATATATAAAAAAAGACTTTCATAATTTCAAACGGAAAAATGGTTCAAACAGTGTCCGACATTTTAGAGAAACAAAGTTACGGTATCTCAACTTTATAAAACTTCAAAACGGTATCTCACATAATTAACTCGACCGAACATTAATATCTGAAACCGTTAGCTCCGTTAAAAAAAACTAACGGTCGTCATATTTTTGTCATAAAATGACCAATTTAACTTGCATTTATTTATTTTCTATTAGTTTTCATATATAATTAGCATCTTAACATGTGTTTGGCACATGTCAATTTGCTTTTCCTATAAAAAAAATCAAATAGAGATGTAGTGGGACAATTATGCAAATAAATTAGTTATTAGTTTTGATAAATTAAACACTTTCTTTTTACTGTTTTGTAACTCTAAACCCAGGTTAGTTGTTCATCATCTTCATCTTACATCCTCTTAAGTTTCGATCTCCATGACGTGCACTTTTCTTGAGCTTTCACAACTATTAAATTTCAATACAATCCCAAATTGCCCATGACCTAGGTAATATCTAAATCCTCCGGCATGAATATCAATCTCATACCATGCTGGTATTCTCTACGGTATCCACACGACTAACAGTTTAAGATATATCTGCTCCTGAAATTCAATGCAAAATAAAATAAAAAATTCATTTCAATTTAGGTTTAAGATATTGTGAAATCAAAAAGTTCAGAATGAAATGAAAAATTAAAATTTATTGTTTTGGATTTAGAGTGTGGGAAGAGACATTAAAAACAGAAATAAATGGGAATCATGATCGATTTTGATTTTGATTTTCTGGAATACTTGATCATGAATTCATTCGACGGATAGAAGATAATCCAGCTCGAACTTAGATCTAGAGTAAATATACTTCAGAAGAAAAAGTGAGCTTGTGAAGAATAGCCCCCTTGATTTTCTACCGGAGTTTGAGATTGGAGCTCAAGAACCTTCATCCTCTCTCAGGTTGCGTATGAGAATATCCACCCGAAATTGAACTCAATGAATTTATTGAGCCAATATTAATCTTGGTCTACTCTCAATCAGAAGGATAGATGGTTGATCCGAGAGAATTTTGTTGAGAATTCTCAAGAGAATCTACAATATGGGTATGTTGGTTTGCAATGGGAACGAGAGAGAGAGAGAGAGAACAAATGTTAATGATAAGGATAAACTGTAGACAACGAAATAACAAGAGAATCATCATCTTATTCATTGATAGGAGCCCTTTATATAAGGAATTACAAAGTATTAAAATGATAATGATAAGGAATACATAGTCTTATTCCAACTACATATCCTGATGACATAAGACCAAGACACACATATGGAATATCCTAGAACACTCCCCCTTGTGCCGCGCGCCGGTATGCCGGTGGTGTTGATATGTCGTCTCGTTAAAAACCTCGTCAAGGAACAAAAACCCTGTGGGAGAAAAACTAAACCTTGATCGTAGGAGAAAAAGAGTTCAACGCACTCTTCACATTTGATAGTGACATGCATGTGCTAGACTCCCCCTGAAGTTCGCACCTCCCCTGATATTTACATCAATCATAGGGCTCTTCCTGATTTTTACTAATCACGGAAGTTTCAACAACTTAGCATGTCAATGCTCTTTAACATGTGTTCAAATGTGGCATTGGACAATGATTAACTAGATCATGCCGTATTGTAGGGGTGTTATCAGTTTAATCTGGTTTGGTTTCCACCTAAAACCAGAAACCAAACTGAATTAAAATTTCCATTCGGTTCAGTTCGGTTTTAAAACTGCAAATCGGAAACTGAACTGAACCAAACGGTTCAGCCCGGTTCGGTTTTTCTTCAGTTTTTTTTTTTTTTGCTAGGGGAAATGTTGTCTGCAAAAAAAAAAAGGAATCGGAGATTTAAGCATATAACAATTAACAAGTTACAACATTATGAAAGATGTTCATCAACCAACTACAAAACTCAACAGGGAAAAAAAAACAAGAACAACCTTAGTGAATCATGATAATGAATCTTAGGCAGTGAACAACATTATGTAAACTATCTCATCATGATTTCATAAACTATTTCATTATGAAAAACAAGAACAACATTATGTAAACTATCTCATCATGATAATGAATCTTAGTGTAAACTATCTCATTATGAAAAACAACAACATTATGTAAACTATCTCATCATGATTATGAATCTTAGTGCAATTGATATAAAGCTTTTCAAACCGGTAATGGAAGATTAAAGGAAACTAGTGGGTGACACAAAGCACACTCATAGTTTAACTATCTACTACGTCTACTACACTAGAACTTTTCACTTACCTATCGGAAAAGAGAAAGAAGACTATGATTTGGAGACCGTCGTTTGAGGAGAAATTGGAGAACCCAATCCAAAGAAAAAACCGTCGATTTGGAGATCGTCATTGAGGATTGGTGGTGGCGGACTGGCAGAGGTCGCAGATTGGCGGACTGGCAGAGGTTGCGTCACTTGCGTGGGTCAAGTGCGCAGTGGCGAGAGGGCGAGAGAGGACTCAAAGGAGATTGGGAGAAAACTCAAAAGAGGGCGAGGCCGTGAGAAGGGAGAAGAGGGCGACAGCCGAGAGGGGAGAATTGGAGAAACTGAGAAAGATTGAAACTGAAAGTGGCTGCTACCTGCCTCATTTTGTTTTTTTTTAATCAAAACGAGGTCGTTTTAAAATATTGACCGTTGACTTCGGTTCAAACGGTGCAGTTCAGTTTTTACTGGCCTTAAACCGAAAACCGAAAACCAAACCGAACAGATCTTGTTCGGCCTGATTGTTTTTTTTTCGGTGCGCTTTTTACGGTTTCAGTTTGGTTTTCGGTGTGGTTTTTTTTCGGTTTTCGGTTTCGAAGTAACACCCCTACCATATTGTCCTCAAACATGATCTTTTACACTTAGATATTGAGGAGAAGGACACTTGTGAACTCAGAATATAAGTTCGTGCAGGAAATCAGATTTCTGCGCAGCATGACCTTCAGTTACTAGAACAGCCGTAACTTCCTCTAGAAAATACATATGAATGAACCGTAAACGGTTTTGGAAACTTGACTCATTTAGCTTTCCAACCGAATATTTAAAAAATTCTGGTTCATCAGGATATGTTCACAAAGTCCTGTCGAAGTTGACTGTTTTGTCAAAATCAGATTCTCGGACAGATTCGTCCTACTTTACGAAAACGGCCATAACTCACTCAATATCATAGATATGATCAAATAGTTGGTGTCCCTGGAAATTAGACACATAGACCATTCTAATGGTTCCAATGTCACCATTTTCCAGTGAGTGAGATTTCCTGTAGGTCCCGTGGAATTTGACCTACGAAATTTGGCAGATTCTGATTTCGTTTTTAATGTGTCTTTCTTATGTAGGGATAGAATAAACCTCAACCTTTTATATCATTAAATATTAAAAAATGAGTTATTGTCATTACATTGGCGTTGTGTGGGCGCATAGCTATACTTAGCTTTATAACTTTTCATAGCGAATGAGATGTCAAGTCTTTCGTATTGTGTTGAGTACATTGATGCGTCTTATTGTACTTAGATGAAAACTCCATCTCTTAATACATATTTGTTATCTTACTTTAGATAAAACAACGAATCTCTCTTTGGAGTAAAGACTTTGACTAATCATGGGAGTATATGTAAGTCTCACTAGTTATAGAGCGCCTAAGCCGATTGATGGAAAATCATCATCAATATAGTCATCGAGTGTCTTTTCGAGACCGTGTCTTCCCAAGATCTTATTCATTCTAACTTCGGATGTTGATACATATTGGCATCTCTTGATCCATCAAGAGTCCATGTAAATCCGGAATAAACACGCAAAGACATAATTCACCATATCCCTTTCAAATCAAGTAGAGACCATGTGCGTTCCAATACCTTTAGCAAACGCGTGCTCCTGTGGTCTGGAGCCACTTGATTCGGATGAATGAAATTCATTTAAGACCTTCAAGTATATCTCTGATCCCATAGAGATGTTATTATGACCAGATTCATAGGCTGCATGTTCAATTATTCGGAAACTACTAAACTGACAAAGTAGTGGAGTGCAATGACATTCATTACGAGAGCATATCTCATCGTAGTCGACCCCAGTGCATGTTAGTGAGAGACCTTGCGCCATAAGGTGAGTCTAAGCTCTTGTTCTCACTACGCCATCTAACAAAGACATAGTTGATAGGGTTTAGCTTGCGGTGTCGGCATCACCTGCCCAAGGACCTATCTCTTTGTTAATGCTGGATCACATCTTTCCATTAGGCCAATCAACTAAGTTGATATCCATCAACGAAGGGTGGTTTGATAGTAGACTCATTATCCCACGTCCTCATGTACACTAGTATAATACTTGTAAAGATCTCTATATGGATTGGATTTGACATTGAGGCGTCTCCCAACGATAATCACAGTTCAGACTTCATGAGACGGATTTGAGTATCACTGATCAATGGATCAGGTTGTGCCAAGCTCGCTTTCTTCCTAGTGCGAGAAAGTATCAAACCTAAGGGCCTCCCTCCTTTTGGGGAGCCACACGGTCTTGTGACACCAATTTTGCCACTATATGGCGTCACCATTTCACCATCTTTGGTGATGGTGCCAAGACCAACTTCTTTTGGTCGCGCCATGTCCTCTTGATAGGACATCAATCCTTGTAGACATATTTGCAGCATGTGATCTCGTCACTTTAACACTTTAAGCATTTGGGATCAAGATGAGACTTAGTGGGTACAAACCACGACAATTCACGTCGTTCCACTTGAACACTTGTGTTCTTATCTCCTCCTAACGGCGAGAATATTGTCTCATCAAAGTGACAATCCGCAATTTAGCGGTGAATGAGATCACCTGAAAAGGTTTCTACATAGACGGATTAAATAGTTGGAGGTTCATATCTAACCTAAACTTATTCATCTCAAATGAGCCATCATTGTGTGTAGTGGCATTGCGATTTGGCACCTAGGAATAACATCTAGCCGAGCTCAAGGATTGGAGATCCGTTTCAATCCTACCGAGCTCAATGATTGCAATTTTGTGTCAATCCTGGTACACAGTCACGAGCTGTAGTACAAAAATATCCAATGATGATGGGTCGTAGATGAATAGTAAAACTGCTTGCATAGCCCCAAGACGCAATAGAAAGATTGATGCGCATCAATAATGTTCGAGTAACAAGTTAAAGTTCCTTGGTCGTAGCCTCGGTGAGACCGTATTGCGTGTGAACATAGGGTACAAAACACTTAAACTTATATCCCGATAAACTTCTTTAAAGAATGGGTAGTGAGCCAGTAGAAGTATAAGCAACATAAGCAGTAGACAATGGTGTAACGCGTGACCGTTGTGTTAACACTTCAACCAACACCATAAAATATAAAAAGGTGTCCGTAAGTTGGTTGTATCTATCTACATAGTTTGATGTAAGAATGGAATGTTCACTTTTGCGTCATTTAGCTTAGGAGGATCTCACTCCTAATTTAGCTAAAAAAATAGGCTTTCAAAACGAGCAATAAGCATTGCAGGGGGCCAATGAGACATCGAGGGAAGGCCGGTGCACCTCAATTGCTTGAGGAATTGACCGGACGGCCTCCAGGAAGTTGGAGCCTTGTTCGGGTGACGTCAATGTCCCCAGGGTGCCGCCATTTACAACCATGGCGTCACCATCATGCTTCATGGAGAAGCTAGATCCCAAATGTCTTCGTTTTGAGCGGAAAAATGGATGACCATGAGAATTTCTCAAAATTTGGACCATTAGATCTCTTCCAGGATGACCGAGTTGGTCAAACCAAAGTCTATATGAGTCGGTGTCAAAAATATCATGTTTGACGACAACATGTGATTCGATATTCGAATCATAGTTGATATGAGCACAAAGTGCTATGTTTATAATGTGTTTCCTGCCCTATTTAGCTATGTTATTCTTGTAATAATGTCATTTCTAACATGTTTTGTGAGTGTGAAGGTAAAAGAGCAGAAAAGCAGAAAAAGAAGCTAAAACCGACAATTTAAGAGAAATCCTAGTCAAACTAGGAAACAAGTCCGACTCAAGCAAGGAATCTCACTGAGACGCAGAAATGAGTGAATCAAAGGATAAGTTCGTTTAGGAAACTTTCCTGTTTCAAAATGGGAAACTTGCTTATTTCATTTTAAGAAACTTTCTTACTTTGATTTAGGAAACTTACTATATGTGAAACTTTCCTATTCTGACTTTCCTTAATCATTTTGAGAAACCTTCTATTCTGGTGAGACAAGAAATTGAGTAAAAGAAGGAAAGGAAATTAAAAGTTGCCTTGTTGGAGGCGTTAGGAGCAAAGAAGGAAACCAGAAATCTGTGAAGATTTCTGGCCTAAATTTAGGAGCTCAAACAGGGATTTATTAGCTGTAAATCGTTGATGGGAATCTTCCTCAAATAATGGAATACTTAATTGATTCAGAATCAAAAAATAGGGGAGTTATCTGTTATTCCTTTTATTAAGATTCCTAATTGGTCCATAATTATGTCATAATCTGATTTCCATAAATTGCAGGATTAATTGTGCATCAAGAAAGGAAAGGATCAGAAATCTTCCTCAGGGATATGATTGACGCAGAATAAAATAAGGAGGAGATTTTCTTGCTGATTAAGACATGCACCTGGTCGCGATTCAAGCTATATTCGAAGGACTATTGCGCAAGACTGTTAATTCAAGATATTAACGCAATAATTCCAGACCATTGGATCAGAAGTTGATCAAGGGCTAGGGGAAGACCTAGGGCTAGGCGTGTTCACTATAAATAGAGGCTCTCTACTTCATAATTTTCATCATTCATTCACGATAAAAACTAGAGAGATACGAGAGCAGCAGCATGCCTTCTTTTCCTCCTTGGCCGAGTTCATTCTCCTTTGATAAGCCTTGAAGGACTTCTCCATGAAGGCAGCAACGTTGGAGACTTGAAGCATTGAAGCCAAGCATCCCTTTTGATGTCGCCAAGCTTCCTTGGAAACTGAAAAAGTGTAAACATTGCCTTTACTTTGTTTTGAATTTCTTTTCTTCGTTGAAAGCATGTTTTGAATGTTTAACTCTGGATTTGTAAGCATGTTTTGCTTATTCTTGTATTCATTAGATTCAGAATTTTATAAAACATATTGATGTTTCGTTCATGATTTTCCAACGATCTGATCTTGTGAGTTTTAATGATTGAAAGTTTGCGTTTTTGTTTAAATAAAAGAGTTAGAATGCATGCTAGCTGTTGCCATGATTCGTGCTGAGCTTCTTCAAATAAGTATGTTTCTCTAAGTGGTGAAAACTATGTAATAATAGTTGAAAACGTAAACTACAGTAAACGCATATTACGACTTCTCGGGTGTGCGTTGTTGTTCAATCTCAATTCTATAATTCTTAATGATTTGTGTTTATTGTGGACAAGTACTCTTCAGTATTGAATGCAGCAATTTACATGAAATAACCTAGGTTCTAGACTTCTCTGTGCTTAGGTGATAAAGTAAGTAGAATTAAAGGAATGCATGTCCTCTTTAGGCTTGTGTTCCGAGATTATTTCTCTTGTAAAGAACTTGCATGATAATCAGATTGTTGGAATGAGACGTGATCTTGATGTGTGGAATTCAAGTTTATCTCTGTTTGCGATGTTGAATGAATTGATCACTTGTACATATTTTATCTTCTGTTTTAGTAGGAACGTAGAACAAACCTTCAAAACCCCCCTTTATCTATTGTACCATGTGTATATTTAAAGCTCAACATGGTTCGGTTGCCTCTCAATGCATAGAGGGCATCTGTGACGTTGCTCATGGTGCCATGAGGCAACAAGATTCAAGCTAAACCGCGTCCCTGAATGACCGGTATGATTCAATTATTGTAGTCACAGAAGATTTACAAAGACACAAAATCCAAAGATAGTTGCCGGTTCCTTAGAATGTTGTGGGTAGTTCCACTATTTGCGAAGCGCTCAATATCTCTATGAGACATATCTACAAAAAAAATTAGATAGGCGAGTAAATAGTTCCACTTGAACCATTTAGAAGGATTGAAAGAAGCTGCAAAAAGCTGCAATCCCGAGAGTGCATAAAAATTTCCGCGCAGAATGACCTTTGTGCACTCAAACAGCCATAACTTCTTCGTTAAAATAGATATGGACAAACCGTGAAACGTTCTGAAAACTAGACTCGTAGAGCTTTTCAATGATATAAAGCTCACTGTGTAGTTCATTCGGAACTGTTCACAAAGCTCAAACGAAGTTGACTGTCCAGAAGTGACAGATTGCTGTTTTTCGTAGATTTGGCATTGGCAAAGCTTTGAAGCTTGCGGATGGCGTGTGGGCATAAGCCGAAGCCAAAATGATGTGTATATGATCAAAATCAAGTCTTTTTGGTCGTTCGAAAGTCGTAAACTCCATGACTAGTTAGCAAAAACTTCCTGACATGAACATAAACTAACTCAGAGGACCTAGAGGATTCGATCATGATGATGATTGTCCGGTTTTGATAAGTCTTCAACGTCTTTTACAAGACTGAAATTGGTTTAATAGCGTATGGGGATCCAAAATCAAAAACTTTCGGTAACTCCATGTCAGTATGACTAGGCATGTCCGTGGAGGGTCGGTAGTGCGAGGCATACTTAAACCACTATCTCCTTAATTTCGGACAATTCTAAGACATCACACTGAGCTTGGATGAGCCTAGTTGAACAGTTGATGATGGAAAACCCGCTATAGGCGGTAGAAGACTTAACCGGAAAACACGTGGGCGATCCTCCTTGAGGATGCAGTGCCGTGAGTCACCTTCAAAGGAAGGGACTAAAATCGGTACAATATGCCATATTTCTAAGGACGATGTAAGAATGTACATGTTGTTTGTAAATCAATACGAACCATAAGAGGAGAATAGTTTCACTTCGAAAAATTCTCAAGGCATTCATTATTGCCAATGAGAGTATATATCGAGGTCTCGAATAAACAAAGGACATCGATACGACGTCTTATTACATATAGCTTGGAAAGAAAATCGATGTCTAGCCAAGGACGTCAAATTCATGGGTAGCTAGAGCATGCAGGATCCGAATATTTGAAATCCGCGATCATGAGGATGACGTTCTTGTCCTCATATTGATTTTCTGTACCTTTTTGTATGCATTCATGATTTGAGGATGAACTTGACAATCTTGAACCAGTGATCCGGAGATCCACAACGGTTGCATTGTCATGAGCTGGCATGAGTAGTTTTGACAGATTGGTGTCTAGACCGGGAGTGTCGCCATTAGGGCCGACGACATCTCCCCCTATTTTCTAGACATCGGCATGGCGTTTTCTACCGTTGTCATGACCCATATTGTTCTCCCCACATTAAGGGACAATCCCAAATAAGTTTATCGCATTAGCGTATATACAATTCTCGTTTGCAATTGTATGATTCAAATCAAGTCTCGTTGGTAATTCCAAACCAACTTTGAGGGCCTAGAGAACTTGATGATGATCGAATCCGCTAAAGATTATGAATCATGATGCCACAAAAGATCATCGATAATATGTAGTCAATTAAGGTGCTATGCAATCCACCTGACTTAATAACTCAACTTGTTGAGTTAGGTGGACGTTTCAAGAAATGTTCCATGAGTGCATTCCACAGTACTTTGTGGTCATTACTTTTTGCACAGATTGTCATTGAAGGCTTTTGTCGATGTGGCGCTTCAAAACTTTGAGCGCGTGAGATGTCAAATCTCGGCATCTAGGCTTGTTAGCCTGGGGGTCAAAACATGTGGTTTAATTCTTTCCAATGAAAGGTTCCACAAATATCTAGCGAAGATCCGCCTTAGGCATCGATTACGTCAAAACTCAAAGGAGCAGAATGTTACATTGCTCTTGCATACAAAACCAAGCTGTTATGAGACTCGATAGATGTCACAAACGATACTTTTAATGGTTTGTCTTTCGGATTGATCACACAAAATCCGGAAAAGCCGCGAATTGATCAAACACAATTCGGAAAAAGGCCTCGGATTGATCAAACACAATCCGGAGAAAGGTCGGGGTTAATCACACACAACCCAGACAAGGAAACAAGAGTGATCAAACACACTCTTGACCCGCGAATAAAATTCTGGGATTTTTAATTGCACGCACAAAATCCCAAGCATAGAATGAAGATGGAGAAGGGAAGAAATTTTTTTATCCTCCCCGAGTTATTGAACTTGAAAAAGTTTAGGGTTTCAAAACATACCTTTCGAAACTTCAAACACTTGAAGAAATAGAAAATTGTAGTCGGAGGAAACCAAAAATCATCGGCGGGCGGCGGCCAAGGGATTGGCAGTCGGTGATGTCAAACGACGGCTGGGAAAACAGGCGGCGGTGGCGGTCAGACATAAGAGCCGAAAATCTTTTTTTAGGTTTTCGAAAAACAAATAGTGAGCTATTAGTTTTAAGGTTTCGAATAACAATCCAAATTTGATGTCTAACTATCAAGCAAATCTTTCAAAATGGCTAATCAAATTGATTTGATTGTTTCTTGGAATATATTTTACTTAAATTTTTCAGATTCTTTTCCAATTAAATAGGATAAATAAGATGGTAATATAAAAAATTTATAAAGAAATTATATTTTGCTTATATATCTATAGGACGAGCTGTTCACGAGTTAAACGAGCTGAACCAGGTAAAAACCAAACCGAACACTAGTGGAAAACGAGCGGCTCGAGCCGACTTACAACCCTATCTGGTGTGTCGCAGTTTGATTTTGTCTTTTTTTTGTATCCCCTTGTTGGAACTCCCGAAACTGGCCATATATAGTGTGGGGATGGTAAATTACTGAGAGGACGTTCAGAGGAAAAGAGACGAGGAGGCGACTGGCTTGATTGGCGTGAGGTAGAGGCAGCTTCTTTGCTCCGGTCATCACAGGTATTAACTGCTTCTTGTTGCCTTTTTCTCTTCATTGTCTGGGTTGGTGTATACTGAAACCCAAACCAAGTCTGGATGCAAATCTGGACTTAATAATAATGGAATGGTGGGATTTAGATTCAAACAAGTTGTGGGTGACCTTTCTTTCATCGACTCCTCACCCTTTGCCAAGCTCTTGGACTCGTGCATTCGAGCCAAGTCGGCGCGTGACGCGCGTCGCGTCCACGCCCGCCTCATCAAAACCCAATTCTCGTCGGAGGTTTTCGTCCACAACAGGCTCATCGATGCGTACGCCAAATGTGGCTCGTTCGACGACGCACGCAAGGTGTTTGATAAAATGCCTGAGAGGAACACTTTCAGCTGGAATTGCATCATTTCCGCATTGACCAAGTTGGGTCTTGTCGATGAGGCTCTGCAGAGTTTTGGGTCGATGCCAGAGCCGGACCAGTGCTCGTGGAACTCGATGGTTTCCGGGTTTGCGCAGCAGGGTCGGTATGAACAAGCTTTGGAATGGTTTGTTAACATGCATGGGGAGGGTTTTGTTCTTAATGAGTACACGTTCGGCAGTGCTCTTCGTTCTTGTGCGGGTCTGAGGAAGGTGAAAATGGGTGTGCAAATTCATGGGGTCATTGCCAAGTCTTGTTGCTCTTCGGATGTTTATATGGGGTCTGCACTTATTGATATGTACTCGAAATGTGGGAATGTTGCTTGTGCGCAACGAGTTTTTGATTGCATGAGTGTGAGAAATGTTGTTTCTTGGAACAGTTTGATTACTTGTTACGAGCAGAATGGTCCTGCAAGGGAAGCAGTCGAAGTGTTTGTGAGGATGATGGATTGTGGGTTCAAGCCGGACGGGTTGACTTTAGCGAGTGTGGTAAGTGCTTGTGCGAGCTTGTCCGCAGTTAAAGAAGGCCGGCAAATACATGCTTGTGTTGTGAAATGTGATAATTACAGGAGTGACGTTGTGTTAAGCAATGCATTAGTTGATATGTATGCAAAATGCAAGAGAATAAATGAGGCCAGAAGGGTTTTTGATGGGATGCCT
Organism: Fragaria iinumae; assembly: GCA_009720345.1. Classification (NCBI taxonomy): domain Eukaryota; kingdom Viridiplantae; phylum Streptophyta; class Magnoliopsida; order Rosales; family Rosaceae; genus Fragaria; species Fragaria iinumae. Next base: position 2,928,928 of record CM019123.1, read on the forward strand.
ATTAGAAATGTGGTCTCAGAAACTTCCATGGTAAGTGGATATGCAAAGGCGGCAAGTGTACAAGTTGCAAGGTCGTTGTTTACAAAGATGATGGAGAAGAATGTAGTCTCCTGGAATGCACTTATTGCTGGGTACACACAGAATGGAGATAATGAAGAGGCCCTTGGACTCTTTCTCCTTCTGAAGAGAGAGTCTGTTTGGCCCACCCACTACACATTTGCGAATCTACTTAATGCTTGTGCAAGTCTTGTTGATCTGCAGCTTGGCAGACAGGCTCATTCACACATATTGAAGCATGGTTTTCAGTTCCAGGTCGGTGAAGAATCTGATATATTTGTTGGAAATTCTCTAATAGATATGTACATGAAATGTGGGTCTATTGAAGATGGCTGTCGGATTTTTAGAAATATGTTGGAAAGGGATCATGTCTCATGGAATGCTATGATTGTGGGACATGCGCAAAATGGTCGTGGGACTGAAGCTCTTGAAATATTTAGAAAAATGCTGGTCTCTGGGGTGCAACCAGACCATGTTACTGTGATTGGTGTTCTATGCGCTTGTAGCCACGCAGGATTGGTTGAAGAAGGGAGGAATTATTTTTACTCGATGAATGAAGAGCACGGGGTGGTACCCTTGAAGGACCATTATACATGTATGGTTGATCTGCTTGGTCGAGCTGGTTGCCTTGACGAAGCTAAGAATTTAATTGAGGTCATGCCAATGCAACCTGATGCCGTTATATGGGGTTCTTTGCTAGCTGCTTGTAAAGTCCATCGTAACATTACCTTAGGGAAATATGTGGCGGAGAAGCTATTAGCTATTGAACCTAGGAATTCTGGACCTTATGTTCTTCTCTCAAACATGTATGCTGAGCTTGGGAGATGGAGTGATGTTGTCAGAGTAAGGAAGCTGATGAGGCAACGGGGTGTTGTCAAGCAGCCAGGTTGCAGTTGGATTGAAATACAAGGTCAGCTGAATGTTTTCCTTGTGAAAGATAAAAGGCATTCTCATAAGATGGAGATTTATTATCTTTTGAAGTTGCTCACAGAACAAATGAAGAGGCATGGATATGTACAAGATGCTTGTGACTATGAGTCTTACGAAGATCAGGCTGAATCTCAACTGACTTCATTTTCCGAAATGGATATGTCAGAAAATGTAGCTGTTATGTAATTTACTGTACATTATCATTTCTAAATGGATTCTCGTGTAACAGTTTCCGCAACACCTACATTCATTTTTGGAAACAAAAAATCAGTGACTGCATTTTCTTAAAGAGGTCAGTAACATTATATTGCTATCAAATCTGAAACCTCCTTTGCAATTTGATAGTGGGATATTGGGTTGAGTCAAGAAAGGAATCGTATGCTTGTAGAGAAACTATATCGTTTTTATGATAATAATCTGAGTCTAAGGTTTACTCTGCAACTTAAGGCATATCTTACACCTTAGCATTTGAAAGCATTTTTTCTTCCAGTAAAATTAGGTAGATACTATAATTGTTTATGCTACTTCAATTCATTGCCTTATAGAAGTGCAATATTGATTTTGGTTACTTTCATATGTTTCTACAGATGGAGGGTAGTTTTGCGGATGAGCTTTACTCAGAAAGTTTACAGCTATCAAAAATGCAATTGGATTCCGCAGCGAATGTCACCAATAAACAAAGTGGTTTAGATGGTAATTTATTGTGTTTTAGTTAATTGGTGATTCAAAAGTTTAATACACACTATATTTGGATAGCTATAAGCCTAAAATCACCGCATGTTAGGGTTTTTTCCTCTTGTTTTCGTTTTCCCTTTTTTTCCTTCTTTTTTTCTGTGGGGCTTTGATAATAAATGCTTTTGATAACTGGTTGATCGAGTTTGTCTTAGGTGAAACCAAATTTTCTGTGGGAGTTTGTAACATTTGTTTCCTCAAGTCTTTGACCTTGTGCTAAGATTGATGATACAGAATTTTATATATATATATATATATATATGAGGACCCTTCCACTAAGGGATCCCTTTTTTTGACATATATGAGGGATGGGGGATTACACCAACTTTTTGATCAAAAAATCGCATCTCCACCGTTCAATATGTAGTTCTATATGAGTAGATCACTTCTGTAAATTTTCAGAAATTTTGGTAATCGTTAAGGCATTCAAAACTACGATTTATAATTATAAGCATGAACGGCTCATATTTGGCAGATTTGGTTCGTTCATTGATTTAATCTCGTTCGACACCTTAACGATCACCAAATTGGCTGAAAATTTGCAGAATTGATCTATATATAAAGACCAACAAACTGAACGGTGGAGATTCAAAAATATAATCGAAAAGTTTGTGTAATCCCCCATCCCTCATATAAACCAAAATAAGGGATCCCTTAGTGGAAGGGCCCTCGTATATATATATATATATAGGCCGGATGTGGAGCGGACGTCCGTACTGTCCTTAAAGTGCGGACGTCCCTCCGTTTGCCGACTACGGTGCGCCTCCACCTGAGCGGACTCCAGCAACGTCCTCGATCACTTTCCCTCCCTGGAATTCCAGTTTTTCGGCGAGATCACCCAAAACTTCAAACAAGATCGAGGACTGGAAAACTGGAATTTGGCGGACTCGCCGGGGAGGGAAAGTGATCGGGGACGCTGCTGGAGTCCGCCCGGGTGGAGGTGCGCCGTCGTCGGCGTCGGACGGTGGCGAACGGAGGGACGTCCGCTCCACATCGTTTTCGTATATATATATATATATACATATATATATATATATATATATGTATATATATATACAGGCCCGTTTTGGTGTGGAAGTCCGCACTCGGCTTAAAGTGCGGACGTCCCTCTGTTCTCCACCGGATGGCTCCGACGGCGCGCCTCCACCTGAGCGGACACCAGAGGCGTCCCTGATCACTTTCCCTTCCCGGCGAGATCGATTTGAAGGTCTGGGCAGCAACCTCGACCTAAAACTTCACACAAGATCGATCTCGCTCGAAAACTGGAATTCGGCGGACTCGCCGGGAAGAGAAAGTGGTCGGGGACGCCTCTGGTGTCCGCTCAGGTGGAGGCGCGCCGTCGTCGGAGCCGTCCGGTGGAGAACGGAGGGACGTCCGCACTTTAAGCCGAGTGCGGACGTCCGCTTCAAAACGTTTCTATATATATATACATATAACCTTTTCCAGTTTAGTTCATATCATCCATATGTGCTCTGTAGAGTGGGCATCATGTCCGCTTCTAGATGACTCACAGAGTTGGTACTTAATGTCAAATAATGGTTGAAATACTCACATGTTTAGTATGCCTGTGAAAATTGTTGCTCTTCTGTGTTTGCCTCTGATTATTGTTCTTTTTGCAGCGATTTCCGCTATTAGATTGACTTCAAATTTTTGTCCATCAGGTCATTTTTGTAGTTTCTCTGATTTTTGCATTAAGTTATATGTTCATTGTTGGTTTCAGATCATGGTAAGGTTCAGTTGTCGGTTGACGATGGATCTTCATGGTATGGTTCTGATGACGAAGTGAATGAAGCATCTGATATGGACAAGGAATGGCAGAGGAGACATGACCAATTCTATACGGTTGTTTTACAGTTCAGACTTTCAATTTTTTATTCTCCATCTATGTTTTGTTGTTTTCCGTATCAAGTGGTTCTCGTTCATCCTTAATTTTGAAAATATGCAGATGGGATACCGTGATGGTCTTATAGCAGGAAAGGAAGCTTCTTCTCAGGAGGGATTTAATATTGGCTTTAAGCAATCAGTCCTTGTCGGTTACAACTGGGGTCTTGTGAGAGGCGTTACAAGGTAAAATATATATAAGACTTTTGTATTTATTATTGTTAGTTCTTTATTTCACTCTACTTTTTTGCTTGCAATTTTTGTTTTTACTCATATCTTACATGTTCTTGTTCATTTTCCTTATTCTGGTTGAAGTGCTTTGGCTTCCCTTCCAGATGGTATAAGGGAGAAGTTGACTGAAACTGAAGAACAAAGAACTCGATTTCAGGGGTTGTATGAATCTGTTCATTCCCTTTCTACAACAGATGCCCTTAGGTTGTTTAACGATGAAATCACAAGTAAAAAAGATAGAGAACAAATTGCAAGTTCAGATACTAGTTCCTTTCAAGTTGAAACTGTTTCGGAAGAGCAAAGAGTAGACCATAGTGGTCTAGGAGTTTACTCTTCAAAGCTCCGTTCACTTATTTCGGAGTCTCCTGGAATCAAAGTCAGTATTCCCTAGACACGAAGTTAGTAATTTTGTAGTTGTTTGAAATTTGTAAAAGAAAGACAAAAAAAATAAAAAATTTGATATAGTATAAGCCAACATTTGAGTTCAATGTTTTAAGAATTGTGTATTTTAAACAGTGTTGTCAATTTTGTTGATGTTCTTTATGTATTATTATGCTTAGAATTTCAACTGATGAATAGTGACAACTAAAACTTCAGATGGTGGCAGTCATCATCTTCTTGCCCTGCTGTTCTGTTAAGATTTGCAGTGTCCTTTTGACATAGAAGATAAGAAACACATGTGGCATGCATGAAATTTAGATTTGTTTGCTCCCTCATTTTTGCCAAGTTGCTTACATGAAACGGTAGGTGAAAACAGCAGTCATTTTGCACTTGATATATCAAAACAAGCAGTATTACATTGTCTAGGAGATAAGTTCCCCCTTACAACAGCAAAAGATTTGCTGGAATCAGAACTTATACCAGCAATAATCACACCAGTCAGTTTCAATTTTGTGATGATTCAATTAATTTTACAATATCAAACAGATAATAAGGAATTGATCAGTTGCTGTTCATATGATATTCTCCAGCATTCGCGATTCCATGTCCAACCTTTCGCTTGAAAATCCCAGCTGACCAAGAACAAGAATACAACAAGCTCCAAGCTCAGATTACTTCTCATTTGAAGATTTTAAGGAAGTAATCACAGCTGATCATGAACAACAATACAACAAGCTCTAGTGTCAGAGCCTCAGATCAATCCTCATCTGAAGACTCTAAGTGAGTGATTCACGCTCGTGAATCCACCATCAACCATGAGATTATCCCCACTTATATACCTGGACTCATCACTTGCTAAGAAGAGCACAGCATTTGCAACATCATCGACTGTCAACTCCACTCCCTGCAAATTGGCATTTCTGCCTACGAAATCTCGGAACCCTGCCCAGGCATCTTCGGTTCTCTCCTCCTCGATTAAATGAGCCAAAGCCAAATTAGTTGCCACTGCATAAGGAGAGACACAATTAACACGTATGCCATGAATTCCAAGCTCAGCAGCAACATTCTTTGTCAGCCCCAACACAGCGTGCTTGGAACCTGTGTATGCATGCGGTCCTAAGCCTCCTGTAGTGCTTGCAACACTGCAAAGAGAAATGATACTACCCTTTTTCCGTGGGATCATCGTCCTGGCTGCGTGTTTCATTCCATGGAAAACTCCCTTCACATTAATATCGAACACCTTCTGAAATTCAGATAAGTCTACATTGCGTATATCGGGACAGGATGAACCTGATACCCCAGCATTGTTGACCATGATATCAAGTGTGCCATACTTACTGACTGTGAAATCAACTGAGCCACTAACATCAGCTTCTTTTGTGACATCACAATGGAAATAACTAACATTTGCGTCACCGCCAAGCGACTCGCAGACCTGCAATCCCAGGTTGTCCTGCACATCAACTAAGCAAACTTTTGCACCATGTTTGTGGAACAGGCGTACAATGCTTTCTCCAATACCAGTGGCTCCACCAGTCACCAATGCAACTTTCCCTAGTAACCTGAGAAGGAAAATCATTGAAGATGTAACTATTGATTTCTACAGCGGTGAATTCAATGGAATGAGCTATAGCGATCCTGCCACTGTAAAAAAAGATAATATAAATCAAATATTGCATAGCAAATACAAATGCAACTATTCAAGACATACGGATTTATTGTAGTTCCAGCATCATTGCCTTTCTTCAGGAAACAGATTTCTTGAATGAGTCAAGATATCATCAAGAGAGTCAACAACACTTAAACATAGTGATACGAAGTCCAAATGGAATCGAGTAGGAAGCAAAAAGCTGAAGTAATGATCCTAAGCCGCCGGAAGGTAAAGCAAACAGTTCGAATTAGCTAACATTCCAATACTTCATAACCGCTATCTGTTTGCTCAACTAGGTACAAATATAACCACAATTTTTTGAGGCATCTTGATCCATCCAATGGTACCCACATTAATTAAATCAAATTAATCTCCAGACAACTAAAACCAAACTTTAACACTCAATGATTAAAAACTTCACTAGCTTTGAATAAGATTCCAGATTCAGATGCAATCAAATAGTGTAGATTTCAGTTTGACCAACAAGCTGGGCAAAGCCGCAAAAGATGAGTTGAGCAACAATGAATCCAACAAAAGATGTTGATCATTCAGTTAACTATCTTATATAGAGTTTAGTATCAGAAGCATTACTACTAAAGCAGATTTAACTTGGCTACACAAGAAGACAAGTCCTGAACATGCATAGAACAGAATTTGCAAAACCCAGATAAAGAAAATCCATTGAAGCAAGTATGAAACATAGTAAAGTGCTATATATAACACCAAGCAAGTGATTTAGACTTACCTCCGGCTTGGAACTTCATTCATGGACATGGTGATGCTATGCTCTTTCTGTCTTTCTACTGTCTGCCACCCTTTTATGCTTTAGTGATGGTCAGAGTATGCACGTGCTCCCCACGTGTGTATCAACCTGCACGTGCTCCTTCTCAAATCCCACACCCAAGAATTTGGGTTGAGATGGAATTTTGAGCAAAATGAAACTTAGCGCACTTCTTCAGTTCTTCTGGGCAGACTGGTACTACTCTTCTCCCTTTTATTCCCTTTTATTCAGTCTCATATTCTAGACCATTGGAGATGCCCAAGCTTTCAACTTTATGATTATGTATGTTTTCCCCTGTGTAATTATTGCTCTGTTTAGTTCTCTAATTGGTGTTTAGTGTGTAAAGGTGGATTCTTTTCCAAGAGTGATGCAAGTTTAGTGAGTAAAGGTGGATACTTTTCTGTTGTGAATGGGTTTTGGGCTATCAAATCTCATGGGTTTGTTTTTGTTTATCTCAAGAACACTGCTTTTTAATACTGGAAACTCGCAAGCCCTCAATTTGCTTGGTTTTCAACTTTTCATGTAGAATTTTTGTTCCACAAGTTTAGTGTGTGTGTTTGACATTGTGCTCCGTGCAGTTATAGATATATTGAGCTAGTTTTGATTTCTTATGATTTATCAATGCAGAACTTTTGAAATTTGCAATGTGTTTGTGCATCTTTGAGATGGATAATGTCATTACATTGTAATTTATATTTTTACTATAACATGTGTATAATGTTATCTGATACAGACACTTTATGATGCTTTCAACCAGATGAAGAAGCATGCCAGGAGTAGTCTCCTTTTCCTAGTTCGATCTTTGAGTTCCTCCTCATGCTACTCATTTGTCAAGCCCAATATACGTTACCCACTCCAAAACCACTACATCCCACCATTCAAGAATCACCTCTATGCATCATTCTTTTGCACCCTCATACACCTCTACCTGGCCTGCGGCCGATTCTCCAATGCTTCCGACACCTTTTTCTCTATGCGAAGTCACGGCCTCCTTCCTGGTCTGCCTCTTTGGAATCGGCTTCTTCATCATTTCAATGTCTCTGGTTTGGCTTCTCAGGTATCCCTTCTTTACTCTGAGATGCTCTCCTGTGGGGTTGTGCCTAATGTTTTCACCCGCAACATAATGATTCACTCTCTCTGCAAAGTTGGAAACTTGAGTTTGGCACTGCATTTGTTGAGAAATAATCAAATTGATACTGTTTCCTATAATACTCTCATTTGGGGGTTCTCCCAACAAGGATGCCCTCATCAAGCTTTTGGGTTTTTGTCTCAAATGGTGCGGAGGGCTGTATACATAGATTCTTATACTTGCAATTTACTAGTTAACGGGTTTTGTCGGGTTGGCTTAGTAGAGTATGCAGAATGGGTTATGGATAATTTTGTTGGTGGTGGAATTACTCGGGATGTTGTAGGTTTTAACACCTTGATTGCTGCATATTGCAAAGCTGGACAAGTTAGCCGTGCACTCGAGTTGATTGAGAAAATGGAGAAGGATGGTCTTGTTCCTGATACTGTTACTTATAATGCTCTTGTTCATGGGTTTTGTAATGTGGGGGATTTTTTAAAAGCCAAGAGTACAATACATCAAATGTTGAGATCTCAAGGAAATGAAAATGGCCCTCATAATGATAGAGACCATGATCAGAACTGGATTGGCAGTATGAATCTTAAACCAAATGTCATAACTCTAACCACTCTCATTAGTGCTTACAATAAGCAGCAAGGGCTTGAAGAGGCTCTTTCTCTATATGAGGAAATGGTTATGAATGGCATTTTCCCGGATGTTGTCACTTATAGCTCCATTATATATGGTCTTTGCAAGCATGGGAGGCTGTCAGAAGCCAAAGTTCTCTTAAAAGAGATTGAGAAAATGGGTGTAAATCCTAATAATGTCTCCTACACTACCCTTGTGGATTCTTTGTTTAAGGCAGGTTCTCCCAGAGAAGCTCTTGTCCTTCAAAGCCAAATGGTGGTTCGCGGCCTGGTTTTTGATTTAGTAATTTGCACTGCTTTAATGGCTGGACTTTTTAAGGTTGGAAAACTCGGTGAGGGAAAGAACCTGTTTCAAAAAATATCAAAGCTCAGCTTAGTTCCAAACTGTATCACCTATTCTGCTTTGATAGATGGGCATTGTAATTCAGGAGACATGGGCAGTGCAGAAGCGATACTCAGAGAAATGGAAGAGAAACATGTTTTCCCGAATATTATCACTTATTCTTCTCTCATAAAGGGTTATATGAAGAAAGGAATGATTGGTGATGCTGTTGGTTTATTGAGGAAGATGGTGCAAAAAAATGTGTTGCCAAATGTTTTTGTGTATGCAATACTAATTGATGGGTGTTTTAAGGCAGGTAAACAAGAAGTTGCCCTTGATGTTTACAATGAAATGAAAATTAGAGGATTGGAGGATAACCATTTCATATTTGACGCTTTTGTGAACAACATGAAAAAGTGTGGAAGGATGGAAGAAGCTGAGGGATTAATTATGGATATGACTTCTGAGGGCTTGTTTCTTGACCGTGTTAACTACACGTCTCTGATGGATGGCTTCTTTAAAGTGGGAAAAGAGTCAATTGCTCTTAATTTGTTCCAAGAAATGGCGGAAAAAGATATAGGGTTTGATGTTGTTTCATACAATGTCTTGATAAATGGTTTGTTGCGGCTTGGGAAATATGAAGTAAAATCTGTCTATACTGGAATGAGAGAGTTGGGAGTGTCTCCTGACTGTGTCACATACAATACCCTGATTATGGCGTCCTGCAGAGAGGGTGACCCTGTAAATGCTTTTGAACTTTGGAATGAGATGAAAGGTCAAGGGTTAATTTTAAATTCATTCACTTGTAACATTCTGATAGGTGGCCTTTGTAAAGAAGATAAGATTGAGAAAGCAATGGATGTCTTAAATGAAATGGTAGCTGTGGGTTCTCTCCCTACCTCAGTTACTCATAGGCTTCTGCTTGATGCTTCTTCAAAAACTAGAAGAGCTGATGCAATTTTGCAAATGCATCAGAATCTTGTAAATATGGGGCTTGACCTCAATCTTGATGTTTACAATAATCTCATTACTGTCTTATGTAGGCTAGGAATGACCAGGAAGGCCACTACAGTATTAGAAGAGATGAGTGGAAGAGGACTTTTAGCAGATACTATTACTTACAATGCCCTAATACGTGGATATGGTATAAGCAGCCATCTGAAAAGGGCTTTTGCTACACACTCAAAGATGCTTGCTGAGGGAGTTTCTCCAAATATCGAAACGTACAATATTCTTTTAGGGGTCCTTTCAGGTGCTGGTTTGATGAAAAAGGCAGATGAATTATTTAGTGAAATGAAGAATAGAGGCTTTCTTCCTAATGCTTCCACATATGATATATTGGTTTCTGGCTATGGTAAGATTGGAAATAAGAAGGAAGCCATAAGGCGTTATTGTGAGATGGTAAGCAAAGGTTTTGTTCCCAAAACTGGAACCTACAATGTGCTTATTAGTGATTTCGCTAAGGTGGGAAAGATGAGCCAAGCTAGGGAGCTTATGAATGAGATGCAGGCAAGGGGTGCCTGTACTAATTCTTCAACTTACAGCATACTAATCTCTGGCTGGTGTAAGCTTTCAAAGCAGCCAGAGGTGGAGAAGAAGTTTCGGAAGTCATACCGAGCTGAGGCAAAGAGATTATTAATAGAGATGAATGAGAAAGGGTATGTTCCGGGTGGAAGTACCCTTTCATCTATCAGTTCTACCTTTGCTAGACCAGGAAAGAAGGCTGATGCTCAGAGACTATTAAAAGAACTGTACATCAGCAAGAACATATGAGAGATGGTCATGGCTTAGCTAGTATCTGGTTGTTTTTACACACACTACAGGTACATTCTATCCATCAAGCTTATGACAGTCTCTTCCAGGGACCAGCATCTACCTTGATGCTGTCAAATCTATTGATGATATTTTTATACATGTTTTTATCGTGTCATTTTCTTTTTCTTTTTTGTTGTTGTTTGCTTAGGTTTTTGTGATGTCTTTTTTGTTTTTTTGTTATGGAACTTACATATACTTCTTGATACATTAGGCAAGATCGTTGATGGAAGCAATGGGCAATGGTGACATCGCTGTGGATCAATATCATCGATATAAGGTCAGTAATAATCATGACCACATCACTTCTTTGTTTTTGGTCTTTTGCCCTGATGCTTTCTTCACATTACAGTATGAATTGCAAGGCAATTTACTAGTTTTATGTGTTTTTTTTTTCTCTAGTATGTAGCTAAAATAAAGTTTAGATAGGAAATTGGCTAACTTTGAAAACCTAGGGTAGTAAATTGACATTCAAGCCAAGGTGAATATGTGGACACTTAGAATAAGAATAGTGCAACTTTAAACATTAAGATCGAGTGTTAAAATATATAGTTATAGAAAAGGTTAGGGGGCAATCTGTAATTTGTTCAAATTATGTAGCTGAAGGGGTGTACAATAATTACCTTATAAAGCCAATGAACAAACGAGTAGTGTAGTACCAAATCCGAAATAATCGGAGAGCTAGCCGACTCTGGTGATTACTTAAATTCTGGTGATTACCTAAATACTCTAAGAAGTAACAGAGCTTACAGAGACCCAAAATTTCATAAACCCTAACCCCATCGCCTACCAAATAGTTCTTTTCCCTACAAACCCACATTGTAATACCCTAGTTCGTTCTTAGGTCCAGATTTTAGCTCAATTGATAACTCCGGGCCGAACTTGGTTTGGGCCCAACTTCGAGCCGGGCCAACCCGCTCCCGCCTCTAGGTCAACTAACCAAGAACTAAGTGGATACAGAAATGGAATAATGAAAAATGAAGGGAGGAAAGTGCAAACTTCTTGGGGAGGGCCAGAAATAGAATCAAATTTCAGAATGAAGAGATTGTGAGTGGGCCCCAGTGATGGAACCTCAGTAACTAACTCCCAGCTCTGCCTATCTTAACCAACTCTTTCACTCTCTCTCTCTTTCTCTCTGAGTGGGCCCCAGTGATTGGAATCTCAGTAACAAACTCCCTACTCTGCCTTTCCTGACCAACTCTCTCTCTCTCTCTCTCTCTCTCCCCCACCACCACCACTTGTTTATTTTGTGAATCAACCAAGCAGACCTCCCTCTTCTGAATCTTGGGTTGCAGCTAATTTCATCAAGAGGTTAAATTCTTTTTCACAAGCCCTTTAGCCCTTATGCATGATCTTTTTGGACCCCAACTCTCTTCCAGCTGCTTTTGTTTCCATTCCCTTTACGCTTAATCTCTTTTGGTTTGTAGCAGAGAGACAAATCAACAAGAAGAAAAGTACGAGACCCATCAACTCCATAGAGCCAAAAATGTACGTGGACAGTAGTGCTGCAGGTGCCTGCAGCAACGTTGATCCCAATAACACCAATAATAACCCCATGTCAGAATCTGCTCCAGAAGTTGTCCTCCTCAACCACAGCCACAACACCACCACCTTTTCTCATGAAGAAAACTTCAATAGGCTCTTCATGGAAGAAGAGCTCTCTAATTACTACCACAACACCGCCATGGAAATTGAGCAACTTCAGAATGAGACGGACCAATTTAATACCAGCAACCCTCATTTGGTTAATCCCTTTGAGACTCACCAAGCTACAAATTGGGACAATAATGATGAAATGCAACAACAATCATCACCACCTGATATGCTCAGCCTTTTTCACTCGCCCTCCTCTTCTGTGCTCCCACACTCCTCCATTACCTTCACTAACCCCAAGAACCCGGGAGGCTGTTTCCCAGGGTCTTTCGGGTATGAGGCCCTGCTTGAGCCCCCATCTGGGGCGGCGGCCTCTTTGGTCATGTATGACCCAATGATCCACCTGAACCAGCAACCTCCGCAGTCACAGCCGCCTCTGTTCAGGGAGCTGCTGCAGTCCCTGCCACATCGGTACAACTTGGGTGGGCCCAGTAATGGGTCTATTTTATTTAGCAATGGTAGGAATGGGGAAGAGCATGGGAGTAGGCAATTGTTTGAGAATGGAGTAATGGAGTTTTCTAAAGAGATGAAGCCATGTGGAAGAGGAAGAGGAAGAGGAAGAGGAAGAGGTGGGAATAAAGGGACCAAGTTGACTGAGCACGAAAGGAGAGTCAAGACCAATCATCAGTATACTGCTTTGAGGGAATTGGTTCCGAACCCAACCAAGGTATTGATCTCACTATGAGAAACTGATTGGTTCATGAAAAAAAAAAAATTGAATCCTCCATTCCAACAGCTTTGTCTTTCTTTTGGCTTGGACAATTGTTCTTTTGCTTAGTGTTTGTCTGGAGGCAATTGGTGCAAGTAGTCCTTTCAATTGATAATCTTGTCTCACAATGCACTGTTCTGTAGTTTCTTTCATGCTTCCATCTCTTTGTTGAATCTCATTGCGCTTAATATTTTGTTTGTGGGGAGAAATTGGAGCAAAGAGCGAAGAAGTTGGACTAATTATTTAGAGTATCCTTATAATTTCCACGGATGTACCGCTTCAGCTTGCAGTTTTTCTTGTTTTAACTGCCTACCTCTTTGGATAGTTTCATATCTGTTTCTATGTTTTTTGCATAACAATGATGATTCTGCTTAATGTTTGGGGAGCCCAGGGATCAATTAGAGCATCAATCTTTAATCATAACTGTTTCTCTGTGGTAAAATGCTGACAATTGTGCTTAATGTTTGGGAAACTTGGGGAACAATTGATCGGAGCAAAGTCTGATCGAGCATCTATAGTGGGAGATGCCATTGATTACATACAAGAGCTCAGGAGGACTGTGAGTGAGCTGAAGCTGCTGGTGGAGAAGAAAAGGTGTGGGAGAGAGAGGAGCAAGAGGCACAAGACTGAGAAAGACATTGGTGCCGGAGACGACGATGAGAGCTGTAACATGAAGCCTCTTGGTGACCCTGATCATGACCACTCCTACAACAATGAGTCTCTGAGGAGCTCATGGCTTCAAAGGAAGTCCAAAGACACTGAGGTCGACGTCCGGATCATCGATGATGAAGTCACCATCAAACTGGTCCAGATGAAGAAGATCAATCCCTTGTTGTCTGTGTCCAAGGTTCTTGATGAGTTGCTGCTTGAACTCCATCATGCTTCTGGGGGACACATTGGGAATTCATACAGCTTCTTGTTCAACACCAAGGTTGGTGCTAAGTCCTTCATCTCATGGATTTGTTTTAGTTGGGGCATATCTTCATGCATTGTTCTAAATGATGGATTGTTGCTATTTTGTGTTGTGCAGATGTATGAAGGCTCTTGTTTGTATGTAAGTGCCATTGCCAACAAGCTCATTGAGGCTCTGGACAGACAATATGCAGCAATTCCCCCTACCAATAGTCATTAGTTAAAGGAGGCATGAGAACTGAGATGTTGCTTGGAATTTCTACCAAAGTCTTTAAAATGTGTTTCTTTTATAATTATGTTGGTTTAATTACATTATGTCATATATGATGCTGATCAGTAGAGATCAAAGAAGTAGACAATGAACTTGGTGTGACAGCAAGCATGATATAGAATATTAATTATTAAATATATGAGTTATGACTTCTGGTATTTGAGAATATTTATAAAATACATGTTTTGGTTAGTACTAAGATTAATTACTGTGGTAAGATTCAGGTGCTTTGCGGCAACTACTAGCTAAAATAATCACATCTCTCTTACTATATCATCGGAATATCTATTGTCGCTAGTTACTTGCAAAGGTTCAAAAAATGCAATTCTGAGAGTGATTTTAAATTATCTTTCAATCCTCCATATTAGCTTATCTTGTTGATCAAATCGACAATGTGGTAATTGGCCTTTACTCCTTTGCATTGCAAGGTGATGAAGTTAAAGCTTTGAGATACTGACAATCAAAGTGGTGATCAAGTCTCTCTTTTTTTGTTCTGAATCGAGTCTTTCTCTTCTTCAACTAGAATTGTGTCTAGTCTAGCCTCCTTCCATTGGACCTTGTTGATAAAGCTTACCCGCAATTAGCTATTACCAGAGAGGCACAAGACTCAAGACATCACATTCAAAATATGGAACGATGTTCTGCATAACTTTTTAAAATTTCGGATTAAGAGTTGGATTTCCTCTAAGTTTTAATCGAAACTCTAAACATATCACATTCTTTTTTCTTGTTGCTGAAACAATCAAAGGAAATGGGGTTTTCCTTCGCCAACCCTTCTTCCTTCCCATATGGCATTCAACCACACTTTTTCAATGTAGCAACAAACTTTTACGCTGTCACACAATTTTTCTCTGTGTAAAAAATTTTCAAATTATACACCCGTATAATGTACACCGAGCGATGTGGAACATTTGTGGCCGTCAAACATTTATACGCGTAGCAACTTGATTCTCGAAGCTACTCGGCTAAACCTAGTGTAATTTGAGGTCATATAGTCCCCTTTCTAGTTTTCTACCATCACAGAATGTGGATTATGTAGGCACAGAGCAAGAACAGCTCAATTTGTAAAAAAGCAAGAGTGAGTCCAAAAAAGTAGTTACAGAAAAGATGAGGGGCCAATCTGCTATTTCTCGAAACTATATTACCCAAGCGCCGCGCTCAGAAAACCCAGAGGAAACGAACCAAGTAAGAGAGCAGAGTAGTAGTAGCGATATTACCGACATCGGAAAAAAGAAAAAGAATCGGAGAACCGACTCTGATGATTACATAAATACCCTCCGAGACCGTTTCTTTCTCTCTCTCAAAAACCCCAATCTTCACAAACCCTAACCCTAACCCAATCTACAGAACCCTCCCCGCATTCGTAAAACCCTAATTCGGCAATGACGAGGGTCTACGGCACTGGCGCGTACGATTTCAAGCGCCACCACGTCGCCGAGTACCCGGTGGACCTGAGCCACCAGCTCGGCGACAAGCCGGTCGAGGCCAAGCCCGGCGCCGCGCTCCCGAGCTCGATTACCTTGTCGGAGATTCAGCGCGACCAGCTCACCATGATTGCCGCCGCGAACTGGTCCAGGGTCGGCGACGCCAAGGAGAAGAAGCCGGCGTTTGATCCGGAGCTGGTGAAGAGGATTTACGAGACGGAGCTTCGTGTGAAGGAGGGGCAGAGGAAGACGGTGCCGTTGCAGAGAGTCATGATTTTGGAGGTCAGCCAGTACTTGGAGAACTATCTGTTCCCGAATTTCGATGCCGAAACGGCCACGTTTGAGCATGTTATGTCTATGATTCTTATGGTCAATGAGAAGGTATGGTGCTTCGGAATCGCGGGATTTACTTTGGCTTTCTATGCTTTAGTTCTTTTTATTTGAAAATGTGTGCTATGATTGAACTTGTGTGCTTGCACTTGCAGTTTAGAGAGAATGTGGCTGCTTGGGTGTGCTTTTATGACCGGAAAGAAGTGTTTAAGGGATTCCTTGGAAGGGTTCTTCGGCTTAAATCGGTTTGTGCTCGTTCTCTCTGCTTTAACATATCATGTGCAAATGAAGTTTTTTTATGTCACGGGTTTTGACATTTGGGACCACGAACAGTAATATAATAGTCAGGGTTGAATTCGAGCAAAGTTCTAGGGATTTCCGAGTATGAAAACAACTGTCTACTGGATGTTATTAAAAATTTTCCCCTAAACATCTGTTTTTATTTTGTTTCTTGCTGCTGTAAACTTGTTGTCTGCAGACTTTCTTTTTTCTTTCTGGTCCTCTCTTATCGATAGAAGTCTGTTTCATATGAAAGAAATTTGGTGCTTCAAAGTTCAAACACTATTCAAGATTTATGATGGGCCATTATAGAAATCTTCCCTGACTAGATTGTTATATCTTGATTCCCTGGTATATTTTGGAATATTCTGCATGTTTAGATTCATGTAGGGTTCTGTAAATTAGATTGTATTACGAATATGGATGGCATGATTATTGACATGTAAAATGTAGCCCTCGTCCTAGTTTCATTCCTTGCTAGTATTAACAATCTCATGCACACATGGAGACAACTAAAAAGTTAAATGAATATGAAAGTAGTCCCTAGTGTGTATGATTATGATGAAGCATCCAGTCAAATGGTCCAATGGTCTTTAAGTAGTGATAGATGCTGATATTTGATATTCAAATTTGAGAATGAGGCCATAGCTCTTATGTACATAGTGCTAGATAAAATTTGATGTACAGTATCTTTTTTATGTGTTTATATTGATTTTGTTGTGTTTTCATTATGTCTGCAGGAAAGAGAATTAAGTATAGCAGAGAAGACAAATTATCTAGTATTCATGATAAATGCCTTCCAGGTACGGTAGAATCCTACTGCTTGCTTTAAGACTATTGTTTGATTTGTCCATATAATAAGTAACTGTTGGACGCATGCTTCTTACTTAATTTTACTAATTGTTTATCGTTGATGTATCACTGTCCGTCTGTACTTTTACTAATTTGGCCAGAACTACCTATATTGACTTTGTTGCTTGAACCAGTCATTTCTTATTTTTATCTATCATATTTTTTTTCTCGAAGATTTTTATTTTTTTTGTTGCAACTCCAAAACTTTTGAAATCAATCTAAACTTTTAATGTGAGTGAATACTTTGTTTGCGGATAGCCGACTTTATTTTCCTAGAAAATGGTAGTTTGCTTAATCTCTTTGCATATATATACGAAAATGATGTAAAGCGCACGTCCGCACAGTCCTTAAAGTGCGGACGTGCCTCCGTTCACCACCGGACGGCGCCGACGACGGCGCGCCTCCACCCCAGCGGACTCTAGCAGCGTCCCCGACCACTTTCCCTCCCCGGCGAGTCCGCCGAATTCCAGTCTTCCGGCGAGATCGATCTTGTTTGAAGTTTTGGGTGATCTCACCGGACAACTGGAATTCGGCGGACTCGCAGGGGAGGGAAAGTGATCGGGGACGCTGCTGAAGTCTGCTGGGGTGGAGGCGCGCCGTCGTCGGTGGCGAACGGAGGGACGTCCGCACTTGAAGGACAATGCGGACGTCCGCACGGCCCTTAAAGTGCGGACGTCCCTCCGTTCTCCACCGTCCGGCGCGCCTCCACCCAAGCGGACACCAGAGGCGTCCCCTACCACTTTCCCTTCCTGGCGAGATCAATTTGAAGGTCTGGGCAACAACCTCCACCCAAAACTTCAGACAAGATCGATCTCACTGGAATTCGGTGGACTTGCCGGGAAGGGAAAGTAGTCGGGGACGCCTCTGGTGTCCGCTTGGGTGGAGGCACGATGGAGAATGGAGGGACGTCCGCACTTTAAGGACTGTACGGACGTCCGCTCTTTAAGGACTGTGTGGACGTCCGCTTTTGAACGGATATATATATCTATACATGTATATATAGGATTTTTCTCAGCTGCGGACGTCCGCACCAATGGTTTTGGTGCGGATTTTCATTTTTGCACCACTTTTCGATCGAATTTCCTCATCTCCACCGTCTAGTATCTAGATAATATTGTGTAGATCATCTCTGCAAAATTTCAGCCAATTTGGTAATCGTTAAGGCCCTCAAAATGACGTCTTTCTGTTACAAACATGAACGGTTCATGTTTGACAGAATTCAGTCCGTCCATTGGTTTTTCGAGTTTGAGGGCCTTAACGATTACCAAATTGACTGAAATTTTGTAGAGATGATCTACACAATATTATCTAGATACTAGACGGTGGAGATAAGGAAATTCGATCGAAAGTGGTGCAAAAATGAAAATCCGCACCAAAACCATTGGTGCGGATGTTCGCAGCTGAGAAGGGCTGTATATATATATATGTGGAGCGCACATGAGCACTGTCTTTAAAGTGCACACGTCCCTCCGTTCGCCGAATTCCAGTTTTCCGGCGAGATTGATCTTGTTTGAAGTTTTGGGTGATCTCGCTGGGGAGGGAAAGTGATCGGGGACGTTGCTGGAGTCCGCTAGGGTGGAGGCGCGCAGTCGTCGACGCCGAACATAGGGATGTGCGCACTTTAAGGACAGTGCGCACATGCGCTCCATATCGTTTTCGTATATATATATATATATATATATATGTATGTATGTACGAATGTATAGTAAACTTTTGATAAAATTATTTCAAAACCATTTTTTTATGAGATATTCTTCCACAAAATCATTTACGGAATTTCTAGATATTGATACTTGAGCTTGCATCTCCTCTGTGCTGTTTGTGGAGGGTTTGACAAGGTTGCGTTTATTGTCTGTTTTTTTCTCTCTTCAAAGTTTCTGTTATTTTGTTTCTTTGTATTAAGAAAACAAAACAAAAGCTGACCTGGGCATATTGTTGAGTTATTCTAAAATTTAAAATACGGTTATGTCTGTAGCAAAAGATTATTCTATCACACAATCTAATTATATTGATACGGATTCAATGCTATCATGTCAATGACACATCTACTCTGATTGATGAATGACATCCTGAGAGTACTATATTCTTTAAATTGGCTAGAGTATTGTGGCGAAGTCAGATGATGTACTCTGAAGGATCTGCGTATTGTGGCAAAGTTTTGTGTGAATACATTCTTAATCCATTTTGATTTTTATGACAGAGTTTGGAAGATGAGATAGTCAGTGAGACTGTCCTTAGATTGGCAAGTTTCCAATCCTGGCACAGTTTGTCGTATGGTCGTTTTCAGGTACTGCGACATATATGTTTATTTTCATATACTCTCTGATTGTCATCAAAAGTCTATTTATCAGACCTTTTTGGCGCATGATCTGCTTCACTTTATTAATTGTATGTATATTTTTTTTGTTGCAGATGGAGCTTGGTTTAAATTCAGATTTGATCAAGAAATGGAGAAGGATGGTAAAGAGGGAAGCTACAAAACATGGAGAGTCTTTTGACCCATCAACTGCACTTGAAGTACAGTTCTTAAGAAATCTCATTGAAGAGTTCCTAGAGGTTGTGAATTGTACTTTTTTTATTCTTAGAAATGCTTGCACTCTGTTATCAGTAGGGAGTTGATATTCATGAACTTGTGTAATTTTATTTTTACTTTTACCTCTCTAGATACTTGATTCCAAAGTCTTACCGCCAAATCATGGTGTCAACGGAGAGGATCAACTTCTTGATGTTAATGGAATGGAACACGTTGATGATGCTTGTGTTTTGTACTGTGAGAGGTTTGTGGAATTTCTTATTGACCTCTTGAGCCAGCTACCAACAAGGAGGTACATTTTTTGTTTCCTTTCCCATTTGGTATTTATTTTATGTTTGAAAACATTAATTACCTATTTTCTCTTTCCCATTTTCCCATATGATACTTATTTTAGTAATTATAGCTGTAGCATGTTAGCCAAAGTCACTGTTCCCTCTTTTTTTAACATATCCTCTGCTTTGTTTTTTGTTTTTGTTGTAATTAGTTTTGAAGTTCATTCTAGCATCTTGTGGATATTAGCTTCTGTTTTGAAGGATGGTCTGTGTATGATATACTTTTCTGAATGTGTATCTTCCTGTATATTCAAGTTCCTTTTAAATTTTATTAACAATAAAGATATGTATTAGTTTCTGGAAATATGATATCATTTAACAAAAGTCACAAATTGGTTTTGTTTTTATGTTATGTGAGATTTATACCTATTGGAGGACCTGTGATTTTTCTTCATATAATAGCTGGACCTTTCAGAATTTGTGTCGTATATATTTCCTGTCTCCACATAAACATTGTGCTGTTGTTACAGGTACTTGAGGCCACTTGTAGCGGATGTTGCTGTTGTTCCCAAATGCCACTTGAGTGCTTTGTATAGACATGAAAAGGGGAAGCTCTTTACCCAACTTGTCGACTTGCTGCAATTTTATGAAGGGTTTGAGATTAATGATAATGTTGGGAAACAATTGACTGATGATGAAGTGCTCCAATCTCATTATGATCGCGTACAATCTTTTCAGCTGCTTGCTTTTAAAAAGATTCCTAAGGTATATTAGTAATGATAGCGAGAAACTCAAATTAAAAATGTTTCTAAATTTGTAGAGGACACAGTTCCACGTTTTCTTTTATTGTATGTTGTGCTTATATCCTGAAATTTCTTTCCCTTTGTTCTTGCAGTTGAAAGAGCTTGCATTGGCTAACATTGGTTCAATTGACAACCGAAATGATCTTACTAAGAGATTGTCTGTACTTTCTCCTGAAGAATTGAAGGATTTGGTTTGCTCAAAGGTATGGGGAACATATTGATTCACTTTTTTACGTGTTGTTGAAACCTCTGTTTTTTGTAGAACTGTATTCAGTGTCCAATATTGGTACATATTTTGCGTTTTTAACTTCTACTGGAAGCCAAGAAAGCAAACTTCAACTAATGAATCAAAGAAAACATTGGTTAAAAAACAGAACACTTGTATAAAATTATAAAAAAAAGCTGAGAACAGAGAGGTTTAAGAAAAGGTGAAATGGAAGTGAGATGGTGGATGCGACTTTAGAAGGGCAGTGAAAGAGGAAGAGAGGGGTAGTTTGTGACACCAGGTTTGGTGAGATAGCTGAGTACCTAATAAAATTAGCTTTCAGTTCTCTGATACAATTTGTGTTTCTGTTTTTAAATATTTTAAGAAAGCAGATGTGGGTTACATCAACCATTAATTTATTTATTTTAAGACTTAATACGATATAAATGTTCAGGTGTTCAGGGCTTCAGGCTTTTAACTTTTGATCCTCAGTGAACTAAAACTTATAGTAATTTAGGCATATATTTTTAGGTGGTTTGGAGATTGATAAGTGCTGGCAAAGATAGGAGGATGACCCATGCAGGCAACTCTTCTGTACAGAATAAAGGCCTAGTCTTGCCAAGATGATGTTAGGAATTGAGACTTAGAATTGTATATGTGCTTGATTTTTAGCTTCAAGTTGTTAGAATCAAATTAAATCATACGAGTGGAGTTTGTTTTATTTCATTCCTGTCCTAGTTATCCAATTATATACTGCATCATTTGGGTTGTTTACTTTCCTATTTCATCCTTCTGCTTTCTTTTACCGGGCATGTTCAGTACTTCAGTTTATACTCACAATCTTGTAATTTTAGTTACATACCTAATTTATTCTTTTTGTTGACATCATGCAGTTGAAGCTGATTTCTAAGAATGATCCTTGGTCATCCAGGGTTGATTTCCTTACTGAAGTGATGGTTTCCTTTTTCAAGAGGCAACAGTCTCAAAAAGAGAAAATAAATGCTCTTCCACTGTATCCAAATGAGCTGATCATGTGGGATGAAAGCCTTGTGCCAAGCATTAATTACTCTGGAGAAGGTTGTCTGGCTCTTCCAAAACTTAATCTACAATTCTTGACGCTGCATGATTATCTCCTGAGAAATTTTGATCTCTTCCGTCTTGAATCAACATATGAGATTCGTGAGGATATTCAAGAGGCTGTGCCACATCTTAATGCCTGCATTAATAATGAGGGAGAAACTGCTTTCCGTGGTTGGTCAAGGATGGCTGTGCCGATTAAAGAATTTAAGATCAGTGAGGTAAAACAGCCAAATATTGGAGAAGTTAAGCCAGCTTCTGTGACAGCTGAAATCACTTTTAGTATATCCAGTTATAAAGCACAGGTGCGATCAGAATGGAATGCTCTTAAAGAGCATGATGTTCTATTTTTACTTTCTATACGCCCTTCCTTTGAGCCTCTAAGCGCAGAAGAGGGTGCTAAGGCTAGTGTGCCTCACAAGCTTGGTCTTCAATATGTACGGGGTTGTGAAATCACTGAGGTTCGTGATGAGGAAGGAACTCTAATGAATGATTTCACTGGAAGAATTAAACGGGATGAGTGGAAGCCTCCAAAAGGAGAATTGAGAACTTTGACTGTTGCTTTGGATACTGCACAATACTACATGGATGTCAGCAACACTGCTGCAAAGGGTGCAGAAGATGTTTACGGGACATTCAATATTTTGATGAGAAGAAAGCCCAAGGAAAATAATTTCAAAGCAATTTTAGAATCGATTAGAGATCTTATGAATGAATATTGTATTGTTCCTGACTGGTTGCACAAAACATTTCTGGGGTATGGTAATCCTTCTGCGGCACAATGGACTAATATGCCAGATCTCTTAGAAACCGTAGATTTTAAGGATACTTTCCTTGATGCGGAGCATCTGAGGGAGTGTTTTCCAGACTATCAGGTATGTTGATGTATTTCCTTTATTTAAGGTATATGCGTAACAGGTTATTGTATCCTGGAGTGATATGACCAATAATTCCTTTTCTCATTTTTTGTTTTTTAGGTTTTCTTTGTGAGTCCAGATGGTACAGAAAATATGGATCCAAGGCCTCCTTTTCGAGTAAGGCTTCCCAAGACGATCAAAAGCAGCACTAATGCTCTTCCAGGCAATAAGAAAGCAAAGATGAGTTCTATGAGTCATGTCCCCATTGGGGACTCTGATAAGGAGAAAGAAAAATTTGTTGTTGAAGCATACACCCCTCCTGACCCAGGTCCATATCCCCAAGACCAGCCAAGGCAGAACTCAGTTAGGTTTACACCCACTCAGGTATTATATATCTCTTCTTTTACTCTTCTGTGATGTTCTATTTTCATGCTTCAATATGGCCAATCTCATTCTTATTTATATGTTTGCTTATTTTTAAGTGATTCCAATTTTTATGTAACACCTTACACCACTCGTAGAAGATGATATGTTAGTCGGCTCAAACGTGGACATGTCCATTTGCAGACATACCAAATTTCGCACATGATGCCAAATATAGATGTCCAGTGTCATCTGCTATAAGAGAAGCTTTTCAGAACTGTTCTTTGTAGATCTATAGAAGGTTATCTATTTTTCTTTGTTAGAACCAATGTGTAGGTAGAATAGTCTAGAAGATAGCCAGTTAGGCTAGAATTGTTCAACCATCTCGGGTATTGTTTATAACAGCTTTCACAAATGTGTCTAGAAGAAATCTAGGAAGGATGATTGCCATACTTGGTTAATCTCAGTTTATGTCTATGTTTGAGGAGAAACTGAAATTTTACAATAGAGGCAAAATGTACAGCAGAGGTCAAGAAGTTTTCAATGAAGCCCAAGAGACCATAGCACTGAGGAGGGAAAGAGGATAGCGTGATTGTAATACGAAAAAGGATAATTTGCTCTTTAGAAATGAACAAAGTTAAGCTATCTTTTAAAAATCTGGTGCTATATGTGAAAAAAATTTCCAATTGTTTTTTTATTTTTAATTTTTAATTTACTCGATGAAGGTATGATAGATTTTCAACAAGCTGTGGATTATAAACTGATGCCCTAGTTATTAATTTCTGATATTTCTTTTTGTTTAGGTTGGAGCAATCCTCTCAGGTATTCAGCCAGGACTAACAATGGTTGTGGGTCCACCTGGTACGGGAAAGACTGATACAGCTGTGCAAATTCTGAATGTTCTGTATCATAATTGTCCATCTCAGAGAACTTTGATAATCACTCACTCAAACCAGGCTCTGAATGACCTATTTGAAAAGATAATGCAGGTTGATTAATATTCTTAATGTAAAGTAGTCATATTTCTCTTCATAAGCTCGGATTTAAGTTGGTATTAATTTGTTTTGTTTCCTTTATGTTATTCCAGAGGGATGTACCTGCACGCTATCTTCTTCGACTTGGGCAAGGAGAACAAGAGCTAGCAACTGATCTTGACTTCAGTCGGCAAGGCCGTGTCAATGCCATGCTTGTGAGGCGGTTGGAGTTGCTTAGTGAAGTGGAGAGGCTGGCAAGATCTCTCCAATTGCCTGAGGATGTTGGTTATACGTGTGAAACTGCTGGATACTTTTGGTTGCTTCATGTATACTCGCGCTGGGAGCAATTCCTGGCTGCTTGTAACAAAAATAAAAATAAACAGTCATTTGTTAAAGATCGATTTCCTTTTAAGGAATTCTTCTCCGACTCGCCAAAGCCGGTTTTTACTGGTGAGTCATTCGAGAAAGATATGCGAGCAGCTAAGGGTTGCTTTCGTCATCTAAAGACTGTGTTTCAGGAGCTTGAAGAGTGTAGGGCTTTTGAGTTACTGAAGTCTACAGCTGATCGAGCAAACTACTTGATGACTAAGCAGGCAAAGATAGTAGCCATGACATGCACTCACGCAGCTCTGAAGAGGAAGGATTTTCTCCAGTTAGGTTTCAAGTATGATAACTTGCTAATGGAAGAAAGTGCTCAAATTTTGGAGATCGAAACTTTTATTCCAATGTTGCTCCAGAGGCAGGAAGATGGTTATGCACGGCTTAAACGTTGCATCCTGATTGGTGATCATCACCAGTTGCCTCCTGTTGTCAAGAATATGGCCTTTCAAAAGTATAGCCATATGGACCAGAGTCTCTTTACAAGGTTTGTTCGTTTGGGTATTCCTTATATTGAACTTAATGCCCAAGGTAGGGCCAGGCCAAGTATAGCCCAACTTTACAACTGGAGGTATAGAGAATTGGGTGACCTTCCCTGTGTAAAGCAAGATGCCATCTTCAATAAAGCAAATTCTGGATTCTCCTTTGAATATCAGTTGGTGGATGTACCAGATTACCATGATAGAGGTGAGTCTGCCCCATCACCTTGGTTCTACCAAAATGAGGGAGAAGCTGAATATGTTGTCAGTGTGTACATTTACATGCGTCTACTTGGGTATCCTGCAAACAAGATATCAATATTGACCACTTATAATGGCCAGAAGCTTTTAATCCGTGATGTTATTAACAGACGATGTGCTCCGTACGACTTCATAGGCCCTCCCAGCAAGGTATGCTACAGTATCAATTATAACCGTCAGAGATGTTAATGACCTCTGTGACCTTATGGGTAAGCTAATGTTTTTTTGTTTTTGTTTTCTCTTTACAGGTGACTACAGTTGACAAATTTCAGGGTCAGCAGAATGATTTTATATTGCTCTCTCTGGTGCGTACTCGCTTTGTGGGTCACCTTCGTGATGTTCGGAGATTGATTGTTGCCATGTCTCGTGCCCGATTGGGTTTGTATGTGTTTTGCCGCCGTTCTTTGTTTGAGCAATGCTATGAACTTCAGCCTACATTCCAACTTTTACTTCAGAGACCTGATCGCCTTGCTCTTAATTTTAATGAGACTACACCACACACAGAACGCCATGTTGAAGAAACGGGGCCTGTCCATCTTGTAAGCAGTGTTGATGAGATGATCAGTATCTACCAGCAGCTCTATGCGGTATGTTTTCCTGTGTTGATCTAGTTCTTTGTGCATTTGTTTGTGATTTAATCTGGAGTAGATGGGGAGAGCATGGATATAGAAAAATAATTATGCATTGCTCTTTTGGAGCAGCATAAACAAATGAATGATTTGAATAGGTATGTCTGTGTTTGTGTTTGTGTGCGTGTATATTGTAAAATTATCTTCCTCATTCAAACTCTTTGGTTCATTTTTCTTCTGATGCATCAATTCTTGTATCTTGTTGCTGGAGGGATGATGGAAATTGTAGTTACAAATTAGTGCTTGTAATTTCATTACCTTTTTAGGGTCAGATAATTGACTTGCTTTTAATCTCTTCATACATGTTGTCAAAACAATGGAACAAGGTTAACTATGAAAGGACCTAGAATACCTCTTAGGGTATCATGTTGATCCGGTCAAAAGAAAAACTTAATTATAAATGTTCTTTTGATACGAAACATGATTTCTCATAGTTTATTTCTTCTCTTTGCCAGGTGAAGTTTCATCAGTATGTGGCTCCAATTCAGCAAACATCTATGTCTGGGCAGGATC
This sequence comes from Fragaria iinumae, assembly GCA_009720345.1. Lineage (NCBI taxonomy): Eukaryota > Viridiplantae > Streptophyta > Magnoliopsida > Rosales > Rosaceae > Fragaria > Fragaria iinumae. The sequence goes on from CM019123.1 coordinate 2,955,193, forward strand.
CTATGGATGCAGATATCCCTGTATCTGCTGATGGGGTGCCAGATGATACACCGCATGTAAGCAATTCGGAACTGGAGGACAACGGCCGAAAAGTGGATTTGTCAGTTGAGAATCATTCAAATGGGGTGACAGAAATGGAAACTAGTCTGGATAATGCTCATGTAGTTCCCGAAAGCAATTCGGACCAAGTGAGAATGGAAGAGTAGTCTAGCAAATGGTAGGGAATTTGTTTTTCTTGGTTGCTAAATCTGCTATAGATTTTGAGTTCGGTTCCTAGAGTGTACGGCATTGGTAGCCAGAGATGAAGTATATGAAGGCCAACACGCCACACTTCAGTTTTGTCACTGTTTGTGGGATTGAAATCACTAATTTGAGTGAACATGTATTCTGTACAGAGAATCTTATAAAATTTCGTGTACCAAAAGAATTGATACTTACGGTTCATCTTTTCTGAGTTAATGTATTGAAATCTCAACATGAATCCTTGTCTCAGTGCCTCTCATCAAAGAAGAGGACACATCTGATGCTCAGGTTAATCCTTCTCCTTATTTTTTATTTTCAATGTTTTATATTTTGTTTTGTTATTATTGGTAGAATGGCCAAGCCCTAAGCTACTTATTTTGCCCATAAAGACAAACTGAGTCCTCCGTTATTTGGTATAATTGCAACATTTACTTGCAAATACAGACACCTTTGCACCAAGTTGTGAAGTTCTCTACTCTTTTTCTATGGATATGCCTCCTATACAAAATGATTAATTACTAAACATCACCCGAACTATAATGTTATTTTTATTTTTATACTTAACTATCAAAAACTTGTATTTTTATACCCGAAATTTAATTCCGTTCGCATTTTGATACCTTTGACCACTAACACTGTTAAATTTTGAGGGTATTTTCGTCATTTTAATAAATGTATCATTTTTTACATTTGCTTTAACAAAATAATTTATTTTTTGAGGTTATGAAATACAAATAGAGCAATTTATTTTTGCAACAATAGTGATAAAAGTTGGTAGAACTCTTGTATGTATATATATTTTTGGAGTTACATGTTAAGCAAAACAAAATAAAATAAATTAAAATAAATTATATCGAGAAAATATTAAATATCGATGAAAATGTTATCATATTTTATATAAACATGGTATATTTAACCAAAAACATATTAAACATGTAAATTTTATCATATCTTTTTTGAATATTTTTGCTAAAGTAAACTGTTTTATTTGTATTTGATAACCTCAAAACATAAATTATTTTGTTAAAGTAAATGTAAAAAATGATATATTTATTGAAATAATGAAAATGCCCTCAAAATTTAACGTGTTAGTGGTCAATGTATTAAAATGTTAATGGAATGAAACTTCTGCAAGTTTTTAATAGTTAGGTATGAAAATGAAAATAATATCATGGTTCAGGTGGTGTTTTGTAATTAATCCTATAAAAAACACATTAGATAAGGAGCACGAAGACTTGCAAGAACAATATTGATATTTGAAGTCTCTTTGCCCTCCTGTAGTAAAGATTCCAAAATATTCACGATCACGATTGTTGGAACTTAAAATACTAGAACAAGTGCAAATTAGTATGTAGTGCATATTATAGACCCGTGTGATGATATAATTTTAGTTTAGTTGTAATCTTGACACAGCAAGATATCTATCACTATAAATTCACATGACTTGTAGTTCAGCGGAGATGAACATTAAACCAGTTTGGTGAATAAATAAGCTCTCATATCTTCATAAAGTAGCTCACTAGGCACTGTGCAACTCGGAAAGGAGTTCCGCAAAGCATTTTGTGGACTGCAATATGTACATGTCTCTTGACTTCATGTTACATCAAGAACAAAGGAAAAAAGTGACATGAGCCTTCCGAAATTTCGGAAACACTTTATTCATATCATACACCAACAAAAAAAAAGTGAAATTAGTAAAGAGCCTGAACAACTGCACTTTCATTCTTCTGCTATAATGCCCTTGAAGAGTTTCCAGTGGCTCAACAGCTCCAGCACCCGGATTGCATTATTGATGTCTTTGAGGTCTGCATATGTTTGATATAATACTAGGTCACAAGCAGATTTAATAAATTTGTAGCCAAAGTAAATAAAAATGGTTTGAATTAGTACCTTGAGGGGCAAGAAATGTTAGCTCTGAATCTTCAGTGGGTTCAAATACTCGTCCCCAATATGTACACAAGGGATGTGAGCTATCTTGGACCAGTATGTGTTGCAAGTGAATCTTTCTTTCAGCTTCTGACATTTGTATATATGAAGTCTTGTAAGTGAAAGAGGCAGATACTTCTCTGGAATGGATGCTAGCTTTTGACAATCAGCAACCTCAAGATATTCAAGAGAGGTGAGGGACTGAAGGGCCTTCCTGGACAGCCGCCTTAGACTTGGGAAGCTTGCGATGTCGAGTCTAATGAGAGATTTTGGGAGCATCAACTCCATATTTTCTGGTGGAAAGGACACCAGATATGGATCTACACCAGAGATCCACAACTCTTTTAGAGAGGCGAGTTTCTTCAACTGCAATCCCCACTCAGACAGTGGCTTACAACTCTTGGGATCCACTATTTTGAGTACTGTTAAGTTTGAGGGAAAACCCTGTTCTAGAACAGGCACCAAACCTTCACAGTAAGCAATTGTTAAACTCTGAAGAGAGCTGAGATTGTGCTGGACCATGCCTTCAGGGAGGGCTGTCAGTTTCAAGTCCCAGATACAGATGGCTGCCAGGTTGGAGGCTGGATTTGGCAACCCCCCTTCCGGGAAGGAAACTAGACTTCCACACTGAAAAATATATAACTTTTGAAGATTGGTGAGATAGCATAGGCACTCCGGTAATGATTTAAGATTTGGACAGCGCCGTATATCAACACATTCAAGACAAGCGTTGGCCTGGAACTGATTAGTTATTGACTCCAGTTGTTCACAATCCCATAAGTAAAGACGTTCAAGTGCCCTGGGTAGTTGGCTTCTGTCCAACAAGGAAGTCAAAGACGGACACTTCCAGATCTTCAAGTACTCAAGACAGGAGGCCTCCTCAATTATCAAACAAGAAGAAGAGGAAGACGAAGAAGCTTCTGCCGCCACTAATGATTTAAGATTCGAGCAATCTCCAATCTCTATTCTTCTAAGAGTTAGGGGCATATGAGATCTAGTAAAATGTACGAGGTCACTGCATGACTCGATCTTCAAGTGTTTAAGATTAGGTGGCAAGTCAACCTCTGGGAAAGATATTAGATTTGAGCATCCAATGATGTGCAGTTCTTGAAGTGACACCAACTCTTGGACAAAGTGAGACTGAGAGTTGCCAATACGATGTTGCAGCCATCTATTCCTGCTCTTCCATAAAGATGTCAGCTCCTCACAACCAGTAATCTTTAAATTTTTCACATGTGTAAAACCTCTAAGAAATTCTTCTGTCTCAAATCTGAACTCGGAAATACATGAAAGCTCCATGCGTTCTAATAACTCAAGCTGAACCCCACTTGAATCCACTGCCCATTTACAACCACATATGTTTAACTCGCGAATCAGTTCATATTTGGTAGTTGAAACAACCAACCGCTGACAATCATCAATCACAAGCCTTGATAATACATGAATATTCTCAGGTAAGCTACCTCTCAGCTTGGGGCATGTGGAGATAGAAAGCATTTTCAGACAAGGGAAAACTCCGCTTCCTTGCCAAGGCAACCACTCCTTCCAATCTTCCATGTCCTTGAACTCGAGAGTTTCTAACAGTGGGAAAGGCAAGCCCTCAGGCTTCCCATAAAACTCAGGACCAACACTTTGAACACCAGAAATTCCTTTTATAAAGAGTTCTTTCAGAGAAGGTAATTGGCCAAGTGCTGGCAGGAAGCGACAGCCTTTACAATTCTCTAACACCACAAGGGTCATTTTAGAGAAAAGAGGATGTCGAATCCATGTTGGAAATTCCACACCATTATAACCCTTAATGATGAGCTCTTTAAGGTTTACGTGTGGTTTTAGCACATCAAGAACTTCTGATTCCTTCCCATCAGTGCCACTCCATTCTAGTTGTAGTGTGTCGAGTCTTTCCTTGCTCAATAAGTTTGCTCTCGTTGCATCCTCAACATCAATCACATTCTCCAATCTTTTGAGGCACAATGTCCAACGAAGCAGTAGAGGCCCTATCTCTCCTACACTCGACACATTTCCTTTGCCCACAACAAAAACAGACAACGCTTGGAGATTAGTCAATTGACATAGCTGAGGAGGCATTCCTTCCAATGAAGGCGCATTGGAGTTGTTCAGATGACGCAATCTGGTTAAATTTTTCAGTTTTGCTGGCAGTGCCTTCAACTGAGAACAATTTTCTAATATCAATGTCTGCAAGTTGTACAGGGTGGTTGTTGATTCAGGCAAACTCATTATAAGTGTGTGCGAAAGATCAAGGTACCTCAGATGCTTCAGATGACCAATTGAATCCGGCAACAGAGTTATTTGATAGCCACTGAAAGAAAGTACTCGTAAACACTCCAACTTTGGCAACATATCAAAAGTAACCTTACAAGTTAGATAGTTCTCATGACCATGTGAAATTGAAAATGGTAGGAACGTTCGCAGACTCTTCGCTCCAGAGAATGCCTTTTCAAATTTGGTAATTCCATCAAACTTGCCAGAAATATAAGAAGAATGACGAGTCTTTGGAGAACATTTGCCATCCACTTTATCATCCAATCTGAAATATGTGTCTCCTGACACCCACCGTGCCAAATCACCAACAAGATCATGCATTACATAAAGTGAATCACTTTCGCTTGACTTCTGAAATAATGACCTAGATAACAGGTCCTCAAAATAGTCGCCAGCAATATCTTCCATCTGGTTACTTCCTTCTGGCTGTGGAATAAAACCCTCTGCCATCCATAGAAGGAGTAACTGCTTTTTCCCAAATTTATAGTTATTGGGAAGTATTGAGCAATATGCAAAGCACCTCTTTATAGCTGAAGGAAGATAATGATATGATTGATAAATCAGCTTCAGAACCGAGGGTATGTTACTCTCGTTACTTGATATACTCCACAGTTTGTCATCCAATACGCCTTCCCATTTGTCAGCTTCTTTACAACGTAAAATACCACCAAGAGTTTTCGCCGCCAGTGGAAGTCCACTGCACTTTCCGACAATTTTATTGGCAAGGACTGCATCAAAATCTGGGGGTCTGTGATTGTTAATATGTTGCATAAATACTTGGAGACACTCTTCATCTGAAAGAACCCTCAAATTGTAAACCTCAGTGGCTCCAATCAATCTTGCAACTTTTTCTTCACGTATTGTGATGAGTATCTTACTTCCTGGTGCTCCAACATGGAAGTGAGACTGCAATATTGTCCATGACTCGTAGTCACATGTGCTCCAGACATCATCTAGAACAACTAAAAGTTTCTGACCTGCTATTGCCCTTTTCAAATCATCTTGAACTTCACTGAAATCATCTTGATCACATGGCCGGGATGTGACTTTCCTACAAATAGCTCTCATCACTCTTTCAAGATTGAAGTTATGAGTCACAGATACCCAAACCTTTGGGTTAAACTGTTCAATAGCTTCAGAAAAGAAGACATGTGCTACTAGTGTTGTCTTGCCGACTCCTGGCATTCCAACAATGACAACTGAATGAAAATTGGTGGTACGAGAAGGCTCATAGTCTTTTGACAGTAATCCAACAATCGTTTCTATTTCCTCATCCCTGCCAGCCACAGGTGTATCTATCACAATTGAACTCGGTGACCTTTGCAATGCCACTAAGGATGTAGACTCGGTGATCGAGTTTACATTCTGCAATAGCTCCTCTTGTTCTGTGGCTAATTTTTGTAATCGATATGCAATGCCCTCCATTTCAGAGTCATCAAAGTACAACTTAACTTTGGGAATGAAGCTGCGTACCATACTTGAGCCAGCTCCACTTTCATACATTCCTGTCAGCATCTGAGCGGACAACTTGTCAAGTATGTCCTCCACATCATAGGCCAAATGCGTGAGCTCAAACAGCCACTTGTGCATTGTCTTGCTTATCATCTGTTGCTTCTCCTCTGCATCACGGAGATGCTTGTCAATATCAGACACCGTCTTCCTCCATTTCTCAAGCTTTTTGGCAACTCCTTTCTGCTGTGCATAGTTGAGGAAGTCGTGAGAGGCTAACCTGGCCAACAACACCTTCAGGAATGCTGCAAGAAAGATCTCTCCCATTGTCATAGTGACTCTTTGGCCGTGATCAGGCAATCAAACTGAACACGGCTAAGAGGATATAGAAACAAAAAGAGAATGAAATATGACCAGATTCAAGAATGAGTTTTTTCTTTTGGTTACATGGGTGCCAAAACCAAAGAAAAAAACCTACACCAGGATAGACCTGGACTGAGAAAAGCCTCCATGATCAAACATGTATATACATATGTATAAGTATGCAGTGTCGTTCCAAGAAGCAGTATTTAATGTGTACAGAAGTCAAACAAGTAGGTGCAGATGCTATAAAGTATAAACATTTCCGGTTTGTAACTGAAACTTTAATTGATTTTTCCGGCCAGTTGTTAGTTGTGAGCTCATATTCATATAATAGTGTGAAAAAGTCACCGCCTGTCACTCTCCTTCTGAGAGTTGAGATTTCATCATCGTCATATGTTGAATCAATGTTACTCGGTTCTAATTAAAAGTCTCAAGTTCCGATTCTAAATCCAAACCCATTTCAAATTGTAAACTTTGTACTCGAACGAACGAAAAACATACCTCGGGAGATTGAGGTTCCAACAAAGGAAGAGATGATCAGACTGATCTTCAAGCAGTTAGTGTTATGCGCTCTACTGTTGCCGTTTTGCTAAAAGACTCGCCTATTTACTAGCATCTCGTTTTTATTATTATTTACTTTCAATATCAATCTGAAACTACTATTGATTACAAAATTTAGCTACACCGGAATATCACGAGGATACTCTTCTCTATCCTTTTAATCTCAGATAAAGGGCACCAAATATACAAAAAGTACTCCATTAGTCACCGACTACCAGAAGCAAATGCAGATAGTCCGATCGACTACAGAGATAACACAAGATCAATAAAATTTGCTCCTTCAGTTCTGAAGCCTCCTCTGTTCTCACAATCGCACTCGAACAAGCTGGCCTTCATCAATCGTGCAGAAACACACAAGAAGCTTGAAAACTCCAGTTTTGAGCAGAATCACTTGATTCTTACCAGAAGTTCAACACCCTGAAATGGTAGAGGGATGCTTAAATAGCTGATTGGCCATCGTAATCTTGACTGGCAATCTGCAGCATACCGAAAAGAAATGCCTGAGCTTTTGACCTGATAAAAAAGTTATCAATATTTGTATACAGTACTACAGTATTTGTATACATTATTTACTACTTGAGACACAATGGATAGTATATGCAAAAGAAGTCCCCTGAAATCAATGTGCGCTCCTCTTATGGTAAGACGGTGGAGCTTTCAACATCTTTTAGAAAACGGATGTACTGTTCCAAAAGATATGCCAACACAGAAATCTAGTATGCCTAGTGAACTACATATGCTACTTTCTCTAGTGCAAGCTCGACCATCAGACTTTAATGGGCAAAAAACCACACATTAAAAAAACAGAAACACTAACTTGGGGTTTGCCTAAAGCCTTATGAAATTGGAGTGACTTGGAGTCAATAAAAGGTTAAAAACAAACATAGGTAACAATAGGGACAGTTGTAGTCAAAATAAAAATTGTTCAAATTGAAGCAAGCACCTTGAGTTAGTGAAAATGGTTCTTGCAACCGGCCTACAAGTTGTAGTTTGCTTTGGCAATCAGTGGAATTAATCTGGGACAAGCACAACACAAGTCAGATAATACGTACAAAAAACAAATACAAACATATTTCTTTTTCAACAAATATACAAATATAAACACCAGAATAAGAATGAATCAAGGTTTTGCTTTTGGGTAAAAGTTAACGTACCAGCTTATCTGTATGCATTACTCATTGAAGTCTTAGGCTAAAGTTTGCGGTCGGCTTCGGCTTCGTCATTGAAGTCTCCAACATAAACGTAAGGGATGTTGGCTACTTTGGACCAGCATTGTCCTTTGCCTGGTTGGTATTTCTTTGTGAGCAGTGGACAGCCCTCAAAGATTGAAAGCTGTGTAAGAGAAGGAGGCAGATGATCCTCTTCTTCTGGAATAAGAGACGCCAGCTTCGGGCACCAACTAATTTTAAGGGATTCAAGAGAGGTGAGTGATTGAAAAGATGATGACAGGCGCTTTCGATTTGGAAAGTCTCCGATTGTGAGTTTAATGAGAGACTTAGGGAGCAGCACATCCTTTGGCGGAAAAGACACCAGATCTCGATCTACACCATTGATCCATAATTCTTTAAGAGAGGGGAGTCTATCCAAGTGGTGAAGCCCCCACTCTGATAGAGGCTTACAGCTTTTGGGATTGATAATATGAAGCTTCAATAGGTTGGGTGGGAAACCCTCTTCTAGAATGGATGCCAAACCCACACAGAAACCCAACCACAAAGTCTGAAGAGAACTGAGGTTGTCCATGCCACTGGGGAGTGCTTCCAATTTGTCACAATCGAAGATAATCAAGTGTGTCAGGTTGGATGGCAACCCTCCTCCTGGGAAGGAAATGAGACTTCCACATCCATGAATCATTAACGTGTGAAGAATGGAGAGATGGTATAGCCCCTCCGGTAAGGATGTCAGATTTGCGCACTTCACTATCGCAAGATCTTCAAGACAAGTGTCCTTCTGGAATGTATTGACTATTGACTCCAATTGTTCACAGTCAGTTAAGTGAAGGTATTTGAGCATTCTGGGTAGTCGGCCTCCTTCGCCTGATAAGGATGTCAAAGATGCACACTCTGTTATCTCCAACATCTCCAGACAACAAGAAGACGATGTACTGTCCTCTAGCTCCTCAGCATCCATGACCAACCATTTCAAATTTTGACATTTTGCAATCACAATATGTCTTATGCTTGGCAGCTGAAATCTTACAAAGTATGTCAAAGAATTACACGACTCAATTTTCAAGTATTTAAGAAAAGGTGGCAGACCACACTCTGGAAAAGAAATTAGATTCGAGCATCCAGATATTTGAAGCTCTTGAAGTGATCTAAGATCTTGAACAAAGTGAGAGGGAGACTGAGAAACGTTGCCACCAACAATATCAGAAATCCGATGTAGCCATCTATTCTCATTCTCCCATAAACATGTCAACTCTTCACAACTAGTAATCCACAATCTTTGAAGCTCTGTTAATCCTCTGATGAATACATCTATTTCGAGTCTGAACTCTGGAATACTATGAAGCCCCATACCCTCCAGTAACTCAAACTTAACTTCACTTCTATGGACCACCCTTTTACAACCTTTGATGACCAACTCACGAAGATGTGTATAATTGGCAATTGAAACCAGTAATTCTTCACATTCAACAATATACAGCTTTGATAATGAATCAATGTTCTTGGGTAGCCAAATCTTCAATTTTGGGCATCTAGAGATTGAAAGCTCTTGCAGGCAAGGAAAAACTCGAATTTCTTCATTTCTTTTGCAAGGAAGCCACTTCTTCCAAACCGGCATATCCTCGATCTCAAGGGTTTCTAACACCGGAAAGGGCAAGCCACCCTCCCCATAAAATTCAGCACTCACGCTTTCAACACTAGACATTCCTCTTATATAAACTTGTTTCAGACAAGGTAATTGGCCAAGTGGAGGTAAGAATCGACAATTTTTGCAATTCTCTAACTTCACAAATGTCATATCAGAGAACGAAGGATGTCCAATCCATTTTGAGAATTCGAAACCATTGTAGCCCTTGATGGTAACCTGTAGAACCTTCTTATGAGGTTCTAAACTGCAGAGCACCTCTGCCTCCTTCTCACTTGTGCCACTCCAGTCCAACTGCAAGGTCTCCAACCCTTCCTTGGACATTATTTGGGCTCTTTTTGCATCCTCAACATCAATCACATTTTCTAGTCTTCCAATTCTCAAAGTTCCATGAAGATGCAATGACCCTATCTCTCCAATCCCCGAAACACTACCTTTCCCCACCACAAAATTAGTCAAAGTTCGCAGATGAGAAATCCGACTTACTTGGGGAGGCATTTCTTCCAATGAAGGAATGTTTGAGTTCTTGAGATGACGTAAATTAGATAAGTTGCTCAAGTCTGAAGGTAGTGTCTTCAATTTTGAACAACTCTCTAATATTAACGTCTGTAAGTTGTAAAGCTTGCATGTTGACTCAGGCAAACTCATAATTAACGTGTGAGAAAGATCAAGGTACCGTAGATGTCTCAGATTACCTATGGAATCTGGCACCTTGGTTAGTTTGTAGCCTTTAAAGGAGAGCACCCGCAAGTACTTCAATTTTGGTAGTAAATCAGATGTAGCATAACCAGTTAGACGATTCTCATACCCATTAGAAACCAAAAGTGGTAGGAAAGTCCGCAAGCGTTTAGCATCAGACAATTTCTCCAATCTTTTTACCCCATCAAACTTACCAGAAATGTAAGTCAAATATCGAGTCTTTTGAGAACATCCACCTTGCGGCTTGTCGTCCAATCTGCAAAATGTGTCTCCAGCAGCCCATCGTGCCAAATCACCAACAAGGTCATGCATTACATAACATGAAATGTTTTTGCCTGAGTTTTGAAATAATGACCGAGACACTAACTCCCCAAAATACTCGTCACCGATATCTTCCATTGCTTTACTTCCTTCTGGTTGCTCAAGTAACCCTTCTGCCATCCACAGAAGGATTAATTGGGTTTTCCCAAATTCATAGTCATTGGGAAGTATTGAGCAATAAGCAAAGCACCTCTTCAAAGTTGAAGGGAGATAGTGATAACTCACTCTGAGTACAGGAAGTATATTACTCTCATCTGAAGTACTCCATAATTTGCTGTTCAGTATTTCCTCCCATTTGTCAGTTTCTTTACAACGTAAAACACCACCAAGAGTTTTTGCGGCCAATGGCAATCCATTGCAATTCGTAACAATCTTCCTCTTAAGCAAGTCAAAATTGGGTGGCCGGTCATTGCTAACATGCTGCTCAAATACTTGCAAACAACTTTCATCTGAAAGAGTCTTTAAATAATAAACTGCAGTGGCTGGGGCTCCCATCAATGCTGCTACTTTTTCGTCACGTGTTGTCACCATTACCTTACTTCCATGAGCTCCACCACGAAAGGGAGCTTGAAGTTTTGTCCATGAATCATAATCACATGTGCTCCACACATCATCTAAAACAATCAAAAACCTTTTACCATCTATTTCCTTGCTCAGATTATCTTGAAGGTGACTGAAATCATTCGTATCACATGGCTGAGATTTGACTTTCTTAGAAATAGTTCTCGTCACACTTTCAAGATTGAAGTCATCAGACACTGAAACCCAAATTTTGATATCAAACTGTTCGATTGCAGCTACATCATTGAAGATTTGTGCCGCAAGCGTTGTCTTGCCGAGTCCTCCCATACCAACAATGGCAACAACTTGATATTTGGTGGGAGAAGGGGGATCAACATCTCTGGACAACAATTCAACAATCTTTGCTGTGTCTTCATCTCTTCCAACTACAGGTCCGTCCAGCACATATGAACCTGGTATCCTTTTCCATGGTGATGTTGAAGCACAGGTATGCACAATGTACTTCAAACCGAGTTTCTCTTTCCGGTCAAAGATTTCTTGCAAGCGATTAGCAATGTCGTCTATTTTGGAGCTCATATTGGAATTGAACTTGACTTTTTGAGGGAGTTTGGTAAAGTAGCCTCGTACCTTGCTTGTGCCAGATTTGTCTACTTTGAGGTGCTGGCGTTCTAACATCTCATTGGAAAAGGTGTTGAGCAGATCCTCCAAATCATAAGCCAAGTGTTTGAGATCATTCAGCCAAAGCTCCACAGTCTTGCTGGTGAGCTCCTTCTCCTCGGCATCGTAGAGCACCGCTGCAACTGCGGACAGTGTTTCCCTCCATTTGTGCAGCTTTTTGCCAACTCCTCCCAAGCTCCCAAAGTAGCCAGCTTGACTCGTTAACCTGTCCAGCAGAATCCCAAGGAATGCCGCAAGAAAGATCTCGCCCACCGCCATTGTTTTGTTGAAAGGAAGTACAAGTTTACAACTAAAGAAAATAGAGCAGAAATCAGCAAAGCAAAGAATGATTGTGCACAATTATAAGGTTGAAATAGAGAGTCAAAGTGATTAGCTGGAGATAAGAAGCATGCGGCGCAAGGCAAGGTCCAAGTTTCTTCAAGATTCAGCATCTCCATTGCCAACTTTTAACGTAATCTGTTCTTTTTGGTCAAATGCACAAGTCAATCAATGGATGAGGAGTTTGCAGATTCTTGACCCTCAATTATTTTGCTAATAATGGACGACCCATTAATCCCCTTTAACCTCTTCATTTTCTGCTTCTTGTGAAACTGAAATTCCTTCTCTCTAACACATGCAACAGCATTAACAGAATCAAAATAAATAAAGATTTAAACATGGCAAATTCCAACAGTAAACGAGTCCTCGAATTACCAAAACAAAGATTGCGAGAACAAGAAGAAGCATAGAAATTAGTACCTTAAATTCGGAGGCGGACTTGGATTTTCTGGCGCTCAGAATCTCTTCGCTTCTCCAGTGTTGGGATCCTCACCGCGTCTTGGGCCGTGCCCACGTACCCGACTTTCTCTCTTCTCTCAAATGTCAAGCTATTGAATTTAAGGGGGAGTTGTAAGACGGCTACGTTTGTGGGTGTCACTTTTACTAAAGGAATGCAAAAAAGTGAAGTCGATATATTTTTTTAAGGTTAATTTACCTTAGTTCTAATTTTAAGACTTTTATTCCTGATAACAAAATCAGATTTTTTAATTCTTAAAAGCAACTTAAACAAAAAATTAATAATTATACCTTTAATAAATTTAATAAATTATTTATAAGGCTTTTATTCATTCAAAACAATCATCAACTCGAGGTGTATCTATTCAAGGTTCATCTATTGAAGGTACATCCGTGCGAGGTACATCCCTTCTGTTTTGGCCACGATCCTCAGCGCGCGGAGCAGAGGTAAATAGCGAGCAAAGAGAAGGGGGAGTGTTGCGAGCGTGCCACCTCGCGGACGAGGAAAGGCTGATTGTGTATGCGCTTGACTTCTTGATCAGGCGGAAGGGGTTTCCAGGTGCCACCTCAGAGGAGGAATTTACGAGCACAAGGCGATCGATACTCACGGAAGGACGCGAGTAGAGCAACAATAGGGAGGTAAGAGAGAAATCAGGGTAGAGTCCGGAGGGCTCTGAAGAAAAAACCTAGGCGGCAGCGCTTAGGGTTAGGGTTTTCGAGTAGCTCGAAAGATAACTGGGTTTCAGTTTGTATTGTGTTTTTTGTGTTTGTTTGAGAGTCGTCCTTTTCTATAAACCTTCGAGCCCTTTATATAGTGGTTCGACTTGCGGCAGAAGAAAGATAGCTTAGAATTCAAGTCGGACTCTGAAACCCTAATAGCACAAGGGCACTGTTCCGTCCACGCGAACCAACCATCTTGTGACACATGTCCAGTTCGCACACTTCATTCCGCATAGGGCATTGCTTCCGCGCTGCCAACTGTAGACTCCTATGCGAACTGGAATTAGGAATATCCTCATCCCGCGGGCTGTCACAGGATGCTATCTCGCGTGCTCCTGAAGCTCGCTTCCATTTCGCGGGCTATTGCAGCTCGCGAGCCTTAAAAGAGTTTTTTATATTAAATGGGCCACAGGGATTAGTCCCAAGCATGTCAAAGACTTATAAGAGTCTTCAACGATTAATGTGGTGCGCGCGGACTCCGCCTGTTGCTTCCTCGCGAAGTCTCCTACGCGAACCAGCTCACCAGCTCGCCTCGCCTCGCCTACGCGGAGTGTCAATCTCACCTCACTTAGCCTACGCGGAGTCATCCCGCGCGCGAACTATGTAGTCCGCGCAAAGTCGTTTGCACGCGAACTGTGTAGTCCGTGCGAAGTCCCGTTCGCACACGAACTATGTAATTCAGCTCGCGTGGTCTCACTGGCGGGCCAACACTTGTAAACTTAGAGAAACTTGGGCTCGCCGGTACGACATGGACTAAGAATTTAATTAATATTCACATAGACATTTACTGTCCAGTAAAATATTAATTTAGGCGTAAAGACCTTCGAGGTTAGATGATTCTTTTTCAAATATATCCACTTGAGGTACATGCATAACAAACGAAGTGGACAAGTTAACTATATGAGGTGATTTAAGTCAAGTTAAAAGTACATGATTGTCAATTGATGATAAGTACTATAATTGGAAATGTCTAGCTACCTCTCTGTTCAGCGAGGGTGTTTGCTGTGTCATTCAACTTTTTCACAGTCATGCAAAGTTATGAAACGAGCCGATGTCAGTGGCTTTAGAGCGGCATGAACATAAACCTCTTCAGTCATTCTTGACATTCATGACTTCGAGGCTAGAGGCAATGTTTACACCCAGAATTAATATTTTACTAGACAATAATTGTCTAAGTGAATATTAGTTCGGTGAGCCTGAAATGTTGGGTTTACAAGCGATGACCTGCCAGTAAAATCATGCGAGCTGAATGACATAGTTCACATGCGAGATGACTTCACGTGGAAAAGAGACTTCGCATGCTAGACAAAGTTTGAATGCAGTAGGACTTCGCGTGGAAAAGGGACTTCGCATAGAGTCCTAAACATGGAATCGATGTATGCATGCGAAGAGAAGAGTTCGCTTAACAAAAGGACTTCGCGTAGTACTGGAGGACTGAGAGACGTGAGTTACGCAAGTTGGCTTATTAGTCAATTATGCTTAATTGCTTGATATATGCCTTGCAAACTGGATGCATTCGAAGATGTGTTCAACAAGGATTCTTATCCGTAGTTATATATATCTAAGTACATGTCCAAAGGTGAATCACGTCCACAAATTTGTGGTTGAGGGAAATTACTATGCCTACATGACACGTACATTCAAGAGTTGTATTCTAAGGCAACCTTTTGCCTTTGGGATTATAACTATTCAGAGTCAATTAATCACGTTGCCTACAATATTAACGTTAAAGACATCTACAAGTCTTTGATTGGCTTTGGGCAAATACCTGTGGCCCTAAAATAAGTCTACATACGTGATTGGAACTGCGTCACCTAGTTACGTGGTTGCCAAGTAAAACGAAACCTTGTGCAACTCTACCGACTATGCAGCGAAGTCTGAATCCTTATCAACAACTTGCGAATTCATCTCTATATAAAGGAGTTCGAGGATCTAATCCAGGACGACACTCTACAATCTACAAACAATACAACCTTCAACATAGTTGAAACCGACGGTAAAGCATCTCGCCTTAGCACCCTTTTTATTCTTCAGGCTCTCCGAAGTCTTTGCCTTTACTTTCCTGGTTCCTCAGAGCCTTTGCACCTTTACTTTTCAAGCTTCCTGGAGCTTCTTGTTCTTGTTCTTCTTTCCTTTGTTTGTTTTGCTCGCCACAAACCGCGAGTATCGATATTGGTGGCGGAGAAGCTACTGCAAATTCTCGTCCGCGAGGTGGCACCAGAGCCCTACTTTCATTTGATTAGAAGCACATGTCAACGCATCCTACTACGTTCCGTGTCCGCACGGTGGCATGCTCGCTTCCAACCCTAGAAGCATTTGGTACAATTACCTCTCTCTCCCTGCTGAGAAGCGTGGCCAAAACATTGGCACGCCCAGTGGGACTAGAGTAGTCTTGTCCGTCACCCACCATTGGAAAGGCAGGCGAGTATGCCAAGGAAATGGCCGCCTACGCCAAACAACATGCTGAGCGAAAGGCTGATAGAGAGACTGCCAGAAAAAAAAAGATGAGGTCATGCTGGTGTTTTGGCCACGATCTTCAGCGCGCGGAGCAGAGGTAAATAGCGAGCAAAGAGAAGGGGGAGTGCTGCGGGCGTGCCACCTCGCGGACGAGGAAAGGGTGATTGTGTGCGCTTGACTTCTTGATCAGGCGGAAGGAGTTTCCAGGTGCCACCTCAGAGGAGGAATTTACGAGCACAAGGCGATCGATACTCACGGAGGACGCGAGTAGAGCAACAATAGGGAGGTAAGAGAGAAATCGGGGTAGAGTCCGGAGGGCTCTGAAGAACAACCTAGGCGGCGGCGCTTAGGGTTAGGGTTTTCGAGATAACTCGAGAGATAACTGGGTTTCAGTTTGTATTGTGTTTTTTGTGTTTGTTTAAGAGACCCCTTTTCTGTAAACCTTCAAGCCCTTTATATAGTGATTTGACTTGCGGCGGAAGAAAGATAGCTTAGAATTCAAGTCGAACTCTGAAACCCTAATAGCACAAGGGCACTGTTCCGCCCACGCGAACCAACCATCTTGTGACACATGTTCAGTTCGAACACTCATTCCGCACATAGGGCATTGCTTCCGCGCCGCGCCAACTGTAGAGTCCTATGCGGACTGAAATTCATCCCGTGGGCTGTCACAGGAGGCTATCTCGCGTGCTCTTGAGGCTCGCTTCCATTTCGCGGCCTATTGCAGCTCGCGAGCCTTAAAAGGGCTTTTTATATTAAATGGGCCACAGGGATTGGCCCGAAGCATATCAAAGACGATTATTGTGGTGCGCGCGAACTCCGCATGTGTCTTCCTCGCGAAGTCTCCTATGCGAGCCAGTTCGCCAGCTCGCCTCGCCTACGCGGAGTGTCAATCTCGCCTCGCCTACGTGGACTGGCAAATAGTAATTCCGCGCGCGAACTGTGTAGTCCACGCGAAGTCATCCCGCGCGCAAGATCCGCATCTCGCACGAAGTTCATTTAAGCATGCGCGAAGTACGTTCCACGCAAAGTCCGTTAACACAATCAGCGCGGTCCATTCCACGAGAAGTTCGTTCTGCGCGCGGACTGTGTAACTCAGTCCGCGCGGCCTCACTGGCGGGCCATTATTTGTAAACCCAAATAATTTAGGCTTGCCGGTGTGATGTGGACCAAGATTTAATTAATATTTACATAGACATTTACTATCCAGTAAAATATTAATTCAGGTGTAAACAGCTGGAGGCTGCCATGGAAATAGAGGCTGCTGAAGAAAACAGAAAGGCTAAATGGAAGGCCTGTGAAGAGGAGTTTCATCGACGTCAGACTACGTTTAAAGACCGGTTGGCAAAAACAAGAACGAAACAAGTACTGCTCCTTGTAAAGTGACACAACAAACAAGCTTTACAGACGCCAAAATATAAGACCTACAGTTGACGAGCATGTTCTTACCAAAAAGATTGAACTGCCTAGCAGCCAATCTAATGGCGAAGATTTGCCTTTGGACGAACCTACGTCCAAAGAAGAAATTACTTTGTCAATCAATGGTGAAGTTACTAAAGAACCTGAGGTCGAGGCCGTTGAGATTATGGATAATCATCCTATCAAAGACTGGAGGTGTTCCTCAGAAAGAGGAGCTTGAAGATAGGACAAAACAGTCCATCTTAGAAGAAGAGATCGGTTCGAACACCAATGGCGAACCACAATTTCACATGAAAGTTGATTTTCCTATGCGAGACGTATATGTGGACACATGTCAAACGCATGGGGGGCAAGGCGTAGCTCGCCTTTGTTCTTTAATTAACCAATAGAAGCAAGTTCAGGATCGACCTCAAGCTTATGGATATTTTGATAAAGGAATAGGTAAAGGCCTACTTTGTCAATTTGTTTCTGGACATTCTCTCAAGTATGACCAAAATAATGGCCAACTTAATTATTAATCATCTTATGTACTTGCAAGGCCAATACCATTGGAATTTTTATATGCAAGTTTAGAACCCAAGCGGTGGTTGTGGTTTATGTGCGAAATATGTACACATCCCAGATTGCATACATGGCCAAGCTCAGTATTTAAATGGTCAGTTCATTCTACTTGGTTGTGTATCAAGTCATCAAGACAACAAGTTTATATTGCCGAATAGTTATGCAGCTCCAAAAATTTTGGAGAGGAGGTTTGTCTATGATGATACCGGGCAAGCATCTCGCTATGACTCCCAGAAGAGGTCTAGGTTAGACACCTTTGTCTGATAAAGAGACAGCACCTAGTATGCCTAACAAAGCGGTCATGACACTTATGCGGCCGTTCGCCGACATGGTCTTTATGTTTGACTCTCATCGGTTCACATTGGAAGGCAGCAAAGTGCATGGCCAATGTCATTCCATGGTTTGAATATCAAAAAAGTAGTTCGCCAAGGTTTATACATCTATGTTCGAGTATCTATGAGCGGCGAATTAGTTTGCGCATTATTGTTGTAATACCCCAGATTTTCATATCAATTTCCTTGTATTATTTCCGAAATTAATGAAAGATTATTTGTGAGAAATTCTTATTCGTATGTGCAAAATGGAAGTTTCGGGAATCAATTTTATTAAGGTGCTTTGACTTTTAAGAGACCAAAACTTGACTTTCTTATCCGTAAGTTATTTTAAAAAACTTCATTCATGAAAGTTGAAGAGTTTGGTGATACGAGTTCGTAGACATGCGGCACGCATAAAGCGGATGTCGTATAAAAAACTTGTTGTCTCAAACAGTTTTTGCGGTAGGAGAACACTAAACAACAGCCATCAACCTTATGTCACCAAACATTCATCACTAAGCAGCATAATGTGGCAATAATACATGTAGATATGACAATTCAGAAACTCCAGGGAGAAGACATGATATCATAGGAAGCAGCATAACAAACTAGACATCTCCATTCTCAAAAATTTGCCACAACAGATCATATTGATATCAGAAACTCCCAGCCATATAACACCAAAGGATAATTCGCACAGATTTGAACATCTCAATCATCCAAGTAGAAAATCTAAAACAACATGAACTCTCTGATATAATTAATCATCATCATCTTCAGCAAACAACTCTCACCAAATAACCAGATAGCAACAATTATCAATATATGACCATCAATTTCTCCATATCAGCATAGGAAAACACCAAGAACAATAAATCATATCCACCAAGTATAATGGAAACAATTTAGCGTTCCTGAATTCCATTGTGACTTAGATGAAAGAACGTACACCAGGTGTTCGACGAAATGTTCACTGAGATGAGAGCGTGATTCTGTATTACCGAGTGAATTTCCGAATCAACTTCCATTCAAAACGCAAATCCCCGGTGTCCGATGAGTGAACCAAGCAAAACTAGACTCCCGACGAAGCAAACTTGAGCAAACGATACACTGCGGCATTAAAACTCTGAACCATAGATGAAGGATGATGAGATGATGCTCATGCTCGAGCTTTGAGCGATAATCCATGACAGAGGCTTCACGATTCAGGTAATAACGAATTTCGGGGTTAGGGTTAGAAATTGGGCTGAATGAGATTATAGGGCTTAGAATATAGAATGACGTAAATGCCTTGCGACTTAATTGTCATAAACCTAGCATATATTTAACACCGGGAAAGGGAAGCCCTCAGCCTTCCCATAAAACTCAGGACCCAACACCAGACATTCCTTTTATAAAGAGTTCTTTCAGAGAAGGTAATTGTCCAAGTGCTGGCAAGAATCGACAACTTTTACAATTCTCTAACACCACATAGAGAAAAAAGGATGTTGAATCCATGTTGGAAATTCCACACCGCTATAACCTTGGATGATAAGCTCTTTAAGGTTTACGTGTGGTTTTAGCACATCAAGAGCTTCTGATTCCTTCCCATCAGTGCCACTCCATTCTAGTTGTAGTGTATCAAGCCCTTCCTTGCTCAGTAAGTTTGCCCTCGTTGCATCCTCAACATCAATCACATTTTCCAGTCTTTTGAGGCACAATGTCCATCGAAGCAGTAGAGGCCCTATCTCTCCTAAACTTGACACATTTCCTTCGCTCACCACAAAAACAGATAATGCTTGAAGATTTCTCAGTTGACTTAGCTGAGGAGCCATTCCTTCCAATGAAGGCACATTGGAGTTCTTCAGATGACGCAATTTGGTCAAATTCTTCAACTTAGAACAATTTTCTAATATCAATGTCTGCAAGTTGTAAAGGGTGGTGGTTGATTTAGGCAAACTCATTATAAGTGTGTGAGAAAGATCAAGGTACCTCAGATGCTTCAGATGACCAATTGAATCCGGAAACAGTTCTGTTTGATAGCCATTGAAAGAAAGTAGTCGTAAATACTCCAACTTCGGCAACATATCAAAAGTAACCTTATGAGTTAGATAGTTCTCATTACCATGAGAAATTGAAAGTGGTAGGAACGTTCGCAGACACTTTGCTCCAGAGAATGCCTTTTCAAATCTGGTAACCACATCAAACTTACCAGAAATGTAAGAAGAATGACGAGTCTTTGGAGAACATTTGCCATCCACCTTATCCTCCAATCTAAAATATGTATCTCCAGAGGCCCATCGTGCCAAATCACCAACAAGGTCATGCATGACATAAAGTGAACTAGTTTTGCTCGACTTTTGAAATAATGACCTAGATACCAGCTCATCGAAATAGTTGGCACCAATATCTTCCATCTGGTGGTTACTTCCTTCTGGCTGCTGAAGAAAACCCTCTGCCATCCACAGAAGGATTAATTGCTTTTTCCCAAATTCATAGTTGTTCGGAAATATTGAGCAATAGGCAAAGCACCTCTTCAAGTTGAAGGAAGATAATGATAACTCAGCTTCAGAACCGGGAGTATGTTACTCTCGTTATTTGATACACTCCACAACTCATCATCCAATACTTCTTTCCAGTTGTCAACTTCTTTACAACGCAAAATACCACCTAGTGTTTTTGCCGCCAATGGCAGTCCTTTGCATTTTTCGACAATTTTCTTCGCAAGTACTGCATCAAAATTTGGTGGTCTGTGCTTGCTAATATGTTGCTTAAATACTTTCAGACACTCTTCATCTGATAAAACATCCAAACGGTAAACTTCAGTGGCTCCAACCAATTTTGCAACTTTTTCTTCACGTGTTGTGACCAGTATCTTACTTCCTGGTGTTCCAACATTGAAATGGGACTGCATTATTGTCCATGACTCATAATCACATGTGCCCCAGACATCATCTAAAACAATCAAAAACTTTTGACCTGCTATTGCCCCACTCAAATCATCTAGAACTTCACTGAAATCATCCTGATCACATGGCCGGGATGTGACTTTCCTACAAATAGCTCTCATAACTCTTCCAAGATTGAAATTATGGGACACAGATACCCACACCTTTGGGTTAAACTGTGCAATAGCATCAGAAAGGAAGACATGTGCTGCAAGTGTTGTCTTGCCGACTCCTGGCGTACCAACAATAGCAACTAAATGAAAATTTGTGGTACGAGAAGGCTCATAGTCTCTGCACAATAATCCAATTTCAGACACTGTCTCCCTCCATTTCACAATCTTATTGGTAACTCCTTCCTGCCGTGCATAGACGAGGAAGTCGTGAGAGGCTAATCTGGCCAACAACGCCTTCAGGAACGCTGCCAGGAAGATCTCTCCCAATGTCATAGTGATTCTTTTGCCCTGATCAAGTAATAAAACAGAAAACAGCCAAGAGGATTGAGAAATTAGAACAAAATCAATGAAATATCATGATATGCAAGAATGAGTTTTCTTTTGGTTACATGAGGTCATGAGTGCCAAAACCAAAGAAATTAAGGCCGTCTCCAGTAAGGAGGGGCTATATTGGGGTCAGGGCTAAAATTTAGCCCTTCTAAATAATATAATTTATTCATGAAACAGTGAACCATCTCCAAGAATGGAGGGTTATATTTATCCCTTTTAAATATTTTATAGTTTTTCATTATATTTTTGAAACTTATGATTTAGTTTATTATAATACCATTTAATTTATATCAAAAATGAATTTTTGGGGTGAAATTAATTTTTTAAGTTATTTTTTTTAAATGAAAAGAACAATGTGTATATTAAAAAACTAATATTTTCGACATGTAATTATGTGATTTGACGATGACATATTTAGATAGATTTTCAAGTGCCACGTGCCCATCTGCAAGCAAGTCTAGAGATTTCCGATTAGATATAGTGTTGACGTGGCACAATTAATCATTACGAGATCTTATCGAAATTTCGGATAGGATTTCTAAATGCCACATGTTGGGTTGAGACCAACTCTCTAGATTTCTGATTGGATTATTTGCATATCTGCAGCTTCCAACCTCAATAAAAAGAGTAGTTTCATATGCGTAACTCACTATCTCATCTATCTCTTCTCTATTTCTTTGTTTTGTTTATACATTTTTATTACATTTAGCAATGAATTCCAACTGGTTTTCTTTGAGTAATGAGAGGCTACGTGAAGATGAGGAAGATGATGAAGAAGATGAAGAATATGATGCCCAGAGGAGAAGAAATACAACACAAATTATGGTGGAAGCATCTAGCTGGTTCGCTACAAATCCACTTCAGCAGCAACCTCAATGGGGTGGTTCTATTCTAGGCCGCGCTACCCGTCATCAATCTCGTGAGGTAGCTAATCAAAAATTGTTAAATGATTATTTCGTAGCTGACCCTGTGTACCCTGTCGAAACTTTCAGACGACGTTACAGAATGAGACGTGAAGTTTTCCTCCGCATGTTAGAGCATGTCCAGACAGTCGACCCATACTTTAGGCAATCACAAGATTGTGCTGGGCGTCCGGGCTTCTCATCTCACCAAAAATTGACGTGTGCACTCCGAATGCTAGCCACTGCATGCTCGGCTGATTCCTTAGATGAATCATTCCGTATGCCTGAATCCACCACCATTGAGAACCTTGGTCGATTTTGTAGTACCATTGTCACCATTTATCAAGAACGCTACCTTCGGGCTCCTACGACAGAGGATCTTGACATGCCCCTACAAAGAGCCGAGCGACGAGGATTTCCTGGAATGATCGGTTCGCTGGACTGCATGCATTGGCAGTGGAAGAACTGTCCAGTTGGGTGGCAGGGGAGCTTTAGCGGAAAAACAAGGAAACCAACTATTGTTCTGGAAGCTGTGGCTGGTCCTGACACCTGGATCTGGCCTGCTTTCTTTGGAATCCCGGGAGTGCAGAATGACCTCACTATTCTCGGACGTTCCCCACTATTTGATGTTGTCACAGCAGGTCAGTCACCACGACTTAACTATCATGTCAACGGGACTCCTTATGAGTTTGGGTACTACCTTGCTGATGGTATTTACCCTAAGTGGGCAACATTAGTGCAATCTATCAAACAACCTAAGAATGAATAGGAGGAGTATTTCTCCACTAAACAGGAGGCATATCGCAAGGATGTTGAAAGGGCATTTGGAATTCTACAAGCACGATTTGCAATAATTAGGCAACCTGCAAGAGGTTGGGATAAAGATTCATTATCTACAATTATGTTGGCTTGTATTATACTGCATAACATGATTGTGGAGGATGAACGAGATGACTACTATCTTGGTGAGTCTGATGATGTTGAACCGAACCCAAATAGGTCAAGAAGAGCTCGGGCAAGAATATATGATGGCCCAAACTTACCTGTTAATCCAAGAATCGGGAAAATTACAATGGCCGAATACATGTCTCGTTACCGTAGGGTACGCTCTCATATCGGAAACAATAATCTACAAAAAGATCTTGTCAAACATGTTTGGTCAACCAGAGGATGATGAGAACAAGTGATGTGACAATATATTGTCATGTTAATAAGTTCTACTTGTATGTTTTCTTTAAATGTATATGTGACTAGTTTTCATATGCTTTCAATTGTAAGGAATAAATTGTAAGAGTTGTGTTTGCTTTCAATTTTAATGAATAAAAGTTTTTGTTTGTTTTACTTAAACTTTATAGAAATTTAAACATTGCATTTCATAAATTAAAATTACATAACTAACATGAAACAAACTCAATAATTTAAAGATTACATAAACTTAACTAACATTAATTTAAATCCTTATATCAACTAAAATTCATCTTCATCGGATTGCATTTGTGGACGATAGTAATTTGATGTTGAGTCGGTGTCGGTATTCGGGAACAACTCTCGTGCCCGAAGCCTTTGAATTACTCTCCTCTTTTGATCATCAAAATATTCCTTGCTCACCGGAGAGTAATCAACGGTTTGCAACATTAAAGTTGCTTCATCTCTATCTCTCTCTCGTTGATCCTCCTTCATCTTCTCTCTTATTGCTTTTGTCTCTTCCGCCTTTGCATTATCTTCCGCCAATCGATCCATGCGAGCTAGTAGTTTATCTTCAAAGGTTTTCCTATCCTTTTCTTGATCCTTGATTTGTTTCCTTTTTGAGGCATTTCTTCCCATCGGCCTAGGAATCGGATCTCTACTTGAAGTTGGTGTGGAGTTGTTATCGGTAGCAATCGGATCATCATCATCTTCCAAGGACACCGGGAGGTTTCTTTTCTCCGGTGTTTGCACCGGTGGTGGACCAAAAATTTCTTGTGGGGGTTGGTCAAATGTCACCCAACCTTTGCATAAACCATAGCAACTATGAAAATCAAACGATTTTCCTTTCATGTCTTCCCTAAACATATCTTCGGCTAAGTGTTGCTATGACAATAATTACAAAAAAAATAAATAAGAATAATATTTCAAGAAACAACATTAAAGAAAATACATATAAAATATGGAAGAAAAAAAATCTTACTTCATCTATGTGACTCCCTCCACTATGAAGTCTCCTCTCGGCGCGTGTAATGCATGAATGCCACTTATTCATGTATGGGAAGAGAAATTTTTGCCATCGAGACTTACAACTTTCAAACGATCTTGCATTTGGTGGATTGCCGTTGAAGCCTTCAATATATTTTCGCTCCACTTGTTTCCAAATGCCGTCTCCTTTTTGACTAATACCCTTCGTACAATTTTCGGAGACCTTCATATATGCAACATAAAGAACTTCATTCTCTTTCCTTGTCCAATTCACACCTTTTTGAGGAGTGGACATGTTTCAAACAAGTAGAAATGATAGAAGAGAAGGAAGAAAATGTGAGAAAATTTGAAGATAAAATGTATGTAAATATAGAAGAGAGGGAGCCAAAATAACAAGTAGAAATGATAGAAGAGAAGGAAGAAAGTGTGAAAAAAATTTGGAATTAAAATGTGTGTGTATATAGAAGATTGAGAGCCAAATGACCGTTGCAAATTTTTACAATTTTTTTTTTGGGTACAAATGTTTCCAACGGAAACATTAAAAAAAAAAAAAAGATTAAACTTGACCGTTGGATGTCAACGGTAATGGAATAGTGACTATGAGATTTTGTTTTCAAAAAATTGCATCAAGTGGGAAAGCCCACAATTTGAATTTGTGGCTGATTTTTGTGTGCCTGAAAGAAGGGCTCTAGGGTCACCTTAAGGGCCAAATTTGGACCTCTCCACTCCCCTCTACCCCTCTTGCTCTCTAGCCCTTTATTATTGGAGCCAATTTTTTGAAAATTAGGGCCCTAGAGTTCACTTGGCCCTCCTTATTGGAGATGACCTAAGAACCTACACCAGGATAAACCTGGACTGGGAAAAGCCTCCACGATCAAACTTATAACATTTAAAAAGCAAAAACCATTGTCTGATCAAACTTAAGGGTTTCTTGTTAGTTGTGACTTGTGAGCTCATATCATCATCATCATCATCATCATCATATGTTGAATTGTGAAGCTTATTTGGTTCTAATTGAAATCTCAAGTTACGATTCTAAATCCAAATTAACTCAAATCAAACTGTAAACTTTTTACCGAAGAAAAAACATACATCGGGAGATTGAGGCTCCAACAAAGAAGAAGATGATCAGATTGTTCTCCAAGTAGTTGATCTCTTTGGCGATCACACTTAACTCAAACTTGTCTTGTTTGAAAGATCTCTCCCACTGCCATTCTTGTGTTGAAGGAAGTATAACTCTACAAGTAAAGAGATTCAAGGTGATTAGCTGGGGATCTGAGGCATGTGGTGGTGGGTTCGACAAGTTTCCTGGATAAAGATTCAGCTTCAGCATGTCCATTGCGACCTTTCAACTTGTTCGCCAATGCACATTAATTGCACATTGAACCTAAAATGACAACTGACACAAAACCCATCAGCCAGTTTGAGGATTATCTTGACTTCAACTAGTCTTGTCCATATCAAGTAAAACCCATTTTTATAGTTATGGACAACTTATCCTAGAGAAATCTCAAGCCCTTCTGTTAAAAGGCAAAGAGATAGAGACTGTTTAATTTTATTTTTCAGTTTACAAACTATGCTACTAATCATAGGAGTATGCTTGCTTTTAAATAAGTGAGTCAGTGTTTCGAATATAGGTAATCTATATTACATATCACTGTAATCTCTAGGTTGTGAAGCCTTGTCTATCGTAGGAGGTAGCGGGTAGATATGTAAAGGTTATCTTGACATGAATTTATCAATGAAATGTTCCTTATTTTTTTAAAAAAATAAAAAGAAGTCAACATTTGTTTTTTTTTTTTTAAATTTTTTTATTAATAACTCACACACCCTACATATGTATGTGAGGTTTGAACTTATGACCTCAAAGTTATCAGTTAAACACCTTAACCAACCAAGCCACGGCTCACTGACAAAATAAGAAACTAACAAAGTCGACATTTGTTTAATCTCTATGGTTTTATTTTAATCTGAATAGTCCTTAAAGTCACCATTTTTCATCCAAATAGTCCTTATGGTTTTATTTTAATCTGAATAGTCCTTAAAGTCATGATTTTTCATCCAAATAGTCATTCCGACAATTTTCTCGATTAAAGGCCATAAAGACTATTTGGATGAAAAATTGTGATTTTAAGGACTATTCAAATTAAAATAAAATTATAAATACTATTTAGATAAAAAATCGTGACTTTAAGGACTATTCAGATTAAAATAAAACCGCAAAGACTAAACAAATGTCGACTTTAAACCACAAGGACTATACAATATTTTACCTAAATAAAAATAAAAGAATTGAAATTTGTTTAGTCCTTGTGGTTTGAAGTCGACATCTGTTTAGTCTTTATGGTTTTATTTTAATCTGAATAGTCCTTAAAGTCACAATTTTTCATCCTAATAGTCCTTATGGTTTTATTTTAATCTGAATAGTCTTTAAAGTCACAATTTTTCATCCAAATAGTCATTCCGATTCATTTTCTCAGTTAAAGGCTATAAGGACTATTTGAATGAAACATAATGACTTTAAGGACTATTCAGATTAAAATAAAACCATAAGAACTATTTAGATGAAAATCGTGACTTTAAGGACTATTCAGATTAAAATAAAACCATAAGGACTAAATAGATGTCGACTTTAAACCACAAGGATTATACAATATTTTATCCAAAATAAAAATACTTCAGAAATCTCAAATAATTATTTTTTTCTTATGATTTTTGAATATGTAATCCTGTACTTAAATGGAGAATTGCCTTCCAAATTGAACAAGGACGTAAGGCCATATATTGATCAACAAAAGTATGATACAACATGAACACGTATGATCTGCCCGTAAGGGCTACATAAGATAAACCATGCGAAACTGCTAAAGTAGATTCTAGGCAATCTCTATAATGCAAAACTAAGGTGAGGTTGTTTGAACTAATATTTGGCAAGACCCACATGACAGACTAAGTGACGGTGATGACTGCATTCCACCAATGACCGCGACCATTAAAGAGTGAGCATCGTGACTCATCCTCTTGAGCTACAGCTACTGACGATTGATCATGGCTATTATTGAACCGCGACTATTCATGAATTACGGTAACAGATGACCGCGGCTACTAACGATTAATCGTGTCTATTATTGAGCCGCGGCTATTCACGAGTTATGGTAACAGATGATTGCGGTCATTGACGATTGATCGCGGCTATTATTGAGTTGCGGCTATTCACGAGTTTCAAATTTAAAGTTTGTCGTTGATTGAGGATCTAAAAATGGCATTCACAGAGATTATGACAAAAAAGAGCGCAATCAATAACTGTTACCAAACATGTTGCAATCAGATTGAATGCGTTTTAAAGCATTTTATTGCGGGAGTCGCCGTTACTACGATTTCGATCATTGAATTATTTGTAATCAATATCCAATCTTTTCGTGTTTATCTTTTTCCTTTTCTTTACCGGTACTTGTCTATATTTCATTATTCTTTATATTTCATTATGTTTCCTGCAATTTACATTCGTGCTCTTTACATTTTGTTTGAATATCCTGCACTTTATATTACATTTTTGCACGTTATTTACATCACTTTCACCAGCACAACATTCACCTAGTGACACAACATCAAGATCGGCCAGTAAGCCAATCCGTGTTAAAGTCCTTGCACCCAAGGTAGAGAGAACTTTGCGGCCGAGATCGATCCTTTCTTGGCCCACATTCGACTGATCAAAAGTCAGAGCAGCGCATCTACATATCAGAACGAAACCTTGCCTGGCCTCTCGGCTACGAGTTGGCACACCATTGCATAGCCCAAAGAAGCCCTCAGCCCACTGACACGTGGCCGAGACTATTTTTGAGCCAACATTTTTTGGCATATCTAGTAGGACCACACTTGATGAATGTTATCAGAATATATTGTGAGATATTACGTGTTGTACTTTTAGTAATGAGTTATTATACCCCGAACTTACACGGCTCTGTTTCAATAAAAGATTACAATGGCCCATATGACCAAGATCAATTGTATGGTTATGGTGGCCGATATAGCTATTCCATGTATGAAAGTTTTGTAGATTTGAATAGTCATGCTTCATGGGACCAACAAAATGGCTATGATCTCCAAAATAGTTGTGGCAGCCTATACGGCTACCAAAATTATTCTGTTGGCCAATATTGTTACGGGCAAGAAGCTATCAAATTGTATAATCATTACCGCCAAACAGTTAATGAATCGTGCAACATTCTTGGTGACTTGAGTAGCCAAAACACATGGAATTTTCTGCAAGGACCCCCAAAATCGTTAGATGACCAACAACATTGCCATGGTGACTTGAATGCCCAAAATGCATGGAATTTTATGCAAGGACCGCCAAAATCGTTAGATGACCAACAAGATTGTCATAATCTATTGCTTGAAAAACAAGCAAGCATTGGGATTGACTCAACTATGTTTTATGAACAATGCAAGGATATAAGCGGAACATTTCAAGAAGAGCTTGCAGAGGTAGCCTCGCAATTCCGATCTCTTAGAGCACGAATAAAGTCACGTCAAAAGGTGATGGAAGATTGGCAAAGGCATCAAAATTATCTTGATCACCTTTTTGAAAAAGATCAAATTCTAGATGTACAACACTATCCAAATCCTAGCAATCATCTCTAAAAAGACGTACTCGTTGACGATCAAGCAAGAAATTGGCCACTTAGTGTTCTTTCTCCAGAAGTGGAGGAATACATAGTGGACACAAAATTACAAAATGTTGATGAGAACGATCATCACATGGTGGAGTGTACTTACTTATGACGAGGTCATGCATGTTGACATAATTGTTGGAGAGAAAGTTGACCTGAAAAAGCCAGTATCGGCTAAAATGCAAGTTCTGGCCATAGTTGATCAAAAGAGTATATATGGAGATCATGATAATTCGGCTCACATGAAAGCCGCAAAGAGACAAGTAACAATCATCCCTTTGGGTCAATAATGCTCGGCCTAGAAAAATTTAAAATTCATGCCAAGAATACCAAATATTCAAAACTTGGGGTGAAACATTGTTGGCCACCTCCTTTTCCTTTTGGTTGGCCACCATAATTCGTGTTTGTTCGTAGTCTTCATTTCTTTTCTTTTCTAGTTTCTCTTCTTTGTTTCAGGTTTCGTTTTGTCGCTTTTCTTTATTTCTAGAGTCGTGAGATTCCAATCAATGTCATCACAAACAACGAGTGAGGCTGATATCGTGGCCATCCGGACTGTAATTGGTCGCATTACAATGGCCATTTTTGTTGGCCGCATTGACTAGTTAAGTCGATAGTCTATTTGACTGGCCGCGGCATATGAATGAACAAGGCTAGTGAGGGACTTTGGTTGGCCGCGACTAACGAATGACCACCAATCGACCATTATTAGAGGCCGTGGTTAAATTGCGGCTAGTGAATTGACCATGACTAATGGTGGCGGCTGGTGAATGCCATAGCTAGTTAATAGCCATGGAGCGGAGTAATAAACTTAGAAGTCTGTCAGAAACAACAAGCAAAGAGAACGTGACTTGCCAAATAATTTTTCTATAGACGATCTTCTAGTTCCTTAACCATTCGGCGTCTTTGCCGAAACATAAGGAACTGGGGGTCTCTGTTTGAACCAATATTTGGCAAGACCCACGTGGCAGACTAAGTGACGGCGATGACCGCGACCATTAAAGAGTAAGCATCGTGACTCATCTTCTTGAGCCGCAACGTAACAACGCGGTTTTACTAATTGACCGTGGTTTCTGTCACACCCTGACTCTTAATTTTTACCTTAATCACTTACATGGTGTTAATAAGAGTTTTACCGTCTTCGTTAATGGATTTTATAGTTTCAAAGGTCCCTAGAGTTATTGTTGTAAGTTGATTAATTCGGGAAAATTTTTACGTTGGAGAAATTGTTGAAGGCGGTAAAAGGTAAATTTTAGATAGTAAAAAGGTAAAAGGTGATTTGTTGTTGGTGTTGGGTATTTTTGGAGTTGGGTTGGGAAAATTGAGAGAGAAGGCCCAAACTCTCTTTTCTCTCTCTCTCTTCTTCTTCCTTCCCCGAGTCTCTCTCTCCCTGCCGGAAGTTTTCCGCCACCGCCCACCGTCGTCCGGCCAAGCTGGGCCGCCTCACTGGTCTCGATCGAACCGCTGTCGCCTCCTTTCCCTTCCTGGGCTGGTGAGCAAGCTTGCAACGCCGTCGATTGAAGGAAATCGTCCCTAGAAGCTCAGTTGCCCTCTCGCCGGAACTCCCCCCTCCGGCCGCCATAGCCGGTGATTCTTGTCCTATCTTGTAGCTCTCATCTAGGGTAGTAAACCCTCAAAAGGTTTTGGCTCAATTCGTTCTTGGTAAGGAGAAACGATTAATTGAAATTATAGGGTTCAATTTAATGTTTTGGTTCGATTACCTTATCTAGGCTTGGAATTGGTGTTTGTGCTAGTTAAGAAAGTTGTTGTGCGTGTTGAAAGAAAGATTATTTCAAATTTTGGTGAGCATTGGAGGTGGTCGGAGTTAGGCTGTCGACAGTGCAGACGGCGGCGCCGCCATGTTGAAGTTTTTCCGAGCTTTATAAGTTGTATTTGAAGGGAGGAGTTTAATAATGTTAAGTTTGTGAGTATTGGAGGAGTTTTTGATAAGGTTTGGAATTAATCTGGGATTGGTTAAATTTGTTAGATGAGAAACCGGTGGTTGGGGTAGCTTTGGAATTAGCTTAAATCCATCAAATTATTATGTTAAGGATTTTGTAAGGGTCCGGCCCTAACCGTTTTTGGAATTTGAGGAAGTGGGCTAAGGAGAATGATTTAAGCTCACATTCATACTTTGATCAAGACGTGAGGAGGTTCGAGCTGAAGAGACCTCGGATCGACGTCAGACTTAGGCTTAAATCTGTGAGTGGATGTTTGTTTTAAATTAAATGCATGTGATGGTTTCATATTTAATGATTGAGTTTAATTTATTGAATCTTAATTTGTGGAATAGTTTCCTTTTATGAATTATTTCTGCGAAGTATTTTCGGAAGTGAATATTCTTATTTTATTTGTTAACTTCGCTATTTGGAAAGTTACCGAAAACGGGATTTTCGGTGGATATATATATATATTCATTGATATTTATGAGGATAGTATGTATATAAATGCTAGTTAGCCATACGTGATTTTCCGCCATTCCATTATGGTGTGACGTGAGCGTGAGACGCAAGCGTCGTAGTTCTATATGAAGTAGTAATTCATATAGGGGATATGCACGTATATACACCCGTCTTTTCCGCCATAATGATGTAGAGTTTGAAATTCCATTATGGTGTGACGTGAGTGTGGGACACAAGCGTTGTAGTCTTGTATGAATTTCTATTTTTCATAAGAATTCATACAAGGAGTATGACGAGTGTAAATATATATATATATATATATATATATATATATATATATTTTAGCCTGGAAGGCCCTTTATTATAAAGTATAGGAGACTAGCGAGGCTAGTCACGTATTTGTCAGTTTATGAGTTATAAGCTTTCCCGCTTGTGGCAATGTGGCATGCATCAGCTTTTCTATAAAATTAAATTGGGAAAGCAGAAAGTTTTATTTATTTATTTGATACTCATAACCTTATTTTTTTTTGTCCACTCACTCTAACGTTTTTTTTTCAAATGTTTTCCCCTGGACCCTTCATTTTTAAATGTCAAGTTTGCAGGTTAGCATAGTTGAGAGGGCATACATGGAGTCGAGGCATAGTCTATTATATAGCTTCCGTTTATTTTTATATTTATCTTCCCTTCACTGTTAGAATTGCTTTGAATCTATGATTTGGATAGTTATGAGATTATTATTATTAGATTAGTAAATAAATTGGGAGGTGTTGTGACTTTGGGGAGCACGAAGGCTCCAGGAGTATAAGGTTGGATTTGGATTTTTAGAAGTGTTTGCAGGTGTTTTATAAGGAAGGGTTGTCCATTTTTAAGGGAGGTTATACTGAATTCTCAGAAAAATTTCCTTGGAGGTGGTCCCCGCAGGATTTACTTCGGGTTTCAGAGTGAAATTCGGGGTAGATCTTAACAGTTTCTGACGATTAATCATGACTATTATTGAGCTGTGGCTATTCACGAGTTACGATAACAGATGACAGCGGCCATAGACGATTGATTGCGCCTATTATTGAGCCGCGATTATTCACGCGTTACAGCAGCCCAAAAAGGAAAAGTTTGTCGTTGATTGAGGATCTAAAAATGGCATTCACTGAGATTATGAAACAAAGAGCGCAATCAAGAACTGTTACCAAACATGTTGCAATCAGATTGAATGCGTTTTAAAGCATTTTATCGCTGGAGTCGCCGTTACTACGATTTCGATCTTTGAATTATTTGTAATCAATATCCAATTAAGGTTGGGATCAAATCCTTTCTTTATCTGTATCACTATAAAAAGGGCCATAGGATTCTTTGTTAGAGATCCTCGAACAAACGCTCAACACGATTACTGATTCTTATTTTTATCAATATGATTCAGCTTCTCAGCTTCTCAGCTTTAAATTATCAATCTTTTTGTGTTTATCTTTTTGCTTTTCTTTACCGATACTTGTCTATCTTTCAATGTTCTTTACATTCGTGCTCTTTACCTTTTCTTTGAATATCCTACACTTTACATTCTTGCACGTTATTTGCATCACTTTCACCAACACAACATTCACCTAGTTACACAGCACCAAGATCGGCCGGTAAACCTGATCCGTGTTAAAATCCTTGCACCCAAGGCAAAGAGAACCCTGTGGCTGAGATCGATCCTTCTTGGGCCCACAGTCAACTGATCAGAAGTCAAGGCAGCGCATCTACATATCAGAACGAAACCTCACCTAACCTCTCGGCAGCGAGTTGGCACGCCATCGCACATGTCACTAAGCCAGAAGGACACATGTAGCCCAAAGAAGCCATCGGCCCACTGACATGTGGCCAGGACGATTTTTGAGCCAACAGAGGCGTCTTGAGAAATTGACTTGGTGGCAAACGAACTAAATAACCAGCCACCAATACACAATTAGGAAGGGAAAACAATGCCCAATCCAGCTTGTTTGACGACTCCCAAACCTCCCTACACAAAGGGGATATCCAGTAGCATCTAATAACCTTAGTGGAAAGACACCAACAACTAGGAAAAGTGCCCTAAGCCTACAAGTGGCCCTAAAAAAGCTAATAACGTAAAAAGAAAACGAAAAAAAATAAAAACCTTGATACTCCATTTGTGCCCTTAAATGAAGAATTGGTGTCTAGTACCGTTAGATCTAGTGGCATAAGTCTCTCATTTGTTAGTGGGAGGTCGTAAGTTTTCTGAGTTGTTTATATGTGAAAGAATTCCAAATGGAGAATTGGTGGTGACATGTATAATTATAAGCATCTTTTTGTTGAAGTCAATGTTTTCCTGCCACAACTAGGAAACTGCAATGGTTATGCATTCCAGCCGAGCACTACAGAAATAGAAGATTAACTGATATGCGAAGCGCCTCCATATTCGGAAAACAGTGTCTATCTTCTGTAATGTAACTGTTTAATACGTTGAGTATGCACTAGTCTAATCAACTGCAAAAGAAGTAACAAAGTAAAAAAAGCATAAATCAATAGTGAATCAAATTTATCTGTTATGATTAACAAGGGAAGGGAATCCATCTGGAGAGTTAGAATGAGTGGACGGTACCTTGAAATCAAACCAGAATGAGAAGGGAAGGCACAGATTCTTGAGCTTTCCATTCCTAACAGCTTTGCAAAACGTCTATTAGTAGTTGACTAGTAGTTGCCCCTATTATTTGTCAAGAAGAAGCGAAAAATAAAAGAACGACTGCCCGGCCATCTTGTAAAGGAAAAAAGACATTAGAAATGGTGAAATGCACTCCATAGAAGGTGCCGGATATGATTAATTGCAGTAGAAATAGGAATGATTGATTGCTTCAAAACTTTTAGACAGCTTTGTGTAATGGATTACATTCGGGCAGCTATTGTTGTAGACGGCATACACTTCAAAGAAAAAAGACCTTTCGGGTTTCTTTAAGATTGGATACATATAAATGGGAACAAGTAAATGAGATCATGAAATGGGAACGAGAATATATGCATACCAGTAATCTAGAGGAAGCACTGTGTTTCCTTCTTTTTTTTTTTTTGAGCTCTGTTATCTCCTCTCACTGCTACTGTTTGGTTTGTGCTAGAGAACATAAGCTTCAATAGAGTTGTGCTATGTCTTTTGGGTTTTTTGCCTCCTTAATGAATTATTCAGCTTGTCAAAAAAAAAAAGGACATCAAAATTCAGGAAAATGCATATTTGCCCTTCTTTTCCAGGCTTGAAGTGAATACCGTCTGTCATTCTCCCTCGTGTTCCGTAAATGTGTTCCTAACTTATTCATAGTCAATCCCTTTGAAATAATGAAATATCATGAACTCAGTAATTCGGTAAATCTGTTATAATAAACTTATTCGTCTCCTTTGGCTAGCTTCACTTCAAGAAGTAACTGAGCAGAAAATAATATAAATTTAAAATATGGTTATTCAAAAAAAAAAAAAAATTATATACGAAATGACGACAGTATATATAAGTTCTCAGAGAAGAGGCAGTTCAGAATATGAGCACCAGCCATTTCTACAATTATTGAAGCTGGAGATGGAAACAAATCCTACGTAATAAGGATTGATATTCCTATTGAAAACAAAGATGACAATAATCCTAGCAATTAGGATTTGTATTACACGAATATCTTTTCCTAACAGGAAAAGATAACATTGCGTTGTAAATCTAGTTTACCTAGAATAGATCATCTAGATGTGTATATATTGTAATAGTCTTTTACAATCAAATTTAAGAAATTGAGTTCTTCACAATATCACTTTCTTCATGGTACCAGAGCATCGATTCTGAGACCTACACACTTATCAAAATTCTAGTTCCCTGCAAACAACAACAATGGCAGGAGATGATGAACTTGTCCTTCAGAAAATAGATTCAACCTCTATCAACGCAAGAACCCTAGATCCATGGGAGAATTCAAATCATCCACTCTTCCTCCATCATTCAGATCAACCAGGTGCAATACTTGTATCACAACCGTTGATGGAAGACAACTACACAGCATGGGCTCAATCCATGACTATGGCTCTAACTATCAAGAACAAGAAAGGGTTTGTTGATGGAACCCTCACCAGACCAATTGCCAACTCTGAAGCGCAAGTGCAATGGGATCGTTGCAATATTTTGGTCAAGACTTGGCTACTGGCATCCATGTCAAAGCCGATTGCAGATAGTGTAACACATTGCAAGCTTGCAAGAGGTATGTGGATTGAGTTGCAAGAGAGATTTTCTCACACTAATACTGTTCAGTTGTTTCATATAGAGAATGCCATCCATGATTGCGAACATGGCACATCTTCTGTCACATCTTTCTTTACAAAGCTAAAAGCCCTCTGGGATGAGAAGGATGCAATTTGTGCGTTCCCTCCTTGTCATTGTGAGGCTGCAAGAGAAATCAAGGATTACTTGGAGACACAAAAGACTATGCAATTCTTGATGGGGCTGAATGAGAGTTTTGCAAACATCAGAAGCAACGTGATAGGGATGGAGCCACTCCCGAGCTTGAACAAGGCGTATGCATTCGCCTTGTGCCATGAAAAGCAAGCAGAGGTTGCTGGCAAAACCCCAAATTCTATCGAAGGCACGGCCTTTGCTGTGCACACTCTTGAGCAGCAAGGGCGCAGCGAGGGGCGCGCTGGTGATGCTGCCCGCACAGGAGACAGGCCACGGTGTGCTAAGTGTAACCGCGACAATCATAGTACCAAAAACTGCCGTGCACACCTCAAGTGCACCTATTGCAATGGGAAGGGCCACACTTTTGAGTATTGTCGTCGAAGAAAGGCTGCCATGGGTGGTGAATCCTCCCAATCAAGGAGCAACCGTGTGATGGTGCCTAATGAATTCAGTAACGGCATAAATGGACCGCCCCTTTCTGCAGAAGAATGTGATCAACTTATGAGTCTTCTAAGCAAAGCCAAATCTGGAACTGTCAATCATGTTGGACTGCCTGGTAAAATTCAAAACTATGAGGAATTATCTGGTAAGGCTGCTACCTTCTCAAGCAATGGTCAAGAACCATTGTGGCTTCTCGATAGGGGTGCTAGTGATCATATAGTTTGTCATTCTCGTCATCTCACATCTTCACAGCCAGTTTTTAACCGCACAGTAAAATTGCCTTCTGGGTCGTCTGCACATGTTACACACATAGGAAAAGTTGAATTTTCTTCTCACTTAGTCCTCCATAATGTTCTTTGTGTTCCATCCTTTTATCTTAACCTGATCTCTGTCAGCCAATTGGCTTCTCATTCATTTTATATTACCATCTTTCTAAGACAAATTTGTGTCATACAGGACCTACGATCGGGGAAGATGATTGGGATGGGAACTGAGAGGGAGGGCGTTTACTGCTTCAATCCACCGCAGAAAGGAACATGTAATGTGGTTCATGCTTCAACACCAACCATGTGGCACCAGAGGTTTGGACATCCTTCCCGCAAAGTATTCTCATTATTTCCTTTTCTTACGAACACAAAATGTGATTCTAATGATTGTTCAGTTTGTCCTTTGGCTAAGCAAACCAGACAGTCTTTTCCCTTAAGCAGTACTTTTAGCAAATCTTGTTTCGAATTAATTCATGTTGACATCTGGGGTGGATATCGAGTTCCTTCTCTTTCTGGTGCGAAATATTTCTTGACTATTGTTGATGACTACACCAGGGGTACATGGGTTTATCTCATGAAACACAAATCTGAAGCTCGAACCCTACTTGTCAATTTTATTCATTTAGTTGAAAACCAGTTTGTCACAAGAGTCAAGGTTGTTCGTAGTGACAATGGACCGGAATTTAATATGCCTGAGTTCTATTCCTCTAAAGGAATCATCCATCAAACAAGTTGTGTCAACACACCTCAACAAAATGGTGTAATTGAGCGCAAGCACAGGCACTTGTTGAATGTTGCTCGCGCTCTTCTCTTTCAGGCTCATTTACCTAAAAAGTTTTGGGGGGATGCCATTCTTACTGCCTCTTATTTGATCAATCGCACCCCTACTCCACTTCTTCAAGGGAAAACACCCTTTGAAATGCTTTTTCACAAAGTCCCTAATTATTCTCATTTAAAAGTTTTTGGTTGTCGATGTTTTGCCTCCACTCATCCTTCTCGTCCTAGTAAATTTGATGCACGATCTACCGCATGTCTCTTTCTGGGATATGCTCATGGGCAAAAAGGGTATAAAGTTTCTGACTTGACGGCAAAGAAATCCTTTGTTTCCAGGGATGTAACTTTTTATGAGGACTCATTTCCATTTCAAGCCCATCCAGATATTCCTTCTCCATCAAATCTGGGCCCAACCATATCTCTATCTCCATCAAGTCTCCTAGATATTGATTCTCCTTTAATCACCACAGAATCTCATCCACACCAACATCCTATCATCTCATCACCTTCCGCATTAAACACTGATTCTGCTTCAGCCGAACATACCTTCGCCGAAACAGCGCCTCCCATCGCCCCTAGCGCGCCCCCAGGCGCTCTCGACGCCACTGCCAACGCTCCAATCACAGAACCAGGCACCCCTGCCGAACCCCTTTCACACCTTCCACCATCTCCACCACCCGTACGCCGGTCCACTCGTCCAACCAAGGTGCCAACCACATTGCAGGACTTTCATATTGAAGCAGCCCTTCCCTCACGTACTGTTCCATTATCTTCTTCGAGCGAGGTTCGTCCTTCTTCTACTCATCATTCTATTTCCCATGTCTTGTCTTATGATCGCCTTTCTCATAGCCATAAAGCTTTTACCACTAACATGATTGTGCATAGAGAGTCAGCTTCTTTCTCTCAGGCAGTCCTTGATCCACAATGGCGTGCTGCCATGGAACATGAAATCAAAGCTCTCCAAGACAATCACACCTGGAGCTTAGTGTCTCTCCCCGCTCATAAGAAGCCCATTGGTTGCAAATGGGTGTACAAGATCAAATATAATCCTGACGGCAGCATTGAAAGATACAAGGCTCGGCTCGTTGCCAAGGGTTACAGCCAAATTGAAGGCATTGATTATCGGGAAACCTTTGCTCCCGTCGCCAAGCTCACTACAGTGCGAGTTCTCTTGAGCCTTGCTTCGCTGCGTGGATGGCATCTTCATCAATTAGATGTCAACAATGCCTTTCTTAATGGTGATTTATATGAGGATGTTTACATGCACCTTCCTCCTGGTTTTGGCCGAAATGGGGAGACATGAGTATGCAAGCTTCACAAATCCCTTTATGGATTGAAGCAAGCCTCACGACAATGGTTTATCAAGCTTTCAGGTGCCCTCAAGAGTGCAGGATTTCAGCAATCATGGTCTGATTATTCATTATTTGTCCGAAACCATCAAGGAAGATTTATGGCCTTGTTAGTATATGTTGATGATGTTATTTTAGCAGGTGACAGTCTTCAAGATATTACTGAAGTTAAAGACTTTCTTTCTTTCCAGACAGTTCAAACTAAAAGACATGGGCGTTTTAAAATATTTTCTTGGCATAGAGGTGGCAAGATCTAAGCAAGGAGTCGTGTTGTGCCAAAGAAAGTACGCCTTGGAAATTCTTGAAGACACAGGATTCTTGGGTGCTAAGGTTGCAAATTTTCCAGTAGAGCACAATGCAGCACTGACGCAGGGAGAAGGAGAGTTGTTAACATATCCTGCTCAATACCGCAGACTTGTTAAAGGACTTATTTATCTCACCATCACGAGACCAGACCTTGTATATGTTGTGCACATCCTGAGTCAGTTCATGAGCAAGCCAAGACAACCACATCTTGAAGCAGCACACAAAGTTCTAAGGTACATCAAACAAACTCCAAGTCAGGGTATACTTTTGCCTTCTACTGGTTATTTGGAATTAAATGCATACTGTGATACTGATTGGGCACGTTGTAAAGATACAAGAAGGTCAGTTACTGGTTACTGCATATTTCTTGGTAAAGCACCTATATCATGGAAAACAAAGAAGCAAGGAACTGTTTCTCGATCAAGTGCAGAGGCAGAATATCGTTCTATGGCATCCACATGTTGTGAAGTCACATGGTTACAGAATATATTAAAGGATTTGGGTGTCAAATACATTCGGCCAGCTAGATTGTTTTATGACAACCAAGCTGCTTTACACATAGCATCTAATCTTGTTTTTCATGAGAGAACAAAGCACATAGAGATTGATTGCCATGTGGTACGTGAGAAGATTCAAAGAGGTCAAATTAGAACTGCGCATGTCCGAACCAAGGATCAACCAGCAGACTTGTTTACCAAGCCACTGAGTTCGAGGCAATTCAATGATCTATTAGTCAAGTTGGGTGTCATTAACATACACTCCAACTTGAGGGGGAGTATTGAAGCTGGAGATGGAAACAATCCTACGTAATAAGGATTGATATTCCTATTGAAAACAAAGATGGCAATAATCCTAGCAATTAGGATTTGTATTACACGAATATCTTTTCCTAACAGGAAAAGATAACATTGCCTTGTAAATCTAGTTTACCTAGAATAGATCATCTAGATGTGTATATATTGTAATAGTTTTTTACAATCAAATTTAAGAAATTGAGTTCTTCACAATATCACTTTCTTCAACAATCCCCATATATATATCATCAGTCATATCCCATACATGTCATTTTTTCAAAGATCATTGCATGACAGGAAATCAACAGTAGCTATTATTATTATACAATAATAATACAGAAATGAATCTACTGATTTAACAGAACATTTTCAGTGAAAAAAGGGTGAGATTTAATTAGTAACTGACGGATAGATCATTAGTATCCAGCATAATATGGAATAGGTTCTGCGTATATTAAGCTTCATTACCTCTACATGTGAGATACATGATAAATAACTAAACGGGTACTGGTTCATGACTGTTATGAGTGAACTAGTTTTTTTTCACATTTAGGAAGAATCTTATGATATTGTCCAAACCACTATGAACTTATGAGGATCCAGAAGAAGAGGCTTCAGGTTTCAGCTGTCATCAAAAGGCTAAGCATCTGTAAGGAAAATAGTCTTTAGATAGAAAGAAGATCAGTTGTATCTCATCAGCTGCATAACCGTATTAGACAATATCTTCTCTATTAGAGATTTACTTATCTGTATATATATGTTTCCTTATAGAGTTTAGTTTCCTAGTCAGTCACAATTACACTTGTATATGTATTCCCTCTGTATCAATGAACAATTATTCCACCAGAACTATTGTCTTTTCATGGTACCAGAGCAGTGATAAGATCCTGTTCTATTGTTGCACTCTAATTTCTCGTGCAGCCTCCCTATCTCAGCCATCATGTCTGATGATGAAATCCCATCATCTCCAAAACCAAAAATTGATTCTGTTCCAAAGGATTCAGAAATCTTATCAGAGGTCTCAAGTCCCTATCTCATTCACTATTCCGATCATCCTGGATTGGTTCTCATCTCCAAACCCTTGAATGGAGACAATTTCTCTAGTTGGAAAAGGGCTATGGTTCGAGCCTTAAATTCCAAGAACAAGCTCGGATTCGTCAATGGCTCTATTAAAGCTCCTTCAGAAACAGCTGACCCTAATAGTTATGCGATTTGGTCAAGGTGTAATGACATGGTCCACTCTTGGATAGTCAATTCTTGCGATCCAGAAATAGCTGAAAGTGTGACCTATTATCCTACTGCCTATGAAGTTTGGGAGGATCTTCATGAACGCTTTTCTCAAGCAAATGCGACACGCATCTTTGAGATTCAGAGAGATATCAACTCTCTTCGATAAGAACAACTCTCAGTTTTAGTCTATTACACAAAGTTGAAGGCTCTATGGGATGAATTATCAACACTTGATGCAACACAACAAACAGATCAACAGAAATTGATGCAATTTCTTATGGGATTGAATGAAACATTCCAGGCTATCCGAAGACAAATTCTTCTCATGAAGCCTCTACCCACTGTTCGACAAGCTTTCTCCTCTATCCTTCAAGAAGAAAAGCAACGTCTGATTGCTTCATCCCACATGGTGGAAGACTCCGGTAGCACCGCCATGGCAGTCCAATCCGGGAATAACAGGTCGGCACCGGAAGCAAGGAATGATCAAGCTAATCGATTTTCTGGAAATAGCAATCGGTTTTCTGGAAGAGACCGCTCTAATCGCAGCACCTGGAATGATAGAACAACGCGTGGTGGAAGAACTCATCGTGGCTCCTGGGATGGAGGACGACGGGGTGATCAAAACCACCGTCGTTTTGGGTCAGAAAGAAGAAGGCTTCAATGTACTTATTGTGGTGAAATGGGCCATTGGGTCCAGACTTGTCACAAATTACATGGATACCCAGAAGGCCACCCTAAAGCAAGAGATAATCTAGGTAATTTTAACAGAACAATCGCTGCTAATTATGCTTCAGAGGAGAGGTTGGTTTCGATATCAGAAGACCAACTAAAATAATTGCTGTCACTTATCCCCAAAACTCAAGATGAGGACTCCAATTCCAAGGCAAATGCAGTAACAAAACCAGGTTTT
Source organism: Fragaria iinumae (assembly GCA_009720345.1). Classification (NCBI taxonomy): domain Eukaryota; kingdom Viridiplantae; phylum Streptophyta; class Magnoliopsida; order Rosales; family Rosaceae; genus Fragaria; species Fragaria iinumae. The sequence goes on from CM019123.1 coordinate 2,997,345, forward strand.
TCTAAAGTTGCTTCCTGCAATTGGATCATTGATAGCGGGGCAACCGATCATATTACTTCCTCGTCTAAACTATTGCATAAAGTTCAAGATTATTATTCGTTGCCATCGGTATCATTACCTAGTGGAGAGCAAGCCAAAATTGTTGCAAAAGGATCTTTTCCTTTGAATTCCGATTATTATCTTCATGATGTATTATCAGTGCCTACATTCAAAGTTGATCTGATGTCTGTTAGTCGTTTGACGAGAAATCTGAACTGTTCAGTGACATTTTATCCATATTGGTGTATTTTGCAGGATCTGGCTACAAGGAGGACTATTGGTTTGGGTAAGCTGTGTGACAGACTATATTACCTAGCGGTACTGGCAACGGAGAAATCTTCGACCAAACAATCCTCACCATCCAATAGACCAGCATGTCACCTCACCACCTCTTCCACCGATCTCTAGCACAGTCGGCTAGGCCATGTATCACCCTCTGGTTTGAGTTTCATTGCCAATAATTTTTTGAATTTTTCCACTCAGTCAAATAATGCTTGCCCTATATGTCCTTTGGCTAAGCAAAGTCGTCTGCTTTTTCCTACCAGTGTTCTTTCTTCAGCAAAACCTTTTGAGATTATTCATTGTGACATTTGGGGTCGTTATCGACATCCTTCTCTTTCTGGTTCCCATTATTTTCTCACCATTGTTGATGATTATACACGTTTTACATGGATATTTCTGATGTGATTCAAAAATGAAGCACAACCAATTATAAAACGTTTCTTCAGTTATGCTTTCACACAATTTGAATCTCGCATTAAAACCTTTCGAAGTGACAATGGTGGTGAGTTTCTTTCACTTCGTCCCTTTTTTCAAGACAACGGTGTTATCTTTCAGCACTCTTGTGTTTACACACCTCAACAAAATGGGGTTGTGGAACGCAAACACCGTCATATCCTACAAGTAGCCCGAGCTTTGAAATTCCATGCTCAACTTCCTGCCGAATTTTGGGGGGACTGTGTGCTTACCGCTGTTCATATCATTAATCGGCTCCCTTCTCCTCTACTCTCTTTTAAAACACCATATGAATTGCTTTACTCATCACCACCTTCTTACTCTCATCTCCGTGTTTTCGGTTGTTTAACCTATGCTACAAATGTTCACACATCCCATAAATTTGATCCTCGTGCCAAGCAATCCATTTTCATCAGCTATCCCATTGGGCGAAAAGGTTACAAATTGTACGATTTATCTACAAAAAAAATCTTTACTAGCCAAGATGTCATTTTTCATGAACACATTTTCCCATATGCCTCTCCTCAGTCCAGCCTCATTCCTTCTTCGCAGGCCCAATCTTCAGACCCAACTCCTTCGCAGGCCCAGTCTTTATGTCCAACTCCTCTTATTGACTTTTTTTTTGATCAGTCTCCTTCTCCTAACACTCAACCACGCGCCTCCCATCCTCATAACCCCAGTTTCGATCCCGAAACCTCAACCATAGCACCGCTTCCTTCTGCCGACCCCGCTCCAGTCAATCCGCCGCCGCCCCTTTCATCTGATCCCGCTCCAGTTACTCCGGCGCCTTCCATCAAGACCTATTCTCGCCGTCCAAAGTCCATCCCCATACCTACTCCTCTTCCGCCCTCTTCGTCTCCATTCGCTCCACCTCCTTCTTATCTTCCTCTGGCATCCCCTACTTCGACTTCGCCTTCCATGGCGTCGCCTTCTCCACCATCACATCCTCCTGATTCTATGGCCGAGTCTGTGCTCCCATCCACATCAACCCACCCAACGCCCACTACTCCGCTCCGTCGCTCAAGCCGCCATGTTGTCCCACCGGTCAAACTGACCGATTATGTCTGCTCGTATGCCCACTCCGATCACTCGTCTTCCTTGTCTCCAGGTCCGACACCAGGTACGCGTTATCCATTGGTGAACTATGTTTCCTATCGTCGATATACGCCTGCTTATAAACGGTTTGTTGCTTAAATTAGTGCTGCCACAGAACCTAGGTCTTACATGGAGGCCGCTGCCCATCCTGAGTGGCAGGCAGCCATGGATTCCGAGTTGAAAGCTCTCCAGGCCAACGACACATGGTCTCTTACCACACTACCAGTGGGTAAGAAGCCAATTGGCTGTCGCTGGGTCTATAAGATCAAGCACAAGTCTGATGGTTCGATTGAACGATACAAGGCTCGCTTGGTGGCCCAAGGCTTCACTCAGCTTGAAGGTATTGATTATCAAGACACCTTTTCCCCTACGGCCAAGATTATCACAGTCCGCTGCCTTCTTGCTTTAGCTGCAGCCAGGCGCTGGCCCTTGCACCAAATGGATGTCAACAATGCTTTCCTTCACGGTGATTTACGGGAAGAGATATACATGTCCCTGCCACCAGGGCTCCGGCGACAGGGGGAGGAGGACATGGTTTGTCGCCTCCACAAGTCACTATATAGCCTGAAACCTGCTTCTCGCCAATGGTTTGCCAAGTTTACAGAAGCCATTCGATCTGCGGGTTTTGTACAATCTCGAGCAGACTATCCTCTCTTCACCAAGAAACAAGGCAAGTCCTTTACTGCTCTTTTGATATATGTCGACGATCATCAAAGTATTGCTGCCACTAAAAAATATCAAAGTATTGCTGCCACTAAAAAATTCCTGCATAGTCATTTTCATATCAAGGATCTTGGTGATTTAAAATACTTTCTTGGCATTGAGGTTTCTCCTTCTGAAAATGGGATTTTTATTTCCCAACGTAAATATGCACTGGAGATTATTGAGGATGCAGGACTGTTGGGGGCAGCCCCTGTTGATACACCAATGGAACGAAGTTTAAAATTGTCTGATAAGACTGATTTGCTCAAAGATCAAGGTCGCTATAGAAGATTGGTTGGCAGACTAATATATTTGACTGTTTCAAGACCGGACATTACTTATGCAGTTCATGTCTTGAGTCGGTTTATGCATGAACCGAGAAAAGCTCATATGGATGCGGCACTTAGAGTAGTGCGTTACCTCAAGAGTGCTCCTGGTCAGGGTCTCTTTTTCTCCTCCAACAATGCTCTGAGACTGAGAGCATTCTGTGATTCGGATTGGGCAAGCTGCCCACTTACTAGATGTTCCACTACAGGATATTGTGTGTTTCTTGGACCTTCATTAATCTCTTGGAGATCAAAGCGTCAAAAAACTGTATCTCTTTCATCAGCAGAGGCAGAATATCGTGCTATGACTGGAACATGTTGTGAATTAACATGGCTGCGATACTTACTTAGAGACTTGGGAATAATGCATCATGAACCTGCCTTCTTATATTGTGACAATAAAGCAGCACTGCACATAGCAGCGAATCCGGTGTTTCATGAACAACCAGGCACATTGAGATGGATTGCCATTATATCAGAGACAAAATTCAACACCGATCTATTGTTACAAGATTTGTGAGTTCATCACATCAGTTGGCAGATGTTTTGACCAAAGCTTTGGGGAAGGAGACTTTTGTTCCCATGATACGCAAGTTGGGAGTGCAGGATATCCACTCTCCAACTTGTGGGGGAGTGTAAGGAAAATAGTCTTTAGATAGAAAGAAGATCAGCTGTATCTCATCAGCTGCATAACCGTATTAGACAATATCTTCTCTATTAGGGATTTACTTATCTGTATATATATGTTTCCTTATAGAGTTTAGTTTCCTAGTCAATCACAATTACACTTGTATATGTATTCCCTATCAATGAACAATTATTCCACCAGAACTATTGTCTTTTCAGCGTCATATACTTGTTAATGCACCAAAGTGTAGACTGCAACGTGGTGTTCAAGGGACTCCCTAGCAGTAATAGGTCTCTGGTACATTTCTAAAGAGTTTTACCGAAGGTGGTCATGGTAAGCTACAGAAAACCAACAACGAGGACAGCTATTGCACACAGTACTAAAGATACAATAGGAAAGAAATTTGGAAAACCAAGTTTACCACTCTCAACTTAAACAAAGCCCTTAAGAAAATGACTTAGATGGTGTAAGAACAGGTCTAACCTAATCTTCAAGTACATCACAATTCCAAGAAGGCACTACCAGTGAATCTCTAAGCAGACATACAAGTTTTCACTTCACTTCATTAAGGCAAGCCTTGAAATCCCCAAGTACTTCCATCTCCGAGAAATTGCCTTCCTGAGATCACGCAAATGTATGTTATTTAGTCAAAAAGAGTGACATAAATCTACACTGACGAAGTTTTAAAGCATGGAAAATATCAGGAACTGAAAGTTAACTGAAAATCTAACAGACTGAAACTTCACTTTTCTGAAAGACCAAGTATTCTGTAAGCTTCCTTGTTTAATTAAGTTCTTTAGGTGAATCTTCAGCTGTAAGAATTTCGAGGAAGGTACCAATGACAAAGAAAATTGCTTGTATATCTAGCAGAAAGTCTTAGGAGGGTGCAAGTTTTTTAAAAACCAGATTCTATCTTTAGAGAAAGTAGATCCCTGATGACAAGAGTCATCGTGTTATAGCATTCCAAACCAAATGGACAGGAGCCACCATATGTATAAAAATACTTGAGTAGTGTTTCCTTGACCACACATCCGACTTAACAGTATTGATGACGGTGAAAAATTCATTACAGAAGTAGAGATACCTGGTATTATCTAACTTTCTTTAGCTAAGCTGCAGAGCATTTTGTAAGGTCTCCTTCAATTTTGTTCCACCTTGCATACAAGCCCCAAATATGTCACATCAATTTTGTCAAACCAGGTCTCACTTCAAGCAAGCTACATAATCAAAAGATGTAAAAATGTCACATCATCAGTGAGTGTAGCCTATCCTTGCAATTAGAGATCTGATTGTTTATAATTTAGATCTTTGGGATTGAAACCTTAAAATACAAGGGGATGAATATATGCAATCATAATATGTGAATAAAAAAAGTATCAATAAAACGTGCAGCAGTGTAATGAGTAATAAGCATGGTAGAAATGATTGATCAGTAAAATGTGAACTGGAAAATACCAAACAGATTGTGCTCATAAAGAAAAGTGACGGGGAAGCATAAATACCACTGGAACATACCTGCTGTAGAACTCTTCCAAGAAATTTTGCCAACTGCTCAGCTTCATGAGAGTTTCCCACCTCAGATTCTGCATTTGTTGTCTCATCACCAAATTTATTTAAGAGTCAACAGCACATAGATGATAACTTGATATAGACATCTCTCTTTGCCAGTTAGAGAAACTTTTATGGTACTACGAATCCCTGCTATTCACTTGTTCAAAAACATAAGAATGGTTAACATGGCTTTCAAATGTGGATTCTCTAGTGTAATGATTCTTGGGACAAAAGATATTGTCACATCAGTACCTAGCAAATGTTATAAGGAAACACAAAGCCACTTCAAGTCATCCAACAATTGTTCTATAGTTCCTGCAAAAAAGAGGTAATCAGAAGATGTTTTCAGTTAGTTGACCAAGGCAGTCTCTGTAAGAAATTGCATGACCGAGGTCTTGACATTCTAAATATTTACTACTTTCTAGCACACCAGATAGGATACGACTCATACGAAACATATGAAGTCCCCCTGATATAAATGGTTTTATGCTCCTCTTATACGTTATACCATTGATTTAAAAGAAGTCACTACAAAAATTTCAGAAAACAGTCAATACTATCATGTTCTTATGGTAAGATGGTGAAATTTCCAACATGTTTCAGAAAATTGGAAGTTTCAGTACTCCAAAGATATTAAACACAGTTATCAAGCATGTTGCCTAGTGAACTTTACATGCTACTTTTTCTAGCTAGAGCACAATGATGTCGAACGATCGACCATTAGACTTTACTGGGCCACAAAACACACAGAGTAGAAAAGAAGAAACACTAACTTGGGTTTTGCCTAAAGCCTTATGAAAATGGAATTATCAATGTTCAAAAAAGAAAGGATTTTAAGGTGATCTGACTTGAAACAATCACTAGTAACTAGGGAATAGAAGGAATCTTTCACATGGACCTCAGCTAGCTATTTCTAATATTTTGTTAGTTAAATAGTAATCTAATATGACATAGGAAGCATTGACATATTTGAACAAGGGCATTGTAAAAAAATGATGAAAACATATAAAGCTACCAATTAACAGCATTATAGCAGTTTAAAAAAGTCTCACCCAGAGAAGAAGTCAATTAATTTCCTTACTTCAATATGTAGTTGTTATTATGAACCTTACTGAAATGGTTAGGATTGAAGTAAAACATTTTTATGACCGGATCGAAGTCGTGTTATATGTCCAGCAAATCTTCTTATTAAACATCTAACCAACTCATCAAAAGAGGCTCATAAATATAATATGAATCATACAAAAAGCAAGATTGGATTGCATATTCACCTTCACATTGCTCATGCAGCTCTCTCAACCTTGCACTCGTAGTTGGTGCTTTAACACCTGCAAACCAAACATAGATGAGTGCAGAAATTAATAACCAACAACAAGGATTGAGTTGCCTTTAGTACCACATAATCTGATAACAGGTTGCAATCCTTCAGCATTGTAAGGTTCTTTAGCTCCTCTTGTCACATTTCACAACACATAAATTAGAATGGATAACACCAATATTAATTGGACGTACTTGCTCACCTGGGGAGAAGGGAATTCCGGTTACAAGCCTTTTGGTGTGTACTATCCGATCTGTATGTAAGGAATGTGGCATATTTTGGGCCAGTGTGGCGCTTTTCCTGGTCTGTATCTCTTCTTTAGCAGAGGACAATTGGAGATATGGAGTTGTGTAAGTGAAATAGGCAGATCCTCCTCCGGAATGGATGCTAGCTTTGGACAATCTTCAATTCTAAGAGATTCAAGAGAGGTGAGTGACTGAAGGGCCTTGCTGGATAGGCGCCTTAGCTTTGGGAAGTCTCCAATTCTGATTTTAATGAGAGATTTAGGTAGCAGCATCTCCATCTCCTCTGGTGGAAATGATACCAGTTTTGGATCAACACCCTGGATCCACAACTCTTTCAAGGAATTGAGTCTGTGCAACTGCAACCCCCATTCAGAGAGCGGCTTGCAACGTAAAGGGTTCACAATGTAAAGCTCAACTAGGTTTGGGGAAAAACCCTCTTCTAGAATGGATGCCAAACCTTCACAGTAACCAATCCACAATGTCTGAAGAGAGATGTGCTTGTCCATTCCTCTGGGGAAAGCTTCCAAGCTATCACAATTGTAGACAAAGATACTTGTCAGGTTGGAGGCTGCTGTTGGTAACCCTCCACTCGGGAAGGATAGAAGACTTCCACAATCCATAACAATTAACTGTTGAAGATGACTGAGGTTGCATAGGCCGTCTGGTAAGGATTTAAGGTTTGCACAACTCTGTATCACAATATGCTCAAGACAAGTTTCCCTGTGGAACATATTTGTTATTGACTCCAGTCGTTCACAATCCCTTATGTGAAGGTGTTTAAGTGTCGTGGGTAGTTGGCCTCTGGATGATAAGGATGCAAGAGATGGACATTCCCAAACCTCCAAGTACTCGAGACAAGATGTATCCTCTTGCATCAAATAGTGAGAAGAAGAAGAGGATGAGGAACCCTCTACATTCTCTCCAACTAGTACTTTCAACCTTCTGCATTCTCTTATTCCTACTCTTCTTAGACTTGGAGGTATCTGGTAACTTGCAAAACAGGTAAGAGAATCGCACCTTTCAATCCACAGATCTTTAAGCGAAGGTGGCAAACATGCTTCCGGAATAGAAACTAGTCTTTCACATCTATATAAGCGAAGCGCTTGAAGTGATGTCAGGTGATGCAATTGAAGAAGCTTGGAGTTCCTTTCAATAAACAAACTACGAAGAGAACTCAGGTGCTGCAGTATTATATCCTCGTTCTGCCAGGAAGATGATGATTCCTCACTATTAGTAATTCCCAAACCTTTGACATTTCTGAAGCCCCTCATGCATTCTGCAGATTTCTCAATTTCAAGTCTCAACACTGACAAATTTGAAAGATACATATGCTCAAGTAACTCAAAGTCAACAGCACCTCTAAATACCACTCCATAGCAGTCATGGACTTGTAATGCACAAAGTTGAGTATAGTTTAAAACAGAGACAACCAATTGGGGACACCTAATGACAGAAATCGTTTTCAAGGAAGGAAAAACTCCAATTTGATCTTCTTCACATGGAAACCATCCCTTCCATTGTTGCATATCCTCAAACACAAGATTCTCCAGTACTGGAAAAGATAAGGTACCCTCTCCATAAAACTCAACACCAACACTTTTTACTTGAGACATTCCTCTTATGAAGAGTTCCTTGAGAGACGGTAATTGGCCAAGTTGTGGCAAGAATCGACAATTATTACAATTCTCTAACCTCAAAAGCACCAGAACAGATAATATAGGATTACATATCCATGATGGCAATTCCAAACCCCCATAGCCTTTTATGGTAAGCTCTTTGAGGTTTCTATGAGGTTTTAACATGCCAAGCACATCTGGTTCTTTTTCTCCTCTGCCACTCCATTCTAGTTGCAATGCATCAAGCCCTTCCTTGCGCATCAAGTCAGCCTGTCTTGCATCCTCCACATCACTGACATTTTCTAATCTTGAGAGGCATAATGTCCCACGAAGAAGATTTAAGGGCCCTATCTCCTTCACACCTGACACCCTAGCTTTGCCCACCACAAAACAGGATAATGTTTGCAGGCTACTCAATTGACCTAACTGGGGAGGCATTCCTTCCAAAGAAAGCATGCTAGAATTGTTGAGATGGCGTAAATTACTTAAATTACTCATGTTTGAAGGTAGTGCCTTCAATTTAGAACAATGTTCCAGTATCAACGTCTGTAAGTTGTAAAGAGAGCATATTGAATTAGGCAAACACAATATTAATGTGTAAGAAAGATCAAGGTACCTTAGATGCTTCAGTCTACCAATCGAATCCGGCAGTTCAGTCATTTGATATCCATTAAAAGAGAGCACCCGTAAGTACTTCATATTTGGTAATAAATCAGAAGCAACCTTACGAGTTTGATAACTCTCATGACCATATGAAACTGAAACCGAAACTGGTAAGAAAGTCCGCAAACGTTTGGCTTTAGAGAAGGCTTCAAATTTTTTTACCCCATCAAACTTGCTAGAAATATAAGTTGCATGACGAGTCTTTGGAGAACATTTTGCATCCAGTTTATCCTCCAATCTAAAACATATATCTCCTGCAGCCCACCGTGCCAAATCACCAACAAGGTCATGCATTTCATATCTTGAATTATTCTTGCTTGACTTCTGAAACAATGACCGAGACAATAGCTCCGCAAAATAGTCACCACCAATATCTTCCATCTCCTTGCTTCCTGATTGATGAAGAAAACCCTCTGCCATCCATAGAAGTATTAACTGCTTTTTCCCGAATTCATATTGATTTGGAATTATTGAGCAATATGCAAAGCACCTCTTCAAATTCGAAGGAAGATAATGATAGCTCAATTTCAGTACCGTGAGAACATTGCTCTCACTATTTGATGTACTCCACAATTTATCATCCAATACTTCTTCCCAACTGCCAGCTTCCTTACAGCGTAAAATACCACCAAGAGTCTTTGCAGCCAATGGCAATCCACTGCACTTTTCAACAATCTTCTTGCGAAGAAGATTAAAATTTGGTGGTCTAATACTGTTAATATGTTGCTGAAATACTTCCAAACAATCCTCATCTGATAGGGTCTTCAAATCATAAACCTGAGTGGCTCCTATCAATTTTGCAACTTTTTCTTCACGAGTAGTCACCAGTATCTGACTTCCTGGTGCTCCAACACGAAAGGGAGACTGGAGTTTTGTCCATGAATCATAGTCACAAGTACTCCAAACATCATCCAAAACAATTAGAAACTTTTTGCCTGCCAATGCCTCACTCAGAAGATCCTGCACTTTACTGAACTCATCTAAATCATCAGAATCCCGGGATGTGACTAACTTGAAAATTGTTTTCGTAACTCTCTCTAGACTGAAGCCATCAGAAACAGATACCCACACCTTTGGATTGAACTGCCTCATTTCCTTGTCATTAAACACATGCCCTGCAAGTGTGGTCTTTCCAAGTCCCGGCATCCCAACAATGGCCAAGACTTGGAAATTGGTGGCACAACGAGGCTCATGATCTCTTAACAACAAGTCAACCATCTTTCTCTTGTCATCCTCCCTTCCAACCACAGGTCCATCCAACACATATGAACTCAGCAACCTTTGTGATGCCCGAGGGTGGTATGGATCATCACTATACACTAAACCCAGCTTATCTTTTCTATCAGATACTACTTTTAATCGGTCAGCAATGTCATTTATTTCCAAGTTCATGTTAAAGTTGAACTTGACTCCCGAAAAGAGGCGTCGTACCTTGCTTGTACCAGCCCCATTTTGGTGATTGATCACCAAAAGCTGGGTAGAAAAGGTGTCCAAGATGTCATCCATGTCAAAAGCCAAGTGTAAGAGCTCATCCAGCCACAGCTTCACGGCCTCGCTTGTGAGTTGCTTCTTCTCAGCATCCTGCAGCACAGCTCCAATTGCAGACAGAGTGGCACTCCATTTCTTGAGCTTCTTCTCGACGCCGTGGAATTGACCAAAACTGAGCAAGTTGTGGGGGGTCAACCTCTCGAGCAGCAAATGAACAAAAGCGCCCAGAAACACCTCCACCACCATTTCTGCTGTCGGAAAAATTAGGATTCAATCTCAAATGAAATTGTGCCCACTCCACTGCCATTATTGCTACTATTAGTCAGAAAGAAAGTTCAAAGTCAAACTAGTTCATCGTGGTTGAGGTAGACCCGTAGCTGAAGACTTGGGAGGCACAAGTGAACTTGGTCTCCCATGACATATTGAAAAGTCCATATTTCCATCACATATTTCCAAAGTTCGAGGTTTTGTACTGAAAAATGAGGCAATAGAAAACTCGATCTGCCGTGTCTCAGTCAAAACTCGTTAGCCAGTTAGTTGCTTTGACGTTAGGGAACAATAGATATATACATAAGCTAAAAAGAGTGTCTTTACTACGGAAATGCAAGTGCAACTTCATAGTGGGAAGACAAATACATGACTGTCTCTCGAACTGCATTAATCACTGGAAACTCTCAACATTGGGTATCTGACTCTCATTTGGGTTTCTACGGGTAAAAGATTTAAAGTACAAGCAATCTCAAGCTCCTCATCAACCTGATTCATGATGATAAATTAACTAGTATCTATCAGATTGCCAACCTATAGTAAGAATATAGATCCCAACTGTATTGGCCTGTCCTAATACTGATGATCGAACGTTTCCTTTTAATCATAATTGGCAAAATTGATGACCTGCTTTATAACAAGAAAACATTGTGTCAGATGAACTCAAACAGCAACTACCAATCCTCCAGAGTCCAGATCAAAGAAAACAGTACTTCTCACTTTCCGACATGATGACGGGTAAAAATCATAGAACGGATATTTCTACATGCACTTCGTATCAACACGAACTCGATGAAGAAGCCACCAATGTTCCAATGATTAGAAGGGTAACATCGCATACCTGCCAATCAACCAAGGGTCCAACAGACTTCCTGCCAATAACAAAAACATTAACAATAATAGTTAAAACATAGTTGACAGTTGCAAAACCACTCCCAAGCCCGTTACTATGATTGTGAAGCAATACATCTCATGCAGGCCCAAATTAAGAATTTTATAGTTTAAAATGTGTTATTCAATAGCTAACAAATTAAGAGAATGAAGATGAGACTATAGCAGCAGGTCTAACCTTGTCTTTATATGTACATCAAATCTCCGAGAAGGCACCGAAAGAAACTTTTAAGTAGACACACTTTCAGAATCAAGTTTTAACTTTACTTCATCAAGGCAGGCTTTAAGATGTTGAAGTTCTTCCATGTCTGAGAAACTTTCCGCCTGAAATGTCCCAAATGTATCATTTGCAAAGGTATTAGTGAGATATCAAGGGATGAAAATTGTCTTATAGTATATCACATGTCAAAATATTAAGTGGCAGTAACATACTCCAACGTTAACTTTCTGAAAGGCCAACTATCTTACCTGTTTAATTATGTTCCTTAGGTGCCTTTCAGCTGAAAGAAGTTCATCACGGCTGCCTGTGGACAAAGAAATCTCCATATACACTTTGCACAGTTCCAAGGAGGATTTTGCAAACTTTTTAAACCGATCTCTATCTTTCCACAAATCAGATCCCTGAAAATACTCCTTGTCATTTTTGCATTCTAAAGAATACGTGATTAAAAAATTGATTTTATGACTAGTTTTGAGACTTTAAAAGACAAAATGTAACCATGAACCAACCGAAAAGAGATAAATCCAGACAAAACTAGGAAACGTATCATTGTTTATATTCATCACAATATGCAATACAGTTTCCCTAAACTCAACCACCGATGATGACCATCACATTTTTAGTATAATATTTTTATACACTTGTATATTTTGTTGCTATGCAGTTGTTCCACTTGCGTTCAAGACACATGTTTTTCTTTTGGGAAACTACAATTTCTAGACATGAGAATGAGATCTATGGTCCTCGCACTTCGACAAAGCATACTATAATGGAATAGTTTAATCTTGGTACTGGAGATAAGTTTTTTAATAAATATAATAATCCAGTTGGGAGCTTAAGTGGCTAAAAACTTCCCTGCCGGAGTAGAGAGGACCTTGTGCATATATAAATTTTTGTAGTGCAGAAAAGTTGTAAAAATAGAAAGTAAATAGATAGAAGACTAGGTAACTCAGCACTAGAAACCTGGTATGATCTGACTTGCTTTAGCCAAGCTTCTCTGCACATTGCGAGGTCTCCTTTCATTTTTTGCCATCTAGCATACAAGCCCCAAACATCTGCTCCATTTCCACTTCGAACTATCTATGTACACATAGAAAAATGTATGTGTTTTCAGTGTAATCTGCTAATCACTCAATGTCTTTAACTAAGATAAACAGTTTGAAATAGCTGACAAGACCATCATTTATAAGTCCTGATTAGCTTATATAAGACCCAACATTAGGACAAATTTGAGGGAAAAATTAGAAAACTTTTAGTAGGGCTTTAATATTTGCACCCCTTTTCTTCAAAATCAAAATACATATTCTATGCTCCTTTAAATTTATTTTAACAAAATGCAATAACATGCAACTAGTCAACTATTACTTTTTTTCTGTTTTACAAATGCTCATCGGAAAAGCTGTGAATAGATCTTGCAGAAATGTTCAATACCATTTGCTTGCCCCATCTCATTCAACAGAGGAAGGTAGAAAGACCCCAAAAAAAAAAAAAAAAAAAGCATAACAAGACACCGAAAGATATGAAATGGTGAAATACAAATATTGTGCATAAATAGTATTTATATACCTGATATTTAGAATCATTTACAATAAAAGTATACACATATTTGGGTTAGAGAAAGCATAACTAAAAGCGAATTGCACCTGTTGTAGAACTTTTCCAAGGAATTCTACCAAGTGCTCAGCTTCCCGAGACTTTCCCACCACAGATTCTGTATTTGTTGTCCCACTCACGAAAGAGTTATCATCATTATCAGTCATTGCTGAATTAGTAGGTGAAGACATGCTTTCCACCTCTGTCATAATTCTTTCCAATAATTCAGCATCAATCCTCTTATTATTAGTAAGATCCAACCCCATCCGTATAGCTTCTAGAGCCTATAAAAAGTTAACAACAATAGAAAAGCTTAGAAGTTATTAAAGAATAGCATGGACTGCCTAGCGTGATATTGAGCAGTGAACAACATAAAGACATTATGGACCTTATATATGATTATTTGTCTAATTACTTTCTAACTACCCGCTTCTTCATATTTCTTTGATCCTTATAACTTTTCTTTTATTTCATATGGTGTCTCTACCATCATCCAGAAAACCTAAGACTCACACAGACCACCAAGCATATCTCATGTGAAAATATATATTTATATATATGTACTTTTTTGAGGGAAAGCACTTGCCTGAGCAACATTTCCAACATCTAAAGCAACATGGCTGTAGTTCTCCCACAGTTGATAGCTGTTTCGTCTGTCACCAGTCATTGAAAGTGTCAATAAATAAAATGAAGTAAAAGGGGAGAGATGCAACTATAAATAGAGAGAATGAGTGTGTGCGCGAGTGACAGTTTGATTAATGGAGAAGGAACCAACTTGAACTTCAGCGCTTCTCTAAATGCAATGAAAGCTTCTTTACTCTTCCCTTTTATCATATGCCTGCATAATTGGTACAGCAAGAGTTTAAAGATTGTTAAAATGAGCTGCTAGAATACAAAATTATTAACTGTAGTGTATCATCATGTATAATCAGATAATAAACACAATTAAAATGGCATGGAACCCATTCTTCATTAAATACTCACTTATAATGCGTGGACTATACAGAACAACCTAACTCCAGTTGTGTAGGTACCCTAGAGTTTAAAACTCTAACAATGAAAATGCAACCTTAGGGGAATGTAATCGACCTTGTGTAAACCCAAATTTTATCAAATATATTCCAAAAATAAAAAGATAGGAAATAAAGTGAGATACCACCCCTGCTAAATGAATACAACAAGTTTCACCAATAATTTCTACTTTTAGACATAGCTGATGGCCCCAATAATTATCAAACATTTAACTTCCGATATAGAACGTGTGTTAAACCATATATATTGTTATTAACAATAACCAGATAGAATAAAATAATAATAATGCTTGGAATTGATGTGCATGACATTACAAGGGGAAGAACACATACAAACAAGCAATATTATTCCATGCCTCCCCATTTTCAGGATCAAGCTGAACAGCCCGAGTAAAGCCATCCAGTGCCTTCTCAATATCCCTATCCTGTAATGTTGTATAATCACTCAGAAAAAAACTCAAATTTGTAAGATAAGACAGGTCAAAATGTGCATAATGCAATATTCTCTTACCATTGCAACACATAGCATATAATATACATAGTGAATAATAAGTTACCTTCAATGCAGCAGCCCCTAGTGCAAACCAGCCATCAGGATACAGAGAATTCAAGGCCATTGCAGACTCCCTGAATATGACATACAGAATACCAATATCGTTAATGAGTTATAAAGTATCATTTTTAAATGTCAAAAGAAAACGAGAACAGGACTATTAAAACAAGAGTTATAAAGATTATCAACTAAACAAAGTCATATGTAGGAAGCAGAGGAGGAGGAAGGCTTGAAAGATAAAATACCACAGGAGTTTTGATGTTCTATACTCCCCCCTGTTGTATGCACTGCGTGCAAGAGACCGCTGTCATTTAGAAAAAGTAATATTAGGAAAACTCTATAGAAGTAAACTTGAGAAAATTCTACGACAAAAAAGTATGATGGGATCACCTTAGCCCGAGCTGACCTATCGTTTGAAACTTCTAGGGCCTTTTTAAAGCAGGCATCATCATTAGTAACATCACCCAGTGAACACCTACAAACGTTTCCAAGTCGGCAAAATGGATTGATCTAAATACTGTCGTGCACATATTAAGAATTGCAGGACAATGAACCTAGAAAAGATAAATAAGAAAATCACTAAACTTTTTTTTTTTTTTTGAGAAAAATAAAATCACTATTCATACGCATTGGTCTGTCTAAAGATACAAGAATGGTGGGTGTAAATGAACTAGCAACCCACGCTAAACTAGAAATTAAAGATAAACAAAACCTTTTGCTTACAAAAGTTGAAAAGAAGCCTAATACATACCATAACCTGGGGTCGTTAGGTGTTTCAGAAAGCCGTGTCTTGATCAGTTCAACAGCTGCTGCTTTTTTCTCCATCAAGCTGTTTTTGATATGACATCTCAGATAACTCAATTTGGAAGTGAAACATGAAAATTAAAAATAATACATAAAAGTAAAATTGAGTTTTGCGATATGTTGCTTCACACCTATAGCAGAATATTAGGTTATCCCATAATTCCAAGTCCTCAAAAATTTTGACTGCCTCTCCTATCAGACCACAGCGAACACAAAGTTCACCATATTCCCTATAATGGAATGAGAAAACATATCAGCAAGCACCGTCAATAAGAAACAACAAGAGAGGCAAAAAAGCTTTTGTAGAGGAAAAATAAAACTCAGAAGCCGACAAAAAGATGAGGATATACTTCCGCAAGGCTGAAACTGTTGGGATATAAATTCCATAGCAGAAAGGAATCCTTTCTGCCACTCCTGGAGAGGGCTTGTTGATACCCTGAACCTGAAACAACGATTTTATTCTGAGCTTCTACAGAAACAAACTTCCACAACTAACTAAGAATTTAGAAATGCAAGAGCTAGAAAACAATATCAGCCCAGGCACTGGCAGTTTAAAGTCAAACACGCATTAAGAGAAGCAGAGATCAGAAGAGTGCTTGATCCATCAAAAGTAAAGAAAACCACTATATGTCTTCAAGTTATTCTTAATTTCTGTGTTTTATGTATATGAATACAGTGCTTATCACATTCATGGTTGAACTGCAGAGCTGGTAACCATAATGTAACCTATGTAAGCCATACTAAAAAGAAAGTAAATCAAGTAGCTGATTATGGATAGTTTAGGAAATATAAAGTCAAGTTTGATTTTGCCAACAAGAAAAGTGTCTTAAGTACTTAGCAGAGCGTTCAAACAATTTTAAGTAAATAATTAAAATGGAGCTTTAGACTTGGATAATCCAGCCAAGCTATTAAGAAGAAACGAGAGATAACGACTGAATGAGAAAAGCAGAAAATATCCATGATACCACTTGGTATCTTTTCAATATATCTGCCAGATCATACCAATGTTTCCATCATCATCAATGCACGTTGCTTTGTGTGACTACGTGTCGACTCCCACCGAATACGTAGGACATCACAGCATCGTCGTATCTGATGAAGAGAAAATAATTAAGTAAATTAAAAGGGATAAATTTAAGATTAGCAATAAACCAATCAAGGATAAGTTCTAGGCACACACCATTGCAGTTTATGATTAAAGATTTCATGAAGCAACTTTAATTCAGCACAAGTCATTAAAAGTATGCAGATCTACGTAGGGTATATGCTCATTTCAGATTATCAATGTTTCTGGGCCTTGTACTTGTAAAACACTAAAGTTACATGATCTATACTCCATAGTGAATCAACGACTAAATCTATGTCCAACGAACCAGAGTGGAGTCACTTTGTCAGGAACTCTATTTGGCAACCAGTCAGTCCATTATGTTTCAACAAGTTACTGCTAATAGACATTCCAAATAACCATAACTAGTTATTTCAAGTTTCAACAGCAAGATAAAACATATTTGAAACCAACTTAAATGAACAATTCACAAAAGAATATATACTCTTTTTCAGTTTTTTTGTAATAGCTCCATTGTCGTATCCACCAGAAAAGTTCCTTTCTCCCCACATTCAAACTTTTACAGTATGGACCAACATTTATAACCGTCATCAGAAAGAATGATTGCCTAAAATTTATAAAATACAGTGAAGTTTAAATATCTCAAGTACAAAAAATATATATTTAAGGAATTCAATACTTACAATAAAATATGATGATAGCTGAGAATCAATTGCCTCGATGTATGGAGCCATTTCCCATCCTGAAAAATAAAAGTTTGGGTTGGTGAGTAAACAAAAGTAGCAGCTCAAATATATTAGTATGAAAAACAAATGTGCTCGAAGAATAAAATAATAAAATTAGTTTAAATGATATTTACGTTTATTCTAGGATGCTATACCATTATGGCCAACATATTAATGATTTTTACCAGACATACATGGCATTTCTAGTGAAAGGATCCTCAAGAATATAAACCTGAATAAGTTCTACAATTTCACTTATATTCCAATATACAAGGTCAACTTCTCACTAGTAGATGTCTACGGTTTCTTTCACCAACAAAAGCTAGCACATTGAATTTAAGTAGATTTGTATTTCTGTCAAAGGTAGAATCTAGAACAAAATGCCCCATAATTCAGAATTCTTCTGCTCACACGCACAGATGCACTCATTCAAATTCAAAGTTATATCAAGAATACTTACTCTGCATGTCATCATGTCGCGTGCTCTTCTCGATTAGAAGGCATTTAGCCAGGATTACTGCCTGATGCATTGCACTCAAAGGGTCAGCAGCAGTGCCACCAACTTGAATGCCAGAATTGCTGTCATTCTCTACCAATCTTGGAGTCAATAATATATCAGAAGCCTCATCGGACTCAGATGGCTGCTTAGATATATCATTTCTACCGATAGAATCGTATACATGGGGGCCAGTGGTTTCAGAGGGACAGAGAGCCACACT
This sequence comes from Fragaria iinumae, assembly GCA_009720345.1. Classification (NCBI taxonomy): domain Eukaryota; kingdom Viridiplantae; phylum Streptophyta; class Magnoliopsida; order Rosales; family Rosaceae; genus Fragaria; species Fragaria iinumae. The sequence continues at coordinate 3,015,620 of CM019123.1, forward strand.
CTTTGATGAAGTTGTGTTTGCTTTAAGTACCATTTGTGCCTTTGGTTCAACCTTTACAAAGACATGATGTGCAAATGTAAGAAGCAGATCTGAAAACGTAAATAGCACGAAGTTTTACACACATTCAGCATTACCTGATGTATAGTACGGAAGCCAAGAACCCCCGTAACTGAAAGCTCTACTCCAGCTGCTGCTTCAGCTGATTCAAAATGCAACCTGATACCAAATAAAATAAAATAAAAGGGCGCATGGATGTGAAAGAAAACCTAATCAGCCTCTCATTATTTATGAGATAGCTTTGTTATATAGTAGATTGCAGGATAGCAGAATCACATGAACCAAAAAAATGCCAACAAGAAATCCCCAAGACACTCAGCAGCTTACCTGCAGGAGTCAACTCGTGCATAGATGTATTCCATCATTCCAGCTTCCAGATGAATCGCTGAGACAAGTGTCGCACCCTCGCCATTATGCAAATCGCTACCCCAATAACTTGTTACTTTCTCCAAAGTGCCAAAATGATTCAAACTTTCACTTGTGAAGACATGCAAAAGGTCAAACAGAGATGAAGACCGGTCATCGAGAATGCGCTGATGGAGAAAAGTGACCCTAGCGAGCCACCACGAAAGGCTCCTAATTCCATATGCACAAGACCCACTTCCTTCAAATAACAAATCTTTCATCTTCATGACCAATATCTTTGCATAAATTATATACTACAAAACAGAATAATGGTTCACATGTCAAATAGGCGCCACAGTGATTATACAGAAGTTGCCAAAACAACATTCAATGTACAACACTTGAACCAAACCTACTGATATCCAAAGACGATGTTTACTTTGAGAAGAGGATTAGTATACGAAAAGGAAAAAGGAAAAAAAAAAAATATCCCAGTAAACAACCGTGATCACTCCCAATTCTCATCTACATATGCTCACATACTCCCATCTAACTTTCCGGATGGTCCACAGAGTATAAGCTAGACAACACTGAATATACCTACAACACCTTATCAGAAAGCACTCGCAAAACCCTTATCCCAACAAAGTATTGAATGCAGTGATCTGAACCAAGTTTACTCAATAATTCATAGGTAGGCCAAAAAGCTGAAACCCCCATTTTCCAAGCGCAAAGAAACAGCACATGCTCCACTGTTTCAGGACCAATTGTTCTTTCTAGTAGGCTATACACGGCAAGTAAGCATTGGAGCAGCATCTCCATAAGAAATGGCGGTACCCTAATCATCACAATAAATACCACTTCTCTTACACGGCCAAATAAAGCCTCACAGCTTCCTAATAAGGTAAAGAAATGGATTTTTTTTCTACCTATAAGCTATAACAAACCAAAACGAAATTCGAAATTCGCTTCAGAAATGCCAAATGTCACTCCTATCCTTGGAAATCAGAGCAAGCATAAATAAATAAATTCATAAAAGATGATATACCTGAAGATTATGGACCTTGCCAAGCAAGTCAGAGCCAGCAGCCATGAGCTGATTACGCGCCCAATTGTCCCACTCATCACATAAGGGCACTTCCAGTGGCAAAGGACACCTCGGCAACCCCTCCAAAGGTCTAGCCTTTCAAAAACCCCAATTCATCAGCAAATTAAAACAGCAAAAAAGAAATGAAATTTCACACGACTCGGACTCGGACTCGAACTCGGAACTCACCCGGTTAAGTTGGACTGAGTGAAAGCAAGCAACGCAGAGACGGCGACGCAGAGCACGACGACGACTCTATAGGCCCGGTCCTTGCCACTACCATCGTCATCTTCTTCTTCTTCGCATATGAACGACTCCACGCGGCGGAGCAACTCGGAGTAGACTCGGTCGGGGTCGTCGAGCGAGTCGGAGTCGGTGAGATTGAGGACGAGTCGGTTCGCGTCGGCGGAGGTGAGGGCTTCGAGGTATTGGCCGGACTCGATGGAGGTGAGGAGGGAGGAGATTAGAGGGGAGAGGGGGTGAGTTTGATCGGAGGGTTCGGGATTGGGCGGAGGAGGAGAGAGGAGGGTGCAGCGGAGGAGGCGGAGCTCGTAGCGGCGGAGGAGAGCGAGTTCCGGCGAGGTTTCAGACATGTTGGGAAGAAATCAGTTGCAACTTTTTTGAACGTTAGGGTTTTAGTGCCACATGAAAAAGGTTTTAGTGAGTCTTTCAAATGAACCGGACCGGTCCGGCTATTTTGGCTCGGTTCAATTTGGTTTGAAGTTGTTTTTCTTTTCGATTTGGTTTGCTTTGTCCTGACTCAACTTAAGGGTCCTCGTTAAAATTAAAAGGACTTTCAAATTCAACCTCTCGACTTCCTATGATTGTATTCAACCTCTCTTTGGAGTTGATTGCAATGGCATATAATGCTTCAACAGCTGGGGACAATTTCACAATAGAGCAGGCAATTAAGAGAGCCAAAGAATGGTCATTACGTTCATCATTTGCCTTTTGACGAAATGTACAAGATCTCTCGGTATAAATACAATTTTTGAATGCGACGGCACAAATGATTTTTTCTTCTTCTTATCAAATAAAATTGTATTCAATTAAGTGCAGTTACAAAAGCAATCACAACATCTAACAAACGAGAAATTAAGATTGAAAGAAAGTAAATCAGGTTTTTAATTGATGTAGAAACTCAAAACTCAATTACTATTTGAAAGGAAAAGAACATGCAAACTTAAATTGAAGTTGATTCTAACTCCCTTCATCAGCTGACAATTCCCCCTCTCCTCGACGAGACTCACGACAGCGGTTTCGATCTTCACGACGGCGGTTCTTCAAACAGTGAGAGGTCGGAGAGATGAGTATTTTTTTCCATCAATCTACTTCTCCTCGCTACAAAAAGTAGAGACTGACATGTCAAATCTACTTGTCCTCACTCCAAAGAAGAGAAAGTGACATGTTAAATTCATGTAAATTGAAAATGATCTTTATAAGCTCGTTTTTTTCTTCACTACCGACAAAAAAAAGCTCTTTTTTTTTTCTTTTCTTTCCATTCTGTTTATCTATCAAAATGGGCACAAGTTGGTTGAAATAAATAAAATCTCTTATAATGGAACTCGTTAAATAATGATTCCTTCACAGCTATGGCTTTGGACAGAAAATGGATATGGAAATAAGATGAAATCTTTCAGTCAAATCAGAGCACAATTATACTGATGGGTTGTTATGAATACATGTTTGTATCAAAGAGAGATAACAAGGGACTGGTTACCAAAATTGTAACTAACAACTTGATGTATCAGTTCCCTAAAAACTTCTGTTTCTTGGCTGTGTTCATGTAAGGTTTGAGCACCCATTCATTCTGCGCTTCATCCTGATCCACCGTTCCCAACTTTATCTGGGATACAAAGCCAGAAAGTGACATATAAGCAAAAGAAAAGTACAACTTTTCATCAATAGAGATGAAACTTTACACCACTGCACAATTTGGTAATTCTGAGGTAATTTTTTGGGAAGTGCTCATTTTCATTTTAACTTATAAAGGAATGCCTACTCCAACCATTTGAAAATGATTGCCTGGTAGGGTACATGAACATTTTCAGTTGAAGGATATGTTTGGTTGAGCGAAAATTGGAGATGAAAGCTCAAACAGTTAGAGGGCAGGAGTGTTTATAACATGTCTTAAACAGTGGTTGTCCAAACAATGCCAATAACATACAGCATGTAATGTGTAGCACTAACCTTGAAAAGCTTCAACTCAAACCGGGGACCAATCTCCTTCAGCTCAATGGATTTAGGACCTCCAGGCTTGTCATAAATATGATGCCTGTAGGTTCAAATTTGTTGTTAAAAAGAAGCAAAGCAACACATGTACACACTTGACCAGAGCACACTGGTAGATATGAAAATATTACTAAGTTATATGATGGATTCAATTGTTATCAATGTCGCTGCTTACTAAAAGCAACACATGTGCACACTTGACCAGAGCACACTGGTAGATATGAAAATATTACTAAGTTATATGATGGATTCAATTGTTATCAATGTCGCTGCTTACTAAATCAATACTAAAAGTGAATGAGACAACAAACCTGAATGAAATGTAGTCCTGATCATTCGCAAAAGTGATTATTCGTTTTGTATCTGGCTTTGGCACTGGAAAAAGATGCTTTAAAATATTTGCTGTCCGCTCACCCAACTATCAACAATCAGAATTAATAAAAGATAAGTATATAATGAGAAAGGTAATAGTATGCCAACTCAAAAAACATGAAGGGATTACCATACTGTCTATACATATGAATGAGAGAGAGAGAGAGAGAGAGGAGCTGCATCCATTTATTTATTTATTATCTTTTCTTTTTTTTTTAAAACAGCTTTTTATTAAACAAAAAGCAATGTAGAAGGAGTCTGCTTTAGAGAGCTAAAGAGGGCAGCTAGCGACAAAAGGCTTAGCACCCACCTGAACCTGATAATGCTAACTCAACTTATATTACAACTGCTTGCCAGTTAAGAATAATGGAAGACAGAGTATAATCCCTAAAACCCTTAGAAGTCGAAGCACATAACGATGCCCAAAACTTAACTCTTTCCCACAAGTGACCAAAGCGCAAAAAATCAAATTAAGTAGGATAAATGGTACAAATGGTGCTTCTAACAGTAAAAACTTGATTTTCATTGTCAAAAATTAAGACATAAAAACCATAATATTCATTCATTTTAGACATGGATTATCATCTCTGAACAATTATATTGCCAGTATACTTAAAAGTGAGTGGGAGAGAACTATAAAGATTTAGAGTAGAAATCTTTAGATGAGATATGATACCTTAGTCGTGAAATTGTTAATGATCAAATGTGGATAAGCCTGTGGCACTGTTCCCATGGCTTTTTTGTCCTTGATGTCATGTCTTGAAACCTAAAAGTAGAAAATTATTATTAAAATGCCAAACAACAATAGATTGAGTACAAAAATGATAGCCGCAAAAGCAGCAAGAAAGTAAAATGTGAAGCTATGACTTTGTTGGTGGGTTTGAATAAACAATTCTCCTCTCCAGTATAACTAACCCTTGAAGTTAATAATTTGAAAATCTTAACCTATCTCATCCATGTGGCAATAAAACTAAACCCCCTCTATAACTGTATTGTGAATCACCACTTTTAAACTCAGTCCTCCCTTTGCTTAATCTATACCACTGAGTTACTTTTTCCTAATTCTGCTGCTCAAGTCCCAAATAAATTTGCTGTTATCTAGATTTTTCGGCTGTTTTACATCAGCTATATCAATATATTACCTACATTAACAAAAAAAATTAAGTACACACTTACCACATTGCATAGTTGAAAATAAGCTGTTGGTCCATAAGGAAGGTGGCATACGATCAAACCATCAGGTTTACCCCTATGTTCATGCACCAACACAACATCAGAGTAGTCATGTGCACGGCAACTTTCAACAATTTCAGAAATAACCTGCATGATTTGGGAATATAAAAAAAAGTATCATACTCAAGAATATCCTCAGCAATGGAAGATGTCCAACGCTTCAAATCATTAAAAGCCTATAGTACACATACCAGGTAACACTAGGACATATATTATCTCCAGTGTTTAGCCCTCTTCAGACTTCAAAAGTTTGTCATCAATTCTTTTTACTTCACTTTTGTCTTATTTTTTTATACTTCTTGTGAAATCAGGTAGTGCCCCTCTGGAAACTTCCTACTAGAATATTATTATGAAAGTGATTTATTTTCTACAAGTAAAATTTAAGGGGAAAAACTGAACAATATAGCATGAAGTTTTCAACAGCATCGAACAGTCAATAACTGTCCATGAAGCTGAAACAACTGGACATTTTACATTAGCAAAGTTATGTTGCTACTTAACATGAAATGCAGGCTACATTATTGCTAAGAAAGAAGGCAGTGAAGAGAAAAGCTTTATGCTGAAGTACCAAATTAATCACACAGGGACAATTAGCTTCACTGCTTAGAGATGCAATTGTATGGACATTAAAAGAACATTAGTGGTGGCGAAAAGCAGCTAGCAAGCGGATTTTTCTATGGTCGTAAAACAATGGTTAAGCAAGTGAGTACCATAAACAATCAAGGCTGACATGTGTGAAAAACTGAATTTCCAGGAATAAATTTTAATATCACACAGAGGGTGTGTTTCTGTATATTTCAAATCCATGTTCATAGTTTTAATATCCACGTAAGAACAACTGAAACAAAACTACGAAATTCCCGTGCCAAATGTATCATTTAGAAGCCACAAATTCATGAAAAGACAATCAGGAAAATAAGAAAAAATAAACCAAAGAATATTTGGAAAACAGTGCACCAACCTGACCACCACGATTCACTACTTGTGCATTAGGAAATACAAGTTTCAGTTCCTGTAGTGTCATTTGAAAAAAGAAAAAAAAAATGTCAATAAATCTACAATGCATGATTAGAATGTGACAAGGATGCTGAAAGTGCATCTATATGACTAATCTATATGATTGCACGGAAAAAAGAGGCCAGGCCAACCTTCGTGAATTGTATTAGTGGAGCACTCGGATCCCTGGAAGTAGTTAGCAAAATTTTGGGATCTCTTTCTGATGCTTTGGCATACTCATCATCGATATGTGTCCTCGGGACTAGAGTTTAGAAAATGCATGAAGAATCAACAGCAAGATAAAGTGTACAATGAAAAAACAAATGGCAATATATGTAAAAGTATATTTCAAATATTTACCAACCGCGTGTTAAACAAGCAATTCAAAAGTTTTCAAGTCCACAATAGTGATAACCCTTCTAATTTCTGTTAAATCTACAAGATTTAAATTATAATCCTGAGACTTGAAACTACCTGTTAAATTGTAATTTGCATCAGATTGGAATGGAATTAGATTGAGTTTTCAAGAAAGGCTTGGAGCTTTGGTTTCTCTTCTCCTACCCTATTTCTCTGCTTTCTCCCCCCTTTGCTCTCTATTCCCTAAATTCTCTAAAACCTAAAACCTTCTCTTTCTTCTCAAACAGCCTTTTTCTTAAATATTCTAAACTTCCTAGCCCACCCTAGCTTTGTCCTACAGCAGGAGAAAAGTTACAGGAACTCAACTTCATCCAAAATGACTCAGTAACATCTAAGGTGCACCTACATGATCTCAATTTCTCCACATTCAAAATTTTATTCAAAACACCTATTTCTAGCTAACAAAACCTTATGTCTTATTCTTCACTTCTTACACGAAGTAGCACTACAATTGGCATCAGAACTTTCCAGTTTCAAAATTTAATAACAACCAACAATCAACTCATATAAACAACTACACCTTGAAACATCTATTCACAATATCTATACAACAATTACAATTTCGTCCTTCTTAAGGATTCATCCTTCTCATATTCATTTACGGAAGCATCAAAGACAACATCTTCCTTCCTCGTTAATCGAACTCAAACTATACCATCAAACATGAGTTAAACTATCTCTGCTACCGGATTCAATTTACTAACAATCAATTTTCCAAGTACATCTACCACCAAAAACTGACAAATTACAGCTTCTATTCACCCAAGAAAAAAAAAACTGAAAAAAGCATTTACTAATCTCGATAGAGCCCATACCAGCAGTGTTTTCATCTTCGAGATCGATTTCTTGGCGAAGCTGGGCCTCTTCATTTCGAAGCTCAGTCGGAATCGGTTTACCCTCTGTAAATTAACAAAACAGTCAGAAATTGATTGACAGAGCCCCCTTGAGGTGAAAAACAAAAATTACCTTGCAGGGCTTCTCTAATCTTGCGCTTCTTCTCGTACTTGGTGCGTTCTAGGGTTTCTTTACTTTTCCGGAACAAGTACTCCTTCTCTAACCTCCTATTTCTCCTCAACATATTCGCTAAAGGGTCTACAGGCTCTCACTGGCTTCAGGGTTTAGGGTCTGGGACTTTTCGCTACACTCTTCTACTAATTCGGCGTCAGGGTTTTGGAGCAGAGAAGAGCAATCCCAAACGACGCCGTTCCCTAGCTACTGATTTTATTAGGGCAGTTTTGGTATTTATGTCCACTACACGGTTTGTAATTTTGGATTTGTTTATATATTGTTCTTGATAGGAAATTTTAAGATACCTCACCGTGTGATATTCACATTTACAAATGTGACAACTGTTATGGCTACGCTTTCAGCGGGGAAAGAAATATGTTACATCAAGTCTCTTGAGGTGAATGCGGGGCGTGAGTTATTTAGAATTACTAATAAAAAACCAAACTGAAATTCAAGTTTCTGATTGTCTGATTATGCAAATAAGCAAATTAAAGAAAATTTGTCTGCTATATCACAAGGTAAATTTGATTTTTGAGTCAACGCGTGGATTCGTGAGTAGTAGTAGTCGTCTATGTAGTGAGCTTAACATGTTGCTTCTAATCAAAGCGATTGCAAATCGAGAGTGCACTAGTTCGATCACAAAGTTGTGGTGTCACCTTGCAGGCAAGGATTTACAGTAGCTCTATGCATCACCAATATCGATACTCGCAGTAAGGGCAAACAGAGCAACCAAATGGAAAGGAAAGGAAAACAAAACTAAGCTCCGGAAAGCTTAAAAAGAAAAGGGTGCTAAGGCGAAGTGCTTTAGCGTCTGGGTTTCGACTAGGTCAAAGGTTTGTAATTGTTGTCATTGTAACCCCCTTATATAGGGATGAGCTCGCATAATTATCAAATATGGATGCATTCTTCGCAACCTAGTTGGTTTCTGCTACTTACGTTGTTCAAGGTTTCATTTTGCTTGACAACCACGCAATCAGATGACGCAGTTCTGACTGTGTAAGTAGACTTCGCATAGGTCACATGTGCCAACCTGTCGTAATAAAAAAACTCTTTAGTCCATGACGCGGAGCTCACTTGCATCTCCTAAGCGGACACTGACTTTGCGAAGCATGTGGATTCCATATATAACTCCGACTCTTCATTTGCAAATTAATTCAAAACAAAGCCAAATAAGCTTATTTTTAGGGCCACAAGTATTGGCCCAAATGCTGCCCAAAACTTGATTAAAATTAGTCTTGGACCTAATTTCTAATTGGGCTCAAACATTGCCTCCTAGGCCTTGAGCTTAGGCCCATCTCGCAATGGCCAAGTGAAGAGGCCTTATTGCGTACGTTCTTCAGTTTCGAATTTTGAAAAAGGCTAACGTTTTGGCGTCATCGCAACGTTTTGTTATCATGACTGTTTGAAACATAAAGACGCTTTTGTTTATCCTCTTTAAGAGGGAAAGGAGCGCAAGTCTCAACTCACTTCATCTTCAACCTCATTTCTCTCTCTTCTGCCCAGAGTAAACCCTACCGGAAAACCTTTAGCTCCTCGAATCCAAATGGCCCCCAAACTAGATATCTGAGATCCCAATCTCTTCCCCACAGCGGCCATTGCCTAGGTGACGAGATTTGCGAATCTCTTCACCGCTGATCCACCTCGGGACGCCAACATCTGGTTCCTCAAGAATGGTGAGGCTGTGTTCGGCTCCAACCCATCTCAGCCGATTCTCGCCGCCGTTCTGAACAGCTACACCAACACCATAAGCCGTCTTATCCTCGCCTGCCGCCGTGTACCTGGCGATTTTACCTCATGGTTTCAACAAGCTCGATCCTATACCGGGATCCGGATCGGAGAGTGGCCAAGTGTACTAACGAAGAGCAAGCTTAGTACAAGGTTCGCCGTCGCACAGATCTGAGGGCCTAGGAGGTAGTGGGTATTGCACACACGATCGCGTTGAGCTTTGCGCTCCCTACCTCCTTGAATCGGGCTTCTATCGCGGCGGCGACTTGCCTTTGGAACAGCGCAAACCAACACCTTCGATTTTCCGTTTGGGCAGATGAGCATTACACTGCTGGACATTCTCGCCATCACTGGCCTACCCATTCACCCCAATCTATACTCCCCTAGTGATTTCACCTACACCAGCAACCCCAACATCTGGCGAGTCGTCAAGACCTCTTTCTCGACTTGGAGAAATTACTACATCAACACTGACGACCACAACAAATGAGGTATTGCTTTCCTTGAGTATTGGCTTAATAAATTTATATTTTATGGTAGCGCTCACAAACCCATGGACGAGTGGAACAAAGTAGTTGTAACATTGTATAATGACATCCAAGTAGGGTTAGGACAGCCTGTATTAGGAGCGCTTTACCGTGCCCTCCGCCATCTTTTTTTTGAAACCCTTTAGCCTGCCTACCGGTTGGCTTTGGATCCTAGATCTCTGGCTCCAGCTATACTTACCCATCTTCAGGCGCTCTGCCTTAGATTTTCTGCTAGAGGATTAGCTTATGGGCTTGGCGGTTCGTGACAACCAGGGTAGGAAACCCACCACTTTCTTCACCAACCTTTTCGTGTTGTACAACAACCTCGAGCCGCCTGCCACTATTGACATGTGAAGGAGTTGTGTCCTAAAACAATCATTTTGATGTAATTATTATTGTAGTTATTATTAATCAAAAGGGCAAGTTTATTGTTCATTGCTTATATTTAATATTTGATTGAACAAGGTCCAAGGAAATTGAGTTAAAGAGAAAGTAATCTAAAGAGTTAGATGTATGAGACCTTTACTCTTTTACACTCTTATCCTAAATGTTCTTAGTCATAGGATTATCATTTGGACATTGTTAATCCGGAAAGACTAGCATATACTATGTATGCTCAATATGGAGGATGATATGTCTCTTGTCATTTTTGTAGAGACACTAATACAAATATGTGGGTGCTCTTGTTTTAAAAAGTACACTGATCGAACGCGATTGTTAGAGTTCTTGTATGGAGTTTTACTTGCATATCAAACTTGAACTCTAAATTGCAATAATATGATTTAGTCATTTGCCATGAGACACTATGGTTGTCTTATGAGTGAATGGATTTACTCTTGATGATGCAGTAACATTATGTCCATTAATGGATATGATCCATGCACTCGTTGGTGTAATCAATTCGCTCATAGAGATATGTGAGTGTACAATAAGGAATCTCTATCCTTAAGTAAATAAGGTGTTTGTTCAAAGATGTGATTCAAATAGTCTTTAGCCAAAACATTGAATGAGATTAAAAGAAGTTTATAATCACATTCTACGAATCACATGAGAATGAAAATCACAATATAGGAGATTGGCATATTACTTACATACCCCGATTATGTGATTTAGAACATCGTATTAGAAAATGACAGTATTGTACGTATTGTAATTCCAATTATATAGGTTCTTTGTCATTTTATATTAACTAGGGTAGTCATGATATGTTGCAAGACGTCACTCATGACTTGTGAAGTCCCTGAGAATTGATAAACGTTTACAATCCTAGTAACAAGGGAGAATCAAAATAGAGTTTTGATTCGTAAACGAAATAGAATTGTTGTACAAACTTCACTGGCTTGTTAATTAGAACCTAAGAGATCGCACACCATATAAGTGGATCATTGAGATTGTATATGAAGAAGATTAAACAAGAGTACGGTGGTTATGATCAAATATTAATTAGATTTATTATTTGGACATAATTAGGATATTCGAGTAAAACCGAGCTTATTGGGCCTAACCGATTGTCAGGCCTTTTTGGTATGGGGTTAGGGCTCACTAAGAGATACTTAAATGAAAGCCCAAGACACATTTTTTAGGCCCAATAATACATATGGACTAACCAACTATTTGGCTTTATGAAAGTCAATCTTTCACTTTAATATTGAAATAGTTTCAAACCATATAAAGTGAAAGCATGGACATAAGGTGAGATGAGTTTTTCATTTCTATCTCTAGTTGATAGGAAAAACTCTCTCTCTCTCTCTCTCTCTCTCTCTCTCTCTCTCTCTCTCTCTCTCTTCATTTTCATACGTTGGTAACAAAGGAAGAAAGAATACTTGCATACTTCTTTCATTCCTTTCATCTCTTGATTTACTTGGGTGAAGATCCTTAGAGGTCACATTTTTTGTGGCTTTAGTTACTACATCAAGGAAGAGATTACTAGCACAAGGAGTTCTTAATCAAGGTGTTTCAAGGTGGAGGAAACACACACAAGGAGAGATCAAGGAGAAGAGCATTGGTGATGCACTTGGATCGGATTGAAATCACGCTCCAAGGGTGAGTAGAACATAAACTCCCTCTTTGTTCTTCCTTACCATATATGCTATGTTTATATACATATCACAGTAAGCCAAGATCATGGGTTAAAGGAATGAAATTTATATTTAGTTAGCAGTTTAATGGTTAAACTAATTCTGCACTAATTAAAAGTTTTAAAAATCCATCCATTCCTTCAATTGGTATCAGAGCCATTGGCTTAATTTTGATGTTAAACATGGCTAAGTTTATTAGTTGATGTGATTTTCTTAAGCTTAGGGTAATATGTAATTCAAATCATAATATTTGCCTTAGCATAAAAGTTATGAAGCATGTGATGTAAGGTAGATTTTATCATGGCTAGAAAAAGATTCCAGAAATTACATATATAAAGTGGTTAAAGTTTAATTAAACTTTACTCCATATGATAATTAAGGGGTTGCATGTTTCTTTATTAAGGTTAATTATATTTAAGGGCATACATGATTTTTTGGCTTCAATGATTAAGGAAACAAGTGTTCAATGGAATAAATTTTAATAAATTAATTTTAAATTTTAAATCTATAAAATAATTATATAGGGAGTATGGACGTGTGTAAATACATACATATATTGGTATATATTTTTTAGCTGAAGATGCTAGATATTTATGAGATAAAAGATTTATCGCTTGGAGCATGCATTCGATTTCTTTGGAATTTAAATTGGGAAAACATAAATATTGTTATTTATTTTCTTTATTTATTCTTTTTATTTTTGTCCACTCACTCTAACGTTTTTCGAATGTTTTCCCCTGGGCCCTTCGTTTTAAAAATGCCCAGTCTGTAGAGTTCGGGTTGGCACTAGTAGGAGGCGAGGCATAGTTACCCACTTCTCCACCACTTTTCACCAGTAGGTTACATGTTTAACCTACCAGTGTATTTTCTTGTTTCCTCTAGTTTTTAGTAGCTCTGATTACCCTTGAGGTTAGCGTATACTTTTTCGGTGGTGTGCTAAGACTTATGTTATATTCTTCGAATTCTTGAAGTTTGAAGTTTATTATATTATTTGGATATTTATGGGATGAATTGGAGGTTGGTTGTTTCGTTATAGGAGGGTAATCCTTGAGTTTTCCAGGTTAGTGTTGTCAATTTTTAAGGGAAGTTTGCCGAGTTTTTTAGTAAATTTTCCTTGGAGGTGGATCCCGCAAGACTTACTACGGGTTTCAGGGTGAAATTCAGGGTGAGTCTTGACAAAAACACTCATCAATAGTTGGTGATAAAAGATGTAAGACATCATCCCCTAGATCACTCTAAGTTCCATTAATCAAATAGTTTGACATGATGAACAATAAAATCACTCAACTAATTTACTTGCATTAAATTAATGTAATTTAGTGATTAATTTATTTTGATTAAGTTAATAGAATTTATTTTGATTAAGTTAATAGTACTTGTTTAATTAACCTAATGAATCATGGTTAATTAAAGGATGATTATGGACTAATGCCTTATATAATTGAGCATGAGATTGGCCGTCTATTCATTATGAAACCTCGATTACAACAACCATTTCTAGAGCGCGCGAAAAAAAGGAACAGAGAGACTCAAAGAAGGAGAGAGAGAGAGAGAGAGAGAGAGAGAGAGAGAGAGAGAGAGAGAGAGAGAGAGGAAGACAAAAGTGAGAATTGAGACTTTGAATGAGCATAGATGACAGAGATTTCAAATAAGTGGAGATATTTCAGACTCGATGGAGAGCCACCAACACCTCAACACCTCTTGGTAATTGAATCTTTCCCTTTAATTATTGTTATCACTTGGTGATACAGTGTGTTTTCCATTTTGTTTCAACCCACATGAGTGGTCCACAAAACGGGATTAAGATTTTTAAGTTATGAAAATTGAATTTAGGATTGAAATAAGATTTTTGAGCTAAGCTTTGTTAATACTTGTGGTTTGTTGTTTTGTTTATCGTAATTTGGAGGAGGTTTTGTTTATTGTTATTGAGATTGATTTACTGAAATATAATTACTTGGTGGGTTATGAGTTTGTTGTTTCTTCACGTTTCATTGTTCCTCTTTCTCGCGCATTCTAGAAATGGTTGTTGTAGTCGAGGTTTCAGAGAATGGTGAGGATTGAGGGTTATGAGTCGTTGCCCCATACATAACAGAATAAGTAGGAGAAAAACCCTTTTTCATGGACCTCAATTCTTAACTGATGTGACCAATATGACCTTAGAATTAATGTTCTTTTACGAACTAATAGATGATGTTAGTATTGGGTGAGTTAAGTGACAAACGGTGCATAAAGTGGGTAAGTAAAGTTGGTTTTTCGAAATGTCAATGAGTTAAGTGATGAATGTGTCAAAAGTCAATGACCATTTATGATTTTTTGCCTAATTATTGATGCAAAATGGAAATTAAGAAGCATTAATTAGGAAGAATGAACTTCAATAAACACCCTTTAATTGTGTTTTAGTTATTTTTTTCTTTATTATATATTATTGTATATTAATATATATAGTTCCGATAATATATATATATATATATATATAGCAAAAAAAAAAAAGCTTTGGGCCCCTTTTGTGTTGGCCCTCGTGCTATTGCACGATCCGCACTGGGGTAAGGTCGGATATAGAATTTTGTTTGACATGTGAGAAGAATTTTGGTTTCAGAAAGACCTTTATGCAAATGAGGGCTGGCGTTTTATTGAAGATTCTTCTTACATGATACTACTTGAGGCCCTTCTGCAGGAGCAAACAAATGATGATGAGAATGGGGTATGTTGGTTCAGTGTTTGTTTGAAGTGAATTTTACAGAGAAGATGTGATCTTTGTTGTATAATTTGTTGGTTTTGACTTGATATGTTTATGTGTGGTGTGTTTAGCTAACTGTGTTGTTTGGTGGATTCTCATTGAGATAGAAAAGAAGTCATATTTGTCTGTGTTTACTTTAGTTTTGAAAGTTTGTTCTTCTAGTAAAGTACTGATTTTTTCGTCTTAAGCAAGATTCTAAAGGGATTGTATCTGTTTTGTGAATTGGAAGTTTGATGAGGATCTTGCGTCTTCGAATGCCTCTATTTTGTACAAGAGTTTTACTTGCTTGAGTAACGAAAATTTACATTCTAGCGTGGCATAATGAGAGCCACAAGTCTTTGCAGTTTTACATTATGGTAATTGGTTTCCAAGGAACTATTCATAAATATCGTTTATGAGCCTTCACAATCATCCATTGAAGAACTATTTTCTCAATTTAAAGCATTATGTGAGAGTGTCGGTCCAATCATGGAGCATGTCAAAGCTAGCATCCTTCAAGAGCAACATCGCACCACTTTATGTTTGCAAGAGCCTTTCTTTGACCAAGTGGAGCCTATTCCAAGAGAAGAAGTGTGTGTATCGATCTTGAGCATGGGTCTTTAATTCAAGTTGAAGATGATGATGATGATGATAATGATGTACAAGGAAGTGAGCTTGGTTATGAGAGTTCAAATGCAAGTGAGGTGAGAGACAACACTTCTGAGGAATAGGTGCAATATTGGAAATCTAGGCTTCCTAATAGTGGAGAGCGATTTGAAAATGATTCGGAAGAAGAGGCCGGATGTCTTATCTTGTGTGGAGGATGAGTCCTTGTCTAGTGAAGAGGATACAAACTTTGAGGTCCTACACTACAATCTCTTGTTTATTAAGGCGAGACTTGAGCATAATTAGGAGGATGACATGTCAAGTGAGGAGGATGCGGAGCTTCAAATCATATGTGACAATCCTTGATTCATTGAGGGCGATGTTCCCATGGAGGAAGAGAGTTCTTTCGTAGCTTGTGAAAAAGAAGTTGAAAAGCTAAGGACTTTCTCTCCTCTCACATCCATTGAGTTTCATTGTGAGCTTCCCAATGGAGATTTTACCACCTATTATTTATATGTGCATCAATTCTACACTAGTTTTGAAGGAGAAGGCAAGGATGGCTCCTAGAAGAAAATTGAGAACAAGTGGAAGACTAAGAAGCTATATTTCCGGGAACCGATTGGAGCATTCATGGATAGCTCTTGGTCTTCCTTATATGATATGTCACGGAGTCCCTTAGCCCCAAACAATAGGGTGGTCGTTCTTGAAAAGTATCCACCATGACAAAAGTTCTATGAATCGGCTTGGGGTTTCTTAAAAACAAGCGCTTCTAGGGAGGCAACCCTAGGTGATTTTCAAACTTGTTAGTTTTGCAAGAATAAGGCTTTCTAGCCATCTTTGGGAGGAATGGGCGGTGCATGGGGTCGGAAATGTGAAGGAGCAAGAGTGTACTAATCTGCAGTTTCTGTCCAGAAATTTGAGTTGATTTTGGGTGAACATATCTCCTAATATACATGCTGTTTTTAGATGAAATTTATTATGCCTCTATATGTCTTCTATATTCCATCCAAGTTTTATCCTCTTTGGATTCCAAGAACGTCAGTTATTCAATGCTTAATGAGTGAAGGTCAAAACAGAGACTGCAACTATATAATGACTTTGAATCTCGAGGACCCCAGGCGGTGAAGCCCAAGTGCAAGTCGTACAACGCACCCAAAAGGCTATAGACTCTGCCGTTGTTGCTGCTGACGAGGCCCAGGCCCATGCTGATGCTGAGGAGTTAGGGTTGGAAATCGTTTTAGTTAGACTGTTTTGTCTCGACCTTGTCGTCGCATGATATCTCAAAATCTTTGAAGATTTCGGTCAATCTCTTGGGGATATCTACGCAACTGTCTTGCTTGGAACTCGTGCTTATTACTGTTACTTCACACGCCTAATGCTAATCTATATGACACATATCTCGGCGTTAAGCGTGCATGCGCGCTACGCGGCCTGTGAGTTGCATTTCTCCTTCTATAAAAGAGGACAAAGGAAACTCGAGGCAACACATCATTCAAGTTCTCTGCCCTCGTGATGGATTCCCTCTCTCTTCTTTTCATTTTCCTTCTTCTTCTCAAAACTAAGCTGCCCCTAGTACACCTTTCTTCACCATCCCCTTAAGTCGCAAGACCTGATCTTAGACCGAAGATGAATTGTAAGACCTGATCTTAGGTCGGCCTCGCTGTTGGAGAAGCATGCGCGCGCAAATTCTTTGGCTTGCACGACCTGTTCTAAATGAGTGAGAGGCCTATGCCCCCCAGTCTCTATCGCCGATGCAGAATCACAACCAATCCAATGGAAAGCCTTTGCAGCTTAGGCAGTAAAATGAGGTTGACTAGGGATCCTACCGGGCGTCGCCGCTAACTAGGTTGCACTTTGCTTTTGGTCAGTTGAGGTGATGCAGTCAAAGGGCGGTATAGCACCAATCTTGGTGTTATGGTCAGCCCTCCTAGTATGTCCTAAAAGACTATGCTGAGCGGGACGAGTGATAAAAGCACGGTCGAAGTTTGCTAATGTGGCAGATTTTTCAGCAAACCGACTGTCTAGTGCGATTTGTCGTATAACACCGCTTGTCGAGCACACTTTGTGGAAAGTCCTCTTAGATCTACGAAATTGTCTTGGTTCTTATAAGACCAACTGTAAATTCTTTGGCCACAAAGCCACTCTGCCATTGTATAATAGTATACAAAGAAGAAGTTTATCGAAGAAATGCTTAAATGTGTGCTAGGGCCTCTGGCGTAGGCTCCGATCTAGTACGCACCTTTACAAAAGATAAGCACTGTATGTTTACAAAATTTTCTGGTCTCTGGTATAGGCCAAAATCATATATTTGCTGGTCGGTTGTTTCTAAACTAATTTTATTTTCCTTATTCACTAATAGATCGTTGTTTGTAGTATATGTAAATAAGGGTCATTCCCGCAGAGGACTAAATGAATCGAAGTACTCAAAAGATGCCACAAAAGTGACTACTGATCCTAGCGACCAGCAGTCGAAAACCTAATAAGTTGACTAACCTAAACAAGTCAAAAAAATACGACAATTTACAGACTAGAACTAGATAGACAGACGGACTCACATACAAAATTTCAGATGAATCGGAGTTTGTTTACTATGTCAAATAAATACTGGGAAACGGAGGACAGAAAGTGACGAAAACTGATTTTGGTTTTGGTTTTGGAAAACAATGAAATAAAACTAGCTAGGGAGGATGCAATCCACCCCGACAATCACACACAAGACAATTTGTTCAGTTATAGCTCAATTAATCTAGATGAAGATGCTCAGGTTGGTTCAGTACGCTTGAAACACAACCTATTACCCTTTCTTATAGGCTAGGCAGGATTACCCTTTCTTACTTCGTACGCTAGGCAGGAAGTGCTCTACACCTAAACTATTCTCAAACAATGTAACCTAAAGATACGCTTATTAGATTTAACATGCAGAGATCCTTGAGTTCTAAAAGGGTTTGAGACATCATAAGACATCGCAATAAAATTAGGGCCATGCTAAACCTAGGATTTAGTCTACTTGCTAGCGAAAACTAACAATTGCTTCTCTTGATAGTTTGAGGAGTCCGATATTGACACTGCCATCAAACTATTAAACCTATAAAACCCTAACATATATACTAAGCGTGCGCTCAAAGCAAACATGAAAAGAATTCATCAACAAAGAAATAGTAAACAAAGTCTCATCTTGGATTAAAAGAAACTAAAACCAAAACTCAAATAATCTTGTTGTTCATGTTAAGGGCTTCAAGCAGCCCCTAACTAAGAGAAACTAAATAAACATAATAACAAGAAAACACAGAAGAACGAGGAGGAGAAGAGAAGAAAAAGAGGAGAAGAGCCGCAACAGTTGATAGCACAGAGCTTTTATATTGCTTCCTTCAACCAATCTCTCTTGGTTTAGGTTTCCTTGGATATTTTGATTGGTGCACATATGTTAGATCAATGGAAGTATGCCAACTCATTTAATTCTTCAAAATCAGCTTCACATCGGGGTTATAAGTGGTAATATGAAGTGCAAACTAGTCCATGGGCCTCCTGGTGTGATTTGGGCCTCAAAACACAAATTTCCGTCAAGAGTCATATTTGCGTGCAGGTTGACCTTCTGGTACTAAGTTGACCATAACTTCTTCTAGAAAAATGCTATTCATGAACCGTAAAATTCTATGGAATGCTGACATCCGTAGCTTTCCGCTGATATATGGCTAATCATCTGGTTCTTCACGATCTTCCCTCAGTGTCCTGTTGAAGTTGGCTGACTTTCCTAGGCAGATTTCTTATTTGTGTCTTCCAGTCCCTCTTTTCCTTCTTTTCTTCTTAATTGCTTCGGAATACCTAGAAAATACATAAACAAAGTAAATAACTAGAAAACACACCAAACAAACAAAGAAAGTATAGAGAATTTTGATACAAATAATATATAATTATGCCTCTATCATTTGCCTTTGTTTAGGCTTTGTACAAGTACCCATGAAGTATGACAATTTTATCCACAATTCCTTACACTATAACCTCAGGAATAGACCTTGAATGTCACTTCGAGTAGTCCTTAATCTTCTGCCTTGTGTTGCTGTCAAGACCCACCCCGAATTTCACCTTGAAACCCGAGGTAAGTCCTGCGGGGACCACCTCCAAGGAAAATTTACCGAAGAACTCGGCAAACCTCCCTTGAAAATGGACAACCCTAACCCGGAAAAATATAGAACATCCTCTTAACCAAAATATTAATCTTCAACTCAATCCAAATAACCGAATAAAAATAATACACAATTATTTTTCCGAAAATATTCAGAGCTACTACAAGAAAGACAACGGAAGCTGATAGAAATCCTAGTGGGTTAAACAGATAACCTACTGGCGGACAGTAGTGGAAATGTGGGTGATTATGCCTCGTCGCCTCCTTCTAGACCCCACTCGAACACTGCAGACTGGGCATTTAAAAACGAAGGAAAAGCCCAGGGGAAAATATTTAATTACGTCAGAGTGAGTGGACAAAAGTAATCTCGTCAAACAATAATATTTCCCCAAGAAAACTTTCAAGAACACAACTAGTTCCGGCTAGTCTCCAAAACTTAAACAAATATAGCCTCTTAGGCTAAAATTAAATATATCAGTATGTATATGCACTCGTCTACTCCTTGTATGATTTCTTTGAAGGAATAAAAGAAAAACAGAAATTCATACAAGGCTACTACGCTCGCGTCTACCGCTCACGTCACCCCATAATGGCATTTTTCCTCATTATGGGGGAATCGCACGAGTGGATATATATATATATATACGTGTTTACTCCTTGTACGAATCTATGAATGAATACGAAAAGAAAATAGAAAGTCGTACCAGGCTACGACGCTGGCATCTAACGCACACATCACCCCATAATGACATTTTTCCTCATTATGGGGGGAAATCATGTATTGCTAGCTAGCGTTTACTTATATACATACTATTCTCATAAACGTCAATAAATGAGTATAAACACCGAAATTCTCAATTCAGGATAAATTCCAACAAAAGAAATTATTCAACAATAAAACATTATTTAAAAACAAAGGTCCACTCACAAATTAGGCCTAAGCCTGATGTCGGTCGGAGGTCTCCTCCGCTCGGGCCTCCTCACGTCCTGTTCCAAAACATAAATAAATCCTTAAATTAACCACCGACGCTCAAAGAAAATAGGCATAATTAAATATGAGCTTCTCTCGCTCAACCATGCCTCTCGCCTTAAATCTTTACTTCACCGCCAGCCATAAAGCTCCACAATTTTTCCGACATCCTCAAAAGCACCTTCTACCTCCTTAACCATAAATAATCCAATGACTAGATTTTTAACTTATTAATCCACCAAAAATACAAACTTTAACAATTTCCAAACCTATCCAAAACTCCTCCAAAAATTCTAAAACTCATTCCATTAAACTCATCATAAAAATCTCCACCAAAAACAATTTTTCAGCGGCGGCGCCGGCGGCGGCCGACGACCAGCTCCGACGACCTCCAATGCCCACCAAAATTTGACAGCACCTTCCTCTCAACCTCCTCTACAACATTCCTAACTAGCACAAACTCCAATTCTAAGCCTAACCATGTCAATCGAACGAAAATAACCATAAAAACCCTAGAATTTCCTTTACCGATTTCTCCTTACCTAGCTCGAGAGGGAGCAAATCCTTTGGAGGGATTGCAGCACGGGAGGAGGGCTTCCTTTTGAGCCAAGAATCGCCAACTATGGCGGCCAGATGAGGGAGTTCCGGCGAGAAAACCAAACCGGCAGTCGGGGCTTTCGGGATTGTTTTCTCCTTCACGGCGGCACTAGGGCGGTTGCCACCGGTCTAGAACGGAAGCTGGGTTGGAGGCCGATCGATTGGGACCGGTGCGGCGGTCTGGGGCGGCCGGACGGGCGGTCGGAAGTTTTCCGGGCGGAGGGAGAGGGAGAGAGAATCGGGAGGGAGGAGAGAGAAAGGAAAGTGGGAAGAAAAAATGTTGGGCTTGGCCCAACCGGTCCAACATCCCTAAATAAACCCACTTCAAAATTCAACACCTCAAAATAATACCCCAATAAAAATTACCTTTTACTAGCTAAAATTTACCATTTTTACCGTCGTCACATTTTCTTCTTTCGAATAAATCCTACAAAATAATTATACCCCACAACCTCTCTGGGGACCAATTAAATTATACACTTAATGACGAAGACGGTAAAACTCTTATTACCACAATGCTAGTAATTAAGGTAAAATTTAAGAGTCGGGGCGTGACAGGTGCCCCCTAGTGTCAGGCGGCGGAGCTTGCACGCGATGGCGCGTGACACTAAGAACGTTGGTAGGAGAAGGTGGCGCAGGTGGCAGAGGGTCCTATTAGTTGTGATATTGGGAGTAGAGTGCGCTTTGTCCTATCAGTTGGTACCTAGCTTTGGTTGTGGAAACTAATTGCTTGGAGTTGGTATAGGTTGTGACAGGTTAGTCACTTGATTTTTCAAAATTGGATTTTCTGATTTCGGATTTCAGACATCTTTTGCAGTTGGCATTTTTTGCCTTAATCATGTTAGACGTGAGGCCAATAAGGTGCCACATTCTCTTTGCCAGAGACGCCAAAGTAATGTTGTACTCTAATGATGTTTTTCATGTTATACCTATGTATGTGGAGATGTTACAATCTCATGATTGTATTGATTTTTAATCAATAAAGTTATTCATTCTCTTAAAAAAAAAGCCATTGAAGTTTTGAGATTATAGGCTTAGGATCTGGGACTTGGCTGCCAAACGAAACTACGGCCCGCCGATATCAGAGATTATGCATGTTATGAGAACATAATACAAACATTTAACATGTACAAAATGATGTCTTACAACATTTTGGACACAAAACTCCACCATCCAGAAAGAAACAAAATGGATAAGACCATGTCCACTAAGCTGATTAGAACCGCAAATAGCGATGAAAAAAAAAACTAGCTTCTTCAGCTCTTTGAAGCAAGTTCACATGAAAATAAAATTCATAACCAGAAACAATTCATAATTGAAAATTTCATGATCAACTTCTGTTTTTTTCTTTTCCCTGAAGAGAGACGGGTATATAGCTAACTACTATATTTCGAGCGTTTCATTTTAAGAAAAATATGAATTAGTTTGAAAATTGATGCGAATTAAGAAGTTAGAACTTAGAAACCAAATAGGCAAGAACTAAAGTAGTGACTACGGTCGATACAATGAATACATGCAATCTAAAGATTCATACATGCACTTTAGTTTGAGGATCGTTTGAGGTTTCGTAATCGTGATTTACACAAACGGTTCCGGTTGAATCGATTATGCTCGTTTAATGATTTAGGGCACCTTTACTAACTTGGAATGAAAATTATCATGAATCGGTATTAACAACAATCGGTATCAACAAGAATTAGTATGAGAATATTTCATATAATTCTATTGTTTACTTACCATAAGGAATCAAAACAGGAATAAAACTAATTACAATTGATGTTGTTTACTTACCATATGGAATCAGAATTAAAACTAGTTTGATTACTAAAATACCCCTACAAGAAATGAATTTAAAATACCCTTAAAATACAATATATATTTTTAGAGAAGGGTAATTTAGAAATATTATAATTATGTGAGGATATTTTGGGGAGAAAAAATTGATTCAATTACCTTGATTCTGATACCCGTCTCCCCCCTCGGGTATCGAATAGGTATCGAATACGAGGTTTCGTCAGGAATTGATTCCTGATAAGCAAGTGGGACTTACATCCATTCCAATACCTTGACATGTTAATAAACGCCGGAATTCACCAATTCCAGAATCAATTACATCACTCTCAATTCCATTCCAGGTTAGTAAACATACCCTTAATATAGTTTCGACACATTAACGATTACCAAATTTATTGAAAATTTGTAGAGATGATCATGTAATATATATCTAGATAGTTACCGGCTATGATAGAAAAATTTGACCGAAAATGAGCAGAATAAGGACCTTCGCATTTTAATTTCAAAGCAAAGCTTCAATATGAATAGAAACTCTGAGGATACATGAACACAAAATTATGAAGAAAAATAATATTATTAGCACGCGGATTTGATAGTGTTTATATACACAGACGCTAGTCTTAAAAGTAACTAGATTGAACTTGCAACAGCTCTAGTTGTGCCAGCAATTTTGCAGTTGCTGATTTCAATCTGGAGTCACCCTGCTGGGCTAGATCAATGAGCACCACCTGAGCAGATTCTCCATACTTGTCTCTCTGTTCCTCAACTCCAAATATCTTTTCCAATATCCACAGTGCTTTCTCTTGAGCTTTGATGCTCCCTGATTCCAGGACTTTTATAATCACCGGAATGCCTGACTTTTTGGCTATGTAATTGCTTCCGTTTTCCCAAATTTCATCATGCAAGAGAGTTGCAAGAGCACCGAGCACAGCTTCATCTGCTTCCCTCTCCTTACCTTCCAATATTTGGATCATAGGAGAGATGGCACCTGCCTTGACTAAACAAAATGTGCTTTTCACCAAGCAGTGGCCTCCATGAACTTCACAAAATGCATCTGCTGAAGGAGGAACACACGACCACCTTAATGCCCTCGACTTCTTTAGAGATGATGAATTCTGCGATAACTGAGCTAGTGAAGTTGCAGCCCTGGACTTGGCAACCGGTGATCCGCAGGAGAGTGACTTAACAAGCAAAGGAATCACCCCTTGTTCTGCTGAATACAGCTGTAATTTCTTATCAGAGGGATTTGTGAACCGGATAAACACCCCTGTGATGCTTTCTACCAACCAGCAAGTTGGTTCTGTTGATATTTCAGATCTTGAAGTCATAAGGGATACCAAAATGGGCAACAAATTCGCTCTCTTTAACATATCTGTAACCTTCTTATCACTAATGGGAAGATGGCCAAGTATGCCGACTGCAGCAGCTTTTTCACTGTCCATTGTTGAGGACAAGATAATATTGATAAGGATTTTGATATAGGTTTCTCCTAGTTGGTCTGTCAGCTCTTCTGGTAAATCTTTAGAGAGAGTGTAAAGCAGATTCAAGGCACTGCTCCTGATTTTAATGTTAGTTTCCGTAAGGAAAGGTAAGAGAAGCTGAAACGCACCAGTTTCCTTCATTCTTCTTCGAACTTTGGATGCTCTAGAGTGAGAGGCAATGCTGTTCAGTGCTTGCAAGAGGTGATTTTGGATTACCGGACTGGAAAGATTTAAGAGTGAAAGCATCTGCTGAGCTACATCTTGGTTAACCAGAATGGATTCTGACTGAGCAATCCTTGCGAGAATAGCTGATGCAGGCTCCCGAAGTGTCATAAGCACAGATGTTACAGAGAAGAGCAGCTGCAGTAGAGATGCTACGATGCCTGAACTGATCAGCCGTTGGATGTTTTCTGCCAGGTTAGACAGATTTTGCAAGGCACTTAAAGCAGATAACTTGGCTTCGAGCTTCCCTGTGCTAAACATTCCGACAAGGGGTTCAATTGCACCATCTTCTCCAAGGGATGCTCTACTTTGATCAGTGAGCTCCATCCTTGAGAGTGCAGTTGCCATCAGGATCTTACTCATGTCAGAACCTGCATACAAAGACATGGTATGAATTACCAACTGTCTGGAATCCAAAAGATTCTGATATAGTCAAATGTCTCAGCCTGATCTATATCTGCTGAGCCCCTTAGTTGTGCTAAATAGCTCAGCCGTATGATAACCTAAAGTACTGAATCTGTTAGTTCAGCTTTAACTGGTAAATATTGCTAAATGCTTAAAAATGAACCCGAGGCCATATCATTGACTGAGGTTATGCATAAAAACAATACTGAGTTCCTTTACCAATGATTAATTCAATAACAGAAAGATCACTCATTTTTTAATGTTATGGTATTGATAATTAGCTGTGGTCACACAATATTGCTATTAATTAAATTCAAAAGCTCATACGTAATCATGAAAAACACATGCATAAAACAAAAGAGACTCAAAAGCGAGAGTTAGGAAGCTGTGATTCACCTTCTTTGAGGTACTGCACTAGGGGCTTGAAGTAACCGGCTTCTGCCATATGAAGTGCATTTTGCGTGTTACTGGACAATGCTTTCAACAACTTCCCAGCATGACGTGAAGCAACAGCATCATCCCCATTTAGCAAGGCAACCAACATAACAATACACCCTTGAATGCGGCCAAGACGGCGCCTGACTGACTGAAGACCTGAAAGATCCAGCAACATCCCCACAGCTTCTCTCCTTTCCTCTTCATCTCGTACCAAAACTTTCACAAGCACAGACAAGAGCCCAACATCTGCCATCTTCTCCTGCACACTACTTTACAATATGAGATAGCTATTTCACATTAAAAATCTCATACTTTAAAACCAAGATTGATGGCAAGAAAAGAAAGATTACCTTGTTATCAGCATTATCTGAAGCAATAGTTCTCAATAACTGAACTATACTCAACCGATTGCCTGAATTACTTGTACATAACCGATTAAACAGAATCGGAATAACACCCTCGTCATTAATCCATTCACTGCTAACCCTTTTATCACCAATCAATTCATTCAATTCCAAAAGAGCATACTTGAGTTGTTCATCATCACCACACTTCAACTGCAAAGCAACATCATCAATACCAAAACAAACCCTTTTCTCCTCTTGTATTTCCTCTTCAATCTCCAGCTCACTCACAACCCCAGAATCATAACTAGTACTTGGAAATGAACTCATATCAAACCTGGTACTCATCAAATCCTTGTGCAATACCCCAATCTTGTCCTTCAAGTCTGTAGACACTTCTAGACTAGCCAAGAGCACTAGGCCTAATGACCTCCCAAGATCATGAACCACTTCCTCAATTTGTTTACTAAATGATTTGGTCTCAGGGTTTTTGACTAAACCCTTGGTTCGCTTAAGCTCCAACCCAAGAGACTCCACAGCTTTCTTCAATGGTGGGTGGTCCTTAAACATAACGTTGTCCCTTAAATCATCAAGAATTGGGTCAAACTTCCCAACTAGGACTTCAACTTCATTAAGCACTTCTCTTTGGGTTTCAGAATTCTGAGCCAGAGAAGCGACTTCATGAACCAACTCTTTTAGCTCTGACACCAGTTCTGTAAAACCCAAGCTCTCCATATGTTTCATTGTAAATAAACACGGAAGCTTTTAAGAAACCAAGACAGAGAAGTATATGTATATATATATGTGCAAGAAACAGAGGAGAGGAACATACAAGGAAAAGAACAAAGAAACTAAAGGAACCTGTTGGGCAAAACCAAAGCTATGGCATCGTATGAAATCAAAAGGCCAAACCCAAAGAGAAAGCAAAAGACTTTAACAAATAGACTGATATACATTCTTAGCCGTCTTGACGGGAAACGAAGGTAAACAAGTGAAAGAAAAGAAGGATTGGATTGTACTTGGGAGTTTGCAGGTTGGATTGTTGTGAAGAGGTATCAAAAGGGTCAGTGTCAGTCTGCTTTGACTCAGTAAATTATAATCACTATGTGCAAGAATAATATCTTCTTCTTCGTCTTCCATTTTGAAGGAGTCAAAGAGTTTGGCTCTTCAATGTCGTCCAAAAAAAGAGTGGCCATTAATTCTCTGTCTGCAAGCTTTTGGCTCCATTCTGTGTCTGTTTTCCATTTGCTTGCTTTGCTAGTTTGGATCATTACTTTAAGAGAAATTCGTCTGAATGGTATACGAACTTTTGCTCCTTATAAACTTTGGTATATTAAGTTTTGAAAATATCATAACGGTATCTCATGTTTCTATCCCGACCTAAGATTGGTATATATATCCATTAAGATGACCAATTTACCCTTAAATTCTCTTTTTTTCTTAGTTTTTTTTTTATTTGTTTTCATATTTAAGAAATATTAATTAGAAGAGGTTTTAGAATTTGATGATTTGAATTGGCCTTTATAAACTTGAAGAAGATTGAAGAGGGGAAACATACAGAAGTTTAATCCTTGTTGTTTTCGCTGACACTCAAGGATCTTGTTGTTGTCGTTGACATTCAAGGATGATTGAGATTAATTTTTTTCTACGTTTCTAAAAATATAAAAAGCCAAAAAAAGAAAATTGGAATATGAAAACAAAGAAGAAAATCGAAGAAAAAAAAAAGAATTTAAGGGTAAATTTGTCATCTTTTTTATCTGAGGGTAAACTAGTAATCTTAATATTTATATATACCAATCTTAAATCAGGATGGAAACATGAGATACCAATCTGATATTTTTAAAACTTCATGTACCAAAATTTATAAGGAGCAAAAGTTTCTATACCATTCAAACGAATTTCTCTTACTTTAATGAATTCTCAATCTGCCGGAGATGATTAATCTAAGTGGGTCAACTGCACATGTTTGGCTGCGTTGATAGCTCTTTAATATTTCTGAGTTTTCAATGGGAATGATCCAAATATCAACTTGTTGAAGAATTTTGGGGACTACAATTGAGTTACTTTTGGTTCGATTGTCTTGAATGCATTCCAGAAGGTGCAGTACTATGTCTCGGTGCATTTTCCAAAAAGTATTTTTTAAGGATACATCATCTCGTATCAAATTTACCCTCCTAACACTGGAAGCATCCTAATTTCTTCATGGATTAACATTGAGACTTTTTTTTTTTTTTTTTTGAAAATGATTCATCGAGACAGTTTAGCTACAACATGAGTACTGGTTACCAATACTAGCACTACATAACGTAAGATTGCCATTGTGTTGCAATATGCAAGAAACACAGAAGTGAAGGCCTGAAGGGCTTGTTGTATTCATATATAACTTATGGAAAGTGTGAGAAGACATGGCTGCTTCAAAATGATTTGTAGCTTTCAAATTGAATCATAGAACTTGATCATTTCAGTATCTGAATTGAATAATTCTATAGTACTATGCTAGTTTAACATAAGAGAAGTCGTATGTATTGGAATTATTTTTCTTATTTCAGTTTTAGAAACAAAAAAGGCTCATCAGAATCGTTCTACCTTACATTAGTTTCATAACGGAGGTGGTAGGCCTTTGATTTCACATGTGGCCACTAAAATCCTAAAAACGAGTATAGCTTTCTAACTAGTCAGAAATTCAAACTACATTCATTCACATAAATGCAGGAAGTTAATCAATCAACAGACAATTCTAATCTATATACATCCACAATTAGCAGTCTCGTTATGGTGTCATCTCTCCTGGCTCCTGCAAAACCACTCGATCCAACATAAATATGCTAAGAAGAAGGAAACACAGAAAACATGGCTTCTCATTTCTTCCTTGCCCATTTCGCATCAATCTCAGACAAATCAATCTCTTGACAACGTACGATTCCAGCTGCCCCTCCATAGCACAACCATCTCTCACTACCCTTGTTCATGTTCCATCTCACTCTATGCATTGCTACTAGATTGGAAGGAAAAACTTCATACTCCGTCCCATTTTTCTCTCTCTGTGTATTAATCAGCTCTTCATCTCTGCATACCGGTTCTTGTTCATCCTCTGTAATTTTCTTACTAGACTTAGATTTCTGTTTTACAATGCTTTTAAGAGATGTACTCCTTTCTCCAATTTCTTCTTCCTGAGTATTAAATGGCTCTTGATCCATGCATACTAAAACTTGGTTATCCCCAGATGAGCGTGGTTTGCTTCTAAGAGATGCTGCTTCTTTCCCAGATTCTAATTCCATACCCGGATCATCACCATAACAAAGAGCTGCAGCAAGAGCCAATTTTATGAATGTTGTCACAGAAAGAAATAATATATATGGAGTTTAAAGGGAATGTCTGGGCTCATGTCACTAACAAGTAACAAAGCTTACCTAGAACTTTATCTCCTGATGTAGTTGCCATCTTATCATGTTCTCTCTTCACCTTGTTTGGCTCAGCTTTACGAGATGTTTTCAATGGGAAAGGATTATTTGGTACTGGGGTTTTTATGGTTATGACAGAGTCCTCTTCAATCACTGACATGCACAGAAAATGTGGGGCCCGGTTTAGTGAAGCATCTTTCTCCACAGCTTTGGACGTAAGCTGAGCATCAAGACATCAACATTAGAGACATAAACAGCATGTAGTTCTTGTGTATCTGTCCAAATAAGTCTATCATTTATGGAGGCCTCGAGTTACGATAGCTTGCTTGATTCATTGTTAATGTGACTTACTATTACAATCCAAGGAAATATCATGATTCATGACCACATCAATGGACAAAGCTCCAATCATATATTTCGAATGCATCCCTACTCTATATTTCGAATGCCTATTTGGTGATACTGTATATCTAGAAATCAAATTTTCTAATTGGTCAATGAAAAGTAACGTCAAAAGCTCATCAACAATCAATTGAAGAAAAAGAAGTCTGATATAGTGATATCAGTAACGAAAGTAAAAACTCACCTGGAAGCGCAGAACAGTTCCATCTGCACCACAATATGCAACCATACCTACAATTTCACAGTGGAGTTTTCATTCGGTGTATATTTAAAAGCATGGTCTGAGATGTGTTAAACACGTATTATGTAGATTTAAGGTCATAATTTATACAGGTGACTGGAATATCAATCGAAAGAGGAAACTTCGTAATTCACAGTTTCAGAAACGAAGTAATGATGCGAGGGACAAACTTTTGTTTAACACCTCAGGAATGAGAGCAAGCAAGTCCAGCTTTGGATTTCCTTTTCGTGCCATATGCCCTTAGACTTGACTTTACCCTCAATATATATGGCACGCTTGACTAATATAATACAAAGTTCAAGGAATTGGCATTCTTATAGTGTAAAGCGCAAGATGAATCAGTCCAACCTAGGGAGATGCAGAACAGAGGAGCACACGGTACATCATAAGACCAATGAGGGGGGTTAGCAGGTAATGTTTCCATGCGGTTTAGGATTCAGACCCCCTCATGAGACATACCTAGCTACTTGCTAGATTTTTCTGTCTCCTGCAGATTTTAGGCTTTGGCAAGACTCCAATTGGTTAAGGAGATTTTTGGGAATTCAAAAACAGAACCACACTCTAGTGCAGATACACAGTAATGTTATGTGAAGCAGTAGTCAAGAGACTCAAGCCCTTAAATACTATAACCTATCCAGATACTATTCTACTTCATTTTCCTTTTCTTTAATTTGGGAAAATAAAAACTGAGGTGCTTTTGTTTCGAGGTGGAAAAATCTACTAGGTAGTGTTTCACTCTTAGAGTCGACTCTTTCAACTGATCTTAGCACCAGGAGTAAGATGGTAAAGCCATTTTCCATTAGGTATTACTTAATGTGAAATCTGACACAAACCAATTTATGAGCACACATGTTTGGTTAGCATCACATCAAATCACTAACAAGTCAAACCTGTTAGTCTTGATGCTTGAACACTCCAGATAGCAAAAGGCAAACAACCAAGATTGTGCAGGCCCTGCTGTTTTGTTCCAGCAAAGGGTTTCCCTGTCGCAGGGGCATCAGAGGCAACCTTCGTCAAGCTGAGAAGCCTCATTGTTCCGTCATCAAAGGAGAGCAGAACACACCTGAAAAATAAACACAAACTTTCACTCAAGATGACACACACACACACACAAACCAACAATGCCAACACTAAGATCACAGATACCTTGGATCTGAAAGCCAATCCAGACTATATATGAACCTTGGTATATGATCGATGTCCCACAAGGGACGGAACGGATCACTGCAACACCAAAAGTTATAGTTCTTAATATGGCCCATTGTTTAGAAATATCAAAACAAACGAGGAATGACTTATTTATCAGTGAAGCATATGACAATGTTTCTACATGAAAAAAAATATATATATATATATATGAACAAACAAAGAAACACACACTAAGAAAATTGAGGTACTTTTCTCACCTTAACTTTCATTTGAACCCAATTAAGCATGGTCAGCATAATCTAAATTATTTTGGTAACAATCTTGAGATATTTTAACGTGAAACATCTTCTAACTTGAGTTATGCATGTACCCAAGCCCTAGTATTGTAAGCTAACGGTAAACGAGCAGCATGTAGAAAAAAATGGAAGTGAAAACAAACCAGAATACTTACCGTAGGTCCCAAAATTTTAGGCCTCCATGTCCAGCAGTAGCTATAACAATTGCACCATCTGAATTGCTGAAAGTTACAAAAAGTTGCTAAATGAATTAGAACAGTAATAAATCATGCTCTTAATGAATGAGAACATTAATAATACAAATATGAAGGTGTCAAAGTCATACATTTGACTGCATAATGATATGTCCCCCAATCTGAAAATCGGAGTATAATGGACCGCTGATAGGAAGAAAAACAAATTTGAGTTTTAGCATAGCTAACCTTTCAACTGGGGCCCAAGAGAGTGCCCTAATAGGATTTGTATCTGCACTGAAACAAAGTAAAGGTCTTGTATCTGCAAAAGAAGAAAGCTGCCTTCTTATTTACTTGTATATCATTTCCAAGTCATCTATATTTTCTTTGTTTTCATATTCCATAAAAGAAAGGAAACAGGTGCCACATTAGCATTACCTTGAGATGCATTACTAGCTGAAAACTTCCACATAGCGACCTGAATTAATGATAGACTTCCTTCAGCTATGATACCACAAACAAAAATAAAAACAAAATAATAGGGAAAAAAAATTCTTCTAACTTAGTGGGCTGAAGCAGATAAAGTCATAAAACTAGGAGATCACAAAGAAAATAGATAGACCTAAAGTGTTCTAGGAAACTGCAATAAAAACTGTTGAACATTGAGTCTGTATCTTTCTAATGAAACCCATTCGACATATATCTTTATTGGAAACTGTACAAAAGCATGATAAATATTGAAGCACAACATTTAATAACAATGACAAGGAGCAGGAAGAGTTACAGTTCCATCATGGCATCCAGCCATTAAGTAATCGTGAGGTGGTGAAGCTGACCATTCCACAGTAAGAGGGATGCTGTTCAACAAAACAAAGGACTTTTTAATTGAACAATGAAAGATCAAAAGTACATTACGTGGTAAGAAGAGAGACCAGTGCAATGACAATTCAACAAGATTATGCAGCTAAATTCAGCCTAAAAAGATGTCCATTATATAATGCCTCTGGCTCTGGGAACCACTTTTCATTATGTTCTGGTAGCTCTAGTATGATATTAGAAACTTGTGAACTATGCTTTTAATTGCAGGTCGATCCTTTTTTTCCATTCAGTATGCTTCCAAATTATTGTCAAACCGTAGAATGTATCCAGTAATCCTGTGTACCTTTTTTTGTCACCAGACTTCAACATTGAGCATCTAAATAATGGTGCTAGTTTCACAAAGCGAGGATCAGTCCCCTCTCCAGATGAAGAAGAATAAATAACTTCAATTGCACGAGGAACAGGAACCTCCCACCTGCAGTTCACCAGTTCAAGATAAGTATCATCAGATAGCAGAACAAAAACAATTGTCAGCATAGCAGCTTGAAGTGTTAACCCCACAAACTATGAATATCCACCACATTTTATATGTATAACATACTTCATCATGCAATATATTTGTAATAAGTATTCCAGATTTACTATATCCTGATAATAAGTACTGTAGCTTTTTATCCTCCCAGATCCCATGCTCTATATATCACAATCCACTATTCAACCGTCTAATTCACAGTACCATTTCCTTATTCAAATAGAAAAAAGAACAATGTCTATAAGTATGTTCCACGTATTATTTTACGGCAACCCTGAGTTTTGGCTTTCACTTTGAACTTTGAAGCATTGACTGTAAAAGAAATTTGAAACTTGGTTCAGTACCCCAATGCTTACCTAGTTAAACCACCCCCCCCCCCCCCCCCCATGTCAACCACTGCATACACTTACCAAACAAACCACTAACCACAACTCATTTGATTACCAATTCAGATTACCTCTAAGAAAAGAAATAGACTGCAAAATCATCTAAGAAGATAATTTGAGACATGAGCCAAACAGTCTAAAGAAAGAATTGATAAAGGAACCTATGTTCTTGAAAACAAAGACAATCATGTCTGAAGAAATATGAATATGTCTTACACTTCCAGAGACCCGTTCCCTAACAAAACAGCAAGATAGCCCAATCGATGCTTGCATCTGGAATCATGTTCATTAAGAGGACGCCATTTCACATCCCAAGCAACCTTTCCATGGTGAGCTAGGCAGAATATGATTCTTGGCACTGCTACATCCTTTGGAACTGAACAACTGGTTGAGCCATTTTGAGCATAACCATTATTGGTAACGTTATTATTTGGTTTCCATCCAGAACTTTCTTTTTTTCCATCATGAGCTTCTTGTACATCATGTGCAGGAACACAAACCATAGCATGCAACTCTGAAGTTCCGTTAAGACATTGGACAGCAAGAGCCTCCGCATAATGGCTGCTCCCATCCAAGTTATCAACAGAATCTTTTATTAGCTTCTCTCCAGGTTTCCCTCTAGAAATCTTTGCTCGAGTCTTTCTGTACCTTTTTCTTTTCTTACCACTATCATCTGGTACCTCAACTACTTGAGTACTTTCAGGAGCGCAATCCATGCCATCCAACTCCCCTGATTCCACTAGATATTGATCATCAAGAGCCTCACCGGTATTGCTGCCCCCATCCAAGTTGTGAACAGATTCTTCTATTGGCGTCTTTCCATGTATTTCTCCAGGCCTCTTTGATCGAGTCTGCTTGTAATTTGTTTCTGCTTGAGCATTTGCCAGAAGAGAATCTGTAGAATGCAACTCCAGTGATTCCTTTTGGTATTCAATAGCAAGAACCTCAAAATTATTGTTGCTACCCCAATCAAAATTGTCAACAGGCTCCTTTATTGGCTTCTTTCTGGGTCTTCCCCTGCTCTTTGGTTGAGTCT
The DNA here is from genome assembly GCA_009720345.1 of Fragaria iinumae. Lineage (NCBI taxonomy): Eukaryota > Viridiplantae > Streptophyta > Magnoliopsida > Rosales > Rosaceae > Fragaria > Fragaria iinumae. The sequence continues at coordinate 3,049,828 of CM019123.1, forward strand.
GTCTGAAACTCGATAGTTTTTTGTCATGATCTTGTACATCATTTCCTTGAGTAGTTGCAGGAACACAACCCGTAGAATGCAACTCGGATGATTCATTTGGAAAATCAATAGCAAGAACCTCAACACAATTGGTTGTCCCATCCAAGTTGTCAACACATTCTTCTATTGATTTCTTTCTGGGTCTTCCTCTAGGCCTCTTTGGTTCAGTTGATTTTTTTTCCTTGGCCTCTTTGTCAATAGATTCTTCTATTGGCTTCTTTTTAGGTCTTCCTCCAGGCCTTTTTGGCTCAGTTAGCTTTTCTTCTGTGGCCTTTATGCCAACAGATTCTTCTATTGGCTTCTTTATGGGTCTTCCTAAAAGCCTTATTTGTTCAGTTATAGATGCACTCCTTTTAGTTCCTCCTTTTGGTTTCTCTCCTATAGGAACACCTTCATCATCTACACTAGCATTTAGAAGACACCATATCTGAATGGCACCTCTGCCAGTAAGCGGCTCACCTAACTTGTGATAAGAAGATCCTGGGGGATGGGCAGCTACGGCAATAAACTGAAAAGTGGGAGGCAGATAATTTTGTCATAAAACCATGGAAAACTTCTCAAACTAGAACCCAAGAACAAATTTCACAGATCTTATGCAAAATAACAAAAACAGTCATTTAAATGTTTCAACTATATTGCTAAAAGCAAATGCCTCATAATATATGAGGATTGAGGAAGAAAAAACAAATATCAGCTCCACTAATAATCATGATAGAAGCTGTAGAACATAGTTTCTAGATATTTATTAATTAACGAAAATCAACAGTAATCCAACTTACAGACCCAAGGAAAAAGATAAAAGAAAATACCTAACCGTTCAGAAGAGGACGTCCGCACAGCCCTTAAAGTGCGGACGTCCCTCTGTTCTCCACCGTCCGGCGCCGACGACGCCTTTTCTTCTTGCCGGAGGACTGCAGACCTTGATACTGAGCTTGATCGGTCTTGAAGTTTTCAGTGAGGTTGCTGCCCAGAGCTCCGATCCCGATCTCTCTGACCTTCTTCTTCATGGTTATGCTGTCCCGGATGTCTCTGCTGTCCTCTGGCAAGAAGAAAAGGTGTCGTCGGCGCCGGACGGTGGAGAACGTAGGGACGTCCGCACTTTAAGGGCTGTGCGGACGTCCTCTTCTGAACGGCCCTACACACACACACACACACACACACATTGATCTTCCACATGAATGTTGAATACATTTTCTACAAACTTTTAGTATTCATTACTTTAATTTCTTTTTCTTTTTCTCAGATTCATTATGTAAATCTTAAGCAAACATACTGGCAATGCCAATAATAATGAGGCGCTGTACATTCTCAAGGAATCTGGTGAGTCGATTGTGGAAAATTTCATGGGCGACATATATAAGAGAACTACAATTTGGAATATGACTCATGATAATATAAACTAAATCAAAAGCCATAGCTACAAGCACAATAAGGAAAGGAATAAAAAATCACATACCTCACATTTGGCAGGACAGTCATGACTTTCATGAACTCTAGGACACCAATCCAATGAACAAACAGGCCCTCCAACATACATCACAAAGTCTTGGCTGCAGGAAAGCATAGAATAAACATTTCAAGGCACATATCAACATATTTCAATGCATAAATTCTTAAACATATCTCATAGCATAAGTTTGAGATATCTTTATAAATTTCATGCGTCACAATAATCCACATTAAAGAACCAAAAATAATAATGAACTTCATTGAGTTCAGAGAGAAATAACTAAAATCATTACTGTAGCCCTTATGATAAGCTCAATTCAAGTACCTCAACTCTGGAAAGGATGTGTCCCACTCCTCATTCTGCATCAACAAGTAAATCAATCTAGTTAGATCATATGAGCCATTCTAACACTACATTCTAAAAATGTGAATAGCCCAGGATACTAAAGCCACAAAGATGAAACCTGTGGAACAGATGCAGAGGAAAACTGCCGCAAGTTTATCCCACTGATAACATCCTCCTCATTCGGGCTTCCTGCTTCGCAAGAGAATCGAACATCCCTGGGTTCATACTTAAAATCTGCCCACTCCCTTCAACAATCACACTCAACTCCATAAGCTCTTCACAATCATTGGGTTTATAAACACAATCAAATTTTGATTCTTAACAATGTGTGTTAGTACATCGTAGAACATCGGTCATACTCGCCTAAGAAGACACATATTGCCGCATAAAATGGGCTTGGGCCTTAACTAAGCCCAAGAAACCTACACTATCCCTTGAGGGCATAATGGTAATACACTCTCTAATAAGGGCAAAGTGGTATTTTTAGGGTGCATCCACCCTATCTCTATAAATACCCCTCTCCACCCATCATTTGGGGACACTCCATCTCCACCCTATTCACACCTTATTTCTACTCACATATGGCTGACTTAGGCATCGGAGGGTCGAAGGCCGGTAAACCCGGTCTTCCCTCTGACGCTCTTTATTCATGATTGACAGGTTATGGGTCTTGAAGATGGTGTTCCCGCATTCTGTGTGATTCATCCCCTCAGGGATCACACCGAAACAATGTGATTACAGAAATTCAACAAAGAAATGAAGAGAGACTGTTCTTAATGTTTACCTGAGGAAAGTGGTGGACGATTGTAAGCGTTGAAGCTCGGTCTCCGGCAGCGGCTCATCTTCGACTTCGCCACAGAGCTCGGAAATCTTGTGCATGACTCTGAAGTGATTCTCCACTGAGTCATCAAACATGGAAACACTAACCCTAAGAGGGCCATTTCTCGAGTTCTCCGGCTCAACAGGAACAGGCTCCGGCTCAATTTGAACCGGCTCCGCCCGTTCTGGTTCGATTTGAACAGGCTCCGTTGCTTGGCTTGGTCTCTTGGCCAACTTGGTTTTCCTGCACTTGCGACCCAACAGAACCCCAAGGGGAGGCTCCACTCCCTCTTCATTCATATCTCCCTCTCTTCTTCTTTGACAAGTATAGCTTTTACTCTATTTGTTTCAGGATCCGGGTTCAAACCCTACTCCGGTTTGGTTACGGGATCAGTTAGAGGTTGAACCCTACACGCCGCCTCAAAAATCTTCGAATTGAGACTACTAACTAAACAAAACATGGAGATTGAAGCAAAAGGAATATTTTTCATACCTGGGAGTCAAACCAATTCAGTCGGAATTGGCTGGAATCGTCCACAATCGCCACCTGCAAGGAGGAACCTCAATCCGCCTTCCAACTGTAAGGAATGTGTTTAGGAGGAAGAGAGCTTCCAGAAATGGCCACCATCAAGCTCTGGGCTCGCCGGAAACATAGTCCAATCTTCTGTACCTAATTCATCAAAGCACATAAGGAATTCCCAGAGACAAAGTTCCTTACATCCTGATACCCAGCAATACCAATCCAGTATCAAATTACTAGAATAAAAAATAATAAATATTGCATGACAAATCTGAAGGAACTAAAAAAAAATATATCTAAATCAAATACCCAGATAACATATTCATGGTCTTCGTTCTCAGAGCAAAACACAATCCTGATCTTAGTTCATGATTTTGATTACCCATATTTATGATATTCGCCAATAGTAATTTATATTTATCATAGACCCAGAGACCCAGATAACTTATTATATGCTACAACTCATATCCGTAAAACAAAGAGCAAAATTATTCTCAAAATTCATTAAAATCAAAGAAATTGAAAATGAAATAGATACAAAACTAACCCTATATCAAATTGCCAAGCAGCCTTGCTTGATTGAGGCTTAGATGTCGAACCTGGATGAGAGGCGTGGTGATGCCATTACTAGATACACTCTCACACTGCTGACCATTTCTACAGGAGCCAAGTTAAAGCTAAACACAGTCCAAACATTTGTGAATTCGAAGGCCTCTGCTTTACCATTCAAAACTCTATTTTGGACTATACTCAAAAGGAGGGTTCTTTATACTGAATGAAGAGTGTTTTTCCTTTGGCCTAATTCGATCAAAGGGTTTTTCATTTGGACTGATCAAACACATCTAATTCGGCTTCTTGTTGCGGTCTATGACCAATATCTGACACAGACCGGGCAACATCAAACACATCAGAAAATGGGTTCTTTGTTGCATGACTGTAAGTGTCCTGAAAATGCAATTTGAGGCACAGTTTAAATGTTATTCAATGATCTGATGAAAAGGGTAAACAGAAAATCAGTTGCAGATTGAACCTTGCCACAATTTTCAATACAAATCAAGGATAAATGAAAAGGGTAAGCAGCAAAAGTGAGAACCTTGTGAGGCTGAGCAAGTGGTCTTGGTCTTGGTCTTGGGCTTGTTGGAGACCTGATGATGATGATGAAGATAAAGATAAGAGAGGCCAAGAGTAGTGCAAAGGAGCAAGCTTTCAAGGCATTGGAAGGCGGCAGAGTCCATGTGTAAAACAATATGCCACTGTGAGCTCTGTGTCTGCGATTTCAGGATTGACTTGGAATTTGACATCTTTGAACCGACCGGTCAAAAATTAATAAACATACTGTACTTTATTATTAAAAGAGTTTTTTTCACCAACAGTCCCTCAACTCTGGTGCACCTACCAATGTGATACCCCAACTCTTAATCGTACCAATGTGATACCCAGACTCTAGTATTACTATCATCGAAGTACTTCCGTCCGTTTTTTTCAACCTCCCCGTTATCTTTATGACGTGGCAAATACGTGGGGCCCACAAGGAGGGGTAAACATGAAATTTTACCAAAGCAAACCTAATCTGGTCTTCTGATTATCTGGCCCTCATATATATAGATCTTCCATTATGTTTCTGGGCCGTTTTGCACTTTTGCTAGCATATCAGAGTGGAGACAGAGGAAAAGTCTCCAAAAAAGTCAGAATATTTCAACTTTCTTCAAATCGAATCTCGAATAGTTGATAGCATCTTCGATGGCGAAGATGTGGAGAATGTTTAGGGAATATGGTCAGCCACCCAAAAGTAAGTTTTCTTTACTAGTAGTGAAACGACAATCCCACAAAATCACACACTTGAACCTGGGTTTTGACATGGGGAATTCCTTGACATGGTGTGCGAATGGTGTGAAAAACAAATTGGGTTAGTACGTGGAGTTGGAGTTGATAATAAAGAATGAAGCATAATTGCATAAAGCCAAATAGATTTCTGTGTTTGTCATTTTATATTGATCTTGTTTGGACTTTAGTTTGAAGAAGAGGGGAATTGGAATATAACGGTGGTTTTTAAATACAAACCCAGAAGCTTTGAATCTGTCATTCATTCTTTTTCATCAGATCAGATCTGTTCAACTTGTAAGAGTTTTAATATTTTACTTTATCTAGCATACACATATATATATATATATATATATATATATATATATATATATATATATATAACACACATATACATATATTGATAATTGTGTGATTGTTCATATTGGTTGAAACATATGAAGCTAGCATTACTCGTATAGTTTCACATTTTAATATTTGACATTGTTTAGTTTGATTATATACACATCTGAATGATTGTTTTTGTTTTCTTTCAGTTTCAGATGATCAATACATATTGGAGATTCATCACGGTGGTTATTTTGACAAGCAGTTAGATGGAAGTAAGAAATATAAAGTGGCTAGGTTTAGCAAGACGGCAGGGAAGATCTACTTGGACGGATTAGATCCTGAACTCATGTCTTTCATTGAATTAAACAACATTGCTTATGATTTGGGGTACAGGGAGAAGCCTATTTCTTATCACTTCAAGCTTCCAAGGACAACATGTAATGAAGGGTGGATTCCAATTAAAAACGATGCAGATGCATTGGAAATGGTTAAGTTGATTCCACCAAAGAGCAAACAGATAAGTTTGTACATTACAGGTGGTGGTAGGAGGAAAATAAGGGAGGCTGAATTGGATGATTTAAGGCCAGTAGACCCTGATCATGAAAATCCTCTCAATACTATGTCTGCAGCAGAAAAAGAGAGAATGTTTGAGGAAGCTAATTTGCATGCAAAACAGTTAAATACATGTGCAGTGGGAGTTGATGAGGATGGTGGCCCAGATTTGATTGAGCTTGAAGATGGAGCTACAGAGGTAGGTGAAGGAGTTAATATGGGTGAAGTTGATATGGTTGGTGGAGACTCAAGTGGTATAAATGCAGACCAAATTGCAACTCAGTCCACATTTGCTGATCTAAGTGATATCATACCCGATATTTTTGCCTCACAAACAAGTGTCTTTGAAAGAGATGTGGGTCAAAGTGAGAATAGTTCTCAGTTGCAGGGGCAAAGGGGTCATAGTACTGTGCAACAGCCAGTACCTAAAACGTATTTGGCAAGGAGAATTGATATTTCTGCTACTGCAGCATTGAACAAAAAACTTGCGTTGATTCAGAAAAGGCAGAGAGAAGAGGCTCTTGAGAAGGATAGAGAAGCTTGGGAGAAGAGTGAATATGAAGCTGCTAAGAAGAGGCAGAGAGAAGCTTGTGCAGGTGACAGTGAGATGTTAGAGAGACTAGAGAGGGAGGAGGGTGAGAAAAAAGCAAGTGAAGAGGCTAAGAAAAAAACAAGTGAAGAGGCTGAGAAAAGAGAATGGGAGATTGCTGATGAGAGATATAGAGAGGCATTTGCTGCTAGGGAGGAGTTGGCTGCTAAATTCAAGGAAAAATCTGATGCAAGTAAACTAGCGAAAAGGCCTCAGGATAAGGGTAAAAGGTCTGTGGAAGCTCAGAAGGTTAACAAAAGTGGGAGAAAGCCTGCAGAGAAAAGATATAAAACAAGGGGTAAGCGTAGCAAGCAAGTAGAGGTTGTAGTTGATGATGATGAATCTGATGAGGGTTCAGATTTTTATGTTGACTCAGACTACGATCTTGACAATGATGAGTTTGATGATTTTGAGTTCGAGAAAAATGTCACCAATCCGAAAGTTATTGAAGAGTTTGAAGATATGGGTTTCAGAGGATATTGTTCTGATGAAGCAGGAGATTCTGATGAGCTTCAAGATCTAAATGGGAGTGAAACGGAAGAGGATGAGAATGGTAATCCACTTCCCAAAAAACTCAAGAAAGGAGTAAAGATAATTCCTTGGATCAGATCAGTGGACCTCAAAAATCCTAAATTTAAGTTAGGTCATGCATTCCCAAATTCAAAATATTTGAAAGAAGGTGTAAGAGAGTATGGCATCAAAAATCAACTTGGCTTGTGGTTTAAAAAAAATTCGAAAAACAAAGTTCAAGTCTCTTGTCAATGGGAATGCCCATTCAACTTGTATGCAAGCACAGAGAAAGATGCGGGTGATACCATGATCATCAGGACTCTCAACAATGATCATTCATGCTCACCGGTGGATTCAAGCCAATGGTTGACTTATAACAGGTTTCTAACTCCTCTGATTGATGTGCTTAAAGATAGAGTAGTCTCATTTTTCAATTGTTTTCAATGCAACATTAGTGTAAAAAATTCAATTGTTTTTTTTTTTTTGTTTCTTTTGACAGAATTGCACAAGAGATTGCTGATGACCTATTGGTTGATGAGGATTGGTCTAGGAAGGGAATACACAACAATATACAGAAAAAGTTTAATCTGGTGGTGGGGGTGCAGACAATCAGTAGAGCGAAAAGAAAAGCAAAGAGAATGAATGAAGGGCACTACATTGATCAATATAACAATCTTGCGTCTTACAGACAAGAGATATTAAGAAGCAATCCAGGCTCTACTATTGAGATCAAGACAATGATGGATGGTGCAATTAGAAGATTCCACAGAATGTATATATGTTTTGCAGCTTGTAAGGAAGGTTGGAAGATGGGATGCAGGCCTCTCATTTGTTTGGATGGGTGTCACATAAAAGGACACCATCCAGGGCAAATTCTGACCGCAGTGGGGATAGATACGAACAATGGGATGTACCCAATTGCTTATGCTGTTGTAGAGGTGGAGAACCAAGACACTTGGACCTGGTTCCTTGAATATCTTAAGTGGGATTTGGAGATTGAATGGGATAACGGCTATACATTCATGACAGACAAACAAAAAGGGCTAGGAAATGCTATTGCAAGTATGTTTCTTTACTTTCAGCTATTAATTCCATTACAATGTGATTCTTTATTCACTAACAATATCTTAATGGGATTTTGTAGATTTGTTTCCAAATGCTGAGCATAGGCATTGTGTAAGGCATCTCTATAATAATTTCAAAGCCAAGCATCCAGGAGAAGGGCTAAAACAAATGGTATGGAATGCAGCAAGATCAAGCACAGTTGTGTGGTACAAAAGACACATGGCAGATCTAAAAGACTTGAGTGAGCAAGCTTGGACCTGGTTTCAAGACAAAAATCCAGCTCAGTGGTCAAGGGCTTACTTCAGAGAGGACTCGAGGTGTGATATCCTCTTAAACAATTTATGTGAGTCTTATAATGCTTCATTAGTGCTAGCTAGGGATAAGCCGATTGTGACAATGTTGGAAAAGATCAGAATGGATATGATGGTAAGAATGGCTAATAGAAGGGTTGCTTGTGAGAAGTGGAAGGACATAGTTGGTCCTAGGATCAAGAAAATAATTGACAAGATTGGGCAGAGGGCGTCATGCTATAAAGCACATAGATCTGGGGATTACATATTTCAGATCACTAGAGGCGGAGAGATGGGCAGTGTTCATGCAGTTGACTTGGGGCAACATCAGTGCACATGTAAAAGGTGGCAACTAAGTGGGATACCATGTGTCCATGCCATTTGCGCGATAAGATTCAAGAACCATGAGGCATCACTCTACTGTGACGATTATCTCATGTCTTCAACTTATTTGCGAGCCTACAATCCAATGATCTATCCAATTGCGGGGCAGGATGATTGGGAGCCAGTGGATTTCCCCATCGCACCTCCTCCTTATAAGGTGCAACCAGGTAGGCCTAAGATGCAAAGGCACAAGGAACCAGGGGAGATGAAAGAGAAGAAAGCACCACCTGCTCCTAAAGATGGGAAACTTCCAAGAACTGGAATCAAGATGTCATGTGGAATATGTGGCCAGCAAGGACATAACAAATTAGGCTGTCCAATTACCAAGGCAGCAAAGGCAGCTGCAACTGTAAGTACTTTAGACTAAGTTTAAGTCACATCTCATTTCACAACATTATTTCGATCACTAACTCATGTCAAAATATTAACAGGGAGAAGGAACCTCAACAGGAACAAGTACTGCTAACAAAAAGCAAAGAAACCCTAAGGTATGTGGTTTATGAAAAACTCTGAAAACTCTATACCATTGATTCTGAGAAAATTCTGAGAAAATATTTCTTTATTATTTGTTAAAAAATTAATGTGAGAATTAAGTGATGATAGGATCGAATTAACCACTCTTATTATACTATTGCTGATTTCTTTGTAGGCCAGAAGACCACCTCTTCCACAGGGGGCTGCTAGTTTGAGGAACCAAATCATAAGGTCAAGAAAGACATGGAAGAAGGTCAAAGAATCTATGGAACGAAATGCTGGTTTTAGTGCTGTTGCATCATCTTCACAAACAAGACAGCAAGCTGCCACTCAAAGTGGTCAAAATGTTGTTGCAAGAGGCTCACAGAATGAAGCATCCCATCCTCTGCAACCAAGCCAAGGTTCTTCAGAGTGGGCAGGACTTTGAATCGTAGCTTGACTTATTTTGATTGCAGCACTTATAACGATTTCACCTGTTATTTTGGCTTTTGGTTAAGGTTGTGTATTAAGTGCTGCATAACATATTATGCATCATGGAACAGTATTTATGTTGATCTGCCATGATTTTTGCTTGTAAGAACTAATGGTACTTAAACATGTATTTGAATTTCGTTAAGTTATGTGTTTCTATATTCTTATGAGATTGTGGAAATGAGATGTTCCATATAAATTTCTATATTTATTCTGTTAGTTTAACAAGTGCTAGGGTAAAAATAGAAAATGAGATTGATCTAGGTTTTATCAGATTGTGGTCGACTGGTTGGCGGTAGTTCTTTAGTTTAGATAAGAGACGCAAATTAAGGAGTAGGGAGGGAAAATTGGCGCCAAAATTGGAATTGTTGGGTGTCTTTCTCAAGGTAAAGGGCGGGAAAAACATTGCTCCTCTCAGATGGGGTTAATTTTGTCTTTTAACCCTCTTTGTGGGCCTCACGTACTTGCCACGTCACCAAGATGACGGAGAAGTTGAAAAAAACTGACGGAGGTACTTCAATGATAGCAATACTAGAGTCTGGGTATCACATTGGTACGATTAAGAGTTGAGGTATCACATTGGTAGGTACACCAGAGTTGAGGGACTGTTGGTGAAAAAAAACTCTTATTAAAATTACATTCCCATATAGATCATCATCTCATCTCTTTCTCTCTTAATCCTCTTCTCAAACAGCTTTTCCAGTCTTGGTTTGGGGACGCTCTTAGATCAACAGAGCATAGGAATCAAAGTTCATTATACCTTTCAAAGTATCAATCTTTTTTCACCTTGCCTCCACCTTTTAACTTTTAACCTTTACTCTTCCCAATCGCATAGGTAAATAAAACCCAAACGGCGTCGTACGATGCCCCTCGGAGAATAAAGAGAAAAAAAAAAAAAAAAAAAAAAACTTTAGTTCTGTCAAAACCTAGGACTACTACTCTCTCTCTGTCTCTGGCCTCGACGGTGACGCCGTAATTGGTAAGTCGAATTTCTGGGTCTTCACTTTTCATTTCTTTCAATCGAATTTCTGGGCTTGCTCTCGTCCTTGTTTGAAGAACTGTATTCAATACATTGCCATTGAATCCTGTTTTTTTGGCTAATACTCTACATGGGTTTTGGTTTATAATCGTTATTGTTATATGGTGGAGCCAAGTGCTTTGCATTTTCAATTACAGTGGAGATGCGCTTATTGGAGTTGGATTCTACTTTGGTTGTTAGTTACATAGCTTCTGGTTTGAGTACAGTACTTAGGTTTTGAAATTAAGAATATAAGAACTTAAAATTCCAGTTAGGGAGAGATTAAACAAGAACATGGAGAGTTAATATTGTCTTTCTCATATTTGCAAGTTCCCAGTTCTTGGCATGTAGGTGTTTCTGGTTTCTTATTGGATTCTGTATCTGGTTTTGTGGGAGTTTATTTCTTTGGCTTGTTGGACTAGTGTAAATTTGTGTTTCTGTTGAGAGTTGTGCGGCTGGTTGTGTTTATCTGCTAGATATTCATCTGATTTCGATTGTAATCTCTTTGCATGGTGTTATAGGCATTGAGTTGGAGCAGCAGTAATGACAACCAGAATATGTGTTGCAATTCGATCTTTTGACAAACACCCCTTGGGACTTCCGGCTTGCACGCGGAGGGTTCGGTTGCCTGACACACGAGTGTTATATACTGTGCTACGATCCCCTCATGTTGATAAGAAGTCCAGAGAGCAGTTTCATATGATAACCAAAAAGCAACTTCTGGTCATAGACACAAAAGCAAATGAGTTGCAGAAGAAGTTCTTTTGGTTGAAACGCCAGCGTATACTTGGAGCTCAGTATGAAATTATATTCAATACCAAGACCCGTTTGGATAAGGGAAAGCTCCAGGCTTTGCTTAATAAGGAAACTAAAACGACTCCTGCAGCAGAATTGGGGTAAGATGTTCTTTAATACTTCCAGTCACCTTACGTTTTCCATTTAACTAGAATGTGATTTTGAATTGTATACAGTGTGATATGTATTCGTACAGTCATGGTTGCTTTCTTAACAATTTTGTCAGCAAGTTGACTCATTGAATGTTAAATTTGAAGGCTATAATCTGTTAATCTTTTCTTGGTTAGAGTTGATGGCACTTAAAAATCTCAAAATTATTTACTGATAGGGTGATTGGCCATTCATTAGTCATTGTACTGCTTGGTTTTACGTAAGGTTTATATATTTCAAAATTGAGCTAGCTATGAAACATACTTCAGAACTGATTGGCTTCAAGTTACATTAGCCATTGTACTGATCGGTTTCATGTACGGTATATATTTCAAAAGTGAGTCAAAAAGATAGCTTTCTTTCAGAACTGATGAAATAAACTTGGTTTATGTCCTGTAGTGAGGGCTTTGAAGGACCAACCTGATTTTCACTCATGTTTAACTGGAAGAATCAGCTACCCTGTCTTGAACCATCTGCTTATTTGTCCTTAATTTTACCAATAAATAGAGATAGATTGGACCATAATGGTCATCCGCCCTGTGTTTTTTTTTTCTTTTTTTTGTCTTTTCTGGGTGTAACCATATATGTTGTGTCTGAATCTTAGTTGATCAATATCCATTTGTCATATCAATTACTGTTGTTATCTGTGTGATACATTTGAAGATACAATGCATTCAATTGAATAATTTAGTGGGCATTTCATCCGTACTTTTTAATTGTTGATATATCATGAACTCATATTTAATTGTCATGTATAGATATGCATCTAGTTAAGTTGGAGACTTGAAAATGCATGTGGTCAACTCAAAAATGAAATTAAATTTACCGGTTCTGCATCACTGATACAATGCCTAGAATAGAGGACACAAACAAGATTTTTAAACAATGATTGTGACATGTTTTCTTTACTGTGTATCTGTGTGCATCTCCAGGTTGAAGTCCATAATTTCCAGTTGAAAAGGTGTCTCTTTGTACACACCATCAAATGTGTAGAAGTTGACGGCAATGGTCAGATTTATCATTGGAGAAGTCCTCAGTTTGCCTCATACATCTAATGATGATACCAAAGGATTTCAGTCATTTCATGAGAATTTAGTTGCAAGGAACGTTAATTATTATATGTTTGTAGAACTTAGTGAATGGGTGGTTAGTTTTTATGTAAAACAACTTTTTTTGCTTCCATGAAATAAGGTAAGAGCATCTTTAGCAATGCTAGCCATATTTGAGTTAAATTTTCATCAAATTAGCTAAAATGTTATTTTGGCTAGCCACTTTAGAAATGTGTATGCATCAATGCTCTCTATTTTTGCTAGCATTACATTAATATTATTGTTCAAATAAAGATTAAATAGTTTAAATGTATTTATAAATCACCTAAAACATCTTAAAAAGAATGTAATAAATTATAGCTAGTCTTATTTGAGTTATCTCGCTAGCCAAATATAACTAGCGAGATAGTTAAAAGTTATAATAGCTCAAGTTTGGCTAGTCTGTTGGAGCTCCTAAAACATCTAAAAAAGCTAAACACGCTCTCTAAAATTGCTAAGGAGTTAAAGTATAGAGTTTGCTAAAGATGCTCTAAGCATCAGCATTGCAATAGCCTTTGTCAGCAAGACCGTTCGAATGATGTTAAATTAATTGTCAACTATGTGGTCATACTAAAGTTAGTAAGAAAGAGATAAACAAATCGTGTGATTGAATTGATTGTGAATTTACGATGCTCATCCTATAGTTGATTACATATTATTTACCAAGTTTGTGTAAGAAGAAAGTGCATAGTGTAGTTTTAAATCTTGACAAAACAGATCGAATCAAATACCGAAATCTCAGAGGTCATTTGTGGGTTGTTTTTCTTTGGTTCTTCAGGCAGAGTGTACTGGCCTAAGTCTAGGTTTTCTTTGGTTCACAGGGTGTCAGGGTCTCAATTCTTAGTCATGCTTTTCAAAAAAAAAAAAAAAAAAAAAAAAAGTCTTAATCATGATGCTTCTATACGGAGGTCCTTTGAGGTTGAAGGCTTTGTATGCAACATTTGAGACATCTGATAGTTTTATAACTTACATTTGTTCGACTGTACATTTGAATCCCAAATCCCAAACTAATCTTCTTTGTAATTTAGTCCTGACAAGCCGTTGAACAACCTTGTACGATTTAGGGTTTTTGGAAAGATGTTTGCTTTATACACAAGTTGGGGAGGTCTTATCAAAACTCTTATATTTATTTTTACTTCAAGTTGAAAACCCTAAAACTCAGTTATTATTACTAACAACAACAACAACAACAACAAAGCAAAGGTATTTGGATCGTTTTGACATGGTTTTAGCTATTACCATACTTCTGAAACTCCCACTCGTTGTTGTCCAAGGTATTGGAAAAAGTGTGGCTTAGATAGGAGCCATTTGGAATCTCACATCGGAAACGTGAAAGAGTCATCCTTAGGTTATAAGGAATGGTACCACACACACTAATGTCGAGGCCTTTTGTGTAAAACCCCATACTCGTTTCTCCACAGGGTGGCTAAAGTGGGGGGAGTATCGGCATTATTGGACCCGTGTGTGTGGGACCCTCGGGGCCTCTCAGTCGCTTCCGCATAACAAGTGGTATCAGGGCCCAGGTGACGCTTGAGACTGTTGGAAAAGTGTGGCTTAGATAGGAGCCATTTGGAATCTCACATCGGAAATGTGAAAGAGTCATCCTTGGGTTATAAGGAATGGTACCACACACACTAATGTCGAGGCCTTTTGTGTAAAACCCCATACCCGTTTCTCCACTGGGTGGCTAAAGTGGGGGGAGTATCGGCATTATTGGGCCCGTGTGCTTGGGACCCTCGGGGCCTCTCGGTCGCTTCCACATAACAAGTGGTAATAGAGCCCAGGCGACGCTTGGGACTTGGTGTCTCATACGATCGAGTTGCAATTTAGTGGAGCTCCCGTTTAGATTGGGATCACAAGATTCAGATGGTTGTGATCGAGGTTGAGCTATTGGAATTTGGATCGTGAGACAGTCTGAGATGGCTCGAATCACATCAGGTGGAGATTGTTGGAAAAGTGTGGCTTAGATAGGAGTCATTTGGAATCCCACATCGAAAACGTGAAAGAGTCATCCTTGGGTTATAAGGAATGGTACCACACACACTAACGTCGAGGCCTTTTGTGTAAAACCCCATACCCGTTTCTCCACTGGGTGGCTAAAGTGGGGGGAGTATCGGCATTATTGGACCCGTGTGTGTGGGACCCTCGGGGCCTCTCGGTCGCTTCCGCATAACACAAGGGACAGACCTGACGATTCTTGAGCCATCGGCTAATGCAGTGGAAATGGAAGGCATGGTTGCAACTTCCCCAAGCCACCTTGCACTCGTCGCTCGTCACACTTAGCTGGTTGGCTTGGCATTCTATGCACAGCTCCATTATATGGTTCCTGCAGATGGCGCAGTTCTCCACCACAATATCCCACGCCCACATACTCACTGCGCTCCACTTCTTCATTTCAAATCGCTTGTCGGTCTTCTTCTTCGAAGGACCAACACCTGCACCTGCAAAACCACCGATCACGTCCACCATCGTCACGTCAGAGTCAGTTGTCATTGATTAATTTCTAGTAAGAAGGAGATCGACTTGCACGTCTTGGAATGAAGATGCAATACTAAGGTGTGGCAAGGGGTCTTATATATAGATCAGGCGCTCACTCATGATCGAATCCTATTTAGGATACAAGTCCTAGAATGTCTCTGTAGAATCTTCTTTTTAATCACACTCCTAATTGCAGGGGTGGCCCTGGCCGTCGCCTAGAGCCCCCAATTCACAAGGGTCTTCGAAAAAAAAAAGCCCAATATCAATATATAATTATATATTAAAAAAAAAAAGTAGTAGTGTTATATATATATACAAGAGAACGACAACAGATGGTTGGTTCTTTGCAAACTAATCCTAAATCCTCGATTCTTTGCGGCTGCATGCGCGTGGGTGACTGGATGGGTAAGTGGTCCTCTTCTTCATCTTCTACAATAACTCTGTTCCTTGTTTGATTATTATTATTGTTATTTTCTTTAGTTCTTTGTCTTCATCTATGTCTTGTCCTCAATTAGATTATTGATGAACATCAATTTCTTTTTCTCTACTATTGAATTTGGGAATTGGGCAAGATTGAAAGAGCAATTCGATTCAACTATTGAATTTAACTCGTGGGTAATTCTTCATAGCAATTTACAAACTCTTTCCAATAATCTTTATTGTTTTTTCTTAGTTTGAGTGATCACTAATGTTTTAGCAATTGACATAATGATATGCAACTGTGTGTTGTTGTGTTTATATTCAGTTTGCTAATTGCTACTGAACTGATCAGCAATATGCTATGAATCATGTTTAGTTCTCATGTTTTATTTTATGGAGTATCAATTTGGCGCTGTCTTTTTATCTAATTTTGGTTTCTCCAATCATCAGTTTCCAGAAGTATTGTTGTATTGGTATAAACATACTAAAGTGTTAAACTATTATATTTTGCAGAAAGATGGCTCCAATAAGAAAGTATCTTTCTGGTGCTAAAAAAAGAAGAGAGAAAGAAAAGAGAGATGCATTAGTTAAGCTTCAGGCTGGTTCTTTGAGTAAGTACTTCAACATAACTAATAAGCAAGCACATACTTCAGCTGATACGGTTGTACCAGAGAATGAGAATGAAATTCAGAGTGGGAGTGAGAATGAGAATGAGAATGATGTTGTTGTTGAAGGATATGATCAGTTAATGAGGGAAACTGAAAATGCAAAACCAAGTCAAGGTCTGAATGCTCATGAAAATGATGACCTTAATCAGCCCGTAAATGATAATGGTTCAGAGGAACAAAATCTTCCATTGAATGAGGAAGAAGAAACTATTGCATGTTGAAGATGATGAAAAAAAAGATTTAAATGGAAAGACTTTTGAGTTGAAAGAGGTCCCAAGAGAGAGATAGATTTTACCTATCCGGTTGATGACAAAGGAAGACATTTCAGTGCTATACACTATTTTCGTATCTTTCCCAATGGTGAGAGAAAGAAAAATTACGATTGTAGAGAGAAATAAAAATTACGATTTTATTAAAAGGTAGGGAGCCCCATTTTTGTTCTTCTCCTAGAGCCCCCAAAAACTCAGGGCTGGCCCTGCCTAATTGTAGGCTTTTTTTAATTGGTTGTTATCCTAGAATATCTCTATTTGGTTGTTAGATGATAAAGTTTATATGCCTTTTGAGCGAAATTATATCTATCAAATATACATTTATGAGCACAAGGATCAAATTTGTATGTGTTGGGGTGTACATTAGTGGCATATGCAAGACAACCAAAATCTTGAATATGAGAATATTGAGAGGCGAGAGCACGTTGAAGTATTGTTTTAAATGGAGATTATGTAGTTTGGGGCAGATACTGATAGTGTTCTTACCGCATGTTATCTAGTAAACCACCCACATGTACACCTCTTTTACATTGTTTCTGCTAAAATAAAAGGTTCATATTATTAGATGATGCCGGCCGGAAATATAGCTAGAGATTACAAACACCAAGGGCATGTTTACTTACAAGGAATGAAATATAGATCTGTGGGAATGATTACGGGATAAAGGAATTCTTGTGTTTACTTGCTTATAGCGGAATGAGAATCGTTGTGGGTCCTACCCGGAATTGATTCCTTAATAACTCGGATTTGTAATACCAAAGGAGGAGGTGGGTTTAGGAATGATACCGACATGAATGAACTTTTTGTACCCAAAATATCCTCACATAATTTCAATAACCACTACGCCAGATAATGCATCACACGACGGGGAAAAAACGTCGTCTGTTAAAGGTCAAATCTGTTGTTAATCCAATCGCTGTCTGATCAACATGTCACACAACGGTTAAAAAGAGCTTGTCTGACTAACTGACACACAACGCTACAATAAAAACCATTGTGTGATTCTCGACAGATATCATCGACAGCTGCCGACACATGTCGAGCTGCTTCTCGGTAGCTGTCGACATATGTTGATGAATTATGCCGAGAATCACACAATGGTTTTTTGTATAATATTGTTGTGTGATTCTCGACATATATTATCGACAGATGTCGACACATGCCGAGCTGCTTCTCGTCAGCTGTCAATGAAATCTGCCGAGAATCACACAACATGTTTTCCAATAAAAACCGTTGTGTGATTGTCAAGTCACACAATGGTTTCCTTTCAAGAGTTGTTGTGTGAATATCGATAGATTTCATCGACATACGTCGAGATCATTCCGCATTGCAGTCGGCAACATCTGTCGACACACACAATAGTTTTCTTGCTGTAAACTATTATGTGAAGTTATCTTCATATAACGAGTTTTTAAGTTTCATGGTTGTCTGATTGTTAAATAGTACACAGAGTTTTTATTAGTAGGCATTGTGTGATCAATACTCACACAACGTGGCAATGCAAGAGATTAGTTGTAGGATCATATAGTCATACAACGTTGGATTGTCATTAACATGTTGTATGCTGAATTCCACTAATTTACCAAATGAAAAGCATATACTACATTCAAACAAAAATATGCTAAGACACATCCAAACCATTGTATTAACCTTAATAGGGATAATCAAAAGTTGATACATCCATATATTGGATCCTCCAAGATCATGAAAGCTAATAAGCCGAAGTGGCATGTGTTCACTAAACAAACCAAAATTGAAGTGGCATGTGTTCACTAAACAAACCAAAACTAACATGATTGATCTCGTATTTTGGCAATTAAATGGTAAAGAATAATACTTCGGAGAAACCTTAACCTTCTGGATTCACCAGCCCTTCCCAGCACCAGCTGACCCACCATTCTTAACATGAGTAATCTATATAATCTGCAAGCCATTAATGAAAGAAAAAATGAAGATACATCTTCACTGTGTTGGCACTTCAAGTTCACAATTAATAGATTGAGAATACATAATTATGCATAAGCAACTATACACTCACAGCATGCAAAATTGACTACAAACCGAAGTTCTAAAGATCATTGATTAATAACGACGTCAAAGCTCTACACTGAGTCCTTAACCATTAACAAGATTTCGAGTACATGATACTTCCAAAAATATAGTCCTCAGCCACTTGAGTTTAAAAGAGTTGACATGATAAAAAGGTATTTGTTAACAAAACTATAGCCATAAAGAAAGATCAAATAGGAGAATTACCTTCATGATTTTCACCTTTGAAGTTATGTCATATATGAAATGCTCATTTTCTGCATGAGCAGCTTTCATAGGAGGGTGATGACTAACCTAAAAAGAATATTTAAGTTACCGGAGTCCTTGGCATATATCTACTAATATTGAAACAGGAAAAAAGATATCCAAAGAAACAAAAACTCACGAACAACTAGGATAGACTGAGAAGCAAGCAAAATAAAGTTGCATCTATAATCTCTGGATTATGATCACCAACAGATATATTGTAGTGCCCTGATACTTGTAGAATTGCATTAAAGAAATGAACCTTAATGAAATGGTAACAAGCAATACTATCCAAGAGCAGCAGCAGAGCAACTGAAGCTCAAAGTAACCTGAAGTATCTTCTCTCTAGCTATTGGCATATGCCAAGTTCACCTTAAGTGCCAGGCCGTAACTGCAAAGAGAATTAGAAGGATTAGTAATTATAACTATGCTTTGATAATGACATCAAGGTTTTCATTTCTTTTTTTTCTTTTCCTCAAATGACATATGACGACTGCAGTAATAAAAATACAGCCATATGAATACTTATAGTTGGCGTCCATGTAAACTCATTATTGCAAGGGCTGCAGAAGTTCGATCAAGGTAATCAACAAATCCATATGATAACTGCAACAATAATGACACAACCACATCAGGGAAAAAAAAATTATGGGGAGAACCAATTCTAAATTTAAAGCATTTCTAATTTATTTGAAGCAGTTGAAAATGATCCAATAAGTTGAAACCTCTAATAACAAAAATGCATCATGTCTCCATTATCAAATTCTAAGATCCATATTAGCACTTTTAAAATGTATAGATCATTTGCATATAGCCACCAATTGGAAAGCAGTAATTTTCTACTGATTTATGTGTCACAAATTTCATATTTAGATGAGGGGAGGGAGGAAGGGCCATGGTCCAGTAAGGAAACACTTTAGAGATATAATAAGACTTTTAAGGAGGCAAGGCTGCAACTAACATGACAAGAAGGGTTTTAAACAAGATAAACAACAAAGATACTCGAAGGCTAACTTATATCAAAAACTAAAACATCCAAATCAAGGGTACTGTTTATCAAGAACAAGTTGATAACTCTGCATCCATATCATCATCACGAAAAGGAATTAAGGTTCTAGAGAAGTATATCAATAAGCACTCAGTAAAAATCTGAAACCCAGAAATTCCAGTTTTTTTTTTTGAGTCTGCTACTGTTTTTGGCAAGCTAATTATCATACCAAATGGTAACCAAAACCTGTGAAATTTAACACACATAAAGATGGATATACAAGGTTTACAAAGCTACTTTCGGATTTCAAAACAAAGGCCTGCGCTGAAAGAAATCATGCCTCAAAGTAGGCAAGAAAATCAACTTTTCTGCAGAGTTCTGGAAATTTACAGCAGGAATAAAACTTGGTTCTTGGAGCTTTAATTTGACTTTTGAAGTAGCAAACCAAGTTCTAAAGCTTCAGAATGGAAAGGAACAGATTTCCAGAACATTAGAACGATTTTAAACAAAACCAACGGTTGAAACAAAAGGATCCAAAATTTGATTTGGACACCCAAACTCAAGAACCATGTTCTTGAGCTTCAACCATAACGATTCCAAACAATAACATCCTTTTCGAATTCGATTTTGCTGTCTAAACAAGTTTGAGAATTCGAAATTACTAACTATAAACAAACAAAAGAACCATACTAAACTCAAAACAAGGAAACAAGCATCATAGCAATCCATAAACAAAACAATGAAACTGAAATTGAAATTGCTAGAGGATGGAATGAGTTTTACCTTAGAAAATCGAAGTAAAAAGGTTTCCTCTCTCACTCCACAACTCTCCCAAAATCTGTCCTCTCCAGAAACTCTGTACTAGTTTTTTCGAAGGTTCTGCTGCTCTGCATTCCGAAGCCTCCAGAGCTGCTCTGCAGCCTCACTCCATAGCTCCACCAAAGCTGCTCCTCCTCAATACCAATAACCCATCAATTACCAACAACACTAAACATGTAAAACCAGAAACCTTAAGGCCAGAAGCCATCTCACCTAATGATGTTGAAGTCCCAACTCGAAGAACACATCAACCTTACCCCATTGCCGAAACGCAGTTCTGCCATCCAAGACCTCCAAAACTCTCACGTGCTGACGCTCGCTTCGGGTCTAAAACGAAGCTCCTCCTCCTGGAGAACGAAAGGGATCCGCTAGAAAAGTCGAAACCCAGAAAAGAAGAGGAAAGTAAGCTCGAATCCAAACTTGGAATCAAGGCTAAGAGAAATTGGAATTGGAGAGAAAAGAAAATGATTACCTTGAAGAATCAAATGCAAGGCCGGAGAGTCGCCGACAACGACGTTGCAGACGAACCCAGAAAAGAAGAAGACAAGAGGGATTAGATCCCAAACAGAAAAACAAAGCTCAAGGGAGCTTGAAATCAAAAAAAGAGATGGGTTTACCTTTGAGAAGCTTGAGCTCCCCGGAGAAGAGAGGATTTGGCCAGAAATCGGAATTGGGGTTAGGGTTTGGATTTTCGATCTGAGAAAGGGGATGGTTGGATGTCGATTTTGTGGGTACGGGGAGGTAGAGGAGAGAGAGGAGAGTTGAGTGCTGGTCTCCGATCAGCCAGCGACGGACGGACGACGGCGAAGGTACGCCTGGAAAGGGAGCGGCGAGTGAGAAAGAGAGAAAGAGAGAAAGAGTGAAGGAGAGAAGAGAGAAAGAGCGGTGAGTGTATGTGTGTTGAAAGTGTGCGCGCGCGATGCTTTTGAGCGATACCGTTTTTTTGTGTGCAAGTGTCCACGTGTTTTAGGTTTTTGAGTCAAGTGTTTCCCAGATCATACAACATAACTCTAAATTTTGGTTGTCTGAGAAATGACATCCTTAAATTGCAAGAGCGGGAGATTTCCCGCTGTTACATTTCAGCCTTAATTTTTTCCCTATCCATTTTACAAATCAGACAACGTAAATTGTATATTTTGTTGTCTGAGAAGAAATGACATCCTTAAATTGCAAGAGCGGGAGATTTCCCGCTGCTACATCTCAGTCTTAATTTTTCCCTATCCATTTTACAAATCAGACAACCTAAATTGCATATTTTGTGTTGTCTGAGAAGAAAGAAAATAGAGACATTCACTTAATAATCGTGAAGGCGGAAAATTTACGGCTACTTTTCATTCTAACGAGTCACTCTTTAAAATAACTCTAGTTTTCACTCACACAACGCATAAAAGCACTAAGAGTTGTCTAAATATGGGAGGCTCATCATACAAAAACACGTCGAAATGCAATACTCTAAACATTTTTTTTCTGATTTTGTCGACACTTGTATAATCATATGGTTATTATACATAAACTCATACAAGAAGTGGTGTCAATTATATCATGATGGTTTGGCTCCCCATAGTGAAATTAAGTAAGTGTAATTAGAGTTGACCGTGTCGATCGACACTCATATAATACCAAAAATTGATGACATTTCTACCACAGTCATGCTTCAATATCGTAAACATGTCTATACGGTTTGATTTTCAAAATTTCATTTCCTCAATGGTGTCTCTCTAGATAAACACACGTTTATATAATATGTACTACACATGTTATGTCACATTATGTGCCACATAGTAAACATGTTATATCTCATTAGTAGGTTGATTGTGATATAGATGTTTAGGATTAAAATCATGAAAATTCGACCGTTTGATATAATTATGATAGTGAAGTATAGCAGTGTAACAAAATTCACAAATTTTCGGAAACGTTTGGGTATCGATCAACTCGGTCAACCATAAATCCAACAATTTTAATTTTACGTCACACATCAGTATTAAAAAAGAACCGTTGTGGCACTACAATAGGAAATTTATTAGGGTTTTTTAGGGTTTAGGGTATTTTAGGGGTTAGAGGTTATGAAATATACAACGTAATATTGAAACAATTGTGTGATATACCTTCACACAACATTTCTTAGTTGATTGTTGTGGGATGAATAACTTAAAGTAGTATCGCCAAATGTAAGAGAAGGGTTTCATCATGACACGAAAATACATTATACAACCAAAACTAAAAAGTCGTTGTGTGATTGTTGAAAATACTATACTCTCACACAACAGGTTTGAGTGTTCCGTTGTTACATCAAAACCACCAAGGCCATCCTTCACAAAAAATTTAGGTTTTCAGAGGATGTAAGAGCAATTTTAAAAGAATTAAATTCAGTTTACCCCCTTGTGGTTTGGAGGTGACTTCATGTTAGTCCCTACACTTTTATTTTCATCAGTTTACCCCTTGAACTCTTCAATTTCTGTCTACCGTGCCCAAATTCTCATATTCCGTTTGAATTGACCTTTAATTATCAGCAGTTAAGGTCCGATTTGGACATATAAGGTCCGATTTGCCCAAATTCTAGATACTGGCCTCACAGTTAAGGTTAAAATTATCAGCAGTTAACGTCCGATTTGGACAAAATATAGAACATTTGGTCACCCTTGAGGAAAATTCAAAAGTTTGAGGGGTAAACTGATGAAATTGAAAGTATAGGGATTAACATGAAGTTACTCCCAAACTTCATGGGGGTAAACTGAATTTAATTCATTTTAAAACTAGAAGTCTGCAACCTGACATGAGAGATACATCATACAACAGATGTATACAAAGTATTGTGTGATAGTTTAAATTGTATATATTCACACAACATTTATTTGTTTCACTGTTGTGTAAGAACACCCAGTTATATGTCAAACTAGAGTGGGGTTAGAAGCAAAATGGGCCTCATTTTTATCTTCATTCAGACAACAAAATATTGTCCAAAGTGTTGTACGAGTTTAAGGAAAAAAAAACTGGAATGATCTCAGACTATCCACACAACGGCTGAAAGTTTCTGAACGTTGTATGAAACATTTTTAAAATTTGTACAACTCTGCTATTGTGCACCGTTGTGTGAAAAGTGTCGTTTGTTGCACTTATTGGCGTAGTGAACCTCAAATTACCCAACCCCTTGAATATATATTTTTTATTGTCATTAGAACATCAGAACATTGAAAAGAAAATTATGAACACGATAGGCTTGTATAGAAGCTGTGTTCATACTTTTGGTGATTGATGATCGGTTGTATCGAATCACCAGGGTTTCAAACATATATATTTGTTCCTAGATTTGAGGTCTCATGTAGGAAAGTAAGAATCAAAACTATATCTTCTACATATGAATGCTGGTTCTGCAACCAATAACACCCTCAACTCTTTTAATTATACGTACTCACTACATTCACAATATTTGATAGTTAGAGTGATCAAATAAGCATGTAGAAGTACCATGAAACAGTAATGTGGTTATAGAGATGCACTTACAAGTTGGTGCTTAATCTTATAAAAAAAATAAAAAATAAATAAACGTACTTTTTTGTTTGTCAACAAAAGAAATACTTGACGGACTTTTTTTAAGGGTAGTTTAGTAACCAAATTACTTTTAATATAAATTTTATATGGTAAGTAAATAACATCAATCATACTTAATTCCATTCATGTTCTAATTTCATGTGGTAAGTAAACAGTTCAATAGAATTGAAATCTTCACATACTATTCCATTATGTCTCTCATTCCTTCCTTTTTCCATTATTCCTGATAAAATCCATTCTAAGTAAGTAAACGTGCCCCAAAATATGAGAGTATAACGGGTAAACAATCATACTCATATATCGACACAACTTGCATATTGCAAGCTTAATACAAACTATACATAACCTCGCCCTCTAAGGCGCATTACACCTAAACCTCTCACCTGTCACAACACGTCATTGTATCACAAATAAAAGGTATAGAAGCAACTCAGAAGACTAATGAAGTTATCCTAACAAGTATTAGGCCAGGAAACAGAAAACAAAAAAAAAGAAACAAAAAAGTTAAACTAAAGCTAACTCCAATCCCGTGGGAGTGGAAATAACAGCTACCTCAACTTCCTTCTTCAATTGTTCGAGAAGACTTCTTCTTTTCTACGGGATCATTCTTCCATGCTCCAGTAGTTTCATATGGCATCTTGTTCTTGCTACCTACTGGATGTCCTCTCCTTCTCTTTAGGCTTTCCTTGAGAGACTGCAAAAGAAGCAAACACATAGTGGCAACATCAATATTATGTCTTCCCTCATCAATGTACTCCGGAATGATGGGCTCCCTTGCCCTCATATGGTCACAGATTGAGCACGACAATCTGGTCGTGGCTCTTCTCTTTTTGTTGGCAAGGAAACTGCCTATTCCTACTTCTAGGTTTGAAGTAGTGGATTAGTTTTTTTGTATTATTTATGTTGTTTGGTTGGGCTTTTTGGCTATTGGGCTGTGTCCCTCAATGAAGTTGATTCATTTCCAAAAAAAAAAAAAAGACGAGGCCGCTTTCAAGAGATGCAGTGTCCCTCAATCCTCTTCCTTCTTTTCCCTGTAATTGGAGAACGATGCTAATGTTCTTCTCAATTACAATTTATTTTTTATTTTTCTGGGGTAGGAAGGAATTCCCAACAAAGGATCGGAACTTGACGTAAAGGATGCGAAAGTTGGAGTTACTCCATAAGGAATTTGTGGTCTAAGATTGTTGTTAGAGCACCCTGTTGACTCGTTGGAGTCACTATATTGGCAAGAAAGGCGGCTGTCACCGAACCTAGAGGCAGATTTGTGGTCGTTGCTGCCGAAGCATCCCCTTCCAGCGGCTTACCGAAACACAGAAGTCCAACATGGGTGATGAACACGGCAGTCCAAAGATCTTATTATACTTGAATTAGATGACTTTCTCAACCTCCACATCCTCGTGAGTGAACAATCGTTCCATCAAGAGAGGCTTTCCAAATTCGATCTCGACCTTAATCTTCATATATAATCTGATTCTTCCAAGCTAGGAACCCGATACTATTCCTTCACCACTTCCCACCATGCGCATCAAATGTTCAAACAAGATCAGAGGAACTTTGAGCAAGATGATGCAATAGGAGGATTTCACCAGAGGTACCCCATCAACGTACACTATCAACTCCATCATATTCAGCTAGGGCCATAGACACACGGTTGAAGCCCCAAAGGGATCCATGCCAAACCTTAGTTCGTTCATCTAGATCAAAGAATCTGAAAAGAACTCATCCTCCATCAGCTGGTTTAACTCATAAATTGTCATTGAGATTCCATGAGATCTCTTGTTTTAATCCTGGGCAGTGAGCAGTTTGCCAACCAAGAATATCTCTGCTTGTCAGTCCTTTTTCCATCTGTTAGAATTTGAGCCTTTACTTTGTATTTTGAATAAAATATGATCAAGATCGATCAGATCAAGATCAATTTGTTGTAGCAAATGAGGCAGAAGAAAACATAGATGAACTTGAAGCAAAACGTAGCAGCCTCTTTTCTTACTTATGGAATTCTTAAGGTTACACAGCTAACTTAACCCTTATATAGGGTGCAAAATAACATACAAAATATCTTAATAAACTACATTATAATTGTACTTTAGATACAAATATCTATACAAATATCTTAATAATCTAGATCATAAACAGTAAGGCAAGTGGTAGAAATATCTCATTGTCGTAGAGTCTCCAGCAAATTCGCACTTCAGCTTCCCCACATTTAAGTATTTCTTGCTACTTCCTAGTACGTTGACTAAGGAAAGCATTAACTTCAACACCATCGACAGTCTTAGGTTCACCTCCTATTCCCCTCACACGCAAAAGCGAGAGAGGATGCAAGTCTTGTAGCCATGGCATCAATTACCCCCATCTCAGTAGGTGGAGTCGCTCGTCGTTTCTCTTGCAAGAAATCCATAGCCCTAGGGTTTAGAGAAAACGACAATTTTTGATTTGATTTTGTTTCCATATATCATCCATACTTCTTTTAATTTGCACGAACAATCACCTCTTGAAATTCTTTTACTAAAACTTCTCAATTATAGTAATTTAATTTACTTGTTTTGGTTGTTTATAATTTGTTACTAATCATTGGGCATCTTCAACATTCAACCTAAAACTTAAACCCAAATTTAAATTTCAGTACCTAAACCTATTATTATTCAAATAGGTTTTGCATCTATAACCCATAGAACCTAAATTTAAACATATTTTAATAATTTATAATTTATAATTTATAATTTATAATTTATATTATTATTAAATCAATTTATTCCTCATACATAAATTAATAATGCACAAGGACGTACCATACTCCACTGAGTCCACTCGGATCACAAAACTAGGATTCTTCATAACTAGCTGACTCATAATATGATGTTCTTTAGGTAAATCCTTTTTTGGGACAGTTTGGACTATGGCCAGGTTGGAGATGATATTTTGCAAAAGCTAAACTTATTGAAGATGCCCTTAGACAAGCACACAAATTTGATCAAAGAGCTTGTAGTTACATATAGGTTGCTTTTTCGTATGGTCAAAAATCTTATAAATTGTAGACTTTTAAAAATTGCCTTCAAAAAAATCCAGGAGGCTTGAAAAAATCAGAGCAAAACAAAATTGAAACCTAGAAACTAGGCTTCGCATAACAATGCGGTGGAGTCTCTAATTTCAGTATGTAGCAGGGCGCTCTAGCGTTGTAAGTGGGAGGAGGTCGAGACTTCATCTCTCATTCTTGCTTTTGTTGAGAACGAAGCCAGATTGTCGAAGTGTTATCAACACTGTTGTTAATTGGGAGTCCATGCAACATAGTTTGAGGGCAACGGTGATTGAGGAGGCGCGTTAGTAGGCCAACGCTTGCATTTGTGCTGGTGACGATTTAGAAGGCCCAGTTGAATTCCAAAACAAAGCTGAAGGGGTGGTTTTTTAGAGGCTCTCATGGTGGAAGGGTGTTGTCGGTCGCCAGAAATATTTGGATAAACCGTTTTTTGGTGCGGTTTCATATTGAACCCGAATACTAAGAAATTTCAAAAAATCATGCTCAAGAGACTATGTCCAATTTGACCCAAGTCACCCAAGTAAACACATAACGATAGCCAACTAAGTGAAAGATAGCTAAGGATTTAGTTTTACTACATGTTAAGCCACATGACACTATATATAATCTTATTTTCATCACTTTGTTTATATATGGTAATAATACACTATAGCCCATATAGTCTTTCTAGGGGATATGCCACCAAAGCGATAACTCCACTCTAATGCATGATACATATATGAGGAATGGGTGATTACACCATTATAAGCATGAACGGTTCAAGTTTGGCAAATTTGGTTCGTTCATTGATTTAATCTTGTTCGACATCTTAAGGATCACCAAATTGGCTGTAATCCCCCATCCCTCATATATGTAAAAAAAAATAAAAAATATCCCTTAGTTGAAGAGCCATGTATATATGTATAGGGTTTGAAGGGAGGATCTGAAGCAGACGTCCGCACTTTTCTAATTTCACAGACGAAGTCGGCAGTCCAAGTAAGAGAAGGATTAAATTGTTCAATTCTTTGTGTTTTACAAGACAATAGGCTGACAAATTTTTAGAAAAGTTTGCTAGGAATTCTTCAAGCATCGATATGCAATCAAGTTGCATAGTTCAACTGCTTCCTAAACTTTTCAACAAGCTTGAATGATGATGCTCACTATTTGAGGCTGAGAGTCAAAACAGATGGCACATCTAGGAAAGAAGGCATGCAAAAGCTTGCTTCAATTTATAGGATTTACTATAAACTATAATTCTGAGTTTCTCACATAGTGGTATGGAGATATGTACTATGTTTCTCCATTCTTCTTTTACACCCACTCAGGTGGTGTAGACCTGAACTTAAGTCTGAGAACGCAGTTTAACGTTCTGACATTCTTGACTGTGTTGACTATAATGGCAGACAATCCCTTAAAACTGTTGTTCGATTTTGTCCATGGATTGTGAACGAAGCCATTTTCAACTAGTCAAAGATTATGTTCTTGAGGATGTTCACTCTGAATATTCACAACATATCTTCCTGTATATGGTCGAGATTGAATGATGCATAAAAGAGTTTAATAGAAATCAACTTATGCTTTATTCTCCCAAGTTCTCATATGTCAATTTTTAAGAAAACTGCTATATCTTTATTATTTTGTATTAAATTAATTGATTAGTTTAAAAGTTCTTATTATTCATTATGTTTTGCCTTACCTGATCAAGTTGTCTAGATCCCCCACTGCCGCATAGTACTAAAATGAAAATGTAATTAATCATAAATAGAACAAAATTGAAAAATATAAAATAATAAATTTTAGGAAGTGAAATCTACATTCTCCAAATTGTAATCCACACTCCCACTTTCTATTTTTCGTAACTTAAATGTTGTCCTTATTGACTTAACTTTTGTCTTTTTAAACAAATGATAACTAAAAATAGAAAGTCAGAGTGGATTACAATTTGGGGAGTGTGGATTTCACATCTATAAATTTTTTCTAGAGTCAAAACCCCAACCCAATTATTTGCAAGCCCAAGACAACTTTGAGGATGACCAAGTCGCCTAGCCACCAGCTTGCACATAGACTCACCACCGTCGACCCATCGACAGCATATTCGCCGCTCCAAGAAAGCGCTCGTCTTCTCCCCACCACTCTGACTTCCCCTACACGTCGGCAATCGTCATCACCTCTTCCAAACATCCCCTCCACCGAACAACTTCAAAACCAAGTCGGATCGGAGTCCAATTCGGATCTCAGTTCAAATGGCATCCAAGCCTTCAACCTACCACCACCACCAGGTGACCACACTTCCCATCGTCAGCCCTTTGGAGAAAACAAAAGCAGTCTCGCTCGATCGTTGGAGAATCGACCACTGATTGAACCTCTGCGCGAAGCATCTAGCAAAGCGACTGCGCCATCTTCATTCAGATAAGGTAACCAACTGCTATTGATTCTGGCCCGTCTGACGACGCCGTCCCGAGTGCTAGTCATCGGACATGTCATGTATTTTGACCGCGACTCCTAGGGCTTTTGAGGGAAAGCTCTACCTCGCTCTCGTTTCTAATATACTAGGCAGTGTACCCAAGCTTTGCTTGGAGTGAAAACCTGTAAAAAGATTAAATGTAAAAACGAATATGATGGTAAAAAGGTAATTTTGATTCTCAAATAGTAAAGTTGTAATAAAACGAAAAGTAGAGACAAAAATGTAAATTACACATATCAGAGGAGTGACAAGGTTGTAATAAAAACGGAAAGAATGACCAAATGATAATTTCCTACCTAATGACACTGAGAATGGCAGTGCTGTAATTAAAGAAAAAACATGGACGAAATCGTAATTTTAGCCCTACGGGTACTGTTCCTTTCGGAACTGAGTTTTAGTATATAGTATAAATATTCTTTACAAAACTTGACATGACTCTTATCTTCTTATAAGAAAACCTCATCTTCTTTTCTCATATGACATTAAAAGTGCAGGTGGGTACCATTCTAAAACTCCTTTTTGGTTTTCAAATTTCAATTATGGTGATGACATTAAAAGGGAATTTCAAACATGAACCCCTTTAAAAAAAAAAAAAAAAAAACAAAGGAAACTTTGCTGCTTATAAACTCTTAGAGCAATTGCACCCGTAGGCAATTGACAATTGCTGATTTGCCAATTTAATTGCCCTTGTCAAGTCACTATTCATCCCAAATTGGCAATTGCCTCTCCTTTATCAATGCACCCGTTGAAGACAATTTACATGCTAATTCATTATTACATTTTAATTTTGAATAACTTATTAATTGAAAATGTTAAACTTATAATTTGATTAATTAATAATGTGATTAATCGTACAACAGTCATTATTGTTAAACAGATTATTAATTAATGTTTTAATAAATTATCAAATATCTTATGATTTCTGATAAGATATTCGTCCAATCTTCACTTGACACGTGTCAACTTTAGATATCGTTATCTTCTAGAAATATATCTCGGATATTTGATAAGATTTTCAACCTATCTTTACGTGACACGTGTACTTATCCGAAACTTTTTATCTCCAAAATTGTTGATAATTAACCCTCAGACTTCATTCTCTACTCACACGTAAATATCGAACCCCAGAACAGAACAAGAGAAGCACTTTTGTAAAAAACAAGAGGCTTACCGCAAAGATGTGGAGCGGTGCTTTGGTATCATCCAATCACAATGGGCGATATTGCGTCACGATGCTAGGTTGTTTAAACTCGAAGATCTTCGAGCCATCATGATAAGTTGTATCATTCTTCATAACATAATTGTGGAGGATGAATTTGTCGAAGAAGAATTTGTGGAGCCTGAAGAAGATGATTTAATGAACCCATCCATGGCAACTGTTTACGATCGGCCTGTGCATCCGGATACCGAAGAACCTATTCAGTTCAAACTAGTGGGGAGAGATGGACAACACCTTCCTGTATTCAGGGATCGCAAATTTCAAGTAGAGTCCGCCTACCTCCACAAATGTCTACAAGATGATTTGGTGATGCATAATTGGAACATGGATGACAACTGAGTATGAACCACCACAATCAAGGAATCAGATTTAAATAAATTGTGGTTTGTGATTTTAATTAATGTACTCTCTGTTTGTGTGCTTTATTAATAAGTTTGGTTTTATTTGTAATATTTTTTTACGTTTATTTATGTTTAACAATAAACTTTGGTTTGGTTTGACATAGTTGTTATTATTAATGTTGTTGAGTTTATTTATTACTTTATTTAATGCATAGACTTTTATTTCATGAAATTAAAATTACATAAGCGGAATATAAATTACATGATTTCCTAAACAACATTTTATAATCGGAAAATATAACTAATCAAACCCAGGTGTGTAGCAACCGCTGCTACCATCATCAAACAAAGTTTTTGTCATAACACTTCTCTTCCTTGTTTTCCACCAACGCTTTTCATCTGAAGACATATTACTAGTATCCTTGCCCATAATTCTTGCATCCTCTTTCGCCTCTTCTAATTCCATAACCCTCTTTGAGTGAGCGGCAATTTCTTTATTTCTTTGCCTCACTAGCTCAACAGAAGCTTGTGTTGACTCGGCCATGGATTGAATAGAAAGAGCCATACTTGAAGCAACATCTTACACTTTCTTTCCTTTCCTCATTGCTTCTTTGGCTCTCTTTTGTCACATTGGTCTCAGCAAAGAGCTAGGTGGTGTCTCGATAACTTCATCATCATCATCCAAGTCAATTGGAGACTCGTTTTCGGAGGCAATATATGTCGGAAATGATTCCGGTGCTCTTTCTTTGTTTGGTGGATCAATAAAATAAGGGTGGTGCTTAACTTTCTCCCAACAAGCGCACTTATCAAATTCCTTGGGATGATGTTTCATGTAAATAGATTGTGCTTGATTCAGCTAAAAAAGGAGAATAAATCAATTAAAATCTATCAATATAATTTAAATATTTGTTAGAGATAAATTTGACATAAATAACAATAATGTTACAATTAATAATACAGAGAAGAAAAAAACCTGGTCCATCATGTTATGGCCGCTCACTATATTATTGCAAGATTGAAGTTGTGCATTGTGTCAATCTTTGAGCATCTTTTTCAAATGCCGAAATTGAGATTGAAGAGCACTAGGGCTTCGACTTGTTAGAGGACCACGCCAATTTTCCACATAATCGGCAAAACTTTTTCCCTTAACTTTGAAAGACTTATCAATTTTCCAATGATCGGACACACGGTTACACGGGCCCAAGAATCATATAATCTCATTTTTTTGCCAATTGCAATTAGATTCTCCCATAGTTGGATGATATAAGAAGAAATATAAGCTAAAATTGATGAAGGAAGAACATGGGGAGGAAAACTTTTGAAAGTTTTGGTGTGAGAAATTATAGAATGAAGATGAGTATTTATAGGAAAACTTTTGACCGTTGCAGCTGCAATTATAGCCGTTGCAGTAGAAATTATGGTGTCGTTGCAACTGATATGGTGGACCCTACTTGTTATTGCCCAGGGGATTTGATTGCCAAAAATTGGCAACCGGATTGACGAATCGATTTCTCTGACGCGGGCCCCATGATTTGCCCGAGCGATCAGTTTGC
This sequence comes from Fragaria iinumae, assembly GCA_009720345.1. Classification (NCBI taxonomy): domain Eukaryota; kingdom Viridiplantae; phylum Streptophyta; class Magnoliopsida; order Rosales; family Rosaceae; genus Fragaria; species Fragaria iinumae. The sequence goes on from CM019123.1 coordinate 3,082,617, forward strand.
CGTTGCATTCATTGTTTGGCTGAAAAGACACGGGTCCCACTAATTACCCCTTCAATTAGCACAGCGGTGCAACTGCTCTTAGGCCATCTCCAATGGATGGTTCTAAACTAAATTGGGAGCGGATTCTACGCACAAAGGTGCACTTGCACCATTAATGTGTAAGTGCTCAAATCGTCGTATGTGAATATCGAATGAAGACTAGAGACCCTAAATTTCTTCCTTTCATTTTCATTTTTGATCCGATTAAATTAAACACTCATAATAAGAGTACATCTTGTTCGACCTAGTGTTATCATCTCCTTAGTTGGAAACACTTGAGATTTTTTTTTGGGTTTCAATTTTGTTAATGGTATTAATATATATACATGTAGTGCAACGTAGATGACCGGATCAAAATACTACATATTAATTGTTTGATTCACTTATATCTTCGTGCGTAGAAATTTTTTTGTTTAGATAAACAGTGTCAAATGGGGTTGTATTTTCATGTATAGAACATGTTTTTGCAACCCTCAGTCGGAGAAGGCATTATTACCCAATTGTCATCGTTTATCGAAAAAAAAATGTGATATTGTCATCTTCCTCATGACACCCCGCCACGTACCATACCAAAGGTGAAAGGTGGCACCAACCTCTCATATGCATGCCCTGTCTCTCTGCTTCCTTCAACATTGTAGAAGACAAGAAGATCGGAAGAAGAAATCAGTTTCTGTTTGATTAGTTTCCTATCAAAATAATCAAAGGTATTTACGTAGCAACGCATCGAGGATATTATTATGGACTCTGGAAGCCTGATAGCTTCTGCGGGCATAAACATAGGCCTGGCCATCGTGATTCTCTCACTCTTCTCCATCCTCAAGAAGCAACCCTCGTACGCCCCTGTCTACTACCCTCGCCGCCTCTCTCAGTCGCAGTCGTCGCAGCGCAACCGCAATAACGTTCCCAGTTTCAATGGATCCCTCACTCCCCGCCGCTTCCTCCCTTCCCTCTCCTGGATTAGCCGCGCTTACCGCGTCTCCGAGGATGAGATCCTCGAGACCGGTGGCCTCGACGCCCTCATAATCATCAGGCTCTTCAAGTTTGGGTCTGTACCACTTACTCTCCTTGTTTTCATTTTCATATATGTATAATGTACGACGCCATATATGCATTTCATCGTTTTGGTCTCGTTGAGTTTTTTTTCCTAGAGAAGGGTTACAACTTTGAACTAACTACGTACATAGATGTGAAAGGTTCAACTTAGGCAGCATCATTACAAAATTCGTGCTTCATTTGCTTTAATATCCGGTTGCTTACCTTGAAAGGATGTAGATGGAGGAAAATACTGTATACATGGTAATTGTAATGGATGGACCAATGAATACTGTAATTTTAGGGCGTCCTTACTCCTTAGTGCCAGGTTCCATTTTGGTCTAGGCCTTAGGGTTGGTAATATATATATATATATATATATATATATATATATATATATATATATGATTTTGTAGTCGTTTATACTAATAGTTTTCCTTTTAGCATACTGATCTCTTTGATTCATTACAAATAGATACTGGACAAAAACAGTCTTTATGGGTTCGATTGCTAGAGAAACGTAAAGGTCATGCAGGAATCCTCAACTGTCAAACTTTTACGTATTGAGTCGCACCAAATTTTCGTATAAAATCAATATTAGCTTGGATACACTAGTTTTTACAGTAATGGATTTTGTGGAGACTAGTTCAATTTAAGGTGGAAGTAACAGGCATAATTTTTTGCAGTATCAAATTCTTTTTGGTATGCTCTCTTATTGGATTGGCAGTACTTCTACCGGTAAACTACAGTGGCCAGGGTCAGCTTGCTATGAGCCGCCAACAGAGTTATCAAGCTCTGAGCCACCATTCCTTGGATCTCTTCAGTATATCTAACATCGAACCAGGTTCTAATAGGTGAGACAACTGTTTTTAATGTGCGAATTAGACCATTCAGAAGGAGGAGTTTAGTTTGTATGATGCAAAATTTGACTATCTTATCTCTTAATTTGGAACTTTTGGCTGTAGTTGAGTTTACTTGTCCAAACAAGGTACTTTGAACTGCTGCTAACTACATTAACTTCTATTTTATTTTATTTCTTTGTTACAGAATGATATATCATCTTTCATATATAAGATCATGAGAAGCATGGATTTTAGAGTTTTATCATCTCAAATTATGGCTGTAGAGTTGTTATGACTGCTAGATTAACCATTTGTAACTTTTATTCCATAAAGTCTTTGTGCCACTTGTTTACCTCCAAAAATAGGCATAATTCACTAGACCCTAGACATACCTTCTCTAAAAGCTAAGGGCCTGTAACGACCTTTGTAGATATAGGAAGAGATGTTGGCATTTCTTAGTACACCTGTAGGAAAGCTCAATGTTTAGTTTCCTGTAGATATTAGGAATTCAATGTTCAAAGTTTCATATATTTAAGTTGAACCCGCTACTGGAGCTTTGGCCCGGTCAAGCATATGATAATGGATCCCTTATGGTGCAGTTTCAGCATTTTCTGCTTCTCAAACCTTCGAGCTTCTCTGCTGGAGTGCTGAACTTACAGGATAACATACTTCATTTTTATTAATTAGTCACATTGATAGTGTGCTATATCAATAGTGGTCAGGTTAATTACTTAATTTGGATAGTTCAGTTCTAAGTACTACTTACTCGTCACCTGTGAGCGAGAATCCTAAACCTTTTTGCTTATTCAGTCAACATGTTATGATCATTATTGAGTTATTATGAAACTATGTGTGTGATTCCATATCTAAATTTCTCTGTGAGTGAATAGTATTGAGCCAAGGATATATTCTTTGAACCAGCTTAGTGGGAAAGTATGCCGGCGTGTTCTTTTAATTTACTGTTTATCTGCTGATGTTTTTATATCAGGGCTTCTAACTCACTGTACTTACCAAGTTCATTTCCAAATCCACAGGCTTTGGGTTCATTTTTCATGCTTATGGTTTATATCTCTGTATGGAGTATATCTACTGTACAAGGTAAAGATTATACTCTTAACAATCCACATAGACAAGAATCAATTTAAAATATCTATTAGAAAAGAAAGCTGCAGTAGAGGTTTTTGGAATCAATAATGTTGATTGGACCTTAACACTCAGATAAGTTTGCATATATAACAGGTGACTTCCTGCATCATTTCTTCTTCAGGAATATCATGAAATTTTGTCTAAAAGGATTCGACAGCTTCGTAATATTAGGCATCAGCCTGATCAGTTTACTGTTCTAGTCCGGGAAATTCCCTTCTGCAACGAACACAGATCTCGCGGATGTTGTGTTGATAAATTTTTCTCTAAGCATCATCCATATGCTTATCATTCCTATCAGATTTTGTATGATGGAAAAGAATTTCAGGCTTTGCTGGTAAGGCTTCAACATTCTGAGGTCACCCAACGTGCATTATTTCACTATATCTCTGTGCATCAGGTCACTCTTTGCAGGCCTAGCTGTTTTTGTTTTTACTCATATTAGGAGACTTGATAATTATGTTCGCCTGAAGAAGAAAAATTAAAATTATATTCTTTAAAAGTGTCTTTTATATATCTTTTAGAGAAACATCAGTTTGAATAGAGGATTCTTGTGGGTTTGGCCGTGAAACAGAAAGTAATTAGTTGCTCAGGGAATTTGGGTTTGGTTGCTTCCCTTTTAAGAAAACAAAAGAAAAAGAAGGAAAGAAATATTGATTCAGTTTTTAGTGTCTAATATGCATGCCTATTCTGTATGTTGTGGTTTATTTCGCTAATTCATGTATCAGTCTGAGCTTTATCTTGTGGATAAGTAGTTTTATATGATGATAGGTTATAAGTTATTTATGACCAAAATCTGTAAGTTTGCGCTCATCTGTTTTAATAATGAAAATTTGACTTAAATTAATTTCAGTCTGCAAATGATTGGTGATATTTTATGTCACTAAACAATATGTAGAGGCTAGATTGTATCGGTAGGTCAACAGGATCTCTTCCTAATTGTTGGGCGTCCACATTGCTTGCTTTGGGCACTAGTATTGTGCAAACCATTTATTGGATTCCATGTTAGATTGATACTGCTGAAGCATAATCAGCTCTTATGAGATTCAGGTGTATTGGCTATCTCACAAGGCCTAGCCTCCCTGCACTTAAGGATACAACCCATTGATGAACCCAGTACTGGGGAAAATCACTTTTGGTATGGGCAGTAGTTGTATTTGATTGACAATTTCTTGCAACATATAGCTAGATAGCAAAAAGTCTAAAGGAAAGTCCGGTGTCATGAGATTTAACAAATGAATGTGTCTACTTATTTGAAACTTGCAGTGCCTTTGCACTGCTTATTGAGGACATGACTATGTCGTTAAAAGATGAAAGCTTGGGATAAGAACGTTTTGTTTAGGGATTTGTTAATGGAGATCCCACACAATTTCCAAACAGCTAAGCTGTTGGTGTGGCTTTGTGTTTGCTTTTTTGTAATATCCTTTTGATTTTATGTTTGTTATTTTACTGTCATCAGAATGTAAGTAATGTTTTAATGGAGATACCACCTTGGCACCGTTGCTTTTTCTTGTGATAACATGATGGTGATTTCACTTTGAATCGTGATATATTAAGAACGGACTGTGGCTTATTATCACCAGCTGTAGTTGTTGACTCCTTCTCCTCCTTTATATTTATTAGATATTATTTTGGATCAACATCTCATGCAGATAATCTCGTGTGTAGGGCCAGGCAAAATCCATTGAAAGAAAGATAGAGGACTTGAGCAAGCGGTCCGCGGGAAAGAAACATAATGAGATGCCTTTGCTCTCTAATCCTTCTCACCATGATGCTGCCAAATTAGCTTCACATGAGGAAAAGCTTGAAGAACTTCATCACAAGATTCACCAGTTACAGTCTGAAAATAAGCTTAAAGAAAAGGCGAGTATTATAATGATAATTTACTTCATAATACGTAAACATCGATGTATATTTGACTCTGTACTAGTTATTAAACAGCTGCTATATTAATTTACTTCTGAATGGTAATCCACATGTATTTTACTTCGTATATCATGTTCATTGATAGACCTAACTTCTAAAATATTAGTCTGTGATGAATATAGGTACTGAGAAACATTTACATGGCTTTTCTTGGAAGACATTTGTTTTGGATGCTTGAATTGTGATTTTTTAAATTTTGGTATTTCAAACTCTTTACAAGATAATTGTAACAATATTGGTTAACTGTTTTTTGCCTATATCTTAGATAAGATACATTTATAATTTAGCTTATCATTGAACAAACCATTCACTGTAATTTGGATGAAATAAACATCCCGAGTTGTTTTATACATGTAGGAGTTACCTGTTGCTTTTGTTACATTCAAGACTCGGTTGGGTGCAGCACTAGTTTCCCATTCTCAGCAGCATGCAGACCCACTTCTTTGGATAACTGACATGGCTCCAGAACCAAGGGATGTATCTTGGAGAAATCTGGTGATACCATACAGACTTTTGCCACTTTGCAGGCTAGGTGTCATTGTTGCAGCGACTCTTCTTACAATTTTTTTCACTATCCCAGTCACTGCTGTTCAGGGAATAGCCAAATTTGAGAAACTAAAAAAATGGTTCCCACCAGCCAAGGCTTTACAGTTGATGTAAGACTTCTCCTATTTTTCTTTTCCTTTTATGTTGATTGTTAAACTTGAACTTTTAATACATCAAACTGTGAGTTGTTCTTCCTGTTGCTCCTTCGTCATTTGTTTGATATCTGTCGTGTTTTTTTTTGAGATGCTAATTCATCATTTTGTACTCATTGAAACTATTACTTGTCTGATAATTTATAGTCTTTCTGCTTTCATAAATATTTGAGTGTTTGAAATTGATGAATCATATTCATTTGGCAAATCTTGCTGTAATGGATTCATCTGTAGATCTTTCCGCTTATTTAAATTTAATTACTGTGATATAGACTGTGCTCTTGTTTCTATTGTATATGTTTCACCATTATCTAGGTGAAGCTCTTCCTTTTGCTAACTCGCTAGGTAACAATACAACACAAATGGTCTAGAACCTTGTTCTAGACGTGTTGCACCAAAGTTTGAGAAAAATTGTGGCTCATTTTTTATGAGAGTGATGCAGTTATGTTCAGGATTCTTCTATGTTTCCTTGACATCTTCTGAACTTAATCAGGACCGCAGGGTCTTCATCTTCTATATGTCTTCTGTCGCTCTCTCCAATGTTTTGCTTTATTTCATCATGAATTATGTATAATCTTTTTTTATTCTTGGCATGTCATACAGACCAGGGTTAAGCTCTATCATAACAGGATATCTTCCAAGTGCTGTTCTGAAGGGGTTCATATACATAGTTCCTTTTGCAATGCTGGGAATGGCTAAACTAGCTGGCTGTATATCCAGAAGCAAGGAGGAAATAAAAGCTTCCAACATGGTTTTTTATTTTCTGGTCGGAAATGTGTTCTTTTGGAGCTTGTTATCTGGGTCTTTACTAGATGAAATTGGGGAATCTTTTACTCATCCAAGAGATATTCCTAGTCACCTTGCTACTGCTGTCTCTGCTCAAGTGAGTTGATATTGATATTCTTCATTAATAAATAATTTAGGCATAGTATTCATATATTTATTATTTTGTAAAGCCGTTTCATTCTTTTTCGATATATCTGTTTAGAGACCAAAAAATGTTCTATGGTTTATTTTCATCGCATAAGCAAAATATATTCAACGTAATAGCTATCATTGCTTTCTAATGTTTCAGGCAGACTTCTTTGTGACATATATTTTGACAGATGGACTGTCAGGGTTTTCTTTGGAGATCCTTCAACCAGGTTTACTTTGTTGGGATGCTATAAAGTCTTGTACATATGGCAGAGGGAAAGAGAAAACTCCTTTTCTCTATTCATTACCTTACTACCGAATCATTCCTACTGTCTCACTGTCTGTGCTCATAGGCATGGTATATGCAGTTGTCACACCACTTTTGCTCCCATTTCTAATTGGCTACTTCTGTCTGGGCTATGTTGTCTATATAAACCAGGTTGAGATTCTAACTCTTTGCTTTTAAAATCCAAGTTTGCTATTGTTGTTATCCTCATCATTGTTGGTTTGGTTTTGTCTCGAGATTGAGAATGTAGTGGCAGTAGTACTATTACTGTTAGTTTTGTAAAAGTCTGGTCTAAACAAAAGCAACATTCAATCAGCTGCAGGATGTCATATATTCATTATTTTAAACATTAGATGCAATCTGAAGTTGAGGTGTTACAGTTTTGTTGGGTTTCACTGCTTTCTGATGCTTTCATTTCATGGCTTCCACAATGTATGTACTGATATAAACTTTCAAGCTAGCTTCAAGCTTTTAAACCGTCCCTTGATACAAATATTATCTGTACTGATATAAACTTTTTACTGGGACTTTTATCTATTTTTTCCTCCATGATATGATTAGTTTCTGGCAACAGTCTCAAAATATTTTAGTTCTGCTTGTCTCATGAAATTAAAATTCCGTATTATTATCTGAAATTTCGAAATATTTTTAAGGTGCTATCTGAAATGACTAACATGCTGCAGCAATGAATGTGTGGCTGATTAGCATTTGAGCAGTTAGATATTAACGACTGTTATGTTGCAGATTGAAGATGTGTATGAAACAGTTTATGACACATGCGGACAGTATTGGCCTTACATCCACCATTATATTCTCATTGCAATCGTTCTTATGCAAATTACTATGATTGGTCTTTTCGGTCTGAAATCAAAGCCAGCTGCATCCATTTCCACTGTTCCACTTCTCTTTCTTACATTGATGTTTAATGAGTATTGCAAGATTCGTTTTCTTCCTACATTCCACCTTTTATCTATCCAGGTATACATGATTCTAAGAACCTTAAGATGTTTATATGTATAACGTATAAATTTTTGATTTGCTTCATTTATAGACGTCCCTTAGTGACGATCTAATGATATTGATTGAACTGAGAATATTTGTGTTGTGCGCCACTAATATTGATCTCTCCTGCAGCTTCTGCACTACTAGAGATTCCCATGAACTATAAAGCTTAAATATACTAACGAGTTAAACTTGTTGTTAGGCACTATATATTTGGTTGACTTCGGATGTTAATATCTCAATTTGGATATTTTTGATTTCAGAACGCCAAGGAATTTGATGAACTTGATGTCAAGTGCAATCAGATGGAGTTTAACTATGAGAGTGCAAGCATTGCTTATTGCCCACCTTGTTTGCGTCCCTTGAACGTGATGCAATCAGAGCCGAGCTATTCACCTTCTATTGTTTCTACATCATCGATTTAACCTCTTCACTTTTTCCCCAATATGCCCTTGCTCGTATTTGGAAAATATGTGGCAAAAAAAATCTCCCTACAGTATGTTGTAACTTCTCGTTACATGTCGCGTCAGCAAGTGAGAAGCTTAATTTATGCAGCATTAGGAATATATATATATGTAGCTAAGGTTAGCTAGAGAAAGAAGTACGTGTTATGCAATTTGATTCCGCAGTAGTTCTTTTTTAGGTGGATATACACTATATACCGTACTCTATTTGATGATCCATGCATATTGAATCTGCTCGGCATTTCCGATAATCTTTTCCTTGATTTACAAGTGAATGGAAAATGGACAAGGTTTATACAGCAACAACAATTTAGGAAGGTTCTTCTTACTGATCGATACTTCTCATGTCATATTCGCCCAGTATTATCTGGATGGAGTAGTAAAATACTTGACACAGTGATTGCCATTTTAATCTTTTTGTTTGATATGATAACCACTGATCGATGTCCTCTTTACATTGAATGTGTTGCGTATACTATGATTTGGTAACAAATAGTTTGATCTTAGGACTGTAACTTCAGATTATATAGGATCATAACTGATTAAACGTAGGAATATTGCTGCAACTGACTGGCAATCTTCAGGATTTAAATTAAACTGTCATCTTTGTATATATATGATGAAACTGCATCACTGAAACTTTGCTGTTACAACAAAATATATGCATGTTCTGCTAAATTACGATGAAGTGTTCGGATGATACGTGTTTTTTACAACAACGTACGCATTGCCATACCAGAGATTACGAAGCTTTTGTTGCAAGTTATTTACAACAAATCAGCTAGGGTTTACCGGGGACGGTGAGTTACTTCCAATATACTGTATACAGCTACTTAATTAGTTAATTTAATTTCTTTCATGGTCACGGCGCGCAGGACGTCAAACCCAAACATCTATGTTACTCTCGGTCGAGGCTACTCAATTCAACCTTGTGTTACCGATCGAGTGATCGATGCCGGCGATCGTCGCGAGGTCAGTTTCGAACTTGATCATGAAAGTTTGATACTTAATTAGACATGCAGTTAGACGAGACAGATCGAAGTTCCAAACTCTCGAGGAAAAAGGAAAGCAAAGTACGTCGTTGGACTAATTAAGGCATGCATCTGCAATCAGCAAGTGCTCCTCTTTGCAACCTGTAAAATCGGTGATATAATTGCCTGAGGATCAAATAATGCAGATGGAATAATGACTGTTATTAGTTATATGTTGGATATCTATCATTTGGTTGAGAACCGAAATAGTAATGTCATGCATACCTATATATATTATAGCTAGGTCCCTGATTTTGACATGCAATTATTGTTATATGTTTCTGTATGTACGTGATCGATCATACATAGATCTTCTGATCCGGCATGGTTTCAATACGTACTGCTGAGATTCAACTCATTCGTAATAGCTAGTAATTCTTGTTGCATGTCCACTATTCCTCGATATTAGTCGACTGTGTGGGTGCAGTGTGCATGAGATTTTGATCGATCTTGAATAACTTTTAAAAGTTCTTTAAGATAATGAACTGTTATTGTTTCTTCTCCCAATTCATCAAAGATCATTTCGGAGAATTTTCGGATCGATCCCCGTAATGTTCTTATAAAAAAAACAAAATTCCAAATTAAATTAACAATTCCGATATCATGGATAAACGGATCCATTTATCCCTGCTCCATATATTTTATTTCATTCAAATAATAGTTTCTTAGATTTTCTGTCATACAAGAAGTCTTTTTCGATTAAGATTTAAATCAATCAAATTCGATATATACTAATTAATGGATAATATATTTGATCAGTAGCTACACCACCAGAAGAACATGTATTTCATGCACATATAATTAATAAAATTCCAGCAACAGTACGTAATTTCCATCTTCCTTTTCTTTTTCATCATTTTTGTCTATATATGTAAGCTAGACAGCCTAGACTTTATTTTATACTCATGATCGAATGACTTCCAGAGAAATTCATAAGCTATCTTAGGGAGCTACATGTGGAGGAAATGGCTTCTTATATTTCGGGGGAATTGGATAGCAGGGCTTTTTGTAAACTGGAACTGGGTGGAAGAATGGCTTCTTGTAAACAGGGATTGGGGGAAAAATCTTGTATACCGGAACTGGGGGCTTCTTGTAAATGGGAATCGGAGGGAAAACTGGCTTCTTGTAAACCGGAATAGGATGGAAATATGGCTTTTTGAATTTTGGAATGGGATGGAAAAATGGCTTCTTCAAAAATGGCTTTTCTTCTTGTGGAATCTGGGAAGGATGCTTCTTAAACGGTGGGATCTTGAAAACAGGAATTGGCTTCTTGAAAGTGGGAATCTTATGTAGAGGTGGTTTCTTGAAGTAGGGCTTTTTTGGAAATGGCTTCTTCAGAATGGGAACCTTATGCAGTACTGCAAACTTTCCCTCTTCATTTAGCTCCGCAGCATCAGTTGTTTTCAACTCTTCGATCATTTTGATGAACATGCACAAAGACATACACAATGTTAGTCTTAATTATCATGTACAAAAACAAGTGTCGTCACGCATAGATATATATGTACTAGATCGATCAGAGTATATATTATCTCACCGGAGAAGTCGACTTTGCCTGGCTGTCCGGCTGCCTCGATGGTCTTATCATCACCGTAGCATAAGGTTGAAGTAAACAAGCAGATCCAGAGACCCAATAGAGCCCCATGGAAAGCAGGACGGATCTGCATTTCAAGAACCCTAGCCTAAAGTCTTACACTGAATACTGTAACGGGAGTATGTTTAAGCAGCTAGATAGCTAGCTTTTGGTGCTTACTGATGAGTTCATTCCACACAGGCTATGGCTTTGTTATATATAACAAATTTGGAAGGTGTCTAGGGAGGTTTGCTTTGGTTGCACCGTCGCACTTAAATGTTTGAGGGCTAAATATTGTTGTTAAGCATAAATATGCTAATGCTCGCCGTTTTTGCAGCTCAAATGATTTTTCATTTTCATTGATTGAGCTTCGATCTGCTTCTCCAACTGTTACCAGCATCTAAATCTTTTGTCAAATGGCATTAATATGGAGCAAGACTTGTTGAGCCACATTTTCCCATTTCCATGTGAAAGATTACATTAGACGACCGCTTAATTAGTTTAGTCGTTGCCATGTCCAATAAGATTACTGACCAAACTAAATATATCGTGGGCATGGAGTGGTTCTCATAATGTACGACATGGCTTCCTCCTAGCTAACTAGCTCGGTATTGAGTTGGTTAGGACGTGGGAAGAAAAACAAAGATCGTTCGAAAGATTATAATTCGGCTATGGTCATTGTGATTGATGTATGTATCTGTTAATATTGACATTGTTGCTTAAAGGTCATTGATTTCTCTGACGGCTAGGGTTTCTCTAGCTCGGGCATTGATCGAGTATTCCTTAGGGATATGGCGGTTCCTGTCACATCGGAGGAGGCCGTGGTGAGCCTCCAAGGGGGCGGAGAGCTTCTCGATGACCCCAACATTTTCTTTTGTAGCCGCGGCGGTTCCTCGGCAAGAAGGAGAAGGTCTAGATCTATGAAGAGGAGGAGGGAGGGATCTTCGTGTTTCAATTCAAGGAGCAGGAGGAGAAACGTCAGGTGCTTCATCAACGACATGCTTTTGCTAGCGGAGTACGATGACGTCAGGAATCTTTTGGACCCAACAACGCTGCAAAGGAAAGCCATTGTCCAACGCATCCGGCTGATTCACCATGTCCGGTAACAGATTTTGTCTCATCGGACAATCTGCTTCTCGCCGGATTTCTTTAGTGGATTTAGAGTTTTCATGTGACAAGTGTAAGGGCATCTTCCTCCGTAGGCTATAAAGCCAAATGTAAATAGCCTACTAAAAAGGCATATTCCCTCCAAAATCCTTATTTAGCCTACCAACAACAAACATTAATTGCTTCCACCTTAGGCCAAATTTTATAGGCTAAAAATGAAATTTTTTTTTATTTTACAATATCTATAATTTGAACAAAATCGTGTGTCCCACCATTTGACCTTCATGATTGGGAAGCCATATTTGGCCTTCCATCTTCACACAGGCTAAATTTTTTTTCTTGGAGTTTGGGAAGTGGCTTATCGTGGGAGGAGCATGTAGGCTATAAGCCATGGAATAACCTATCATGAGGGTATTTGCAAGGGTATTGACTATGGGCTGGATCTTAAAGTTCTTGTGCTCAAATGTTATGACAAGGATGTGTTTGCGGTGATTTCTTCGTCTGAAAAAATCAAGACTACCCTTAGGCTACGTTTGATTCATGGATGGGAAAGGAAATGAAACAAATTCTTTGGATTTTCTATTAACATGAGAAATTATAACTCCCACCAATTTTCCTTTCCGCTGTTTGGAAAACATAAGAATGTAATCAGAGTTTATCCTCTAGTTTTCCTTGCAGTGTTTGGTACTTGTAAGGAAAACAAACAGAATCCTATCAGTTTTCTAATAATACCCTCAACTTTATCCAAGAAAATAAGCAACAACAATCTTTTTAGCATCAATGAAAGCATTCTATCAATCTACTGTCTATTTCGTTAAAGTATTATATCAGTTGAGAAAGAGAAGGAGAAAGTCAGATACCCATTCTCAGCGTTTGTAATTCCCAGACCCAGAAAAATAAAGAGACTAACACACAACACATAACAGATCAATTGAGCAAAAACTCATCATTCATCACCTCCCGAAGGCGAAATTTCTCTCTATCAGAAGAGAAAACAATCTAAATAAATTACCCATGCAACAAAACCAAAACCAAGATTTGCGAGAAGAACAAATCGTATATGGTTCATACCTGACAGCTGCTTTGCGAGGAAAATGATAACAAGAGAATTTTAGATGGAAAATGCTTCAGTTCTTCTCGAGCCAATATAAAAAGGGTTAAATTCTTCTCAACTGGAGTAATAAAAAAACACGTTTTAGCAGGGACAATTTGGTCAAACGAATTCGCAATAATTGCAAGACATTGGGTGAGAAAGAGAATCCCAAGGGTGGGCGGAAGGAAGCAGTAACACTTTTCTTTCCTGCATTTTTCCTTTTGCTTCCAAACACAGGAAATTAATCACTTTACTTTCCCAAAGCTTTGGTTCCATAAAACAAACAAGGCCTTAATGATTCTCTAAGGATGGAGAAACCAATTATAACCTTGAAGCGGAATGGTGGGCCTTTGGGAAACAAAAATAAGAAGCCCCACTAGCGAGAAGCCAAAGCTTGTGAAACTAGTTACTCTATCTCATCCAACAACATGTTATGGTAGAGTCTGTCTTAATAGTAAGGTCAATGAGTGATACGTGTGTATCATGCTCTCCAGGAGCTTAGCTAGATTCCTTTTCCAACTTAGTTAGGGAAATAGTTTTTTTACTTAGATAGAGAAATAGTTTCCAGGTTAGTTAAGGATTCTAAGGTCTATAAATAGAGATGTTTAGTTTAGATCTAGATATAGAGTGAAACAGAGACAACATCTGTTTAGAGAGAGTGAAACAGAAACAACATCTGTTTAGATAAAATGAAACATAAACATAAATCTGTTTAGTGATATTGTGAAGGAAAGATTTAGAGATTTGTATATTTTGCACAATATAAAAAAGAAGATAGTTTTCTTCAAAAATTTTGTTCTTAATCTGTGCTGTGTTGCCAGAGTTGTTTTATGCCGGCGTACACACTTTAGCGTAGTTACCGACGTTCGCTTTTGATCCGTAGGGTATTTTCTTACACAAAAGTTTATATAGGATTCTTCTAGGTAAAAGAATATACCTCTGATTAGTGATTGGCTCCAAGTGGCAGGGCAGCCCTTCTCACTCTCGCAGTGTCGTTCAAATCTCAATCTCTTCATAAAACAAAAGGTCGGTTTCCCTTCTCTCTTTGATTTTTGTTCTCATTCACTCCCTGCCTTTTTTTCTCAACACTTGTTCACTCAGCTCCTCACCGCCGCCAGCCACTCCATCCCCGAAATTCCACACAAAAATGTTGGCGGCGAACCCTCCCAAATGCCCCTTCTTCCTCACTCAGGCCTCGCCGTCACCGTCGCCGTCGTTCAGAATCCTCTGCTCTGCTTCGCCGTCGGCGTCGGCGGCGGAGGAGAGGAGAGAGATTCGGCTGGGACTGCCGAGCAAAGGCCGCATGGCCGCCGACACTCTGGATCTCCTCAAGGACTGCCAGCTGTCCGTCAAGCACGTCAATCCTCGCCAGTACGTCGCCAAAATCCCTGAGGTCGTTCACTCTCTCCGCTCTTATCTGAGTCCTTCTGCATGTTGCAGTCAAATTCATATATGATTGTTTGGTGCAGCTTTCGAATTTGGAAGTGTGGTTTCAAAGGCCTAAGGACATTGTCAGGAAGTTGCTGTCCGGCGATTTGGACCTCGGCATTGCCGGTCTCGACACCGTCAGTGAATATGCGCAGGTATTCACCATGTACTCTCGCTAGTTTCAGTTTAAGGGAGTGCATTTACATCTGTGTCGAAATGTTGACTGAAGAGTTTGGAGGAACAAAGCCAGGCAATTGACATGAAAGGTTACATGAGTCGTCCGGTATGCTGTCTAGTGTGTCGAGAACAGTGTTTATAGTGATTTTAGTTGTCGTCCGGTTGTGTATATATGGACTAGGAGGTTTATGGGTTATAGGGGGTTTCTCTTTAAACAGGAGAGAGCTAAATAATCGAAACCAAAATTCATGAGCTATCCCATTTCCCAAATGCTGTACATTGTGCAAGACTGTTTTTGTGAGTTTAGTCATCTTTCAGTTCTCATATAGTTAAGTGGTCGTTTCTCACCTACCTGAGACCTATCATTCCTCGGAGCAAAAGTACGGACAATTTCTCAGTTGTGCCTATTTTTTGCTTGAAGACAATATCTTATGAAATAAGACTAAAATTGTGCTTGATTTGTGATTTGTTTATGCAATATAATTACTTGCAATCTCGTTGTCTGTTTTTGAAAATCATTTGCTGTTGTCTATATTTGTTATCCCGAATTACTCTAATGAAGTACAATACTGTTTATGATGTGGTTACTGGAACTCAACTTGTGTGTTGAAGTTCATTTCTCTGCATGTTTTATACAAAAAAAAAAAAAACTGACATGTAGTCTTTTCCATTTATTTCAAACTTGTTGCTGTTTTTTCTGTTTGTTCTCCAAAATATATATTTCAGTATAATGCTTATCAGTTGGATTTCTTGTCAAAGCAACTCATCTATGTATTCTTTCAGGGGAGTGAAGATCTTATCATTATTCATGATGCTCTTGGGTATGGGGAGTGCCACTTATCCCTTGCAGTGAGTGTGTTTATTATTTTTATTGTCATTAATATTTTTTGTTTGACAAATAGTCTACTCTATTTATGTTATTTATTTGACTTTCGTCTTTATACATGCTTCGTTTCTTTCAGATACCAAAATATGGGATTTTTGAGAACATTAATTCACTAAATCAGCTGGCACAAATGCCTCAATGGACTAAAGAGAAACCTCTACGAGTTGCTACTGGCTTCACCTATGTAAGCAATTTGTTGGAGATTATTTCGTTGTTTTTTTCTCTCTCTCTTTTTTTTTTTTTTTTTCTTTTTCTTTCTGTATCATTCTGTCAATAAGGTATGTATTTCAATTCCAATTTCTCCTTTTCCTTCCATTGCAGTTGGGTCCTAAATTTGTAAAAGAAAATGGACTCGAGCATGTGAGTTTTTCAACAGCTGATGGAGCACTTGAGGCAGCTCCTGCGGTAAGAATATGGTATTGTTGGGATTGACACCAGGAGCATCGTTCTTTGCCTTTCTATTTGGTTGTATTGTTCAGTTAATATGATGCATATTGCCTGGAATTTTGGTGGTGCTCATTCTAATTAGTACAATCTCAATATTCCTTTAAAGAAAAAATATAGGCTATCAACTTTTCAATGTCTAGTTTTATTTTCGAAGTATTTTGTTTCAGATAAGTTGGTGTATCAACATAATCTTGTCTTTTTGGAAATTGGACCAGTTCAAAAAGTTAGGAGGCACCACTAACTGACTCTGTAGTTAGCTAGTTGATAATGGCAGTGGTGTTCAATTTTTTGTACAGTCTTTGATATGGTGTTGTTCTCCATCACATTTGAAGCTAAAGGGTTTACTATAATCGGTGAAAGTCATAGATGATTAAATATCATGTCTCTCTCGTATGCAGATGGGGATAGCTGATGCAATTTTGGACCTTGTGAGTAGTGGGATAACACTGAAAGAAAACAATTTGAAAGAGATCGAGGGAGGAGTTGTGTTGCGAAGTCAAGTAAGCTTTCTGGGTTATGGTTCATCTTGCATGTTTTCTGGTAATGTTTAGGATGCTAACTAAAAGCAGCTGGCAGCTGGTTCTGCATCCTGCTTTCTTTTCAAATCTATTCTTACATGGGAATTAAATTTTCTATAGGCAATTCTTGTTGCAAGCAAGAGATCCTTGCTCAAAATGAAAAGTGCACTTGATACGACACATGAGATTCTAGAAAGATTGGAGGCACATCTAAAGGCAGAGGGTCAGTACCAGGTGGGTATTTCATCGTTCCAAACTCTATATGTTTGTACCTTCAGGGGTTTGCTGTTATCTCACTCATTTATCACAGGTGGTTGCAAATATGAGGGGAAATAGTGCACAAGAAGTGGCTGAGCGAGTCCTTAGCCAGCCATCATTAGCTGGTTTGCAGGTGCGATTTAGCTTTACTTTACTGATAAACCTTAATTTCATGTAGTTCCTTGAAAAGATAAGTTTAAGGTGTAGTTCTTTCCAAACAAATAGATGTCAGTTGCAGTATGACAATAGTAACCTGTCTTTTCTTGGTCACGTACTGATCCTTTCCCAACAATGTAAATGGTTGCTCATGCAGGGACCCACTGTTAGTACAGTGTATTGCAAACGTGATGGGAAAATAACAGCAGATTACTATGCCGTTGTCATATGTGTACCGAAAAAGGCCCTCTATAAGTCTGTACAACAATTGAGAGCGGTGAGTCATGATCTTTCTTTTAATAATTTTGAATGTTATGGAAGCTGATTTGGCTTCAATTCTCAAATTTTTTTTGAGAGTTCTTGTTCTGCTTACCCTCACCTTCACATTCAAGCAGCTAATTCTTTCTGGCATAAGGCATAAAAAATTGGATATCATAGGAAATATAATTTTAATTTTAATTTTTCTGAACTTGCAAGGCCAATTAGGATTGGCCATTTGTTCTTCCAAGTGTTTCAAAGGAGTCTGATTGTGTTTTGTAGTTTATTTAGCAGAAATTTAAGTATGAAAGCGTTTAGGATTTACAATTGAGAATTGGTCTGAACTGGATAATAGTTTTCAAATATCAATTAGTTAATGAAACTTTTCGGCTATCGTTGCTCTAAATTTTAATTGGTGCCCTTCCCTGGGGATACACAAGTTTGTCTTTTCAACATGAACATATTGAAGTTTCACTATGTAGCTTTTAGCTGCACATTGAATTTGTGCATGCAATACGGCCCATACCTATATAGGACTCTTTTTTACATCTGATTTTATGTCTGATATACGCATTTGTTTCCTTTGAGGCTTAACTTCCATGCAATAATTTGTGTAGATCGGAGGCAGTGGGGTTCTATATTCCCCTTTGACGTACATTTTTGATGAAGAAACTCCAAGATGGCGTGAACTCCTCTCAAAACTTGGCCTCTAATTGTCTTTGTTGTACGTATGCCCTTGGAGACTTTGTTGCATATTGTAGCTGTATCAATGCTAAAGATTTTGTTGAGCACATCTTTGATACCCGCAAATGGTCATGAGGATTTTATTTGAAAAGTCAGATCTATGTGAGTTGAAACTGGACATGGTAGTCATACTGGTCATGTCAGGCGTGTTTTGTATGTGGTAGGCAATTTTTCTCAATTCTTCTGTTCCTGTTATATATCTGAAATCTACACCCAGTTTGGTTAAATTATGATGCAAGCTCTTGTAAACGAAGAACAAGAGCCAAAGTTTTCCCTTTCAAGTTTTGATTGGCAGCAAACCGGTCACTTTAAGCTTATGATTTTGAAACTAGAACGTGAGCTCGCACGGATGTTAGCATGTAGCAGTAGTTTTCTGAATGTATGAACATCAGAAAAGTTGAGATGGTGCCTATTCGTTCAAACAAGAAAGTCCATATTAGCAACTCAATCCTCCTCTATTGTGGACAAATCCAACACATAATAAGCAAACTAGGAAAGGGATTTGTCCTGAACGACGACGTCTTCGCCATTAATAGAATATGAACACGAAAATCATAAGCTTCAAATGTGACTCCCCTCACCTTCCCAAAAGGTTGCCGGCTCTATCTTTTCTTTTTTGGTTTGGTAATACAGATAATTTAATCTTTTCATACCAACATTATAATAGTTCAATAAAGGACTAATTAAATTGGAGATCCTTTTGGTGTTAAGGTATTTTGCTTCTCGCTCTCCATTCCAATTGCAAAGTAACAAAATTCTACGTTATCCCCATTGTAAATGTTCTTTTTCTCTTTTCAAAAAAAAAAAAATGTTCTTTTTCTTGAGCAAACACAAGATTGCTCTCATGTCTTGAACATACAAATACAAGAGAGGAACATAGTACATAAACCTTATACTGTAACGAGGAGTAAAATTCACACTTATCGATCAGCAAAATGAACATATTTTGAAACAAAATAGAGCAGCCCAATATAAACGTTTCCCGGTGCTAATTTTTAAAAGTAATAAATTATTTCGTGTCTTTCGTCCTTGTATCTTGTCAGATTAATTTTAAAAAAACAAAAACAAAAATATAATATTTATCATCGAATCGAATAAGAATCTGACCGTATCCAGTCAAATCGCCCTTTGCTCGTTGAAAGTAATTGGGTTTTTAGAAGAATGGTGAATGGAAAAGAGGAAACTAGTAGCTGACCATATATAACACCTGAACAAAAAGTCGAAACTCCACCTAGCTAGTGCAGTCTCGTCATCAGACCCAGTTACGTGAAGAAACACCTCTCTCTGTGGAGAAAGTCGTCTCATGTTAGCTCAAACTCAAACGCCGGCCAAGAACAAAACCATGGGAGCTCCTATTTAAGTTAATCAAATTTGTTTCCAAAAATATATAAAAAATAATTAAGGCGGTCATATTCAAACCCTGTTGGAAGTTGTTATCTTGGAGACCAGGACAAGCAAGCCTTCCCCTCTGTATCTATATAAGCAAAGAATATGAAGAAATGGAGCCTCATTGACACCACACTCCACACCATCAAAAAATGGCGGCAACTTTGTTTGGGGCGGTGGGTGTCGCCGTCTTATTATTATTGCTGCAGTTTGTGACGGTGGTGCTGTGCAGTTTTCCGGCGACGCTGACCCTGGAGAGAGCTTTTCCGACGAATCATAAGGTGGAACTGAGTCAGCTGAGAGCCCGAGACCGTCTCAGGCATGGCAGGGTGTTGAGCGGTGTTGTTGATTTTCCTGTGGGAGGCACCTTCAATCCATACTTAGTCGGGTATTCATTTCTTAATTTCTTGTTGAAATTATTTTCATTTTTTGTTTTGTGATTGCTTTTCTTGTAAGTGTCGCACAAGGATTCTAGTCAGGAATAGTTGAGCAGTCCACGTCTTACTTTTGTGAACCAATATAAAATATATATAGATGAACAACTTCCTAGTAATTTAATGAGACAATGAAAAGTCAAATACTTCTGAATTTTGTGTTCTTTAGTTTCTGGTTTGGTTTCATATTTTTGGACTGCATAAGCTGATCTAGAGTTGTGGCAGCTAGAGGGTTAATTAGCAAAGTGATCATAATAATTGGTGTGATAAGTAAACGCTGATTGATTTTCATTGCAACTTGGTGATTTGTTTTCGTTCTGTATTGGTATTTGGTACTGGCTAATGTGTTTGAATAATGTCAATCATTTTGTTCAATTTCCATGCTTCTCATTTTCGATTTTTCTATACTCGTTTTCTTGAAACTCATGATCCACTTGATCATCCATAGGCTATACTTTACAAGCGTCAAACTCGGCACTCCTGCAACAGAATTCTATGTGCAGATTGATACCGGAAGTGATGTTTTATGGGTTGGTTGCAATTCCTGTTCCGGTTGCCCCCAATCCTCCGGACTTAAAGTAAACACACATCTCTTTTAGTCCTAGATGACTTAGACTAGATGTTTTGTGCAGCTTTTTTAATGTGTATCACCTTGTTTTCATACAGATTCAGCTCCATTCTTTTGAGCCTCAGAGCTCATCAACTGCTTCGGTGGTCTCCTGTTCTGATAAAATGTGTACTCTTGGACTTAATACACAAGATTCTAGCTGTGACTCACAAAAGAAGCAGTGTACTTATGCATTCCAATATGGAGATGGGAGTGGGGCATCAGGGTATTATGTGTCCGACTTATTACATTTTGATACAGCAGCCGATAATCAGTCTGTGGCATCGAATTCTTCAGCTTCCATAGTCTTTGGGTGAGACAAAATGTGTCTTCCACTACGAATCTCTAACAACAATAGCTATACATTTTAGTTTGCAACTTTTGAAATACACTCCAAGACTACAATCTGTGTAACTGTCTTGAATATGATGAAATATTCACTACAGTTAAGCACAATGGATATTGAACAATACCTTGACTGGTGAATTATGAAACTGCAGGTGTAGCACGTCAGCAAGCGGGGTGTTGCAGAAAACAGATAGAGCAGTTGATGGGATTTTCGGATTTGGGCAGCAGGAATTGTCTGTCATCTCACAGCTGTCTTCACAAGGAATAACTCCAAAAGTATTTTCTCATTGCTTGAAAGGAGATGACAGTGGCGGGGGAATATTGGTTCTTGGTGAGATCGTGGAACCTAACATTGTTTATAGCCCACTAGTTCAAAATCAGTAAGTATAGCTGACACCTTACATATGAAGTGATCTACTCATCTTGCCAAAACCCTACTGTTTGAATTAAATAGTGGAGCTGAATCATATAATCTCTGTTTCTGAGACTTACTTGCATCCTCAACATTTCAGGGCTCATTATAACTTAAATCTGGAGAGCATTAGTGTTAGTGGTCAAACATTACCAATTGATCAATCAGTCTTTGAAACATCAAGCAACCAAGGAACGATAATTGATTCTGGGACGACTTTGTCATACCTTGCAGAAGATGCCTATGATCCTTTTGTCACTGCAGTAATTTTCTGTCATAATGATTTCCACAGTGTTAATTTAAGTTATTTAACCACTCGGAACTTGTGTTCTGTTTATAATGACCCTTATTTCAAGTACATTAAGCTCCTTTTAATTTCCATCACTCTGCAGATTACAAGTGCCATTTCACAGTCTGTGACTCCTGTTACTTCTCAGGGAGAACAATGTTACATAGTCACCTCCAGGTTCATATTATAAACATTCTATCTGAGATAATCTATGTGCTACTATTTCCGCTGAACTATAACTCTTAAAGTATGTATACTTCTTTTCAGCATCAGTGATGCATTTCCCCAAGTTAGTTTGAACTTTGCCGGTAATGCATCCATGATATTAAGACCTGAGGACTACCTGTTGCAGCAGAATTCTGTAGTGAGTGTCTGGATATTTTTCTTTGAACTGATAAAAACTTGTTTACATGTATTTGCTAAATTTGTGGTTAGCAACTCCCTTATTTGTACAGTTTGCTTCTATGTACTTTTTATAGATCTGTTACCTGACTCTTCGTGTTTTTTTCTCTTCTTTAGTTCTTTCTTTGGCTACTGGTTTCTATATAAAGTGTGAATATCCGAGTGTGTGGTACAGATCTAACTAAATAAAATAAATTAGGATTTCTTACTGATCTTGTGCGACATGTATAGTTGGGTTTCCAAATCCTGGATCCTGAACTGATACAGATATTGTTATTTATCTTTGTATTACAGAGTGGTGCTCAAGTATGGTGCATTGGCATTCAGAAAAGTGAGGGTCAAGATATAACTATATTGGGAGGTATGCAACATGATCACAACTTTTATTCTATTAACTAAGTTTGTTGAAACACCATCTCGTATCTGTGAAAGTTGTAGTTTTTATGACCAAGACACTATCAAATTGCTTATGCAGATCCAACTGATTTTTAATGCTTACATTTGTAGTTCGAAAGTCTAAACAATCAACTTATCCATTGCACTACTGTTTTATGAAAAGGCTTCCACTTTAATCATAGGTTGAAGTTTAGAAACTAACATTCTAGGTTTTTATGTGGCATCTTCATCTGCTTATTCATTTATTTATGTTATGCTGGTCTTTTGTTTTTATATTTGTCTTCATTGAGAGAATCATCAATATTATCATCATTTTCTGCAGACCTCGTCCTAAAAGACAAGATCATCGTCTATGACTTGGCTAATCAACGTATTGGTTGGGTTCAATACGACTGTAAGTTGTTATTATTTGTTAATTATGCATGAATTTCAATACATTATTATTTCGCCAAACATGTTATTTACATTCTACAACTATATATAGAACATAAGTAAGCACAAATCGATTAATGATATGCTATTTGCTTTTAACTTCCATTTGTCTATCTCAGTAATTGAGTAGGGTGAAACTCTGTATTTTCGCTCATTTTAGAATTTAGATGCTACAATGACAAACTCTAAGTCTTCCCTGGAGATTTCTTTCTGATTCTAATCAGTTATATGTATATTACGCATGAATTTCAATGTGCAATTCCCTCAAACATGAAATTTCACTTTCTGGAAGTATAGAACAGATGTGATTATGCACAGATCGATTAATAAATTGCTACATATGTTTGAGCTTGCATTAGTCGTATATACTTAGGAATTGAGTAGGGTTCAAGTTTTGTGTATAGCTCATTTGAGATGCCACATTGACAAACCACTATGCCTTTCCTGGAGCTTCTTTTCGATTCTGATTGTACGTATATAATTTCACCAGGTTCAATGTCAGTCAGCGTCTCTTCAAATACTAGCACCGGAACTGCATCTGTTAATGGAGGGTCCATAGACGTCAATGTTAGCAGCAGTGGCTCACTGAGGATTGACCCTTTCAAATTGATACCGATAAGCATGATGTTCGCCTTCCTTGTTCACATATATATCAATCATTGACAGTTTCTATTCTTGTGGCACATACAGTCATTATTCGACATGCATGATTAGGATTGAGTTACGGCACATGTAGCACAATAAGCCTCGATTACTATTCCTTCTTCTATACTTGGTTGTATACCATCTGGCGAGATCTAACATCAGAAGTTCTACAGGCAGTCTGTAGGTGTATATATATGCCCACTGTGTAGCAGAATTGGTTGTTTGATCTGCTTTTTAGGTTAGGATTGTTAATTATTTTTCATCAGGTACATAGAATTACGAATTTCATTGGATTGGCACCATTGTAAAGGAGACATTCAGAAAGTTATTTGTTTCATATACTGCACAGATTTTAAGATTTATGAAAAAGCATATGGTACATGCATCACAGTATTACACATTGGCTGTTTTGAATGACGCATTCGGAAAGTAGTTTCTATTTTTCTTTGACTTTGTTCTTTTCTTGGGAAGCAATTTGTGCATGCGACATCGAGTTTTAGATCACTTTGTGCATGCGACATCTAGCCGCATCTTAGATTATGTACCTTTCCTGACAATACAAGGAAAAAAAAATCCTAGCTCAGTTTGGAATCCTAGCTCAATTTGGGATAATTCGTTAATTCTTGACAACAGCACAAAAAAGAGTTTTAGTTTGACATATGCATTGTACATGGTATCATGTATGGATCTAGGCTAGTATTAGAGAATCCTATAACTTTAGGGATGATTAATCAGAGAATATAGTAATTAACTTTAGGATGATTAATCAGACACAGTTTTAAATTCCTAATCCAATGAGGAAGATGATCATCAGGAGAATCCTAATCCTACGAGGAGAAGGTAGATTAAACGAGGTGACTATTTTCCCTTCCTATTTCTATATATACCCGGCCTCTCTTAGATGCAGCAATACACCAATCTCCTTCGGTTCCTTACTGCTAGCTTGTCTCGATCATCAAGTTTTACCTGCTTTACTTGCAGCCTTTGCTACCTCAAGCCATGGCCTCTTCTCGCGATGATAGCAGCGATGATAGCATCTTTTGCTGCCTTACCCTTTCCTGGTTTATCATAGGACTTCTCTCCTTTATCGTCGCACTTCTTGTCCTTGTCGTTTGTTCCATCCATCACCGCCCCTATTACGTCAACCTCGACGGAGTTCATGCCAACTTCACCACCACCGCCACCACGGCCAACGACACCCTCAACTACCACCTCGACTTCTCCATTTCCCTTCGAAACCCTAACAAATATTACAGCGTCCATCACCACGAAATCAAAGTTATGGCAGCGTACAACAACACTGCCGACGATGCCTTAATTGGTACTGTGAAGAAATTGAACTCCATCTCGCAAAAGCCCAAGTCCAACGTTGTTCTCACACAATCCTTCAAGGGTGTGATTAGTCATGAGGTTGACACTCTTGTTGTCAACCTCAACCTTAAAAACAAGTACAAGACTCACTTCTTGGGTTGGAAAGCCATGTCCGAGTTCGAATGCGACTTGAAGGTTCCATCGGTCAATGGTAATGGACAGAGTTTTGACCTGACCATTGAGGAAGCATGCAAGGTCGAAATTGAAGGCCACTTTTCTTTCCCTGTACCTTTGGCTGTCTATTTTTTCTTCTTGGTCTTCCTGGCTCCATCTCTTTTTCCCGTGAGCAAGCTGCTTGCTTGTATAGCGTTTGTCCTTGCACTTGCATGGTACTCGGTCAGTGTGTCTTAGTAAGTTACAGAAAATCATGAATATGTACCAGTTTGAGACGTATTAAAATTTCATACATATATTAATTCTTGGCAACACATTTTGTGTCAATATGTATTAACAAATAAGTTCAACTATGTATTAATAGTTTCAGAAAAAAAAAACTATGTATTAATAGTTAGCAATTATGAATTAAGCAGTACGCACTTATGTACTGTTTATGTGATGATATATTTTCTCTATGGATGGAATTACATCGTATGACTGTATTAGCCTACTCAACTCAACCATGTACATTTTCAGAATCCAGATACGTACACTTAAATTCAACTTTGTTTAAGTTTTCGCATCCAAATCACACAACTAGTCTCATAATTATTTTTGTCGCAAACTTCGATCTCATTCTTTTTATTTTTAACCCTGCTCGATCACACATCTGCTTCTCATCAAACATATATATATATATAGAAGGCCCTTCCCTTTTTTGACATATATGAGGGATGGAAGATTACACAAACTTTTCGATTATATTTTTGAATCTCCACCGTTCAGTTTGTTGGTCCTTATATATAGATCAATTATGCAAATTTTCAGCCAATTTGGTGATCGTTAAGGTGTCGAACAAGATTAAATCAATGAACGAACCAAATCTGCCAAACATGAACCGTTCATGTTTATAATTATAAATCGTAATTTTGAATGCCTTAACGATCACCAAATTGGCTGAAAATTTGCATATTTGATCTATATATAAAGACCAACAAACTGAACGGTGGAGATTAAAAAATATAATCGAAAAGTTGGTGTAATCCCCCATCCCTCATATATGTCAAAAAAAGGGATCCCTTAGTGGAAGGGTCCTCTATATATATATATATATATATATATATATATATATATTCATTTTTACACAACTTTTCGATCGAATTTCCTCATCTCCACCGTCTAGTATCTAGATAATATTGTGTAGATCATCTCTGCAAAATTTCAGCCAATTTAGTAATCGTTAAGACCCTCAAAATTGCGTCTTTCTGTTATAAACATGAACGGTTCATGTTTGACAGAATTCAGTCCGTCCATTTGTTTTTCGAGTTTGAGGGCCTTAACGATTACCAAATTGGCTGAAATTTTACAGAGATGATCTACACAATATTATCTAGATACTAGACAGTGGAGATGAGGAAATTCGATCAAAAAGTGGTGTAAAAATGAAAATCCGCACCAAAACCATTGGTGCGGACGTTTGTAGCTGAGAAAAACTATATATATATATATAGTGATTTACTATGGCGAATAATGTTTTTGTTAAATAAGTCATTAATCTCGTTTTTACAGAAATCCATGATTTCATGGCTCATTTGGATTGGGCGAGCCTTGGTAGGAATATTTTTCTCATTAAATTCCTGGGTGTAAGGAAGAGAAACAATGTGTTTTTTCCTGTGCCAAAAGGCAGTAGGGATATCAGAACATATTTCTTTGATGATTTTTTCCTCGAAAATTTTGATTTTTTGTTGACGAGAAGAATTTTGGAGTTGATTTTCAATTCTTTTAAAATTAATTTCTTCTTGAAGAAAAGTCATTTGTTTATTTATTATCTGATGTCAATGAATGGCAGCCAATAGCTATGTCACTAATCATAATTTCAGTCAACCCGAAATCATTGACATACTTTCCACAGGATTTACAGGAATGCTTCATTCCTGGTGAGAAAAACATCTCACTCCTGACTCTAGGTCATCCATTAAACATGCCATAAAACGCGATGAAGATGGGATTACCATCTTTGACGAACGTACATGAATGGGAATTTCTGATGCTGTTAACACATTATTTTATACAATCATCCAACACTTCATAGGTACCCCTAGTCATATTACCTCAAGAATTCATGATCAACTCAGTAACCTTAGGTGTCCCACCTTAAGTGACTTTAAATAGTACAAAGATGTTTTCATTTCTCGAGTTATGCTTAGAGACGATAGTAATCAACCATTTTGGAAAGAAAAATTCATAAATGATCTCCCAAAATTATTTGCCCATAAAATCAGATAAGTCCTTAGTAATGAAACAAGTCACATTAACTATGATTCTTTAACCTATGGAAATATAATTACAGTTATTCAAAAAGAAGGATTAAAGATGTGTATCGATATGAAACTAAATGCCCAAATGAAATCAGATAAGAAAACAGCTAAATATGAATTAGGAAATTTTTGTGAACAATATGGCTTACCCCCCTTACCTCCTTCAAGGAGAAAAAAGGCAAGCAACAAATTTATTCCTTATCATTCAAAACAAAAATTTAAACCTTATAAAACCAACTTTGAATCAAACAATTTTTATTCCAAAAATAAATTTAGAAAAAATTGGTCCAAAAAACCAAATCATCAACTAAAGAAAAAATCTTTTGATAAAAGTAAAATCAAATGTTTTAAATGCAACAAAACTGGCCACTTTGCAAATAACTGTCCAGTTAAAAATACTATTAATCAATTAAAAATCAGTCAAGAAGAAAAAGAAAAACTCATACAAACTTTAGAATTAAGAAATACTGATTCAGAAGATGAAATGAGTAAAGATGACATCTCTTTGATAGAATCTTCTTCTCAGGAATCCGATGAACATTCTTCCCCAGACATTACTTTTGGGTGTAAGGATGCTTGTGATTGCAAAACAATCAATGTTCTTTCCAAACAAGAAGAACAAGAAGAATTATTAATTGATTTAATAAGCAAAATAGATAATCCTGAACTTAAAACCGAATACCTTAAAAAATTAAAAAATTTAATCACCCAAGAAAATATAATTAATCCTCCCCCACAAAAAATTAGTCTAACTACAACTTTTGATAAATTTTCTACTAATAAAAAGGAAATAACAATCCAAGATTTGCAACAAGAAGTAAAAACAATTAAGCATCAAATCCATGCCCTGCAACAAACACATTTAGAACTTACAAATAACAATAACGAAATTAAACAAGAGATAAATTTACTTAAAATCAATAATCAATTTCTTAATTTACAGGATCCTCCTAAAAATCCTTTCCCAAACCAATCCCCAGTAAATAATGAAGCTGACACTTCTGAAAGTAATACTATAAGTACCATACGCCAAATCCAATTGAAAAAATGGTACACTACTGTACAACTCAAAATAAAAGATTTCCAATTAACAATTCCAGCCCTTATTGACTCTGGCGCAGATCTTAATTGCATCCAGGAAGGCTTAATACCTTCAAAATATTTTGAAAAAACAAAAGAATCCTTAAGATCAGCCAATGGAACAAAAATGGATATTAAATACGAAATCCCAAAAGCCCATATATGCCAAAATGGATTTTTAATCAATTTAGTTATTTCTGCCTCGAAAATCAAATTATTCCAGACCAACATTCGCTTTCTTGGATTCAACATTCACCAACTTCAAGTTAGACCCATCGATAGAGCCATTCAATTTGCTGATAAGTTCCCAGACGTCATTTTAGATACTTATCCTGGAGCTTTGAAAATTAATTCTTACTGTGCCATCATTAAACTGTTGAATACAGTCTAAATCAGCAAGACTATGTTGTGCATTAGATGGGTGATTCTCACTGGTGAGAGACCATTCTGAAGGAAGATGGACGTCTGACTATCTGATTGTGTGTGGAACACTAATATTGGCGTTTTCTTGACTGCTTTGAATTAAGAGAGTTTGATTTTTGGGACTTTTGCTAATAGCTTAGAAATTCATATTTGTGCCAGTGACTTTATAATGGATTCTATATATATATATATCCCTCCCCTGATTGTTGATCTCCGTCTTAATGTATTACTGCCATGCATCAGTGCCATCACTGCCATTGGGATACCATTGGATTTGGACTAATTGAACAATAATAATATATTTTGATCTCCATTTTGCTGTTGGACAATGGAAGTAATTAATTACAGTGAGTCACGCTCATTGTAGGCCGATCGAGTTTGGGATATTTGGTTTTGATTCCGTTGATATAGATATATGCCTCACGGTAGATTTCATTAATCAGAAGCCAGAATGACACAGATACATGTCTTCTTTTACCAAACGTTTGAGGAAGTTAAAGACCTGGCTTTCTAATTAAAAAGTGTGGACTTCTAGGTTACCTTATCTCGCTCGTTTGTGAGAGTTAGGTTTTTTCTCTTCTTTTGCTTGAGAAGGGGCGGTGCTAAGCCAAATACATATGAACTTGTGCCTCAAGTGGGTTGTTCAAAGTTACCTAGCTATCTCATATTTTATGTGCCAGATGGAAGAGGTGGTAGGGAGTTTTGCAACGAGGTTGGCTATCTCCGATATGGAGGTAGAGCTGGTCATGTCGGCAGATCTGTTGGAGGAAAGTCCAAGACGGTGGTTCTTAGTGGGCGAATTGCTCACTACAAAGAGTTTCAAGATGGATTTGTTGGTGAATACAACGAGGGGACTCTGGATCCCTAAAGATGCGGTGCCTCCGGATCGGGGAAGAATAACAGCAAGTAGACCATTATAAGGACAATGGAGGGTCAATTGTGAAATAAAGAAATTATGATCGTTGACCAGATCCCGCGACCGTTGACCGGACTCTGGTGATTATTGACCGTTGACTTTGACGACTGGTCTATTGGGGGTAATAGGAGATTTTTGGAGTCTATTGGGGGCGCGCAGTAGGTGGTCTAGGGATCTATTGGGGACAATATGTAGTCTATTGGGGGCAACAAGATCTATCGGGGGAAATCTATTGGAGACAGTAAGGGATCTATTATGGGCAATAGAGGTCTATCAAGAGGTGTCTACTAGGGGCAGTAGGGGTCTATTGGAGGCAATAAATGGTCTGTCCCCGGGGAGGGGGGTGAGAGTCTATTGGGGGCAATATAGGGTCTTCTCTATCATATTTAACCCATTATTGCCCCTCAATAGACTTTATATTACCCCATAATAGGACCTGAATAGACATTTACAAACACAAAACTTAATCTATTGATGTTAGATTGCTTCACCACAAGCATGAATTGAAGGGAAAAACAAAATCAAAAACCAATGCCAACGAAATTAAAAAAATTAGATTATTCATGAAATAAACAAAGCGTTGCACAAATATTCTCTGGTCATTGTCATTCTATTTTTCACTCTAGATCTGCTTGCCACCGGATTTGACTCCAGCAACTTCACAATCATTTCTTCAAGAGGTTCACTCAACATCTTCTGGGTTAAGAGTAGTGACCATATAAGGCCAAAGATTAATGATCATAGTGTTTATACTTTATACCTGGACCCTTTTCTCGGCCCAAACACCGGGATCACACGTCAAACGTCACATAAAAGAGACTTAAATATGACCCAATACGTATGATAACCCAAGAGCCCACACTCTCCACTTATGGGCAATATATAAATTTGAGGGTACAACCATACTCTACCTCAATAAATAGAGACATCACCTCTCATAAAAGGTAAGTCGGCCACCACTCCTTATTCTACTCTACTTCCTTCTCTCTCTCTCTCTCTCTCTCTCTCTCTCTCTCTCTCTCTCTCTCTCTCTCTCTCTCTCTCTCTCTCTCTCTCTCTCTCTCTCTCTCTCTCTCTCAGTTGCCTAACTTGGGCGTCGGAGAGTGGAAAGCCGGCGACCCCGGTCTTCCCTCTCTAACGCTTGTGCTTTATGGTTGTAGGTGGAATTTGGAGCTGACGGATTTCATGATTTCCGGTGAACACCCACGGAAACACATAGATTAGTAAACATTTTCAATCTGAATTATTTGCCTCACTTATGATTCAGCTAGTATATACGATGAATTATACCTCGTCGAAAATCATAACTTCAGCAACTGCTTCACCTCCCGATCTGCTTTTACTTAGATCCTGCACAATTAATGAATAATGTTCAGAGAAGCAAACTTCATCTTCTAGATAACAGAAGGTGCAATACATGAGATTGTGGTCAATGTTCCTACCTTCATTTGAAGCTGCAAAAACTTGATACGATGAATGACATCATCCAGTACAAATTCTTGACCACCCTAGAAATCATAAACTAGTTGGGCCTTATAAAACACTGAAACTCTAAATCATATCGTAAAAATTGACATTAAAATATGAGGTAGCATATTTCGTCTATTAGTGGTTTTCACATGGCTACCTAGTGACTAAGGAAATCATGGTCAATCACCGTTGGATGTAAATCCAAGGGTAGGAAATATTATTTTAAAGTTAAGTAGTTTTGTTTTCCACCCCTGCATTTACATGCAACGGTGATTGATCATGATTGTTTTAGGTACTAGGTGACCATGTGAACACTACTATTTCATCTATATGATAAGTTTGAATCTTTGTACTTCCACTTCTGAAGGAAACGCAATTATGTCTGTAGACTATGTACTCTATTAGTAAATTCAAAATATTCATATTAAAGTACGAGTGATATAAACATATATAATTGCCATCTAAAGCTAATCAATCATTTTATATCTTAAGTAAAGATATAAACATACAAACATGCATCAAAATATGCACACAGCTTAGTTACAAAGTTTTGAATCAATCTTACATCAATAATAGAAGCATGATCTAGATTCGGCAATACATGTTTCCAATCAGCCCTGATAAACTTCCCATGAGCAACTGACCAGTTCAGCGTCATACTGTATATCATCCCAAAGATCTCTGCTTCTAGATCAAATTGAATCGTTTGTTAGGATCAGAATCCATTCAATAAAAGAAACCAAGGAAATTAAGGAAAATATAAAGAAATAAATTAATCAACATTCATATCATTCATCCATAACCAATGTAACACCCCAGACCTAATTTTACCTATTTACCAGGTGTTTCTACGAGTTACTAAGAAATTTAACCACGCTCGGTAACTTAGTAAGTTAACACACGAGTTTATTTTCGAGCTTTTCTTGAATTGTCAAATTCTTTTTCTAAGGTCGCGATGTGGTGGTTCACGTCGACTCGATTTCACCGGTGTATTCGGATTATTTTTTTCGGAGTTTCAAGGTATTTTCTACGATTTATCGAAGTTTGGTAAAAATAAATTATTTTTCTGAAATTAGAAAATAGCCCATTTAATCTGGGCCGTCAGATCAATTAGGGTTTTGATATCGTGGCCGTCGATTCCAGTATTTGAGGAAAAGAGAGGGTTGACTCGGTCAAGAACCCAAACTCGGGCGTTAAACCGAGCTCTAGCCTCTCCCTCCTCTCTCTCTCTTCTCCGTCGTCTCAGCGCCGTCCGACCACCCTTGGTGACGAGACCACCACCATTCTCTTCCTCTCCCTCTTCTCTACAAAACTCAGTCCATAGATCCTCACTTGCAACTCATTTCAGTGGTGATCGATCGAAGGGAAGCTCGACTGTGTTCACCGGTTTCCAGCGTTTTTTTGGCGAGTTCATCGGACGCCGATGGTATGTCTCGGTTCACCTTTCTCTTCTCTTCATCTTTGTGTCGTTGTTTTCTTGATTCGAGCCCTAATTTGAAAACCCTATGTTTGAGCCAGTGGACATTTTGGTCCAAGTCTGCATATTATGTTTACATCCAAAGTAATACTTTACTGGGCGGTAATATGTCCAAGTGAATATTAATTACATTCTTGGTCCACGTCATACCGGCGAGCCCAAATTCTTTGGGTTTACAAGTGATCGCCCGCCAGTGAGATCATGCGAGTTGGATGGCAGAATTCACAGGCGAAGTCCGCATGCGCGACATTTATCATTGAAGACTCCTACAAGTCTTTGACATGCTTTGGGCCAACTCCTGTGACCCTTTTAATGAAAAAAGCATTTTTAAAGCTCGCGAGCTTCAAGGGTCCGTTAGATGGAAGCAAGCTTCAGGAGCTCGCGGATTGGTTTGAGTTCGCGGCCCGCGCGAGATAGGTTTCCAAAAGGACTGTGACACCCCGCGGGGTAAAGACGTTCTTAATTTGAGTCTGCAGAGGACTCTACAGTTGAGCAGCGCGAAGGCAGTGACCTATGCGAAATGTGTTGTGCGAAATGGACACGCGTCACGCAGATTGGTTGGTTCACGCGGGTGAAGCAGTGTCCTTGTGGTATTCTGTTTCAGAGTCCGACTTGGATAGTGTTTACTTCTGGCAGAAGGCGATCTACTATATAAAGGGGTTCGAAAGCTTACAACTAAGACGCTCTCTCTCAAACACACAACAACTAAACACTCAACTACTCAACAAAAGTACAAAAATACAATCGACCTAGTCGAACTCAGTGCTAAAGCATCTCGCCTTAGCCCTTTCTTTACAAGCTCCCTGAAGCTCTGCCCTTTTTCTTTTCCTTTCCAATTGAAGCTCTGCTCGATCTCACGTCGAGTATCGATATTGTGACGCTCAGGCGGACTACTGTAAATCCTTGCCCAGTACGCGAGGCGAATTTGAAGAACCCTGCGGTGGAGTTAGTGCTCTCTTCATCCTCAGTCGCTTGATTAGAAGCAGAAGGCTAAGCGCACTCCGCTACTACAACCACTACATTCCGCGTCCGCGCGGTGGCACGCCCGCAACAACTAAAAGAGACTTTGCATACCCAGAATTACTGGTGTGGCCAAAACACCCTATTTTCTACCTAGTTTGGGATTTCCAGAAAGCCATCTCCATTGACGCCGTTGAGGTTGCTTAGCTGCAAAGGATTAAGGAAATAATGTCATTTGACTTTATATATCAGAAGGGCAAATCAGTCATACTAAAAATGACCAAAAATAATAAAAAGCATATTTTGGATGTCGATTAAATGAAAACATATGGGTGGGTGTATTCTAATACAAGTTCGATATTTTGGGTTTTAATCTAATTTTCTCTATTGTTAATCTATTGTTAATCATCGACTTATCTTTTGTTTTTTTTTATACGTTTGGAATTCTTTGATTATGTTTCACAGGGCCTCCTAGTTTCTACCGACTGTAGCTTAACACCATAGTGTTTAAAGAGGGATCACCTTGTGTACGATGGGAGATAACAGTTTGCCTAAAATTTGTCTGAGATGTGTGCAGGGAAAGTGACTTGTTTGATGGGAAAGTGATTCATAAGTACTTGATGGACTATTGTTTGTCTGCATTTTAATATATTGCATTCGTTCATCTACCTGTCTTGCAGATTGAGGATATTGTCCAATGATCTTATCAATATGACAATGTCTTGCGTTCATGCGTGCATCTATACATTTCATATTTGCTGAGTTGATTCCTCTTAATACTGGTATATAAACTAAGTTGATTGTAAGTGGTCAACTAAGATATATATTCATCTGTGCTATTCTTGTTTAATGCATTTAAGGAATATGGCCTCTAATGAAGTGGAAGTTGATAACAAAGCGAACGGTCTGCTAAGAATGAAGGAAAATTCATTTGTTTTTTTATCATTTTTATTAGGTACCAAAGATGATTATAGACATGGAAGATAGTGACTTAGATAGTTCTTCAGGACTTGATGAAATGACACAACGTACACATGATAATTTGTATGAACATTTATGCATGGTCTTCATATATAGACAAAGTTCCCTGCCATACCTCGATTTTATCTGGTGCTGAATATGTGCAAGAGTTGCTGAATGGACATCCAAATAGAATTTATAACTCATTTCGAATGCACAAACATGTATTTCAAAGGTTGTGTTGCACGCTTGAGAGTTTAAAGTTAATGAAACATGATCGGCATGTGGGTATTCAAGAAGCTGTGGGGATTTTCTTATATATAGTGTTTCATAGCTAGTGAGCATATGAGAATGGCTGCTGAGCGCTTTCAACGGTCAAAAGATACTATTTACTAACAGTTTAAGCGTGTTTTAAATGCCTTATGCATGTTATCGCCACATCTTATACGTTCTCAAACTGAAGGAGAAACACCTCCCGAAATTTTGAACAATCCAAAATTCTATCCGTATTTTGAGGTAATGATCTATTATGAATGAAAGTTATGTATGTATATTCTTTATTTGCTCTCTAATGTTTATTTATTCTATGGCAGAAATGTATCGGGGCAATTGATGGAACACACGTCGCTGCATGGGCTCCAGCTCATAAACAAACTTCATATCATGTCCAGCGTGCGTTCTCCTTTGACATGATGTTCGCTTTTGTTTACACTGGACCGGAAGAGACCGCAAATGATTCTAGGATATTTGCAGATGCAGTGACAAGGCCAGAAAATAAATTTCCTTTTCCAAATGAAGGTACAATCATGCACATTATATTTCTCTACAACTTAATAAACTAGATATACATACTTTAATTTTGACATGCACACAAATGATTTTGAAAAAAACCAGGATATTATTATGTTGTGGATGCCGGATACACAAACATGCCGGGTTTTTTAGCTCCTTATCGAGGCGAACGGTACCATTTAGGTCATTACAGAGGACCTAAGGAGTTGTTCAATTACATACATTCTTCATCGCGAAATGTAATTGAGCGATGTTTTGGTGTACTGAAAGTACATTTTCCAATTCTGAAATATATGCCGAATTATCCTCCCAAAAGGCAGCGTCGTATCCCAATTGCATGCTGTGTTTTGCAAAATTTTATTCGGAAGGAAGCTCGTCGTGACAATTGTTTGAAGTTTTTGATGTAAAAGATATGATTTTTGATGAGGAAAACAACGCAAGCGAACTTGGATATGTCACAAGAGAACCTTGCACAGATAACTAATGTTAGAAATGAAATTGTAGAGAGCTTGTGGCATGATTTTATCCCTCACCCTCAAATTGTTTGATGATTTTATCCTTTCTCCTTAAATCTTTGATGTAAACTTTTTAGGGATATTAATTTCAATTTCTATTATTATTTTTAATATTTATAATTTCTTTACCGAACGCGTATCTTGTTTTTCATTTTCAGAAAACTGTTTTAGAAAGGGTATATTGTCACCCCACAAACCACTTTGTTCACCCCACGTTCTCTTCACACCCTACATATATATTTTTAATTGTAAGTCTACTTTGTTCACCTATTTACAATACCTAAAATACCATTTTCTCATTTTTACTTTGTTCACCCTAAATTCTTTTTTCACCCTACATTCGATCTTTTTTCACCCTGCCTACTTATTTTTTAATTTTAAATTTACTTTATTCATCGATTTGTAATACACATAATATCAACCTCTTCCAATAGCCATTGAACTCCAAAAACAAAATGAAATTGAATAAAACCATAAGATTAATATCATTTGGGTAAGTGGAATCACAAACTAAACAATAAAAATCACATTAAAGTATAAATTCCAATTAAAGAACAAAAAAAACTCTCAAACTTAACAACTCATTGGTATCCGTCGATATTAAGATGCACAATGTCTATAAACTCTACTTGGAAAAAGCTCTGACGCCGATGAAAAAAAAAAACAAATCGAATATACATATAAGTGAGCGACTAGACTTGGAAATTTACATACAAAATTGATATGAGAAATAATGAGTAAAGAGATAGACGAAGCATCAACAATCAACGAAAAAAAAAAAAGAGAAGAAAAAAAAATATAAACAATTCATCTCATTTTTAGTTGGATGCTAGTGTCTTCTTCAGACTTCATAGAAAAATCGAATATGATAAATTCTCGATTAAGGTTTATGAAGTACGTGTTTATCTAAAAAACAATAATTATAATTTGTAACAACTTATTATCTCTTGCTATAATTTTACATTATAGTATATTAGTCATTAAATAAATTAAACACATTCTCAAATCGAAATACATAATTTAATTTTTTGTTTTTGTTTTACAAAACAGATTTTTAAAAACAGTTCTGCAAAACGTTACTGAACACAACCTAAATCTCTTTGTTGGACGTCTGTTTGGCAGTAGGCAATGGAAACCCTAATGGCCGTAGACGACGGAGGCAACATGGGAACCTCAATCCTGATGCGCTACACGGACCCAAACAACAAAGTCTACCTCGAAATCCGCAAACTCCATCGTCATGGCCCAGCTCTTGCGAGACCACAAGGCCGCTTCGACGCCGGAGGCCTACTTGGGCTCCACCTGCTCCTCCCTCGACCTCCTCATCAACGACTCAGACTCCAATACCAAACCTCGTCCCACTGACGTCATCGACGCCCACCTCACAATCCTCTCCGTCGACATCCCTAAAGCGTCGGCTAGGTTTCTGATGAGCAATCTGGAGCTCATCTTTGGTTGTTTGAAGCGGCCTCTCCGGTCTAAGTCTCCGTTGGCCGCCACTACATGCTGCTTAGGAGTTCAGTGCCTCGCAAACTTGATCATTGCTATCACAAAAACCTTCAACAGCACCTGGTCCGATGTTTCCGAAATCTATAGCTTCTTACTCTCCTTTGCTACCATGAGTGGCACCTACCAGGTACATTACTCTTTTGCTTCATGTTCGATACCGCTTGGTGTTCTAGAATTGAATACTTGATGTTCATGTTGAGTAAATGGATTTGATTTGGAAACAGGTGACAAAAGAAGCCTGTTCCTGTCTTCATCGTCTACTGGAATGTTTTCAAGGCACGCCGCTGCTTGATCCTGCAAGCAAAAAGATTACTCATTTGTTGAATAAGTACCCTCCACCACAACTAGATATATGCAAGGAGAATGCACTCCTTCAGCGCCAAGCTTATAAGGCCCGGTGTGCTTTTGATGCTGTAGGAGTACTTCTTCCTCTTATGTCCACCCAGGACAGAACTGATGTGCTCTACTACTACAAATCTCTCTTTCAACTGCAACAAGGCCATTTTACATTTTGCCTCATAAAGGGTCTGCATACACTTTGGCTCCACCCATCTCTAGACGTTTCTTCTGAGTTGTTACTCGATCTAATATGCTCCACATGTCATTCTGTCTCCAAACATGAGATAAATTATATAGGGGAATATATATCTAAAATGCTGGGTAGTGGAGTGGCCAAAGTCTATTCCTTGAACAGGCAAATCTGCAAACCTAAGCTCCCTATTGTTTTTGATGCACTCAAAGGTATCCAACTGTTGTTGCATACACTATAACTTCAAACACATTACATTTCCCTTTCTTTGTGTGACATCTTTTTTGCATTTTTCAGTTATAATGGTAAAGCCTATCGAAGAAGGTATCGAAGAAGACGTCGAAGAAGGCATCGAAGAAAGCGTCGAAGAAGACATGGCTCATGCAGCGGAGGCAGTTAGATTTCTAATCAATACTTGCATTGATGAAAGCTTGATCAAACAGGGAGTTGACCATGTTCTGATGAATGCACATATGTATAACAGAACAAACTCTGAGCCAACCATAATTGAAAAATTGTGTGCTACTATTCAAAGCTTATTTGGTTATCGCGGCGAAACTATCCTGTTCCTTGCTTTGGAAATTGTCTCAACAATGTTCGACAAACTAGGTTAGTGTTTTCTGTCTCATAGATATTTTAAAGTACTCATCAACTACTTCAAATGTTACATTCCTTTAGTTTATCCATTTGATATAAGAAATGTAGTAGCTGTTGTTGTACAGGTGTATACTCTTCTTGTTTGATGAAGGGTACACTGAAGACCTTGGCAGACATGCAGAAGTTGCCTGATCAAGAATTCCCTTATAAGAAAGAGGTGATTATTTTTCATATATTTGTGTTCTAATAAATTAAGGACGTCACTTTTTCATATATTATATCTTTCAGGTCAAGCTTGTCCTACAGATGGTTATTGAGAAATGGGGGCTTGTTGATATAATGTCAGTCATGCCTCAAGAACACATGGAACTGCTTGCAGAGGTCTGTTGAGAAACATTGATTTCTCATGCTATTTTTACCTTCTCTTATCTTATTCTTATATTCTTTTTTTGTTTTGGTTGAAAGCAGATCAATGAACTCCTGGGTTCTAAATCTGTGGAGGTGAGATCTAGCGTGTCTATAGCAACTACTTTCAGGTATCGTCTTTCTTAGTCAGAATTTTATCCTGCAAGGCTCGCTTATCTTTACCATGGGCATGTTGCATTAACGGATTGTTTCGCAACCTCAAATAGGATAGAATCTGACAAAGCTAACTTTCACACAAATGATATCCTCTTGCCTCAAATATATATGACAGAGTTAGAATTCACGTGATATCCATCTTCCTCTTAGGCAGTTAAAATTCACGCATGATGTCCATCTTCGTCTTCAGCTTTGAACAATGAACTGCACTCATTGAATTGGCATCTGTACACAGTGAAGCTAAATCGCTCTCCCTATTTGCTTCTTGGCTTAAAGCTCATTGAACATATTTTGGCCATATTTATCTTCAGTCTGGAATAGATGGTTACTGCTCTTTTAAAAATAAACATGTGGAGTAGATGAGATGAGACTCCAACAACACTCCCCATATTTATTTATCTAACACTCGCATTTTTTTTTTTTTGGCTTAAAGCTCATTGAACATATTTTGGCCATATTTATCTTCAGTCTGGAATAGATGGTTACTGCTCTTTTAAAAATAAACATGTGGATTAGATGAGATGAGACTCCAACAACACTCCCCGTATTTATCTATCTAACACTCGCATTGTTTTTTTTGGCTTAAAGCTCGTTGAACATATTTTGGCCATATTTATCTTCAGTCTGGAATAGATGGTTACTGCTCTTTTAAAAATAAACATGTGGAGTAGATGAGATGAGACTCCAACAACACTCCCTATATTTATCTATCTAACACTTGCATTTTTCTTTTCTCTATCTCGCATGTGCACAGAAACTATTTAAAACGGGAAATGGATGATTGGGATATTGAGTATGAGGCCTGCAATAGAGAGTTCAAGGAACAGCATGCTAGGAAAGTTGCCAAGTGCACTATTGCACAAAGGATGTCAGGTGCAGCTGTGATGACAAATAAGCTTAGAATCTAGAGGCTTGTAGTTCAAGACATTTTGTATAGTTATCTGTGTAGTTAACTTACACACAAAAGGTAACTTGTTATTGGAGGCCACGTTAATGTTCTGATTACTGATGTTGAGTCTGATGCAACAGAAGTCTAGAGTGGTGTGGTTGTTTATATTCATTGGAACAGTGTTTAAGAATTGTATGAAACAAAGAGTCCCTTCATCTAAATGCCATCTAGAAGACTTCTTGTAACTTGAAAAATACTGGCAACTAAATCATCACTAGTAGCAGTAACCACTGTGCTACTTTCTTTCACTTCTACTAGTGCTTGGCTAGGATTAGTTAGAAGTACTGCAGTAGCATTTTCTGATTACTTGCTTTTTGAAGAGTACCCCTTGATGCCCCTGCTTGACAACATTGGCAAAAGCCTATCTAAATCAGGTGACCCCAGTACCAGCTTCAAAGGTATTGGGGTCTTCATCAGATGTGTAGAGTACCATATTGAGAGATTCTTCACTCCCAGACAAACCCTCACCTCAGACATAATCATCTGTCCAGTACGGAGCCATCCGATTTCTAGC
Source organism: Fragaria iinumae (assembly GCA_009720345.1). Taxonomy (NCBI): domain Eukaryota; kingdom Viridiplantae; phylum Streptophyta; class Magnoliopsida; order Rosales; family Rosaceae; genus Fragaria; species Fragaria iinumae. The sequence continues at coordinate 3,123,049 of CM019123.1, forward strand.
TTCATGGGGACTGGTTTCTTCTCTCTTGAGTGACTCAACTGAAGACGAGCTAGCTCCAGCTTCTATACCTGCTGCCTCTTCTTCTGATTGTATTTGTTCCTTATTTTCTTCCTCATCTTCATCGTCTTCCTCACTCTCAGCTATCTCTTCCTCATCACCCCATTCAAGTAGCACACTTCTTTCTTCTTCTGAACTCGTATTCCAATCCCAACTCTCAGCTTCTTCAAATACCACATCTCGACTTACCACAACCCTCTTTGTAACTGGATTGTATAGTCTATATCCCTTAGTCTCTTCACTCACACCGAGCAAAACACATTTAAAGCTTTTTGAGTCTAGCTTTTTTCTCTTCACGTCTGGAATATGAACATTTGCAATACATCCAAACACTCGAAAATACTCCACTGATGGTTTAACACCACTCCAAGCCTCTTCAGGTGTGAGATCCTTTACAACCATTGCAGGACTTCTGTTGAGAACATGTACACACCAATTGACAGCTTCTGGCCAGAACTCATTAGTAACCCTTTTTTCCGATAACATGCTTCTCACTAAATTCATAATACTCCTGTTTTTCCTCTCAGCAACTCCGTTTTGCTGAGGAGTGTATGCAGCTGTAAGTTGCCTTTTAATGTCATTTTCAAGGCAAAACTCATTGAATTCCTTGGAGGTAAACTCTCCCCCTCTATCTGTACGTAGACAACATACTAAAGCACTAGATTCTTTCTCCACAAAACACTTGAATCTTTTGAACATGCTCAAAGCTTCAGCTTTTTCGGACAAGAAATATACCCAACAATTTCTACTGAAATCATCAATAAAAGTAATTAAATACCTCTTTCCACTGTTTAATTTCGGGTTCACTGGACCACATATGTCCGCATGAACTAGCTACAGCTTCTTTGTTGCTCTCCAAAAACTCTTCTTAGGGATGGTGTCCCTATGTTGTTTCCCAACTAAGCAATCTGAGCATACTTTTGCAGGAGCCTTAAGAGAAGGTAAACCCTTCACCATCTTCTTGTAGTGTAGTGTTCTCAACCCCTTGTAGCTGAGATGGCCAAATCGTCAATGCCATAGTTGAGTGTCATTCTCACAGGTTGCTTGAAAACATGTGGACTCTTTTGGTGACATTGCGGCTAACACCACAAACATTCGGTTGGCAGTCATTGTAGATTCCACAATCAAACCCCTTGAAGGATGAAACATCTTACACTTGTTGTTTTGAATGAGAATAGCAAGGCCCTTTTCTTGTAGTTGCCCCACGCTCAACAAATTATTCTTCAATTCTGGAATGTAGTATACTCCACTAACCACCTGGATTACACCTCCAACATTCAATCTGACAATCCCTTTCCCCATCACAGCCATCCTGTTATTGTTGCCCAGTTTCACAGATTGTCTAAACCCCTCATCCAAGTCTGAGAACCAACACCTATTGCCACTCATATGATTACTGCATCCTGAATCTAGAAACCATACCTCCTCTCTAGTTGCATTGTGCATCTCAATGTAAGACATAAGAAGCATCTCTTCACTTTCATCTAGCTCTGCGTAGTTGGCAGCTTTCTCCCATTCCGGACATTCATACTGAAAATGCCCTAATTTATGGCATTTATAGCATTCGATGATGGCCTTGTTGAGTCTCCCTCGGCCTCTTCCTCTGCCTCCTGAACCTCCTCGAGCTCTGCCTCTTCCTCCATGTCTCTCATCCTCCCTTGCTCCAAATCTCCCTCCAGTAGAGACTTTGAGAGCATGTTCTTCTTCATTGTGACCCTTCATCATTTGCTCGTGGACTAAGAGACTGCTCTGTAACTCATCGATGGTCATAGTTTCGAGGTTATTAGATTCCTCGATCGAGCACACCACATAGGCAAACTTTGGGACCATAGACCTCAATATCTTCTCAGTAATGGTGCTCTCACTTATATTCTCACCACATGCCTTCATTTTATTGGCTATGGCTAGAGTACGACCGAAGAATCCATTGACTGTTTCTCCCTCCTTCATACGAAGAATTTCATACTCCGTGCGTAAAGCTTGTAACTGTGCTCTTTTGACCCTAGTTGAACCCTGGAATTTCTGCCGCATTGAGTCCCATATTTGTTTGGATGTGTCAGTATTCAGGATGGTATCCAGGATTTCCCGATCAATTGCCTGGTACAAGAAGTTCTTGACCTTTAAGTCCTTCAACTTCTGCTCCTCAATTAGCTTGAGTTGTGCCTCTGTTGGTGTTGTTCCTGCTGCCACTGTCATGATCCCATTCTCAATGAGACCCCATAATTCTTTTGAGCGAATGAAATTCTCCATCAATTTCGCCCAATGATCATAATACCCTTCAAACTTGGGAATAGCAGCCTGCACAAACCCTCGATTGTTGCTACTGCTTTCTGCCATCTCTCACTCACACACAGTCGTTGTTTTCCCTTCACAATCACTCACTGTTTCTCTCCCAAAACACTCACAATCAGGCCCCAATGATGGAGCTCTGATACCACTTGTTGAGTCTGGTTATCTCTTGCACAAGTGAACACACACAAATTGGGAGAATAAACTATTTTCTTGAATTGAGACTTTTGGCTTATAAACAAGCCGATTACAACTGAAATGGAAATCAACAACTCACGTTATGCACTCCTAAAAGAACGTGGTTTAGTAGAAGAAAACTGAATCAAACCTAAACACTTATCCCTACATAATAGGGCTTATTAACTGAAAGCAGTAAACAGTAACAAAGTTAATTAATACACAAACTCTAACAAATTTATGCATAAACCTTGAGTTCCAAAAGTCTGATCTCCGAGGATTGCTGCACATTTCCAAAGATCAACCGGGAAAGCATTCCTGTCAACCTCGTCATACTAATATCTCCCTGTTTTCAATTTTCTCCAATCAAAGTAGAAAGCCAAAGTCTGTTGCATTCTCCACAGCTTGGTATGCATAATGTTTCATCATTACGGGAAGATCGAAAATGCAGTAGATTTTGTAGAGTTTAGAACTTGCTAAATCTTATATCACTTTGCCAAAAAAAAAAAAAAAAAAAAAAAAAAAAAATCTTGTAAATCAAGAAAAGCACAATAGGAGAAGGAAAAGGAAACTACAGTTTTGAAGTGGAAACCAGAAGTTGCAATTCTAAAAATAGTTGCTTACCAATTTCTATGCCAAGTCAGAAGATCCTATAAACCAGATAACGTAATTAAGTATCGTGAGATTGGCATGAGATTGAAGGATTAACCATACGAAGATCGGATTGCTTACCGATCTTTTAAATTATGCATGATGGTTTTGATGATGAAGCGTTTAGCAATATAGTTCCAGATGGATTTGACCTTGATAAGGTATGCTGGGATTATGTTGATTCCAGACTTGTGATTATGTTGATTTAGATTTCTACTCTTCTACAGCTTTGAATTTCTGCCGTTTGGTTCCAATATTAAATCGTTACAAAATCTGGGTTCTTTTCAAAATGGTGGGGGTTGGATTTGTTGGTTTTAAGCAGATCCGAAGTACATCAGATGATTAAGTCATGTTTATCTTTACGTCTTGGGTCAAAATGTGAAATTCATGATCGTTCTTTCTAAGGGAAAGGTTTGGCTCACCATGTTCTCGGGTAGGAGAAGAGCCAAAAAACAAAAAACAAAAAAGGAGAACCAAGTCAAAATGATACGGATGAACTCCTTCTTGCGCCAAATACTTATCATTTTCGAAGAGTACTTATATATGTGTGTCCACGCCCCTTTGAAACCCCTAATTAAAAGTACGTGGACAAATTCCTTTTATTAACGAGGAACACATACAAGCTAGATTGGTCACTACAAAAATTTAGATCTCGGCATATCTATCTAGTCATGACACATAAAATTTTACAGTTCTCATATTCACTGCATATGCCTAATGAACTGTTATTATTATTCTTATCACTTATGGACATTGTTTATTGTTTAGTTACTTATTTGAAAATTAATCCTTTTCCATCTTCAACGTGAGGGCACTCTCCGGCTACCACTTGAAGTCAATGATCCTCTATATATTGAGGGTAGATTTTGTAAGAGAGGTTGATGAACTGGTACAAGAGGTCTGGGGTGAGCAAAGCGAAGTACAAATCACACATGCAAGGGCTTGATCCTAAATCCATTGGAAGTGGATTGAAGCAGCAGGAGAAGCAACGGGCTGGTGGAAACCACGCTAAACCTGGCCATTGATTTAAAATGGTAGCAACTTGAAGGTATAAGGATGGTTAGCAATCCTTCTGTTCTACCAAAGATTTAAAATGGTAGCAACTTGAAGGTATAAAGATGGTTGGCAATCCTTCTGTCCTACCAAAGACCTGAAGAACATATGATATTGGTAAAAGAACAAGTTTGACGTCACCAACATGTCTTATGGTCTCAGGTAAAACATGCAAATGCATATCATGTGTTTTTCATAGGATGGCAGCTTTGCTTGACATCTTAGTTTCTGAGTCTCTTTATTGTCGTTATCTAAGAGATCTTTTTAGTAAGATCTTTGGCAATTCAAATTCAAATTCATATATGACAACTGTGAGCGTGTTATGTCTTGGCGCCTAAACCAGTTTAAGGGTTGAGATCTTTTGTTATGCCAACCCATGACCAAATGATTTGGTGTCCAAGGCTCCAGCTTGGTTTTTGTGATACATAAATGCAAAACTGGTATTTGTTTGATTAAATGACCAGTCACTATTGGCTGAGTCATGGTCCTCTTATGGACTGAGTAAGAGGTTTTATAACCTTCTTGCTCCTCAGTTTGAATCGAACCTGTTTTAGGAAATGTCTTTTTGTCTCATTGAGTTGGCTTGTGACAACCCCCTTTTGGTTACATCACTTCCAGTATTGTAGCCAAATACTTTTGTCCAAAACCTTTTCTGAAACGATTTGGTAGGTGTGCCTGCATCATCTCTTTGATGTCTCATCTGCCTATATATATCTATAGCTTTGCTCAATGGTTGTTGAAAACAATAGCTTTACGTTTTCTTTAATGAGTGACTTAAGTCTAATCTTTGCTTGTATGTTCATGCTGCTCTAAGTCTTCCATGTAATTATAAACCTTAGAGCTTGGATGAAAAATCTTTTCATAAACTCTTTTGCATCATTGCATACCATGAGAGATATTGGTAGTGCAATCAACCCAAGAAATGTTCAAACTTCAAAGTTGAATCAATTATTGTGTAGTTGAATTCAAGAACAAGACTTCTCAAAGAACTTTCAATTGTTGCTGCTTAGAAACAAGTAGTATAGGTCTAGACTGGTATTCAGACTAGGTAGGATAGCAGTGAGCAGTTGTATTCCTAGAACAACTATCTTGTAAGAAGTGGTTTACATAGTGGAAAGTTTTGTCCATCAAGAGTTAGGGACATGCAGTTTTTCTCTCTGAGTTCAGTGTTTCTACGAGTAAAAAACATTCTTGTGTTCTCTGTTTCTTTACAGCACCTTATTATTGTTCATCTCGTATCATGTTAACATGGGATAGCACAAACTATTGCTATTCGAAAAAACTCTCCCCCCTTCCCCGCTATTTAGTATATCATTATTACGTATGTTTCTTGTTATGAACTTATATATAAAGCTAGGTTGGTAGGTACGTATCGGAGTTGTTTGCCAACTAATTGAGGAAAATGTTGCAGATAATCCAGATATATAGTTTATGTATTTTATTTGTCAGAAGCAATACATATATATGTGTTCTAATACATTGTTAGATGAGGCGGCAAAACAACAAAACTCATGCAGCCTTTCATGCGCTTATGTCTTGTAACTACTGGCATGGACTGTGAATATGAATGAACTTTATTCTAGTTAGTGTATGTGAAAAATTAGGCTGCTGCTGCTACTAATCGAGATTGTCACCTCCTGTATATTTGTATATACAGCAAATATGAGTGCATCAGATGTGGAGTGTTTGCCAGCATCACATGTAATAAATTGAAGCAAGTTTGTAAAGATAAATAATATATTTCTTCAATGATGATGGGATCGATCAACTAAGAGCTACGTATGAGTTTTAGTGTTTTGCAGCAGTAGACAGGTAACACCCGGACCTAATTTTACCAGTTTATCAGGTTTCTATTAATTACTGGAGAATTTTACCTTGCTCGGTAACTTGGTAATTTAACGCACGAGTATATTTTCGAGTTTTTCTCAAACTGTTAAATTCTTCTTTTAAGGCCCTGATGTCGTAGCACGTGACGATTGTTTGAGCCCAGTTGGTATTTTGGTCCAGGACTACGTGATAAGTTTTGGATAGCATTTGGGCCAATACCTGTGGCCCTTTTAATATAAAGCTTGTTAAGTATCGCGAGTTTCGAAGGCGCACGAGGTAGATTTTGACAAGGACTGTAGCGCCTCACGAGATAAGAATGCCCAGTGTTTGAGTTTGCATGTGAGACTACAGTTGAATAGCGCGGAGGCGATGTTGGTGACCTAAGCGAAGTCTGTTATTGACACGTGTCGTCTAGATACTGCGGTTCGCGAGCAAGGCGTGTCCTTGTGACATTCTAATTGTTGAGTCCTAATCAGTATTTGATTGCATCTCTATCAGTTAGCCGTGAGTCTTTATATAAGGGAGTTCGAGGATCATTCAAGACACAATCAAATCATACAAACTACAAACAAATCTTTCTCGCATCCTCGAAACCCTAAGTGCTAAAGCATCCCTCGCTTTGGTTTATAGAGCCTGTTCAGACTCGCCCCTGGTCACTTTTCCAATTGGTTGCTCTGCTCACTTCCTACAGTGAGTATCAATTGCAAACGAATAGGTGAGCTACTCGTAATCCCTCGTCCGCGAGGTGGCACCGGAGCCCTTCGTTTGATTAGAAGTCAAGCACCAGCGCAACTCTCGTTCCGCGTCCGCGCGGTGGCACGCCCCATACCCGTTTTTACTTTTGGTACTGCTAAGTTACCTCTCTGCCCCTTGCTGAGGATCGTGGCCAAAACATTGGCACGCTCAGTGGGACCGGGAGTACAAGCATACTATTCACCATTGGGAAACCAGGCGAATCACTGTACAGGAGACCCCAGATTTCTTGTCTCAAGCACAAGTCACCACGGTACAAGCCCCATAATAGTGCGGTTTGCGGATCTCTCACTAGAGAATAGGTTTTTACTCAGTTTGGTAACCCAGACTTCAGCGAAGCCACGATGGTAGGTTCACAACCAAGCTAGGACACATGAGCTACTTTGACTGCGGGGCAAATCCGCCAGATGTTTGAGGAACTAAAAGGTCGGATCGAGGGTTTTACAGCCTAAGTCTCAGCCAATGCTACTCAACAGAGCGTCACTCACCTTGCTGAACAGGTCAAAAAGGACAGAGTCCTCTAGGAAGCCGACTAGCACAACCTCGCCATACTTACTGAGGACTTCAACTAGTTTGCAGGCGAAATGAGGGAACAAAAGGACCTAGTTGAGGGGTCCCTCCAACGGATCCAAAAGGATCTGGACCAAAACGCGGATACCTTGAAGCTCACTCGCGCAACGGTGAATGAACAAACTCGTCGCTTGGACGAACACGATACCAAGCTACTCGATCAGCAGAACACGTCTTTCTTCAGAAGCAAGAACAACCTGGAAAAGCTCGATGACTTCAAAGAACAACATGATAGGCTGAGCTTGAGAGTTTTGCAGGTGGAAGACTAGATGAGGTCTCAGGCACCGAAGAATCCTGCCCTCAACCTTACTGGCACGAGCGCAAACGAAGGTTCATCTAGATACATCCCACCTAATGAACGCCCTAGGGCTAATCCAAAGGTCGGGGCTCAGAAAACCCTGCAGTTTGTGTTGGGAGCTGGCACTTTAAAGACACCGCCTCCACGCAACTCTGATGCCGCACTAAAGGGCACTAATGGCTCGCCATATGAAGGGGCCGAGACACCAGATGACCCGGTTATAGCCCATTCCAGCCCAGCCCTTAAGAATGTTGGACAAGATGCTAATTTCTCTGCATGGCCAAACTATGAGGAGGGGGCTGAGTCCACACCTGTGATGGTAGCTTACTGGCGCTAGCTCATCTTCAGCATAGTCAAGGAGCAAATAGGAAAAGGTGATGCTGACTAGCAATATCGCGACCCCTACCCTGATAGTGTGGCGCAGTACCATTTCCCCCAAGGGTTTAAGAACATCGTCTTCACAACTTTCTCTGGGGAGACAAGGGAAGATGCAGCAACGCATATGGCCCACTTCAAGGTCCAATGCAGTCAGTATGGGAATAATGACATTCTCAAACTAAAGCTTTTTGAGACTTCTTTGTCCGGAGCCACTTTCAGTGAAGCCTGGGACAATTGCAGATTGGCCTACTATGGAAAGGCTTTTCCTAGAGACATACAGCACCATCGAGCCAGAAGTCGGCCTTGACTCCCTCACCCAGATGAGCCAGCAAAGCATGGAGTCTGGAGTCTCATTCCTCCAACGCTTCAAAATCCAGCAGGCCAAGTGCGATTACCTACTACCTGAGCAGGAAGCCATTAAGTTGGCTATTCGAGGCATTGAGCATCGCCAGCGGCTGAAGCATCATAGGGAACGCTTCACATCCATGGATGACCTAATCAACAAAGTCGGAAGCTATGAGCTAATTCTCAACGAGATGGATGAGAAGGCAAATGCCTCCAAAGGAACCTACATGCCAGGGAAGAATAGTGATCGATTATTTATAAACCAATTTATTTTCCTTATTCACAACTAGATCGTCGTTTATAGTATGGGTAAATAAGGGTCATTCCCGCAGAGGACTAAATGAATCTAACTACTCAAATGATGTCACAAAAGTGACTACTAATCCTACCGACCAGCAGTCGAAAACCTAATTAGTTGACTAACCTAAACAAGTCAGAAAAATACGAAAATTTACAGACTCGAACTAGATAGACAGACGGACTCAATACAAAATTTTAGATGAATCAGAGTTCGTTTGCTATGTCAAATAAATACTAGGAAACGGAGGATAGAAAGTGACGAAAACTGATTTTGGTTTTGGTTTTGGAAAACAATGAAATAAAACTAGCTAGGGAAGATGCAATCCACCCCGACAATCACACATAAGACAATTTGTTCAGTTATAGTTCAATTAATCTATATGAAGATGCTCAGGTTGGTTCGGTACGCTTGAAACACAACCTATTACTCTTTCTTACTTGTACGCTAGGCAGGAAGTGTTCTACACCTAAACTATTCTCAAGCAATGCAACCTAAAGGTACGCTTATTAGATTAAAATGCAGAGATCATTACGTTCTAAAAGAGTTTGAGACATCACAAGACATCGCAATAAACTTAGCGCCTTGCTAAACCTAGGACTTAGTCTACATGCTAGCGAAAACTAACAATTGCTTCTCTAGATAGTTTGAGGAGTCTGATATTGACATTGGCATCAAACAATCAAAGCTATAGAACCCTAACATGTATACTAAGCGTGCACTCAAAGCAAATATAAAAAGAATTCATCAATGCAATAATAGTAAACCAAACCTCATCTTGGATTAAAAGAAACTAAAACCAAAACTCAAATCATCTTGTTGTTCATGTCTAGGGCTTCAAGCAGCCCCTAACTAAGGAAGCTTAAATAAACATAATAAAAAGAAAACACAGAAGAAGAGGGGAAGAGCTGAAGAAGAGGAGGAGAAGGGAAGAAGATACCAAAGATGATAGCATAGGCTTTTATATTGTTTCCTTCAACCAATCCATCTTGATTTAGGTTTCCTTGGACATTCTGATTGGTGCACATCTATAGGACCAATGAGAATATGCCAACTCATTTAATTCTTCATAATCAGCCTCACATCGGGGTAATAAGTTGGATAATGGAGTACAAACTCGTCCATGGGATATAAAGTTAGAACTTATGTGGTTCTCATTTGTTATGCAACGCCTACACAACAAACAAAATTTAATTATCGTAAAAAAGAAAACAGTATCAATTAACTATAAAGATCGATGTTTTAAAATTTAGATTGCGTGTTGACTAAACGCATTTGATATTGGTCTTATTTCGAATATCTCAATGAAATGTTTCAGATGATGCCTTACAATTTACCTACGTCAATAACGTACTAGTGTATGTACGTATAAAAATTTTCATGTTGAAGGAAAGAACTGTATTTATCCTTGAATCATTAGAAAATGGAGATGAAAGAAAGAGAGGCCCCGAGGACCTTATAAGATCGATACAACCAATAATAATAATATGGTAATGCTATTTAGGGGTGGGTTCGGTTTTGTTCGGTTCGGTTTTTACCTAAAACCGGAAACCAAACCAAATAAAAGATTCGGTTTGGTTCGGTTCGGTTTGGCCTTTTTTTAGACCTTGAACCGGAAACCAAACCAAACTGTGGTTCGGTTCGGTTTCAGTTTTTTTCGGTTTTTCTTCTTCTTTTTTAAAATAATTTTTCTTATAATTTGTGTAAAGACCCATCCCGAATTTCACCCTGAAACCTGAGGTAAGTCATGCGGGGACCACCTCCAAAGAAAATTTACCGAAGAACTCGGCAAACCTCCCTTGAAAATGGACAACCCTAACCCGGAAAAATATAGAACATCCTCTTAACCAAAATATTAATCTTCAACTCTTTCCAAATAACCGAATAAAAATAATACACAATTATTTTTCCGAAAGTATTCAGAGCTACTACAAGAAAGACAACGGAAGCTGATAGAAATCCTAGTGGGTTAAACAGATAACCTACTGGCGGACAGTAGTGGAAATGTGGGTGACTATGCCTCGTCGCCTCCTTCTAGACCCCACCCGAACTCTGCAGACTGGGCATTTAAAAACGAAGGAAAAGCCCAGGGGAAAATATTTAATTACGTCAGAGTGAGTGGACAAAAGTAATCTCGTCCACAAAATAATATTTCTCTAAGAAAACTTTCAATGACACGACTAGTTCCGACTAGTCTCCAAAACTTAAACAAATACAGCCTCTCAGGCTAAAATTAAATATATCAGTATGTATATGCACTCGTCTACTCCTTGTATGATTTCTTTGAAGGAATAAAAGAAAACATAAATTCATACAAGACTACTACGCTCGCGTCTACCGCTCACGTCACCCCATAATGACATTTTTCCTCATTATGGGGGAATCGCACAAGTGGATATATATATACGTGCTTACTCCTTGTACGAATCTAAGAATGAATACGAAAAGAAAATAGAAAGTCGTACAGAGCTACGACGCTGGCGTCTAACGCCCACGTCACCCCATAATGGCATTTTTCCTCATTATGGGGGGAAATCACGTATTGCTAGCTAGCGTTCACTTATATACATACTATTCTCATAAACGTCAATAAAGGAGTATAAACACCGAAATTCTCAATTCAGGATAAATTCCAACAAAAGAAATTATTCAACAATAAAACATTATTTAAAAACAAAGGTTCACTCACAACTTAGGCCTAAGCCTGATGTCGGTCGGAGGTCTTCTCTGCTCGGGCCTCCTCACGTCTTGTTCCAAAACATAAATAAATCCTTAAATAAAACACCGACGCTTAAAGAAAATAGGCATAAATAAATATGAGCTTCTCGCGCTCAACCATGCGTATCGCCCTAAATCTTTACTTCACTGTCAGCCACAAAGCTCCACAATTTTTCCGACATCCTCAAAACCACCTTCTACCTTCCTAACAATAAACAATCCAATGGCCGGATTTTTAACTTATTAATCCGCCAAAAATACCAAACTTTAACAATTTCCAAACCTATCCAAAACTCCTCCAAAAATTCTAAAAATCATTCCATTAAACTCCTCATAAAAATCTCCACCAAAAACAATTTTTCAGCGGCGGCCGGCGACCAGCTCCGGCGACCTCCAATGCCCACCAAAATTTGACAGTACCTTCCACCTCCTCTACAACATTCCTAACTAGCACAAACTACAATTCTAAGCCTAACCTTGTTAATCGAACGAAAACAACCATAAAAACCCTAGAATTTCCTTTACCGATTTCTCCTTACCTAGCTTGAGAGGGAACGAATCCTTTGGAGGGATTGGAGCACGGGAGGAGGGCTTCCTTTTGAGCCAAGGATCGCCAGCTATGGCGGCCGGAGGAGGGAGTTCCGGCGAGAAAACCGATTCGGCAGTCGGAGCTTTCGGGCGGCGTCTCTCCCTCACGGCGGCGCTAGAGAGGTTGCCACCGGTCTAGAATCGAAGCTGGGTTGAAGACCGATCGATTGGGACCGGTGCGGCGGTCTGGGGCCGCCGGACGGCGGCGAACGGCGGCCGGGAAGTTTTCCGGGTGTAGAGAGAGAAAAACCGGGTGCGGGAGAGAAGAGAGAGAATCGGGAGGAAGAGAGATTTTGGGCTTGGCCCAACCGGTTCCAACCCACATATACCAATTCCAAAATTCAACACCCCCAAAATAATACCCCAATAAAAATTACCTTTTATTAGCAAAAATTACCATTTTTACCGTCGTCACATTTTCTTCCTTCGAATAATTCTTTCGAAATATTCGTCCCTCAACACACCTCTAGGGACTTTAGGACTAAAAAATCCAATGACGAAGACGGGAAAATTCTTATTACCATAATGCTAGTAATTAAGGTAAAATTTAAGAGTCGGGGCGTGACAATTTGTATGTTTTTAGCTTAGTAAAAAATTATCGTACTTTAGGTCTTTTTTCTTCTTCCATTACTTGTTTTTATAAGGACATATAATATATCAATAAAATTTATGACAATGATTCTTCAACAAATCAACAATCTATAAAGCAAATAAATAATTTGAAAGTTTAATACTCAATAATTTTTTAAGTTTTGAGAATTGACCACGCTAGTACATCATAAAACCATAATTTTAAAACTTCTAAGTTCATCTTGAACACAAAATATAGACTCCATAGTTTAAAGTCTATCCAAATAAATTCTGAATTTTAAAGTTTAAAAATCATAAATGTGAATAAAAAAAATTAATTAAATATTATAGTTCATCATCTAAAGCTCGCAAGAATAAGGTCTTCGATTTCAGAGGTAACATATCACTCCATATACTTTGCATACACGACACCTAGAACATTTCTATATGTACATAAAACGAAAATAAAAAGCAAAATATTAGAAAAGATAAACATAAAATTATATAGAACATAAAACTAAAAATCATATTCTTTAAATCAAATATTTAATAAGAAAATAAAGACAAAAAACGACGTCATTTTAAAGGGATTCGGTTTTTTGGTTCGGTTTGGTTTTTCAAGAGCCGAAACCAAAAACCAAACCTAACTAATTCGGTTCGGTTCGGTTTTTCTTAATTCGGTTTGACTTTTTTCGATTTGGTTTTTTCCGGTTTCGGTTTGGTTTTTGGCTCAGTTTTTTCGGTCTTCGGTTTCAAAATTTCATCTCTAATGCTATTACCACACCCTATTTTGCTATTCACACACCTCATGTCTTTTCATAACACTACAAATTTGATTATGTTTACGAAATTGCCCCTTAAAGTTGCTTTATGATTGGTCCACATCATGAAGGGGGTGTGTGAATAGTAAAATAGAATGTGTTAATAGCACCACCCTAATAATAATAGTAATACAAATAATAATAATATTAAGAATAATGGATTCACCTAGCTATATGTATGACAGTATGAGTTTGATTTTGAATCAGGGATATTTATATATCATGACCTCTTACAAAAGCTATGTATGCAGAAATCCAGTACGTACAGCTAGACCTACAACCAGAAGTGATACAATTTCAGTCTCTGATTCCTCTGGGAAAGCAAAGATATAGAGGCCAGAAACGGCAAGGGGAGATACTCACACACCGGCCCCTGCTAGTCATCATAACTTACTGGGTGGTTCAAGAAATCAGACAGCTACAATGGCAGGAAGTAACACGCAAGGTTTTGAATGCAAAGCCCGTTCTGAATCAGGAGCATCGATCTTCACACTTGCTGCCTTCGGTTAATTTCTCGATCTAGCCAGCCTTCTTTGTATACTACTCTTTCATGTATTGAAACAATTCATATATAGAAACCAGTTCTCTCTAGCTAGTGCAACTGTATGTGTATGATTATTGTGTGGGATGACAAATCAAGTCTAAAATTAAGAATATTGGTCGACTAAATGCATCCGATATTGGTCTCATTCTAAAGATTTCGATGAAATATTACATATGATGCCTGCAATTACGTTAGTGATGGATGTATATAACTAATAACTATACATGTAAAAATTAAAATTCATGCACTGATGCACATTGAAGTTAAAAAGAATATTTTAACCTTGATATATTCTATACAAGCAAGTGGTTGGAAGATGGAGGCTAGGCTTTCCCTTTTAGCATGGAAAATCATCAGTAAAACCCCAATGTCAGACCTGCTCGATGCTCAGACCACATTTCACAAAGAAAAAAAATTAAAGCTTGCTCAGTCCAACTTTAAAATGTTCTGAGAAACAAAATGGATCCGAAGAACGACCTTGCTGGCTTATACTTAACTATAGACCAGAAGAGGCAGTTGGAGAGATTGTGTGTGGCATGGGGTCCTTGATTTCTTGCGTTTGTTTCTAAAACGTACAGAAGCTCATATACAGTATTTGAGGTAGCATCTTTGATTCTCTGTGCATGTATGGCCCAACCCTAGGAGAGTTTTGGCTTGACAGAAGTTCGTAGTCGATCAAGACATATCGCTATTGAGCCCTAGGTTGGTGACGAGGAAATAAAATACTTAATTATAAGAATAATTATATATAATAAGAATCATAGACGTATAAACTCTAAGTATAAGATTGGTCGACTAAACGCATTCGATATTGGTCTTATTTTGAAGATCTCATGCGATGCTTACCATTTACATTTGTGATATGGGTGTATATATGTAGACGTTTGTGATTTGATATTGGTCTTATTTCGAATATCTCAATGAAATGTTTCAGGTGATGCCTTACAATTTACATATTTACTTATTACGCCAACAATGGGTGTCTGTATAGTAATTTAGATTCATGTGGAAGTACACAACAATTGAACTTTGAGAAATTCGTCTGAATGGTATACGAACTTTTGCTCCTTATAAATTTTGGTATATCAAGTTTTTAAAATATCAGATTGGTATCTCATGTTTACATCTCGACTTAAGATTAGTATATATAGTCATTAAAATTACTAATTTACCCTCAAACCAAAAACAAAAATGACCAATTTACCCTTAAATTATATTTTTTTTCTTAGTTTTTCTTCTTTGTTTTCATATTTCAATTTTCTTTTTCTAGCTTTTTATATTTTTAGGAACATAGAGAAAAAATTCATCGTCACTTTATCTTTGCTAATAATCAATTCTTCATCTCAATCATCTTTAAATGTCAACGGCAACAACAAGATCTTTGAGTATCAGCGAAAACAAGAATGATTGAACTTCTGTATGTTTCTCGTCTTCAATCTTCTTTAAGTTTATAAAGGCCAACCCAAATCATCAAATTCCAAAACCTCTTCTAATATTTCTTGAATATGAAAACAAATAAAAAAAGAACTAAGAAAAAAAAAGAACTTAAGGGTAAATTGGTCATCTTAATGGCTATATATACTAATCTTAGGTTGGGATGGAAACATGAGATACCGTTCTGATATTTTCAAAACTTGATATACCAAAGTTTATAATGAGCAAAAGTTCGTATACCATTTAGACGAATTTCTCTTGAACATATATAAGAGCGGTCTGAGGTAGTACGCGCGTAAAAGCAAACACCAAAGGAGTACTTGGAGCTAGCAACTATTGATTAATTAGTAGATGATGGATATATAGCAACATTGGACGCGCGCGTCCGAACTCTCTTTTGTTTACATACTGTTGCCAATGTAAATTATAATTTTAACCGTTCAAATGTTGAATTAACCAATAAAAATCACCTATGCAAAAAATCAATATGAATACTTGATGCCCAATCCAGGCTTCCTTAGTGCGTGTTGGTCTGGACGTCGACCCATGTTTTCTTCCCATTGCAGATCATATCCTTTCTCAGGTGAGTGAGCGACGCCAGCGGCGATGGGGGGATTGCAGTTTTAGTCGGCTTTTGTGTCTTATTTTTCGGGGGCTGGGTCTATGTGACGCTTATTGATTTGTGTGTGGTAGCGTGCTTTTAAGGATTCCGGCAGGTTTATCGATGTGTCAAGTTTGGTTTTCTTGACCGTGCCTTGACTCATGTTCGCATGAACGTTTTGGTTTCGTGCTTTTCGAATCGTTTATTAACTTGCATTTCTAGGCTTGTTTTCAAACTTGTAATTATGCAACTTTCTTTTCTCGTGTACAATCGGATTTCACTTGTGAAATCATGAGAACCGGGATCTCTATTTATCTAGTCCGGAGTAATCGGATTCCCGATCCATGTAATCTTAATTTTCATTAATGAAGGTACCTTTGATCAACAAAATAAAAAAATAAAAATAAATAAATAAAAAGCAAGACAATAGTGCAATATATCTGGTCAGACAGTGATAGCCTATATCACCATTTCAGTAGTCTTTGTGGTCCAATATTGTGGGTGTGGGAATAAAAGAACAAAGAGAGATTTTATTTGAAATGAAGCCAAATTAAGTGCATTAATTTAAATGGGGAGAAGGTCGTTGGGCATGGTTACCTAGCTAGCTTTGTGTGTATATGTAGAAGGCAAACTGCAGATACCCTTACATATCCATTGCTCCTTGCTTGCTCTAGCTAGCTGCATAGCAACAAAGCCCCAAAAAGTAGTATCCACTCTCCTCGCTCGCTCGCTTCATCCCCAAAAACTAGCATCCATGGAACTGATGGAAGGATGCGGCAGCAACTCTGATGTGTCTAGCGGCAGCAAGTCTGATGCAACCTCAGATAGAATCCCAGCCCGATACGTGATGCTGTACACTGTTGATAGGGTTGAGAGTGTTCCAGAAGGAAAACTGAACCTTGTCCTCGCACCTCTGAATCCAGACGTCAACCCAGAGGCGCTGGAGAAATGCTGCAGTGACTATGCGACTTGGAGCGATCCTCATGTCTATCACTCCATTACTCTCCACTGTCCCGACTGCAACACGAAAATGGAAGGTTTAAGACTCAACGCCAGCATCTCAGTTGGGGTGACGAGTTGGCTCCTGGGAAGATGAACCATTTGGTTCGTTCTTGCCCTAACCAAACGTGTCGGCAGCATCCTGCTACCAAGGTTCGGATACTCCGCAGGGGGAGAAGAATCGTGATCCCTGGTGTCCAGATTCCCATCCTTGTGGTGGAAGTTGAAGGCAATCTTGAACCGGTCTGTGACAAGAAAGTGGGTAACTATCACTTCAATCTGGGCGTCCTTGATGACGACGGTGGTGCCCTGTACCGGGTGAAGCGGCTTCGCAGCCGTCGTCGGGGTTGGAACTTCCGGATTTGGAGGAGAATAATACAGTGGGAAGGGTGCAAGGACTGAGAGCCAAATGGGTGACCGCCGACTGGACAGATGCCTCGTTTGATCTCTCCGGTTTGAGAGTCGTCGACGATTACTGCTCGGTTAAGGCCGACTACCCTCCTGAGAATTGGAAGTCATCCGGAGAGGAGGACCAGGAAGGTGACGGCGAGGAGTGATCATGATCTGTTCTCGAACTGTTTTCTTAGAGGTTTGTTGTCTTTACGTGTTTTCTTAGAGGTTTGTTGTCTTGGGCTCTCAGAGCAGGTTTTCGTTCTTGGGCTTTAAGCTAGATTGTCAGTTCTTAATTTGTGTTTAAATTTCGGTCAGTTCTTAATTTGTATTTTTCGGTTAGTTAGTCAGCCAAGAGTCAAGTCCATGTTGTGTGCTGCCCTTTGGGGATATTAAGATGGAGTTATGTTAATTTTTTTCTTGATTAATATTTTTGTTGCCCGGCCTGTGCTTCTCTCAATTTTATCATAAAAGACAAACCACAAGCATGAAAGCAATTATGTTCAATAAAGGCACACCAGTAAATTGCCATATAATTGCAATACTAACTGAGTAACTGAGACTATCAAAGTCTGATAAGTGTTTAATTATCATCTGCAAACATAAGGAGGCTCATTACGTACAGATCATACGTTAACTAACTCACTTAAACACAACCTGATAGCTTTTGCAAGGATAAGCATGTACTCGATCTTTTCCATTATTTTTTCATTAATTAATAGCTTTCTTATCCTTGCAGAATGCTTTTCTCTATCTAGCTAACAAAAGAATCATCACATTAGAAATCCCATAATGGGAGTAACTCAGACCACCAAAGAACCACATAATGGGAGTCACTTCTTATTTTTTCATTATTCTGTGAGCAATCAACTAGGCTGATGGATCTGGTGACTAAAAGTTCCGACCAGTAACAATAGTAAGGTAGATAAAGAAACCTCTTACTTGATGCTTAAATGCATTACAATATATAAGAAAAACAAATGTGATCCATGCTTATGCAAGAGATTTATTATAGCCTTTGAATGGACAATTCACATGATCACATGATGATATTGATGATAATCAGGTTGATAAATGCACTAGAATTACATTAAGAGTCGGGAGTTTCTATTCTCCTAATTGATATCATTTATAAGAAATGGGAAGCGTAAAGGCTAGCTAGCTTGTACAAATTACACCGAAATTGCCAGACAACTTTAAGCAAGTGATTGCAATTGAGACAGAGAACACATCAATGGTAAATCAATAGCTAGTTAATTATTTATAATATATGTGTATATGTTTACAATTTACTAAACAGTGCTTTATTCTTTTGTAATTTGCATATCAAGAAGAATAAGTAGAAGTGCGGTAGTATCATGTATAACAGAAGAACAATAACAAAATCGGCAGATTGGAATATAGCTTGTATTCAAACTTTTTCAATACTACCAAATATTTTATGAACCAGAATAACTGGAAACTGGTGCTCTGGTAGCAACATACAGTTTAAGAGAAGAAGAAAAAGAAGAAGAAGAAGAAGAAGAAAAGAGGTAAAATTATTGTAGGTACATATTTTCTTCTCTTTTCCCTTTGGCCATAATATTCAATAATTATAAGGCCACACCATAATAACAATCCTAACCTTAAAAGCAAATCAAGCCAGAATATACCGTATCTTGTATGGATAAGAAGGTAGTGGTAGCACTTAAAATGGTACATAGAAATTTTCGCTCTTGTATAAGAAGGTAGTGGTAGTACTCAAAATGGTACATAGAAATTCGAATCCCTCGATTGTGGGAGGTGTGTGTATCTTAGGATTGAGAATGTATCAACCCCAGATCTTGTTAAAGCTGGTAGGGGTTTCATCTCTCCCCCATTGTTTTCGAGTCGGACTGCCTTAAATTGGTACAGGCCTCAAAAGGTTCAGTTGAGGATGATTCCGGTTTTGGCCAAGTAGTTGAGGACAATAAGTTGGATCTTACTTTTTTTTTTTTTTTTTAATTCATTCAAAAAGGTTTTAGAATTCAAGGTTGCAATAGAAATGCATTGCCTTCTCCTGTGCTTTTATAAATATGCTTCTGATATGAAGTATTACCATGCCAACAATTCAGAAACTATCTTCAACATTTTTCTCAACTGGTTGACAAGTAACTCCAATACCTACTGTAATACTCCAGATTTTCATATCATTTTCCTTGTATTATTCTCATAATTAATGAATGATTATTTATGGAAATTCTTTTTAGTTGAGCGAAGTTGAAGTTTCGGGAGTTTTCTTTCTAGGTGCTTTGTCTTTTAAAAGACCAAAAAGTTGAGTTTATTTTCCGTAAGTTATTTGCAAAAACTTCCTTAATTAAAGTTGAGAGCTCGTCAATACGAGTTCGTAGACATATGACACGTGTGAAACGGACGTCGTATGAGAAAATTATGGTCTGAGGAAGTTAGTTTCCGGGTTTGGAAAGTGTATAAGTAGAAAATTGTGTTGGAGATATTTTTGGAAACCCTATAATTGCAGCCCAGTTCTCAGTCCCCCTCTTCTCTGTCCCGACCCTCTCACACCCTCTTTCTTCTCCGGACGTTTTCTTCCTCATCCGGCCACCTTTTTGGACGCCGCCGGTTCCGTTGGATCCACACCGACGTCCTCTGCATTCCTGGAGCATCCACGCTCGCCATCGCACCGCCTGGAAGCCACCACAAAGTGGCGGAGCTTCTGCTGTTTCGTCGGAAAGCCAGCGATTACGACGCCGTTTCCGACCAAGTTTAGGTGAGTCTTGCTCTTCTCTCTCTTCTAGAGATGTTTCTATCCTTTGGTGATCTAGAAATCAAGTTTTGGGGTCGGTTTTGTAGGTTTGGATTTTGATTTCCGGGTTGGTATTGGGCGGAGGTGGGTGATAGTGAGCTGTTGGGTCCTAATATTGTCACGCCTCGGTTCTTAAGTTATTTTACGGTTATTTACTTTGGTAATATTTTGGTCTTTTACCGTTTTAAGTAACCGTTTACTATTTAAGACTCCAAAGTTGAGTTTTTCTTCCGCATGGAATTTGGGAAAACTTTCTTCATGAAAGTCGTAAAGGATGTTATTACGAGTTCGTAGACATGCTACGCGTTAAAATCGGAGTTAGCATGTAAAAGTTATCAATTAAAAATGTAAGTTTTATTGGGGTATTATTTTAGGGTGTTAAATTTTGGAAGATTGGGTTATAAGTGGTGTGGACCGGTTTGGGCCAAGCCCATATATCTCTCCCCTCACTTCTCTCTCTTCCTCCCGATTCTCTCTCCTCCCACCCGATTTTCTCCTCCCTCCGCCCGGAAATTTCACCACCGCCGTCCGCCGCCGTCCGGCCACCACCGACCGCCAGACCGGTCCCGTTCAGACCCTTGCCTCTTCCTCTCTCATCCTGGACCAGTGCACGCGCGCGGAACGCCGCCGTGAAGAAGCGGTCAACCCCGAAAGGTTCGATTGCCGGAAAGGGTTTTTCGCCGGAGCTCCGTCTTCCGGCCACCATAGGTCGTGATTTTTGGCTCAATTTGTAGCCCTCATCTAGGTGAGTAATCCCTCAAAAGGATTCGGCTAAATTCGATTTCGTTAGGGTGGTTTGTATAATTGAAAGTTTTAGGGATTTATGGATGTTTTGATTCGATTACCATAGTTAGGCTTGGAATTGGTGTTTGTGCTAGTTAGGAAAGTTGTAGAGGAGATTGAGAGGAAGATTCTGTTAAAATTTGGTAGCATTTGCAGGTTGCCGGAGTTGGTCGCCGGCCGCCGCTGTTTTGGGAAATTTTGTGGTTTTTGATGTAGAATATTAATGGGATATTATTGATGTGAATTTAGGAATTTTTGGAAGATTTTTGGTTAGGTTTTGGAATTTGTAAAGTTTGGTATTTTTGGCGGATTAATAAGTTAAAATCCGACCATTGGATTATTTTATGATTAGGACGTTGGAAGGTGATTTTTGAGGATGTCGGTATTTATGGAGATTTTTGGTTGGCAGTGAAGTTAAGATTTAGGACGATAGGCATGGTTGAGCGCGAGAAGCTCATATTTAATTATGCCTATTTTCTTTAAACGTTGGGATTTTATTTAAGGAATTATTTATGTTTTGGAACAGGACGCGAGGAGGCTCGAGCAGAGGAGACCTCCGACCGACTTCAGGCTTAGGCCTAACTTGTGAGTGGACCTTTGTTTTAAATAATGTGTATGCAATTGTTTATTTGGTTGGACCATTTGACGTCATTTTTATTTGACGATTTTACTCGTTGTGATGAGTTACCGAAAATGGGATTTTCGGTAAATTATAATATATTTTTAAGGAGAGTATGTATATAAATGCTAGCTAGCGATATGTGTCTGTCCACCTTAATGACATAGTATATAATTGCATTATGGTGTGACGTGAGCGTTGGACGCAAGCGTAGTAGCCTTATATGAGTGTTTAATTCATATAAGGGGTATGGGCACATATTTATACACCCGTCTGTCCACCTTAATGACGTAGTGTATCACCGCATTAAGGCGTGACGTGAGCGTTGGACGCGAGCGTAGTAGCCCTATATAGATTATTATTAATTTATATAGGGAGTATGGTCGAGTGTAAATATATACATGTATATATATTTTAGCCTGAGAGGCTGTATATTGATATATATATATATATATATATATATATATATATATATATATTTTAGCCTGAGAGGCTGTATTTTGATATATATAATTTTGAGCAGTAAAGGCTCGATATTTATAACGATAAGATAATTATCGTTTAAGACATGCATTTGTTTTCTTGGAAATTAAATTGGGAAAACATAAATATTCTTTTTATTTATTTTTGTCCACTCATTCTAATTCTTGCGAATGTTTTTCCCCTGGGCTCTTCGTTTTTAAAATGCCCAGTCTGCAGAGTTCGAGTTAGAATGAGTAGGAGACGACGAGGCATAGTTACCCATTTCTCAGCCACCTTTCACCAGTAGGTTACCTGTTTAACCTACTAGAGTATTTTTCCTACTCCTCTAGTGGTAGCTCTGAATACTCTTTGAGATTTATTGTAATGTTTCTGGTGGTGTGCTTAGACCTTTATTGTATTTTTGAATATACGAAGTTTGTAATTATTTACTCACTTTCGTAAAATTGTGGGTTGTTTTGGAGGATGCTCAAATTTATTTAAGAAAGTAACACTTTAGTTTTCTAGGTTAGGGTTGTCCATTTTCAAGGGAGGTTTGCTTATTAGTAAATTTTCCTTGGAGGTGGTCCCCGCAGGACTTACCTCGGGTTTCGGGGTGAAATTCGGGGTGGGTCTTGACAGATATTGTTCAAGAGACAACTGAGAAAGTCTCTATTATTCGAGATAAGATCCGAACGGCGCAAAGCAGGCAAAAGAGCTATGCCAACTTGAAGAGGAGGCAAGTAGAGTTTGATGTTGGGGATCATGTGTTCTTGAAGGTCTCACCTACTAAGGGGGCAGTGAGATTTGGCAAGAAGGGGAAGTTGGCTCCTAGGTATGTGGGGCCTTTTGAGATTTTGGAGAAAGTAGGAGATTTGGCTTATCGGCTTGCCTTACCTACTATCATGTTTGGGGTACATAATGTGTTTCATGTGTCCTTGTTGAGGAAGTATATTCCGGATGCGTCACATATGATTGATTTTGGAACTATCCAGGTGAACATGGATGTAACCTTTGTTGTAGAACCGGTTCAAATCTTGGATAGGTCAACCAAGAGGCTTCGAAGGAAGGAAGTCGATTTGGTTAAAGTGTGTTGGAGTCATCATGATGAGGGTGATGCATCTTGGGAGTTAGAGTTGGACATGAGGGCTAAGTACCCCAAGTTGTTTGTGGATTAGTATCCTTGAATTTCTAGGCGAAATTCCTTTAAAGGGGGTAGATTGTAATACCCCAAATTTTCATATCAATTTCCTTGTATTATTTCCAAGATTATTGAAGGATTATTTATGGAAATTATTATTGGTTTATGCAAAGTAGAAGTTTCGGGAGTATTTATTTAAGGTGCCTTGTTTTAAGTGGTTAAAAGTTGACTTTTTATCTGTAAGTTATTCTCAAAAACTTTCTTTATGAAAGTTGTAGAGTTTGGCAATATGAGTTCGTAGACACGCGACACGCTTAAAACAGATATCGTATGGAAACGTTTTGGTAAGAGGAAGTTCTTTTTCCGTTTTTTGGAAAGTGTATAAGTAGAAAGATGTGTGGGAGTTATTTTGGGAACCCTAAAAAAATCAGTTTCTCTTTCTCTCTCTTCCTCTCCCGACCTCTCCCGCGTAGCCAACTTTCGCTGAAGCTAGCTCCGCCGTCCGGCCACCGTTTGGACCACCACCGGTCCCATTCGACTCCCACAAGCGTCCTCTTCAAGGCTGGGCAGCTGTTGCACGGCGTAGCGTGCCGGAATCGGAGCTCCTTGCCGAAAAAGGGGGCTGCTGCATTGCCGATCAGAACCGCTGTATACAGTGGCGAGGGGGGGGCAACCTTAGGTGAGTTTTGGTCCTCTCCTCGTCCTGGTTGTGGCTAGGCATAGTTTGAAACAAGTTTTTGAGTTGTTGAGCCCGGATTTGTAGATTTAAGGTTGATTTCGTGGTGGAGTTTCGGGGTACTTTCCGGCGTTTCCTGCCAAAATTGGTTAAAACCTCAGGTATTAAAGTTGTTCTCCATGCTTTAATCTAAAAGTTTCATGTTGTGAGTTTCCCCAAATTTTGAAGTTGTGGTGGCGCGTGGGAGCGCATCCGGGCAGTGTGAGTGTTTTGGTTGCCATGTTAGCTAGTCCTTGTAGCTGATAGTGTGTGAAGGCTAAGTGTTGATTAGGTTTTTTGCATCTTAGGTGCTAAGTTGTTCTTGGTGTTCGTTAAGTCAGAAACTTTGAAAGTTTGATCTTGGAGGTAATATGGTTTGTTGTTGAGTGTCCAATGACCTTGGGAGGTCTTGGATGAAGGATTGCCCTTCTTTGGACAACATTTAGGTTAAAGGTACTTTGATCCTTGTTGAGAATTTACCAAGTGTTTCTGCCGGATCACGTAGACCTCGTAGAAACTGCCACACGTGGTCCGTCCTTGGATATGTTCCTTCTTGTCTGCAAAAGGAGACCGACCGGGACTTTCCGGTCTTTCTCTCTCCTATGATAAAGTCAGTTATTGGTAGGTAAGTATTAAATGCTAGGAGATGTTTCTTACCATTTTGGTTGACTTCACCATTGTATTTATAGCCCTGCGTTGACTTATGCGTTGCATGTTATTCGATGTGGGACAAGTATACTGTTGAGGTCTGTTAATTTGGCCTTCTGTGGAGTCTCCCTCTCCTGGCCCAGACTGCTATAGCATCCAGGATGAGGCCTGTTCAATCTGCCTCATGTTGGGCTTCGTAGCATCGTGGGCCAGGGGAGGTATTTCT
This sequence comes from Fragaria iinumae, assembly GCA_009720345.1. NCBI lineage: Eukaryota > Viridiplantae > Streptophyta > Magnoliopsida > Rosales > Rosaceae > Fragaria > Fragaria iinumae. Next base: position 3,147,783 of record CM019123.1, read on the forward strand.
CGACTACCGACTACAAGTCCCCCCAAGTTCCCGTTGAAGACACATCTTGAGTGGGGACTTGAAGAAATGGTCCGTGATGCCCAATTATTAATGGGTACCCGATCATAGTCCCCCCAAGTTCGTACTCAGGACATGTTTGAATGGGTTATTGTTGCGATGGAAGGTAGCGAGCCGTTCCACGTTAGTTGTTGTTGCTCGAGTGCGGGGTATTATCCCCGCGTGGATTATCAGGCCACTATTCTCCGTGTGATGGGAATGATACATATATGCCCAACTCCCGTTCTTCAGAAGCCGTACAAGGCCTAGTTGTTTCAACCTTGCTTCCTGCTGAAATTTTTCCAAGGCGGTATGCATGCCTTAGTTCGTACGCATGCTTCCTTTAGGTTCGTGTTCGGGAACATGAATCTCAAGTAACAGTTGTTCCTTTCCTTCAGGCGTTTATCCGGAGATTGAGATTATCTGGGACTTGCAGTTGTCCTGCTATGTTGCCCACACTTATCCGAGACTTGCTATTTTGGTCACTTAGTTAGAACATAATGGCCCCGTTGCGATCTTGGCGAAATGTATGTGTGATGGATCTCGCGCCTGAGTTCGCTTCGCATGGAAAGAATGACATGACCAGGCGAGCTGAGTTCGTTTCTTCATTCCGCGCTTGTGCGGGGACCCACCCCCGCACCCTTTTGGAGGATTATCTATCCCGCTTGGTGGTGTTATTCGGGGTCGAAACTTGTCATAGCGGAAAGTCGATCGCAGCGGATCGCCACGATGGTTGAGGATAACTTGCGCATTTTTGGAATTGCGCCCGGTGGAATAACCGGGACTCGCCTTTTCTCCGGATGCTACGACATCCCTGATGGCTTAACCGATGGGTCTGCGCACTCCCCGGGAGCTCGGTGACTGCTGGCAAGTGCTACCGGGTAGTGTCGTTGGGTTGGTAGCCTGGGTAGGTGGTGGTGTGTCAGGGAATTAATTGCATGTCCGCCAGGTGGCCCTGTAGGGGGGGGGTGAAGGGACGTGTATTTAATGCAAGTCGTTTCACTCCGCTCTTGTTCGAGAAGGTACCCGGTAGTGGGGCATGTGTCACGATCCTACGGTGGGTCGCGACGGATCCGATTTCCTCGGTTGCGGTAAATGAGTTGGGGGGGAAATCGAGGCGTCCTTTCCCCCGCTTCGTATATATGTTCATTTTCGGGGAAACCCTGCCTTCTGTTTCATTCTTCTTTCATTCTGTCTGTTTCTGTGTTCTTTCGTTTTGCTCTCTCTCTCTCTGTTTTCATCTTCCTTCCATTGAAACGTAGATCGGAGGGGGTGCTGCGGAGCTGAGCTCAGAAGAGAAAGGGATTCTTGCGCCTGGGGGGAGTTCTGCTTCCCTGCTACAGCCGATCTTCCGATTGCGAGGTGCTATCCGTTTGCTGCTCCGGCGTGTCTCCGACCTTCACTATCTGGTTAGTTTCCCTTCTCCAACGTTTAGTTATGTTACTGAGCGTATCTTGTAGGGTTTGTAGAACGGTAGACTTTTCTGGGTTTCTAGGTGTTTCTGGGTTGCTAGGTTTGTTGTGAACCTCCCGGGGGCGGTACTTGATGTAGGTATCTAATAGTCCATAGAGTTTTAATAGGGTTAAAATGGAGTATAGGGCTTCCGATGCCAGCGTCTCTGGTTCATCTCGGCAGGCTCCCCCTGATGATGACGAAAGGATGGAAGGGTACCAGCACCGGGAAACTAATAGAGATGCCGGGCGGGCAAAATCCCATTCCAGATTCTCAAGCTCGAGCCCCGAGCACCCTGTGCTCGAAACGATCCTGATCACACGCGCCCTTCACCGTCTGGAGGACGGTAGGGTGTGCGATGAGCCCATATGCAGTTTCACGCCCGAGGAGATCGAACAGTTTAGGGAGGAGTGGAACATTCCCTCCGGTATCCCTATGCGTGGCTTGCACCCGAGAGAACTAGCGTGCGCTCCAAGAGACAATTACGTAGCGGTGCACGATAACATGCTCAGGAACGGGTTCTCTGTACCGCTACCCCAATATGTGCAGTACATACTGAGCATGCTGCGGCTTGCTCCCGGCCAGGTCCCGCCGAATCAGTGGCGTCAACTTCTGGGACTCGGATGTCTGTACTACCATTCGAACATGGGGTGGCTGACAATCAACGAGTTCCGTGCGCTCTACAGACTGTCATACTAGAAGAAGGCAGGAAGCTCCGGGTGTGTAGGCTTCACCGCGCGGGACTATGAGTTAGTCATCACCGATCTCCCTTCTTCGATAAACAAGGAGTGGAGGGCGAAGGTAGTCCTGGTGGGGGGCCCGTGGTAAAGAAGGACGAGACGGCACAAGGTTCCCAACTACTTTCGGGCTATTGGGGATCAGAGCTACTCACTGACAGCGATCGAGCGGGAGCGTATTGCCCGTATATTCGCTGCCTGGCCCCACGACGAGAATCGTAGCTCGTATCACTTGACGCGGTGGGCCGTTCTCATGCACTACGAGATGGGTAGAGTACCTGGTGGGTTCATCTTTACTTCCGCTTTACATTTGAAGTCCTCGTTATGCTCAGCTCAATTAATATTATGTCTTTGGTTTGCAAGAAAAATCCCTAGGCGTGTTCCTCGTCCTAACCACCCTCTTGACATAGAGAAGGATCAAGCCCTCTTGAAGAAGCTACTGACCAAAGGGGATCTGGCTTCGCACACCAAGGTGGATGTGGATACACACACGGTATGGGTCTTGGACAAGCAAAAGTACTTGAAGTTCCCGATGAAGTATACGGGTCGACGGAGACTCCGCCGGTACCTCCTCCCGCAGTCTCGCGGACCACTTTGGGTGAAAAGAAAAGGCACCACCATCATTCGAAGAAAACCCAAGGTGCTGAGGAGTCCCAGGTGACATATACCAGTAGGGACGTATCCGGGAACCCCGCTCCAAAACCGAAGAAGCATAAGGCGGCTCCCGGGGGCTCCGTTTCGACTCCCTCGTTGTCTATACTCGCCCCTGCAGTTCCTAAGATTTCGAAGACCCCGATCAGGCAGGTTCTCGATGAGTACGGTTGTGCGGATGAGAAGATCGTCCGTGCAATGATCAGCGATTTGAAGGGGATCGATCTCGACCGGGTGAGATTCAAGGAAGGTTCTCCTTCCGAGTCCCGAAAGATAGCACGGGAACATCTGATGAAGGTTAGCGTACGGGACGCCTTTTTTTCTTTTTTTTTTTAAATTGTTCTTGGGGACTTGCTTATTTTAGCCGTTATTTGCAGTCTCTCTTCGTGGTGTACTCTATTGACGCCTGCGAGGACACAGCCGAACTGAAAGAGCAGGTGGCCAAGCTCAATGATCATGTGAGCTACCTCCGGACCGAGAAGGGGTCTCTGGAAAGGGAGAAAAATGCCTTGGCCGAGAAGCTGGCCATGTTTCAGCTGCATGTTCGGGAGATGGAGAGCAAAGCTGATCGGGTCCCAGAGCTCGAAGCTGAAGTGGAGTCCTTGAGGGTGGAGCTTGAAAAGTATCGCCCGCTTGAGGGTAAGCTTCGTGAGAAGGAATTCGAGATCACGAAGCTGGAGAGCCGTGTTCTCGCGCGCTGCGATCAGGCCGTTGCAGCTTTCAAGGAGCCCCAGGAGCTCAAAGATCTTCTCCAGTCTGCTCAGGATGAGGCTATCACCGAGAAGTTCACGGAGTGGAGTGAGCATGGGTACCTTGACAAATCCCGGATGCTCACGGATCTGCTTACTGCGCAGGAGAAGGCCAAAGCAAAGGACTCCCAGGCTATCCACCCGAAGGGTCCTCTCGAGGCCAATCCTGACAGTGCCGGCGTCGACATGAATGCGTCCGAGAGTGAGGACGAAGAAGATACAGTCGACTCGGTCGAGAATGACTTAGCTTAGGGCTTTGAACTGAGTGCAACCGAATTGTAATTTTTGATTTTTTTTTGGAATGGCTTTGTGCCTGCTCCGGGGAATATAGACTTCTGCCCGGAGGTCTGGTTGTTATACTCATAATTTATTTAAGTGCCCATGTTGAATCCCCCAGTTTCGTGTCTTTGAACTCTCTGTGTTTTGCCTCTATTTGTTTTGCCCTTTTGAACCTGGTGTATCAAACCGACAGTTTTACTCCAGTGTTACGAATTTAAGTTCACTACAATGTTACGAATTTAACTTCTTGATTTCTGTAATAGTTGTAATCAAAACAAATGAAGGCATCCTCCCGGGTTGACCTAGTCAAACCCGGTAGGCATGATTTACAATTCCTGACCTCGATTAAACGGGGTAGAACCTAAGGTGCTCGATGTTCCACGGGTGCCCGGTGACTATGCCGTCCATGTCCCTTAGGAAGAATGTTGTAGGGCCGACTTCCTCCACTATCTTGTAAGGGCCCTCCCATGTTGGATCAAAGGCCATTGGTTGGGTCATCACCCGCTTCATCACCCAATCTCCTAGACCCAAGGTTCGTGGCCTGACCTTGCAGTCATAGTGCCGGGCGACGCGCTGCTTGTAAACTTGGTTGTGTAGGTCACCCCTGTCCCTTCTCTCCTCGATGAGATCCATGTCTAACTGTAGCCCCTCCGTGTTGGTTTGCTCATCGTATCCCTCGACTCTTCCAGTTGGTACCGTCACCTCGATGGGAATGACAGCCTCCGTGCCGAAAGCCAAGCTGAAGGGCGTCTCTCCCGTTGACTGACGTGTCGCGTAACCGAGGTCAAACAACTTCAATTTAATTACCCTGCAATCGTAGTAATATGGACAAGTAGGGATCGTTCTAGCCAGGGAAACCAAAGGGCGATCGAAAGAAGAGAAACCAAACAACTTATAAACAAGTATTCACATATATACATCGAAATACTGGGGGTTTAAGATTGATTAATTCTAACGAATAACCTACTGAAAATTAAACCTAAGATTATTATATACAAGTGATCAACATACTCATGCAACACCTAACACGAAAAACCATCTAGAACACATAACAATTTCATGCAAGGCCGGGCAGCAACGTTCAAATTGTCCTTGACTCTAACCAATTCCGATTCTAATTAGAGCCTTTGCGGTTATCTAATTGTTAAGACTCAAGTATTTAGAACCATCTTTGCGCTTGATCCTAAACATGAATGCTAACTCATTTAAAAACACGTTGCGTAGAGGTTAAACAAGAAAACACTTTAGCACATGAATCAATCGAAAACATGATCTAAGGCATGGCGTCACTCATCCTATTAGCATGCAAATTATCAGAATTAAATCCGCCCTAAGTTAATAACAAAGACCAAGACAACTTTGCGTATGAATTGATCCAAAATTATTATGGTAGATGAAACCGCACCTTAAGGACAACCATGGCCGAGGCAGCCTCAAGGATTGATTTAGATGCATGAATTCATGACAATTAATCAATTAGAAATCAAAAACACATAAGAAAATGCTACTGCCCCAAAACCTAACTCACGAAATCATCATGCATTCAAGAAGTTATAAATCAAAACATAGAACAATCAAAGATCACAAAGAAATCCGAAAACCATGTTTGATAAATAAAACCAAAATCGAAAAGTATATTACAATAGAGTTCAAAACTAAACAGAAAATAATACAAAAAGCCATGAGAATATCACACTTTTACAACCTTTGAAGATTCGGCAAGTGTGGGGGAAATCGGTGGAAGGATGGAGTGATTCTTGTGGTTGTGGTGGATGGATTGGCTAAGTAATTTTCTGTATAGGGTTTGGTAGAGTTTCGGCTATGTAATTGCAAGAGTAGTGATGATCCCCTTCTGCACTTGAAGTCATGCTTTATAGAGAAGAAAGGCCCTAGAGAGGCCGGCCACACAAGTAAAATCCCTGTTGGTTTAGGTTTCCCTAGTCTTTCTTAATTCGGCCCAATGACCTCTGTCTGATGATTTCGTCATAACTCCCTCTAGAAAATAGATATTGATGTGATTTCAATTGATTTGGAAACTAGACTCCTGTAGCTCTCTTTCCATATCTAGCACGTTTTATGATTCATTATGAGCTGTCCTGGAGAGCCCGTTGAAGTTGGGAGACGTGCACAAGAATTTTCCCGAAATTAATAGGAATGAAGACTTGGACATTCCTTGATATTCTGCCGAATTTAGATCTTTTTCTCCATGTTGGACTTGGTTTGGACCTCTCCTTTCATGGACTAGGCTTCATGGATCAGCTGCTTTGCTTCCCGAGGTCCATCAAGAACACTTCTCTCGGGAGGCAGTAGGTTACTCTGTTCTGGCAGTCTGACCTTCCGACAATGATTCCGGCATAACTCCAATTCTCCTGATTCTTTCTCCCATAAACTCTTCTGCATGTCACCTACGTATCAGAAAGTTAACTCAATTTGTGACAATGTAAAAGCTTTACAGAATCATAAGAACATCTCTAAGGCCCACAAATCGGCTTTTGACAAATTTCTATATCGTTCCTCTATGTTTAACAGGTTTTACACACAACTCAACCAAAAACTTTTGACTCTACATTATGACTCTATTCTATGACAATAAGAGATAATCAAAGTACAAATGGAGGTAATAAAACATTAAGAATGTCGCATTTTATGCTCCTATCAATTGCAAGCATGTGTCAAATTCTTGATTTCAAATAATTGTTAATAGATTTTAACGATTATTTTACTTGAGTTGTGTGCATTGATGATTAGACTAATGTGATGAATGAGATTGATTGATTCATGCTAAGATGAGTTCAACTTGATTCATATGACCCTTATGTGAGCTTTTGAGCTTTATATATGTGTTTTCTTTCTGAGTGGTTATTGAAAATATTCTGATTCGTTTTCTTAATTTGCTATAAATTTTTGAAAACCTCATTATTCTTTCTTGTTGGTTGATTTCTCACCATAGCTTTTAATGAACTCTAGAGGCCTAGAACTCACTGTTGTGAACTTTCAAAAAATTTTATCATAAAACACTTTGATTTTGGAAAGGATAAATGGAACTTTTTAAGATGAACACTATTTCTACCTCTCCCTGGGTCACGGGACGGGAGGTTGAATTCTTGATTCCGGGTCCTGCAACTGCACAAGTAACAATTGTTTGCGCCTAAATTAATATTTTACTGGACAGTAAATGTCTATGTGAATATTAATTACATTCTTGGTCCATGTCATACCGGCGAGCCCAAGTCCTTTAAGAATACAAATATCGGCCTGCCAGGGAACCATGCGAACTGGACTTCGCGCAGCTCGCGTGCGGAATGGACATAGGCGGATTGAACAGTTCGCGCACAAACGACTTCGCGCGGAATGGACATAGGCGAGCTACACACTTCGCGCGGACTACACTGTCAGCGTGCGGATTTTCTATATGCCAGTCCGCATAGGCAAGGCGAGATTGACTCTCCGCGTAGGCGAGGCGAGGTGAGGTGCCGAACTGGCTCGCGTAAGGGACTTCGCGAGGAAACAAAGTGGCGGAGTCCGCGCGCCTTACAATAATCGTTCAAGACTTTTTCAAGTCTTTGACATGCTTCGGGCCAATCCTTGTGGCCCATTTAATATATAAAGCCCTTCTAAAGCCCGCAAGCTAGGAAAGCCCGCGAGATAGAAGTGAGCTTGAGGAGCCCGCGGGATGAAGTTCACTCCGCATAGGACTCTACAGTGAGCGACGCGCGTGAAGCAGTAACCTTTACTAAATGGAATGTGCGAACTGGACATGTGTCACAAGAAGGTTGGTCCGCGCGGGTAAAACAGTACCCTTGTGCTATTATGTTGCAGAGTCCGACTTGGATTCTAATCTTTCTTTCTTCCGCCGCAAGTCGAGCTACTATATAAAGAGCTCGAAGGTTTACAGAAAAACACACAATCAAATCAATACAACAAAACTACTCAATAGAAGTATACAAATCCTCGACCCAGTCGAACCTCAAACGCTCCCCGGAGCTCGCTGCCTTCGTTAACCCTAAGCGCCGCCGCCTAGGGTTTTCTCCAGAGCCCTCCGGACTCTACCCCTTTCAGCTTCTCTCTGAACTCCCTATAATTGCTCTGCTCGCGCCGCCGTGAGTATCGATCGCTTGTGCTCGTAAATCCTCCTCTGAGGTGGCACCCTGGAACCCCCTTTTGCCTGATCAAGAAGTCAAGCGCACCCCATCAACCTTTTCCTCGTCCGTGAGGTGGTACGCCCGCAACACTCCCCTCTCTTTGTCTGCTAGGTACCTCTGCTCCACGCGCTGAGGATCGTGGCCAAAACAACAATGGCGTCAGGAGTCGGGACTGGGACGGCCCATTCTTCGACTCTCCGATGCTTAAGTCAGCGTTTGATCGCTACTTGTATAGTACGGGAGTATGGAAGGGGATTATTCACTTACCTCTTTTGGGGGTTCGTGCCTGTTTTATAGGCTTATGTTGGGCGTTGTGGCCTCAGTATCCGATGTGGGACTGTTTGTGGTCCTCTGTGGCATCTCTCTTTATAGGGGTGTTTAGCTGCCGGAGAGCAGGTCTGGCATGTATATTGCCACTGGACCATCACTCTTTGGATGCCCACGAAGAGTTTGCCGGTGTTGTCTTGCCCGAAATAGTCTCCGGCAACCGGGTGGTTATGCCATATTCTCGGCGTGGCCAAGTGTTTTGGCTATGTACTAAGAAGTCCCCAGTTTGAGAGGGCTCTTGGGTGGGGAGTTATTCCTCAGTTATGCTGAGAATGTGTCTTACCCGGGTGTTGGAGGCATGGTGTCGAGTCCCCAAGTCCCCACGCAAGGGTCGCGAGGTGGCTGGGGAAAGTTACGAGAATCTGATGCGGACCGTCTCGCTATGTCGCACGTGTGTCATAAATGGCCAGTTTATGAGGGGCACGTGGTAATTCATGCCGAGTGGTAAGGTCGTAACAGTTCGCGTTGGGCGTGACGGTTCGCGCTGGTGGTGTAACAGTTTGCGCTGTTGGCGTAACGGTTCGCGCGGTTTGGGTTTTTTTTTTTTTTTGATACATGCGCGTAGTGAACGCGCTTGCGCGTGATCGTGGGGAGTGTCGTAAATGCTCGTACGATCGTGGTTGACATGGCTGTTCTCCGACCGTATAGATTGGTAGGGTCGGGGTGGGATGTTTATAAATAGACCTAGAGAAAGCTGGAGGAGGGAGTTTGTATTTCGAAATCGGGGATTTTAGGGCTAAAAGAGCGATTCACAAATTTCTGTAGAGGGTTTTGGTTGGGCTGTGAAATCAAATCTGGGGAACATCCAATTTCACCCTCGATCTATTGGGTGCGAGCGGTCGGCTGTTTGCAATCCCCTGTTTCAAGGTATGAACCTGTTCGTTTTTTGTTTTGTTGCTGGGTTTGTCTTTTGTTATCTAGAGTCGATAGGGATTGTTCGTATTTTTGCGATGTTTGTAGGAGTTCTAGAGTAAGGGATTGATTGGTTTGTTGTTGGGTTGGTTAGGGTTAAGGTAGTGAGTGTCTAACTCGTGAGGATGTAGGGTATGGCAGATCCGGTGTGGGTGTCCAGCGAGGAGATTGTGGCTGTCTCTAGCTCGCCTGATTCTAATTCGGACACCTTGCACCGATGGGGGGAGGAGTTGGATAATCTTATGGCGGAAGTTGCACTTGACTTGGGGGAAGGCATTCTTGTTACAGATGCAGGATCTCACGTGTCCTCATCTGACCCTCTCTTGCAGGAGGTAGAACAGTTTAGCATGGCAAGATCTCGAGAGGAGGATGATTTGTTCTGGGAACCTCCTGGTGAGTATGACTTCGTCAGAGCTTAAAGCACTTAGGCAAAATTAGAGTATTCCCGACGAGGTCTTGTTGTGGCCGCTTGGCAAGGATGTGAAATTTTGGGACCCATCGGGAAATTTCACTCTGGTATACGAGTACCAGCTTAGGTGCGAGCTGATGTTCCCGCTGCCCCCATTTGTGCAGTACACACTGGCGTGTTTGCATGTCACCCCGAGACAAGTCACCCCCAATATGCTGAGGCAGATATTGGGTACGGGGGTTCTGTTTCATTTACTGGGGCAGGAGTTCCCCAATTGTGAGGAGTTTAATGCTTGTTGGCTCATGGGTTGGTGTGCGAAGAAAGGTAGCCGGGGCTGTGTGACGATGAAGTCCCGAGGGAAGTTTAAAATCTTGGTGGAAGATTTGCCCACCTCTACAAATGAGAGTTGGCGGCTGAAATGCTTTCTAGTGGGGGGGGGGGCAGTGGCAGGAGTAGCATGGACATCCCTTCCGGGTGCCCGGGGCTTTCCAGAAAATAGGTATTGTGTTCTTGTGTCTTTGTGGTTCTTTACTTTGTTCTGTTATGCCCTTGCTGTTAGCTGGCTTTGTGTAGTGCCCCAAGAATATAACCTAACCGAGTTGATGAAGCGTCAGATACGTCGGGATCACTCAAGCCTTAGAGGAGACTAGGGAGGTGCAACTGTACTTAGCCCAGATGGCGTACGACATGCGTCATCGTTCCTGCGACATGCATGCTGTGGAGGAGGTTGATCTGTTGGCTGGCGTTGCGCTCGCCAAGGACAAATTGACTCAGGTAAGCATCTGTAACGTTTTGCTTTGTCTTTGCTATCCAGGCTTGGGCTTATACTTGGGGTTTGTACCTGCAGGCGACGTTACTGATGTATGCTGCGAGTGAGAGGGCAGTCACTCACTTGCAGGGGGATGCTGAGGTGAAGTGCCAGCAATTCAGGGAGGCGGAAGAGAACAACTGTGCCATCGCGCAACGTCTAGAGCAGTTGGAGCAGGATGCTGCTGTCTTTTGGGATCAGGCTGCCGCCGCTGAGAAAGTGGTTGCGGAGCTGAAGTAGGCGATGCGGAAGAAGGATGAGCAGGTAGAGGCTGGACAGTTGGCGATTGCCAAGGCAGCGTCCTTGGAGAATGAGGTGGCGAGGCTGACTCAGTCGCTGGCAGAGCTGGAGGTGTCCTGGAAGGCCAAGAGTGGGCGAGCTGCCGGGGCAGGGGAGAGGTTGTTTCGCGAGAGCGAGGCATATAAGCAGCAGTTGAGGGGCGCTTACAACAAAGGCTAGAATAATCTAAGAAGAACCGGCTGCCAGGCGGGCTGGATTAACGAGTCAGGAGCTCGCGGGATGGTTTGAGTCTGCGACCCGCACGAGATAGGTTTCCACAAGGACTGTGACACCCCGCGAGATAAAGACGTTCCTAATTTCAGTCCACATAGGACTCTACAGTTGAGCAGTGCGGAGGCAGTGACCTATGCGAAGTGTGTTGTGCAAAATGGACACGCGTCACGCAGATGGTTGGTTCGCACGGGTGAAGTAGTGTCCTTGTGGTACTCTGCTTGAGAGTCCTACTTAGGATTGTGATTACATCTCTTCTGGCAGAAGGCAAGCTACTACATAAAGGGGCTCGAAGGCTTACCGAAACGCTCTCTCAAAAAAAACAACAAACAACTACTCAACAAAAGTACAAAAATACAATCGACCTAGTCGAACTCAGTGCTAAAGCATCTCGCCTTAGCCCTTTCTTTACAAGCTCCCCGGAGCTCTATCCTTTCTCCTTTCCTTTGGTTGCTCTGCTCATTATAATCGCGAGTATCAATATCGGTGGCGGAGAAGCTACTGTAAATCCTCATCCGCGAGGTGGCACCGGAGCCTTACTTTCATTTGATTAGAAGTACAGGTCAGCGCACTACAGCAAAAACCCTACTACATTTCACGTCCGCGCGGTGGCACGCCCCGTATCCCTAGAAGCATTGACTGCTACCATCTCTCTGCCACCTGTTGAGAATTGTGGCTAAAACAGGAAGAGCGACAAGGGTTGGTTCCCACTGAAACGGTTAAGTGGTCTGAGCCTAACGGCTACACGATTTCTCCAGAGAAGCTGACAAGGGGATCATGGTTGTTGTACAATTTATCTTGGTCCTGCCAGAGCCCTCTGTAACAGTCGGCAAACATGACACTAACGGCAGCCCCCGTGTCTACCAGGGCTTTATGGCACCTGTAATGATCCACCTGGACATTTATTATGAACGGCTCATTGTGGTGGTAGTTTATTGTATCTTCCCCTTTGCGAAATGTCACTTGATCCCACGCTGACAGGGTGATCATGACGCCTCGCTGGATGTCAAAGATTTCCAAGGGGTTCGCGCAATGCCTTTTTGCAAAAGGCTGGCAAGGGGGGAATCGTGGGGCTCCGCCATGCAGGATTAGGATCTGGCCATGAACCTCAATGGCATTAGCTCCCGTTGCGGGAGTATAATATTGGTGGAGTTGTCCATTCCGGATCAAATGCTCTATGGCATTGCGGTGGCCATGGCACTGCTCTGTTGTGTAGCCATTGTCGTCATGATGAGCACAATATTTGTTGTCTGTTGCGCGTCAGGGCTTTTTCGGATATTTGCTCTTAGGAGGCGGGGGAATGAGGTCTTTGTGCTTGGCCCATATGTCCTCGTATGTAGTGGTCAGAGTAGTGTGGACTTCGTAACAAGGTGGCGGGGAGGAATATCGCCGTTGTTGCTGAGGACTCTGTTCCCTTGACCGATAAGGGTGGTCGCGGTTCCTCTGCCCCTCGTGATGATGGTTGGAACCGCGTCCCTGGTTGTCCCTGGAGGTGCCATGTTGTCTACCCTTGTCCTGCCCGCGATCAAAATGCTCATACTTATGTTGGGATTGTTGTTTTGGGGGAGGAGCGGGTAGTGCTAATGTGGTGGGAGCAGAATGCCCAAAAGTGGCAAATTCATCACATGCCCACCGAACAGCCAAGTCCAACAAGGCATCGTAGGATCCTAGAGGGTTCCTGTTGATCTCCATTATGAAATTGCCAGGAAGCAAGGCCTGGCGAAAAGCTTGCTCCGCAATGCGGGCTCCAAGTTGTGGCATCATGCAGTGGCGGATTGCCACCGGGATAGCAATTCATGGAGTCCTTCTCCCTCCTGCTGCTTGATGTGGAACAGGACGTCCACACTGCGATAAATGCTAGCATGAAGTATGAAGTGGTTGAGGAAGCGTTCCGAGAGCTGGTCAAAGTTGTCAATGGAGTTGGGCGGCAAATTGAGGAACCAACTGAGGGCTTCGTTGGAGAGAATCTCTTGGAAGGCATGGCAGGCCATGGCGTCTGTGTAGTGAGTGGAACTACATAACGAGAGGAATGTCTCGAGATGGAGATGAGGGTCCCCAGTGCCCTTATACTTGTCCACTTTGAAGGGTTTGGCCTCGGGTGGCCGCTTTTCCATCTTCACCCGTGGCGTGAAGGGACTTGGGCGATGCCCATAGCCAGAGAATAGAGGTCGCTGGCTCCCGCGAATCTCGACACCTTCAATCTGTGAAGCCAACTGAGTGACAGACTGACTAAGTTGGAAGAGTAGGCTGGTTTGCATGTCGAGAAGTGGGTTGGGGGTGTTGGCAGAGGTAGGATTGGGGACAGGCGGAGCAGATGGTTTAGGTTGATTTAGCAGGGGAGAGGGTTCATTGGTGATTGCAGATGATTGAGGGGCTGGGAGCAGAAAAGATGGGTTTGTGAATGGATGAGTGACGTAGATGATCTGGTTGGGGCCTCCCGGGATCACGGAACTTCCTTGGCCTTGGTTAGGAATAAGAGATGTGGTGGTGGGGTCTGGGGTATTAGTGACCCTTGCCGCACGGTCCAAGCTGTCGTTATACATGTTACGATGGTCTAACGTGGCTCGTACCAAGAATTTTTCTTTTTCTAGCTCGGCAATATGTACCCGGTACGCTTCCGCTTCCGCCTTATCTTTGGCAGCTTACTCGTGGAACGAATGGAAGTCCCGTTTTAAAATTTCAAGGGCGGTGGCGGGATCGGGGTAACTAACGGAGGCCGCATTAGTGGCTTGGTGGACGGATATATCTCCGGATTGGAAAAGCTCTTTTTCTATCTGAGTATCAGGTTCATTGGGGTTATCTACAATTTCCACCATCTTTTCAAGGTAAATGGGAGTTCCACAAGAGGAGGTCCTTCTCCTAGCGCCAATTGTTTCTACCTCTCCCGGGGTCACGGGACGGGAGTTCGAATTATTGATTCCGGGTTCTGCAACTGCACAAGTAACAATGGCGTCAAGAGTCGGGACTGGGATGGCCCAGTCTTCGACTCTCCGACGCCTAAGTCAACGTTCGATCGCTACTTGTATAATACGGGAGTATGGAAGGGGATTATTCACTTACCTCTTTTGGGGGTTCGTGCCTGTTTTATAGGCTTATGTTGGGCGCTGTGGCCTCAGTCTCCGATGTGGGACTGTTTGTGGTCATCTGCGGCATCTCCCTTTATGGGGGTGTTTAGCTGCTGGAGAGCGGGTCTGGCATGTATATTGCCGCTAGACCTTCACTCTTTGGATGCCCACGAAGGGTTTGCCGGTGCTGTCTTGCCCGGAATAGTCTCTGGCAACCGGGTTGTTATGCCATATTCTCCGCGTGGCCAAGTGTTTTGGCTATGTACTAGCAAACACCATTGCCAGATTGTCATGTGTCCCTATTTGTATGCGCGGCACACCCTTTAGTTAAACCCCTTTGAGCCTACGTTAAGCCTTTTCTTTCATCACCCATGAAATACATACCTTGAGCTTAGTGTAGTGATATCTCTACCTTTGTCCTTTGGGCCTAGTAGAGCATGATGTTCTGATGTATTGTGTGGAATGATGATGAGAAACAAGTGTGGGGGAAGGTGACTTGTCCAAAAGGAAAGCAAAATGCCACAAAAATAAAAAATAAAGAAAAATAAAAAATCAAATCAAAAGAAATGGCAGGAAGAAAAAAAAATCGGATTAAGTCCCTTGTTTGTGAATTTAGAGTTTTGTGTATGTTTGAAGGCTCAAAAACTGAATATATAGTCTTTGCTCTTTTTCACAATGTTGTAAGGAGGTTGGAATGATGATGGGCCCAACATGATGATGTTTGGCCCTTGCTTTGGCAACATAAGGAGTGTTTCAATGCTCTGCTAGTTCTTTAGGAATTTTGCAATCTTCAACTCATACCCCTAGCCTAGTCCAATTACCTTGTAAAGTTCCTTTTGATCTAAAAGATGAGTAAAACTTGATCTGTGGAGTTTGTTTCAAGAGTTGAGCCTATGGTGTGGTTCATTTGTGTGAGTAATTGATTCCTTCATGAGGTTTATTTATGTTGCCATGTGCTTTTTGTTCATATAAGTATGAAAGCTACTTTCTCTTGCATACAATTAAGAGACTGAACCAGAAAATCATGAGTGAAAAGAAATGGAGTGCATCTTTGTGAGGAATTGAGTTGGTACTTGTTGACCCATGAATTCGAAAAGCATATACTTGTTGTACTGGTTTGATCATCATTGCATAATGATTTGAGCATCATGGTTGTTAAAATAAATGAACTCTTTAGTGAAATTTAGAGTTTTGATACATGATAGCTTGAATTTTTGTTGACCAGTGTGAGCGTTATAAGTTCTCTTAGATGTTTGGAAGACGTTAGGTTTGTGTCATTTGTTTAGTTAGTCTTTGTGTTTGCTAGGGACTAGCAAAGCTTAAGTGTGAGGGTCTTTGATAGGAGCATAAATATGCGACGATATAATGGTTGATTCTCCTCTTTACTTTGTTAGTTTATCGTATTTTCCATTTGATTTAGTTATTTTTATGTTTATTAGGTGTTTTGGAGCAAAGAAGAGAATATGAAGCAAGAGAGGAGAAATCTTGAAGGAAAAGGAATCCATGTCGTGCAAGGAAAGAATTATGAAGATCTGCCAGAAATTATCATCTAACGTCGACAGAGTATTGTGATCAGCTCACAACGATCCAGATAATGAGTTATATATCAATAGAAAGCTACAAAAGTCTACTTTCTAGAACTTTTTACGGATCATCAATACCTATTTTGGAGAAGAAGTTATGATCATTTTAGTGGCCGAAGGTCAGTCTGCCCGAATTTCTGGTTTGGACCGAAACTTCAATTTCAAGGCCCAATCCAAATCAGCTAGCCCATGGACGGAAATTGAGGGTTATCTAACCCTAATATCATCAGATACACGATTGGGTGGCGAGAGAAGAAGAAGTCGGGAAGAAAAAGAACGCAAGAATCAGAGATCGCTCTCTGCTCAGGGATTCTCCAAGCTCGGTTGTTGTTGTCTTCCTCTTTCATGAACTCTTTTGTGTTTTCAATTTTCATTTTTTGTAACTAAACTCATAGTAGCTAGGGGGCTGTTGAAGCCCCTAGACATGATTCATAACATGCTTTGATTTTCAGTTTGTTTTTCCAATTAATAAGATTGAGGTTTTGTTTACCGATTGTTCATCAATGAATTCTTTATGTGTGTGTTTTGGAGACCTACTTAGTATACATGCTAGGGTTCTAACACTTTGATTATTTGATGTCTGGGTCAATATCGGATCCCTCAAATTGTCTAGAGAAGTAATCGGTAGTTTTCACTAGCGAGTAGATGAAACCCTAGGTTTAGCAAGGCGCTAAGTTTATTGCGATGCCTAGTGATTGCTCAAACACTTTTCATGCTTATTGATCTCTGCTTGTTTGACCTAATAAACGTACCTTTAGGTTACAATGTTTGAGAATAGTTTAGGTGTAAAGCATTTCCTGCCTAACGTACACAGTAAGAAAGAGTAATAGATTGTGCTCAAGCGTAACAAGTCAATCTGAGCATCTTCAATTGAGTTAGTTGGTCACAAATTAGATAAAGTATGTTGTGTGTGATTGTCAGGGGTGGATACTTCCTCCCTAGCTAGTCTCATCATCTTGATTCTCAACTACTTTGAAATCAGTTTTCAATTTTCTTATCTTTTGTCCTTCATCTTCCTGTATTTTATTTTCCTATCAAATCATCTCAAATTTTGTGTGCTAGACGCTCTGTGTGTCTAGTGCACCTCTGCAAATTTTCGTATTTTTCTGAGCAGTCTAGGTTAGGTTTTTATTTTATTTTTCGACTGTTATTCAATAGGAGCTGCAGTCACGTTTTGTGACATTTGTTGAAGCTTTTTGTTGAATTTAATCCTCTGCGACAAACCTTTATTTCTCTATATTACAATCGATAAATTTGCAGGAGAATAAGTAGTTTTTAATTTAGCTATCACCAATGATGGCATCTGGAGAAGTACGACCCTCCAGCTGGGTCATAGCATGAAGTCTAGCGTGAGTCATGGGACGTCCACGCTAACCACTACCCTGCAGAGAGCCACCCCTGGCTGCTGAACCGCCCTGAGAACCACCACTGGAGCCTCTAGCTGAAGACTGACCGGCTGGCTAAGTAGGGGTGGTCCTCTGAGCCAATAAGGGACGATCTCTCCTAAAATGATCCTGACCACCACACTCAAAGCACTCAGAAGACTGCTGCTGACCAAAAGAAAAAGCACCCAGTTTTAGTTTTGAGTGCCATCATGTCACAGATGCATTTGAAAGTGAAGCACAGAACGAGTAATGGACATTATGGAGACTATTCAAAGTTTATCAAAACTTTGCTTCCTCCTGTAAATAGACTTCCTGATAGTCATTATAAGACAAAAAAGATCCTGGGTGACCTCGGCCTTGATTATGTGAAGATCCACGCTTGCAAGAATAATTGCGTGCTGTTTTACGGAGATTACAAGCATGCTATTTACTGTCCCATTTGCAATGGGCCGAGGTATGATGAGGAGTCTTCTTCAGATAAAGGGAAACCTGTTTCTGTGAAGGTGCTTCGTTATTTCCTGTTAACTCCTAGGTTGCAGCGTCTCTACATGTCATCAGAGACTGCAGAGGAGATGAGATGGTACGGTCTTCCGAAGAAAGATGACGGTGTTCGCTAGCATTTATTTATATACATATTAACCTCATAATCAACCATATATGAATATATAATCACCGAAATTCTCAATTTTGATTATTCTCCAACAAAAGAAAATATTTAACAATAAATCTTTTGCATATATGTGCATATTCCATATATAAATTCTTATATTTATTTAGGGCTACGACGATTTCGTCTAACGCTCACGTCACACCATAATGAAATTTTACCTCATTATAGCGGAAAAACACGTATAGCTAGCTAGCATTTATTTATACATACTAACCTCATAATCAACTATATATGAATATATAATCACCGAAATTCTCAATTTCGGTTATTCTCCAACAAAAGAAAATATTCAATAATAAATCTTTTGCATGCACATCATTTAAAACAAAGGTCCACTCACAAATTATGCCTAAGCCTGATGTCAGTCCGAGGCCTCCTCTACTCGAGCGTGGAGAGGGTTGTTTACGCCTGAATTAATATTTTACTGGACAGTAAATGTCTATGTAAATATTAATTATTTCTTGGACCATGCCATACCGGCGAGATGGAGTTTCTCTAAGTTTATAAGTGATAGCACGCCAGTAAGTCCACGCGAGCCAAGTTAGACTTTGCGCGGAACAAACACTTGGCCTTCATGCGAATTGAAACACTTAGCCTTCGCGCTGAATGGACATAGGCGGACTACGCAGTTCGTGTGAAACACTTAGCCTTCGTGCGGAATGGACATAGGCGGACTACGCAGTTCGCGTGGAACACTTAGCCTACGCGCGGAATGCCTTCGCGCGGGATTACTATTTGACACTGCGCGAGGCGAGGCGAGATGGACTCTCCGCGTAGGCGAAGTGAGCTGGCGAACTAGCTCGCGTAGGAGACTTTGCGAGGCAGCAAACATGCGGAGTCCGCGCGCACCACGACAAATGTTGAAGTCTTTGACATGCTTCGGGCCAACCCCTGTGGCCCATTAAATATAAAAAGCCCTTTTAAGGCTCGCGAGCTGCAATAGCCCGCGAAATGGACGCGAGCTGCAGAAGCACGCGAGATAGCACCCTGTAGCAGCCCGCGAGATGAGGAGGCTCCTGATTCCAGTTCGCATAGGAGTCTACAGTTGGCAGCACGGAATGAAGTGTGCGAATTGGACATGTGTCACGAGTTGGTTGGTTTGCATGGACGAAACAGTGCCCTTGTGCTATTAGGTTTTCCGAATCCAACTTGAAGTAGGATTATCTCTCTCTTCTGCCGCAAGTAAAGCTCCACTATATAAAGGGGTCGAAAGCTCTCTCAAAAGGACACACAACTTTACAACAAACAACTCAGAGACAACTCTCAGACAAACATAAACTGAAATCCAGTTTCCCTTCGAGCCTTCCTCGAAACCCTAACCCTAAGCGCCGCCGCCTAGGTCTTACTCCAGAGCTCTCCGGACTCTGCATCCCCGCTTCTCTCCGAACTCCCTTTGTTTGCTCTGCTCGCGCCGCCGTGAGTATCGACCCGCTTGTGCTCGTAAATCCTCCTCTGAGGTGGCACCTGTGACCCCCCTTTCTGCCTGATCAAGAAGTCAAGCGCACCCCCCATCAACCTTTTCCTCGTCCGCGAGGTGGCACGCCCGCAACACTCCCATCTCTTTGTCTGCTAGAAGCCTCTGCTCCGCGCGCTGAGGACCGTGGCCAAAACAAGGGTCACCTGGGATGCCGGCAGGGCGCCACCCTCGCATCCTCGAGGTGCGGCAAGGGTGCCTGGGCGCAGACCCTTAGTTCCGAAAGCAACATTCTGAGGCAACGACACTCAAATTTGATCAATTTTGATCCGAAGAGGGTAGCCAGAGCACCGTCGGGATGCCCAAAGGGACGATGGAGCGCCCCCTCAAGTGCCGGCTCGGTGCCACCCTCGCACCTTGAGATGCGGCAAGAGTGTCCGGGCGCGCACCCTTTGTTCCGAAGGCAACGTTCCGACGCAACGACACTCAAATTTGATCAATTTTGATCCAAAGGCAACATTTGTAGGCATCATATTGTGTTTAGAGCGTGTTCCCGGGGCGCTATAGGACCCTAGGGTCCGGGGGAGGCGCGCCTTGCTTGGGTGCCAAAAGCTCATCAAGCACTACTGCCCTAAAGAGCATATCTGCCAAATTCTCACTTGGCAGGAGGAAACATGAAAAATCCGAGGATGGTACTTGGCCATAACTAATTCAATATTAGGTATAAAATCGAGATTTTTTGCAGATACACTTATAATAATGTCAGGCACGGCCACAAAAAATTTCAGAAATTTTTTCGACCCGAAAGTATTTATTTTTATTTTTCAAAGGAGGCAGAATAGGGAAAATCGTTGATAAGACGTATTTGCACACGCATCAATTAACCCTGTCAACAAATCAATCGTAGTATAAAGCAAGCAGGGATCGTTCTAAACCGGGGATCCAACTACAGGGTAGATCCATCTAATCTAATGTAAATATCGAAATAAGCATATAGGTTTAAAGGTTTTATGATTTCGGAAAAGACAAGAATAATAAATCCTAAATTACTTCTATACATATATACACGTGATCAACCAACATTCATGCAAACTCAACCAAACAACCATGTAAGAATAAAGAAGACAATTCCTAATCTCATTTAAGTCTACACCGTGAGCAATTATACAACCTAAATTTGATATGCACATAAGTTCCTACGTGGTTCCTATGACATAGACCAACTTAGAATTAGACTACGGGTTTCATTCAACATCGCGACACAACAAGCTCGGCTACGTGCTCTACTTATCGGTCACACACATAAACTAATCATGCAATTACGTATCACATAAAGAATTGATGTGTTTAAGCACAAGTCCAAATCAAACATAGGTAGAAAATCGATGAAAAACAAAGACAACGCAACTTATCAACTACGTGTATCAAAGTCGAACTTTGGATGATTAACACATGCAATATCAACTACTTGTATCAACTTCACATGATAATGTAATATAGCACCGAAAATCTTAAAGTATTTAGACATTAAACTCACGGCATAATACCTAAAATCATTGATTAAAAATTGAAAACTTTAATTCAAAACATGGTTCAAAAGTACTTCTATCTCATAGACAAGAATCGAAGTATACTTAAGCAAAAACTTAAAACAAACATAAACGAAAACAAACACATAGCAATCCGAAAATAGAAGATGGAATTCACTCTCAAAATATCCCTACGTGTTCTATTCTTCGAGTGAGCGGAGTCCTAGGCTATGTGCTTTGGACAAATGCTGAAGGTGGGATCGGATTGTGGTATTTGGAGGTTGATGGAGTTTCGGCAAAGGCTTTGGTGTTATTTGCACGGGTTGATGATCCTCTTCTGTCCTTGAAGTCGTGCTTTATATAGAGGAAAAACCCTAGAGAAGTCAGCCACAAAGCCTAAACCAAGTTGGTTTAGGATTCCTAGTTCTTCTCAATTTCGGCAGAATGACCTCCGTCTGAAGATTACGTCATAACTTCCTCTAGAAAATAGATATTGAGATGACTCCAAGTGATTTGGAAACTAGACTCCCGTAGCTTTCTATCCATATATGGCACGTTTTCTGATTCATTGTGAGCTGTCCTGGAGAGTCCGTTGAAGTTGGCAGACGTGCACAAGAATTCTCCCGATTTGATCCGGATTCTGCTGAATTTAAATCTTCTTCTCCATATTGGACTTGGTTTGGGCTTCTCCTTCATGGACTCGGCTTCGAGGAAAGATGAAATCCTGATTAAGACATGAATCCTGAGTAAACAAGGATTTCAAATACTTAGCACAATTTTAACACCAAATTCTTCAATTCCGAAATTACTATGTGTTTTAACACTCAAACCTACATATTTCTACTTTAAGCAATTATTCTACACTAAACACAAATATAAAGCTAAATCAACTAAATAAGAGTTAACAAAGGGAAAATAAAGGGTATAAACATATTAAGAACGTCACACTTTGTGCTCCTATCAACAACCCCACACTTAACCTTTGCTAGTCCCTTAGCAAACCACTAAAACAAAAACAACACAACTAATATCGAAAATACTACAATGACTCAATCTAATGCCTTCAACGAAATTGTCTCAGAGACCTTCAAAATCATAGTATCGAGAATAGCACAAGTATCGAAATTGAAAGGTGAATTCAATGGTTAATAAACATGAGATTTCGATATAACAAGTAAGGCATGGCAGAAACAAAGGTGAAATTAAGCTCGACATGTTCCAAACAAGTTCAAATTCAACTCACAAAGGATATGCACTCCGAATTTTTTTCTCTCAAGAACATGGCATATGCTTAAAAGCTTTTCACACACAAGAGTTAAAAAGAACATAATGAATTCAAAAACCTCATGAAAGATACCAATCATATGCACAAATGAACCACAACCATAAGCTTACTCATGAAACAGACTCCACAGATCAAAGTTTACTTATCTTAAGAATCATGCGGATCTTTTAGAAAATAGGTTGGCTAGGCTCGGCGTGGAAGAATTTTCAAAGTAAAGGAATCACAAAGGTCATCCTCAAGACTTAGCAGAGCAAGAACATCCACCTTATGTCACCATACACCATCAAGGGCCAAATTTCATCATGTTGGACCCATCCTTCACTTTAAACATTGTGAAAACGAACAAAGGCTAAAGTATAACATATTGAGCCTTCAACAACAAATCACAACTCCAAATTCACAAAAACTTCATCTAGGCCGAGACACTTCTTCTCAATTCGAAACTTTTTTTTTTTTTTTTTTTTTTTTTTTACTTCTCTCGGATCATGCTTATTTCTTCTTCTTTTTTTTTTTTTTATATATTCGAGAGCAATTTTTTTTTTTTTTTCCTTTTCCTTTTGTATATCGGCAACAAACTTCTTAGAACAACCCCACACTTGTATTGAATCATCACCTCAAATCACCAATCAAAGATAGCTCTGCCAAGCTCGAGACAAGGTAGAGGAATTCTATACTAGGCAAGGGATAATTTAGGTGAACAAGAAAAGCATAACGTAGGCTCTAGGGGGTTTAGACTAAGGGGTCCCAAACAGGGCTCAAAATAGGGATATATGGCTATTTAGATAAAGTGGTGATAGTCCTAAGAAAGATCCACAATCCTATTCAAAATCAAAGCAAGTTATGATAAAAGTTTTGAAAGTTTCATAAGTAAGTTCTAGCAATCTCTAGTTCATTAAATCTATGGCATATAAATCGATCAAGTAGTGTATAATGAGGTCATATATATCAAAGAATAGATAGAGTAAACTCTCCAAAGAAAATGCACATATATATGGCTCGAAAATCTCACAAAGGTTATATGAAATCAAACAAGTAAGGAACATGCTCATTCTGTACCTAAGTTTCAATGATCCTCATCTACTACAAGTTCGTACAATTTCAACATATCTATTAACCATCAAATAACATATAAGCTCAAATATTCGAAATCATGCTCGTCTCAATAACTAATCAATCAAAGATCGTATATTCATCCTAGACACGTTAGAAGGCACCTAAGACTTAACAAAATAAAAGCAAAACACAAAATAAAGAAACAAAGTTCATCTAAGAATCGGCAAATTTTAAAATTTAACCAAATAAATTAAAAATAACTCAAATCAAATCAAAGCATAGCAAATCAACGAGTAATGACATCCCACCCCACACTTAAAATCAACATTGTCCTCAATGTAAGAAAACTAAGAGCAAACCGAAAATAAAAGAGGAGGGATAAAGAAATTTGCAAACTCTCGTTGATGGCTCCTTCTATGGGTTGCCTCCCATGCAGCGCTTAAATGTTTAGAGTCCTTTAGCCTAGACTATCATCTCCCCTTGCCTATGCCGAAGCCTCTAGGAGAGAAACTTCCTCCACCGTTTGGTTCACCATGTTCTCCATGTAAGGCTTTAATCGATGACCATTAACCTGAAATTCAGCTCCTTTGACCATGCTTCTAATCATGACTGCACCAGAAGGAAAGACATTAGTGATAACAAAAGGTCCTATCCACCTAGAACGTAGCTTGCCTGGAAACAACCTAAGTCTAGAATTAAATAAGAGAACTTTCTGGCCAATAACAAAGTCTTTCTTTCGAATCATCCTGTCATGGAACGCCTTGGTTTTCTCTTTGTAGATCACGGCAGAATCATAGGCTTCATTCCTGATTTCTTCAAGTTCACACAACTGCAATTTCCTGTGTAATCCGGCCTCATCAATATCCATATTAAAAGTCCGAACCGCCCACCAAGCTCGATGTTCCAACTCCACAGGCAAGTGGCAAGCTTTGCCGTACACCATACGAAACGGTGACATCCCCAAGGGATTTTTGAATGCAGTCCGATATGCCCATAGTGCATCATCAAGTCGTTGGCTCCAATCCTTGCGTGATGGCTTCACACTCTTTTCCAATATCCGCTTGATCTCTCGGTTACTAAGCTCCACTTGCCCACTTGTCTGGGGGTGATAAGGTGTAGCCACCTTATGCTTGATTCCATACTTCTTCATTAGAGCTTCAATTGTCCGATTGCAAAAGTGGGAACCTCCATCACTTATAACAAATTTCGGCATTCCAAACCTGGAGAAAATATTAGAGCGTAGGAAATCTGCAACAACTCGAGAATCATTAGTCCGGGTGGCTTTTGCTTCCACCCATTTAGAAACATAATCCACACATACGAGAATGTATAAATTTCCCTGAGAATTCGAAAAAGGCCCCATGAAATCAATACCCCAACAATCAAATATTTCAACATGTATAATAGGTTGCATAGGCATCTCGTCCCTAGGTCCTAAATTCCCTGTCCTTTGACATCTATCACATGAAGCACAATACATATAGGCATCTCGAAAAATAGTAGGCCAAAAGAATCCACATTCTAAAACTTTCAAAGCAGTCCTACGAGAACCAAAGTGACCTCCACAAACTTGATCATGGCAAAAACTAAGAATAGACCTATGCTCATTCTCTGGGATACACCTCCTAATAACTTGATCAACACAATGTTTCCATAAATAAGGTTCATCCCACACATAATATCTAGCTAATGCCTTAAGTCTATTTCTAGCATGATAGGACATAAAATTCGGAAATTGCTTTGTAACAAGATAATTCACAATATCGGCATACCAAGGCTCACTTACCTTACTTACCTTGCTTACCTTGAAGAGTTGCTCGTCCGGGAAGCATTCTTGGATGGCCACGGGATCCGAGTCACGCACCAATCGGCTAAGGTGGTCGGCAACAACATTGTCCGATCCCTTTTTGTCCTTGATTTCCAAATCGAACTCTTGGAGAAGCAATATCCACCTAATCAATCTCGGCTTGGCATCCTTCTTTGTCAACAAATACTTCAAAGCCGCATGGTCAGTATAAACAATAACTTTAGATTGAAGTAAGTAAGAACGAAACTTATCCAAAGCAAAGATCACGGCAAGAAGTTCTTTCTCGGTGGTGGTGTAGTTTTGTTGCGCATCATTGAGCGTCCGAGAGGCATAATAAATGGCATACGGCTGCTTGTCTCTTCTCTGTCCGAGCACAGCCCCCACGGCATAGTCTGAGGCGTCACACATCAACTCGAAGGGCAAGGACCAATCCGGTGGCGCCATGATTGGTGCCGATGTCAACATGGTCTTCAACCGCTCAAAAGCTTCCTTGCATTCGGCATCAAAGTGGAAGGGCACATCCTTTTGCAACAAGGAACTCAAAGGTCGAGCTATCTTGGAGAAATCTTTGATAAATCGACGATAAAAACCTGCATGTCCAAGAAAGCTTCGAACATCCCTCACACTTGTGGGAATGGGTAAGTGACGCACAATATCTATCTTAGATTTATCAACTTCAATACCCCTATTACTAACAATATGACCGAGCACTATACCCTGATTAACCATGAAGTGACATTTTTCCCAATTAAGCACAAGATTAGTTTCCTCACATCTCCTAAGCACAAATTCTACATTTTCTAAGCATGTATCGAAATCTTCACCATAAACAGAAAAATCATCCATAAAGACTTCAATCTTAGAACCTATGAATTCAGAAAATATGTGGTACATGCATCTTTGAAACGTACCTGGAGCATTGCATAAGCCAAAAGGCATGCGGCGGTAGGCAAAAGTGCCAAAGGGACATGTGAACGTTGTCTTCTCTTGATCCTCTTCCGCAACACTTATTTGATTGTAACCACTATAACCGTCAAGAAAACAATAGAAGGAATGGCCGGCTAACCTCTCAAGCATTTGATCAATGAATGGTAATGGCATGTGATCCTTCCTTGTTGTTGCATTGAGCCTCCTATAATCGATACACACTCGGTGGCCGGTTACGGTCCTTTGCGGCACAAGCTCGTTTTCATCATTCTTCACCACCGTGATTCCACTTTTTTTTTGGCACAACTTGAACCGGTGAAATCCATCTTGAATCCGAAATTGGGTAGATGACTCCACAATCAAGCAACTTTGTCACCTCATCCTTCACAACTTGCATCATAGGTGGATGAAGACGTCGTTGACCCTCCTTGGTCGGCTTTGCTCCATCTTCAAGCAAAATTCGGTGAACACACATTGTAGGGCTAATTCCCTTGATGTCGGCTAAGGTCCACCCTATGGCCGTCTTGTGTCTTTTCAAAACTTCGATCAATCTCTCCTCTTGCTCCTTCTCTAGTGATGATGATATGATAACTGGCAATGTTTCATTCTCTCCCAAATACACATACTTCAAATGTTCCGGAAGAACCTTGAGATCTAATTTTGGAGTTTGGACCATGGAAGGAAGAAACTTGTTAGATGGACAGAGAATTGGACTAGGGGAGGAGTAGCATACCTCGGCAGCCACCTCAAGTGACTGCACGGTTGCAAATAAGGGCGGAGACACGGCCTCGGCGGAAACTGCAATTTTGTTCCCCATGGCATCAAATCCGATTCCTTTTGCCAAGGTGAGTGCCAAGGTGTCTTGAGCTATTGTCTCCACATATTCATCTGCAAGAGCATCCACAACATCAATAGAAAAAGAATCTCGAAAAAGTTCAGGAAGAGGATACCTCATTGCATCAAAAATATTGTAACTAATGATGTCTCCATCTATTTTAAAAGTTAGTTCCCCTGAGTAGACATCAATTTTGGTCCTGGCGGTTCTCATGAATGGTCTTCCCAACAGAATGGGAATTTCTTTGTCATCTGCATCCGCCGGTTCCATGTCAATGACATAGAAATCTGCAGGAAATGTTAAACTTGCAACCTGCACTAAAACATCCTCAACATATCCCAGAGGGATCTTGTTGGAGCGGTCAGCCAATCTAATGATAATGTTATCCTTTTTCAACTCACCTAGACCTAAATCCGCATAAAGATAAGAAGGCATAACATTAATCGAAGCACCTAGATCTAACATGATTTTATCAAAACTATGAGTACCAATGGTGCCTGGAATCGAAAAACTCCCTGGATCCTTGAGCTTAGGTGGTAGTTTCCTTTGAAAAACCGCAGAGATGGTTTCATTCATTACCGCTACATCCTTCTCTCGTGGTAGCCTCTTGTTGGTGCACAACTATTTCAAGAATTTCGCATACTTTGGATTTTGTTGAATGCACTCAAGCAATGGCATGTTTACTTCCACCTTCTTGAATAACTCAATCATTGCATGATCAGCTTCATCGTGCTTTGATTTAGCAAACCTGTTGGGGAAAGGGGCACGAGCATGGACATTAGTAGAAACTAAACCACTAGAGCTAGAAGACTTACCTTTCTCAAGCACGGCTTGAGTGGATTTCGGATCAGCAGGGACTGCAAGAGGCACGGCCTCTTGCACCTTCTTCTTGTCGGCAGGAACTGCCGCATGGTCATTCTTTCTCTCGGACTGAGGCACGGCCTCTTTGTCCGGCTGCTTCTCGGCATAGACCTCTTCAATATCTTCGTCATCTTGTAAACAGACATTCTCGGCCTCACCTTCCTTAGAAGGCTCCGACTTCTTCAACAAAGGCTCCTCAAAAATTCGACCACTCCTAGTTGTAACGATCTTGAATTGTCCGGCATTCGGGTTTGGCAAGGTTTGGCTCGGCAACTTACCACTTTCATGGATTTTACCCATGAAATCGATAACCTGTCCCATCTGCTTCTTGAGCTCCGTGATCTCTTTAGCATTAGCCTGTTGACCTGTCACTAAAGCTTGAGTTGCAGATGTTAAGTTTTGTTGCCCTTGAGCAAGGGACTTCAAGATTTCATCATAGTTAGGAGTAGAAGAACTAGCATTATTATTTGAACCTTGAACATTGGCATTATTAGGCACGAAATTAGAAGAGTTAGGGACAAAACCTTGAGGTACCTGAGGCCTCACAAACAAACCTGAAGGACGAGGTCCTTGACCTTGCATATTGGCCGGTTGAGCATTGTTGTTACTCCACCGAAAATTCGGATGATCTCTAATTCCAGGATTGTAAGTGTTCGAATATGGGTCATAACGTTGCTTCTGTTGTCCCATAAAGTTCAACTCCTCCTCACTCATAGCACTATTCGGACATGAATCTGTAGAGTGATCCGAAAGTGAGCAAATTCCACAAGCTTGGTTGCCAAGGTTCAAACCATTGAAAGCCTTGACCAAGACATCAAGCTTCCTATCCAACGTGATCATTTGATTCCGAGCTTCAATGTCATAGACACCACCACGGCCTCCTGCCGACTTCCTTAAGTTCTTGGTGCTGAATTGACGATTGTTATCCGCCAAGTCCTCAATCAAGTTATATGCTTGCCGTCCGGTCTTGTTCATAAATGTGCATCCACATGCAGAGTCCACCATACCCTTGTTGGTGTTGTCAAGTCCCTCATAAAAAGCTTGAACTAACTCGTCCAAAGAAATTCCATGATGAGGGCACTTCCTCTGAAGTTCCTGAAACTCTTCCCATGCCTCATAGAGAGTGTCACCATCCTTTTGAGTGAAGTTCTGAATTTCCCTCCTTAGCTTCTTCGTGAGTTGCGCAAGGAAGAATTGTTTCAAGAACTTCGAGGTCATCTCATTCCAATTGGTGATGATTCCTGCAGGCAAAGAATACAACCAACGCTTAGCATCATCTTTAAGAGTAAAAGGAAATAAAAGCAGTTTTAGGCCTTCTGGAGTAAGATGATTGATGGATTGCAATCTGCAGATATCGAGAAACTCTCTAAGGTGAACATTAGGGTCCTCCATTGGTGATCCCGAGTACTTAGGCAATTGCCCAAGTAACTGAACTGGTATGGAGAAGTTGGCTTCATTAGGCACAGTGAAAGCGATGCATGAAGGTGATTCTGGGGCTGTGGGAACGAAAGCAGATTTGAGTGGTGAGTCGGTCATGTCGATGTCGGCCTTGTCTTCCTCACAATCAATTTCGGAATCGGATGAAGATGAAGATTCGGAATGGATCCGAAATGGAGAAGGAGGGTCTTGCTCTTCAAATTCCAAAGGTCCAACCGTGCTACTTGATGCTTCTTTTTGCTTCTTTCTTTGGTTTTTATAAGCACGGTCAATCTCGGGATTTAATGGAACAAGAGCTCCTTGTGAAGACGAACGAGTGAGTCGTGGTTGCATGCACGTCTAGTACCTGAAAAACCAATCGGCCAAGATCAAGTTTAGTATGCATGAGTATAAAACGAAATCACAAGCAATAAACTAGAATAAGCAAAGGAAAACAAAACAAATTCGAAAATCTAGAGAAAAATTTCGAAATAAATTAAATACAAAAATCATACATGGCACCAATCTTTTAAGATTACAAATTCATACAAGCTTATTTTCGAGTCGCTACTAAAACACTTAAATAAATAATGATTCTAGATGGTAAGACACGGTGGACGTGCGGCCTGGATATTGATGTTTCGATCACAAGCTTGAAGCGTTGTTTCTAAATGTCAATAGCTCAATCCAGAGATAGTGAACATGGTAGGACTCGTTTAGTGAGCAATGAGAACTCCATCACCGAGATGTATGTCCTCAAGGCTCTTGAGATCCAATTTTGGTCCCATGCACCAGAGTAATAGAAGGAGCGTACCAATGTACTCAGCTAGCAACAAACTTATGAACCAAACATGACTCCAAGTGTTAATAAAAGCCGCCCACAACCTCATGCAAACCCGAGGGTAAACAAGAAGGGTTAAGGCTAGAATTAACAAAAGGGATCCTACCTATTCCTGTGTAGTACAACCTACAACATTATTCATACAAGTATTAAAGTAGAAAGACAAAAATAAAACACAGTTACATCATATACAAATTTATGGTTTAACTTTACAAATATAAACATATAGACATATATACAATGCAAATTTTGACAATTAAAAAGATCGAGGATCCCGAAGGATCCCCGGCAACGGCGCCATTTGATAAAACGTATTTGCACACGCATCAATTAACCCTGTCAACAAATCAATCGTAGTATAAAGCAAGCAGGGATCGTTCTAAACCGGGGATCCAACTACAGGGTAGATCCATCTAATCTAATGTAAATATCGAAATAAGCATATAGGTTTAAAGGTTTTATGATTTCGGAAAAGACAAGAATAATAAATCCTAAATTACTTCTATACATATATACACGTGATCAACCAACATTCATGCAAACTCAACCAAACAACCATGTAAGAATAAAGAAGACAATTCCTAATCTCATTTAAGTCTACACCGTGAGCAATTATACAACCTAAATTTGATATGCACATAAGTTCCTACGTGGTTCCTATGACATAGACCAACTTAGAATTAGACTACGGGTTTCATTCAACATCGCGACACAACAAGCTCGGCTACGTGCTCTACTTATCGGTCACACACATAAACTAATCATGCAATTACGTATCACATAAAGAATTGATGTGTTTAAGCACAAGTCCAAATCAAACATAGGTAGAAAATCGATGAAAAACAAAGACAACGCAACTTATCAACTACGTGTATCAAAGTCGAACTTTGGATGATTAACACATGCAATATCAACTACTTGTATCAACTTCACATGATAATGTAATATAGCACCGAAAATCTTAAAGTATTTAGACATTAAACTCACGGCATAATACCTAAAATCATTGATTAAAAATTGAAAACTTTAATTCAAAACATGGTTCAAAAGTACTTCTATCTCATAGACAAGAATCGAAGTATACTTAAGCAAAAACTTAAAACAAACATAAACGAAAACAAACACATAGCAATCCGAAAATAGAAGATGGAATTCACTCTCAAAATATCCCTACGTGTTCTATTCTTCGAGTGAGCGGAGTCCTAGGCTACGTGCTTTGGACAAATGCTGAAGGTGGGATCGGATTGTGGTATTTGGAGGTTGATGGAGTTTCGGCAAAGGCTTTGGTGTTATTTGCACGGGTTGATGATCCTCTTCTGTCCTTGAAGTCGTGCTTTATATAGAGGAAAAACCCTAGAGAAGTCAGCCACAAAGCCTAAACCAAGTTGGTTTAGGATTCCTAGTTCTTCTCAATTTCGGCAGAATGACCTCCGTCTGAAGATTACGTCATAACTTCCTCTAGCAAATAGATATTGAGATGACTCCAAGTGATTTGGAAACTAGACTCCCGTAGCTTTCTATCCATATATGGCACGTTTTCTGATTCATTGTGAGCTGTCCTGGAGAGTCCGTTGAAGTTGGCAGACGTGCACAAGAATTCTCCCGATTTGATCCGGATTCTGCTGAATTTAAATCTTCTTCTCCATATTGGACTTGGTTTGGGCTTCTCCTTCATGGACTCGGCTTCGAGGAAAGATGGAATCCTGATTAAGACATGAATCCTGAGTAAACAAGGATTTCAAATACTTAGCACAATTTTAACACCAAATTCTTCAATTCCGAAATTACTATGTGTTTTAACACTCAAACCTACATATTTCTACTTTAAGCAATTATTCTACACTAAACACAAATATAAAGCTAAATCAACTAAATAAGAGTTAACAAAGGGAAAATAAAGGATATAAACATATTAAGAACGTCACACTTTGTGCTCCTATCAATCGTATAAAAAAAAAATCGTTCAATTTTTTTGACCTCTACCACTTGGAGAAAATCCTAAAAATCATTTATTATTTATGGTAAAAATATGGCACGATAAAATTTAAACATAAAATGGTCTTGACATGGTTTGGCCTTTAATCGGGTGATTGGTTACGGTTATGATGCTATTATTATTTTGTGATTATTATTGGACAGTCAAACTGGGTTCCAAGCCTTTGGCCGGGTGATTGGTTATGGTTAGGAATATAGCTCTAGTCTTTCTATCGGTGTAGGTCATGAGAGATACCTTATGGTATCCGGGACCAATGGGTACACAAATTATTGTTGTAGGTCATGAGAGGTATTTATTAATATCTGGGACTCATGGGTACATGTTATTTGTAAATGTGTTGGAATTGTGGATTTAATTATTGATCTAAATTGCTCTTGTGATATAATTGGATGTTAGAAGTGTTGTGTTATTTTTTTAGAGTTACTCATACGGGCTTTTTAGCCTACCGAGTTTGTTGTTTATAACCCGGTGCACCAATTCTTGACATAGGAGTTAAACCTGCAGGTGAGGATCAGCAAGGTTGAGGTGGAGACTTAGTGGCAGGGTTTTTGTTGGGTTCTGCCGTACACTGTTTTTTTTTTTATATTTGGGGTAGACAGTATTAAACTCATATGAGTGTTTTCAATTTCTTAACTTTCAAGTTTATATAAACAACGAAATAAAATATTTAACTCAGTGTTGAGTTGTGTGACATTTACATTTCCGCATTGAGTTTTAGTTTTCAATGAAGTTTGTTTGAAACAGGTTTTGGGATTATAATATTTTAACATATATCATGCCAAAAATTTTAAAAATTATCCTTCGAAAATTGGGGTGTGACAACAGATCTCACTCGTTCGTCCATCTACATCCACCAAATCCAAAATTTCCCAAGAACAGATCTAGTGTTCTTCATATATGAATCATGAAGATAGCAACCTCGATGACGTCATCGAGCTTGATGTTTCCGCTATGCTTGATGTTCTGGGCTCTTGCCTTGATAACGACGACGGCGGCCGTGCGGACGACGAAGACCTTAACCTCCTTGGTGATTCTTCTCTGGTCTTGGGTGCGAGGGAACTGGCGGTTGGGAGGCATGGCTGGGAGGAGTCGAACTTGGGAGGCATGGCTGGAGAAGCTTGTTTTGGGGAAGATGGAGAGAGGCAGATAAAATCGTCATTTCTTGAGTTTTACGGCTGTTGAACTATTTTTTTGATAACTAACGAACGTTTGTCAATTTAGGGTGGTTCAAGTGCATCATGGTGCATTGAATCCGCTCCGGATAATTTGACCGACAACGTTGATATCGCTTCACATACCTATGGAAGGGTGGGTGAGTTATATAATAATTCTTTAAAAAACTATATATAATTTAAGGTATGAATACCCCAAGGCACCTAAGTCTTTTCCTATAGATTAAGGGGGGCCGAGTTACAAAGTAAAAATTCATTGTATTTGAAAATTGATTAACTGTATATGAATACAATATCGAAGGGTGGGACATCATTGTTGCTAAATTGATTGCAAAAAAAATTATTAAATTTGGAATACATTAAATAAATAGAGAAAGAGATAAATAAGTTCATCAATTACAATGTACAGAATAGAATAAAAGAACAAAGATTTCTTTTGATTAACAAAAAAGTCACAATTTAACTTTTCGACCTAGCCGCTCTCAAAAGCTCTGCTAGGGTTTCGTTCTCACCCTTCGAAAACCCAGATCCATGGTTTCTGCTATTGCATCTTTTTCGACGGCCTTTCAAGCCGCGTCATCCAATCTGTTGCTCTCGAACTCTTCCCGACTCAAGGTCGGAATTGAAAGGGGGGCGGCAATCAAAGCTGATAATTCCTACCTGGTAGGTCGATTGCTGGGCTTTATGGACAAGTTTCCAGGCTTCAATGGTACCATCTCCACGATTTGGAGAGTGAAGAAGGGGTTGTCCGTCTCCGATGCTGGGGATCGTTATGTGTTCCAATTCGATAGAGTTTCGGTTTGTAATCAGGTCCTCCATGGTGGTCCGTGGCACTATAGGAACACGATGCTTGTCCTTGGTGAGTATGACGGGAGAGGTGACCCTGCTGCTATCTCTCTCAATTTTCTTGAGACGTGGGTGGATGTTCAGGGACTGCCGCACCTTCTTAGAAACTCTACGGCTTTGAGAATGGTGGGTACAGGTCTTGGCCGTGTCATTCGGTTCGATCCACAAGCTTTGAAGTGGAAGGAAGAGATCCAGCGCATTCGTTTAGAGTTTGATGTTCGTCGTCGTATTAGGGTTTGGCAAGAGGTTGAATTCGAGGCTAACGAGATTGTGGTGGAATTGGATTTCACTTTTGAGAAGGTGAAAGGTTTTTGTAAGAGGTGTGGTCTTTTCATGCATGATGCTATAGGCTGTGACCGGATGGTGGAGCTTGAGAGAGCAGCTGTCAAGGCCTCTCCAACGGAGGGGTTAGGCAATCTCTCTCTGTTCTCAAACCTGGTTTTTGTTCCTAGGGTTTCTGAGGGTGGCCCGAGGTCTGCCCATGCACTGAAGTCTAAGACATCTTCTTTGCTCTCTATAGACACAAGTGGTAGCTCTAACTCGGTGGTATCACCGGTGAAAGGTAGTGGTGGAGGTGTGGAGCTGGTGGTATGTTCAACTACCCCTATGGTGGTGGAGCGGCAGTCGGGCACTGTTGGGAGTAAGCGTGAGGCTGTGGCCTTATTGGAGCGTACAGGTAAACGCTTTCTTAATTTCCCTGAACCATCTCTGAATGTTGCTGAGACAGGATCTGTGGCTTTGGTACATCATCAAGGCCACTTGGTTGTATCCCCAAAGAAGAAGAAGAAGTTAGGTCGCCCTTATGGCAGCAAGAACAAATCTAGAACAGAGTCTGCTTCTGTTGTCAAGAAATGGAAGAGTCATAAAGTATCCTCCTCCGAGAAGATCACTGATCAAGGGCTTGTTTTTGTAGGTTCGGTGAATCCTTTGGTCACCGAGAAGAATTTGGAAGGGGAGACAGGTGGTAACCCAATTGTAGGGATGCAAGAGGTTTCTGGTGGTATGGTTTGTGAGGTGGGGATGCTTAAGGAGGCATCAATTCAGGAGCCGGAGATAGAAATGTTGATGATTGAGGCACAGACTAAGAAGGGTGAGGAGGATGCGTTTGACGTCTCTCTCACAGAATTTGTTTAGTTTAGTCTTGGTCCAGGTAGACTGGTAGTCTTCGTAGATTTTTGATTTCTTTCTACGAAACCTAGTTTACTTGTAGAATAAAGGTGCTTAAGAGCTAAACGGTAAGTGTACTAGGAATGTCTTGGCTTATGCTTTGGGTAGTGTAGGATTGGGGATTCTACGAAACGATGCTTTCTGACGACCGCTCTGGGGTGCGTCGTTTTTGTACTGCTTGCTCATTATTGAATCGTATGACCTTTTGATTAAAAAAAAAAAATATGTACAGAATAGAATGAGAAAAGCAATTATTCATTTTATGAATAGAGATATGATAAGAGTTCATTAATGTACGAGAAATAAATTGGATAAATTATACTTATTAACAATAGAGAAAATGCATATTTAGTACTAATTTAAAGATGTTCTTATTAATATAAAATGCATTTTCATCAATATAAGATGTTTTATTTGTGCCTAAATTCAAAAATCTATATTAAAGTCATAATAAAAAAAAAAAATTTATATATTTTTAAGACAATTTTACCCTCACCACTTCAACATGTATAGAGAGAGAGAAAGTGAAAGAGTGAGAAGACTTTGCCGGAATTTTACCGGACTCCGGTCACCGATTGCCGATCGCCGCACTCTGGTCTTCAGTCGCCGATTACTCGATTACTGACCCCTAGTAACTCGGCCATCATACTTTGGTCATCAGATTTTCTTTTGTCACTCAGTTGCTGACCCCTAGTAATCAATTACTGACCTTTAGTTTTCAGTTACCGACCCCCAATAATTAGTTACTAGCCCCTAGTAATCGAGTTACTGACCCCAGTAACCTTTAGTAATCAGTTACGACCCCAGTAATTTGTTATTGATCCCCTAATGGTCGAGTTAGAAAAGATGCTTTTACCTTCTTACTAAGTCAAAATCCTACATCTCGAAAAAATTTATGGAAGCAATAAGTGTTTTATTGGAGTCAATAAATGCTGATAGAAGTTTACTAATTTTATCATACTCTTCATGTTGATAGAAGAGTTGATCGGCATGATAAGTACCTCGATCTTCCAACAGAGGTAAGCTACTCTAAATCTGAAGCTTTTCAGTTCATTTTGGAGAAAACAAAAAATAAGATGAAGAATTAGAAGGACAAGACTCCAATTATGGCTGGGAAGCAGTGGCGGATCCAGCCCAGGTGAGATTTTGGGCCAGACCCAGAAAAAAAAAAATAAAAAAAAAAACCTAAAGCAGAACTGCAGAGACAGATTGCAGCCAATAGGCAATAGCCATACGAGTGATACGACTCAAACAAATCGCCAGTCGCCTGCTCTGCCCCTCCGCCTGCTGCGCTGCTCCTCGTCTCCGCCTGCTCGGCTGCTCGCCTGCTCCTCCAGTCCTCCTGCTCAGCTGCCTCCGCCTGCTGCGCTGCTCCGCGCCTCCACTTGCTCCACTCCTCCTCCAGTCCTCCTGCTCGGCTGCCTCAGCCTGCTGCGCTGCTGAGCGCCTCCGCCTGCTCGGCTGTCTGCTCGGCTACTCCTGGCCTCTTGCTCGGTTGTCTGCTCGGCTGCTCCTGGCTGTCTGCTCGGCTGCTCCTCCAGTCCTCTTGCTCGGGTGTCTGCTCCGCTGCTCTTGGCCTCCTGCTCGGCTGTCTGCTCCCCTGCTCCTGGCCTCCTGCTCGGCTGTCTGCTCGGCTGCTCCTGGCCTCCTGCAGTCCTGCTCTGCGTCCAGCGGTCCAGGTGTGTTTAACTGTATAAATTATACTCTATCGCTTGTGTGTTAATTGAATGAACTAGGCTGCTAGTATGCTTATTCAATTGAATTGTTGTCTTGTTAAGTTTTACATTACTGAATTACTAGAAATTTTATTTGGAATTACAGAATGTCTGATGAACAAATTAATCGTGTCAAAAGGCCTAGATCAAAAGATATCAGCACATGGTTTAGTAAAGTTCAACAGTCATCATGTTCAAGTTCACAAGCCTCTATAGGCACTCCAATTACTATTGGAATAACTAAAGAACCGTCTTCAGAGTCTCCTTTATTTGGGTCTCAGAGGAATGAGTTTGATCCACATGGCAATGTCAATGCCATTGAACGTGATCCGGGCAAACGGTGTCTTTTATGGAAGTATCCTGCGAATCAACGTGAAGCCGTTCGAAAAGCTTATGTTGCATTAGGTCCATGTCAACCTAAGCTGAAACATTATCCTCTTTCACTTCATGGGGCACAAAATCGTAAGGTTAACTTTGATTGGTTTGAAGGTCATTCATGGCTTGAGTACTCGGAAGATCATGACAAGATATATTGTTTCCCTTGTTTTCTATTTGATAAAGAAAACCCTCTTCATCCTGCGTTTATTGTAGATGGGATGAGAAACTGGAAGCAAAAGAGTGTGCTTACAGTACATATAGGGTCTATAGGGAGTCCACATCATGAAGCCATGGAGAAATGGCACCTCTTGAGAAATTTGGCTACACAAATTGAGAGAGTTTTTGTGAAAAGAACAGCAAAAGAGGTGGAGCATAATCGATTTAGATTGAAGGCTGCAATAGAGGGTGTGAGACTTCTAGCAAACCAAGGACAAGCTTTTAAGGGCCATGATGAATCTGAAAGCTCTCTTAATGCTGGAAATTTTAAGCAAGTTAGAAAGTCTTATGAAAGAATGGCTAGTGATGATGATAGGGTTATATTGCAGAATGCTCCTGAAAATGCCAAGTACATCTCTCCATCTATTCAAAAGCAGCTCTTAAATATTCTTGGTAATAGAGTGAGGCAAATGATTCGTGAAAAAGTTGGTGATGCAAAGTTTTGCATTCTTGTTGATGAAGCAGTTGATGTAGCTGGCAAGGAGCAAATGTCTATTGTTTTGAGGTTTGTTGATCGTCATGGCTTCATCCGAGAACGGTTCTTTAAGATAGTGAGTGTTCCCGACACAACCTCATTAACTCTTAAATTGGAGATAGTCAAAGTTCTCGGTATGTTCAATCTACATGTGGAAAATATGCGTGGTCAAGGATATGGGGAGCTAGTAACATGTGTAGTCGGTAGTCAGTAAACTACCTTCCCCGCCCATAGACCAGTCATGAAACTTGTAGACCGACGTCCGGGCTACCTCGCCATGGTGAAAGATCATCGGTACCACATCGGGAAGGTACTCCTCCAAGCTCCACAAGAAGGCACCATGATAAAATAAATTCCTAGTTAGTCCCACATCGGTAATGTGTATAAAGAGGAGACATTCCTTATCTATAAAATGAAGGCTCCCCCTGTGTAGAAAGATATATATTGAACTCTCGGACTCACCCTCACCACATAGAATGAATGTATATGATGCTCCCTCTCCCTCCCCTACTCTTCCCGGGCGGGATGGATGCTCTTGTAACACCAAAGGCCTATTGGCCATGATAGTTGATTTGTAAGTGGACATAGCCGTGTCCCTCGAGGCATGGTGAACCACTATATGTCCTTGTCTTGCTCATGATTGTTCATATTAGTGCTCCACAGTGATTCCGCATGGCCCTCCCGGTTTATGCAGAAACATTTGGCGCCGTTGTGGGAATCATTACCAAAAGTCATATTGCTCTACCGACCGAGAGACATTCCACCAATTAGTAGTTCATTCAAGTCTATGATCAATAGGTAGAAGCCTCACCTGGAGGCGAGGCGAGATATCTCACGCGGAAGCGAAGCGAGCCGAGATAACTCACGCGGAAGCAAGGCCAGGTAGCTCGCGAGGAAGCGAGTCAAGATGGCTCGCGTGGAAGCGAAGCGAGTTGACTTCGCAGGGTAGCGAAGCGAGATGACCGCCCGGGTTCTTTTTGACATCGGGATTTTACCGAGAGCAGCCATCACTCGGAGATGAATCACCGGGACCCTGAGCTCGTCTTGTCGAACGGGAGCTTCGCCAGTGACGACCCACTCCTCCCGCTGCCCGATATTCGTCGTCTTCCCTACCGGGACCTTCTTGGGGGTTGAATATTAGAGCATGCACCCGGGACCCCGGGTGACACCCGATCTGCTGGCTCAATGGACATGGGATTCGGGACGCGCTTCCCGGCAGATACAACCGACATCCCCTCGTTTATTAGTCTGGTGCACAGCTGAAAATTGCTATGGACACCCGGTATGAGAGGTATGGGGTGAAGAAGAAACTGGTGAAGACAGCCCGACCGTACCGACAACAAGGATTCATCCGTAAGGACAAGTAAGCGAGATTGGAGGGATAGGCACTCGACCGAGAGGCACTCCACAGAGAGATTGGCACCCCACCCGAGAGATAGGCATTCGACCACCCGATAAGCATTCGACCGAGAGATTGGCACCCCACCCGATAAGCATTCGACCGAGAGATTGGCAGTGGCGGCTTCGCGTTGGAGATAGAGGCCTAGTATTGAAGCGAAGCGAGACAACTTCGCATGGGACACTTCGCCAAGAAACGAGAAGAGGACTTCGCATGCGAAAGGGGGACAAGATGACGCGAGCGGGATGTGGACCTCGCCCGAGTGATAACAAGAGCGGGATGTAGACCTCGCCATTGTTATCCCGCGAGCGGGATGTGGACCTCGCCTCAGTGATAACGCGAGCGGGATGTGGACCTCACCCGAGTTATCAAGTGAGCGGGATGTGGACCTCCGAAAGTTATGACGCGAGCGAGATGTGGCGCTCGCCCGAGTTATCAAGTGAGCGGGATGTGGACCTCCCGAAAGTTATGACGCGAGCGGGATGTGGACCTCGCCCGAGTTATCAAGAGAGCGGGATGTGGACCTCCTGAAAGTTATGACGCGAGCGGGATGTGGACCTCGCCTGAGTTATCAAGAGAGCGGGATGTGGACCTCGCCCGAGTTATCAAGAGAGCGGGATGTGGACCTCCCGAAAGTTATGACGCGAGCGAGATGTGGCGCTCGCCCGAGTTATCAAGTGAGCGGGATGTGGACCTCCCGAAAGTTATCAAGTGAGCGGGATGTGGCGCTCGCCCGAGTTATCAAGAGAGCGGGATGTGGACCTCCCGAAAGTTATGACGCGAGCGGGATGTGGCGCTCGCCCGAGTTATCAAGAGAGCGCGATGTGGACCTCCCGAAAGTTATGACGCGAGCGGGATGTGGACCTCGCCCGAGTTATCAAGAGAGTGGGATGTGGACCTCCCGAAAGTTATGACGTGAGCGGGATGTGGTGCTCGCCCGAGTTATCAAGAGAGCGGGATGTGGACCTCCCGAAAGTTATGACGCAAGCGGGATGTGGACCTCGCCCGAGTTATCAAGAGAGCGGGATGTGAACCTCGCGTAAGTTATCGCAGGAGCGGGATGTGGAACTCGGCACAGTTAACACGGGTGCGGGATGTAGGACCTGATTCCACAAAGGCCTTCATGTATAAGGCGGATGGAAATTATCAGGCGAGCTCACCTCGAGAGAAAATGTGCTACGCGAAGTGTTGACTTCGCGCAGGCGGACCCCGCATGAAAGAAGGACCTTGTGAAGCGTTGACAACTCCAATGCATTCCGCGCGGTGGCACGCGGTGCAACCCTAGAAGCAGGATCCCGGTCGTCCAATTCAGCTATCACTTCCCTCAAGCTACTATTGCTCTACGAGGTATTCCACCAAGAGACATCACGACCAAGAGGTATCTCGAAAGACATCATGCCCCAGAGGGACACCACAAAAAAAATCATCATTCGGGAGTAGTACAAGCATAAATCTGCACCTCCTGTGTGCACCCATTCGGCAGCTATTTTCACAGATAAGTCCCGTCCAGATTATGATTGTTATAATCTCATGTTTTGGTTTGTGAAAATTCATCATATTCTACCTGCATGTTTTGGCATTCCACCGAGAGAGAGGTATTCCACCGGGAGATAGGCATTCGACCAAGATTGATAGTTTGGCATTCCACCGAGAGAGTATTACACAATTGCATGAACCATTGTACTTTTCGATAATTATTATGCCGTAATTGTGTTGGTCAAATACTTATCGATCATTTGTTCATTGTGAAGGTACAATAATCCTCGCCCCGCCGAGTAAGTTTTGAGCCCGGGCGTCGCAAGGGCATATTTTTTTCCTATTGATGAATTCCGCAGCTCGCGTGTAGACCTTGTTATCGGAGCGGACTCCACATCTCGCCGGGCAGTGATTTTAAGCGGAGCGAAGTCAACAGCTCGCGCGGTATTAGTGATACGTGGAGCGAGGTCAACAGCTCGCGCGGTAGTAAAGGCCTGCGAGCGGACTCTTATCTCGCGGGGTAGTCAATGTGTGCGGAGCGAGGTCAACAGCTCGCGTGGTAGTAATGGCACGCGAGCGGACTCCTCATCTCGCGTGGTAGTCGTGGCACGCGGACCGCACTGGTCAGCTCGCTTGAAGCCTTCGGCATAAGGCGGGCCCTCGCCTGTGTGGCAGTCCTTTCTGTGCGAGGCGGACACCTCACCTCGCGTGTAGTATATGAGTGTGCATGCTGGTCAGTTGGTTTTGGCATTCGGCCGAGGGAGAGGCATTGAAATCCCCAGTAAGACCAGGCGGGAGAGGCATTCCACCCAAAGCTTGGCATTCGACCGAGAGGCAAAATATTCCCCCAATAAGACGAGGCGGGATTGGCATTCGACAGGCAAAAAAAAATTTTCCCGGAAAGACCGGGCGGGATGTGTAATCGAGCGAGACATTGAAATCCCCAGTAACTGTCAAGACCCACCCCGAATTTCACCCCGAAACCCGAGGTAAGTCCTGCGGGGACCACCTCCAAGGAAAATTTACTAAAAAGCAAACCTCCCTTGAAAATGGACAACCCTAACCTAGAAAACTAAAGTGTTACTTTCTTAAATAAATTTGAGCATCCTCCAAATCAACCCACAATTATACGAAAGTGAGTAAAAATTACAAACTTCGTATATTCAAAAAATACAATAAAAGTCTAAGCACACCACCAGAACATTACAATAAATCCCAAAGAGTATTCAGAGCTACTATACACTAGAGGAGTAGGAAAAATACTCTAGTAGGTTAAACAGGTAACCTACTGGTGAATGGTGGCTGAGAAATGGGTAACTATGCCTCGTCGTCTCCTACTCGTTCTAACTCGAACTCTGCAGACTGGGCATTTTAAAAACGAAGAGCCCAGGGGAAAAACATTCGCAATAATTAGAGTGAGTGGACAAAAATAAATAAAAAGAATATTTATGTTTTCCCAATTTAATTTCCAAGAAAACGAATGCATGTCTTAAACGATAATTCTCTTATCGT
The DNA here is from genome assembly GCA_009720345.1 of Fragaria iinumae. Classification (NCBI taxonomy): domain Eukaryota; kingdom Viridiplantae; phylum Streptophyta; class Magnoliopsida; order Rosales; family Rosaceae; genus Fragaria; species Fragaria iinumae. Next base: position 3,189,818 of record CM019123.1, read on the forward strand.
TATAAATATCGAGCCTCTTCTGCTCAAAACTATATATATATCCAAATACAGCCTCTCAAGCTAAAATATATACATGTATATATTTACACTCGCCCAGACTCCCTATATAAATTAATAATAATCTATATAGGGCTACTACGCTCGCGTCCAACGCTCACGTCACGCCTTAATGCGGTGATACACTATGTCATTAAGGTGGACAGACGGGTGTATAAATATATGTCCATACCCCTTATATGAATTAAACACTCATATAAGGCTACTACGTTTGCGTCCAACGCTCACGTCACACCATAATGCAGTTATATACTATGTCATTAAGGTGGACAGACACATATCGCTAGCTAGCATTTATATACATACTCTCCTTAAAAATATATTATAATTTACCGAAAATCTCATTTTCGGTAACTCATCACAATGAGTAAAATCGTCAAATAAAAATGACGTCAAATGGTCCAACCAAATAAATAATTGCATGCACATTATTTAAAACAAAGATCCACTCACAAGTTAGGCCTAAGCCTGAAGTCAGTCGGAGGTCTCCTCTGCTCGAGCCTCCTCGCGTCCTGTTCCAAAGCATAAATAATTCCTTAAATAAAATCCCAACGTTTAAAGAAAATAGGCATAATTAAATATGAGCTTCTCGTGCTCAACCATGCCTATCGTCCTAAATCTTAACTTCACTGCCAACCAAAAATCTCCATAAATACCGACATCCTCAAAAATCACCTTCCAACGTCCTAATCATAAAAATAATCCAATGGCCGGATTTTAACTTATTAATCCGCCAAAAATACCAAACTTTACAAATTCCAAAACCTAACCAAAAATCCTCCAAAAATTCATAAATTCACATCAATAATATCCCCTTATTATTCTACATCAAAAACCACAAAATTTCCCAAAACAGCGGCGGCCGGCGACCAACTCCGGCAACCTGCAAATGCTACCAAATTGTAACAGAATCTTCCTCTCAATCTCCTCTACAACTTTCCTAACTAGCACAAACACCAATTCCAAGCCTAACTATGGTAATCGAATCAAAACATGCATAAATCCCTAAAACTTTCAATTATACAAACCACCCTAACGAAATCGAATTTAGCCGAATCCTTTTGAGGGATTACTCACCTAGATGAGGGCTACAAGTTGAGCCAAAAATCACGACCTATGGTGGCCGGAGGACGGAGCTCCGGCGAAGGTGCAACCACGGCAACCGTGGCTTTCGGGCTCGGCTGCTCCTTCACGGCGGCGTTAGGGGATCGGCCACCTACCCAGAAATGAAGAGGAGATGTCGGGGGTCCGAACGAGACCGGTCTGGCGGTCGGTGGTGGCCGGACGGCGGCGGACGGCGGTGGTGAAATTTCCGGGCGGAGGGAGGAGAAAATCGGGTGGGAGCAGAGAGAAAGAAACGGGAGGAAGAGAGGAATATTTTTAGGCCTTTGACCAAAAAATAGTCCGGTCCAACTTAATAAACCAAACCCAACTCCAAAATTTAACACCCCAAAATAATACCCCAATAAAACTTACATTTTTAATTGATAACTTTTACATGCTAACTCCGATTTTAACGCGTAGCATGTCTACGAACTCGTAATAACATCCTCTACGACTTTCATGAAGAAAGTTTTCCCAAATTCCATACGGAAGAAAAAGTCAACTTTGGAGTCTTAAATAGTAAACGGTTACTTAAAACGGTAAAAGACCAAAATATTACCAAAGTAAATAACCGTAAAATAACTTAAGAACCGGGGCGTCACAATTCTCCCCTCCTTATAAAAATTTCGTCCCCGAAATTTACATAACTATCAAACAAAAAGGTAGGGATACTGCTGCCTCATTTGTTTCTCTGATTCCTAAGTAGCTTCCTCTACTTGATGACTTCTCCAAAGCACCTTGACAAATGGAATTGTCTTGTTCCTCAGTACTTGCTCCTTTCGGTCAAGAATCTGTACCGGTTCCTCTTCATAGGTCAAATCTCTCGTCAAACTAATTGGCTGCTCTTGCAACACATGAGAGAGATCGGCCATATACTTGCGAAGCATGGATACATGAAACACATTATGTATCCTGGACAATTCTGGAGGCAAAAGTAATCGATAAGCAAGTGAGCCAACTCGCTCTATTATCTCATAAGGCCCAATATACCTCGGACTAAGCTTCCCACGCTTACCAAAACGTACTATCCCTTTCCAAGGAGATAATTTCAAAAACACCCAATCACCTACTTGAAACTCAAGGTCCTTCCTGCGGACATCTGCATAACTCTTTTGCCTATTCTGAGCGGCCTTGAGTCTATCTCTGACCACTTTAATCTTCTCATTAGTATCATGGATTAACTCAGGACCACAAAGTTCTTTTTCTCCTACTTCATTCCAACATAGAGGTGTACGACACTGTTTCCCATAAAGTGCCTCAAAGGGAGCCATACCAATACTAGAATGGTAGCTGTTATTATAAGCAAACTCCATCAAAGATAGGTTCTTATCCCAACTCCCCCTAAACTGCAAGGCACAAGCTCTTAACATATCCTCTAAAGTCTGAACAGTCCTCTCTGATTGCCCATCAGTCTGAGGATGAAAAGCAGTGCTGAAGTGTAATCGGGTACCTAAAGATGTCTGAAGAGCTTTCCAGAATTTAGAAGCAAATCTAGGATCCCGATCCGACACTATTGATTCAGGTACACCATGAAGTCTCACAATCTCATTCACATAAAGCTCCGCCAATTTATCCATTGTATACTTCTTTCCCATCGGTAAGAAATGTGCAGATTTGGTGAGTCTATCCACAATCACCCAAATACCGTCATGCCCCTCACGGGTACGAGGTAAACTGAAAACAAAATCCATGGTGATGTGGTCCCACTTCCACACTGGAATAGGCAACGGCTCAAGAAATCCTGAAGGTTTCTGCCTTTCAGCTTTCACTTGCTGACAGATCAAACACCTACTTACAAAAGCTGCCATTTCCCTCTTCATGTTTGGCCACCAATAAAAATCTTTCAAAGTCCGATACATTTTTGTACTACCCGGATGAGCAGCATATGCAGAACTATGAGCTTCTTCCATTATCTCTATCTTTAACTCTTCATTTCTCTTTGGAACACAAAGTCTATTTTTGAACAATAAAGTTCCATCTCTTCTTACCGAAAAATCCACGGCGGCTCCATTCGCTACTCTTTCTATCAACTGAACAATGGAAGGATCATGATACTGCGCTTCCCGCACTTTATCAACCAAAACTGGCCTGACATGGAAACTAGCTACCAAGGCACCAACATTATCCACCGCTAAATCCACCCCAGTAGCTCGTAACTCAAAAAGAAGAGGAACTCTAACCATCCTCAAGTGAGACAAGGATATGGTGGGATTTCGACTAAGAGCGTCAGCTACCACATTAGCTTTTCCAGGATGATACTCAATAGTGCAATCATAATCATTGATTAATTCCATCCACCTTCTCTGCCTCATATTTAACTCTTTTTGAGTGAACACATACCGAAGACTCTTGTGATCAGTAAAAATCTGACACTTGGCTCCATAAAGATAGTGTCTCCACAACTTGAGAGTAAAAACTACTGCTGCAAGCTCTAAATCATGAGTGGGATAATTTACCTCATGCTGCTTCAATTGCCTAGAAGCATAGGCAATAACTCGATCATGATGCATCAATACCCCGCCTAAACCTCGTTTAGAAGCATCACAATAAACCACATATTCCCCACTATCATCCGGAAGTGCTAAAACAGGAGCACTAGTCAGGCGATTCTTTAATTCTTGAAAACTTTGCTCACACTGATCTGACCATTCGAACTTAACTCCCTTCTTGGTCAATCTTGTAAGTGGAACAGCAATCTTTGAAAAATCTTGCACAAAGCGTCGATAATAACCTGCTAATCCCAAGAAACTACGAATCTCCGTCACAGTGGTAGGTCTTCTCCAATTTGACACTGCTTCCACCTTTTGGGGATCCACACTAACACCTTCAGCCGAAATTACATGACCCAAGAATCCCACTTTATCCAGCCAAAATTCACATTTGCTGAACTTGGCATACAACTGAGCATTTCTCAAAGTCCGCAATATCATTCTTAGATGTTTGGCATGCTCCTTTTTACTTTTTGAGTAAACCAAAATGTCATCTATGAATACGATCACGAAGCGGTCAAGATATGGACTAAACACCCTATTCATGAGATCCATGAACGCAGCTGGTGCATTAGTAAGTCCAAAAGGCAACACCACAAACTCATAATGACCATAGCGTGATCGAAAAGCAGTCTTGGCTATGTCATTCTCTCGAATCCGCAACTGATGATAACCAGATCTCAAGTCAATTTTTGAGAAAACAGAAGCACCCTTTAACTGATCAAATAAATCATCAATACGGGGTAACGGATATTTATTCTTCACCGTGACTTGATTTAGCTTCCTATAATCAAGGCATAGTCTCATGGTGCCATTTTTTTTTTTCTTAACAAACAACACCGGAGCACCCCATGGAGACTTGCTAGGCCGAATAAAACCCTTATCTACCAACTCCTGCAGTTGAGTCTTCAACTCCTTCAATTCTGCTGGAGCCATTCTGTAAGGTGCCTGTGAGATAGGCATAATTTCTGGAAATAACTGGATAGAAAAATCTATCTCCCTTACAGGAGGCAAACCAGGCAACTCCTCGGGAAAAACATCTGAAAACTCCCTTACTACAGGAATATCCTCTACTTCCAACACTCTCATACTTGTATCCACAATGTGAGCTAAGTATGCCTGACAGCCTTTACTTAACAATTTCCTAGCAGTAATAACTGATATCAAGCAACTCGAAATAACATCTCTTTCTCCTTGAAATGCAACTTCAAATCCATCTGGACTTCGAAGCACCACTTCTTTTCGGAAACAATCTACCATAGCTCTATAAGCCTCTAAAAAATCCATTCCCAAAATCACATCAAACTCCACAATATCTAAAGGGATTAGATCCGCCTTAAACTTAGTTCCTTCCACCAATACTTCACAACCACTAAACACCCAATTTATTCTCATCACCTCACCGGAGGGTAGAGACACATGCCACTCACCTGGAAGAGACGATGATGGCATATTTGCATGGAGAGCAAATCTACTAGACATAAATGAATGCGTGGCTCCGGGATCAATTAAAATAAAAGTTGGCTGGCCAAAAATTAATAACGTACCAATGATGACATCTGGAGAAGTACGACCTTCCTGCTGAGTCATAGCATGAAGTCTGGCACGAGTCATGGGACGTCCACGTTGACCACTACCCTGCTGAGAGCCACCTCTGGCTGCTGAACTGCCACGAGTACCAATACTGGAGCCTCTGGCTGCAGGCTGATCGGCTGGCTGAGTAGGAGTGGGGGTGGTTCTCTGAGCCAACAAGGGACAATCTCTCTTGAAATGGTCCAGACTACCACACTCAAAGCACCCAGAAAACTGCTGCTGACGACCAAAAGAAAAGGTCTGACCACCCGATGTTCCACCCTGGAAACTGCCACTAGAACCAAACTGACCAGTCTGTTGCCTACCCAACTGGCTCCTGAAAGGTCTCATGTTATGTCCTCTAGCCCTAAACCGAGAACTAGAACCTGAACCTCCACTACTGCTACTACCCGCTGAAGATCCAGAAGCGGATGATGAAGCGGCCTTCTTCGATGGACCCTGGCTGCGACCACCGAAATCTCGGGGCCGTGCACTATAAGTCCTCCTGGTCTCGATGGCCATGGCTGCAGTAACCGCATCAAGAAAGGTCGGGTAAATGACACCGGTCATCTTCTCGGCGTACACTCCGCCAAGTGCTCCAATGAACATGTCAATCCTGGTCCTCTCATCAGGAACCAAATAAGGCACATGGTAGCTCAAGGTAGTGAACCTCTGTTCAAACTCAATGACACCCTCATCATCAATCTTCTTCATGTTCAGAAAATCTGACTGGATCCTGATACGATGAGCATGACTAAAATACTGACCTAAGAAGAGCGTCTTAAACTGCTCCCAAGTCATGTCCTGAGCACCACCATTATTTCTGCTAGTGAGAGTCCACCAATGATGTGCAGAGTCATCCAGAAAAGTCACTGCCATCTTCACTTTCTTTTCTTCCGGTATATCAGTACTCTCGAAAGCCTTTTCCATCTTGTCTACCCACGTATATGCATCAAGGGGTCCCTTGGCACCCTTGAACTCAATTGCTCCAGCATCGAAGATATCCTTCTTCCTCACAGAATGTGGGTGTTGAACCCTGTCTAAAACACCCCTCAGCATACTCCCAATGGAATCAACTAATCCTCTGACCTCATCACCCTCATCCACGTTGGTCGAGGTAGCTACCCGGGGTCGGCGTCTAGGAGGCATAATTACCTGAAGAAAAAGATATTTAGTAGTCTATACACAAGACTAATAGATCTATCACACATACCCAATAACACATAGCATCCAAAGCATAAAATGCTAGTGAATCCGCCGCGGTCGGATCACCACTCTATAGGAACTACGTGCTTCTTAGGCAAATAAGGTAGTACCAAGGAGGTAGGAAATGAAACCTAAAGCTCTGATACCAACTGTCAAGACCCACCCCGAATTTCACCCCGAAACCCGAGGTAAGTCCTGCGGGGACCACCTCCAAGGAAAATTTACTAAAAAGCAAACCTCCCTTGAAAATGGACAACCCTAACCTAGAAAACTAAAGTGTTACTTTCTTAAATAAATTTGAGCATCCTCCAAATCAACCCACAATTATACGAAAGTGAGTAAAAATTACAAACTTCGTATATTCAAAAAATACAATAAAAGTCTAAGCACACCACCAGAACATTACAATAAATCCCAAAGAGTATTCAGAGCTACTATACACTAGAGGAGTAGGAAAAATACTCTAGTAGGTTAAACAGGTAACCTACTGGTGAATGGTGGCTGAGAAATGGGTAACTATGCCTCGTCGTCTCCTACTCGTTCTAACTCGAACTCTGCAGACTGGGCATTTTAAAAACGAAGAGCCCAGGGGAAAAACATTCGCAATAATTAGAGTGAGTGGACAAAAATAAATAAAAAGAATATTTATGTTTTCCCAATTTAATTTCCAAGAAAACGAATGCATGTCTTAAACGATAATTCTCTTATCGTTATAAATATCGAGCCTCTTCTGCTCAAAACTATATATATATCCAAATACAGCCTCTCAGGCTAAAATATATACATGTATATATTTACACTCGCCCAGACTCCCTATATAAATTAATAATAATCTATATAGGGCTACTACGCTCGCGTCCAACGCTCACGTCACGCCTTAATGCGGTGATACACTATGTCATTAAGGTGGACAGACGGGTGTATAAATATGTGTCCATACCCCTTATATGAATTAAACACTCATATAAGGCTACTACGCTTGCGTCCAACGCTCACGTCACACCATAATGCAGTTATATACTATGTCATTAAGGTGGACAGACACATATCGCTAGCTAGCATTTATATACATACTCTCCTTAAAAATATATTATAATTTACCGAAAATCTCATTTTCGGTAACTCATCACAATGAGTAAAATCGTCAAATAAAAATGACGTCAAATGGTCCAACCAAATAAATAATTGCATGCACATTATTTAAAACAAAGATCCACTCACAAGTTAGGCCTAAGCCTGAAGTCAGTCGGAGGTCTCCTCTGCTCGAGCCTCCTCGCGTCCTGTTCCAAAACATAAATAATTCCTTAAATAAAATCCCAACGTTTAAAGAAAATAGGCATAATTAAATATGAGTTTCTCGTGCTCAACCATGCCTATCGTCCTAAATCTTAACTTCACTGCCAACCAAAAATCTCCATAAATACCGACATCCTCAAAAATCACCTTCCAACGTCCTAATCATAAAAATAATCCAATGGCCGGATTTTAACTTATTAATCCGCCAAAAATACCAAACTTTACAAATTCCAAAACCTAACCAAAAATCCTCCAAAAATTCATAAATTCACATCAATAATATCCCCTTATTATTCTACATCAAAAACCACAAAATTTCCCAAAACAGCGGCGGCCGGCGACCAACTCCGGCAACCTGCAAATGCTACCAAATTTTAACAGAATCTTCCTCTCAATCTCCTCTACAACTTTCCTAACTAGCACAAACACCAATTCCAAGCCTAACTATGGTAATCGAATCAAAACATCCATAAATCCCTAAAACTTTCAATTATACAAACCACCCTAACGAAATCGAATTTAGCCGAATCCTTTTGAGGGATTACTCACCTAGATGAGGGCTACAAGTTGAGCCAAAAATCACGACCTATGGTGGCCGGAGGACGGAGCTCCGGCGAAGGTGCAACCACGGCAACCGTGGCTTTCGGGCTCGGCTGCTCCTTCACGGCGGCGTTAGGGGATCGGCCACCTACCCAGAAATGAAGAGGAGATGTCGGGGGTCCGAACGAGACCGGTCTGGCGGTCGGTGGTGGCCGGACGGCGGCGGACGGCGGTGGTGAAATTTCCGGGCGGAGGGAGGAGAAAATCGGGTGGGAGCAGAGAGAAAGAAACGGGAGGAAGAGAGGAATATTTTTAGGCCTTTGACCAAAAAATAGTCCGGTCCAACTTAATAAACCAAACCCAACTCCAAAATTTAACACCCCAAAATAATACCCCAATAAAACTTACATTTTTAATTGATAACTTTTACATGCTAACTCCGATTTTAACGCGTAGCATGTCTACGAACTCGTAATAACATCCTCTACGACTTTCATGAAGAAAGTTTTCCCAAATTCCATACGGAAGAAAAAGTCAACTTTGGAGTCTTAAATAGTAAACGGTTACTTAAAACGGTAAAAGACCAAAATATTACCAAAGTAAATAACCGTAAAATAACTTAAGAACCGGGGCGTGACAGTAACACCAGGCGGGATGGGAATCCACCGAGAGGCACAAGTTAATGAGATCCCCAGTAAGACCAGGCGGGATGGGTAATCCACCGAGAGGCACAAGTTAATGAGATCCCCAGTAAGACCAGGCGGGATGGGTAATCCACCGAGAGGCCCAAGCTAAATGAGATCCCCAGTAAGACCAGGCGGGATAGGCATTCGACCCAGAGACATTGAGATCCCCAGAAATACCGGGCGGGATGGGAAATCGACCGAGAGACATTGAGATCCCCAGAAAGACCGGGCGGGATGGGCATAAATCTTCTATCTTCCCTTTAAAAACGGAGCAAGTGGCTTGATAAACCACGGATGGCGTTAACACCCCGTCACTCGAGTAGTAACACCGGATATGGAAAGAGCTCGCTACCCTTGTCCATGAAAGTATAACACCATGATCCACCTCGCGTGTGTCACCGAGACCCATCTCGTGTGGAACAAGATGCACCTCGCGTGATAATTTCAGTCACTGTGCGCGGAGCGGACTCCTCGGCTCGCAAGTACTCTTTGTATGCGGAGCGGACTCCACAGCTCGCGGAGCGGAATCCTTCAGCTTGCCCGAATGTAAGCCTTTCCTCGAGGAGCGAACTCTTCAGCTCGCGGGTCGTCATTGAGCGCGGAGCGGACTTTTCGTGCGAGTGGACTCAGCTCGCCCAAGTGTCAACCCTCCTGGGCGAGGCAGACTCAGCTCGCATGACATTTAAATCATTATGGCGCGAGGCGGACTCTTCAGCTCGCCCGACTGTCACCCCTTCTGTGCGAAGCGGACTCCTCAGCTCGCCTGGTAGTGTCAGCCTTTCTGTGCGAGGCGGACCCGTTCAATACACGTCTTGAGTACGGGCTTGGGGGGACTGGGACCGGGCCCGTGTTGGGGACATATGACTGGTCTATGGGCATTTTGTATATTAAGTCCCCACTCAAGATGTGTCTTGAATGGGAACTTAGGGGGACTTGTAGTCGGTAGTCAGTAAACTACCTTCCCCGCCCATAGACCAGTCATGAAACTTGTAGACCGACGTCCGGGCTACCTCGTCATGGTGAAAGATCATCGGTACCACATCGGGAAGGTGCTCCTCCAAGCTCCACAAGAAGGCACCATGATAAAATAAATTCCTAGTTAGTCCCACATCGGTAATGTGTATAAAGAGGAGACATTCCTTATCTATAAAAGGAAGGCTCCCCCTGTGTAGAAAGATATATATTGAACTCTCGGACTCACCCTCACCACATAGAATGAATGTATATGATGCTCCCTCTCCCTCCCCTACTCTTCCCAGGCGGGATGGATGCTCTTGTAACACCAAAGGCCTATTGGCCATGATAGTTGATTTGTAAGTGGACGTAGCCGTGTCCCCCGAGGCATGGTGAACCACTATATGTCCTTGTCTTACTCATGATTGTTCATATTAGTGCTCCACAGTGATTCCGCATGGCCCTCCCGGTTTATGCAGAAACAACATGAGTGGTATTTGGAATGGGTTACAGACATTGTTTCTTGAAGATTGTCCCTATGCGTACTATGTTCATTGTTTTGCTCACCGTTTGCAACTAGCTCTAAATGGTGCGGCTAAGGGCGTTCATGATACATATCGCTTCTTTTCTACTCTATTACTTGTTGTGAATTTTGTGGATTCATCTGCTAAGCGCAAGGGTGCCCTAAAAGCTGCTAGAGAGGATGAAATCCAAGATTTGATAGCTCTTGGTAATCTTCAAACAAGTATGACGCTAACTTTAATTTGTATTCTATTTGCATCAATAGATACCATATTATTGATTATATTTGCACTTTGCTAATTCACAATCTTCAATCAGGTACGGGCTCTAATCAAACTTGCAGTTTGCAACGACCTTCTGCTACTCGTTGGAGCTCTCATTTTCGTTCTATTAAGAGTATGATATGATGGACATTGCAACCTTACCTGTTCAGGGAGAAGCTAGTGGTATTCTTAGAGCTATGAGATCGTTTGAGTTTGTGTTTTGTCTGATTTTGATGCATAGAGTCATGAAAGTCACAGAAGTTCTTCATCAAGTAGTACAACAAAAAACCATTGACATTGGAGAAGCAATGAAGTTTGTTGAAACTACAAAAGAACTTCTTCAAGACATGAGAGATGATGGTTGGGATGATTTTTTTATGGTTCTTGCATCTTTTTGTGAGACACATGATATTGCTATGCCTGATATGAGTGCTCGTTGGTTGGATGGTACGGGTCGTCTGAGTCAACAAAAGAATTTCATCACACATGAGCACCACTTCCGTGTAGAGGTATTCAATGTTGTACTTGACTTTCAATTAAGTGAGCTAAATAAGAGGTTCAATGACAAATCTTGCGAACTCCTTAAGCTCACTTCAACTTTGGATCCTCATGATAAGTTCAGCCTGTTTAAAACTCAAAAGGTACTCCTTCTTGCTAAGAGCTTTTATCCTCAAGATTTTGTGCAAGATGACTTTCTTTCTTTGGAATTAGAGTGTGCATATTATAAGAAAGATATGACTCAAGATGTAGCATTTCACACCTTAGATTCTATATCTGATTTGTGTCGGCAACTTGTTCAAAGAAGAAAATTAGAGTTTTATCCTAAGAGAGCTTTTTCATCCATGAACATCATTAAAAACAAACTTAGAAACAAGATAGAGGATGAGTCTTGATGATTGCATGGTGCTTCATATCGAAAAAGAATTTGTTGAAGCGGTTGACAATGAGATGGTGATTAAAGATTTTGAAGCTTTGGGGCCTCGTAGAGTACAGTTTAGTTAGTTTTTAATTGTGTTTCTTGTATTGTATTGTGTATAGCTTTTGTTAATGTAAATGCGTTTAAGGGTAAAACTTGCTATGTCCTCTTATATATGTATGTTCTTTTTCAATGAACCAAAATTTATCGCATTGTTGGTTAAATTTTTTTTTTTATGTTACATTTAGTCCATGTGAGATATTTATCCTGAATTCGCCACTGCCGAGAAGGAAGTAATGATTAAGGCTATCGTTCAATCGGTTCCGTCATATGTTATGAGTTGCCAAAACATGTGTATGGAGATGCATCAAATCATGGCGGAGTTTTGGTGGGGGGATACGGAGTGGGGTAGGAAGATTCATTAGATGACTTGGGATAAATTGTGTGTGCCGAAGGATGAGCGGGTGGTCTTGGTTTCCGGAATATGTGGCAATTTATTCAGGCTTTGTTGGCAAAGCAGGGGTGGAGAATTTGAAGGAACCATGAAAATTTAATTTATAATAATCAGTGGGAGGAGGGTTCCACCTGATTGGATGAGTATTAACATTCGCAGATAAATGAGTCAGTACTGTGATCGGCAATCTTATGTATATCTTGAAAAATTATTTTATTTCCAGCATACCAAATGTGATCGCAGATAACCAAACCTTTGGGAAAAAATGAGTCAGTACTGTAACGAGAAATCCAAGAGATAAAATATGTATTGTTGACAGTAATGCCTCAATGTTGAAACATTGGTTGTAAATGGGCAAGAAGAGATTAAGTGATAAAGAGATTATCTTATATCTTGGGTCAGGTATGTTCTCACTCAAATCACAAGTGTATAGTCTATTAGTTATGATAGCATGAGTCTTCCTCTAATATTTGTTGCACTTTTTTCCCATCTTTTGTTGTAGTTTTCGGCTTCATTGTTGATTACTATCTCAATTGCATCTTTTCCAACCTATGATAAAGGGCTCGGAATCATACACATCAAAAGTTCAGATAGCTATGAAGGAAGACGTCTAATCATGTTGAATCGCCAAAGCGTTGAGTCTTGGTTTTCTATACGGATGAAATTATGGTCAATGACTCTATTAGTAAATTCAAAATTTTCATATTGAAGGCATCAGTACGAGTGATACAAACATATATAATTGCCATCAAAGCTAATAATCATTTTGTATCTTAAGTAAAGATATAAACATACAAACATCAAAATATGCACACAGCTTGGTTACAAAGTTCTGAATCAATCTTACATCAATAACATAAGCATCATCTGGATTCGACAATACCCGTTTCCAATCAGCCTTGATAAACTCCCTATGAGAAACTGACCAGTTCAGCGCCATAATGTAGATCATCCCAATTATATATCTCTGCCTCTAGATCAGATTGAATCGTTGCTCTCACTAAAACCTAATCCCTAATCGCCCTAAATCACCCACCAATTCGGTTGTTCGCGAAAACTTGGGCTTCAGAGACCGCGACCTAAGAAAGGAAGTCATAGTCTCGTCGATTTGGATCACAGATCTCGGTGCTTCCATCCTCATCTTTCGCTATGGAATTGCTGAGATGAACGAACGAGATTAGGAATTAGAGGAGTGATGGCGACGGAGATTAGTAAGAAATTATAGGTGGAGGCAGAATTGATGATGTGTCGAAGGTGTAGCTGATCTCCGGCGAGTCACACGGTGAGAGGAGGGAGAGAGAGAGAGAGAGAGAGAGAGCAGATGTAGATCTGAAATTAAGCCTGAGCACGGGACGGGATGTGCCATGATTTGATGAATCTCGTCCCGTCTCAAAAATAAAAGAACAGGACATGAAGACGTTTTAAGAAATCTATCATGTTCGTCCCGACCCTGTTTGAGACGGGACAAGAACGGGATCCTGACAAATTAACTCTCAGACAACAACTGAAAATATCTAAAATCACACAAGTTAAAAAAGGAACATGAATGAAATTAAAAATACTAAAATCAACAAGAACATAGGTGTATAAGTACTAAATTACATCCCACCCGAACATCCCACATTAAGTACTGAATGAATTTGAAAAACTCAAACCATAATATATCAAACGTCAATAGGACAGCAATAGTGCATTTTCCCTTTGCTTTTGCTCTTGAAGGTGGAGGTGGACACACATTAGCTTTGCTAGTTAATGTGCTCTCATGCTCTTCAAATGTACATATGTAAATGATTAGTTTAGTCAAAGTTATCAAAGTAAAATCAAAGTAAAAGAAAGAAAACATTAAAACTTGAAAATGTATATACCTAGCTCAACACCTTCATAAAATCATAGTTTTCAATGGTGCAATCATCTATAACATTTGCCATATCATCACCAAGCAACCAATTATGCATGCAAATGAGTCCCTCAACTGTTTTTAGAGTTAATGAACTCATAAAACAGTCAATTACTCTGCCCCCAGTTGAGAAAGCTGACTCTGAGGCCATTGTGGACACTTGAATTGAAAGAACATCCCAAGCTATTGCTGCCAAAACTGGATACTTGAATTGATTGAGCTTCCACTGCCACAGCCCAATTTCCGAAAGATAAATTTTTAAAAATTGTGGCATGATCTAACTTAAATATAAATATCTCAACCTGTTTCAATAACAAAGCCAAATAATTAGAACTCAATAGCGGAAAAGTAATATCATACAACCCATCACTGAGTTAAATATTACACCTCCTTATTTACATAAACTTGAAATACAAGAACATGAGAACAATCTCATAAGCTTAATATTATCTACCCGATTAACAAAACTATACAGAGTACAACAAAAGCCAAATAGAACCATGACACTCAGTCTCCACCTCAACTCTGATGATCATCACTTGCAGGTCAAACTCCTACACCAATAATTGGTGCACCGGGATTGTAAAATAACAAACCCGGTAAGCTAAAATGCTCGTATGAGTAAACTCAAAATTAACACAACATTTCTCACATCTAGAAATTTCACAAAAGCAATTATATCATTGAATATATCAACAATTCCAACACTCTTTCAAATAACATGTACCCATGAGTGTCAGGTATTGATGAAATACCCCTCATGACCTACAACAACAAAATTGTGTACCCATGGGTCCCGGATACGATAAAGTATCCTCCATGACGTACACTGACAAACGGACTAGAGTTCTATTCCTAACCGCAACCAATCACCCGGCCAAAAGTTTCGAACCCGGTTTGACTGTCCAATATCAAAAAACAAAATAATAAATAGCATCAGAACCGCAACCAATCACCCGATTAAAGGCTTGAAACCCAGTTTGGCTATTTATCCAACAATCACAAGATCACATCATATGATTATATCCTTCACAAGGATATAATTATATGAACAATATATATTATTTCATAAGAATAACTTATCAATAATCAATAACATTATGATCACATGAACCTTAAAAATAATCATAAAATAGGAAAAATTGTTTTATCTTACCTATGAGCCGTTGATGATCAAGCTCATTTATTTTTAAACAATTAATAGCATAGTATTAATTTTAACATCATAATCATTATCATCATCACATGACTATAATACAATTTGGTTCAAAAGTGAACCTTGGTGAGATTTACTCACCTTGAAATCCCCCTGCGAAGCCCCCAACACAATGAAGGCAAGCCAAACACAAAATCACAAATCACCTAAAATTACACAATTAAAAACCTTAGAAACACAAATATTAAAGGATAACACAATACCTTTAAACTAACCCTTAGCTCAAGGGAAGACAATTTCCCAAAGTCATTGAACTCAACGACACAATTGAGCTGCCTCAAATCTTCAAAACCCAAACTCAAACTCAACCAAGCCAAAACAAATAAACCTAAGTCCTAACATGCAAACCTTGCTCAAAACTTAGCCAAACTACCTCCCAACATGATCACAGCAACAAGGACTAGCTAACCACAGGAAACTAAGGCCACATATCAGCCGGACGCGCCGCCACAAGCGGCGGCGAGTGAGCCCCACGCGCCACCCCAAAACTTCCGAATTAGAAGAAACTCACAACATGAAACTTGTAGATTGAAGTATGGTGAACAACTTTAATACCTGAGGTTTTGACTGGTTCGGCCGGGATCGGTCGGAAAATGCCCCGAAACTTCAAAACGAAATCAAAAACAAAAGCTGCAAAACCGGTACCAAAACTTGGTTTTCAGGTCACCAAACACGTATAAACATCACTAGAAGAATGAAATGATCAAGACTCACCTAACTCTCGCTCGAAACGTCGCCAAAATCGCCGGTTTTCCGGTGATACCGCAGCAGCTCCGCCGGTCCATGGCGACTTCCAGACGGCGCAACGGCGGGCGGGACTGCTCCAGAAATAGAGAGGAGGTCCGTGCGAACCGAACGGGACCGGTGGTGACCGGTTTGGTGGCCGGAGGAGGGAGAAATCGGCTTGGGAAGAGGGAGCTCCGGGGAGCTCGGGAGAGAGGAGAGAGAAGAGAGAGCAAGCTGATTTCTGAAATTCTAGGTTTCCAAAAATAACTTCTCCACATTTTTCTACTTATACTGTTTCCAAACCCGGAAACTAACGTCCTCTAATTATAACTTTCTCATACTACCTCCGTTTTGGGTGTGCCGCATGTCTACGAACTCGTATCGACGAGCTCTACAACTTTCATGAAGAAAATTTTCGAAGATAAATTACGGAAAATAAAGTCAACTTTTGGGCCTCTTAAAAGTCAAAGTACCTTAAAAATTACTTCCGAAACTTCAACTTCGCACAAACTAAAGAATTTCCATAAATAATCCTTCATTAAATATGGAAATTGTACAAGGAAAATAAAATGAAAATCTAGGGTATTACATCCACCATAGTAGGATGTCAAAGCAATCTAAATAATCGATGAGTTCCAATGCGGCTTCCAAATACTGATCCACTTCATTTTTTGTGACTGCCTCTTCAGTTTCTCTAACCACATTCTTCCAATTACGGAGCAGATTGCTCCTTCTACTATTGGTGCTTATGTGGCTAACTGTCACACCCCAGTCCTTAAGTTATTTTACGGTTATTTACTCTGGTATTGTTTTAGTCTTTTACCGTATTAAATAACCGTTTACTGTTAAGGACCTTAAAGTTGACTTTTTCTTCCGTTTGGAATTTGGGAAAACTTTCTTCATGAAAGTTGTAGGCGACGTGTTTACGAGTTCGTAGACATGCTATGCGTTAAAATCAGAGTTAGCATGAAAAAGTTATCAATTAAATGGTAAAGTTTTTGAGTGGGTAAAAAGGGGTGATATTTTAGTGCGTATTTTGATTTGGGGTATAAGTGATGGACCGGGTAGAGGGGAAGCAGCCCAAGCCCATTTCCTCTCTTCTCTTTTCTTTTCTTTCTTTTCTTCTCCCTTTCCTCCCGAGCTCCCCGAGCCTTCTCTCGCCGGAAACTTAAGCCACCACCTGCCGCCGTCCAGCCAGCAACCGGTCACTGCTCCAGCCCGGTTCAGACCCCCGCCACCTCCTCTCTCTCCCCGGCCTAGTGTCCGAGCGGATAGTGCCGCCGGAGAGGAGAAAAAGCCGCCGGAACGCCGACTGTCCCTTCGCCGGAGCTCCGTCCTCCTGGCCACCATAGGCCGAGATTTTTGGCTCAACTTGTAGCCCTCATCAAGGTGAGTAATCCCTCAAAAGGAATCGGACTAATTCGATCTCGTTAGGGTGGTTTGTATAATTGAAAGTTTTAGGGATTTATAGATGTTTTGGTTCGATTACCCTAGTTAGCCTTAGAATTGGACTAAGTGCTAGTTATGGAAGTTGTTGGGTATGATGAGAGGATTATGCTGTTAAAATTTGAGAGACATTGGAGGTCGCCGGGAAACGACTGCTGGCGGAGCAGGCGGCGGCGCCGCCCCTCAGGGGCTGTTTTTCATGTTTTTAAGATGGTATTAAGGAGAGGAGTTTAATGAAGTATAGATTGGAATTTTTGGAAGAGTTTTGATAATGTTGGGGATTTTTACATGGTTAAGGATTTTGGAGGAGATTGGAATGGAATATCGGTAGTTTGGTTAGCCGGTTATAAAATGCTTATAAGGTTAATTTTGGTTATCGGTGATGGTGGTGAATTGTGAGTTATAATGGAGTAAAGATGGAGAAAATGGGCAAGGAAGAAATTGAGTTTAGGCCATTAATTTTATGGAATTACTTATTGAAGTTTTAATGTCATTTGAGAATTAATATTAATTATTGTTCAGGCCGTGAGGAGGATCAGTTGGAGGAAGCCTCGGGTCGTTGGCAGGCATAGCCGAAGACTGTGAGTGGACCTTTGATTTAAATACCATGCATGCACTAAAGTTATTTAATTTCAAAGGCATATTTGAAATTTAGTGTTTTCTTGAGATTAATGAGTTCCATCTATTATTTGGGAACTCTCTTGTTCATATCATTTGACATGTGGGACATGTCAATTGATCTTTTATTTTTGGTAATCTATTACACCCTAAAAGGGTTGACTGATATTATTTATAGCTAGCTAACATTATTTAGCGGTCCTCATCATATGTGAGTAGAGCGTTTAGAGTGGGACGTTATTATAGTCCCACCGGAGGTCTTTATCATATGAGAGTTGAGCGCTTAGCGTGGGACGCTACTATAGCCTGGGAGGCAACCGATCGGTATATATAAATATATTATTGTTAGCTAGCCATTATTTAGCGGTCCTCATCATATGAGAGTTGAGCGCTTAGCGTGGGACGCTATTATAATCTATTCAGTGGTCCTCATCATATGTGAGTAGAGCGCTTAGCGTGGGACGCTATTATAGCCTGGGAGGCTGATAGTTATGGTGAAATATTTTCCTTATTTATTTTGATTTATTGAGAACCAATGGGATTGGTTCGTTTTTTTGGTTTTTAATTATTTTCGGGAAGAGTTCCAAACGTGACATGCATAAATATTTTTCTAATGGAAATTATGGGAGAGCATAGATTTGATTTCATTGCTCCATATTCTTTTGTCATTTATTTTTGTTCACTCACTCTAACGTTTTAAATGCTTCTCCCCTGGGTCTTTCATTTTTAATTGCCCAGTCTGCAAAGTTCGATTCGGCGAGGATAGGAGGCATGTCATAGATTCTCACCTCATCCAATTTTCCCATATAGGTTACCAGTTTAACCTATTGTATTGTTTATCTTATTTTCCTTGTAGATGCTCTGATAATCATGAGACGGTTTAAGTATGTTAAGAGTTGATAACAAAATATTCATGTTTGTTTATTTGAGAGATTATATTTATTGGATGT
The DNA here is from genome assembly GCA_009720345.1 of Fragaria iinumae. Lineage (NCBI taxonomy): Eukaryota > Viridiplantae > Streptophyta > Magnoliopsida > Rosales > Rosaceae > Fragaria > Fragaria iinumae. Next base: position 3,208,730 of record CM019123.1, read on the forward strand.
GGTTCGGGAATTATTGTGAGTTGGGCTGGGTGATTCTTCTTTTAGGTAGGGTTACCCATTTTCAAGAGAGGTTTTACCAAGAATTTTGGTAGAATTTTCCTTGAGGTGGGTCCCGCAGGGTTTATCCCGGATTTCAAGAGGAAATCCGGGGTAGGTCCTGACACTAACAGTGCTACTTGAAGAACTTGGAGATCGCTGCTTTTATAAGTGTCTATCTCCATCGACCACAAGCACATACTAAAAAACAATGCAGAAATTAATACATATTCAAAAATAATGCACATACTTAACGATTAAAAGTTTAAAATGAAGTAATAAACTAAAATTAATACCTGATCATAGAGAGCAAATAGAAAATTTTTGGTCTCCTTGGTTCTTCCACCTCCTCATCACCTAAACCTTCTTGGTTAAAAGTGTAAGTCACATTGTCTAATACCAGACCAATGATCACTATGTGATTGAGCTCAAGAAATGAACCAAAGTACTTGAACCATCTATTTTTCATGTTGGCAATCATTTCATTCAAGATTTTTTGTGTTTCTGCTCCAGTAGACAACTCAGCTCACACATACATGCTTTTGATGTTCTTTTCCATAGTAATATCATCTTGGAAAGTGGTGTGCACAATAGGGTGCATAAATGCACTAACCTTCAATGTGATTTTATAGATTACGCCTAAAATATCCCCAAACACCTTAGCCATTTCAAAATCATCATCTTGAGGAGGTCCAACCCTGTTTCTCTTGTTTGTGTTGCTTGGCGGTGGCACAACAATATTCCCATCTTCATCTGGTTCATCAAAGTAGTTTACATAAATACCACCGTAGTCATCTTTTATTGCCATAAATAATTGTTGGAACCTCAAAGCTGCTTCCAACATCAGATAAGTGTTGTTCCACCTTGACTGGACATCTAAACACACAAGTCCCTTACATGGAATCTTTTCTCTCCACAGTCTTCTTGAAGTATTCCAATCTGTTTGGAGAAGATCTCACAAACTTGACAGCATACCTAACAGCCGACATAAACTTCTACAACCTTTTTAAACCATGCCCCACAATTAAGTTAGTGATGTGAGCTGTGCATCTCATATGCATGTACTTGCCACCCAAAATCAACTGGTAACCTGCAGACCTATTTATTTTAGCAACAAGTCATTCCATTACAGACATTTTTGTAGATGCATTATCGACAGTATGCACATCACTTTCTCGATTCCCCAATTCTCTAAACATGACTCAATAAGTCTTCTTATTGTTGCTCTTTGATGATTCTAAATCACTGTAAAATTTATTACCCTCTTGTGCATCTTCCAATCAATATCAATGAAATGGGCAGTAAGCACAATGTAGTTGACATTCTGCACACTCGTCTAAGTGTCTATGGTTAAATTCACCCTCAACTTCTTCAACGTCCTTTTCAACTCTTTTTTCTGGGTGCCATACATATCTAGAAAGGTTCTACATAATTTTCTTCTAGAAGGAACATCAACATAGTCTATTACAAAATCCCTTAAAGCCTTTCTTCTCCACGTAACTAATTGGCAGCTCATCAAGCTTCTAAATATTTATCTTGGTCAATAGCTACCAAGCTCAGTGTATTAGCCCTAGTCTTATCACCTTGTAAATTTTTCTGCGACTTACCAGAAGTGCCTAATATATCATACCAGACATGCCATTCTGATATCTACACAATTCTGATTGATGTGCCCGATTATACCAGACGTGCCATTCTGACTTTCACAAGCATAATCCTCAATCTTTCCCCAAGGATAATATTTACAGTAAGCCCTCTTATGGACTATCTGATAATCTTTTCCATTGATAACTTTCACAGTTTTAATCTTTTCATAATATATAAAATGTTCCTAAACAAAGCTTCGTTTTATATCTGATGTTTCATCAATCTCCCTGTAGATGCAACTGCTTCACTTGCAGGTTGGGTTGCAGCTGGTTGGGTCGCTTGAGGGCATCAGGTTGATTTGTAGGAGTGGATTGACTTTCAGCTGGTAAGAGAAGTGCAGGTCGAGTTGATCGATTTGCTGCTGATGAAGGACGAACCGGTTGAGAAGAAATTGCTTTAGAAGAAGCCTGTAGACTAGAAGCGCTTCTTCGAGGACGAACCGGTGTTTTCTTCCCTCTAGCCAATAACAAGTTGGGAATCGAATTAAGCTTTAGCTTTTGGGAATCGAATTGATGTTTAGCATTTGGGGATCGAATTTGGGAGAGACAGACTAGATTTTAGGTTTTGATTTTTGAGAGGCTGGAGCCTGGAGGCATTGTGTTTGAGAGAGTCAGATCGAAGTGTGTTTTAGTTTAGGTTTTTAGGTTTTAGATCGAATTGAGTGTTGTTGAGTGCATTATAACATCATGCAACCTAAAAAATCGATGTATATGATCTAATACAACTTAAGAAATGGACGTATATGATCTGATACAACATATAGAATCAGGTATTCTAATATTACGGGCGCGAGTCGGGATTTTTCGGGATAGTCCTAATCCTGTTCCGTCCTGTTTCAATATTACCATAACGGAACGGGACTGCCATTTTCAAAATCTATCCCATCCCGTCCTGCTAACTTTTGGTACCGAACCGGTACAAGATCGGGATTCCGGTATTAAGTGCCCAACCCTATCTAAAATTAGGACATGAGAGAGGTTAGGGGTATTTTAGACAACAAAAATAAGGGAAAAACTAATGATTTTGTTACTGGGAACAACACTCTAAGAGTGTATAGAGTTGATGAGAATTTTTAAATCTGATTTTGTTGATGAGAAAAAAATTCCTAAATTTAGGGCTAGTGGACATTTTCCCTTAAATTTATTTATCTTAATTCTATAATATATATTACATTTTGCATAATAAAAATCTAATTCCTTCACTATTTGAGGGGTTAAACCGCCTCCACCCCCATAATGGCTTTTGCGTTCACCCCACTATGGTCTATGGTCTTTGCGTTGTCGGTGATGATTCATGGTGATAGAGACGTCATCACTTACACGTAGGGGTGGGTTCGGTTTTGTTTGGTTCGGTTTTCACCTAAAACCGGAAACCAAACCGAATAAAAAATTCGGTTCGGTTTGGCATTTTTTGAGACCTTGAACCGGAAACCAAACCAAACCGTGGTTCGGTTCGGTTTTGGTTTTTTTTCCGTTTTTCTTCTTTTTTTATTTTTTTAAAAAAAGAATTTTCTTAAAATTTGTATGTTTTTAGCCTAGTAAAAAATTATCGTACTTTAAGTTTTTTTTTCTTCTTCCATTATTTGTTTTTATAAGTACATATAATATATAAATAAAATTTATGACAATAATTCTCTAACAAACCAACAATCTACAATTACCAAATAGATACTTTAAAAGTTTAATACTCAATAATTTCGAAAGTATGGGGAATTGACCACACTAGCACACCATGATACCATAATTTTAAAACTTCTAAGTTCATCTTGAACACAAAATATAGACTCTATAGTTTAAAGTCCATCCAAATAAATTCTGAATTTTATAGTTTAAAAATCATAAATTTAAATAAAGAAAAGAAATAGAGTCCATAATCTAAATCTCGCAAGAATGAGGTCTTCGATTTTAGAGCTAACATATCACTCTCTATACTTCGCATACACGATACCTAGAACATTTCTATACGTACATAAAACGAAAATAAAAAGCAAAATATTAGAAAAGATAAACATATAATTATATAGAGTATAAAACCTAAAATAATATTTTCAAATCAAATATTTAATAAGAAAATAAAGACAAAAAACAACGTCGTTTTAGAAGGATTCGGTTCGGTTTGGTTTTCGGTTCGGTTCGCTTTTCGGTTTGGTAATTCAAGGGCCAAAACCAAAAACCAAACCTAACTAATTAGGTTCGGTTTGGTTTTTCTTAATTCAGTTTGGTTTTTTTCGGTTTGGTTTTTTCCGGTTTCAGTTTGGTTTTTTGCTCAGTTTTTTTTGGTTTTCAGTTTCAAAATTACGCCCCTACTTTGAGGTTCCTTGCATGATAAAGGGTTGCAGATTTCAAATCATGTTGATTCTCTTTATGGCTGATTGAATCTACGATTGATTAAGATTGATGATGGTCTTAAAGGAACAATGCTCAGGCAAGAACTTCTAGACTACATGACTTTGTAATATGCATCTCTCTCTCGTCGGACATTGTTGGACAACAATTGTAAACAATGTATATACCCAACACAATTTCACTCTATCTTATTAGTTAAGATAGAGCTTTAATTATGTCTAGATCGAACCATTCAGAATAAAGTAAATTCCTTAATTACAACCCCTGTTGATTCTAAATATAAAGCAATAACTGGGAATGTGTGTGTTTGAGGGGACTGGCTTGGAAACAAACAAGGATTTTTGGTTTTAGGTGTGGTTGTATCTAGATTTAAATCCAAACTGCCTACATACCCCATGAAGGGATCAAACCATTGTAGTTCAAACGGTTTGGTTATGGATTTGATTTTTCTGGTGCTTTAGGAATTTGACTAGGATCATTTGGACTGGATGAATTTGATTGGTGGTGTCAGGGATTCTGTTTGGAATTGTGGTTGCATCTAGTGGTTTGCTAGACTACCTACGTACCCCTTTGAGGGATCAAACCGACCGTAGTTCATAAAGTTTGTAGGTTTTGTGGCTTAGTGTCGGCTTTTGGTTTGACAGATGTATTTTGAATCCGTCAACTGTATTTCTTGTGGACACCCAATTTAGTAGAGTGTCTGTTGATTTGACTTGGGCACCCGAAATGGGTGAAGCATCAGTGTGATCAAAAGGCTTGAATTGTCTAAACCATCATCTTTGGTTGGAGCGTAGGTGATTCCCGCGAATCTAGTCCCTGCATGTAAGCGGACTCCGCCTGCATGTGAAACTCGCTTGTAAGCGGACTTCGCGTGTATGCTTTGTAAATGGACTCCGTGTGTTTGCGTGTAAGCGGTCTTCGCCTGCATGTGGACCTCGCGTGTAAGTCTATGCGCGGACTCCTCGTGCTTGCTTGTAAGCGGATTCCGCGCATATGATTGTAAGCGAACTCAGCGACTGGCTTCTTCACGAAACTGCATGGAAAGATCTTGCCTGTGACATCATCTCGTCTCGCCTAGACTCCAAATTTTGTATAATCATCTCGCGTCACTTCGCCTGCGAATGTCATCTCGCTGCCCCTTAGGGTTTCTGCTTTGATGCGAGTGTCACTTCGCCTTTGCTTGTACGCGAATGTCATCTCGCGGCCCCTTAGGGTTTCTGCTTTGATGCGAGTGTCACTTCGCCTTTGCTTGTTCGCGAATGTCATCTCGCTGCTCCTTAGGGTTTATGCCCGTACGCGAATGTCATCTCGCCGCCCCTTAGGGTTTTTGTTTTGATGGGAAGTCACCTTGCCGCCCCTTAGGGCTTTTGCCATGATGGGAAGTCACCTCGCCACCCCTTAGGGTTTATGGTTGTACGCGAATGTCATCTCGCAAGGCTATCCATGCGAGGTAGTCTCTGCATGCGAACTGATGTGCAACTCGCATGATAAAGTTTCACAAGAACCCCTTAGTCAGAGTTGTAGCCGCAAACATATGGACGATATGATTCCTCAAAGACATCTCTCCCAGTCCGAATCGATTTTGACACCACCTCGATGATTATCATCTTGAGATACCTTTTTGTAGATGATAATCAAGTATAACTGGGAATCGGACTTGAGGAAGCTGCTCCTTTATAAATGGAGATATGTTGTCTCCCTTGCTTTGATCAAGAGCGTGCACAGGGATTCTCCAAGCTACTAACGGTAAGTTCTTGTTTTTTTTTTTTAATTCACCTCGCCTGGAATGCTTGTTTTCTCCTCTTGTACGGCTTATTATGCGAAGCGCAAGGCCATGTGTAACAAGAGGAAGGGCCGAGCGGCCATAATTTTTGTGACAAGAGGAGGGGGCGAGGTCATCTCGCCATATGCGAGATCGTCTCGTCCCCGCTCAGGGGTCTACTTCGCGCCTTAAAGCTTTTGAGGCGGTATTGGAGCTCCGCCAGAAGCAAAGGATGAGATAGAAAGATAAGTTGTTGCAAACAAAAGAAAATAAAGTTAGAATGGGGGCTCCACCTTCGTTGTTGGCCCGCCGGTCTTTCTCTGCTTTCTGCTTCGCTTCTTTTCTTCTGCCTCTTTTTTTTTTCTTTCTTTTCTCTCTCTCCGCCCCTCGCTTCTTGTCCCCTTTTGGAGGCTTTTGTGCTTGCTTTGATACCCGTATTATATTCCTATCCAAACACCCTCTTTTGCAAGAGTTGGAATTGAACACAAAAGCCTTGTGCATGTAGCACAAGAAAAAGAATTATTATTATTTCTTAATATTTATTTTCTTTTCTTTTTTTTTTTTTTTTTTTTTTGGTATCAATAGACATGGCCGTGTACGCCATCAGAAAACTCGCAAATAGCTCTGACGACCTTGACAAATACTGGAAATGTAAATGTCAATAAACTCATCAACCGAGTTAAACATTATATCTCTTCAATTACATCAACTTCAAAAGTCTAGTAATAAAACGTTGCTACCACGAGCTTACAATAAACTGTCCAAAATAAACAAAAAAAAGTGCACATAACGAAAATCCTGCCACTATGCCTCCGGCTCAACCCTGCTGATTATCACCTGCAAGTCTAACCCCTACACCATGAATTGGTGCACCGGGTTGTAAAATAACAAACCCGGTAAGCTAAAAATCTCGTATGAGTAATCTTAAAAATAATACAACACTTCTTACATCCAATTTATCATAAGAGCAATTAGATCAATAATTAAAATCCACACATCCAACACATTTACCAAAAACATGTACCCATGAGTCCCAGATATTAATAAATATCTCTCATGACCTACAACAACAATTTGTGTACCCATGGGTCCTAGATACCATAAAATATCTCCCATGACCTACACCGACAGACGGACTAGAGCTCTATTCCTAACCGTAACCAATCACCCGGCAAAAGGCTTGGAACCCAGTTTGACTGTCCAATATCAAACACAAAATAATAAATAGTATCATAACCGTAACCAATCACCCGATTAAAGGCTTGGAACCCGGTTTGGCTATTTATCCAACAATCACAATATCACACACATCATAATCAACAACACAAGATCACATCATAAATTATATCCTTCCACATAGATATATTATATGAACAAATATAGATGTTCTACAAGAATAATCTATAAAAAAATAATAAAATTATGATCACATGAACCTAAAAAATAACATATAAGGAAAACTCGTTTTATCTTACCTATGAGCCGTTGGCGAACAAGGTCATATATTTTAAAACAAATAATAGCATAGTATTAATTTTATCAACAAATGATCATAATAAAATTTGGTCCTAAATGAACGTTGGTGAGATATACTCACCTAGAAATCCCTCTGCAAATTCCGCAACACAACTTCATAAATCACCTAAAATCACACAATTAATAACCTTAGTAACCCAAGTACTATAGGATATCACAACACCCTTAAACTAACCCTTAGCTAGAGGAAGGACAACTTTCCAAAGTCGTTGAACACAACGACAACATCTCAAACTTGAAAATTCTCACCTGCAAAATCAACCTCTACACCATGGAATGGTGCACCGGGTTGTAAATAACAAACCCGGTAAAGCTTAAAAGCCCGTATGAGTAAATTCCAAAATAACTCAATACTTCTACCATCCATGTCAAACACATGAACAAATAAGAACAATAATGAATTCTACCAATCCAACAAATTTACAAAAGATAGAACTGGTAATTCCTACATTAGCAACTTAGTTCAGGAATCGCATAAAAGCAAAAGAATTCAAAGAAATAATTAAGAAAACACAACAATTAAAATCACTCAAAATCATAATGAAATCATGCAAAAGCATAGTTTAGGAATTCTATTAAAATCACACAATCATTTCTCTACTCTTACTTATGAGTTCACCAACACTTAGTCATTCTTAGAGCTCTATACTGACCGTAACCAATCATCCGGCCAAGGCTTGGTTCCCGGTCCACCACAAAGGCTCCTAATCTAATGCACACAATCACCACTAAGACACCATTTCACAACTAATGCACACAATCACCACTAAGGCACCATTTGAAAGATTATATTTTTAACAAAAAACTTGTTTTCACTTACCATGAGCCGTTGGCGATCAAGCTCATATATTTTGAAACAAACAAAAGAAAAACATAATTTTTTTAAATCATCAACATCATCATCATCATCATATAATCATCATAATAATCATCATCATCATCAACATTTTCATCAACATTATCATCATCATAATCATCATAATCATCATCATAATAATAATAATAATCATCATCATCATATCATCATCATATCACCATAAATAAATAGGTCACAAAGTGAACTTTGGTGAGATTTTACTCACCTCAAATCCAGCTACGTTTTCGCACGCACAACACAAGCATATAGCTTAAAACCACACTCCACAAGTCACCTATTAACAAAACGTTAACTTTAGTAACAATATCCGACTCGAACTGAAACTCATGTCCTAACCCACAAGCTTGTCACCCAAGAAAAATCCTCCTCTTTAACCTCTAAAAGGTCACCGAAATGTCCTACACATCCTATAGAACTACTAACCATATTTTCATGTTCGGATTTACCCAAAACGGAACCAAACGGAACTTAACACCAAGGGGAAACCCTACCATGCAATAATGGTAACCAAAATCTACAACCCACATATCAACACGTTCGTATCGAAGAGTACTACCTAACCAGCACCACAGACACTACTGGACGCGCCATCAAGGGCGGCGGCGAATAGGCCCCACGCGCCACCCCAAAACTTCAGAATCTAAACAAACTCCAAACATCAAACTTGAAGATTGAAGCAAGGGAAGCATCTTTTATACCTGACGTTTGAACCAATTCGGCCGGAATCGTCCACAACAAAACCGGCTGCCAAGGCGGCCTCGAATCGACTTCTTGACCTCAAAACGAGGTGAATAGCAGCTTGAAACGTGCATAGAAGGAAGAATGCTTCAAGGAATGGGTAGCCTCACCTCTAGTCGCCGCCATACCTGGTCAGAAAGTCGTCGGGTCAAAGTCGGGTCCGCCACCCTCACTGTGGCGTTCGATTCTCTCAATTCCGGGTCAAGTTGTCCTCACCCACCTACACAGGGAGGAACATGCCAAGGAGAGGAAGAAAACCTGACCGGTGCCGGCGTCTAGGTCGGTCGGAGGTGGTCGGAAAAGTCCGGTCGAGTCGGCCGGGTTCTGGTCGGGTCAGAAGGGAAACTTAGATAATAAGGGTGAGGCGCGAGAGAGAAGGAAGAGAGAAAAAGAGAGGGTTTCCGGAAAATGAAATGGAAACCCTAACTTTTCCTTATTTAACCCAAAACCCCGTAAAGCCACGAACTTCTGCTAACCAAAACTTTCTCATACGACATCTGTTTTATGCGTGCCGCGTGTCTACGAACTCGCATCGACAAACTCTACAACTTCCAAGAAGGAAGTTTTCCCAAATAACTTACAGAAAAAAAAGTCAATTTTTGACCTCTTAAAAGTCCAAGCACCTTATAAAATCTAGGGTATTACAGTAGCAGCTCCTCCACCTCGTGGCAGCGTCTAGACGACGCGACGACAAGTGGCGCTACCCTAGGAATGGAGAGGAGGTTAGTGTGAACTGAATGGGACCGGTAGCGTCGATTTTGGTGGCCAGATGACAGACTTCTTCTCCGGCGAAGGTTTGGCTGTGCGTGCGGCTCGGGGAGAGAGGAGAGAGAGAGAGTTGGGCTTTTATGCAAAATAGGGTTTCTAAAATAAAACCCACCATTTTTTCTATTTAAACTCTTTCCACAACGGACCCTACCTTCCTCTGACCATAACTTTCTCATACAACATCCGTTTCATGTGTGCCACATGTCTACGAACTCGTATCGACCAACTCTACAACTTTCATAAAGGAAGTTTTCTAAAATAACTTACAGAAAATAAAGTCAACTTTTGATCTCTTAAAAGTCAAAGCACCTTAAATAAACTCCGGAAACTTCAACTTCGCATAAACCAATAATAATTTCCATAAATAATCCTTCACTAAATTCTGAAAATAATACAAGAAAAATTGATATGAAAATCTGGGGTATCATAGATATTTGTAACAATTTTTGGTGTCTATAGCACCACTCGAAAAAAAATCCTAGATTTAGGATAATGGGCATTTTCCTTTCAATTTATCATAATCCCTGCAAATGCCCTTACTTTAAATTCAATCTTGCAAATCAGAAATATATGACAAAATTCAATAAAAAAGACTTGGCTTCTCTGGTTAGAAAGGAAATTGCTTGGATATGCTTGGACTATAATAAGAAACTGCCATGTCACTTTAGAACCATCCAAAGGCTAAAATTCATGGTTCCAAAAATTTCAGAATTCCGTGTGCAACACCAGATCTCTCTATATCATCTCAGACAAGTTTCAGAGTTTGTTTGGCAATAGCCAATTTTAATTTGAATGGGAACGAACCAATATTTATTTATTAGAAAATGATATCCCACTTCCATAGACAGTTACAAAACACAGAAAAACTACATTTTAACAGATTTAAATAAATAAGGACATAAGCCCAGACCCACAGTGCATAGATACCACGCCCTGATACACCCCGAACCTAGTAATTTTTTTTATACTGTGGTTTCTGATTTAATAGTAGTTAATCAATTTGGAAATTTGTTATGTTATTTTTGATAGAGGTGGTTTAGTCGGGTTCATAGATTTTTAGTTACCTGACTAGGAGTTCGTATATGAAGGGTAGCTAAAATAATAATAATAATAATAATAACAGTTTTCATATTTGGGCTAGGGTTTTAAGTGGGACTTACCTTATTTGTTAGGGGAAAAAAGAAAAACAGAAAAGTCAAGCCGCCCCTCACCTTTCTCTCTCCCCGACCTCTCAAACCTGTCTGACTCTCCTCGACGGAACGCCGCCGTCCGGCCACGCCTGGTCGCCGTACTAGTCTCGTTCGGCAGCTGGGACACCGCTCGTCATTCCTGGGGTGGTAGCCGACAGCGGGATGTGTGATTTTGTAATTGATAGTGCTAGGATGGTTTTTCTTTGGGCGAGTGAGAATAGTGCTAGGATGGTTTTTCTTTGTAATTGATAAATGTGTGATTTTAGTGTCGGGCCTTAAATCTCATTTTATACAGGACGAGAGAAGACACCACGTGAGGAGGGCTTTGACCGCCGACCAGCGTAGCTGGTTTTTCTGTGAGTGGACATTTTGGTTTTTATTAAAATGCATGCATGATTTTATAAGTGGTTCATTATATTTTTCCAAGCTTACATTATATTTTCAGCTTTTGTTTTGGTTATGAAATTTATTTGAGATTGACATATTGGTTATAATTTCATTAATGAACTTATGGATTTGAGCTTGGGTAAAAGTTTTGGTATTTAAGTTATATTAATCCCAATGATTCAAGGATTTGAGATTTCTCTAGTATTTTTCGAAATATGTGGATTATTAGTGTTGTTCATTCTCTTAAGCATTATAACGTGTGAGACACGTTATCAAATTTAATTTGTTTCTTTTCTCTTGGAATTTTCCAAGTACGATTCATAATCGTACTTATGCTTTAAATATGAGTTTCGGGGAAACTCACATGAATTTATATTTTTCTTTTTACGCCATATTTGTTGGATTTTATGATGTCAATGCTATCATGTCGTTCCACATTTCGAGGTGAAATGACTTCCACGTTTTAAATGGGGTCACGCAAGCCCTTTCCACCCTAGTGGTGATGTGATGTTGCTGGCGGCATCACGCAAGCCCTGTGTCCTATCCGTCAACTCGACGTGAAGGTACATGGAGTATGAGAGTACTATGCCTGGGAGGCAACCGAGTCTGGGAGACTCGCTTATATGGCCATATATGTTCTCTTATTGAGTTGCTATTTTGACTAGCAGGGCTAGTCCAATATTATTTTTGAAAGTTTCTTATACTTTATTTTTCTTGTTGCTTTATGACTAGAGGGGCTAGTGTGAATTTTTGATGAGCTTATATTATTTGCATGCATGAAAATTTTTAAATTTCGTATAAATAGAAAAACATATCACATTAGATTTCGTATTAGTTTGTTCTTGAATATTTATTAATTGGTCTATTTTTCGTCCACTCACGCTAACGTTTCAAATATTTTTCCCTGGGCCCTGTGTTTTGAAATGCCCAGATTACAGAGTTCCTGTTCAGTTTCACTAGGAGTTGAGGCATAGTATCTTCCGCTACACCTTGTTGATCGTAGGTTACTTGTTAACATATGTGTAGTTATTTGATTTTTCTTCTTTAGTGCTCTGAGGACCATGGAATTATGTAAATTAAGTTGAAGTGGTTTTTAAGGATTATGACCCGAATAGAGAGAGTGAACTCTAGAAGTTCATTTCCTGTTTATGTAATGTAGTTTAATATTGGTTTGGATTGCTTTTAGGTTGTTGTGACTTGGGTTGTGTTATGTGGAGTGGAGGGCTCCAGGTGTTGTGATTGATTGTTATAGTTGAAGTGTGTCTTAGTTTTATTATAGGCTAGGTTGTCCATCTTTAGATGAGGTTATGCCGAAATTTCGGTATAATCTCTTTTAGAGTGGATCCCGCAAGACTTGCCTGTTTTTCTTGTGTGTTTTGGGGCGGGTCTTGTCACGCCATGCCAACAATTTTTACGTAAAATACCGAAAAAACCATTCTTTTATGAAATATCTACAAACCTACCACTGTCTCAAAATACCCTAACCGTTGTTCGTCTCACTTCTCCACCATTTTCAGATCTGAGAAACACACCAATTCTTTTCTGATCTCTCTCTCTCTCTCCTTCTTCTTCTTCTTCTTCGCCGGTCACCGCTCCAACCAAATCACTTGGAGGCGAGAAAGAGAGGAGGAGCCGAATAATGAAAGGATGAATGTTGACTAAGGCTTCGCCGAATCCAACCAGATTGGATTTGATTATTCTTCGATCTCTACAACTTGGTTTACTCAAAGATCCTTTGGAATTAAAACTCATATCTTTTGAATTTGATAACAAAAAGTGATCATTTGTAGCTAATTTGTGCTTATGCGTCGTGCTGCTACTGCATTCTGCTATATGTTGCTGCTGTGTGCTGCTGTGTGCTGTTGTGTGCTGCTATTGCATGTGATGTTGGTGTGTACTGCTATTGCGTGTGTTGTTATTGTGTGTTGTTGTGTGCTACTACTACGTGCTGTTGTGTGTTGTTACTGCGTGCTGCTTTGTTTTTCTACTACGTGTGCTATTGTTGTGTGCTGCCACTACATGTTATTGATTCATGTTGTTGCTACTGTGTGTGTTGTTGATGTGTGTTGTTACTGTGTGTGTTGTTGATGTGTGCTGCTACTGCGTGTGCTGTTGCTGTGTGCTATTACAGCAAGTTGTTGATTCATGTTGCTGCTACTGCGTGTGTTGTTGTTGTGTTCTACCACTACATGTTGTTGATTCATGTTGTTGTTGATGTGTGTTGCTACTATGTGTGTTGTTGATGTGTGCCGCTACTGTAAGTTGTTGATTCATGTTGCTGATACTGCGTGTGTTGTTGTTATGTGCTGCCACTGCATGTTGTTGATTCATGTTGTTGTTGTGTGTGTTGTTGATGTGTGCTGCTACTGTGTGTGTTGTTGTTGTGTGTTGTTATTCCAAGTTGTTGATTCATGTTACTGCTACTGCGTGTGCTGTTGTTGTGTGTTACCATTGCATGTTGTTGATTCATGTTGTTGTTGTTATTTCGTATCAACAACAATAACAGAAAATAGGAGGAGCAAAGCTTTCACCCCCTCCTATGACTCCTTCATTGTCTTAGTCTTAAAACAGTAGCAGTACTAGAGGATTACCCAAGCATACTTGTGCTATTTATGGGATGTTAACCCTTGCTATTACTTCTACTCGGATGTTAACCCATGCTACTACTTCTACTGAAATTAACTGCTATTACGTTAAATTATTGAAAACCTGCACTGTAGTTCATTTATTGAAAAATCTGAAAAAGAGAGACATTTCTCTTCTAAAAACATATTTAATTAGTGTATGATTAGTTTGATAAATTAAATCATGACGCATGCAGCAGATAAAATATTTTCCTTAACGTTTCAAATCATTTTAAAGATGTATACGTGATTTTATTTTAATTGTAAAGAGTAAAGTCGAGGGCCGCGAAACCAACCAGATCTTCGTTATTCTGAAAGAGGCAATGGAAACCCTAATGGCCGCAGACGACGGAGGCAACATAGGAACCTCAATCCTGATGCGCTACACGGACCCAAACAACAATGTCTACCTCGAAATCCGCAAACTCATCATCGTCATGGCCCAGCTCTTCCGAGACCACAAGGCCGCTTCGACGCCGGTGGCCTACTTGGGCTCCACCTGCTCCTCCCTCGACCTCCTCATCAACGACTCAGACTCCAACACCAAACCGCGTCCCACTGACGTCATCGACGCCCACCTCACAATCCTCTCCGTCGTCATCCCTAAAGCGTCGGCTAGGTTTCTGATGAGCAATCTGGAGCTCATCTTTGGTTGTTTGAAGCGGCCTCTCCGGTCTAAGTCTCCGTTGGCCGCCACTACTTGCTGCTTAGGAGTTCAGTGCCTCGCAAACTTGATCATTGCTATCACAAAAACCTTCAACAGCACCTGGTCCGATGTTTCCGAAATCTATAGCTTCTTACTCACCTTTGCTACCATGAGTGGCACCTACCAGGTACATTACTCTTTTGCTTCATGTTCGATTCCGCTTGGTGTTCTAGAATTGAATACTTGATGTTCATGTTGAGTAAATGGATTTGATTTGGAAACAGGTGACAAAAGAAGCGTGTTCCTGTCTTCATCGTCTACTGGAATGTTTTCAAGGCACGCCGCTGCTTGATCCTGCAATAAAAAGATTACTCATTTGTTGAATAAGTACCCTCGACCACAACTAGATATATGCAAGGAGAATGCACTCCAGCGCCAAGCTTATAAGGCCCAGTGTGCTTTTGAGTCTGTCGGAGTACTTCTTCCTCTTTTGTCCACCCAGGACAGAACTGATGTGCTCTACTACTACAAATCTCTCTTTCAACTGCAACAAGGCTATGCTACAATAAAGGGTCTGCATACACTTTGTCTCCACCCATCTCTAGACGTTTCTTCTGAGTTGTTACTCGATCTAATATGCTCCACATGTCATTCTGTCTCCAAACATGAGATAAATTATATAGGGGAATATATATCTAAAATGCTGGGTAGTGGAGTGGCCAAAGTATATTCCTTGAACAGGCAAATCTGCAAACCTAAGCTCCCTATTGTTTTTGATGCACTCAAAGGTATCCAACTGTTGTTGCATACACTATAACTTCAAACACATTACATTTCCCTTTCTTTGTGTGACATCTTTTTTGCATTTTTCAGTTATAATGGTAAAGCCTATCGAAGAAGGTATCGAAGAAGACATTGAAGAAGGCCTCAAAGAAAGCGTCGAAAAAGACATGGCTCATGCAGCGGAGGCTGTTAGATTTCTAATCAATACTTGCATTGATGAAAGCTTGATCAAACAGGGAGTTGACCATGTTCTGATGAATGCAAATATTTATAACAGAACAAACTCTGAGCCAACCATAATTGAAAAATTATGTGCTACTATTCAAAGCTTATTTGGTTATCGCGGCAAAACTATCCTGTTCTTTGCTTTGGAAATTGTCTCAACAATGTTCGACAAACTAGGTTAGTGTTTTCTGTCTCGTAGATATTTTAAAGTACTCAATCAACTACTTCAAATGTTACATTCCTTTATTTTATCCATTTGATATAAGAAGTGTAGTAGCTGTTGTTGTACAGGTGTTTACTCTTCTTGTTTGATGAAGGGTACACTGAAGACCTTGGCAGACATGCAGAAGTTGCCTGATCAAGAATTCCCTTCTAAGAAAGAGGTGATTATTTTTCATATATTTGTGTTTTAATAAATTAAGGACGTCACTTTTTCATATATTATATTTTTATAGGTTAATGACGCAAACCTGAAATCTTTCAGGTCAAGCTTGTCCTACAAATGGTTATTGAGAAATGGGGGCTTGTTGATATAATGTCAGTCATGCCTCAGGAACACATGGAACTGCTTGCAGAGGTCTGTTGAGAAACATTGATTTCTCATGCTATTTTTACCTTCTCTTATTTTATTCTTATATTCTTTTTTTGTTTTGGTTGAAAGCAGATCAATGAACTCCTGGGTTCTAAATCTGTGGAGGCGAGATCTAACGTGTCTATAGCAACTACTGTCAGGTATCATTTTTCTTAGTCAGAATTTTATCCTGCAAGGCTCGCTTATCTTCACCATGGGCATGTTGTATTAACGGAATAGGATAGAATCTGACAAAGCTAACTTTCACACATGATATCCTCTTGCCTCAAATATATAGGACAGAGTTAAAATTCACGTGATATCCATCTTCCTCATAGGACATTTAAAATTCACGCATGATGTCCATCTTCGTCTTCAGCTTTGAACAATGAACTGCACTCGTTGAATTGGCATCTGTACAGACTGAAGCTAAATCGCTCTCCCTATTTGCTTCTTGGCTTAAAGCTCATTGAAACATATTTTGGCCATATTTATCTTCAGTCTGGAATAAATGGTGACTGCTCTTTTAAAAATAAACATGTGGAGTAGATGAGACTCCAACAACAGTCCCATATTTATCTATCTAACACTTTTTTTTTTTTTTTTTTTGCTCTATCTCTCATGTGCACAGTAACTATTTAAAACGGGAAATGGATGATGATTCGGATATTGAGTATGATGAGGCCTGCAATAGAGAGTTCAAGGAACAGCATGCTAGGAAAGTTGCTAAGTTCACTATTGCACAAAGGATGTCAGGTGCAGCTGCGATGACAAATAAGCTTAGAATCTAGAGGCTTGTAGTTCTAGACATTTTGTATAGTTTTCTATGTAGTTAACTTATACACAAAAGATAACTTGTTATTGGAGGCCACGTTAATGTTCTGATTACTGATGTTGAGTCTGATGCAACAGAAGTCTAGAGTGGTGTGGTTGTTTATATTCATTGGAACAGTGTTTAAGAATTGTATGAAACAAAGAGAAGTTTCCTTCATCTAAATGCCATCTAGAAGACTTCTTATAACTTGAAAAATACTGGCAACTAAATCATCGCTAGTAGCAGTAACCACTGTGCTACTTTCTTTCACTTCTACTAGTGCTTGGCTAGGATCAGTTAGAAGTACTGCAGTAGCATTTTCTGATTACTTGCTTTTTGAAGAGTACCAGTTAGAAGTACTGCAGTAGCATTTTCTGATTACTTGCTTTTTGAAGAGTACCCCTTGATGCCCCTGCTTGACAACATTGGCAAAAGCCTATCTAAATCAGGTGACCCCAGTGGTCTGATCTCCGAGGATTCCTGCACATTTCCAAAGATCAACCCGGAAAGCATTCCTGTCAACCTCGTCATACTAATATCTCCCTGTTTTGAATTTTCTCCAATCAAAGTAGAAAGCCGAAGTCTGTTGCATTCTCCACAGCTTGGTATGCATAATGTTTCATCAGTACGGGAAGATCGAAAATGCAGTAGATTTTGTATAGTTTAGAAGTAAACCAAGGACTTGATAAATCTTATACATCACTTTGCCAAAAAAAAAAGAAAAAAGAATCTTGTAAATCAAGAAAAACACAATAGGAGAAGGAAAAGGGAAGTACAGTTTTGAAGTGGAAACCAGAAGTTGCAATTCTAAAAATAGTTGCTTACCAATTTCTATGCCAAGTCAGAAGATCCTATAAACCAGATAACGTAATAAGTATCGTGAGATTGGCATGAAATTGAAGGATTAACCATACGAAGATCGGATTGCTTAACGATCTTTTAAATTATGCATGATGGTTTTGATGATGAAGCGAGGCAGAAAGCAAGGATCCATTTAGCAATATAGTTCCAGATGGATTTGACCTTGATAAGGTATGCTGGGATTATGTTGATTCCAGACTTGTGATTATATTGATTCAGATTTCTACTCTACAGCTTTGAATTTCTGTCGTTTGATTCCAATATTAAATCGTTACAAAATCTGGGGTCTTTTCAAAATGGTGGGGGTTGGATTTGTTGGTTATAAGCAGATCCGAAGTACATCAGATGATTAAGTTCTGTTTATCTTTACGTCTTGGGTCCAAATGTGAAATTCATGATCGTTCTTTCTAAGGGAAAGGAATATTGAGACCATGTGCTATGAAGAAGGTTTGGCTCACCATGTTCTCGGGTAGGAGAAGAGCCAAAAAAAAAAAAGAAAAAAAAGAAAAAAGAATGGGGAACCAAGTCAAAATGATGCGGATGAACTCCTTCTTACGCTAAATATTTTATGAGTGCGGTTATTGGGATCTTTAAATTTGCTCACTTGACCTCATTTTATTGAATTATTAAATGATATATTTATCCTTTTACACAATGACCATTAAAGACACTAATTAAACAAAAAATAATATTATATTTATTCTCTTTAAACTTTCTAATTCAATAATAATGGATTGCATTTTATTATTTTCCTTATTGATTTTTATTTTCTAGTTTTACCACATACATGTCATATGCATATACAAAGTGAAAAAATATTTTTACAAAAATGATGATCTATCGAGGGCCAATGATAAAATGGTACATTTATAAGTAATAAATGATAAAAATGTTAACAAATGTTCCTTGATGATAAAATAATACACCTATTTAAATTCTTGAAACCGTTACCCATAAATTTAAAACAATTACATACCATGCCACTGACAAAAATAACAACACATTAACCATCGTCATCTCGTCCAGACGTTGACATTTTGCAGCGGGGTGGAGCTGCGAATTGCTCCTCTGTCATCCAGCCGCCTCCCAGCGCAAGGCTGGTGTCCACGTCTTCCTCTCACCGTCCCCGACATCTCTGTTGTATCAGATTTCATGGAAGAGCGATGCTGAAAGAGAATCGGAGGAGAGAAGTGTTTTCTGGGTTCGCCGGCGAGTTTACGAATCTGGCCACGGCGGCGGACATGAATGGTGGTGGTAGCTTCGCCTCAATCTGGAGAACGTCTCTATGACCTTATTTTTTGAAAGAGAAGCTCCGAGGAGGGAGAATCGAAGAGATTAAGTTCTGGGATTTTCCGGCGAGAGTTTGACGGATTCCGACGAGCTTCTATTTCGACACAGGTATTAAAGTTGGTCTATTCGATGAGCTTTACATGTTTCTATAATTGAAATTGAGATTGGTTGGGTGTTGAAGAAGTTGGGTTTTGGCAGAGGAGGACCACCGTATGTGTTGTTGTGCACGACGGTGGCGGAGGTGTTTCTATTGTTTTCTGATTTTGAATTTGTATGCTGGAGTTGGATTGATGATTAGTATGTTGTCTGGAATTATAGAAATTGTCGAATTGGAGGTAGAGAGCTGAGTTGCAGGTTTGTTTGGGTTTACTGTGTTTGGTGTTAGCAGTGGTGGTGTTTCAATCTTAGTTTAGTGATTTCCAGTAGTTATGAATCTCAAAGCATGTTTGTGATTGTTATATATGTTGGAATTAGATGAATTGGAGAATTGGAAGCAGTTGGGATTCCGGTAATGGGTGACCACTGTGAAGTTACTGTTTTGGGTGGAGGAAGTTTCATGTAGTTGCTGACATTGTTAGTTTACTGATTATGAAGGAGTAAAGCTTTGAAGCATGATTGTTATAGATGACGCGTCGCGTAACCGGGGTTAAACTAAGCGCACAATTTATTACCCTGCAAAATCATCGTTAGTATAAAATAAGTAGGGATCGTTCAGTCCGGGGATCAATTAGGGTGATCAATCATGATGCTAAAACAAAACACACACATATATACATATTTACAAGTTGTCACGTTGGGGGTTTTTAGAAAACATTACTATGATCCTAAAGACACGAAAAATAAATCCTAGACTAATATTTACATGTGATCGACAACCATACACATCATAGCATAAGTCAAAAGCAATCAAAAACATGCAATAAGATCATACAAGGGAATCGGCAAAACAATGAACAAATAACCTAACTCTAACTTAATTTCGACCTAACTAGAGCCCGTTGCGGTTCATCTAATCGTTATAAGACTTCTTAGATTATACTTAGAAAACACGTTGCGTCGAATCCTAAGCCTTTACTAATTGATTTTAAGAACACGTTGCGTCGAAAATAAAACCAACAAGTAATTATGCACAAAAGTCTTGATCGAAAACACACACAAGGTATGGCGTCACTCATCCTATTAGCATGCAAATTTCTAGAATTATAACTGCCCTAAAAGCAATGGAACCTAATCGACGTTGCGCCTAACTAAGCCCTAAATACTTTGGCTGATGACATCTAAACCTACACAACAACTAAGGCCTTAGCCGCATGCAAGTGTTGATGGAGTTGCTCGAATCCTAGAAACTAATCAAGTTATGAGAATGACTACATGAACATGCTTTGCCTAATCTAATGCACAAAACTATCACAAGTTTTAAGAGTATGAAAATCCTAAGTATAGATTTTGAAAATGGTTTCACAACTTTCATACAACAAAAGAATCAAGCAATCAAACATGCATATTTTATAGACAAAATAATGCAAATCTAAACAAATAAACAGAGATGAAGAATAGAATGTATGGATCATACTTTATAAGTTAAAGCTCCAAAGTATGGTGATGGACGGAATTATGAAAGGTGGCCGGCGGTGGTGAAATCTCTCTCTACTTGTCTATAGGATGAACACTCAAAAACTCTCGTATTACAATGACTTACGCTCTGTGTATTGCTAGGTTGTGACCCCTATCTAAGTGCCTAGAGGGTCCTATATATAGTGATTACAATGGCCAGCCAAGCCTTAACCTAAAACCAAGAGGAATTGGTTTTCCTAGTACAACAATATTAGCTTTTCCTAAACCAACTAGACTTTGAACTTCTTGAATCTTCTAGGAACTCCTTTGTTGCGTCTCTTGCCTTCAAATCCTTGTCATAATCGGCCTAGGATAGCAGATGCAAGCTTTATTTCATGGTTGCACATGGAATCTCCAAAACAGGAAATGCATCTTCCAATCCTAGCCGGACTAGGATTGCTTCTTCTCCTCCATTCCGTGCAAAGCTTTGGCCCTAAATGACTTTTCAAATCTTCAATATGCTTAGTAGACCTCTCTTGATGAGTTTTGATGTGACTTTGATGTAGAAACATTGAACTTCAAACCGGAATTGCAAAGTAGCAGAATCCTGATTTCCGGCAGACTGACCTTTGGTCATTCCTTCAGGCATAACTCTCTCCTCGTTAATCCAATTGGCGTGATTCCAAGTTCTGGGGAAACTAGACTCGTAGAGCTTTCCATCCATATATAGCACGCAATTTAATTCCAAGTACAAGCTCTTAAAGTTAGGACACAGTAGCTGGAAACTCTGTTTTAGCCCCTGGAGTGAAATTCTCGAACTGCCGGCTTTGAGCCTTCATTTGAACGACCTCCCGAACTCCAATTGACCTGAAATTTTGACATAATACACTTTAGCTTCCAAATAATACACTTGCAAAATTTCATCGAATTCGGATAAGAATAAGTCAGTCAGACGCAAGCCTCAAAATCACAAAAACTACATATCTTGGCACTTTTTCACAGATTTTCTATACTTAGTCGTTTTTCTAGCAATTTAAGCACATTTTTCCAAAACTATACCAGAGCTTCATTTAACTAAATTATGACTCTATCTTACTCTAAATAGACTTAACAAAGCACAAATAAGGGATAATAAGATACTAATAATGTCGCATTTTATGCTCCTATCAACTACCCCACACTTACCCTTTGCTAGTCCCTAGCAAAACTAACTAAAAGACTCTACTAAAACACTAATGATGCCCCTTAAACATTGTCTCTGGCTCGTATCATGCATAGCTTCAAGTTCAAAAACACATAAGTAACAAGATTCCAAGTTTCATAAACAAGTTCACAGCATGAACAAACAAGAAGTGAGAAAAACAAGCATAAACACATGATGGTAATCGATCCTCCTCACAAGGTTCACTCTCTTCTTTTCTCTCGATGATGGTATTCACTCATAAGTATATGCAAGGGAAAAGATAATACAACAAATAACTTGCATATTTCAACAATGAAAAGCACTTTGTGAAAATAAACTTTGAAAAACCTCATTTAACAACTATGTGCAAGCATGAACCAAAACCATATGCTTTAACTCTTGAGATAATCTCCACAAATCAAGTTTAACCAATCTTAAGAATCAAGAAGCGATCTCATAAGGGAATGTATTGGGGCTTGGCTAAGGAATGGTGGTTCCTACAATTTTTCTAAGGTTAAAACATCACCAAGACTTAGCTAAAATCAAACTCCTCCTTATGACTTCTTTAAAACGGGCCAAATTTCATCTTGTTGGACCCAACCGTCATTCTCAACTCCTTGAATCATCATGAACATGAACAAAGGTCACATAGAACATTGCTAGACCTTCAAATAACTACAAACTCCAAATTCACAACTCTTCTTTTCATGAAACCGCGCCTATGCCTTTTCTTTTCTCTATATTTTTTTTTTGGCCGAACCCATATTTTTTTTTCACTATATTTTTTTTTTCTTTCTTGGCTTGGCTCAAAACACATACATATTTTTTTCTTCTAAGGCACGGCATGCATCAACTTCTACTTTTCATCATCATCCCACACTTGTTTCAAACATCACTTCCTTATAACTCCATTTCAAACTATGCTTCACCAATTCTTGGTAACAAGGTAAGGATAAATATTCTAAGCTCGGGAATTTTAAATAAGGGTAATGAAAGCAACGGCTCAATGTAGGCTCAAAGGGGTTTACTAAGGAGTCCCACGACGGGCACAAATAGGGTAAAGGCTTTATTTGGCTTTGGTGGTAAACCTAAAGAGATCTTTTCTATCACATTCAAAATCATGGTAGTTTATGATATAAATGTCTCAAAAATCACAAAAGCAAGTTCTAGTAAATTCTAGAGTTCATGAAAAATCTATAGCATATAGTCATTGAAAATGCAAAGAATAATGAGATTTTAAGATCAAGAATTTCGAAAAATTTTCACTCATGAAGAAAACAATAAGGCTCTAAAACTCACTAAGGTTGTTATGGAAACAAACTAACCAAAACATGCATGCTTTCAAAATCAATCAAATCTTAAGTGTTCATACCAATCACAAAATTCATGAAACTCACAATCTTTCTTTAAAAACATCAAACTATCAACTATGCAATCAAGAGAAAAACATCATAGACTATTTAAGGGCATCCTAAGACTCAAAACAAAATTAAAACACACTTATTTTTGTAGAACAATTTTGGAAATTTTCTATTTTTTTCTTTGGTTTTCTATAAATGCAACGAAAATTTTAAAATTAGCCTAAAAACTTAGTCTTAAAACTAACATGTTTACATGTTACCCTACCCCACACTTAGAAATTACATTGACCTCAATGCAAGCCCATATATAATGAAAATAACTCCTAAGCATGCTTCTAAGGTAACACATATAACACAAAAATAAAAGAGAAGGGATAGGAAATATTCAAACTCTCGTTGATGGCTCCTTCACTTTTATCGTTTGCAATTGGGTTGCCTCCCAAGTAGCGCTTTTGTGTTTATAGTCCATTAGCCTAGACTCTTCACCATGTGTTCATTGCAAAGGTGGAGTATCGGCAATATCCATAGTTTCCATGTCATGCTCCTTGAAGGATTCGAAGTAGGGCTTCAATCGATGACCGTTGACTTTGAAAGTGGTGCCAGTTTTTATGCTTTGAATTGTAACGGCTCCATGTGAAAAGATTTCCTTTACTAAGTACGGTCCTTCCCATCTTGATCGTAGCTTGCCCGGAAAAAGTTTGAGTCGTGTGTTGAATAAGAGAACCTTTTGACCAATCTCAAACTTCTTCCCTCGAATCATCTTGTTGTGAGCAACCTTCGTCTTTTCTTTGTAGATCATAGCCGAATCATAGGCATCATTCCGGATTTCCTCAAGCTCATTTAGTTGTAGCCTCCTATGATGGCCGGCTTCTCTATGCTCCATGTTAAAAGTTTTAACGGCCCACCATGCTTTATGCTCAAGTTCAACCGGTAAGTGACAAGCTTTTCCATAGACTAACCGAAAAGGTGACATGCCGATAGGTGTTTTGTAGGCCGTCCGATACGCCCACAAAGCATCGTTGAGACGATCACTCCAATCCTTTCTCTTGGGGCCGACGGTTTTCTCTATGATGCTCTTGATTTCACGATTCGAAACTTCGGCCATTCCACTTGTTTGAGGGTGATAAGGTGTAGAGACTTTGTGAGTAACTCCGTATTTCTTCAACAAGGCTTCAATGGTACGGTTGCAAAAGTGAGAACCTCCATCACTTATCATAACTCTAGGCATTCCAAAACGTGAAAAGATGTTGGTTCTTAAGAACTTTGAAACCTCTTTGGCGTCATTCTTCTTTGTTGCCCTCGCTTCCACCCATTTAGACACATAGTCGACCGCTAATAAGATGTAAAGATAACCTCTAGATGATGGAAACGGTCCCATGAAATCTATCCCCCAAACATCGAAAATTTCCACCACAATGATGGAAGTGAGCGGCATTTGATCTCTCTTGCTCAAGTTTCCCGTTCGTTGACACCGATCACATGTTGCACACGTCATGTAGGCATCCTTGAAGATTGTAGGCCAATAGAATCCACATTCTAGTACTTTTAGTGCGGTTCTCTTAGCTCCAAAGTGTCCTCCACACGCTTTTTGATGGCAAAACTTCAAGATAGATTCATGTTCATGCTCGGCAACACACCTTCTTATCACTTGATCACTACATTGTTTCCACAAGTAAGGCTCATCCCACACATAGTGGCGTGCTTGCTTCTTGATTCTATCTTTCATGGCCGGCCTCATAGTGCTTGGGAAGGTTCGTGACACAAGGTAGTTTACAATATCCGCATACCATGGCTCGCTTGTATCTACTAGAAATAATTGCTCGTCCGGAAAGTGTTCTTGAATAGGTAGCTCGTCTTTGTCATGCACAAGTCTACTAAGGTGATCGGCAACCACATTCTCAACTCCCTTTTTATCTTTGATTTCGATGTCAAATTCTTGAAGTAGAAGAATCCATCGAATGAGCCTCGGTTTTGCATCCTTCTTCGACATTAAGTACCTCAAGGCCGCATGATCACTATACACAACTACCTTAGATTGAAGTAAGTAAGATCGAAACTTCTCTAATGCAAAGATGATGGCTAAGAGTTCCTTCTCGGTTGTTGTGTAGTTGAGTTGAGCATCATTTAGAGTTCGAGATGCATAGTAGATGGCGTAGGGCTTCTTCTCCTTCCTTTGGCCGAGCACGGCTCCTAGTGCATAGTCACTTGCGTCACACATAAGCTCAAATGGCAAGCTCCAATCCGGTGGTTGCATTATAGGTGCCGATGTCAACTTCTCCTTCAAGCTTTGGAAAGCTTCTTCACACTCGTTGGTCCACACAAACGGCACATCTTTTTGTAGTAAGTTGCTCAACGGCTTTGCTATCTTGGAAAAATCCTTGATGAAGCGTCGATAGAAACCTGCATGGCCGAGGATGCTCCGCACGTCCTTAACACTCCTAAGGCTTGGCAAGTGCATGATCAAGTCGATCTTTGCCTTGTCGACTTCAATGCCTCTTTCCGATATGATATGACCTAACACAATGCCTTGATTCACCATAAAGTGACACTTCTCCCAATTAAGTACAAGATTGGTTTTGACACACCTCTCCAAGATTAACTCCAAGTTATTTAAACACGTCTCAAAGTCATCTCCATACACGCTAAAGTCATCCATGAAGACTTCGATGATGCTTTCTATGTAATCCGAAAAGATGTTGTACATGCATCGTTGAAACGTTCCCGGTGCATTGCATAAACCAAACGACATTCTTCTATAAGGAAACGTGCCAAATGGACAAGTGAAGGTGGTCTTCTCTTGATCGTCCGGATGTATCATGATTTGATTGTAGCCACTATATCCATCCAAGAAACAATAGTACTTGTGGCCGGCAAGTCTCTCAAGCATTTGATCCATAAACGGTAGAGGCATGTGATCCTTCCTCGTTGTTGCATTAAGTTTTTGATAGTCGATACACATCCTATAACCGGTAACAAGTCTTTGCGGCACAAGTTCGTTCTTGTCGTTCTTTACAACCGTGACACCACTCTTCTTTGGCACTACTTGAACGGGAGAGATCCACTTACTATCCGAAATTGGATAAATGACTCCACAATCTAAAAGCTTAATCACCTCATCTTTAACAACCTTCATCATTGGTGGATGCAATCGTCGTTGACCTTCCTTTGTCGGTTTCGCACCATCTTCAAGTAAAATTCGATGAACACACTTCGTAGGGCTTATTCCCTTAATGTCGGCCAAGCTCCATCCTATGGCCGATCTATGCTTGTATAGCACCTTGACTAACTTCTTTTCTTGCTCTTCATTAAGCGTTGATGACACAATAACGGGTAAAGTATCACCTTTTTCGAGAAATACATACTTCAAATGTTCCGGAAGCACTTTCAATTCTAACTTCGGGGCCTCTTCTATACTTGGTTTGATCTTTGGTCGAATAAGTGGAAGTGACATGGGAGATTTCAGCATAATGTAGGGTGATGACTCGAGTTCGGCAATGACTTCCAAGATCTCATGTTTGAGCTCATCACGGGCTTCCTTGCTTATTGGTTCTCCTTCTTTGTCAAATCCGGCCCCTTTCTCGATAGTTAGTTGCTATGCTTGAAGTGAAGTCGTTACACATAGTGCAACGGTCTCCACAACATCTTCAACATCACACTCCTTGAGATCGGCAATGGGGTATTTCATAGCTTCAAAAACGTTGAACTTAATCACATCACCATCGAACTCCATTGTCAAGTT
The DNA here is from genome assembly GCA_009720345.1 of Fragaria iinumae. NCBI lineage: Eukaryota > Viridiplantae > Streptophyta > Magnoliopsida > Rosales > Rosaceae > Fragaria > Fragaria iinumae. The sequence continues at coordinate 3,235,667 of CM019123.1, forward strand.
GCCTCCCGCAACGTCGATTCTAGTCCTTGCCGTCCTCATGAATGGCCGGCCAAGCAAAAGTTGTGTGCTCATGGCCGAGTCTTCCATCTCCAACACATAGAAATCCGCCGGAAAGATCAAGTGATTCACTTGCACTAACACATCTTCCACATAACCTTCCGGATACTTCTTTGAACGATCCGCAAGTTGAATGACCACATTATCCTTCTTGAGTGGTCCGAGGGTAAGAGATTGATAAACGTTGTAAGGCATAACATTTATCGAGGCTCCCAAATCAAGCATAACGTCTTCAAATCTAGTGTTGCCGATGACACATGGCACACTAAAGCTTCCCGGATCCTTCATCTTTGGTGGTAACTTCCTTTGAATAACGGCCGACACCGTCTCGCTCATTTTTACCACTTGAGTTTCCCTTGTATGCCTTCTTGTTGTGCAAAGCTCCTTGAGAAATTTTGCATACTTAGGGATTTGCTTGATGCACTCTAGCAATGGAATGTTCACTTGGACTTTTCGAAACACATCCAACACTTCCTCCTCTGATTTATCTTTCTTGGACTTGGCAAACCGAGAAGGAAATGGCACACGTGCTCCTATAACCCCTCCTTTGCTCGGCTCAACCTCCTTCATAGAAGTTGCGGAATCTTTCTCTAAGTCATTCTTCCTCAGAATCTCGAGTTCCACCTTGCTAGGCTCGGATGCATGCTTCTCGGCTCCCTTAGGTTTGGCAACTTCGCCGGCCTCCTTCTCTTGCAAACTCACGGCAACATCATCATCATTTTCCTCAAATACACCATTGCCGAGAGCCGTCTTTGGCTTAGGTACTTGTGGTTCTACAACTTTTCCGCTTCTTGTTGTTATAGCTTGCACTTGCTCGTTTCGCGGATTCTTAATGACACTTCCGGGTAGCTTGCCTTGATCATTGAACTTTCCCATAAAATCCACGACTTGGCCCATTTGAGTCTTCAACTCGTTGATGTCTTTACTCATCACCGAAATATCCCTCGTGTTAGCTTGAGTAGTAGCTAACAAAGATTGAGTTGACGTAGCAATGTTCTTAAAGATCTCGTCAAAGTTGGTTTGACTACCTTGGCTCGGCTGCCCTCCTCCTTGGTTATATGGAACATACGGCCTAGGCATGCCTTGCCCTTGCATAGGACGAACCATGTATTGTCCTTGGGGTGCCGCACATTGTTGAGCATTCGGTTGAGGGTTTAGCACATTGTTGTTGCTCCAACGAAAATTAGGATGATCGTTGAACCTTGGGTTGAAGTTTTGAGCACGTGGTGCCCCTCCTTGACCTTGAAATCCGCCACCTTGTTGCCCAAAACCAACGGCATTGGCTTCCTCCAAGCCTTCCAAAGCTACTTGGTTGCAAAACTCCGACGTATGCCCTTCCATGCTACACACGCCGCAAACTTGAGCTCCCTTGCTCTTAGCCATATTCAAAACTAGGATAGTGAGCCTCCCCAAGTCTTCTTTAATTGCCGAAATCTCACTTGACTTTGTTGAACTACTAGCCTTATTGACTCGTTTTGAAGAAACCGAGCCAAACTGTTGATTGTTAGTGGCTCTCATCTCCAACAAGTTGGTAACATCTTCTCGACTCTTTTCCATTAACGAACCTCCAGCTGCTGAATCCAAGAACTGTCGCTCCATAGGATGTAAACCCTCATAAAAGTACTGCAATAACAACCCTTCACGAATCCCATGGTTCGGACAAGAATCAACTAAGGCCTTGAATCGTTCATAGTAGATATCGAAAGCCTCATCTACTTCTTGTTTGATAGAAGTAATCTCCTTACGAATTTGCGTCACCCTCGACGATGGAAAGTACTTAGTGAGAAACTCCTTAAACATTGTCGCCCATGATGTCATGCGACCAGCTGGAACCGCAAAGAACCATTTCCTAGCTCGGTCCTCAAGTGAATGTGGAAAGGCTCGCATCTTCACATGTTGCAAATCGGCTCCTTTAGGACACATGGTTTCACAACAAAACTCAAACAACTGCAGATGCTGGTTCAGATCCTCGTTACTAAGCCCATAGAATTTCGGCAATTGGTGGAAGAAACCACCCCTCAACTCGAAATCTTCTGATTTCTCTTCTGTAACTGCTGGGTAGGTGATGTTGTTTGGCCGAGGTGATCCCTCAGTTCCATTAATTTGACTGTTTTCTTCTCTCAATGAAGGCATCTTGACTTGAAATTCAGGGTTCTCGTGAACCGAGGATGGTGATTCATAAGAAGAAGTGATGAGCGATGGTGAACGCGGAACAGACGAACTCGGTGATGTAGTAGGGCTCGGTGGTGGTGATTGGTTCGGTAGTGATGTTGAAAGTTGGCGACGTAAACTCAACGGCAATTCAAGATCGTACTCTTCTCCAATACGCTTCAAACGGTGTCGAGTATCTCTAGACCACTGTGATGAACTGGACATTCATAGATCCTGTATATTGAAACAAGAATAAGTTAGTACCGTTGAATTCACGAAAGAAAGCAAACAGATGAAGAATATACAAGAAATAAACACGAAATTTTTACAAGAAAGCATGAAAATCTCGAAACCATATATTACATGAAACCTAGTTATCTTTCTAGTTTATTTTATTCAAACAACTTTAATTTCCGAGGTACGTAGAGCAGAGGCGATAACGTGTAATGAACTGATACAGTTCAAGGTAGTATCATGCTTATTCCGATATACCTTCAAAGATTAAAGACTCATTGGTTTGAGATTGTCCATCTATTTATGTAAAGTTATCTTCTAGCGTCTAAAGTATGGTGATGCTTCGGCCCAAGATGTTGGCTAGGTCGAGCGTACTCTACTACAGATTGTTAAAATCCACGTGGGCTTACCCCCTCACAAGAGAGACAGGCAGGACTCGTTAGTGGACACCACGCCCTGACTCACTCACCGAGAATGATCATCAACGCAATGGGCCTAGAGAGCCAGTTAAACAAACCTGAGCTCCTTGTCTATGAATCTTAACACTCAATAGTAAAATAAACATCGATTACTAGACCGGTCTACTCATGTTTCACTAAGCCGCCCTCAACCTCAAACAAGCTAAGTTGCCTTTAAGAGTCAAAGACTCGAAGAAGCATCGCTCATAAGAGGGGTTAAGGCCATAGCTTGACACAAGCGTCTTCCCCCTACATAATATACTTTAGAAACTACAATAAACTCTACACAAATAGACATATAACCTCCCTTGATATTTAACTATGTCTCAAAAGAAAAATAAAATTCGAAATTCACAAAACAAAACAAAACAAGTTTAGCACTCATAACCGATTCTTCAATAGATCCCCGGCAACGGCGCCAAAAATTGACGCGTCGCGTAACCGGGGTTAAACTAAGCGCACAATTTATTACCCTGCAAAATCATCGTTAGTATAAAATAAGTAGGGATCGTTCAGTCCGGGGATCAATTAGGGTGATCAATCATGATGCTAAAACAAAACACACACATATATACATATTTACAAGTTGTCACGTTGGGGGTTTTTAGAAAACATTACTATGATCCTAAAGACACGAAAAATAAATCCTAGACTAATATTTACATGTGATCGACAACCATACACATCATAGCATAAGTCAAAAGCAATCAAAAACATGCAATAAGATCATACAAGGGAATCGGCAAAACAATGAACAAATAACCTAACTCTAACTTAATTTCGACCTAACTAGAGCCCGTTGCGGTTCATCTAATCGTTATAAGACTTCTTAGATTATACTTAGAAAACACGTTGCGTCGAATCCTAAGCCTTTACTAATTGATTTTAAGAACACGTTGCGTCGAAAATAAAACCAACAAGTAATTATGCACAAAAGTCTTGATCGAAAACACACACAAGGTATGGCGTCACTCATCCTATTAGCATGCAAATTTCTAGAATTATAACTGCCCTAAAAGCAATGGAACCTAATCGACGTTGCGCCTAACTAAGCCCTAAATACTTTGGCTGATGACATCTAAACCTACACAACAACTAAGGCCTTAGCCGCATGCAAGTGTTGATGGAGTTGCTCGAATCCTAGAAACTAATCAAGTTATGAGAATGACTACATGAACATGCTTTGCCTAATCTAATGCACAAAACTATCACAAGTTTTAAGAGTATGAAAATCCTAAGTATAGATTTTGAAAATGGTTTCACAACTTTCATACAACAAAAGAATCAAGCAATCAAACATGCATATTTTATAGACAAAATAATGCAAATCTAAACAAATAAACAGAGATGAAGAATAGAATGTATGGATCATACTTTATAAGTTAAAGCTCCAAAGTATGGTGATGGACGGAATTATGAAAGGTGGCCGGCGGTGGTGAAATCTCTCTCTACTTGTCTATAGGATGAACACTCAAAAACTCTCGTATTACAATGACTTACGCTCTGTGTATTGCTAGGTTGTGACCCCTATCTAAGTGCCTAGAGGGTCCTATATATAGTGATTACAATGGCCAGCCAAGCCTTAACCTAAAACCAAGAGGAATTGGTTTTCCTAGTACAACAATATTAGCTTTTCCTAAACCAACTAGACTTTGAACTTCTTGAATCTTCTAGGAACTCCTTTGTTGCGTCTCTTGCCTTCAAATCCTTGTCATAATCGGCCTAGGATAGCAGATGCAAGCTTTATTTCATGGTTGCACATGGAATCTCCAAAACAGGAAATGCATCTTCCAATCCTAGCCGGACTAGGATTGCTTCTTCTCCTCCATTCCGTGCAAAGCTTTGGCCCTAAATGACTTTTCAAATCTTCAATATGCTTAGTAGACCTCTCTTGATGAGTTTTGATGTGACTTTGATGTAGAAACATTGAACTTCAAACCGGAATTGCAAAGTAGCAGAATCCTGATTTCCGGCAGACTGACCTTTGGTCATTCCTTCAGGCATAACTCTCTCCTCGTTAATCCAATTGGCGTGATTCCAAGTTCTGGGGAAACTAGACTCGTAGAGCTTTCCATCCATATATAGCACGCAATTTAATTCCAAGTACAAGCTCTTAAAGTTAGGACACAGTAGCTGGAAACTCTGTTTTAGCCCCTGGAGTGAAATTCTCGAACTGCCGGCTTTGAGCCTTCATTTGAACGACCTCCCGAACTCCAATTGACCTGAAATTTTGACATAATACACTTTAGCTTCCAAATAATACACTTGCAAAATTTCATCGAATTCGGATAAGAATAAGTCAGTCAGACGCAAGCCTCAAAATCACAAAAACTACATATCTTGGCACTTTTTCACAGATTTTTTATACTTAGTCGTTTTTCTAGCAATTTAAGCACATTTTTCCAAAACTATACCAGAGCTTCATTTAACTAAATTATGACTCTATCTTACTCTAAATAGACTTAACAAAGCACAAATAAGGGATAATAAGATACTAATAATGTCGCATTTTATGCTCTATCAATAGAGATGGAAAAGTGTAGCTGACAACAAGAAATGGATAGGTGATGCCTATGGAGAACCTAAGTTGAGCAAGACGGGTGTCCTTAGTAATTGTGAGGAGTATGATCATTTTCTATTTTGGACTAAGTTAATTGATCATTTTCTATTTTGGACTAAGTTAATTGATCATTTTGATTTGGAATGATTCGATGCAAAGACCAAACGAGATGATTCATGGTGGCGACTGGAAGGTGTTCAATCTTTCGATCAGTTATGTCAACAAGACGGCAAATGCTTTTAATGTATTTGGATTAGATTCATGATCAATTGAGGCTCAGATATATATTCCTGGGTCTCTGTAGTGTGAATCTCTTTCCGTGTGATCTTGATCAGCACCCTTGTAAGCTGTAACATCATTTGTTTTTAAGCAATGAACTTGCCTGTCCGAGCCAAACCAGCAAGCTTTTGGTAAAATAATGACCATATCCTGTGATTTGTGTTTTTAATTACCATGTCTCTCTTCTTTGAAGTACGAAGAACTAAGGATTCCTTCAGAGAGATAAACAAACTAGTTGCTATTTGACTCTTTCTCGATACAAATTTTCTGAGGCACTCGGGCAAATACCAAGAAAATTGCTAGTCCTTTTTTGCTTGTCCAAACTGGGTTTTCGACTTCTTAATTTCTAATTTACATATTGATAAAAGGATGCAAATTATATTGTCATAAGTTCAAGTTGTAACCATGTATAGTTACATAGATGGATAGTTACATGGATAGCTACATTGATAGTTACATGCATAGTTACATGGATAATTACATAGATGTATAGTTACATTGATAGTTACATGGATAGTTATATACAAAGTTACATGGATAATTACATAGATGCGTAGTTACATGGATAGTTACATGGATAGTTACATGAATAGTTACATTGATAGTTACATGAATAGTTACATTGATAGTTATATGAATAGTTACAAGGATAGTGACATTGGTAGTTACATGCATAGATACAAAGATAGTTACATGGATAACAGTTACATGCATAGTTACATAGATGGATAATTGCATGGATAGTTACATCGGTAGTTACATAGATAGTTACAAGCATAGTTACATTGGTAGTTACATGGATAGTTACATGCCTAGTTACATGCCTAGTTACATGCATAATTACATTGGTAGTTACATGCGTAATTACATGGATAGTTATATGCATAGTTACATAGATAGTTATATTGTCAAGACCCATCCCGAATTTCACCCTGAAACCCGAGGTGAGTCCTGCAGGGACCACCACCAAGGAAAACTTACCGAAGAACTCAGTAAATCTCCCTTGAAAATGGACAACCCTAACCCGAAAAAATTAAAGAACACTCTCTTACCCAATAATTTAAATCTTCAACTTAATCCAAATAACCGAATAAAATAATATACAGTTATTTTTCCGAAAGTATTCAGAGCTACTACAAGAAAGACAGCGGAAGCTACTAGAAATCCTAGTGGGTTAAACAGATAACCTACTGGCGAACAGTAGTGGAAAGATGAGTGACTATGCCTCGTCGCCTTCTTCTAGACCCCACCTGAACTCTGCAGACTGGGCATTTAAAAACAAAGGAAAAACCCAGGGGAAAATATTTAATCACGTCAGGGTGAGTGGACAAAATAATCTCGACAACAATAATATTTTCCCAAGAAATTATCAAGGCAAACGACTAGTTCTGGCTAGTCTCCAAATCTTAAACAAAACAGCCTCTCAGGCTCAAATTATATATATATATATCAGTATGTATTAACACTCGTCTACTCCATGTATGCTATCTATGAACAAGCTTTAAAGTAGATAGTCATACCAGGCTACTACGCTCGCGTCTAACGCGCACGTCACCCCATAGTGGCATTTTTCCTCAGTATGGGGGAAACGACCGAGTGGGTTTATATATACGTGCTGACTCCTTGTACGAATTCTATGAATGAAAGTGAAAACATAGGATAAGCTCGAAAAGTAGAAAGTCGTACAAGGCTATTACGCTCGCGTCTAACGCTTACGTCACCCCATAATGACATTTTTCCTCAGTATGGGGAAAAATCACGTATAGCTAGCTAGCATTCTCTCATATACATACTATTCTCGAAAACGTCATTAAATGAGTATAAACACCGAAATTCTCAATCCCGGTTAAAATTCCAACAAAGGAAATTATTCAACAATAAAACAATTCAAACACATTATTTAAATCAAAGGTCCACTCATAACTTGGGCCTAAGCCTGACGTCGGTCGGAGGTCTCCTCTGCTCGAGCCTCCTCGCGTCCTGTTCCAAAACATAAATAATTCCTTAAAATAAACTCCCAACGTTTAAAGAAAAATAGGCATAATTAACTATGAGCTTCTAGCGCTCAACCATGCCTATCGTCCTTAATCTTAACTTCACTGCCAACCATAAATCTCCATAAATACCGACATCCTCAAAATCACTTTCCAACGTCCTAATCATAAGAATAATCCAATGGCCGGATTTTAAGTTATTAATCTGCCAAAAATACTAAACTTAAACAATTCCAAAACCTATCCAAAACTCCTCCAAAAATTCTAAAACTCATTCCATTAAACTCATTAAATTCTCCACCAAAAACATTTTCTCGGCGGCGCCGCCGGCAGCGGCTCCGCTGATAGCGGCGGCCGGCGACCTCCGATGCTCACCAAAATTTGGCAACACCTTCCTCTCAACCTCCTCTACAACATTCCTAACTACCACAAATTCCAATTCTAAGCCTAACCACATCAATCGAACACAAACACATAATAAAACCCTAGAATTTCAAACACCGATTTCTCCTTACCTAGCTCAAGATGGAGGGAGCCCTTTGGAGGGATTGAAGCACGAGAAGAGGGCTTCCTTTTGAGCCAAGGCTCGCCGGCTATGGCCACCGGAGGAAGGAGTTCCGGCGAAAAAATGTTTTCGGCAGTCGGGGCTCTCGGCGTCGATTCCTCCTTCATGGCGGCGCTAGGGAGGCTACCACCGGTCTAGAATTGCTGCTGGGTCGGAGACCGAACGTTTGGGACCGCTGCGGCGGGCTGGGGCGGCCGGACGGCGGCGAACGGCGGCCGGAAAGATTTCTGGCAGTGAGGCTCGGGGGAGAGAAAACCGGGAGGAGAGAGAGGGAGAAAAACACGGGCTTTGACCAAAAATCAAGGCCCGGTCCAACTAAATACAAAACCCATTCTAAAATTCAACACCCCAAAATAATACCCCAATACAAATTACCTTTTACTAGCCAAAATTTACCATTTTTACCGTCGTCAAATTTTTCTCCTACAAATAATTCTTTCAAAATATTAGTCCCTCAACACCACTCTGGAGACTAATTAAATTACACACTTAGTGACGAAAACGGTAAAAACTCTTATTACCTCCATGCTAGTAATCAAGGTAAAAATTAAGGTTCGGGGCGTGACATATATGGGTAGTTACATTGATAGTTATATGAATAGTTACAAGGATAGTAACATTGGTAGTTACATGTATAGTTATATGCATAGATACAAGGATAGTTACATGGATAACAGTTACATGCATAGTTACATTGGTAGTTACATGGATAGTTACATGCATAGTTACATTGGTAGTTACATGGATAGTTACATGCCTAGTTACATGCATAGTTACATTGGCAGTTACATGCATAGTTACATGGATAGTTACATGCATAGTTACATTGGTAGTTACATGAATAGTTACATGCATAGTTACATGGATAATTACATAGATGCATAGTTACATGGACAGTTACATAGATGCGTAGTTACATGGATAAGACGTATTTGCACACGCATCAATTAACCCTGTCAACAAATCAATCGTAGTATAAAGCAAGCAGGGATCGTTCTAAACCGGGGATCCAACTACAGGGTAGATCCATCTAATCTAATGTAAATGTCGAAATAAGCATAAAGGGTTTAAGGTTTTATAATTTCGGAACAACATTAATAATAAATCCTAAATTACTTCTATACATATATACATGTGATCAACCAACAATCATGCAAACTCAACCAAACAACCATGTAAGAATAAAGAAGACAATCTCTAATCTCATTTAAGTCTACACCGTGAGCAAATATACAACCTAAATTTGATATGCACATAAGTTCCTACGTGGTTCCTATGACATAGACCAACTTAGAATTAGACTACGGGTTTCATTCAACATCGCGACACAACAAGCTCGGCTACGTGCTCTACTTATAGGTCACACACATAAACTAATCATGCAATTACGTATCACATAAAGAATCGATGTGTTTAAGCACAAGTCCAAATCAAACATAGGTAGAAAATCGATGAAAAACAAAGACAATGCAACTTATCAACTACGTGTATCAAAGTCGAACTTTGGATGATTAACACATGCAATATCAACTACTTGTATCAACTACACATGATAATGTAATATAACACCGAAAATCTTAAAGTATTTAGACATTAAACTCACGGCATAATACCTAAAATCATTGATTAAAAATTGAAAACTTTAATTCAAAACATGGTTCAAAAGTACTTCTATCTCATAGACAAGAATCGAAGTATACTTAAGCAAAAACTTAAAACAAACATAAACGAAAACAAACACATAGCAATCCGAAAATAGAAGATGGAATTCACTCTCAAAATATCCCTACGTGTTCTATTCTTCGAGTGAGCGGAGTCCTAGGCTACGTGCTTTGGACAAATGCTGAAGGTGGGATCGGATTGTGGTATTTGGAGGTTGATGGAGTTTCGGCAAAGGCTTTGGTGTTATTTGTACGGGTTGATGATCCTCTTCTGTCCTTGAAGTCGTGCTTTATATAGAGGAAAAACCCTAGAGAAGTCAGCCACAAAGCCTAAACCAAGTTGGTTTAGGATTCCTAGTTCTTCTCAATTTCGGCAGAATGACCTCCGTCTGAAGATTACATCATAACTTCCTCTAGAAAATAGATATTGAGATGATTCCAATTGATTTGGAAACTAGACTCCCGTAGCTTTCTATCCATATATGTCACGTTTTCTGATTCATTGTGAGCTGTCCTGGAGAGTCCGTTGAAGTTGGCAGACGTGCACAGGAATTCTCCCGATTTGATCCGGATTCTGCTGAATTTAAATCTTCTTCTCCATATTGGACTTGGTTTGGGCCTCTCCTTCATCGACTCGGCTTCGAGGAAAGATGGAATCCTGATTAAGACATGAATCCTGAGTAAACAAGGATTTCAAATACTTAGCACAATTTTAACACCAAATTCTTCAATTCCGAAATTACTATGTGTTTTAACACTCAAACCTACATATTTCTACTTTAAGCAATTATTCTACACTAAACACAAATATAAAGCTAAATCAACTAAATAAGAGTTAACAAAGGGAAAATAAAGGGTATAAACATATTAAGAACGTCACACTTTGTGCTCCTATCAACAACCCCACACTTAACCTTTGCTAGTCCCTTAGCAAACCACTAAAACAAAAACAACACAACTAATATCGAAAATACTACAATGACTCAATCTAATGCCTTCAACGAAATTGTCTCAGAGACCTTCAAAATCATAGCATCGAGAATAGCACAAGTATCGAAATTGAAAGGTGAATTCAATGGTTAATAAACATGAAATTTCGATATAACAAGTAAGGCATGGCAGAAACAAAGGTGAAATTAAGCTCGACATGTTCCAAACAAGTTCAAATTCAACTCACAAAGGATATGCACTCCGAATTTTTTTTTTCTCTCAAGAACATGGCATATGCTTAAAAGCTTTTCACACACAAGAGTTAAAAAGAACATAATGAATTCAAAAACCTCATGAAAGATACCAATCATATGCACAAATGAACCACAACCATAAGCTTACTCATGAAACAGACTCCACAGATCAAAGTTTACTTATCTTAAGAATCATGCGGATCTTTTAGAAAATAGGTTGGCTAGGCTCGGCGTGGAAGAATTTTCAAAGTAAAGGAATCACAAAGGTCATCCTCAAGACTTAGCAGAGCAAGAACATCCACCTTATGTCACCATACACCATCAAGGGCCAAATTTCATCATGTTGGACCCATCCTTCACTTTAAACATTGTGAAAACGAACAAAGGCTAAAGTATAACATATTGAGCCTTCAACAAACAAATCACAACTCCAAATTCACAAAAACTTCATCTAGGCCGAGACACTTCTTCTCAATTCGAAACTTGATTCTTCTTTTTTTTTTTTTTTATATATTCGAGAGCAATTTTTTTTTTTTTTCTTTTTTTTTTTCTTTTTCTTTTGTATATCGGCAACAAACTTCTTAGAACAACCCCACACTTGTATTGAATCATCACCTCAAATCACCAATCAAAGATAGCTCTGCCAAGCTCGAGACAAGGTAGAGGAATTCTATACTAGGCAAGGGATAATTTAGGTGAACAAGAAAAGCATAACGTAGGCTCTAGGGGGTTTAGACTAAGGGGTCCCAAACAGGGCTCAAAATAGGGATATATGGCTATTTAGATAAAGTGGTGATAGTCCTAAGAAAGATCCACAATCCTATTCAAAATCAAAGCAAGTTATGATAAAAGTTTTGAAAGTTTCATAAGTAAGTTCTAGCAATCTCTAGTTCATTAAATCTATGGCATATAAATCGATCAAGTAGTGTATAATGAGGTCATATATATCAAAGAATAGATAGAGTAAACTCTGCAAAGAAAAGGCACATATATATGGCTCGAAAATCTCACAAAGGTTATATGAAATCAAACAAGTAAGGAACATGCTCATTCTGTACCTAAGTTTCAATGATCCTCATCTACTACAAGTTCGTACAATTTCAACATATCTATTAACCATCAAATAACATATAAGCTCAAATATTCGAAATCATGCTCATCTCAATAACTAATCAATCAAAGATCGTATATTCATCCTAGACACGTTAGAAGGCACCTAAGACTTAACAAAATAAAAGCAAAACACAAAATAAAGAAACAAAGTTCATCTAAGAATCGGCAAAATTTAAAATTTAACCAAAAAAAATTAAAAATAACTCAAATCAAATCAAAGCATAGCAAATCAACGAGTAATGACATCCCACCCCACACTTAAAATCAACATTGTCCTCAATGTAAGAAAACTAAGAGCAAACCGAAAATAAAAGAGGAGGGATAAAGAAATTTGCAAACTCTCGTTGATGGCTCCTTCTATGGGTTGCCTCCCATGCAGCGCTTAAATGTTTAGAGTCCTTTAGCCTAGACTATCATCTCCCCTTGCCTATGCCGAAGCCTCTAGGAGAGAAACTTCCTCCACCGTTTGGTTCACCATGTTCTCCATGTAAGGCTTTAATCGATGACCATTAACCTGAAATTCAGCTCCTTTGACCATGCTTCTAATCATGACTGCACCAGAAGGAAAGACATTAGTGATAACAAAAGGTCCTATCCACCTAGAACGTAGCTTGCCTGGAAACAACCTAAGTCTAGAATTAAATAAGAGAACTTTCTGGCCAATAACAAAGTCTTTCTTTCGAATCATCCTGTCATGGAACGCCTTGGTTTTCTCTTTGTAGATCACGGCAGAATCATAGGCTTCATTCCTGATTTCTTCAAGTTCACACAACTGCAATTTCCTGTGTAATCCGGCCTCATCAATATCCATATTAAAAGTCCGAACCGCCCACCAAGCTCGATGTTCCACCTCCACAGGCAAGTGGCAAGCTTTGCCGTACACCATACGAAACGGTGACATCCCCAAGGGATTTTTGAATGCAGTCCGATATGCCCATAGTGCATCATCAAGTCGTTGGCTCCAATCCTTGCATGATGGCTTCACACTCTTTTCCAATATCCGCTTGATCTCTCGGTTACTAAGCTCCACTTGCCCACTTGTCTGGGGGTGATAAGGTGTAGCCACCTTATGCTTGATTCTATACTTCTTCATTAGAGCTTCAATTGTCCGATTGCAAAAGTGGGAACCTCCATCACTTATAACAAATTTCGGCATTCCAAACCTGGAGAAAATATTAGAGCGTAGGAAATCTGCAACAACTCGAGAATCATTAGTCCGGGTGGCTTTTGCTTCCACCCATTTAGACACATAATCCACACATACGAGAATGTATAAATTTCCCTGAGAATTCGGAAAAGGCCCCATGAAATCAATACCCCAACAATCAAATATTTCAACATGTATAATAGGTTGCATAGGCATCTCATCCCTAGGTCCTAAATTCCCTGTCCTTTGACATCTATCACATGAAGCACAATACATATAAGCATCTCGAAAAATAGTAGGCCAAAAGAATCCACATTCTAAAACTTTTAAAGCAGTCCTACGAGAACCAAAGTGGCCTCCACAAATTTGATCATGGCAAAAACTAAGAATAGACCTATGCTCATTCTCCGGGACACACATCCTAATAACTTGATCAACACAATGTTTCCATAAATAAGGTTCATCCCACACATAATGTCTAGCTAATGCCTTAAGTCTATTTCTAGCATGATAGGACATAGAATTCGGAAATTGCTTTGTAACAAGATAATTCACAATATCGGCATACCAAGGCTCACTTACCTCACTTACCTTGCTTACCTTGAAGAGTTGCTCGTCCGGGAAGCATTCTTGGATGGCCACGGGATCCGAGTCACGCACCAATCGGCTAAGGTGGTCGGCAACAACATTGTCCGATCCCTTTTTGTCCTTGATTTCCAAATCGAACTCTTGGAGAAGCAATATCCACCTAATCAATCTCGGCTTGGCATCCTTCTTTGTCAACAAATACTTCAAAGCCGCATGGTCAGTATAAACAATAACTTTAGATTGAAGTAAGTAAGAACAAAACTTATCCAAAGCAAAGATCACGGCAAGAAGTTCTTTCTCGGTGGTGGTGTAGTTTTGTTGCGCATCATTGAGCGTCCGAGAGGCATAATAAATGGCATACGGCTGCTTGTCTCTTCTCTGTCCGAGCACAGCCCCCACGGCATAGTCTGAGGCGTCACACATCAACTCGAAGGGCAAGGACCAATCCGGTGGCGCCATGATTGGTGCCGATGTCAACATGGTCTTCAACCGCTCAAAAGCTTCCTTGCATTCGGCATCAAAGTGGAAGGGCACATCCTTTTGCAAAGAGGAACTCAAAGGTCGAGCTATCTTGGAGAAATCTTTGATAAATCGACGATAAAAACCTGCATGTCCAAGAAAGCTTCGAACATCCCTCACACTTGTGGGAATGGGTAAGTGACGCACAATATCTATCTTAGATTTATCAACTTCAATACCCCTATTACTAACAATATGACCGAGCACTATACCCTGATTAACCATGAAGTGACATTTTTCCCAATTAAGCACAAGATTAGTTTCCTCACATCTCCTAAGCACAAATTCTACATTTTCTAAGCATGTATCGAAATCTTCACCATAAACAGAAAAATCATCCATAAAGACTTCAATCTTAGAACCTATGAATTCAGAAAATATGTGGTACATGCATCTTTGAAACGTACCTGGAGCATTGCATAAGCCAAAAGGCATGCGGCGGTAGGCAAAAGTGCCAAAGGGACATGTGAACGTTGTCTTCTCTTGATCCTCTTCCGCAACACTTATTTGATTGTAACCACTATAACCGTCAAGAAAACAATAGAAGGAATGGCCGGCTAACCTCTCAAGCATTTGATCAATGAATGGTAATGGCATGTGATCCTTCCTTGTTGTTGCATTGAGCCTCCTATAATCGATACACACTCGGTGGCCGGTTACGGTCCTTTGCGGCACAAGCTCGTTTTCATCATTCTTCACCACCGTGATTCCACTCTTTTTTGGCACAACTTGAACCGGTGAAATCCATCTTGAATCCGAAATTGGGTAGATGACTCCACAATCGAGCAACTTTGTCACCTCATCCTTCACAACTTGCATCATAGGTGGATGAAGACGTCGTTGACCCTCCTTGGTCGGCTTTGCTCCATCTTCAAGCAAAATTCGGTGAACACACATTGTAGGGCTAATTCCCTTGATGTCGGCTAAGGTCCACCCTATGGCCGTCTTGTGTCTTTTCAAAACTTCGATCAATCTCTCCTCTTGCTCCTTCTCTAGTGATGATGATATGATAACCGGCAATGTTTCATTCTCTCCCAAATACACATACTTCAAATGTTCCGGAAGAACCTTGAGATCTAATTTTGGAGCTTGGACAATGGAAGGAAGAAACTTGTTAGATGGAAAGAGAATTGGACTAGGGGAGGAGTAGCATACCTCGGCAGCCACCTCAAGTGACTGCACGGTTGCAAATAAGGGCGGAGACACGGCCTCGGCAGAAACTGCAATTTTGTTCCCCATGGCATCAAATCCGATTCCTTTTGCCAAGGTGAGTGCCAAGGTGTCTTGAGCTATTGTCTCCACATATTCATCTGCAAGAGCATCCACAACATCAATAGAAAAAGAATCTCGAAAAAGTTCAGGAAGAGGATACCTCATTGCATCAAAAATATTGTAACTAATGATGTCTCCATCTATTTCAAAAGTTAGTTCCCCTGAGTAGACATCAATTTTGGTCCTGGCGGTTCTCATGAATGGTCTTCCCAACAGAATGGGAATTTCTTTGTCATCTGCATCCGCCGGTTCCATGTCAATGACATAGAAATCTGCAGGAAATGTTAAACTTGCAACCTGCACTAAAACATCCTCAACATATCCCAGAGGGATCTTGTTGGAGCGGTCAGCCAATCTAATGATAATGTTATCCTTTTTCAACTCACCTAGACCTAAATCCGCATAAAGATAAGAAGGCATAACATTAATCGAAGCACCTAGATCTAACATGATTTTATCAAAACTATGAGTACCAATGGTGCATGGAATCGAAAAACTCCCTGGATCCTTGAGCTTAGGTGGTAGTTTCCTTTGAAAAACCGCAGAGATGGTTTCATTCATTACCGCTACATCCTTCTCTCGTGGTAGCCTCTTGTTGGTGCACAACTCTTTCAAGAATTTCGCATACTTTGGATTTTGTTGAATGCACTCAAGCAATGGCATGTTTACTTCCACCTTCTTGAATAACTCAATCATTGCATGATCAGCTTCATCGTGCTTTGATTTAGCAAACCTGTTGGGGAAAGGGGCACGAGCATGGACATTAGTAGAAACTAAACCACTAGAGCTAGAAGACTTACCTTTCTCAAGCACGGCTTGAGTGGATTTCGGATCAGCAGGGACTGCAAGAGGCACGGCCTCTTGCACCTTCTTCTTGTCGGCAGGAACTGCCGCATGGTCATTCTTTCTCTCGGACTGAGGCACGGCCTCTTTGTCCGGCTGCTTCTCGGCATAGACCTCTTCAATATCTTCGTCATCTTGTAAACAGACATTCTCGGCCTCACCTTCCTTAGAAGGCTCCGACTTCTTCAACAAAGGCTCCTAAAAAATTCGACCACTCCTAGTTGTAACGATCTTGAATTGTCCGGCATTCGGGTTTAGCAAGGTTTGGCTCGGTAACTTACCACTTTCATGGATTTTACCCATGAAATCGATAACCTGTCCCATCTGCTTCTTGAGCTCCGTGATCTCTTTAGCATTAGCCTGTTGACCTGTCACTAAAGCTTGAGTTGCAGATGTTAAGTTCTGTTGCCCTTGAGCAAGGGACTTCAAGATTTCATCATAGTTAGGAGTAGAAGAACTAGCATTATTATTTGAACCTTGAACATTGGCATTATTAGGCACGAAATTAGAAGAGTTAGGGACAAAACCTTGAGGTACCTGAGGCCTCACAAACAAACCTGAAGGACGAGGTCCTTGACCTTGCATATTGGCCGGTTGAGCATTGTTGTTACTCCACCAAAAATTTGGATGATCTCTAATTCCAGGATTGTAAGTGTTCGAATATGGGTCATAACGTTGCTTCTGTTGTCCCATAAAGTTCAACTCCTCCTCACTCATAGCACTATTCGGACATGAATCTGTAGAGTGATCCGAAAGTGAGCAAATTCCACAAGCTTGGTTGCCAAGGTTCGAACCATTGAAAGCCTTGACCAAGACATCAAGCTTCCTATCCAACGTGATCATTTGATTCCGAGCTTCAATGTCATAGACACCACCACGGCCTCCTGCCGACTTCCTTGAGTTCTTGGTGCTGAATTGACGATTGTTATCCGCCAAGTCCTCAATCAAGTTATATGCTTGCCGTCCGGTAATGTGCATCCACATGCAGAGTCCACCATACCCTTGTTGGTGTTGTCAAGTCCCTCATAAAAAGCTTGAACTAACTCGTCCAAAGAAATTCCATGATGAGGGCACTTCCTCTGAAGTTCCTGAAACTCTTCCCATGCCTCATAGAGAGTGTCACCATCCTTTTGAGTGAAGTTCTGAATCTCCCTCCTTAGCTTCTTCGTGAGTTGTGCAGGGAAGAATTGTTTCAAGAACTTCGAGGTCATCTCATTCCAATTGGTGATGATTCCTGCAGGCAAAGAATACAACCAACGCTTAGTATCATCTTTAAGAGTAAAAGGAAATAAAAGCAGTTTTAGGCCTTCTGGAGTAAGATGATTGATGGATTGCAATCTGCAGATATCGAGAGACTCTCTAAGGTGAACATTAGGGTTCTCCATTGGTGATCCCGAGTACTTAGGCAATTGCCCAAGTAACTGAACTGGTATGGAGAAGTTGGCTTCATTAGGCACAGTGAAAGCGATGCATGAAGGTGATTCCGGGGCTGTGGGAACGAAAGCAGATTTGAGTGGTGAGTCGGTCATGTCGATGTCGGCCTTGTCTTCCTCACAATCAATTTCGGAATCGGATAAAGATGAAGATTCGGAATGGATCCGAAATGGAGAAGGAGGGTCTTGCTCTTCAAATTCCAAAGGTCCAACCGTGCTACTTGATGCTTCTTTTTGCTTCTTTCTTTGGTTTTTATAAGCACGGTCAATCTCGGGATTTAATGGAACAAGAGCTCCTTGTGAAGACGAACGAGTGATTCGTGGTTGCATGCACGTCTAGTACTTGAAAAACCAATCGGCCAAGATCAAGTTAGTGTGCATGAGTATAAAACGAAATCACAAGCAATAAACTAGATTAAGCAAAGGAAAACAAAACAAATTCGAAAATCTAGAGAAAAATTTCGAAATAAATTAAATACAAAAATCATACATGGCACCAATCTTTTAAGATTACAAATTCATACAAGCTTATTTTTGAGTCGCTACTAAAACACTTAAATAAATAATGATTCTAGATGGTAAGACACGGTGGACGTGCGGCCTGGATATTGATGTTTCGATCACAAGCTTGAAGCGTTGTTTCTAAATGTCAATAGCTCAATCCAGAGATAGTGAACATGGTAGGATTCGTTTAGTGAGCAATGAGAACTCCATCACCGAGATGTATGTCCTCAAGGCTCTTGAGATCCAATTTTGGTCCCATGCACCAGAGTAATAGAAGGAGCGTACCAATGTACTCAGCTAGCAACAAACTTATGAACCAAACATGACTCCAAGTGTTAATAAAAGCCGCCCACAACCTCATGCAAACCCGAGGGTAAACAAGAAGGGTTAAGGCTAGAATTAACAAAAGGGATCCTACCTATTCCTGTGTAGTACAACCTACAACATTATTCATACAAGTATTAAAGTAGAAAGACAAAAATAAAACACAGTTACATCATATACAAATTTATGGTTTAACTTTACAAATATAAACATATAGACATATATACAATGCAAATTTTGACAATTAAAAAGATCGAGGATCCCGAAGGATCCCCGGCAACGGCGCCATTTGATAAGACGTATTTGCACACGCATCAATTAACCCTGTCAACAAATCAATCGTAGTATAAAGCAAGCAGGGATCGTTCTAAACCGGGGATCCAACTACAGGGTAGATCCATCTAATCTAATGTAAATGTCGAAATAAGCATAAAGGGTTTAAGGTTTTATAATTTCGGAACAACATTAATAATAAATCCTAAATTACTTCTATACATATATACATGTGATCAACCAACAATCATGCAAACTCAACCAAACAACCATGTAAGAATAAAGAAGACAATCTCTAATCTCATTTAAGTCTACACCGTGAGCAAATATACAACCTAAATTTGATATGCACATAAGTTCCTACGTGGTTCCTATGACATAGACCAACTTAGAATTAGACTACGGGTTTCATTCAACATCGCGACACAACAAGCTCGGCTACGTGCTCTACTTATAGGTCACACACATAAACTAATCATGCAATTACGTATCACATAAAGAATCGATGTGTTTAAGCACAAGTCCAAATCAAACATAGGTAGAAAATCGATGAAAAACAAAGACAATGCAACTTATCAACTACGTGTATCAAAGTCGAACTTTGGATGATTAACATATGCAATATCAACTACTTGTATCAACTTCACATGATAATGTAATATAGCACCGAAAATCTTAAAGTATTTAGACATTATACTCACGGCATAATACCTAAAATCATTGATTAAAAATTGAAAACTTTAATTCAAAACATGGCTCAAAAGTACTTCTATCTCATAGACAAGAATCGAAGTATACTTAAGCGAAAACCTAAAACAAACATAAACGAGAACAAACACATAGCAATCCGAAAATAGAAGATGGAATTCACTCTCAAAATATCCCTACGTGTTCTATTCTTCGAGTGAGCGGAGTCCTAGGCTACTTGCTTTGGACAAATGCTGAAGGTGGGATCGGATTGTGGTATTTGGAGGTTGATGGAGTTTCGGCAAAGGTTTTGGTGTTATTTGTACGGGTTGATGATCCTCTTCTGTCCTTGAAGTCGTGCTTTATATAGAGGAAAAACCCTAGAGAAGTCAGCCACAAAGCCTAAACCAAGTTGGTTTAGGATTCCTAGTTCTTCTCAATTTCGGCAGAATGACCTCCGTCTGAAGATTACGTCATAACTTCCTCTAGAAAATAGATATTGAGATGATTCCAAGTGATTTGGAAACTAGACTCCCGTAGCTTTCTATCCATATATGGCACGTTTTCTGATTCATTGTGAGCTATCCTGGAGAGTCCGTTGAAGTTGGCAGACGTGCACAGGAATTCTCCCGATTTGATCCGGATTCTGCTGAATTTAAATCTTCTTCTCCATATTGGACTTGGTTTGGGCCTCTCCTTCATGGACTCGGCTTCGAGGAAAGATGGAATCCTGATTAAGATATGAATCCTGAGTAAACAAGGATTTCAAATACTTAGCACAATTTTAACACCAAATTCTTCAATTCCGAAATTACTATGTGTTTTAACACTCAAACCTACATATTTCTACTTTAAGCAATTATTCTACACTAAACACAAATATAAAGCTAAATCAACTAAATAAGAGTTAACAAAGGGAAAATAAAGGGTATAAACATATTAAGAACGTCACACTTTGTGCTCTTATCAATAACCGCAAAGGCTCTAATTAGAATCAGAATTGGTTAGAGTCGAGAACAATTTGAACGTTGCTGCCCGGCCTTGCATGAAGTTGTTATGTGTTCTAGATGGTTTTTCGTGTTAAGTGTTGCATGAGTATGTTGATCACTTGTATATAATAATCTTAGGTTTAATTTTCAGTAGGTTATTCGTTAGAGTTAATCAATCTTAAACCCCCAGTATTTCGATGTATATGTGTGAATATTTGTTTATAAGTTGTTTGGTTTCTCTTCTTTCGATCGCCCTTTGGTTTTCCCGGCTAGAACGATCCCTACTTGTCCATATTACTACGATTTCAGGGTAATTAAATTGAAGTTGTTTGACCTCGGTTACGCGACACGTCAATTTTTGGCACCGTTGCCGGGGTAGCCAAGAAGAATCGAAGAAGATGTTATATAGTCTTTATTTATTTATTGGTTTCCGGCTTGTAATTAATTTTGGCTGATTTGTATTTTTAATTTTTGAAGTTTCGGTCTTAATTTGTGAGCTTGAGTTGTTGATTTCGATGCTTGAAAGTTGTTCACATACTTGTTTATATTTTGTTTGTGTATATTGTCTTGAAAAATTTCGAGTGTTTATTTGATAAAAATCTAAAGATTTCATGTATAACCGATTGTATGATGCTAACTTGATCTTATTCAAATGTGTCAGATTGGTTTTGCATGTTCCCATGAATGACCCGTACTAGTACATGGACAAGAGATAGTCAAAACCGATTGAAGCGTGTTTGCGAAGAGTACGATCTTGAGGTCCCGTCAATATCTCATCCGAGCTTACAATCAGTTTCATTACCAAGTTCACCAAGTTCTTCACCACCGGGTTCACCTTCGTTAATTACTTCTTCTTGTGAATCCTCGCCTTTGGTTCACGAAAATCCTAAGTTTGCAACTATAGATCTTGATCCTATCACTTCACCAGCTCAAGAAGTAAGGATGCCTTCACTTAGAGAAGAAAATGGACAAGTCAATGGAACACAAGGGGTACCAAGGCCGACCAACATCACCTATCCGGCTGTTGCGGAGGGTAAGTCGGCTGATTTTGAGATGAGAGGTGGTTTCTTCCACCAATTGCCAAAGTTTCATGGACTTAGTGGAGAGGATCCGAACCAACATTTACAGCAATTTGAGTTTTGTTGCGACACCATGTGTCCTAGAGGAGCAGATTTACAATTTGTGAAGATGAAGGCATTTCTGTTTTCACTTGAGGATCGAGCTAGGGGATGGTTCTTTGCAGTTCCGGCTGGTCGTATCACAACATGGGAAACAATGATGAGCGAGTTTGTCCTAAATTACTTTCCATCGTCGAGGGTGACGCAAATAAGGAAGGAGATAACATCGATCAAGCAAGATGTTGATGAGCCTTTTGATGTTTACTATGAAAGGTACAAGGCTTTAGTTGCTTCATGTCTAAATCATGGGATACGTGAGGGGCTTTTGCTTCAATACTTTTATGAAGGACTTCGTCCTATGGAGAGGCAGTTTTTGGATTCGACAGCTGGAGGATCTTTGATGGAGAGGAGCCGAGAGGATGCTAGCAACTTGTTGGAGATGAGAGCTACAAACAATCAACAATTTGGATCATCTTCAACTAGACGTGTTAATGAGACGAGTATCCTTGGAGAGTCAAGTGTTATTTCGGAACTTAGGGAAGATTTGGGAAAGTTGACTCTTATGGTGTCAAACCTGGCAAAGGGCAGAGGAGCTCAAGTTTGTGGAGTATGTAGCATGGAAGGGCACCCCACCGATCAATGCAACCAAGTAATCGGTGGCGGCTTTGAGGAAGTTAATGCCATCGGTTTTGGTGGACAGCAAGGTGGATTTCAAGGACAAGGAGGGCAGCAACGTTTTCAAAACTTCAATCCAAGGTTTAACGATCCAAACTTTCGTTGGAGCAACAATAACGTGCTTAACCCTCAACAAAGTACACAGCAAGGGCAGCAGCCGAGTGGAGGACAGTATGCGGCTCGGCCACAAGGACAATTTGTGTCAAGGCCGTATGTACCTTACAACCAACAAGGAGGGCAGCCGAGTGGACCTAGCAATTATGATGAGATTTTTAAGAACATTGCCACTTCGACTCAATCTTTGGTGGCCACAACTCAGACCAGCACGAAGGACATTGCTTTGATGTCAAAGGACATTACAGAGTTAAAGACTCAAATGGGGCAAGTTGTGGACTTCATGGGAAGGTTCAACGAGCAAGGGAAGTTTCCGGGTGGAGTTATAAGGAATCCAAGGAACGAACAAGCTCAAGCTATCGTTACGAGGAGTGGGAAGACACTTGTGCCACCGACAGCCCCTAAAGGAAAGAAGACAAAGGGCCTTGGAGTTCTTGACTTGGGGGACAATGATATGTACTTTGGTGACGTCGGAAGCAAGGCAGCCTAGCCTAGGGCTGCTATCAAGAGTCACGGTGATGTTGAGCATAGTGTTGATCAAGATGGAGTGGAGCACCTTTCTAAGGAAAACAAAGGAACCGAGCCAAGCAAGGGAGACTTGGAGGCAATGAGAAAGAGAAACTTAGAAAAAGATCCCGCTACTTCAAAGCAGGAGAGTGTGCTGATCTCTGAAGCACACAAAGGTAAAAGTTCTAACTTAAATGAATTAATTACAACTAATCATTCTTCGTGTTTACCTTTACCTTCAAGGTTCGCCAAGAGCAAGAAAGAGAAATCCGACGAGGAAGTGTTGGAGATTTTCAGAAAGGTAAACGTGAACCTGCCCTTGTTGGAATGCATTCGACAAATTCCAAAGTACGCTAAGTTCTTGAATGAGCTTGCACGACAAGGAGGCATAGAAGGGAGACTCAAGTTGTTAAGATGAGTGAGACGGTTTCGGCCGTACTCCAAAGGAAGATGCCGCCAAAGATGAAGGATCCGGGAAGCTTCAATATCCCATGTGTTATTGGTTCAACACGGTTTGAGAATGTTATGCTAGACTTAGGGGCTTCTATTAATGTTATGTCTTACAATGTTTATCAATCCCTTGGTTTAGGACCTCTCAAAACTGACAATGTTGTGATCTAATTGGCGGATCATTCTAACAAGTGTCCTAAGGGATATGTTGAAGATGTTCTTGTGCAGGTGAATCAACTAATATTTCCTGCAGATTTCTATGTGTTAGAGATGGAGGAGTCAAGCGGGAATTCAACACAACTATTGTTGGGATGACCCTTCATGATGACAGCAAGAACACGGATTGATGTTGCCGAGGGCAATTTGACAATGGAGTTCAATGCTGAGGTGATTGAGTTCAACGTTTTTGACGCCATGAGGTACCCCATTGCCGATCTCAAGGAGGGAGAAATTGAAAACGTTATGGAGGTCGTTGCACAATATGCAGCGTCTCCACTTCAAGCCTAGCAATTAGCGATTGAGCAAGGGGCCGGATTTGACAAAAATGGAGAATGGGATGAGGAAGCTCGGCGTAATCTTGAGCCGAGAATACGTGAGGTTGTTGCTAAACTAGAGGCACAACCTTACACCAAGAGGTACAATTCTCCTTTGTCAATTCCCATTACCACTAACAAAATTTTACCATTTGTGGAGCAGGCCCCAAAGTTAGAGCTAAAAGTTCTTCCCAAGCATATGAAGTATGTATTTCTAGGAGACGAGGACATTTTACCCGTTATTGTGTCTTCATCGTTGAGTGAGCAACAAGAGTTCAAGCTAATTGACGTCTTGAAGAGGAACACGGCTGCCATAGGTTGGACCTTGGCCGACATCAAGGGAATAAGCCCTACTAAGTGTGTTCATAGGATACTATTGGAGGAAGGTGCAAAACCAACAAGAGAGGGACAACGACGACTGCATTCTCCAATGATGAAAGTTGTGAAGGACGAGGTAATCAAGTTGTTAGATTGTGGAGTGATATATCCGATCTCGGATAGTCAATGGATTTCACCCGTCCAAGTGGTACCAAAGAAGAGTGGAGTCACCGTCGTAGAGAATGAGAAGAACGAGCTTGTACCACAAAGGTTAGTGACGGGGTTTCGGATGTGTATCGACTATCGAAGACTCAATGCAACAACGAGGAAAGATCACATGCCGTTACAATTCATGGACCAAATGCTCGAGAGGTTAGCCGGCCACGAATTCTATTGCTTTCTTGATGGTTATAGTGGTTACAATCAGATCATGATACACCCGGACGATCAAGAGAAGACTACGTTCACGTGCCCCTTTGGCACGTTTGCCTATAGACGCATGCCGTTCGGATTATGCAATGCGCCAGGTACGTTTCAACGTTGTATGTATTCTATCTTCTCGGATTATATTGAGAATATCATTGAGGTTTTTATGGATGACTTTAGTGTCTATGGTAAAGACTTTGATGCATGTTTGAGGAATTTAGAATTGATTTTAGAACGCTGTGTAGAAACTAACCTTGTACTTAATTGGGAGAAGTGTCATTTCATGGTTAATCAAGGGATAGTTTTAGGACATATTGTTTCAGCAAAGGGAATAGAAGTTGATAAAGCTAAAATCGATATTATACATCACTTACCCTCACCTTCAACGGTGAGAGAGGTTCGTTCGTTTCTTGGCCATGCAGGATTCTATAGGAGGTTCATCAAGGACTTTTCGTTGGTGGCAAAACCACTTATTTCACTTATGCAAATGGATGTGCCATTCGAGTGGACGAAGGAGGTGAGGATGCATTTGTGCGACTTAAGGACTTGTTGACGTCGGCACCGATCATGATTCTGCCGGATTGGAGATTGCCATTCGAGCTCATGTGTGACGCCTCAGACTATGCAGTTGGAGCAGTGCTCGGCCAAAGAAGGGAGAAGAAGCCATGCGCCATTTATTATGCTTCGCGGACATTGAATGATGCTCAATTGAATTACTCGACGACGGAAAAAGAACTCTTAGCGGTTATTTTTGCTTTAGAAAAATTTCGATCTTATCTTTTGAATTCTAAAGTTGTTGTGTATAGTGATCATGCATCATTAAGGTACTTGATGACAAAGAAAGATGCAAAGCCGCGGCTCATTCGATGGATTCTCTTGCTTCAAGAGTTTGATATCGAGATCAAGGATAAGAAGGGAACCGAAAACGTGGTGGCGGATCACTTGAGCCGAATTGTGCAAGAGGAGGAGCCGATTCCATTATTGGAGATGTTTCCGGATGAGCAATTGTTTCGGTTGGATGTGAGGGAGCCTTGGTATGCCGATTTAGTGAATTATCTTGTGTCTAGGAAGCTTCCTAGCACCATGCCGTATACAACCAAGGTTCGGCTCAAGAAGGAGGCTCAACATTACATATGGGACGCACCTTACTTGTGGAAACATTGTGGGGACCAAGTCATTCGACGATGTGTTCCTGAAGACGAGCATAAGTCCATCCTTGATTTTTGTCACAAGGAGGCGTGTGGAGGACATTTTGGACCAAAAAGGACAGCCATGAAGGTACTTGAGGCTGGTTTCTTTTGGCCAACGATTTTCAAAGATGCATATACGACTTGCTTGACGTGTGATCGTTGCCAACGAATAGGTAATTTTGGTAAGCAAGATCAACTGCCCCTATACCCTATCATTGTTGTTGAAATTTTTGATGTTTGGGGAATTGATTTCATGGGACCTTTTCCTTCTTCTAAGGGATTCCTTTACATTTTATTGGCTGTTGATTATGTTTTTAAGTGGGGGGAGGCAAAAGCCACCAAGACTAATGATTCTAAAGTTGTTGCAGAATTTTTGAGAACTAACATATATTCTAGGTTTGGAGTTCCAAGAGTTTTGATAAGTGATGGAGGTTCTCACTTTTGCAACCGCACCATAGAGGCTTTGCTCAAGAAGTATGGAGTCACTCACAAGATATCAACGCCATATCATCCTCAGACTAGCAGAATGGCCGAAGTCTCAAACCGAGAGATCAAGCAGATTTTGGAGAAAACTGCAGGTCCAACAAGGAAGGATTGGAGCGATCGTTTAGACGACGCATTGGGGGCCTATAGGACGGCATACAAGACACCTATTGGGATGTCCCCTTTTCGGCTCATCTATGGGAAAACATGTCATTTGCCGGTTGAGCTTGAACATAGAGCATGGTGGGCGGTGAAGCAATTCAACATGGACCTAGATTCGGCCGATTTGCATAGGAAGCTACAACTTTGTGAGCTTGAGGAGATTAGGAACGAAGCTTACAATTCAGCTATAATTTATAAGGAGAAAACAAAGGCTTATCATGACAAGATGATAAGGGGAAAGAGTTTCAAAATAGGGCAGCAAGTCCTTTTATTCAACACAAGACTTAAACTTTTTCTAGGTAAGCTTCGTTCACGTTGGCAAGGTCCATTTGTTATTACTAATGTGTTTGCTCATGGCGCCGTTGAGATTCAAAGCAGTACATCAGGAAATACGTTCAAGGTGAATGGTCATCGACTTAAGCCTTATTACGAGGCATTCAAGGAGTACAACGTTGAGGAGCAAAACGTTAAAGACCCACGGCATGGAGAGTGACGCCACTATGGAGATGAAGAGTCTAGGCTAAAGGACTTTAAACATTAAGTGCTGCATGAGAGGCAACTCATTTCGACCGTAGCGGTGGAGGAGCCATCACCGAGAGTTTGCATCATTTTTATCCCTTCATTTCTTATGGTCGAATTGTATATGTGTTTGTTGTGTGACTTAGACGTATGCTTAGGAAATTATGACATGATTTCGGGTATTACATTGAGGACAATGTAATTTTCTAAGTGTGGGGTAGAGGTTTACATAATAACATGTTTGTTTGAGTCATTTAACTATAGTTTTGAGTCATAAAAAGAAAACCAAAGACAAAATTCAGAAAAACAGAAAATCGGATCCAACAAAAAGATGAGTGTTTTTTTTTATTTTGAGTCTTAGAATGCCCTTAAAGTCAATGATGATTATGTCTTTCAATGCATAGATGATGGTTTGACATTTACTTAAAGAAATTGTAAGTTTCATGGATATTGTGGACTGGTCTGAACATTTGAGATTTGATTGATTGTGAAGCATGCATGTTTGGTTAATTTGTTTCCATAACAACCCATGTGAGCTATTGAGCTTAAATGCTTTCTTCCTGAGTGATAACGTAAAAAAATAATTCCAAATTCACTATCATAAACCTCATCATTCTATGCATATTCAATGACTATGTGCTATAGCTTTTTAATGGACTCTCGAATGTACTAGAACTCGCTCATGTGATTATCGAAACTCTATAATCATAACAAGTCTTGATTTTGAAAAGGATTGAATTGATCTCTTTAGGATTACCACCATTGCCAAATAAAGCATGTGCCTATTTGTGCCCGTCGTGGGACTCCTTAGTTTTAACCCCTTTGAGCCTACATTGAGCCTTTTCTTTCATCACCTTCATAAAATTCCCTTGCTTAGAATAGTTATATCCTTTACCTTATTATCAAGACTTGGCAAAGCTTACATTCAATGTGGAGTTATGTTTGTATGATGTTAAGAAACAAGTGTGGGGTGAACTGATGTAAAAATTGTGTGTGCCGAAACCTAAAAAAAATAAAAAATAAAAAAAAAATAAAAAAAGAAAATCAAAATAAAAGAAAGGGACGGCACACTACAAAAGAAGGTGTTTTGAATTTGGAGTTTGTGTGTATTTGAAGGTCTAAAATTGTAATATGTGATCTTTGTTCATGTTCATGATGCTTTGAGGAGTTAAGGATGATGTATGGGTCCAACAAGATGAAATTCGGCCCTTGGAGTGAAGACATAAGGAGGATCAAGCTTTGCTAAAGTCTTGGTGATGCCTTAAAGCACCACTTATCCTAAAAATTCCTACCCTATGCAGCCGAGCCCCATTACGACCATTATTGAGATTGATTCATGATTCTTAAGATAACTAACTTCGATTTGTGAAGATTTTCTCATGAGTTGAGCATATGGTTTTGGTCCATTCTTGCACTTAGTTATTAGATGAGGTTTTTCCAGAAAATTTTATTCACAAAGTGCTTTTATTTGATGAAATATGCAAGCTATTTCTTGTCTTACAATCTTTTCTCTTGCATATACTTATGAGTGAATACCATGATCGAGTGAATACCATGATCAAGTGAAAAGAAGAGAGTATGCCATCGTGAGGAGGATTGGTTGACCTTGTGTGTTCATGCTATTTGTTCTCACTTCTTACTTATTCATGCCATGATACATGTTTTATAAAAACTTGGAATTTACGTGTTTACACTCAAATGTTCAAATTTGAAAGCTATGCATAATAAAGATTCTGAGACATTTGTTTAAGGGCATTAGTAATGTTTGTAGTAGAGTCTTGTATTTAGTTTGCTAAGGGACTAGCAAAGGATAAGTGTGGGGTAGTTGATAGGAGCATAAAATGCGACATTCTTAATGTGTTATTACCTCCATTTGTACTTTGATTATCTCTTATTGTCATAGTATAGATTCATAATGTAGAGTCGAAATTTTTTGGTAGAGTTGTGTGTAAAACGTGTTAAACATAAAGGAACGATATAGAAATTTGTCAAAAGCCAATTTGTGGAGCCTTAGAGATGTTTTTATGATTCTATAAAGCTTTTACATTGTCACAAATTGAATTAACTCTCTGATACGTAGGTGACATGCAGAAGAGTTCATGGGAGAAAGAATCAGGAGAATTGGAGTTATGCCGGAATCATTGCCGGAAGGTCAGACTGCCAGAACAGAGTAACCTACTGCCTGCCGAGAGCAGTGTTCCTGATGGACCTCGGGAAACAAACCAGCTGATCCATGAAGCCTAGTCCATGAAAGGAGAGGTCCAAACCAAGTCCAACATGGAGAAGAAGATCTAAATTCGGCAGAATATCAAGGAATGTCCAAGTCTTGATTCCTGATTAATTTCGGAAAAATTCTTGTGCACGTCTCACAACTTCAACGGGCTCTCCAGGACATCTCACAATGAATCAGAAAACGTGCTAGATATGGACAGAGAGCTACAGGAGTCTAGTTTCTAAATCAATTGAAATCACCTCAATATCTATTTTCTAGAGGGAGTTATGACGAAATCATCAGACAGAGGTCATTGGGCCGAATTAAGAAAGACTAGGGAAACCTAAACCAACTGAGATTTTACTTGTGTGGCCGGCCTCTCTAGGGGTCTTTCTTCTCTATAAAGCATGACTTCAAGGGTAGAAGGGCATCATCACTACTCTTGCAATTACATAGCCGAAACTCTACCAAACCCTATACAGAAAATTACTTAGCCAATCCATCCACCACAAACCACAAGAATCACTCCATCCTTCCACCGATTTCCCCCACACTTGCCGAATCTTCAAAGGTTGTAAAAGTGTGATTTTCTCATGGCTTCTTGTATTATTTTATGTTTAGTTTCGAACTCTATTGTAATGTACTTTTCGATTTTGGTTTTATTTATCAAACATGGTTTTTGGATTTCTTTGTGATCTTTGACTGTTCTATGTTTTGATTTATAACTTCTTGAATATATGATGATTTCGTGAGTTAGGTTTTGGGGCAGTAGCATTTTCTTATGTGTTTTTGATTTCTAATTGATTAATTGTCATGAATTCATGCATCTAAATCAATCCTTGAGGCTGCCTCGGACATGGTTGTCCTTAAGGTGCGGTTTCGTCTACCATAATAATTTTGGATCGATTCATACGCAAAGTTGTCTTGGTCTTTATTATTAACTTAAGGCGGATATAATTCTGATAATTTGCAGGCTAATAGGATGAGTGACGCCATGCCTTAGATCATGTTTCCGATTGATTCATGTGCTAAAGTGTTTTCTTGTTTAATTTCTACACAACGTGTTTTTAAATGAGTTAGCATTCATGTTTAGGATCAAGCGCAAAGATGGTTCTAAATACCTGAGGAGTCTTAACAATTAGATAACCGCAAAGGCTCTAATTAGAATCGGAATTGGTTAGAGTCGAGGACAATTTGAACGTTGCTGCCCGGCCTTGCATGAAGTTGTTATGTGTTCTAGATGGTTTTTCGTGTTAAGTGTTGCATGAGTATGTTGATCACTTGTATATAATAATCTTAGGTTTAATTTTCAGTAGGTTATTCGTTAGAGTTAATCAATCTTAAACCCCCAGTATTTCGATGTATATATGTGAATAATTGTTTATAAGTTGTTTGATTTCTCTTCTTTCGATCTCCCTTTGGTTTCCCCGGCTAAAACGATCCCTACTTGTCCATATTACTACGATTGCAGGGTAATTAAATTGAAGTTGTTTGACCTCGGTTACGCGACATGTCAGCGGACACTTCAGCTCGCGGGTAATCATTGTGCGCGGAGCGCACTCCTCCGGTCGCGGGAAGTTTTTGTTCATGCGAGATCCTCAGCTTGCGCGGAACGAACTTCTCAGCTCGCATGAAAATTCCAGTCCGTGAGCGGTAGGCATTGTGCACGCGGAGCGAACTCCAGAGCTCGCGTGTAAGTATTGTGCGCGGAGCGCACTCCTCATGACACGACCCACCCCGAATTTCACCCTGAAACCCGGAGTAAGTCGTGCGGGGACCACCTCCAAGGAAAATTTACCGAAGGACTCGGCAAACCTCCCTTGAAAATGGACAACCCTAACTCGAAAATTCCAAATTTCACTCTTAATTCAACACTTCCAAACATCACATAGTTATCCTTCATAAATTCTACACATAATATACAATAATCCCAAAGTATTCAGAGCTACTAAACACTAGCGGAAGCAAGAAAACACGAGTAGGTTAAACATGTAACCTACTGATAAAAACTGGCGGAAATGCGGGTGACTATGCCTCGTCTCCTACTAGATCCAACCCGAACTCTGCAGACTGGGCAATTTAAAACGAAGGGCCCAGGGGAAAACATTTAATAACGTTAGAGTGAGTGGACAAAAATAAAATAAAATATTTATGTTTCCCCAAATTAATTTCTAAGGAAAAATCGAATGCATGCCGCAAGCGATAAAACTTTTATCTCATAAAATATCGAGTCTCTCAGACTCTATAATATATGTATGTATTTACACTCGTCCATACTCCCTATATAAATTCATGGGTCTATATAGGGCTACTACGCTCGCGTCCAACGCTCACGTCACGCCTTAATGCGGTGCTACACTACGCCATCAAGGTGGACAGACGGGTGTATAAATATGTGTCCATACCCCCTATATGAATTAAACACTCAAATAGGGCTACTACGCTTACGTCCAACGCTCACGTCACACCATAATGCGGCTATATGCTGCGCCATTAAGGTGGACAGACACATATGGCTAGCTAGCATTTTCTATACATACTCTCTCATAAATACATATTTATATCCACCGAAAATCCCATTTTCGGTATCTCTCCAAGAGAAATAAAAATCGTCAAAAATTAAAATGACGTCAAAATACTCCACGACATTAATTGTTCATTCATGAACCATAGCATGCATATTATTTAAAACAAAAGTCCACTCACAAATTAGGCCTAAGCCTGATGTCGAACTAGGGCCTCGTCTGCTCGAGCCTCCTCACGTCCTGTTCCAAATATAATATTAATTTCCCAACCAATAATCCAATATTTAATCAAAATAGGCAAAATTACCCGAGAGCCATACATACGCTCATCATTGCCTAACTTCGATATTCTTAAATCGGAACGATCCGAACTTAAATATCATACTCATCAGTCGTAAATACAAACTCCCCAAAATACGACTTAAATCCTACGGCCGGATTCTACATTAATTAACCGCCAAAAATACCAAACTTCGGAAATTCACAAACCTATCCAAATCTCATCCAAACATTCCATAAATCACACCAATATACTCCTCTTAATATTCCACATTTAAAACCCTAAAAATCTCCTAACCGGCGGCGGCGCCGCCGGTGGCTCCGCCGGCAGCGGCGGCCGGAGGTCAAATCCGGCGACCTCCAAAACCTATGAAATTTTGACAGAATAATCTCCTCAACATGCTCTACAACTTTCATGACCAACACATCACCCAATTCCAAGCCTAACTAGGCTAATCGAACGAAAACAACTTAAAAGCCCTAGAAATTTCAACTCCACATTTCTCCTTACCTAGCTCAAGAGGGAGTGAGCTGATTGGAGGGGTTGCTGCACGGGAGGAGGGCTACAAAACCGTACCAAGCTTGTTCGGATTGGTGGCCGGAGGAGGGAGTTCCGGCGACCGGAAGTTCGGGGCAGCCTAACCTTTCGGGCGGCACCGCTCTCTCACGGCGGCGCTAGGGGGGCTGTCACCGGTCCTGGAAGATAGCTGGGTCGGAGACCGATCGATTGGGACCGGTGCGCCGGTCTGGGGCGGCCGGACGGCGGCGGACGGGCGGTCGGAAGGTCCGGCAGGGAGGAGAGAAATCGGGAGGCTCGGGGAAAAGAAAACCGGGAGGAAAAGGGAGAAAGGAAAAAAGAAAAATGGGTTGGGCTCGGCCCAGCCGATCCAACACCATATATAACCCACAAATCCAAAAATTCAATACCCCAAAATAATACCCCAATAAAAATTACCTTTTACTAGCTAAAATTTACCATTTTTACCGTCGTCACAATTTCTTCCTTCGAATAATTCTTTCGAAATATTCGTCATTCAACACACCTCTAGGGACTTTAGGACTATAAATTCAATGACGAAGACGGTAAAATTCTTATTACCACAATGCTAGTAATTAAGGTAAAATTTATGAGTCGGGGCGTGACAATTCTCCCCTCCTTATAAAAATTTCGTCCTCGAAATTTACAAACACACTACTCAAAGAGATAGGGATATTGTTGTCTCATTTGCTCCTCCGATTCCCAAGTAGTTTCTTCTACTTGATGACTTCTCCAAAGCACCTTGACAAGCGGAATTGTCTTGTTCTTAAGCACTTGCTCCTTTCGGTCGAGAATCTGAACCGGCTTCTCTTCGTAGGACAAATCTCTAGTCAAACTAATCGGCTGCTCTTGCAGCACATGAGAAGGATCGGCAATATACTTGCGAAGCATGGATACATGAAACACATTATGTATCCTAGCTAACTCTGGAGGCAAGGCTAATCGATAAGCAAGTGAGCCAACTCGCTCTATAATCTCATAAGGGCCAGAATACCTCAGGCTAAGCTTCCCACGCTTCCCGAAGCGCACAACCCCTTTCCAAGGAGATAATTTCATAAACACCCAATCCCCCACTTGAAATTCAAGATCTCTCCTACGGACATCCGCATAACTCTTTTGCCTACTCTGAGCGGCCTTGAGTCTATCTCTAACCACCTTGATCTTCTCATTTGTCTCATAGATAATCTCAGGACCACAAAGCTCTCTTTCTCTGACTTCATTCCAACATAAAGGTGTACGACACTGTTTCCCATACAGTGCCTCAAACGGTGCCATGCCAATACTCGAATGGAAACTGTTGTTGTAAGCAAATTCCATCAAAGATAGGTTCTTATCCCAACTCCCTCTGAACTGCAAGGCACATGATCTCAACATATCCTCCAAAGTCTGGATAGTCCTCTCTGATTGCCCATCGGTCTGAGGATGAAAAGCAGTACTGAAGTGTAGTCGAGTACCTAATGCTGCTTGAAGAGCTCCCCAGAATTTCGAAGCAAATCGAGGATCCCGATCTGACACTATTGATTCAGGAACACCATGAAGCCTCACAATTTCGTTCACATAAAGCTCCGCCAATTTATCCAATTTATACTTCTTTCCCACTGGCAAGAAATGTGCAGACTTGGTGAGTCTATCCACAATCACCCAAATGCCGTCATGCCCTTCACGGGTACGAGGTAAACTAAAAACAAAATCCATGGTGATGTGGTCCCACTTCCACACTGGAATAGGCAACGGCTCAAGCAACCCAGAAGGCTTCTGCCTTTCAGCCTTGACTTGCTGACAAATCAGACATCTACTCACATAAGCTGCAATTTCCCTCTTCATGTTTGGCCACCAATAATAATCCTTCAAAATCCGATACATTTTTGTACTACCCGGATGAGCGGCATATGCAGAACTATGAGCTTCCTCCAAAATCTCTTCCTTTAACTCTTCATTCCTCTTTGGAACACAAAGCCTATTTTTGAACAATAAAGTTCCATCTCTTCTTACCGAAAAATCCACAGCTGTTCCATTCGCTGCTCTTTCCATCAACTGAACTATGGAAGGATCATTATACTGCGCCTCACGCACTTTATCCACCAACATTGGCCTCACATGAAAACTGGCTACCAAAGCACCTACTTCATTCACCATCAAATCCACTCCTGTAGCTCGCAACTCACAAAGAAGTGGAACTCGAACCATCCTTAGGTGAGATAATGATATGGTGGGATTTCGACTGAGAGCATCAGCTACCACATTAGCTTTTCCAGGATGATACTCAATAGTGCAGTCGTAGTCACTTATCAACTCCATCCACCTTCTCTGCCTCATATTCAACTCCCTTTGAGTGAACACGTACCGAAGACTCTTGTGATCGGTAAAAATCTGACACTTGGCTCCATAAAGATAGTGTCTCCACAACTTGAGAGTAAAAACTACTGCTGCAAGCTCTAGATCATGGGTGGGATAATTCACCTCATGCTGCTTCAGTTACCTAGAAGCGTAGGCAAAAACCCGATCATGCTGCATCAACACTCCGCCTAGACCTCGTCTAGAAGCATCACAGTAAACTACGTACTCCCCACTATCATCCGGAAGCGCCAAAACAGGAGCACTAGTCAAACGATCCTTCAATTCTTGAAAACTTTGCTCACACTGATCTGACCATTCAAACTTGACTCCCTTCCTGGTCAACCTTGTTAGTGGAGCTGCAATCTTTGAAAAGTCTTGCACAAATCGCCGATAACAACCTGCTAACCCCAAGAAACTACGAATCTCCGTCACAGATGCGGGTCTTCTCCAGCTGGACACTGCTTCCACTTTTTTTTTTTTTTTTTTTTTTTTTTTTTTGGGAATCCACACTAACACCTTCCGCTGAAACTACATGACCCAAGAATCCCACTTTATCCAGCCAAAATTCACACTTGCTGAACTTGGCAAATAACTGAGCATTTCTCAAAGTCTGCAAAATCAATCTTTGAGAAAACAGAAGCACCCCTCAACTGATCAAACAAATCATCAATGCGCGGCAACGGATACTTATTCTTCACTGTGACCTGATTAAGCTTCCTATAATCAATGCATAGTCTCATGGTGCCATCTTTCTTCTTAACAAACAACACCGGGGCACCCCATGGAGACATGCTAGGCCGAATAAAATCCTTGTCTACCAACTCCTGCAATTGAGTCTTCAACTCCTTTAATTCCACTGGAACCATTCTGTAAGGTGTCTGAGAGATAGGTCTAGTTCCAGGAAGTAACTCGATAGAAAAATCTATCTCCCTTACAGGAGGCAAACCCGGTAACTCCTCGGGAAACACATCCGGAAACTCTCTTACCACAAGAATATCCCCTACTTCCAACACTCTTATCCTTGTATCCACAACATGAGCTAGGAATGCCTGACAGCCTTTATTTAACAATTTCCTGGCTGCCACAGCCGATATCAGACAGCTCGAAATCACATCTCTTTCTCCCTGAAAAACAACCTCGAATCCATCTGGACTCTGAAATACTACTTCTTTCCAGAAACAATCCACCATAGCTCTGTAAGTCTCCAAAAAGTTCATCCCCAAGATCACATCAAACCCCACAATATTTAGAGGAATAAAATCTGCCTTGAAATTAAATCCCTCTACTAGCACTTCACAACCACTAAACACCCAATCTATTCTCATCGCCTCACCAGAGGGAAAAGATACATGCCACTCGCCTGAAAGAGATGATGATGGCACATTGGCATGGAGAGCGAATCTACTAGACATAAATGAATGCGTAGCTCCAGGGTCAATTAAAGTAAATGATGGCTGGCCAAAAATTAATAACGTACCAATGATGACATCTGGAGAAGTACGACCCTCCTGCTGGGTCATAGCATGAAGTCTAGCACGAGTCATGGGACGTCCACGCTGACCACCACTCTGTTAAGAACCACCCCTGGCTGCTGATCCACCACTGGAACCTCTAGCTGAAGACTGACCGACTGGCTGAGTAGGGGCGGTCCTCTGTGCCAACAAAGGACTGTCTCTCCTGAAATGATCAAGACCACCACACTCAAAGCATCCAGATGACTGCTGCTGGCCAAAGGAAAAAGTATGACCACCAGATGATCCCCCTTGGGAACTACCACCAGCACTATACTGACTAGTCTGCTGCCTACCCAACTGGCTCTTGAAAGGTCTCCGGTAAGGTCCTCTAAATCTACTCCGAGAACCAGAACCTGATCCTCCACTACTGCCACTACCCGCTGAAAATCCAGAAGCGGATGATGAAGCGGCCTTCTTCGATGGACCCTGGCTGGGACCACCGAAATCTCAGGGCCGTGCACTATAAGTCCTCCTGGTCTCGATGGCCATGGCTACAGTAACCGCATCGAGAAAGGTCGGGTAAATGACACCGGTCATCTTCTCGGCGTACACTCCGCCAAGTGCTCCAATGAACATGTCAATCCTGGTCCTCTCATTAGGAACCAAATAAGGCACATGGTAGCTCAAGGTAGTGAACCTTTGCTCAAACTCAAAGACACCCTCATCATCCATCTTCTTCATGTTCAGAAAATCCGACTGGATCCTGATATGATGAGCATGACTGAAATACTGACATAAGAAGAGCATCTTAAACTGCTCCCAAGTCATGTCCTGAGCACCACCATTATTTCTGCTAGCGAGAGTCCACCAATGATGTGCAGAGTCATCCAGAAAAGTCACTGCCATCTTCACTTTCATTTCTTCCGGTATGTCAGTGCTCTCGAAAGCCTTTTCCATCTTGTCTACCCACGTATATGCATCAAGGGGTCCCTTGGCACCCTTGAACTCAATTGCCCCAGCATCGAAGATATCCTTCTTCCTCACAGAATGTGGGTGCTGAACTCTGTCTAAAACACCCCTCAGCATACTCCCAATGGAATAAACTAATCCTCTGACCTCATCACCCTCATTCGCGTTGGTCGAGGTAGCTACCCTGGGTCGGCGTCTAGGAGGCATAGTACACAAAACTATCACACATACCCAATAACACATAGTATCCAAAGCATAAAATGCTAGTGAATCCGCCGCGGTCAGACCACCACTCTATAGGAACTACGTGCTTCTTAGGCAAATATAATAGTATTATGGAGGCAAGAAATGAAACCTAGAGCTCTGATACCAACTGACACGACCCACCCCGAATTTCACCCTGAAACCCGGAGTAAGTCGTGCGGGGACCACCTCCAAGGAAAATTTACCGAAGGACTCGGCAAACCTCCCTTGAAAATGGACAACCCTAACTCGAAAATTCCAAATTTCACTCTTAATTCAACACTTCCAAACATCACATAGTTATCCTTCATAAATTCTACACATAATATACAATAATCCCAAAGTATTCAGAGCTACTAAACACTAGCGGAAGCAAGAAAACACGAGTAGGTTAAACATGTAACCTACTGATAAAAACTGGCGGAAATGCGGGTGACTATGCCTCGTCTCCTACTAGATCCAACCCGAACTCTGCAGACTGGGCAATTTAAAACGAAGGGCCCAGGGGAAAACATTTAATAACGTTAGAGTGAGTGGACAAAAATAAAATAAAATATTTATGTTTCCCCAAATTAATTTCTAAGGAAAAATCGAATGCATGCCGCAAGCGATAAAACTTTTATCTCATAAAATATCGAGTCTCTCAGACTCTATAATATATGTATGTATTTACACTCGTCCATACTCCCTATATAAATTCATGGGTCTATATAGGGCTACTACGCTCGCGTCCAACGCTCACGTCACGCCTTAATGCGGTGCTACACTACGCCATCAAGGTGGACAGACGGGTGTATAAATATGTGTCCATACCCCCTATATGAATTAAACACTCAAATAGGGCTACTACGCTTACGTCCAACGCTCACGTCACACCATAATGCGGCTATATGCTGCGCCATTAAGGTGGACAGACACATATGGCTAGCTAGCATTTTCTATACATACTCTCTCATAAATACATATTTATATCCACCGAAAATCCCATTTTCGGTATCTCTCCAAGAGAAATAAAAATCGTCAAAAATTAAAATGACGTCAAAATACTCCACGACATTAATTGTTCATTCATGAACCATAGCATGCATATTATTTAAAACAAAAGTCCACTCACAAATTAGGCCTAAGCCTGATGTCGAACTAGGGCCTCGTCTGCTCGAGCCTCCTCACGTCCTGTTCCAAATATAATATTAATTTCCCAACCAATAATCCAATATTTAATCAAAATAGGCAAAATTACCCGAGAGCCATACATACGCTCATCATTGCCTAACTTCGATATTCTTAAATCGGAACGATCCGAACTTAAATATCATACTCATCAGTCGTAAATACAAACTCCCCAAAATACGACTTAAATCCTACGGCCGGATTCTACATTAATTAACCGCCAAAAATACCAAACTTCGGAAATTCACAAACCTATCCAAATCTCATCCAAACATTCCATAAA
Source organism: Fragaria iinumae (assembly GCA_009720345.1). NCBI lineage: Eukaryota > Viridiplantae > Streptophyta > Magnoliopsida > Rosales > Rosaceae > Fragaria > Fragaria iinumae. The sequence continues at coordinate 3,275,007 of CM019123.1, forward strand.
TCACACCAATATACTCCTCTTAATATTCCACATTTAAAACCCTAAAAATCTCCTAACCGGCGGCGGCGCCGCCGGTGGCTCCGCCGGCAGCGGCGGCCGGAGGTCAAATCCGGCGACCTCCAAAACCTATGAAATTTTGACAGAATAATCTCCTCAACATGCTCTACAACTTTCATGACCAACACATCACCCAATTCCAAGCCTAACTAGGCTAATCGAACGAAAACAACTTAAAAGCCCTAGAAATTTCAACTCCACATTTCTCCTTACCTAGCTCAAGAGGGAGTGAGCTGATTGGAGGGGTTGCTGCACGGGAGGAGGGCTACAAAACCGTACCAAGCTTGTCCGGATTGGTGGCCGGAGGAGGGAGTTCCGGCGACCGGAAGTTCGGGGCAGCCTAACCTTTCGGGCGGCACCGCTCTCTCACGGCGGCGCTAGGGGGGCTGTCACCGGTCCTGGAAGATAGCTGGGTCGGAGACCGATCGATTGGGACCGGTGCGCCGGTCTGGGGCGGCCGGACGGCGGCGGACGGGCGGTCGGAAGGTCCGGCAGGGAGGAGAGAAATCGGGAGGCTCGGGGAAAAGAAAACCGGGAGGAAAAGGGAGAAAGGAAAAAAGAAAAATGGGTTGGGCTCGGCCCAGCCGATCCAACACCATATATAACCCACAAATCCAAAAATTCAATACCCCAAAATAATACCCCAATAAAAATTACCTTTTACTAGCTAAAATTTACCATTTTTACCGTCGTCACAATTTCTTCCTTCGAATAATTCTTTCGAAATATTCGTCCTTCAACACACCTCTAGGGACTTTAGGACTATAAATTCAATGACGAAGACGGTAAAATTCTTATTACCACAATGCTAGTAATTAAGGTAAAATTTATGAGTCGGGGCGTGACACCTCAGCTAGCGCGGTAGTCATTTTGCGCGGAGCACTCGTCGGCTCGCGGGTAGTTTTTGTTCATGCGAGATCCTTAGCTCGCGTGGTTGCCCTTTTGCGCGGAGCGCGCTTCTCACCTCGCCCGAGTTTCAGAACTGTGCGAATTGAAGATATCAAGAAAAGTAAGACCCGTTCAACACACGCCCTGAGTACGGACTTGGGGGGACTGGACCAGGTGCCCGTTTGTAAATAACTGATCTATGGACATTTTGTATATTATGTCCCCACTCAAGACATGTCTTGAACGGGAACTTGTGGGGACTTGTTGTTGGTAGTCATTAAACTACCTTCTCCGCCCATAGACCAGTCATGAAACTTGTAGACCGACATGTAGGCTACCTCGCCATAGTGAAAGATCATCAACGCAGCAACGGGAAGATGCTTCTCCAAGCTCCACAAGAAGACACCAGAAGAATATATATGTGTAATCAGTCACACATCGGTAATGTGTAATAATGGAAACCTTCCTTATCTATAAAAGGAAGGCTCCCCCTGTATAGAAGGGATCGATCTCTGACTTCCCCATCTCTCTCTCCTGAGGAATGGTAACCGCTCCATCCCGGAGAACTCTTGTAACAACCCAAGGCATTGAGGCCTCATGATAGTGAATTCAAGTGGACGTAGCCATGCCCTCCGATGGCATGGTGAACCACTATAAATATTGTGTCTGTGTGTATGTTTATGTTCTACCGTGCTTCTACATAGCCTACGGGTTCTTGCAGAAACAGTTACATAGGCAAGATAATGTAGTTACACAAGTGTAGCATGTATGTAACTACCGAAGTAACTATCAATCTGTAGTTACATGGATAGTTACATAGATGGATAGTTACATGCATAGTTACATGGATAGTTACATGGATAGTTACATAGATAGTTACATAGATAGTTACATGCATAGTTACATGGATAGTTACATGGATAGTTGCATGGATAGTTACATGGATAGTTACATGGATAGTTACATAGATAGTTACATTGATAGTTACATAGATAGTTACATGCATAGTTACATGGATAGTTACATAGATAGTTGCATGGATAGTTATCTTCTTGTGCTAGTTATATATGTAACTACCTAGGTAACTATCTATGTAGTTACATGGATAGTTACATAGGCAGGTTAATGTCGTTATACAAGTGTAGCATGTATGTAACTACTCAAGTAACTATCAATCTGTAGTTACATGGATAGTTACATAAATAGTTACATTGATAGTTACATTGATAGTTACATGAATAGTTACGTTGTATCTATGTAACTAGCATGGTAACTGACAATGTAACTATCTATGTAACTATCCATGTAACTAATGTAACTAGCAGTGTAACTAGCTTAGTAACTGACAATGTAACTATCTATGTAACTAGCACTGTAACTGACAATGTAACTGTCTATGTAACTAGCTTGGAAGCTAACAATATAACTATCTATGTAACTAGCATTATAACTAAGCGGTCATATAACCGTTCTTGTAACTGATTATGTAACTGGCTAAGTAACTATTTATAACGTGACTGGTTTAGTTAGTAGCAACTGAAGTAACTTGCAATATAACTAAGTGGTCATGTGAACATTCACATAATTGATCATCTAACTTGCTAAGTAATAAGTTATGTAACCGGCTATGTAACTACCCAAGTAACTGGTCATGAAACTAATTTTTTGCAGCGTGCCGCTGCACTGCAACAATAGAGATGGTTTGGAAATTTAACTAGCTAAGTAACATCTAACTGGCAATGTAACTAGCGGAGTATTAGAAAGAAAACTCAACACTCAAATGTTCAAACTTTCTCTGGTTATACATTGAGCTTGTACTTGTATTGGTTTTCGTTGAAGGAGGAGGATAAGAATAAAGGACACCAGTCAAGTCTTTTAATAGAAATTCATAGTAACACAGAACGACCCAACATATAGGTAAATGATGGTATCAATTGATTGTACTCAGATAGAAAATCAAACTGAAAAACTATTCTCCAATCAAGCTAACAAAATTCAAAGACAAAGATAATACTCTAATCAAGTATTGAAGAACAATCAAATACCCTCCGTCACCTTTATCCTAATCTCCTTTTCCTTTGTCAGTGTGATCTCAATATCACTCTTCTCTTCATCCAAACCAATGATAGGAATGACTCCCAGCTACCTGTGGAAAGACAATCATAACTAGTTAAATGGATAGTTTCATAACCCTAACTAGTTACACTGGTAAAGGCAGTTAAGAAAACCATATGTAGCTACTTATGTAACTACATTAAGCTACCTATCTAACTGTCTATGTAAAATACATATTGATAGTTACCTTGGTAGTTACATAAATGCTACATAACCAGTTACATGTATTTACATACACAGAATGCAGGAAAAGACACAACATCATACATGTGTAGAGACGAATGCAACTACATATGTATCTACAAATGTAACTACCCATGTAACTAGAGATTGACAATTACATGAGTAGTTACATACGTGCGAAATAACAGTCCGAATGCAATATTAAATACAGCAACACAATTCAACAGAAGAAAAGATGCAGCTATTCTAAAATAACAAACATAAAATAAACCCAACACCCAAAGCAAAACTAACTAATAAGACCCAAATGGCACAACTGAACGAACTAATTAGACAATTTCACAGCTTAATATGTACATACCAGAGGAAGTTTCTTAATAGCTACATACCAGCTACTTAATAGGTACATTACCAGTTACATTCATACTTTCTCATAGACGGCTGAAAAATTAGCATACCACCAGACATCCCCCCAACCCCAGCCCCACCACACGTACCAGCTACTGTATTGCATGTTCAATTGACAAACCATGAAAATGTATATCAAAAAAACCAAACAAAGACATACCAAGTTGCCTTGTTCTTTATAGTCAAAAGGTTCATTTTTTGCTTCTGTTTTCGATCTCTTTTTTCCTCTCATGTCTATAGCAAATTGATAAAAGTTAGTTGCGTAAAATTATTCACAGATAAAAATTGAGAAAGCGTTCTCCCCTCTCACCACCTCTCTACGTATCACTAATTTCAAGCATCAAAGAACGACCACATCCTCCAATAAACCGAATGTAGACATTACAAACAAGTCAAGTGGGGGTTCTTTCTTAAAACTATTGCTTTACTGCTTTCAAAATTACAATACAAGCAAGCACATAACACAACCTTTGATCGAGATCATAAGGCAGACTTGAGCTCAACCAAAAGTTAGCAGGTCAGCGGCTTAACCGAAATTCAAAAATAGACACAAGCAGCTCCACTAGCAAATGATCATAGCAGCTAAATTAAGCAGACCATGCTACTATTCTTTTGTACACATAATTTTCTACCTATTACACCTAACCAAGCCATAGAGGCACCTCAATTCTTTCAGAAAATTCAGTAAACAAACCAATTCAGAACACTCATCATCATCACTAAAATCAAAACACAAAAAGTGCATTTGAAAATCAAAATTTGAAAATTATCCAAGATACCTGTAAAATTATCGTTGGATTTTTCTCTGCTCAACCCTATATTCTCAATGGTGCACCACCAAGTAAAACCTCAGATACGCCATTGCATTGAGTTCCAAACAATCTGCCATTACCTAACAACTAGAAATACCATCGTATTGTCATCAAAGCATTACGAACTCATCTCATACTTTCTACTCAATCCTAGAGTTAATGTATCAACCTTATAAAATCACAACTGAACAAAATTGAATCTTTGAACAAAATTGAAGCAAAAGAAGAAGAAGAATCAAACCTCGCCGGTGCTGGCAAAGATATTTAAAAGACAGGTCTCTTCCATCCAGTACTACAAGTCGCTGATCCAGAGAGTGCGGACCACGTCGGCACTGGCAGGCTGGGCCTGAGGTGGAGGTGGGGCCATGTGCGACTGAGGGGCCCACATCGCCAGAGGAGGCTGCACGGTGGGCAGCGACGGCGACATCATCATGTAGGGCTGGGCTGCGGGGGGTGGCTGCTGCTGCTGCTGGCCGTACTGCTGGACCATTGTCGATGGAGCCACGCCGGAGCCTGGTTGCATCAGGATGACGACGACATCGAATCTAGGGTGAGAGAGAGAGAGAGAGAGAGAGAGAGAGAGAGATAGAGACGACGAAACTGAGATCTCCATCAAAAACAGGTTTAGGGTTAAATTAGAGAGGAGGGTAGAATTGCCATGTAAAAAGAGTGAAAATATACCTTTTTATCATTTAAGATGTTTTGAGGTTTAATGGTGATTTTTTATCACGTGGAACATTTGAAGACTATTTTATCATTTGTACCTTTAAATGGTAGTTTAGTGTTAAATACCCTAGTTTTTTTCCTTTGTTTGCATGTTTGCCTATACTGAAGCAATTCATGATATTCCCACACTGAATTGCTTAGTTATATATTTATGATGCAACCTTGATCAACCTATGTTTAGGTAACATGTGTACCAACTAAGCTTTGCAAATAATACTTTGCGTTCCTTCCCATTTCGGCTGTTGCATATGTAAATCACACATAATGCTTTCTCATGCATGTATACAGATGAATCGTGACAACAAAGTCTTCAGTCTGCACCGGACACACTGAAGAGTGATAGTGAAACAAATGGAGATCACCCTAGCTCATACAATAATCAATACGACTAGTGGGTTTGGGTTCATATCTGCTTTGATCCTCACGAGAATATTCATAGTTGCAACAGTTAGTCCTTCAAGAACACTATCTACTTAAGTACTTCAATATAGCGGGTGAAAATTTTGTCAAAGGCTCTGTCGGAATGGTCAGCGCTATACGCAGGGCTTTGCATGATGGTTAGTTTGGGATGGATGTTGCTTGATGATATGCAGCAAGCTAGGTAAGTGTAGAATTTTGAAACCGAAAACAAAAAAAACCGAAATTTAAAAAAACCTAACCGAAAAAAACCACACCGAATTAAAAAAAAAAATCAAACCGAACCTAACTAGTTTTGTTTGGTTTTTGGTTTTAGCACTTGAAAAACCTAACCAAACTGAAAAATCGAATCCCTCTAAAATGACGTCATTTTTTGTGTTTATTTTCTTATCAAATATATGATTTGAAGAATATAATTTTAGGTTTTATGTTTTATATGATTATATGTTTATCTTTTCTAATATTTTGCTTTTTATTTTCGTTTATGTACATATATAAATATTCTAGGTGTCGTGTATGCGAAGTATATAGAGTGATATGTTACATTTAAAATCGAAGACCTTATTTTTGCGAGCTTTAGATGATAGACACTCTAATATTTATTTATTTTTTCTCTTTTTATTTAAATTTATGATTTTTAAACTTTAAAATTCGGAATTTTTTTGGATGAACTTTAAACTATGGAGTCTATATTTTTTGTTCAAGATGAACTTAGAAGTTTTAAAATTATGGTATCATGGTGTGCTAGTGTGCTCAATTCCCAATACTTTCGAAATTATTAAGTATTAACCTTTTAATGTATCTGTTTGGTTACATTTTTATAGATTGTTGATTTGTGGGAGAATCATTGTCATAATTTTTTTTTGGTATATCATATGTGCTTATAAAAACAGGTAATGGACTCAAGAAAAAAAAAACAAAGACTTTTTTTTTTTGAAAGGAAAACAAAGACTTTTTTTTTTTTGAAAGGAAAACAAAGACTTAAAGTACGATAATTTTTTACTAAGCTAAAAACATACAAATTTTAAGAAAAATTATTTAGAAAAAAGAAGAAAAACCGAAACCGAACCAAGCCACGGTGTGGTTTGGTTTCTTGTTCAATGTCTTAAAAATTCCAAAATGAACTGAATTTTTTATTCAGTTTGATTTTTGGTTTTAGGTGAAATCTGAACCGAACAAAACCAAACTCGCTCCTAAAGTTAACTAATCACAAAGTAACAACGCCCTGATATATGTGATCAGTTATGTCAAATGAACTACCCTTGAGTTGTGTGTTATGTTAAGTGAACTACCCTTGAGTTATGTAGAGGGTCTGTCATTTATTAATCAACTATGTAAATAATTTCAAATTGTTTTCATACTTGTGGTTTTTTTTTGGTAAAATTGAGAGCAAAAGAGAAACACATGCAACAAAAATAGTCAAGAACAATTTACGTAACTTAGATCAATATCCCCAAAGGGCATCTAGACAATTCCATCGACTTTACTCTTGGCTAACTAAACGAAATTTAAACACAAAAAACAAACAAACTTAAATCCCAAGAACAGCAAACCTGCTCGAGAGCCCAAGAAAACAAAAAGAACTACGTTACTCGAACGTAAAACAAACATCCATATTAGCTCTGAAAGTATAAGAATGGAACTGTATACTTAGTCTTGTTTCCAAAAATTTGATGTAACCAGATGCAATTCACAGACAATGAACAAGAGGATTTGTTAACAACAGTGTAAACCTCTCAAGAGGAAACATCACTGCGAGACTTTATAGTAGTCCACACTCAATCAATTCACTAAGACCTTAAAGGAGTTACAATCAAATCAAGTAGTGATGTACAACATCACTTTCATAAGTTACAATAACAAACTTGATATTACAGTTGAAGAACTCTTCTAATATGCCAATGAATTCTAATTGAAGAACCTTTGCAGCCTCCTTCAATTCCACTTCCAACAACACTGATCTCAGATCATACAAATGATATATGATGCAGTGACTAAAATGAATGAGTTTTTGATAACAGATTTAGCATGAACAAGTCATATAACAATGATCTTTTGAAATAGAAAAACTCAGTACATCACAGATTTCTTGGAGACATATATATATTGACATAGCTCCCCCTCAATCGGATCTCTGTCAATCACTGATTGAAACAAAGAAGGAAATGAATTTCAAGGACTAAATCTGTTAACATGAATGAGAACGAAACCAATCTTTTTCAAAAAAGATTTGCACCAGATTTCCTAAACTATCGCACAGATATAAAATCACTAAATCTTTTCTTTAAAAACAATATCAGAGAGGTGATATGAATATGGATGAGATGCAACTACCTTAAGTGATCTGAAATCAGTGGTACAGAGGTAAAAATAGCAAGCTGTTGACTGAGGACTTTGCTTCTCCTTGTTGAATCAGGAAAGGTCGACTTTGTGAGATTTCTGCAGCAGCCGTCTTTGAATTGAATATGACTGTCATATGCTTACAATCTCCCCCTATGGCATTCATATTCAATTTCAATTGTTGATGTTCCTGAAAGGATACAAAGTAAAAAGATATACAGATAGCGAAGCAAAGTCTCTCAAATGTTCAAAGCTGTGAACAAGAAACACAGATAAGAACAGCATGTCATAGAGACCAAAAGTTTCTTAATAACTTTGAAATCAAGCATCATCATCTTTCAAAGCTATTAAGAGAAAAAAAAAACATTAGTTTGAAAAGAACAAGCAAAAATAACGTTGTCTATGCTGAAGCACTTACAAAAACCAAACTAGCAAAATAGAAAGACATCACTAGCAAAACAAAAAGACAAAAGACATCAACACACTCCCCCTTTGAATAGGAATGCCTTAGGGCTTCCAGTCAACCTCATCCAAGAAGTCTGGATCATCATCCATAGCAGCAGCAGGAGGAGATTGAGGCAGCAGAGCCTGGATATCAAGGATCGAACCGGAAAGATTGGCAAGAGCACGATGAACGGTCTGGAGGTTGGTGAGAATGGATGCAATCATGCGGCCATGAGCCTCCTGTTGAGCCCGAATGACCACCAAGTACTGAAACATCTCATTCAGATTAGCCTGAACAGGGTTAGGACGAGTGTGGAGTCGTCGTGGAAGAGGAGGTTGAGGAGGAGGAGGAGGAGCAGCCTGAGAAGTGTGTTGTCTTGGAAGTCGGGGATCATGAGCTTCGTCAGAAGGATGAGTAGGGAGATCGAGAGCTTGTCGCCGGCGATACCACTCATCAGGATGAGGTCCTCCCCAGTTTGCAGAGTTGAGTCTGGTGACTTCCTTACCCCTAACCATAGTTATCTGCACACTTAACAAAGAAGTGAGAACGGAAGATGAAAAGAGAATGAGAGAGAGAACAAGCATCCTGTCAATATATAGAGAGTCAGTAGGATTGGAGCAACCAGGAAAACAAAAATCAGAAACAAGAAGAGGAAAAAAAAATCATGTAATGAATATCTTAGATTCATGGAAAATCTAGAGACCAACAAAAATAACTCCCCCTGCCAAAAACGACCAATGAGAGAAAGGTAAAATTGAGAGGCTCGAGAGGGAAAGATTGACCGTGTCATAACTGTAATCATGTAATTTTTGAACCAAAATCCGCATGAATAACTTACGGAAAAATTTATCAGATACAAAGAATCTTGAAATCATGAGATTGAATCATATGATGTATTCTATCAACTGTATGACTTGAAGCTGTAATTACCACATAGTAACTTGATTGTGTGTGTGCATTTGAAACAAATATGGGTCATCACATAGACACAGCTTATAATGAGATTGGGAGAACTGAACAAAGAGGATCATAGAACACCATATGTGACAACTCCAGTATCTTAACTAGAGAAAACAATTGAACTTTGATGAACCTTTTAGATCTTTCATTTGATCTGCAACAGCTTAAACTTAAGTTTGCTGTGTTTATTTTTTGGTTTCTTGAGAGTGCTTTCTTTTTCTTGAACAGGATGATCTCCTTTTGGCTTGAACACCCTGCAAGGTTTGCCACCCCCAGAGCCATGTTACTTCAGAGATACACCAGGTTCAGCACAAAAAGGTACTTAGTACCATATAAATCACAGATGATCATAAGTCAGTTCAACGCGAATAATCCCAATCAGATTTTGAAGTTGATGGGGTGGCGCATGGGGCCCACTCGTCGCTGCCAATGGTGGCGCGTGGCAGCGCGTTCGGTAGTGTTGTAGCTTTAGTTTCTTTGGTTAGCTAACTCTTGTTGTTGTGAGCATGTTGAGTTGTGGAAATTCTACGTTGTGAGCAAGGATTGCATGTTATGTAATACCCCATATTTTCATATCAAATTTCCTTGTTTTATTTCCTAATTTAATGCAGGATTATTTATGGAAATTATTATTGGTTTATGCGAAGTTGAAGTTCGGGAGTTTATTTTAAGTTACTTGTTTAAGTGGCCAAAAAGTTGACTTTATTTTCAGTAAGTAATTAACAAAAATTTTCTTCATGGAAGTTGTAGAGTTCGGTGATACAAGTTCATAGACACGTGGAACGCGTAACACGGATGTCGTATGAGAAAGTTATGGTCAGAGGAAGTTAGTTTCCGGGTTTGAAAAATGTATAAGTAGAAAAATATGGGGGAGTTATTTTGGAAACCTAAAAATCAGTTTCTCTCTCTCTCTCTCTCCTCCCTCTCCCAGCACCCAAGCTCTCCCTCTTCTCCGGCCGAGTTCTCTCTCATCCGGCCACCAAATTGGACGCCGCCGGTCCCGTTGGGTCGGCACGGGTTGTGAGATTGTGGTTTCCTTGGCTCTTGTGTTACAGAAGAACGCAGCATGATTTTTAGGTGAGTAAATCTCACCAAAGTTCACTTTTGAACCAAGTTTAATTATCGTCATTTGATGAGGATAATGATTATGATGTGATTTTAGTATTTTGCTATTAATGGTTTTAAAAATATATGAGCTTGATCGCCAACGGCTCATAGGTAAGATAAAACAAGTTTTCCTTAGATGTTTTTTGGAAGTTCATATGATCATAATTTTATTAATTTTTGTTAGATTATTCTTGTGGAATAATATATATTGTTCATATAATTATATCTATGTGAAAGGATATAATTTGTGATGTGATATTGTGATTGTTGGATAAATAACCAAACCGGGTTTCAAGCCTTTAATCAGGTGATTGGTTACAGTTTATATGCTATTTATTATTTTGAGTTTTGTTATTGGACAGTGAAACCGGGTTCCAAGCCTTTGGCCGGGTGATTGGTTACGGTTAGGAATTTAAAGCTCTAGTTCGTCTGTCGGTGTAGGTCATGGGAGATATCTTATGATATCTAGGACCCATGGGTACACAATTTGTTATTGTAGGTCATGAGGGGTATTTATTAATACCTGAGACTCATGGGTACATGTTATTTGAAAAAGCATTGGAATTGTGGATTTATTTATCGATCTAATTTCCCTTGTGATAAAATTGGATGTTAGAAATGTTGTGTTATTTTTGAGTTTACTCATACGGGCTTTTTAGCTTACCGGGTTTGTTATTTTACAATCCCAGTGCACCAATTATTGGTGTAGCGGTTAGACATGTAGGTGAGGATCAGCAGGGTTGAGGCGTAGGCTTAGTGGCAGGGTTCTTTTTGGTTTTTGATGTACTCTGTATAGTTTTGTTATATTTGGGGTAGACAGTATTAAACTCATCTGAGTGTTTTTATTTTCTTGACTTTCAAGTTTATGTAAGCAAGAATATGTAATATTTAACTCAATGTTGAGTTATGTGACATTACATTTCCGCATTGATTTTAGTGCTCTTAGATGTTGTCTTGAAACAGGTTTTGGGATTGTAATATTTTAAGTTATATCATGACAAAATTTTTGAAAATTATCCTTCGAAAATTGGGGCGTGACAGTTTGGTATTAGAGCGAGGGTTACATATTTGGTGATAATCAATACTTCGGAGTGATGGCCTGACTGCAGCGGATCACCATCATAAGCTCTTCGGTATTGATATGTCATTGGGTATGTGAAGGGTTAGGTGTCGCCTCTAGGTCAATAGGATGTCAGAGTAGAGAGAACTCAATTAGTGGGAATTTGAATATTTGTGTTCCATCTTGAGTTAGTGCCTTGGTTAATAAATGTCGCATTTGACTTATACTTTGGTTTAAGTTTTATGCATGAGTTAATCAAGGTTTACTTGCTCCTTAGGTGATGGATCCTCCGCGAGGAAGAGCTAGAGGCCAAGTTAGGGCCAAAGGGGAAGGTAGGGCCAGAGGCAGAGGTAGGGTTCCACCTATGGATGACTTCTTTGAGGAGGAAGTTGTGTTGGATATGCTAGTGCCAGTTATGGTGGATGATGGTCTACGTCTGGCCAGGCTGGCTCAGGGTATCATCATTTTAGGAGCGCCTTCCTTTCTGGGAGGTACAGACTACCTCATAGCTGATCATTGGATAGAGGGCATCGAGACATACTTCACCATGATCACGTGTACGGAGATTGAGAAGATGCATATCTCAAGGAAGAGGCACGGGTATGGTGGAGCGGGGTAGAGAGATCTCGAGATGTGACCACCTTGACTTGGGAGGGGTTTGTTCAGCTCTTTCGGGAGAAGTATTTCCTTGATACAGTGAGAGAGCAGTTAGAGCTTGAGTTCATAGCTCTGGTGCAGGGCTTGATGAGTGTCAGGGATTATGAGGCTCGGTTTTCTCAGCTGTATTGTTTCGCTAGAGAGATGGATGCAGTAGATTTGGCACGGAAGTGCATTCGGGGTTTGAGGCATGAACTCCAGAAGTTAGTGACTTCCCACCTGTTTGCTACTCTAGTAGAAGCGGTGGAGAGTGCCCTTGCAGTTGAGCAGGAAGAGGCCATGCATGAGACTTAGAGGTAGAGAGATGTTCAGGGAAAGGGCAAGGCCTTGGCAGGGAGTAGCAGTTCAGGGTACCACAGAGGTGGTTTTGGGAAGAGGCAGTGGACTCATCAGCTGGCTCCAGCTAGAGCAGCAGCTGCACCTATTAGGGCTCTACCTATTAGGCAGGCAACACCCTTGAAGTGTTTCAACTGTGGAGAGCCGGGCCACTTCTTTTCAGCATGCACAAAGCCCAGGAGGCAGGGATGCTTCACTTGTGGGCAAGCATGCCATTTTGCTAGGGATTGCACCCGACCTCAAGCTGGAGGGCAGGGTAATCAGCAGACACCATTACTTCAAGCACCAGGCAGAGTGTATGCCATTGGTCAGCGTGATGCAGGAGTGGAAGGTACCATTCTTGTTTATGATCTGCTTGCTACAGTTTTGTTTGATACGGGGGCAACCCATTCCTTTATATCTAGCTCGGTGGTGAGGGCATTAGGCTTGACTCCAACACCGCTTACTAGATCATTGTGTGTTTCATCGCCTCTCGGTGTTTCTATCGAGCTTGGCACTTTGTGTGGTGCATGCCCTTTAGTGATTAGTGCAAGAGAGTTCCTTGCATCTTTGATTGTGATTCCAGACCGCTCCTATGATGTGATTTTGGGAGTAGACTAGCTAAGGCCAAACCATGCTGTGATTAACTGTTTTGATATGGTGGTGTGATTTCACGTTCCTAGACAGCAGAGCTTTCGCTATCGTTGTCATAGGTTGAACACGGCCATGTGGGAAGGAGTGTTAGCTCACATTGAGGCTATCGGTAGTACCGTGGGTATTGCGGATATTGCAGTAGTCTCTAAGTTTAATGATGTGTTTCAGGAGATTTTGGGTTTACCTCCGAAGAGGATAGTGGAGTTTGCTATAGATGTGATACCAGATACTTCACTGGTATCAAAGACTCCTTATCAGATGGGGAGAACTAAACTTCAGGAGTTGAAGGTTCAGATTGAAGGTCTTCTTGAGCAGGGATTCATTAGACCTAACACCTCGCCTTGGGGTGCACCAATGTTGTTTGTGAGGAAGAAGGATGATACACTCCGGTTGTGTGTGGATTACCGGGAGTTGAACAAGGTGACCATCAAGAATAGGTATATCTTGCCTAGGATTGATGATTTTTTTAATCAGCTTAGAGGTGCTACGAGATTTTCTAAGATTGATCTAAGGTCCGGTTATCACCAGTTGAGGATGAAGGAGGATGATATTCCGAAGACCGCTTTCAGGACTAGATATGGGCATTATGAGTTTTTTGTTATGCCTTTTGGTCTGACCAATGCGCCTGCTGCTTTTATGGATTTGATGAACCACATGTTCAGTCCTTATCTAGATTTGTTTGTGGTAGTATTTGTAGATGATATTTTGATTTACTCTAAGACCTTGGAGGATCATGATAGGTATCTACAGATCGTACTACAGGTTCTTAGGGAGGCCAAGTTGTATGCTAAGTTTGAGAAATGTGAGTTTTGGAAGGAAGAGGTCAAGTTCCTTGGTCATGTGGTGTCAAAGGAGGGGATTTCGGTCGATCCCTCTAAGGTGGAGGCTGTGGTGAATTGGAGTCGTCCCACTACTCCTACGGAGATCCGTAGCTTCCTTGGGTTCACAGGATACTACCGAAGATTTATTGAGGGATTTTCTAGTATTGCCTCTTCTTTGACCAGGTTGACAAAGAAGAATGCCAAGTTTGTGTGGATCGATAAGAGTGAGAAGGCATTTGAGGAGTTGAAGACTAGGTTGACTACCGCCATGTTGATACCAAAAAAAAAAAAGGATTACAAAAGAGAAAAAAAATAAAATAATAATAAAAATAATGATATCCTTTTCTTGTGCTACCTGCACAAGGCTTTTGAGTTCAATTGTAACTCTTACAAAAAAAGGTATCTGGATAAAAATACAATTCGGGCATCAAAGTCCAATTGCAACTCAATCATCATAACCAAGCACTCTATATAAAGAGGCCAAAGCCTCCAAAAGAAAGTGGGGGGGACGGACAGAAAGGCGTAGCGAAGCAAAAAGCGAAAGTAGAAGAAAAAGGCAGAAGCAGGTGGAGTCGACACAGACAAGAACAAAAGAAGCGAAGAAGGAGAAGAGAACAAGCGAAGCAAAAAGTAGAAGGAGAGAGGAAAAGAAGCGGCAAGCCAGCAAGAAGGTGGAGCCCTCACTCTAACTTTCTTTATTTCTTTTGCAGCATCTCTATCTTTCTGTCTCGTTCCTTGCTCTGCCCGAAGCCCCGCAAGCACGCTAGCCATCTCACCCAAGGCCAGACGACCTCGTGAGGTCATCACCAAAAGAAGACTATGGCCGCTCGGCCCCTCCTCTTGTTACAACAAATATATGGCCTTGCACCTCGCATAACAAGCTACACAAGAGGAGGAAAACAAGCATTCCAAGCAGCACGAATTTGAAGAACAGGAGCGAGGAGTGATATGGTTTCTACGATCTCATCAATCTCGTCAAGGCTACAAGTTCTTTTGGCCAAGACAACAAGTTCTTGTTAAACATCATCATGCGAGCTGGATATCAGTTCGCATGCGAAGACGACCTTGCGCGGATGACCTCGCAAGATGGCAGAATCCCTAAGGGGTGGCGAGGTGACATTCGCGTCAAAGCAGAAGCCTTAAGGGGCGGCGAGGTCACATTCGCATTAAAGCAGAAACCCTAAGGGGTGGCGAGGTCACATTCGCGTCAAAGCAGAAGCCCTAAAAGGCGGCGAGGTAACATTCGCGTCAAAGCAGAAGTCCTAAGGGGTGGCGAGGTAGCTTCGCGTCAAAGCAGAAGCCCTAAGGGGTGGCGAGGTGACTTCTCATCAAAGCAGAAACCCTAAGGGGTGACGAGGTGACATTCGCGTCAAAGCAGAAGCCTTAAGGGGCGGCGAGGTCACATTCGCGTTAAAGCAGAAACCCTAAGGGGTGGCGAGGTCACATTCGCGTCAAAGCAGAAGCCCTAAAAGGCGGCGAGGTCACATTCGCGTCAAAGCAGAAACCCTAAGGGGTGGTGAGGTAATCTTCGCGTCAAAACAGAAGCCCTAAGGGGTGGCGAGGCAACATTCCTGTCAAAGCAGAAACCCTAAGGGGTGGCGAGGTGACTTCACGTCAAAGCAGAAGCTCTAGGCGTGGTGACTTTGCGGAAAAGAGAAAGTCCAGGCGAGATGCTCCCAGGCGAGGCGAGATGCTCCTCGTAAGACTTCGCGAGAAAGCAAGACGCAGAGTCCGCTTACACGCGAGGTCCGCATGCACACAGAGTCTGCTTACATGAGAAGATTGGATTTGCAGATCACCTACGCCACTATCAAGAATTGTGGCTAAGGCAATTCAAGCCTCTTGGTCACACTGATGCGTCACCCATTTCAGATGGACAACTCAAATCAACTGACACTCTACCAAATTGAGTGTCCACAAGAAATACAGTTGACGGATTCAAAAATACATATGTCAAACCCAAAGCTGGCACTAAGCCGCAAAGTCTACAAAACCTTAAGAACTACGGTTGGTTTGATCCCACAAAGGGGTACGTAGGCAGTCTAGCAACCCACTAGATGCAACGACAATTCCAAACAGAATCCCTGACATCACCAGTCAAATTCATCCTGTCCAGACAACCCTGGTCAAATTTCTAAAGCACCAGAAAAATCAAATCCATAACCAAACCTTTCGAACTACATTGGTTTGATCCCTTCACAAGGTATGTACGCAGTTTGGATTTAAATCTAGGTGCAACCACCAATCCAAATAAATTCTCAGATCGCCTGAAGCCAAAATTACGCTCCTAAGCTCAAATGCCTTCAGACACAAATCCAAACACATTTCCAAACACTACTCTCACTCCAAAATCAAAGCCCTCCAATGAGTCATTTACTTGTTGGAACCATTGAACTACGAGTGACTTGATCCCCTCTAGGGTACGTAGGCAACCCACTCCCAAATGTGGGTGCAGTCACAAAAACAAACAAACCTACAATAGTCTCTTGATAAACGGAATCAAAGGGTGTTCCCTTGTAACAAGGGATTGTAATTAAAAGACACATTCTGTCTTGAATGGGTCGAACCAGACATAATTAAAACTCTGTTCTGATAATGAATATGAGTGAAATTATGTTGGGTGACATTTATACTTCATGCATATTTTTACCCAACACACCCCTGTGTTGGTCATTCCGATTAGTGGTGTTGGCTATGTTGTCTATAGCGATGCATCTCATCGGGGTTTGGGTTGTGTGTTGATGCAGCTTGGCGGTGTTGTGGCTTATGGCTCTATACAATTGAAGGTTCGTGAGAAGAATTACCCCACTCATGACCTAGAGCTAGCTGCGGTAGTATTTGCTTTGAAGATTTGGAGGCATTACTTGTATGGAGAGAAGTTCGAACTCTTTTCTGATCATAAGAGGTTTGAAGTATTTATTGTCACACCCCAATTTCCGAAAGATAAATTTCAAAAATTGTGGCATGATCTAACTTAAAAATAAATATCCCAACCTGTTACAATAACAAAACCAAAGAACTAGAACTCAATAGCGAAAAAGTAATATCATACAACTCATCACTGAGTTAAATATTACACTTCCTTATTTACATAAACTTCAAATACAAGAACATGAGAAACAACCTCATGAGCTTAATATTATTAACCCGATTAACAAAACTATAACGAGTACAGCAAAAGCCAAATATAACCCTGGCGCTAAGTCTCCACCTCAACCCTGCTGATCATCACCTGCAGGTCTAACCCCTACACCAATAATTGGTGTACCGGGATTGTAAACTAACAAACCCGGTAAGCTAAAAAGCCCGTATGAGTAAACTCAAAAATAACACAACATCATCACATCCAACATTTCACAAGAGAGATTTGATCAATAAATAAAACCACAATTCCAACACTCTTTCAAATAACATGTACACATGAGTCCCAGGTATTGATGAAATACCCCTTATGACCTACAACAACACAATTGTGTACTCATGGGACCCAGATACGATAAGGTATCCCCCATGCCGTACACAGACAGACGGACTAGAGCTCTATTCCTAACCACAACCAATCACCCGGCCAAAGGCTTGGAACCCGGTTTGACTGTCCAATATCAAAACACAAAATAATAAATAGCATCAGAACCGCAACCAATCACCCGATTAAAGGCTTGGAACCCGGTTTGGCTATTTAATATCAAAACATAAAAATGATAAATAGCATCTTAACTGCAACCAATCACCCGATTAAAGGCTTGGAACCTGGCTAGGCTATTTATCCAACAATAATCATAACACAAGACCACATCTTATGATTATATCCTTCACAAGGATATAATTATATGAACAATAAAAATATTATTCCACAGAAATAACTTATCAATAATTAGGAAAAACTTGTTTTATCTTACCTATGAGCCGTTGACGATCAAGCTCATATATTTTAAAACAATTAAAAGAAGAGTATTAATTTTAACATCATAATCATTATCATCATCACATGACCATAATAAAATTGGTTCAAACATGAACTTTGGTGAGATTTACTCACCTTGAAATTCTGCTGCGAAGCCCCCAACACAATGAAGGCAAGCCAACACAAAATCATAATTCACCTAAAATCGCACAATTAAAAACCTTAGAAACCAAAATACTAAAGGATAACCTAATACCCTTAAACTAACCCTTAGCTCAAGGGAGAACAATTTCCCAAAGTCATTGAACTCAACGACACAATTGAGCTGCCTCAAATCTTCAAAACCTAAACTCAAACTCAACTAAGCCAAAACAATTAAACCTAAGTCCTAACATGCAAACCTTGCTCAAAACTTAGCCAAACTATCACTCAACATAATCACAGCAGCAAGGACAAGCTAACCACAGGAAACTAAGGCCACTACTCGGCCGGACGCGCCACCACAAGCGGCGGCGAGTGAGCCCCACGCGCCACCCCAAAACTTCCGAATTAGGAGAAACTCACAACATGAAACTTATAGATTGAAGTATGGTGAACAACTTTAATACCTGCGGTTTTGACTGGTTCGGCCGGGATCGGCCGGAAAACACCCTAAAACTTCAAAACGGAATCAAAAATAAAAGCTGCAAAACTGGTACCAAAACTTGGTTTTCTGGTCACCAAACACGTATAACATCACTAGAGGAAGGAAAGGAGCAAGTCTCCCCTAACTCTCGCCCGAAACGCCGCCGAAATTGCCGGTTTTCTGACGATACTGCAGCAGCTCCGCCACCCCATGGTGGCTTCCAGGAGGCACGACGGCGGGCGAGATTGCTCCAGAAATGGAGAGGAGGTCCGTGCAGACCGAACGGGACAGGTGGCAACCGGTTTGGTGGCCGGACGGCGGAGAAATCGAATGGAGAAAATCAGAGTGCAGGAGGAGGTTAGGAGAGAGAAAGTGATTTCCGATTTTAGGTTTCCAAAAATAACTCCCCCACATTTTTCTACTTATACAGTTTCCAAACCCGGAAACTAACTTCCTCTTATCATAACTTTCTCATACTACCTCCGTTTTGAACGTGCCACATGTCTACAAACTCGTATCGACGAGCTCTACAACTTTCATGAAGGAAGTTTTCGAAGATAACTTACGGAAAATAAAATCAACTTTTGGGCCTCTTAAAAGTCAAAGTACCTTAAAAATACTTCCGAAACTTCAACTTCGCACACTAGAGAATTTCGATAAATAATTCTTCATTAAATATAGAAATAACACAAGGAAAGTAAAATAAAAATGTCACGCCCCGACCCTTAAATTTTGCCTTATTTACTAGCATGGTGTTAATAAGAATTTTACCGTCTTCGTCATTGAGTTTATAGTTCTAAGGTCCCTAGAGGTATGTTGAGGGATGAATCTTTTGAAAGAATTATTCGTAGGAGAAAAATATGATGACGGTAAAAATGGTAAATTTGAGCTAGTAAAAGGTAATTTTTATTGGGGTATTATTTTTAGGGTGTTATTTTTTAGTGTTGGGTTTATTTTGAGTGTGGGCTTAAGGAGTTGGGCCGGTTTGGGGAGGCCCAAACCTTCTCTCTTTTCTTTCTCTTCTCTTCTCCCGTCCGCTTCTCTCTCCTTCTCCCTCCCGCGAGCTCCCCGACTGCCGGATTTTCTCCACCGCGCCAGTCGCCGTCCGGCCGCCCAGGGACAGCCGGACTGGTCCCGTTCAGACCCTCGCCTCTTCCTCTCTCTTCCTGGGCCGGTGCCCGCATGCGGGAAGCCACAGAGCAGGGGAAATCCGATGGGAGACGCCGACTGTTCCTTCGCCGAAACTCTCTCCTCCGGCCGCCATAGCCAGCGAGCCTTGGCTCAAAAGAAAGCCCTCATCACCAGCAGCAATCCCTCCAAAGGGCTCCCTCTATCTTGAGCTAGGTAAGGAGAAATCGGTATTTGAAATTCTAGGGCTTTCATGTGTGTTTTCGTTCGATTGGCATGGTTAGGCTTAGAATTGGAGTTTGTGATAGTTAGGAATGTTGTAGAGGAGATTGAGAGGAAGGTGCTGCCAAATTTTGGTGAGCATCGGAGGTCGCCGGAGCTGGTCGCTGACCGCCGCTTCCGGCAGAGCCGCCGAGAAAATGTTTTTGGTGGAGAATTTTATGAGGAGTTTAATTGAATGAGTTTTAGAATTTTTGGAGGAGTTTTGGATAGGTTTCGGAATTGTTAAAGTTTGGTATTTTTGGCGGATTAATAAGTTAAAATCCGGCCATTGGATTATTTTATGATTAGGACGTTGGAAGGTGATTTTTTAGGATGTCGGTATTTATGGGGAGTTATGGTTGGCAGTGAAGTTAAGATTTAGGGCGATAGGCATGGTTGAGTGCGAGAAGCTCATATTTAATTATGCCTATTTTCTTTAAGTGTCGGTGTTTTATTTTAAGGATTTATTTATGTTTTGGAACAGGACGAGAGGAGGCTCGAGCAGAGGAGACCTCCGACCGACATCAGGCTTAGGCCTAAGTTGTGAGTGGACCTTTGATTTAAATAATGTGCTTGTTTCTGCTGGATCCTGTAGACCTCGTAGAAACTATTGCACGTGATCCGTCCTTGGATATGTTCCTTCTTATCTGCAAAAGGAGACCGACCGGGACTTTCCAGTCTTTCTCTCTCTGATGGTAAAGTCAGTTGTGTGGTAGGTGAAGTATTAAATGCTAGGAGATGTTTTCTTACCTTTTTGGTTGACCTCACTTTTGTATTTATAGCCCTGGGTTGAATAATGTCTTCTGTGTTATTCGATGTGGGACAATTACACTGTTGAGGTATGTTATCTTGCCTTCTGTGGGGTCTCCCCCTTCCGGCCCAGACCGCTATAGCACCCAGGATGAGGTCTGTTCGAACTGCCTCGGGCTGGGCTTCCTAGCATCGCGGGCCGGGGGAGGTATTTATCGACTACCGACTACAAGTCCCCCCAAGTTCCCGTTCAAGACACGTCTTGAGTGGGGACTTGAAGAAGTGGTCCGTGATGCCGAATTACTAATGGGTACACGATCATAGTCCCCCCAAGTTCGTACTCGGGACATGTTTGAACGGGTTGTTGTTGCGATGGAAGGTAGCGAGCCATTCCACGTTAGTTGTTGTTGCTCGAGCGCGGGGTATTATCCCCGCGTGGGTTATCAGGCCACTATTCTCCGTGTGAAGGGAATGATACAAATATGCCCAACTCCCGCCCTTCAGAAGCCGTACAAGGGACTTACAGCTCTCAAGGCTTAGTCGTTTCAACCTTGCTTTTAGGTAAAATGTTGCCAGGGCGGTATGCATGCCTTAGTTCGCAAGCATGCTTCCTTGAGGTTCGCGTTCGGGAACAGTTGTTCCTATATCAAGTAACAGTTGTTCCTTCCTCAAGCGTTTGTCCGGGGATTGAGATTATCCGGGACTTGCAGTTGTCCTGCTATGATGCCCACACGTATCCGAGGCTAGCTATTTGGTCATTTGGCTGGAACATAATGGCCCCGTAGCGATCTCGGCTGAATGTATGTGTAATGGATCTCGCGCTTGAGTTCGCCTCGCGCATGTGTAATGAAATTAGTAGGCGAGCTGAATTCGCTTCACGCGGAAAGAACGACAGTACCGGGCGAGCTGAGTGCGCTTCGTTTCGTCAGTCAGCTTGTCCCGCGTACGAGGAGAACGCGTGATGTGAGGAGTCCGCTTCGCGTAATACTGACACGCGAGCTATGAAGTCCGCTCCGCGTACTGTACTTACACGCGAGTTATGAAATCCGCTCCGTGTACGGTTCTTACACGCGAGCTATGAAGTCCGCTCCGCGTACGGTTCTTACACGTGAGCAATGAAATCCGCTCCGCGTACTATACTTACACGCGAGCTATGAAATCCGCTCCGCGTACTGTACTTACCCGCGAGCTATGAAATCCGCTCCACGTACGGTTCTTACCCGCGAGCTATGTTGTCCGCTCCACGTACTGTACTTACACGCGAGCTATAAAGTCCGCTCCGCGTACTGTACTTACACGCGAGCTATGAAATCCGCTCCGCGTACTGTACTTACACGCGAGCTATGAAATCCGCTCCGCGTACGGTTCTTACCCGCGAGCTATATTGGTTAAGGATAACTCGTTATGGAATATCCAGGACTCGCCTTGTCTCCGTATGCCATGACCTCCCTGATGGTTCAACGGATAGATGTGCACACTCCACGGGAGCTCGGTGATTACCGGCGACTGCTGCCAGGTAGTGTTGTTGGGTTGGTAGCCTGGGTTGGTGGTGGTGTGTCAGGGTATTAATTGCATGTCCGCCAGGTGGCGCTGTGGGGAGGGGTGAAGGGACGTGCATTTAATGCGAGTCGTTTCACTCCTATCTTGTTTGAGAAGTTACCCGGTAGTGGGGTACGTGTCACGATCCTATCGTGGGTCACGACGGATCCGATTTCCTCGTGCGCGGTAAATGAATTTGGTCTGACCTTGCAGTCATAGTGTCGGGCGACGCGCTGCTTGTAAACTTGGTTGTGTAGGTCGGCCCTGTCCCTCTTCTCCTCGATGAGGTCCATGTTTAACTGTAGCCCCTCTGTGTTGGTTTGCTCATCATATCCCTCGACTCTTCCAGTCGGTACCGTCACCTCGATGGGAATGACAGCCTTAGTGCCGAAAGCCAAGCTGAAAGGCGTCTCTCCCGTTGACTTAGTAGCAATGGTTCGGATGGCCCACAGAGCTTCTGGGAGCATTTCTGCCCACAATCCTTTAGCATCGTCCAACTTCTTCTTCAGTAGTTTCTTTACAATCTTGTTGACCGCCTCCACTTACCCGTTAGTCTTTGGGTGAGCTACCGAGGAAAATACCATCCGGGTTCCCATGTCCTTGGCCAACTCGATGAGCTTCGGGTTGTTGAACTGCGTACCATTGTCGGTTATAATAGTCTCCGGGACTCCGAACCTGCAGTATATATTTTTCATGAGGAAACCCATCACACTGTCGGTGGTTATTCGACTAAGCGGTTCTGCTTCAACCAACTTGGCGTAGTAATCCACCGCAACTATGGCATACTTGTACTGTCCGGGAGTGGTAGGAAATTTCCCGATCAAGTCTAAACCCCACTGCGCGAAGGGCCACAGAGACAGCAAGATCGAGAGTGTAATGGACGGGGAATGGATCTTGTTAACGTGTTGGTGGCATTTATGACATCTCGCTGACACTTGATCTGCCATCCTTCCCATATTGGGCCAAAAATACCCCGTTCTTAACGCCTTGAAGGACAGGGATCTCGATCCAGAGTGATTACCTCAAACACCTTCGTGGATGTCTCGGAGAATCGTCTCACCTTCTTGTACTGATACACATTTTAAGTTGGGAAAGCAGTACCCCCTGCGGTACAGTTTACCGTTGATCAGCGTGTATCTAGCGCACCTTGATTGCAACTTCCTCGCCTGCCTTCTATTCTCCGGGCGGACGCCCTCTTTGATGAACTCGATGATGGGGTCCATCAATGTCGGTTCCTTGGGGCCAGTAGTGATGGCAAATATCTCTGTGATCGTCTTGTTGATACTCGGCCGGTCTAGGATTTCAACCTTGACCTTTTTGCGTCCTTTCTGGCAGGTACCGGTGGCAAGCCGAGCCAAAGCATCGGCATGGCTGTTCTCCTTCCTAGGGATCTGAGCCACAGTTGCTGACACGAATCCGCACAAGAGGGCCTTCGCGAGCGCCCGATAAGAATTCAAGTGAGGTTCTTTAACTTCAAATTCCCCGCTGACTTGGTTCACCACAAGCTGCGAGTCACTGAACACTTCGACACTTTTTACTCCAATCTTTAGTGCCAACTATAGCCCCCCGATCAATGCCTCGTACTCGGCTGCATTGTTGGACGTGGAGAAATTAAACTCCAGGGCGTACTTGTATACAAACCCGTCCGGGCTAACCAAGATTATTCCCGCCCCGCTCTTGTCTTTAGTGACGGAGCCGTCGACGAACAACTTCCAACATAGCTGGACTTCTTGGGGAGCCACCGTGACCTCTTGCTCAACCTCCGAGCAATCCCCGACTCTTTTCATGGAGGTCAATTCTGAGATAAAATCCGCAGCTGCCTGCCCCTTGATGGCTACTCTCGGCGCGTAGTGTATGTCAAACTCTCCTAGTTCTATCGCCCATTTGGCCAGTCTCCTGCTTGTCTCTGGCTTCTGGAGGACTTGTCTGAGGGGGCAGTTAGTGAACAGGGTGATGAAATGAGCTTGAAAGTAGTGTCGCAGCTTCCGGGCGGTTACGACGAGCGCTAGGGCTAACTTTTCCAAGTCCGGGTACCTGCTTTCAGCCAGCGTATAACCCTTGCCTAAGTAATACACCGGAAGCTCCACGGCGTCATCTTTTCTGATCAAAGCCGAGCTTACTGCCGTATTGGATGCTGCCAAATAGAGATATAGCATCTCCCCAGTAATTGGTTTTGAAAGCTTTGGCACGGATGTCAAATATTCCTTGATATTCCTGAAAGCCTCATCTTGCTCAGGCCCCCAATTGATCAGCTTGTAGTGCTGGCTCTTGAGCAGTTTGAAGAACGGCGCGCATTTGTCCGTGAGTCTGGAGACAAACCTAGCTAGAGCCGCCACCTTGCTCGTTAAGGACTGGACGTCGCTCCGGACTTTCGGGACCACCATATCCATTATAGCTTGGACCTTCTCCAAGTTTGCTTCGATCCCCTGTCGGCTAATCACGTGGCCCAGGAACTTCCCCTTGACAATCCCAAACAAGCATTTCTCCGGGTTCAACCTCATACCGTACGCAAGTATAATGTCGAATGTTGCCTGCAGGTCGCTCACTTGCTTGACCGCAGTGAGACTCTTTACCAACATGTCGTCCACATACACCTCCTTGGTAATACCCAGCTGCTTAGCGAACATTTTGTTCATCAGGCGTTGATAGGTCGCTCTCGCGTTCTTTAACCCGAACGGCATCCTCTTGTAGTAGTAGACTCCTTTGTCGGTCGTGAAGGCGGTATGCTCCTCGTCCGCGGGATCCATCATTATTTGATTGTAGCCCGCGTAAGCATCCATAAAACTCAGCATTTCGAGGCAAAGGGAAGCTATCTTTAGGGCACGCCCTATTAAGACTTAAGACTGGTGTAGTCCACACACATCCTCCATTGCCCTACCACCTTCTTGGGGACCATGACCACGTTTGCCATCCATTGAGGGTATTTCGCTTCCTTGATAAACTCGATATCCAGCAGCCTCTGTACCTCTCCCTTGATGACGTCATACTTGGCTACATCGAACGACCTCCGCTTCTGTCGTACCGGAGGTACGCCTTTATGAATTCCCAACTTGTGCGTGACTATATCACCCGAGATACCGGGCACATCAGCATATGACCACGCAATGCTTTGTTGTTGGCCTTCAGGAAACGCACGAGCTCCTCCTGTATGACAACTGGCAACCCCGAACCAATCCTTGTGGTTCTTGCTGGGAACTCGTCCGAGATGCAGATGAGCTCTGTGTCCTGAACTGATCCAGGTCTCTCGGACTTGGTTCCTTTTGCTACAGCATTAATTCTAGGATCCTCGTACACATCCGACACGGGTCTACTCGTGATCCCGGAGGACAATACCTCTGCTCTTTTCCTGCCATTATCTTGGTCGATAGAGTAGCATCCTCTCGCATCCAGCTGATCACCCCGGATGGTAACAACTCCTGTTGGGGAGGGTAGTTTCATCATCAGCATGTGGCCGGTGATGAATGCCTTGAGTTTCCACAGGGCCGGTCTCCCGAGTATCCCATTGTACGAAGAATCGCAATCGACAATTATGAAGTCTACCGTTGTCCTCAGCGTGTTCCCCTCAAAACCTCCGAGGATCATAGGTATGTAGTCAGATCCCAGAGGCTGCACTACATCCCCGGAGAAGCTTATCAACGGCTCATTATCCTGCATGAGCTTGCTGCTTCCCCTCTTTAGCGCCCGCCAAGCATTTCGGAACAACACATTCACAGATGCCCCGATGTCGATTAGAATCTTCTTGCAGAGATAATGATTCAACTGTGCGGTGATCAAGAATGGATCCTCGTGAGGTAGTCTGGTCCCTTGTTCTTCTTCTTCTTCGAACGTCACTGATTCCCACCTCACGTTGACATTCTGGGGGCCATAGCTTCCCAAGGCGTATATCTCTCGCCCATCTCTGATCCCGGGGCAATGCTTCTTGGCTCTGTTACTCCTACGGTCTATCCGTGCTCCCCCGCGGATCGTGTTGATTGTCCCGTGCACGAATTCCCCCACGGCTTGTCGCTGACCTGACACATACTGCTGAAGCTTTCCTGGTTTCAGTTGGCTCTCGATCGTTTTTTTTAGCTCAACACAGTTGTTTATCGCATGCGTCGCCTCCCCGCGGTACCCGCAGTACTTTCCGGTATCCTCTCAGGTCAATCGGGAAGGTGGGAACTTTCTGGTAGCCGGTCCCAGGAGCATTCCCTTGTTCTCGTTCCACACCACCTCCGGGGTTGCTGTTAGTGCGGTGAAGCTCTCCCTGGCTATGGGAATGTCTGCTCTAAACCCACTGTCCTGATAGCTCCCTTTGCTCTTCCCCTGCGGACCCCCCATTTGCTTGCCTTGCTTCCTGCCTCCGTCCTTGAACCTCTTGCTAGGGGTGAAAGCTTGTCCCTCTTAGTCCCCTTTCCAGGTTCTTACTTCTTGGATCGTCTGTCCTTGGGGTTCGAACCTCCTGTTTTCCTTTCGCTTCCCCGTGTGCTGATCCCCATAAGTGTCATGGTCCGCCTGGGCGTGCCTGATCGCTATTTCCATTAGCTTATCATAGCCCCGGGGGTTTTTGATTCACACTGCATATAAGAACTTCCCGGGCAATAGGTCCTGGACGAAGGCTTCCTCCGCCACCTTCTTGTCGAAACTCCTGACCTTGGCTGTGGCCCCCTGCCAACGATTTACAAAGGTTTTCAGTCCCTCGGCGTGCCCTTGCTTTACTTTAAATAGCTGGGCGGTATTCTGACCATCCGTACGCAGTATGAATCAGTTCACAAATCTGTCCGCTAGTTTCCGAAAGCAATCTATCGAGCCGGCCGGGAGCTCATAGAACCAGCTCAGTGCCTCTCCCGACAACGTCTCCTGGAACATGTTGCAGCACGCGGCATCTGAATAGCCCTTTGCGTTCGTATGAGACTTAAAGCTGTCAAGGAAGAGATACGGGTCCCCTTCCCCCCCCCCTCCCCGTAGTTCAACTTAAGAGGTTTGGCTGCGTGAGAACGTAAGGTCTGCGTGATGGCCCTTGTGAATGGTCCCCCTCTTTCTTTGAATCCCACGTCGGGCGGGTTGTGGGCCGCCCGTCTTTTTGCTTCATCTACCCTCATGGTCAGGTTCACCACACTGTCCCGCATGGCCATCAGGGCCGCCTCTACTCCCGTTGTTTCCACCCTTCTACGTTCGACGGGCATTGGGAGCGGCGGTAGACCTTCTCTTTCCATGGCTTCTGGGAACAGGTTCGCCCTCACAGCGACCATCCTGCAGGTGACCGTCGGCGGTGTTATCGGTGAATCTCCGCCCTCGCTCTGCACCTAGCGGGCAATGGCGGCCGCCCGCTCAATTGCCTCGTCGCTCTCCAGTCTTCTTGATAACACGCCCATTATCGTCGCGTTATCTCTTTCCAGCTTTTTCTCCCGAGCGGCTGCGTCTAAGCGTTCCCGCGCTCTTTCTCTCTCTATACAGGCCACATCCGCTCTCAGCCTCTCAACCATGTCCTCCATTTCTTCCTGCGTCAGATCACGCATCGTTTTGTCTGGGGTCCTTTGCGGATCGTTCATCGCTGGTGCGCATTCCAGCCTCTCATCCATTCCTCCCGTCCTGGTATCACTTCCCGGTGTCCTTTCTCCGCTGAGGCCACTGTGGTCTCCCGTCATTATCCTGCTCCCGACTTCTGCTTCATTTGACTCCGTCATCAAGACCGGCTTTTCGTAAGGCTTCCCACAGACGGCGCCAATTGTTTCTGCTGGATCCCGTAGACCTCGTAGAAACTGTTGCACATGATTCGTCCTTGGATATGTTCCTTCTTATCTGCAAAAGGAGACCGACCGGGACTTTCCAGTCTTTCTCTCTCCGATGGTAAAGTCAGTTGTGTGGTAGGTGAAGTATTAAATGCTAGGAGATGTTTTCTTACCTTTTTGGTTGACCTCACTTTTGTATTTATAGCCCCGGGTTGAATAATGTCTTCTGTGTTATTCGATGTGGGACAAGTACACTGTTGAGGTCTGTTATCTTGCCTTCTGTGGGGTCTCCCCCTTCCGGCCCAGACCGCTATAGCACCCAGGATGAGGTCTATTCGAACTGCCTAAGGCTGGGCTTCCTAGCATCGCGGGCCGGGGGAGGTATTTATCGACTACCGACTACAGTGCTTGAATTGTTTTATTGTTGAATAATTTCCTTTGTTGTTTTATTGTTGAATAATTTCCTTTGTTGGATTTTAACCGGAATTGAGATTTTCGTTGTTTTTACTCATTTATTGACGTTTATGAGAATAGTATGTATATAGGTGAACGCTAGCTAGCTATACGTGATTTTCCCCCATAATGAGGAAAAATGCTATTATGGGGTGACGTGAGCGTTAGACGCGAGCGTAGTAGCCTTGTACGACTTTCTACTTTTCGAGCTTATTCTATTTTCGTATTCATTCATAGAATTCGTACAAGGAGTCAACACATATATATATATATCCACTCGTGCGTTTCCCCCATAATGAGGAAAAATGTCATTATGAGGTGACGTGAACGTTAGACGCGAGCGTAGTAGCCTGGTATGACTATCTACTTTTTGAGC
This sequence comes from Fragaria iinumae, assembly GCA_009720345.1. Classification (NCBI taxonomy): domain Eukaryota; kingdom Viridiplantae; phylum Streptophyta; class Magnoliopsida; order Rosales; family Rosaceae; genus Fragaria; species Fragaria iinumae. The sequence goes on from CM019123.1 coordinate 3,303,716, forward strand.
TTATTCATAGATAGCATACAGGGAGTATGACGAGTGTAAATACATACTGATATATTTATAATTTTAGCCTGAGAGGCCTTCTTCTGAAGTTTGGGAGTCTAGCGAGGCTAAACACCAGTATAGAGTTGTTGAGTTAAGCTTTTAAGTTGTCGCTTGTATAGCGCTTTCCTTTAAAGTTTTCTAGGGGAAATATTATTGTTTGTCGAGATTATTTTGTCCACTCACTCTGACGTAATTAAATATTTTCCCCTGGGCTCTTCGTTTTTAATTGCCCAGTCTACAGAGTTTGGGTGGGGTCTAGAAGGAGACGTCAAGGCATAGTCACCCATCTTTCCGCTACTTTTCGCCAGTAGGTTATCTGTTTAACCTACTAGGATTTTAGCAGCTTCCGTTGTCTTTCTTGTAGTAGCTCTGAATACTTTCGGAAAAATAACTGTCTATTATTTTATTCGGTTATTTGGGTTGAGCTGAGGAATTTTATATTTTGGTTAAGAGAGTGTTCTTTAATTTTTCCGGGTTAGGGTTGTCCATTTTCGAGGGAGGTTTGCCGAGTTCTTCGGTAAATTTTCCTTGGAGGTGGTCCCCGCAGGACTCACCTCGGGTTTCAGGGTGAAATTCGGGGTGGATCCTGATAGAAAATCTAGGGTATTACATTTATTCTCTCATAAAGATTTGAACATGAGGCAAAGGAGGTAGATGGAGCTCCTTAAGGACTATGACTTCACTTTGGAGTATCACCTTGGGAAAGCCAATGTGGTGGTGGATGCATTGAGCAGGAAGCCTAGGGGTATAGTCGCCTTTATCATGATGCAGGAGTGGCTCATGTTGGAGACTGCATCTGAATTTGGCATTCTGCCATCAGGCAAGGAGCAGGGGATCCTTCTTGGAAGTGCCTCTGTGCAACCCACCTTGATTTTCAGGATCATCTAGGGCCAAAAACATGATGAGTTCTCACGTGCTAAGGTGGCGGAGTTAGTGGTGGACTTTTTGGAGGATTGTCCTTCCGAGTGGTCGGTTGGATTAGATGGTGGTTTGTGGTATATATTGAGATTGTGTGTTCCAGATAGTATTGATCTCAAGGGGGAGATCCTTTGGGAAGCACATCGATCTCGTTATACGGTGCACCCAGGGAGCACCAAGATGTATAAAGATTTGCGTAGGCAGTTCTGGTGGAATGGGATGAAGAAGGATGTAGCAGAGTATGTGTCCAAGTGCCTCACTTGTCAGTAGGTTAAGGCGAAACATCAAAGGCCTGGAGGTATGTTGAAGCCATTACATATTCCTACTTGGAAGTGGGAGCAGATCTCTATGGACTTTGTGACTGGACTGCCTAAGTCCAAGCTTGGATATGATGCAATATGGGTCATTGTTGACCGATTGACGAAGTCAGCACATTTCCTTCCCGTGTCGATGACATACACGGTTGATGCCTTGTGCAAGTTGTATGTGAAGGAAATAGTGAGACTTCATGGAGTGCCTACTTCGATTGTTTCAGATCGAGACCCCCGATTCACTTCAAAGTTTTGAGGTGGTTTTCAGAAAGCCATGGGTACTACCTTAGACATGAGTACAGCATTTCACCCTCAGACTGATGGGCAGACTGAGCGGGTGAATCAGGTGTTAGAAGATATGCTGAGGGCTTGTGCCATGGACTTCAAGGGAAGTTGGGAGGATCACCTCCAATTGATTGAGTTTCCCTATAACAATAGTTATCACTCTAGTATCGGCATGGCACCATATGAGGCACTCTATGGAAGGCCATGTAGATCTCCTATGTGTTGGGCGGAGGTGGGTGATAGTGAGTTGTTGGGTCCTAATATTGTTCAAGAGACGACTGAGAATGTCTCTATTATCCGAGATAGGATCCGAACGGCGCAAAGTAGGCAAAAGAGCTATGCTGACTTGAAGAGGAGGCAAGTAGAGTTTGATGTCGGAGATCATGTGTTCTTGAAGGTCTCACCTACTAAGGGGGTAGTGAGATTTGGCAAGAAGGGGAAGTTGGCTCCAAGGTATGTTGGGCGTTTTGAGATTTTGGAAAGAGTAGGAGATTTGGCTTATCGGCTTGCCTTACCTCCTGTCATGTTCGGGTTACACAATGTGTTTCATGTGTCCTTGTTGAGGAGGTATATTCCAGATGCATCACATGTGATTGACTATGGAACTATCAAGGTGAATGCGGATGCAACCTTTGTTGTTGAACCGGTTTGAATCTTGGATAGATCAACCAAGAGGCTTCGAAAGAAGGAAGTCGAATTGGTTAAGGTGTGTTGGAGTCACCATGATGAGGGTGATGCATCTTGGGAGTTAGAGTCGGACATGAGGGCTAAGTACCCTAAGTTGTTTTTGAGTTAGTATTGTTGAATTTCGGGCCGAAATTCCTTTAAGGGGGGTAGATCGTAATACTTTAGATTTTCATATCAATTTTCCTTGTTTTATTTCCGAATTTAATGAATGATTATTTATGGAAATTATTATTGGTTTATGCGAAGTTGAAGTTCGGGAGTTCATTTTATAGCAAATCACATATACATCCTCCAAAAGGATTTGAAACACAAATAAATCCACTTGTGTTGTTGTTAAACAAATAAGGACAGTTTTTAACAATTAAGGACAATATTTTCTCTACATGCCATGTGTCATGATTTAATTTACCAAACTAACCCTACACTAATTAAATATACTTTTATAAGAGAAAAGTCTCTCATTTTGAGATTTTTCAGTAAATGGAATACAATAGCAGATTTTCAATAATTTAGTGTAGTAGCAGTTAATTTCAATAGAAGTAGTAGCAGGGGTTAACATTCCAGTAGAAGTAGTAGTATAGGTTAACATCCTAGTAGAAGTAGTAGCAGGGGTTAACATCCCAGTAGTAGTAGCAGTTAATTCCAGTAGAAGTAGTAGCAGGGGTTAACATCCCAGTAGTAGTAACAGTTAATTACAGTAGAAGTAGTAGCAGGGGTTAACATAACAACAACAGAATAGCAACACACAACAACAACAACACGTAGTAGCAGCACATAGCAGCAGCAGCATGAATCAACAACACGCAGTAGCAACACACAACAACACAACAACACAATGTAGTTATACACAGTAGGAGCATAAATCAATAACACGTAGTAGTAGCACGAAAAGCATGTAGTAGCAGCATGACAAAACAACACCACACAGTAGCAGCACATAGAAACAACATGAATCAACAACACGAAGCAGCAACACATAGCAGCAACAAGTAGCAGCAACAAGTAGCAGCAACAAGTAGCAGCAGCACATAGCAGCAACAAGCAGCATCACATAACAATAACACATAGTAGCAACACACAACAACAACAACACGTAGTAGCAGCACACAGTAGCAGCATGAATCAACAACACGCAGTAACAGCACACAACAACAACACAAATTAGTTACACATAGTAGCAACATGAATCAACAACACGTAGTAGCAGCGCACAACATCAACACACAGTAGCAACACGAAGAGCACACATTAGCAGCACATAGCAGGAACAAGCAATAGCAGCACATAGCAGCAACAAGCAGTAGCGGCACATAGCAGCAACAAGCAGTAACAGGACATAGCAGCAACAAGCAGTAGCAGCACATAACAACAACACACAGTAGCAACACACAACAACAAAACATAATAGAAGCACACAATAGCATCATGAATCAACAACACTTGACAGAAAAATTCATTTGTGACTACTACTATTGATAGAGAAAGTTCATTTATGAATTATGCTACTGTTTGGTTCTACTACATCACTTGTCATGGTCTCTGCTACTGTCGAGCACTTATACTTTTTTTTTATTACGCTCGCTGTACTCTTGTTGTAGTTATGCTATTGCGCTCATGTTTTTCAAGTTTCTGCTACTATATGAAAATTAAGTCTCATCCAATTATACAGTTCTATGCATTCATCCATCCAATGACATCACCCCGTAGACATAGACAACATTTCTAAAAAACCTGCTACTACACTAGCTGAATTTTGCATTCTTTCTCACCTCAATTTTGCCCTTATCACTTTTCAAATCCCTAACCCCCAATTGACTCACCTTCACTTCCAAATCCTAAACCTAGCCTCTCCCCATACTCGAAAATGAATTGGAGTAGAGCACCACAATTTATGTAAAACACAAAACATTTTCAAATCTATTGTAGAGAATGAAGGCGTTGGTCTGAGGCTTCGTTGCCGAGTTCCAACGTCTGTCGTCGAGCCCTATCGAGCTCGATATAATACGGCGACTCGTTGGGCTTAGCAATTGGGTCGGCCTGGGAGGAGACCCGGACTCGGCTGATGGATCATCGGCCGGACAAGCTGGAGCGAGATGAGGATCGGTGGAGCTCGGCGAGGTTGGAGGAGGAGAGGGAGGGAGAATGCGGTTCCTGGTCGAGTCGGGAGGGACGGTGGCGTTTGAGGTAGAGCTAGAGGAAGTAGAAGAGAGCGTAGGGGATTAGAGAGTCGAGAAGGAGGCATCCTCGGCCTTGGACGACGCCTTGGAGCGGGACGATGAGTCTCCTCCCTGTGGTGGCCGCGGCGGGCTTTTTGTCGGAGGAGGAGGTTTTGGGTTTCCAGGTTCAGGTCATGGCGTCGCCGTAGGGGAGATATATATATATATATATATATATATATATATATATTTGGTTAGGGTATTTTTGGTTGAGGTAGTGGCAGTTTTGTAGTTACTTTAGAAAAGATTGGTTTTTTAGGTATTTTGCGTAAAAATTGCTGACATGGCGTGAGACTCTGCATTATGGGCTTGGGCTTATGTCCTTATTTGTTTAAATCTATTGAAAGATGGTTTTTCTGTGTTTTGCAACTGTTTATGGTAGTGGTTTGTAATTTTCTCTTTATTTTAAGGTACTTGTTTAAGTGGCCAAAAAGTTGACTTTATTTTCAGTAAGTAATTTGCGAAAACTTCCTTCATGGAAGTTGTAGAGTTTGGCGATACGAGTTCGTAGCCATATGGCACGCGAAAAACGGATGTCGTATGAGAAAGTTATGGTCAGAGGAAATTAGTTTCCGGATTTGGAAAGTGTATAAGTAGAAAAATATGGGGGAGTTATTTTGGAAACCTAAAAATCAGTTTCTCTCTCCCGACGCACCCAAGCTCTCTCTATTCTCCAGCCGAGTTCTCTCTCATCCAGCCACCAAATTGGACGCCGTCGGTCCCGTTGGGTCAGCACGGGTCTCTTATCTCCATTTCTGGAGTAGCCACGCTCGCCGTCTCGCCGTTTGGAACCCGCCACGAAGCGGAGGAGCTTCTGCTGTTCCGCTGGAAAGCCGACGATTTTGACGCCGTTTCCGGCCAAGTTTAGGTGAGTCTTACGCTCCTCTCTCTTCTAGAGATGTTTTTACCCTTTTGGTGATCTGGAAATCAAGTTTTGGGCCCGGTTTTGTAGGTTTGGAATTTGATTCTGGGTTGGTATTGCGGGGCATTTTCCGGTCGATCCCGGCCGAATCGGTTGAAACCTCAGGTACAAAAAGTGTTCCTTATGCTTCAATCTACAAGTTTCATGTTTTGAATTTGTCCAAACTAGGAGGTTTTGGGTTGGCATGTGGGGCTCACTCGCCGCCGCCTGTGGCGGCACGTGGTAGCGTATCAGGCTATGTTTCGACCTTAGTTTTCTTTGTTAGCTTGCTTTTGGTATGGTGAGATTGTTGAGAGTTAGAATTTCTAAGTTTGGAGCAAGGTTTTCTTGTAAGAACCTTAGGTTTAAAAAGTTGGAATTGGTGGGTGGTTGAGTTTAGATTTTGAGGACTAGATGCAGCCTTATTGGGTCATTGAGTTGAATGACTTTGGAAAGTTGTTCTCCTTTGAGCTAAGGGTTTGTTTAAGGGTATTGTGATACCCTATGGTATTCGGTTACTAAGGTTTTTAATTGTATAATTTTAGGTGATTTGTGAGATTTTGGTTTCCTTAGCTCTTGTGTTGCGAAAGAACGCAGTAGAATTTTTAGGTGTGTAAATCTCACCAAAGTTCACTTTTGAACCAAGTTTAATTATCGTCATTTGATGAGGATAATGATTATGATGTGATTTTAGTATTTTGCTATTATTGGTTTTAAAAATATATGAGCTTGATCGCCAACGGCTCATAGGTAAGATATAACAAGTTTTCCTTATATGTTTTTTGGAAGTTCATATCATCATAATTTTATTGATTTTTGTTAGATTATTCTTGTGGAATAATATATATTGTTCATATAATTATATCTATGTGAAAGGATATAATTTATGATGTGATATTGTGATTGTTGGATAAATAGCCAAACCGGGTTTCAAGCCTTTAATATGGTGATTGGTTACGGTTTATATGCTATTTATTATTTTGAGTTTTGTTATTGGATAGTCAAATCGGGTTCTAAGCTTTTGGCCAGGTGATTGGTTACGGTTAGGAATTTAGAGTTCTAGTCCATCTGTCGGTATAGGTCATGGGAGATATCTTATGATATCTAGGACCCATGGGTACACAATTTGTACCTGAGACTCATGGGTACATGTTATTTGAAAAAGCATTGGAATTGTAGATTTATTTATCGATCTAATTTCCCTTGTGATAAAATTGGATGTTAGAAATGTTGTGTTATTTTTGAGTTTACTCATACGAGCTTTTTAGCTTACCGGGTTTGTTATTTTACAATCCTGGTGCACCAATTATTGGTGTAGTGGTTAGACCTGCAGGTGAGGATCAACAAGGTTGAGGCGGAGGCTTAGTGGCAGGGTTCTTTTTGGTTTTTGCTGTACTCTGTATAGTTTTGTTATATTTGGGGTAGACAGTATTAAACTCATGTGAGTGTTTTCATTTTCTTGACTTTCAAGTTTATGTAAGCAAGAATATGTAATATTTAACTCAATGTTGAGTTATGTGACATTACATTTCCGCATTGATTTTAGTGCTCTTAGATGTTGTCTTGACACAGGTTTTGGGATTGTAATATTTTAAGTTATATCATGTCAAAATTTTTGAAAATTATCCTTCGAAAATTGGGGCGTGACAGGTTCTAGGTTTAATCTTAGACTTGTGCAAGGTTTTGAGTTTCTGTTTTGAGAGTAAGAATCATCAGTTTTGCGTCGTTAAATTTGACGACCTTGGAAAGTTGTCCTCCCTTGGGCTAAGAGATTAGTTAAGGGTGTTTTGATTATCCTATAGTACTTCAGTTACTAAGGTTATTAATTATGTGATTTTAGGTGATTTGTGAAGTTGTGTTGTGAAAATTGCAGCGGGATTTCTAGATGAGTAAAATCTCACTAAGGTTCACTTTGGGACCAATTATTGAAAATTGTTATGAGGATGATTATGATGATTGAGTTTTGATGATGATGATAATTGTTATGAGGATGATTATGATGATTGGTTTTTGATGATGATGATTATGATGATGATAATTAGTATGAGGATGATTATGATGATGATAATTGTTATGAGGATGATTATGATGATGATAATTGTTATGAGGATGATTATGATGATGATAATTGTTATGAGGATGATTATGATGATTGGTTTTTGATGATGATGATTATGATGATGATAATTATTATGAGGATATGATGATGATTGTGATGATGATGATTATAATTAAAAAGAATAATGTTTTTGTTTGTTTTAAAATATATGAGCTTGATCGTCAACGGTTCATAGGTAAGTTAAAACAAGTTTTCCTATTGTATGATTATTTTTAAGGTTTATGTGATCATAATGTTTTTGACTATTAATAGATTATTCTTGTGGGGATATCTATGTTTGTTTGTATAAATATATCTATGTGGAAGGATATAATTTTTTGATATGCTCTTTGTGTTGATTGATGATGATTTTATTATATTGTGATTTGTGGTTTAGATAGTCAAACCGGGTTCCAAGCCTTTAATCGGGTGATTGGTTGCGGTTATGATGATTCTACTCTTTTGGTGAAATGTTGTGTAGATAGTCAAACCGGGTTCCAAGCCTTTAATCGGATGATTGGTTATGGTTATGATGCTATTATTTATTTTGTGATTATTATTGGACAGTCAAACCGGGTTCCAAGCCTTTGGCCAGGTGATTGGTTACGGTTATGAATAGAGCTCTAGTCCGTCTGTCGGTGTAGGTCATGGGAGGTACCTTAAGGTATCTGGGACCCATGGGTAGATAAATTGTTGTTGTAGGTTATGAGAGATATTTAATTATTAATATCTGGGACTCATGGGTACATGTGTTTGTTGAAGGTCATGAGAGATACCTTACCTTATTGGTATTTAGGACTCATGGGTACATGTATATTTGTAAAAGTATTGGTTATGTGGTTTTAACATTGTTCTTAATTGTTGTTATTTAACTTACTTGTTTTGAGTATCTCCTGAACTATGCTTAATGCAGGAGATTTTTTACTCTTATTTAAGTGATTTTTAGTGGAATTCCTTAACTATCATTTTTGCAGGATTCACTTATGATTTTGATTGTTTTGTGAATTGTTGTGTTTTCTTATTTACTCTCTTCTGAATTTTATTGTTTTGAGGCAATTCCTTAACTAAGTTCTAAGCAAGAATTACTGGTTTTATCTTATGTGTTGTTGGGTTGAGTTATTTTTGGGAATTACTCATACGAGCTGTTTAGCTTACCGGGTTTGTTGTTTACAACTCGGTGCACCAATTCATGGTGTAGGGGTTAGACCTGCAGGTGATGATCAGCAGGGTTAAGGCAGAGGCATAGTGACAGGATTTTAGTTTCTGTTCACTTTATTTTATTATATTATGGCAGTTTAGTTTTAAGCTCATATGAGCGACTTTATTATTACTAGACTTTAGAAATTGATGTAATTTAAGGAGATATAATGTTTAACTCGGTTGATGAGTTTATTGATATTTACATTTCCAGTTTTTGATTTTGATTTTAATTGGAAGTTGTAGAGCAGGTTTTGGGATATTAAGTTTTTGAGATATATCATGCCCAAATTTTTGAAATTTTATCGTTCGAAAATTGAGGTGTGACAATTCTTCTGTCTTAAACATTTGTATCGAAATTTTCTCACATGTTATAATGTTTTTTAATTAGTGAACTATATTGTTTGATACCTCCAATAAATTGCAGTTGAACCTCCATACTTAATATGCCTCCATCATCCTTTTACAAAGAAACAATATGCTATCTGCACTTCCATAATATTATCATAAATGTCTCTCAAACTATAAATTATTATTATAAACATTCCATTCCTGAAACTAAGATCAATTCAATCATATAGAAAATTGCAAAGATTTCCTTAAGATAAAGTAATTCATATATACTAGATCAACAATTTTATCGAGATCAATCAATCAATCAGTTATTTTGTTGTTAGTTTCGTCTTATTAAACTAAAATCTCATCTTTTTTTAAGGTACATTACCTCTTCGTATGTGAAACCAAGTTTTTTTTTTTTTACCCATATTTCACATTCATATTAAATCTTGTACTGATGTCATGCATGCCTAAATAAAATCTTAATTTATGGTTTTTGTTTTATAAGGAAATTTATAGCTTATAACGTGTATTTATTCGTCGAAGTAAAAAAAAAATTTCTCTTTTGTCTCTTTATTGGTAACTTGATAAGAGATGACAAAATCAACAACATGTGGATCAATTTACTTTTAGAATTATTAGTGTGTAGTCGTATAAGTTATTAACCATTTTGATCTCTAATATTGAACCTCAATTTGAATAGACTTTAACCAGATTAATATCTAGAGATCGAATAGATGCCTCATGGTTTAGTAAATGTTGTGATATGAGTTTCTGCATGTTGTTGTTGTGATATGAGTTTCAGTATCTAGAGATATTTTATAGGTTTTGATTTATATTTGAGCTCATATTTTCTTGTCTAGCATGATATCATTGTCTAAAATTTAACACCAAGCTTTATGGAAGCTTAGAGAGTCATGTTGCTATCAATCTATTCATTAGTTGAACGTTGCTAACTTGAACTCCTTTTCACAGTAACTGCTAAACACAACCGCTAAGATTATTAACCTATATAGAAAACTAACTTAGAAGTTTCGATATGCTCTTTTCGGTTACTAACTTAGACTTTTGATTGTTCTACTCCTCTTTTTAATATATGAAAGTTAAATCGTTTTAAACTTCAACTTGAATACACCCATTAGTTATACATATACATATAGTTACATATATACTCATTACTTACGTAAATAGTAGGCATCATATGAAATACTTCATAGAGAGATTTGTCGTTTGAGCCATCAGAGTTGGGGATCGATTACACTAGCTAGTACATTTTGTTGTTTGTTGATATGCAGCAAAGACTACGGATGTGATGTGAATATATGAAAGTTAAATTGTTTTAAACTTCAACTTGAATCTAGATCTTAGCATACACACACACACAAGGGTTCTGGTAACAAAAGTTTCTATATCTGGTAACACATTCATCAAATGCAGTCATGCATTTACTTCAAGTTGTGTAAGAAAAACTGAATATAAATGGTGAACTTTACAACTTCTTTCTAGTTTCAGAACATAACCAGAAGAAGGGAAACATCTCCGAGGGCATTTTCATGATGAATGTGGAGGATTTGTTGGAAAAGCTTGATATCCGAGGGCATGCTTGGATTCGAGCTTTTGCTATCGATCAAATGGGAAACATAAAAGGTATGTCTGAAGATAAGTACAACACATAGTTGTGTTAGACATTCTCAATCTTCTCCTCAAAACATGTCATCTGATTCTCTTCTATCTTAAAGTATTCATAGGTTGTTTACAATGTTACTATTAAGCTAATATTGAATCTACAATTCATATTAGCATTGTAACTCAACCGATTCTTCAAAAGAGTCATCTTGCTTGGTTACCTATGCTGACAGTGAATATGCCGAAGATTTAGAAGATAGGTAGAGCAGTCGAATTTATGTTTAGTACTGCAGACACGGATCTAAGGGTGGCTGATATATGCTGCAGCCCACCTCATTTTTTGGAGACAAAAAATTACCATATATATATATGTATGCTGAGTTTAGCACCCATAGAAAAAAAAAATCATCGAACATTAATACATACATACATACATATATATGCTAATGCAGATCGAGAAAAAGGTTGTGACTTTGACTAATCATTGATCTGAATCGATGTTTGGAATAAATACTTGTTTGTTACTTTCAAAAGGTCTATGTATACAATAGGTTGAAAATGATTATATTAATAATTTTTCTTTGCAATAAGATCTTTTACACTATGAGGTATGAACAGTCTACATATCTAGATTTGAGTGTTTTTGTAACATCTTGGAATTTCAGTTTTCTATTTTTAAAAGGAAAATTATTTTTCGAGCTATTTTTATTTCGATTTCTATTATTCTTTTAATTCTTTGTGGTTTTTGAAAATTATTAAAATTTTTGGTTTGTCAAATTTTGTCTTTTGAGCCCATAACATTAAACTAGACACCGTTATGAATTCGTAAGATTTTTTGGAACATCGTTTGAACATCGAAACTATTTTTAATGATTTTTAGAAGTTGATATTATCTAAAAATTTAATTAAAAATAGAATTATTGCGGGCATGATATGGGTCGTCAGATCTTTTAGACCGCTAGATCGCAGCCGTTGATTTCAGTATGTATATAGGAGAGAGATCAGATCAGTTCGACCCAGACTGAGTCGTTGTCGACTCGGATACACGGCGGAGACCTCCGATCGCTCCGTCGGTCGTCCGGCTGTCTCCCGTCGTAAAGCGACTGTCCACAGGTTCGTCTCGTCATCCCCAACCTCTCTGTGATTCCAGTTTGAAGAGTGGAGCTCCAGTGAGAGAGAAAAGGAGGAGAGAAGGCGATTGGGTTTCCTGTGGAGTTCGTGATTCCGGCCACGGCGACGAGCGTGACCGGTATTGGCAGCTTGGTATCGTTCTCCCCGACGTCGTTGTGCTATTGGATTTCCATGGGAAGCTGAGGAGAGAGAGATTCGATGAAGGGAAACTTTTCTGGGTTCGCCGGCGAGTTTGCGATTCCGGCCACGGTGGCCAGAGAGGTTGGTGCTGGTAGCTTTGCCTCAACTCCCTGAACATCGTTGTGCTACTGGTTTTCGAAGAGAAGCTCAGTTGAGGGAGAATCGAAGAGAAGAAGGCCTGGGATTTTCCGGCGAGGGTTCGGTGTTTTCCAGCCACCGGCGAAGACAAGTGAGGTATGAAACTTGATCTTCTCGTCGAGCTCTACCTGTTTATATAATTGGAATTGAGATTGGTTGGGTGTTGGAGAAGTTGGGTTTTGGCAGTGGAGGACCGCCGTGTGGCGACTGTGCACGGCGGCGACTGGCGGTTGTTTTTGTAGTTTTAGGCTTTTGATAGTATTCTGATTTTAAAGGAGTAGGTTGAGATGCTTGAATTCAATATTGGTGGAGTTTTGGATAATGTGGAGTTCTGGGCAGTATGACCACCGTGGGTGGCCACTGTTCACGACGGCGGTAGAGGTGGCGGTACTGGTGGTTGATGGTTCTGGGTTTGGTTTATGTTTTGGATGAAATTGCAGGACATGATGTTTGTGTTGTATGCTTAAATTTCCAGAAAGTTGAGATTTGTAGTGTTGGAATTTTGGTGTTGTGAGGAATATTGTGTTTGGCCTTTGTAGCAGCAATAAAAATGGGTGACGGTGGTCCGTTTGTGAATGGTGATTTTGGCTTATGAATTGCAGAAGTTGTGAATTTGGAGAAAACAAAGTATAAGTTTTGGAAGTAATGGATGAAGATGTGTACCTAGGGAGATTAAAGAGGAAATGGGTGTCCAGAGTATATTTGGTGTTGAGTTGGTAGTTGGAGTGCATTTGGGATATGACGACATAATGAAATATAGATTTGGAAATGAGGATTTGGGAGTCGGTGTATAATTGGATTAGTGTTTGGGGTGGTATTGGGATATTATGATATAATGGACTTCAAAGGTGCAGAGAAATTAATGGAGACGTATTTGGGTGTCCTTCGTAGTTTTGAGGGCATGGTCGTATCAATTTGAAATGACCTGTCAATATTCTTGGAATGAGGATTCGGTACGAGGATTGGAGACACGTTGCAGTTCCAGAAACAGAAGGATAAAGGATTTCAGAATGCGTGTCGCAGTGTTATTAATTTAATTAGCGTTGGAGCTAGCGCTCAGATTCCAGGTAGGGTCTTTCTCGGGGAACCTTTATTTAAATTGATAATTAGATTATAATTAAAATGGTGTTTTGCGTGTCATTGAGTGATTAACTCTTGGATGTTATTGTTTTTGTAAAAACATGTGATATCGTTGAAATATATGATTAATGTTGTCGTTTTCTTAAAAAACATGTGTTCGATATTATGATGCGAGTATTGATGCTCAATTGTTATGCATCATCCATTGTGAAGAAACGTGAGAATAGTGAGAATGGTGATTTTAGAGAGAAGAATGAGATTATGTTGAGGAAAAATATGCATGAAGCGTAAATGTCACCCAACACAATTTCACTCTATCTCATTAGTTAAGATAGAATTTTAATTATGTCTGGTTCGACCCATTCAAGACAGAATGTGCCTTTTAATTACAATCCCTTGTTACAAGGGAACACCCTTTGATTCCGTTTATCAAGAGACCATTGTAGGTTTGTTTGTTTTTGTGACTGCATCCACATTTGGGAGTGGGTTGCCTACGTACCCTGGAGGGGATCAAGTCACTCGTAGTTCAAGGGTTCCAACAAGTAAATGACTCATTGGAGGGCTTTGATTTTGGAGTGAGAGTAGTGTTTGGAAATGTGTTTGGATTTGTGTCTGAAGGCATTTAAGCTTAGGAGCGTGATTCTGGCTTCAAGCGATCTGAGAATTTATTTGGATTGGTGGTTGCATCTAGATTTAAATCCAGACTACCTACATACCCTGTGAAGGGATCAAACCAATGTAGTTCGAAAATTTGGGATTTTAAATGGGTGAATGACCCATTTATTTTGATTTTGTGTTTGGAATATTTGTGAGGGTTTAAAGCCCTTGAATTTGGTTTGGGCACTTGATATTTGTGGTGCTTTGAGAATTTGACTGAAGTCGTTTGGACTGGCCGAATTTGACAGTTGGTGTCAGGGATTCTGTTTAGAATTGTGGTTGCGTCTAGTGGGTTGCTAGACTGCCCACGTACCCCCTTGAGGGATCAAAACGATCGTAGTTCATGAAGGTTTGTAGGCATTTGCGGCTTAGTGCCAGCTTTAGGTTTGACAGATGTATTTTTGAATCCGTCAACTGTATTTCTTGTGGACACTCAATTTGGTAAAGTGTCAGCTGATCTGAGTTGAGAACCCGAAATGGGTGATGTATCAGTGTGACCAAGAGGTTTGAATTGTCTTAGCCATAGTCTTTGATAGTGGCGTAGGTGATTCCTGCAAATCCAGTCTCCGCGTGTAAGCGGACTCCTCCTGCATGTGGACTTCGCATGTATGCTTTGTAAGCGGACTCCGCATATATGCTTCTTAAGCGGGCTCCGCGTGTATGCTTCGAAAACGGACTCCACGTGTATGCTTTTTAAGCGGACTCCGCGTGTATGCTATGTAAGCAGACTCCGTGTGAAATGCTTGTAAGCGGACTCCGCGTCTTGCTTCCTTACGAAACCTTCTGCATGGAGGGATCTCGCCTGTGACGTCATCTTGTCTCGCCTGGACTTCAATTTTGTGAAGCAATCCGCCTCGCCTGGACTTCCAATTTACGTGGCATCATTTCGCCACCCGGACTTCCAATTTTGTGAGAGGCCATGTTGTCTGAATGTCTGCTTTGCCGCGAAATCACCTCGCCACTCCTTAGGGCTTTTGTTTTGATGCGAATGTTACACCGCCACCCCTTAGGGATTCTGCTTTGACGCGAATGTCATCTCGCCACCCCTTAGGGTTCATGCTTTGACGTGAATGTTAGCTCGCCTCCCCTTAGGGTTTCTGCTTTGATGGGAAGTCACCTCGCCACCCCTTGGGGTTTCTGTTTTGATGCGAATGTCACCTCGCCACCCCTTAGGGTTTATGCTTTGGCGCGAATGTCACCTTGCGGCCCCTTAGGGCTTCTGCTTCGATGCGAAGTCACCTCGCCACCCCTTAGGGTTTCTGTTTTGAAGTGAAGTCACCTCGCCACCCCTTGGGGTTTCTGCTTTGATGGGAAGTCACCTCGCCACCCCTTAAGGTTTCTGCTTTGATGCGAATATCACCTCGCCACCTCTTGGGGTTTCTGCTTTGATGGGAAGTCACCTCGCCGCCCCTTAGGGTTTCTGCTTTTAATGGGAAGTCACCTCGCCACCCCTTAGGGTTTATGCTTTGGCGCGAATGTCACCTTGCTGCCCCTTAGGGCTTCTGCTTTGAAGGGAAGTCACCTCGCCACCCCTTAGGGTTAATGCTTTGGCGCAAATGTCACCTTGCTACCCCCTTAGGGCTTCTGCTTCGATGCGAAGTCACCTCGCCACCCCTTAGGGTTTCTGCTTTGATGGGGAGTCGCCTGGAATGCTTGTTTTCTCCTCTTGTACGGCTTGTTATGCGAAGCGCAAGGCCATGTGTAACAAGAGGAAGAGCCGAGCGGCCATATATTTATTGTAACAAGAGGAGGGGACGAGGCCATCTCGCCATATGCGAGGTCGTCTCGTCTTAGGGCTTTAGAGCTTCAGTCTGCGCGCGAGGTCATCTCGCCTTTGCTTGTTTGTTTTCTTCCCCTTATATGGCTTGTTATGCGAGGTGCAAGGCCATATATTTGTTGTAACAAGAGGAAGGGCCGAGCGGCCATATATTTATTGTAACAAGAGGAGGGGCCGAGCGGCCATCATCTTCTTTTGGTGAAGACCTCGCGAGGTCGTCTGGCCTTAGGGGAAGATGGCTCGTGTGCTTGCGGGGCTTCCGGCGGAGCAAGGGATAAGATAAAGACCCTGCAAAAGAAATAGAGAGTTAGAATGAGGGCTCCACCTTCTTGTTGGCTCGCTGCTCTTCTTCTGCTTTTTGCTTCGCTTCTCTGCTTTCTTTGCATGTTCTCTTCTTCTTCTCCTTTGTTTCGCTCCGCCTCTCCTTCTTGTCTCCTCGTTCTGTCCCTTCTTGTTGTCCGCCCCTCTTCTTTTTCCTTGGCCCCTTTTTTTGGAGGCTTTTGCCTCTTTATATAGAGTGCTTGGCTTATTTACAATTGGACTTTGATACCTGGATTGTATTCCTATCCGGATACCCCTTTTTTTGTAAGAGTTACAATTGAACTCAAAAGCCTTGTGCATGTAGCACAAGAAAAAGATTATCATTATTTTTATTATTATTTTTCTTTTGTAATCCCTTTTTTTTTTGTATCAACAGATTATTAGAACATATACATTTTGTGTAGTTGAGTTTCCTCATGGGGACTTCCAGTAGGTATAATCAGCCCACCTACGCAAATGAGTAGGGAAAATATGTCCTTTCGACGTATGAGTCGATAAAACGATCATTCGGGTTTCGGGATTAGGGACCATGAGGTTAACAAAAGACTAACAAAAGAGGTACTGGAGTTTATATATTACTGATTTGTTAGGTCGTATATTCGAGACATCTACACGGTATGGGACGTGTAGGAATATGTCTTGGGTGTATGGACTAATTAGCCAGTAATAGAGTGGAGGGAGTGCATTAGCATTTATGCATCGATTTGTCATTATATATTTAAAGTATTGCTTGATTGTTTGATAACTTGATTGTGCGACGTAGTTAAGTATAACCTGAAAAGGTTTGGCCCTACTGAGCGTAAGATCACCCTTATAGATTTTTGTTCAGGTGTACGAGGTACGACACGTCTTATGAGAAGATTAACTGTGACGTTAGCTGTCATGTACGAGAGTAGAATAGTTACAGAAGATTAGAAGTGAGATAGATCGTAAGGCCTGTCTGTTTTGTCTTTGTAATTGTTTTTGTTATTGTAAACGTTTTATTTTTTTTATTTCGAGAAAAATATTTGAAATTGTTTTATTTTCTTTTACTTTTCCCAGTCATGCCTCGGGTTCGGCGTCAGGTGCTTGGAAACCACCGACATCGGGTCTAGGGTGTGACAGTTTTAGTGCTTACTATGCTCTAATTTTGGCTTCAATTGTGTCTTGTTATGATATTGAAGGGTTTTTCAAGTGGAAGTTTTAGGGAGACCTTAAACAAAAAAATTTCGGCTTTGCCTAATACACGGAACACTAAGAAAATAAGGATACCCTAATTTTCAATCCTGGTTCCGTCCTTGGTGCTGGGCAGTTGCTTTGTGATATTCCGCACCCAAATTGAGTTAAATTTATTTTGCTTGATTCTTATTCATTTCATACCTTGTGGTAAGTTTTATTTTGTTCAAATATTTTATGTGTATATATATATATGAAATTTTCTCATGTAAGAACATCCATTGGTGCGGATTTTCTCAATTTGGTTTACTTTTCGATCATAGCTAACCAATATCTAGATATATATGACATAAATCTCTATAAATTTTCAGCTAATTTGGTGATCGTTAAGGTATCGAAACTATATAATTACAATGAGCGAACCGAATCTGTTCAACATGGACCGTTCATGTTTATAACAATAAATCATAGTTTTGAATGCCTTAACTATCACGAAATCAGCTGACATTTTGAAAAGATGATCAAGTCATGTATACCTAAATATTGAACGGCTATGATAGGAAAATATGATTGAGAAATGAGATGGACTTTCATGCACATGTTTGCGCGCATGCTGAAGTGCGGTTTCTTTGATTATGGAAGTGTCTCATGTGTTTTATAATTTAAGCGAGCATTCAATAGTGGTAGAAAGAATAAGAAACTATGAAGCTGATATCAACTGAACAATAACTAACATTAAAGCAATAAGCAAAATTAAACAGGATAATACAAACTAACAAGGTACATAAACTGTTATTACAAACACAGTAATAATCCGTTGTCACCCAAATATGAAGATTGATTACTGAACGTGTTACCATCTCATGATATCCTTAATTTTGGCAGCCCTTTTGATCGACATTGGAATCTTGCAAACTACAGCTGAATATTCTCTTGAGAAATAGTTTCTTAAAAAAAAAAAAACCTGCATAGTTGCTTTCACTCATATTCAAATATCAAAAAAGGACTCCCTTAAAAGCTCTTTAGGTAAACTACACATACCACATCATACATGCATTTTCCAAATCATGTACTGTTCCAAAGCACAAGGAAAGAATAAATATATATATATATATATAGCGGATTTGAAAGCCACTCAATTTCGTTGCAGCTCAAGAACACTTCTTTGCAGCTCAAGATGATAGAGAAGCCTAATCTAATGGAGAAGGACCCTCAGTAATTTTAGGAAATAATAAATATATATATATAGCTGATTTGATAGATTGGACAAAAACATAGCAAATATGCCAGCAACATTGCATGTATAAGGTTCTCTTCACATATTGCTTCCTGAAAAAAATGAATGTTTTCTTCAAGTTTTGATCTTCAATTTTTATGCATCTATCTAACAGTTTGTTTCAGCTGAAAGATATATGATAGATCCTTCAACCTTTCTTACCGATCCAAAGGCTCAGAACCTACCAAACCGTCATTCTTAAATACTTCAATCGAGTGGCTTACATTGAAATTGAGTGGCTTACATCGAAATTGAGAGAGCATAGCATCATTACCAGTAAACATGAAAAATACCCATTATTGTTCTAACAAAGAAAAGATTTGATGGAAAGCTTTCCAAAAAGACCGTGAACCTCTAGAGGGGTATTGCGCCCATGAGTTGTGAGTACTTTATGAGTTCGTGAGTTGTGAGTACCTTATGACGTGCACAATAGCCAGTAAATGGACGCTCTCGCTAAGTCGTGGATAGAAACCACAATGAGGTGGGCACTTGGTTCGCGATATATAACGAACCGGATACCGGTCACAAGGAAAGAATAAGGAAATTCCTGCAGGTGTATATCTCTGAGCACTCAGACCAATTGTTTTTAGAGAGATTTTCATATACACCCAATTTTGAATAGTGATTTTAAATAAAACCCACATGATATTTCTTTTTGATAGAAATTTAAAATGTATCAATTATGATACATATTATGTCGTATTTTTTCTAAATTTTACACAATTGTCATCATTCAACTATAACATATAAACATAATAAATAAGCTTAATTGATGTTGTCTTCAATACCTTGATTATAAGTTTTTCTTCTAACACTAACATTTTTCAATCAATTTGCAAGAATCATGCAATTTTCTTTATTTTTATGAAAAAATCTAGGTGAAATAAATACATTCTATGATCTATACATCAGGTAAAATATAATATAAATAAGATATCTGATTATTAAAGTAAAAGGAAAAAAATTTATAATGTTACCGTAAGCCGTAAGCCCTAAGCCCTAAGCCCTAAGCCCTAAATCCCAAACCCTAAACCCTAAGCCCTAAGCCCTAAACCCTAAACCCTAAACCCTATACCCTAAACCCTATGCCTTAACCCTATACCCTAAACCCAATTTTGAGTTTCTTCTTTGTAGTTATATTATCATATCATGTCCTACCTAATAGGTACATTAGAAATGTAAATGTTCTCTCGATCAGGATGAGAAATAATATAATAATATACCTAAAAAGAAGAAAATTAATCAAAGAACAAGAACGTGTACCTTACAATTAGATATTTTTCGACTATGTAGAAAGACACCAAATGTGAGCTTAAGAATGAAAAGAATAATTCTATCACAAATGACATACTTCTATATAATATATATATATATATATATACACACTCAAGTTAGAAATTAAATAATGTAATTGATTATGATAAAGTTAAATCCAGCTAAATTTTAGCTCAATATTTGAGTTTCAAATTGATGCTAAAATTGAGAAAGATACCAAATTTAGCTTTATATCACCTAAAGGGCAAATCAGAGAAACTAAAAAATGAAGAAAACTATTAATTATAGACATATGCTCTATATAGTAAGTTTGCTTATGTAGAGTGGGTGTAAAATGAATGAAAAATATGTATGGGTTTATCTTAAAAGAGGTCTAGTATTTTGGATTTTTATCTAATTTTCTCTTGTTTTTAAAACATGTTGCATGTTTAATGAAATCTCTAAAGTGTTTTTTGTGTGCCGATGTTTTCTAAATGTTTTACCTTGCGCACATTCTATACATATATCTATTATATGTTTTATGGATTTCAAACCTAGCAATGATGAGCTGGCCCCTATATGTGAGCAAGCGAGGACGATGCTCACCCCTATTATAGTGTGTTTACAGGTGACCAGTAAAAGTTACGGTTAGTGAGGAAGGGAGCTAGGTGTGACATCGAGTGTGGAGTTTCCTTTCATAAAATGTACTAGTTATTGTAAATTCATATTTTGGTTGACTTAAGTATTGTCGTTATGATTTGAAGTTGTTGTCCCATTGTGTTTTACCATCTTCCTCAACTTTACTTTAAACTCTGTTTGTACTCGTGATAAAGAATTGATTATTTTACTTTAAGTGTCCCAACAATAAAATTTTAATTCACCTTGGACTTTAGGGTAATGGGTTGTCAACAAGCCCTTCGGACATGTTGGTTTCTCATTAGCTTAGGGTCATGGTGTTGTAGCTACTCCTCTCCGGGGTGTTACAGTTGGGGATCGATTGCACTAGCTAGTACAATTTTTTGTTTGTTGATTTCATATATACGAATATATGAAAGTTAAATTGTTTTAAACTTGAACTTGAATCTAGATCTCTGCATATACATATAGTTATATATACCCATTATTTACGTAAACTGTAGGCATCGTATGAAATACTTCATGGAGAGACTTACCCCTTGAGCCATCAGAGCCTTGCATGATGGTTAGTTGAGGATCGATTGCATTAGCTAGTACTTTATGTTGTTTGTTGTTTGTTGATATGCACCAAGGAACAAGGATATGATGTGAATTGAAAGGGTATGTTGCCTTCTGTATATACACAGCGTAACCATGCCTTTATGTGTTCTAAGTATCTTCTCCAATTTCTAAATTAATGTATATTTGATTTCTTTATAATATATTTTTTGGCCCGTCACTCTCTAGAATGTTAACATCAAGCTTTATGAAAGCTTAGAGAGCCACGTTGCTATCATCTATCGATTAGCTTTACGTTGCTGGCTTTAACTCTTTTTCCCAGTACCTACTAAACTGGCTTAAAAGTTTACGTTTCTACCGCTGATCTCTACAAGTTTATGCATGCAGAATATGATCTGAGTAGTATCGATTGCTCCTTCTGTTCATGTTATGAAAGATACACGAGGTCAGTGAAGAGATCGGTGGTACCAATCTATTCCGCTCCGACGCTTAAATTAGCCCACAAGTATATATTAGGATAAAATATTGTATAGTCCTTGTGGTTTAAAGTCGACGTCTATTTAGTACTTATGGTTTTATTTTAATCTGAATAGTCCTTAAAATCACGATTTTTCATTCAAATAGTCATTCCGACAATTTTCTCAGTTAAAAGCCACGTCAGCAATTTAACTGAGAAAATTGATGGAATGACTATTTGGATGAAAAATCGTGACTTTAAGGATTATTTAGATTAAAATAAAACCATAAGGACTAAACAGATGTCGACTTCAAACTACCTAGACTAAACAAATTTCAATTTTATATATTATAACAAGAATTGAAATTTGTTTAGTTCTGTGATTTGAAGTCAACATCTGTTTAGTCATTGTGGTTTTATTTTAATCTGAATGGTCCTTAAAATCACAATTTCATCCAAATGGTCTTTCCGTCAATTTTTTCTATTAGAATACTGACGTGGCCGTTGAAGACATTATATTTTTTAACGGCCGCGTCAGCAATTTAACTGAGAAAATTGACAGAATGACCATTTAGAAGAAAAATCGTAACTTTAAGGACCATTCAGATTAAAATAAAAATATAAGAACTGAACAGATGTCGACTTCAAACTAAAATGATTATACATTATTTTATCCTTTTAGGAAACTGGCTTAAAAGTTTCTTTATGCCACTTTCGGTTACTAACACAGACGTACTTGTTCTATACTCTTAGAATATATAAAGTTAAATTGTTTTAAACCTGAACTTGAATCTAGATTTCTATAGCTATATACACCCATTGATTATTAACGTAAATTGTAGCATCATATGAAATACTTCATCCAGATCTTCGAAGTAAGACCAATATCGAATGCGTCTACTTGACCAATCTCAAGTTTAGAATTTATGGTTCTAGTTTTTACTATTTTTATAGTTTTTCTTTTTCATCCCAGACATTAATCACACCCTTAAAAATTATTACACTAGAAAGAAATGGTTTCTGTGAATTGTTTCAATCCATGAAAGAGTATACAGAGAGAGCTTTGAGAAACTGAAGGCCGCAAGTGTGAAGAGACTCCTGATGCAGAACAGGCTTTTGCATTTAAAATCTCTTGAGATTCCATTGTAGACTGGTTGGAGCAAAACATGTTTTGCTCATTGTGTCACTTCGGTAAAAAAAATGCCGCCCCAAAATGTAGACTTATTGTCAAGACCCACCCAGAATTTCACCCTGAAACCCGAAGTAAGTCTTACGAGGTCCACCTCCAGGAAAAATTTACTGAAGAACTCAGTAAACCTCCCTTGAAAATAAACAACCCTAACCGGGAAAATTCAAGAGTTACCCTTCTGAACGAAACAACCAACCTCCAATTTATTCTATAAATATCCAAATAATACAACATAAATCTTAGCACACCACCATTTAAAATATTCGCTAACCCCAAGGGTAATCAGAGCTACTAAGGGAAACTAGAGGAAGTAGGAAAATATATTGGTAGGTTTAACAGGTACCCTACTGGTGAAGAGTGGTGAAGAAGTGGGTAACTATGCCTCGCCTTCTACTAGTGTCAACCCGAACTCTGCAGACTGGGCATTTTTAAAACGAAGGACCCAAGGGAAAACATTCGAAAAACGTTAGAGTGAGTGGACAAAATAAAAGAAGAAAAATAAAGAAAGTAATAACCAAAATTTATGTTTTCCCAATTAAAATTTCAAATAAAACGAATGCGTGCTCCACGTGATAAATCTTTTATCTCAAAAATATATATCAATATATGTATGTATTTACACACGTCCATACTTCCTATATAATTATTTTATAGATTTAAAATAATTTATATAAGGCCAGGGCCGGCCCTGGCCCAGTGCCAGCAGTGCGACAGCACTAGGCCCCATGGCCATAGGGTGCCAATTCGTTCAAGGCCCTTTGCTGTTCTTGAATAAATCAGTTCCAAAAATAAAAATAAAACGCACCCACCAGGCCACCATTGGGTCTTGAACTCAAGTGGATTAAATGGAACACAAGCAGCACAACCATCCCTACGAGAAATTTTTATGTGCTACGGGAGGACCATGTACCAGTCTGACGTGGTCATATATTCCAATTAAATTAATGTAGATTTTTTACATCTAAAATATTAAATAATATTTTTTATTTTTTGTGAAATGACATTCATGGGTATTTAGCAAGTTCAACCTAGGGTTTAGGGTTAGGGTTTAAGGTTTAGAGTTTAGGGTTAGGGTTTAGAGTATAGGGTTTAAGGGTTTAGGGTTTAGGGTTTACTGGTTTACGGATTAAGGTTTAGTATTTAAAAAACAACATACAACCAAAAATAGTCTTTGACAAAATAGCTGAAATAATTTTTCATGAAGAAAATCCATATGTCTAAATTTAATTGGAATGTAGTACCACGTCAGACTGCCACGTGGTCCTCCCGTAGCACTGAAAATTTTTTCCATCCCTACAATACCTCAATTTACTCACTATCTTCATATGCGTACATTTATTACTTTAATCTCTCGTTTTATTTATTTATTTTTTATTTTCTATGGTCTGTTTCAGTAATTAATTAGATTTATTTTCTTAAATACTTTGTAAGTAAACTGCTAATGCTATATTAAAAAAAAAAACTACAAAATGTTATTTATGAGAATTAGTGAAGTACGTGTTAAGATTATATATTCATCTTGTTCAAGAAAAATATTAGAAATATTATCGAATCAAATATTAATAAGTGTCATCTAATCTATACTAATTCACCTTACACGATACTAACTTATTAGGCTATCCGCTATCATGTAACAATATATTTCTCTTATTTTTGTTTGAAATACGTATATTGCATAGTTGGTATAATAGACATCTCTTAAACATATAAAGACTTTATGTTATTATTCAAGTTTCCATAGTTTTTGTTTTATCGATCTCGATATTTTATCAAATTTTTGTAGAAACTTTCATTTTTCGGATCATTGACATTTCCATGATCTTAGTTATTAGTATGAACAATACAATTTATTAGACATTGTTGAGAAAAAGATGGCTTTTCTTGAAATAAAGGAAAATAAGTGAAAAGATTCTTAGAGGGTTTTAAGATAACAATATTAAGAGTATATTCACAGATGTAAAACAAAAAAGGGTATTTTTTGAAATAAAAAAGTTTGATATACCAATAAAAAAAAAATTGATACAAGGGGCCCACAGCTTTTTTCGCACCGGACCTTCAATCCTTCAGAACCGGCTTTGTATAAGGCTACTACGCTCGCGCCAAACGCTTACGTCACGCCTTAATGCGGTGCTGCACTACGCTATTAAGGTGGACGGACGGGTGTATAAATATGTGTCCATATACCCCCTATAAGAATTAAACACTCATATAGAGCTACTACGCTTGCGTCTAATGCTCACGTCACACCATAATGCGGTTATATACTACGCCATTAAGATGGACAGACACATATGGCTGGCTAGCATTTATATACATACTCTCCTCATAAAAACATTTATAATTTACCGAAAAATCTCATTTTCGGTAACTCTTCAAAATAAATAAAGTTATTAAAATAAAATGACCTCAAATGCTCCAACAAAAGAAATCGTTCAACCCATAACCATAGCTTGCATAATATTTAAAACAAAAGTCCACTCACAAATTAGGCATAAGCCTGATGTCAGTCTGAAGCCTCTTCAGCTCGAGCCTCCTCACAACCTGTTTCAAGAACATAAATTAATCCCTAACTATATACCAACGCTTATATAAAAATAGCCAAAATTAAATGTAACCCTTATCTACTTTCATCTTTGCCCAACTTTGCCGATCTTAAAATCGATACGATCCAAACTTCACCACAAATACCTGTGGCCTTAAACCAACCTTCTATGGCCAAAACAACAATAATCTAACGGCCGGATTCTATCCAAATTAATGGCCAAAATACCAAACTTTGAAAAATCTCAAACCTATCCAAAATTCCTCTAAAAATTTTAAAATTCACATCATTAAACTCCCCTTAATACTACACATCTAAAACCATATAAATCCCCCGCCGTCTGCTCTGCTGGCAGCGGCGGCCGATTCCGGCGACCTCTAATGTCTATCAAAATTTAGCACAACCTTCCTCTCAACATGTGCAACAACTTCCCTAACTAGCACAAACACTAATTCCAAGCTTAGATAGGGTAATCGAACCGAAACATAAAATTGAGCCCTAGAACTTCAACTCTTCAAAATAAATAATTTACCGAAAAATCTCATTTTCGGTAACTCTTCAAAATAAATAAAGTTATTAAAATAAAATGACCTCAAATGCTCCAATAAAAGAAATTGTTCAACCTAGAACCATAGCTTGCATAATATTTAAAACAAAAATCCACTCACAAATTAGGCATAAGCCTGATGTCGGTTTGATGCCTCTTCAGCTCGAGCCTCCTCACGTCATGTTTCAAGAACACAAATTAATCCCCAACCATATACCAACGCTTATATAAAAATAGGCAAAATTAAATGTAACCCTTATCTACTTTCATCTTTGCCCAACTTCGCCAATCTTAAAATCAATACGGTCCAAACTTCACCACAAATACCTGTGGCCTTAAACCAATCTTCTACGACCAAAACAACAATAATCTAACGGCCGGATTCTATCCAAATTAACGGCCAAAATACCAAACTTTGAAAAATCCCAAACCTATCCAAAATTCCTCCAAAAATTCCAAAATTCACATCATTAAATTCCCCTTAATATTACACATCTAAAACCATACAAATCCCCTTAACAACGGCGACCGGAGGCCGATTCCGGCGACCTCCAATACCTACCAAAATTTAGCACAACCTTCCTCTCAACATGCACAACAGCTTCCCTAACTAGTACAAACACTAATTCGAAGCTTAGATAGGGTAATCAAACCGAAACATAAAATTGAGCCCTAGAACTTCAACTCACTGATTCTCCTTACCAAGCTCAAGAGAGAGCGAATCCTTTGGAGGGATTGCCACACGGGAAGAGGGCTTCCAAACAAGCCAAGCGGCTCCGGCTATGGTGGCCGGAGGAGCGAGTTCCAGCGACCGGACCTCCACGGTAGTCGGGGCTTCCGGGCGGCTTTTCTCCCTCACGGCGGCACTAGGGTGGCTCCCTCCGGTCCAGGAAGAGAGCTGGGTTGAAGGCCGACCGATTGGGACCAGTGCGGCGGTCTGCGGTGGCCGGATGACGGCGGACGGCTCCGGCAGGGAGAAAGAGAGGGAGAAAGTCAGGAGGGATGAAAGAGAGAGAGAGAGAGAGAGAGAGAGAGAGAGAGGGGTTTGGGCTTTTTCTGCCCAACTCGGTCCAACACCCCAATATAACCCAATTCCAAAAATTAACACCCCAAAAATAATACCCTAATAAAATTTACCTTTTTACCGGGTAAAATTTACCATTTTTACCGTCATCACAATTTTCTCCGACGAATAAATTCTCCAAAATATTTGTCCCTCACGCTCCTCTAGGGACCTTTGAACTATAATTTCATTTACAAAAACGGTAAAACTATTAATAATTCTAAACCAGTAAATAAGGTAAAAATTTAAGAGTCGGGATATGAAACTTACAAATTTTAATCCCTAAACAACAATAAAGCTCAACTGAAACATACTCTCAAAACAATCTTTTAAGGGTAAAATATTATATAGTTCTTATGGTTTAAAATCGACATCTGTTTAGTCATTATGGTTTTATTGTAATTTGAATAGTCCTTAGGGCAACTCCAACGGAGGTCGTAAAACTGGGTTTTAGGACTATATATAGAACTTTCATCTCCAACGGGCCTAATTTATGGGTTCTGGTTCTGAATATATAGGACCAAGTCCTATTCTCAGTCCTATATTTGGGACAATTCCAGGACTGAAACTTGCTTTTGGGCTGGGCCAGAGGAGAAAGAGAAGTGACGCGCGGAGACACTGGTGAGAGAAAAACGCACGCTCCAGCTCGAAGGGGAAAGGACGACGCACGTAACGCGCGCTGTAGCAAAGGAAAGCGCGCCTCTCTGCGCTGCGGGGCCCGCATCACGTGCGGCTGTCTCGTTTGTGACCTTTGTGCAGCTCCAAAGGACGTAGAGCCAATGACTCTGATTTGACACCAAATTTGAAATGGACGGTCAGACTCGGCTGCCACGTCCAACGGTCAGAAAAAAAATTTACGGCCTAGGATTTTTACCTTATTATAAAACTCGTTTTTACCTCAGAAAAAAAAATATATCAGAAATAACATATAAAATTTATAGATCCGTTAGCAACTTTTTTTTTTAAGAATTCTATAAATACCAACCCAAGACTTCACAAATTCCTCACACCAAAATCCTTTTCCCTTCCAAACTTTTCATTTATTCACTAGATAACCAATTAGTGTTTCACATGTGGCGACGATAATCACATCCGAACTCAGTTGTTTATCGTATACACTGACACAACACAAGATAATATCTGTCAATAATTTGATTGTTTGTCATATATGCCGACATAAAACGACAAAAAGTTAGTATGTATTTATTTATTTTAATTAAAATAATTATATTTAATTATAAGAATAATATAAGATTGTGATAAAAATAAAAATTGTAAAGTTTTATCAACTTAATAAGGTTATTAACATATTATTTAATATAATATTCATAAATATACCACCTAGAACTTATTTTAATCAACAAAAATGAATATAAGACCTATTATAGGACTCATTGTTGGAGATGAAAAAATGAGTCCTAAATAAATAATGCAACAAAGAGGTCTTATAATTGATATAGGACTTCAAATCCAAGACTATGGTTGGAGTTGCCTTTAAAGTCATGATTTTTCATCCAAATAGTCCTTATGACCTTTAACTGAGAAAATTGTCAGAATGACTATTTGGATGAAAAATCATGACTTTAAGAACTATTCAGATTAAAATAAAACCATAAAGACTATTTAAATGAAAAATTGTGACTTTAAAGACTATTCATATTAAAATAAAACCAAAAGGACTAAACAATTGTCGACTTCAAACCACAAGGACTAAACAAATTTCAATTCATCTTTGAATTTCCAACAAGCATGTTAGAGATTATAAGATTCTAAGATTTTAAATGTGGATGTAATGTGATCCATATCACAGTCCAGCTGTCCAGTCACAAGACATTAACACATGGAAGGCTTAATTCTGTTGTTTTGATTCATTCAACAACGTTTTAGAATACAGGGTTGCAATAGAACTGCATTGCCATCTGCTGTGCTTTTGTATATATGCTTCCATATGAAATATTACCATGCCAAGAATTCAGAAACTATCTTCAACATTTTTCTCAACTACTTGACAAATAACTCCAATACCTACCAATAGTGAGGAGTCCTGAAAGTGGCTGAAGAGTGCTACCATGGCAAAGGGTTGGAAGAGAAATTCTATGGTGTCGGCCGCTATCCGCCTCTCAGAGTGGGGTTCACATCATTCTGAGCGCTGCTGTATAAGGGCCGCTGTGTCTAAGAGTTCCTCACGTTGCATTCGCAACAACTCCCTCCTATAATAGGCAGTAAGTTGCTACCAATTTAAATCAATGGCCAGGTTTAGTATAGTTTCTACCAGCCGGATGGCACGTTGCTTCTCCTGCTGCTTCAATCTACTTGCAATGGATTCAGGATCAAGCCCTTGTGTAATTTGTAACTCGCTTTGCACAGCCCGGACCTCTTGCAGCAGTGCATCAACCTCTCTTACAAAGTCTACCCTCAATAGAGCGTCATCAACTTCAAGTGGTAGCCGAAGAGGTCCTTCATGCTAATGGAGGAAAAGGTTATCAAACAATAAATAACTTCAATACCAGTGATGAGAATAATAACAGTTACAGAAATTTGTTGACAACATCAGACATCAGGATTATGAGATTAGAAATGCCACATGCGTAATTGTTGACTTGCAGTCTAAGGTATAAACTCTTTGTCCATTAGTTTTCTGCCAAAGTTTACTAACAAATAATTCCAACTTCAACTCCTTTCTCTTCCCTAGAAGGAATGATCATGAATTTCACATTTTCACCCAAGACGTAAAGATAAACAGGACTAAATCATCTGATGTTCATCAGATCTGCTTAAAACCAAGAAATGCAACCCCCACCGTTCTGAAAACATAAAATGAAATAACCCCAGATTTTTATAATATTTCAATACTGAAACCCAAGGGTAGAAATTCAAAGCTGTACAAAAGTATAAATAAGTATAAATCTGAAAACAACTTAATCATAAGCCTGGAATCAACATAATTACAGCATACCTTATCAAGGTCAAATCCATCTGGGACTAAAATGCTAAATGGATCCTCGCGTGGAAATGTATCGATCATGCGCTTTTTACATTCCTTCTGCCACGCTTCATCATCAAAACCATCATGCATATTTAAGAGATCGTTGAGCAATCGCATGGCAGGTGAGGCCTCCTGTTTCAGAATCTCAGCCTAAAATGTTGATAAATATTAGAAAGGGTATGAAGGCTTATATAAACTGACTCTTGAAAATGTTCAGGCTGAAACTAATTAATAACTATTAAGTAAGTAATTACAACAGCTTAGACTTTCCCAACTGCTGGTTTCAAAATGGTGAAATCATTAAATTAGAGGTTGGATCTAGGAAGGATGGGACTCATACCTCAATCCTTCTATAGAGCAAATCAAGACTTCTAATAACATCCTTTTCATCCTGTAAGAATTTTGCCAATAGCCAAAATCATTAGTTTCGAGAGAAAGTACTATTAACTGACTATTAATATCATATTCCTACAGATCTCAAAATTTAAGCAAGGATAACTAGTTTATTGACTTATAGATAGGTTGTAAGAAATCAATTTCTTTCAAAGCCCTTCTAAGTTGTACACGGAAAATATTGAATTTGTTTACCAAAGTTTTTACATTAAATATTGCTGCATATGCTAAAAATATAGTATCACATATGCTACGTAAGATAAAGGTTGTCTTAAAATTAGATACATTAAGTGCGGAAATGAAAGCCATCTCGCCACCAACTTACATCCCGCCGGGCGAGGTCAAGGCGATTCCATATGACCATCAAAACAAGTTCAGTCAGTTCCCCTTTCTCACCAGCTTCTTCAATTTTCTGCATACATATATAAACATCAATGAACTCAATCTCAAAAGGAACTGGAGGTGGTATGTGCTCATAAAGAATAAAGCACAATTACTGCATGTCTGCATAATGGATTTCTGATATTACCTCTTCCACTTCTTCAGCCGCTCTAATAAAGCTAGAAATCAATTTCCGAGCTTTCCGAACTTCATCTTCTGGATAATCCTTCAACCTCATGCCAATCTCACGATACTCTGCAATCTTTCTCTCCTCCTCTTCATCTTCCTCTTGATGTCTTCGATGTAACTCCTTAGTTTTCTCCCTCTGTTGAGCTTGCCATTCCTGATTCAGAGAAGACTTCACTTCCACTTCCAGCTTCCAAAACTAGAATTATTTTCTGTGGATGACAATTCACTTACATCATCATAGTATTCTTTGGGAAGACCTTCTAATATTGGCTCATCCTTTTTCACGCTCCTCCTTAAAACTGCCATTATAGGGCCCAGAAAGCATGAATTAGGAAAAACTAAAGAATTCTAAAACCAAGTGATACGAGTAATAAAAGGTTCAAAGGTAAATCTACCTGTGCCAGGTGCATATGCGAGTCTTAAAGGCGAGGGCCAAAGACTTGGATAGGTTGAAGAGCATGGCATAAGTGAAAACGGAAGCAATGTGCAGGTAAGCGGGAATACCCTTGCCTCCATCTCTGTTGTGTTGTATCACTCAGGCTAAAGTTTAAACGAAGATATACCTAAACTCTAGCTACTAATTCGCTTACCATAACTACAACAGGAAAAGAAGCAAACGTGTTGTTAAACTAAACAGACTAGATAAAACATTCTAGGATTTGAAAACTTTGATGTCTGCAGCAGAAAATCAGAAGAGTAAAAATGAAGATGGATTCAGATAAAGAGAGACGTAAATCATTAGAAACACATTTGGACCACAAACACAACCAATACTTGAATCTTTCATTGATCATATCCCACTTGAATCTAAGAATCTACAACTCACTCGAAACTAGTACAATAAACGAAAACACCAATTCAAGCAGCTTAAACAGGCACATCACTTAAGTACACAAATTGAAGAATATAAAGTACTACTAATCCTTCAAAAGACTATAAACAACCCACTTAAGCATCAATGACAGAATCGCTAAAGATGTTTGAGATCAAAACAGAACTTCCAACTGAGTTGGGCTATTGGTTTCAATACTCATTCAAATTGAAAATCAAGCCCCAGACCAAAAGCAACGCCAAAGCTTCAACCTTTACAATAACAAGTAAAATCAAAAACCCAAACTTTATAAAGAAATTGGAGGAAGCAAGCAATACCTTCAGTTTTACCAAGTTTCTCAGACCGCTGCTGCTGCTGCTCAGTGTTCAGTCCTCACTGAAGAAGAAGGAAAGGGATAAAAAAGGACAACCTTTCTGAATGTAAATATCAAACAAGTGAAAGGACAATTTCGGAACTTTAAAAATGTTTCATAAACTCCTTAAAACCTTCACTCCTCACTTAACGCTGCTGCTGCTTCTTCTTCATCATCAGCTCAGGCTCAATCTCTATCAGTTTCTTATCAATCTATATTGTAAGTATCTGTTTGAATTGTTGTTCAATTTCGTTATATTGGATACAAATTGGGGTTCATTTAGGGTTTATTAAGCTGTTCAAGGATACTTCGGTTTACAATGAAAGAGGAGAATTTCGGGTTTTTGTTTCAAGGATAGTTTGAACTAGGATAAAGTTATGGTCTTGATTTGAGTGCTGAAGGTGCTCTTCAAGTCTATCTTATAAGAAAAACAGAGCATTGGCTTTTAATTTGACTTAAGTTATATAATGTATGAAGATAGGCTATGTAGTTGCTGAATTTGTATCAACAGTTGTATAATTTGTTCCCCTAACTGTTAATTCAATATATATATATATATATATATATATATATATATATATCAACTTTTTGACAGTTCATTAATTTCTTATCTGGTGCAGTGTCAAACACAGCACACTTAATCAGCTTCTTATCCAAAAGAATACAACTCATTAAAGTGCAGACTCTGCAGTACTGTGTAAAATACCGTCTGACCAACCAAACTCGGACCTATGAAGTTTGTAAGTTTCTTTGTCTATATTTATAGACACAAGCATTTATCTTCTATATGTATATTTCTAACACATACATGTTCTGTTGGATTGCGTTTAATTTGTTTTGATGTTCTGTTACTATTTTTTTTTTCCAGACATGTTTGAGCAAAGGTGGAGGTTACCATTTCCCACCTTGTCACATACTCGATATATGTGGTTTTAGGATTTTGTTGGATTGCCCGTTAGACCTTTCAGCTCTTACAATCTTCTCACCTATTCCTTCTGCTTCAAAAGCTAGTTCCATAGATAAAGAGAATCCCAAATGCTCAAACCGTAGTGGTCCGTCAGATCTTGAAGAATCCTTGGTTCGAAAGAGAAAAAAAGTTGAAAGGCCCCTTGATGCCGATGACTTAATATATGCAGAGCCCTGGTACAAAACTGTCAGGAACATGCATCTATGGAACACCTCTTTTATTGATGTGGTATTGATATCAAGTCCGATGGGTATGCTAGGGTTACCATTTCTTACTCGAACAAATGGTTTCTCTGCTAAGGTATGGTGTAGCATTAAAAGATATAGTCATGCACTATTTTTGCTGTTTCAGTGAATTAGTTCTGAACTTCATTTTTAGCATCTTGAACGATTTTAATCTGGTTTTCTTAGTTTCTCGGCTTTTAAAATGCTCAGATATACGTGACTGAAGCCACAGCGAGACTCGGACAGCTTATGATGGACGATCTTGTTTCAATGCACATGGAAGTCAGGCAGCTTTTGGGACCTGAAGAGTCATCTTTTCCTCCGTGGATGAAGTGGGAAGAGCTTAAGCTTCTACCATCTTCCTTGAGAGATGTAGCTTTAGGCAAGGACGGAGGAGAGCTGGGTAGTTGGATGCCCTTATACAGGTACTTAATGTTGCACCAAATAGTTAATGTTGTTTGTCTTATGACTACTTCTTGGTTGAGCAAGGTGTTGAATGTGTTTATGTCCTCACTATGATTTCCTGTTACGGAGTTGATATTTGCATGTTCTTGCTATTGTTTATATTCAACTGGCGGTACACTAATTACAATGTCCCAACTCTGAAACTTTACGGATTTGGCGTAGGACTCATAATCTCTATTTCTTCTGTCTTTCTACATTTTATGCCGTGTTATAATTTCCGTACCGCATCCCAATTCTGGGGCATGACGTATATATTATATTAAGGGATAAAAAGAGCAATGTGCCCTAAACTATTGACTTGATTCTTTTGGGGCATGACGTATATATTTTATTAAGGGATAAAAAGAGCAATGTGCCCTAAACTATTGACTTGATTCTTTTGGGGCATGAACAAAAAAATTCAGACTTCAATAGTTTCGTGTCTCTCGAATTTTTGGATATATCTAATGGTTTCCAACTGTAATAATTTGGTTTAACTATAATTTGTGTCATGCACATGGTTCTCATTTCTACATTTTTAGCATTGTTTTCCATCTATTCCCTTGTTTCCCGTGTTTTAGTCTCTTCCTTTTCTCTCTTCTTGAATGGATGAACATACCCTCACAGGCCTTTCAATCCTAAAGTTCAAGGTTCGGGCCCCAAAAATGTAACTCGGTCAATAGCTTAGGTGGCTTTGCTGAAGTTTTCCATAAAACCAATATAACTTAGATAGATGTATGGGATAAACAGTTGGAATTGCTACTTTTATGTTTTTACTACAATACTTGTGTATCTCATCTAATTTCTGACATTGATAGCAAGTTTCTCTATTTGAAAATGTTAATAAAGAGTACTTCTCAGTGCAGCAGATGTGAAGGGTTGCATGCAGAAGGCTCAGAGACTTAAATATGCAGAAGAGACCTGCTACAACAGTACATTGATCATAAAGGCATTTAGTTCGGGTTTGGAAATAGGCACTTGTAATTGGACAATAAATGGTCCAAAAGGAGGAATTGCATTCATATCTAGTTCCATCTTTGATTCTGCTCATGCAATGAATTTTGATTATCTTGCTCTTCGAGGGAACGATACTGTGATATATTCGGATTTTTCTTCCTTGGATGGTACAGAAGATGTTGAAAGCGATCACAATAACTTAGGTCCAACTACACATGATTTTTCATCTCTCAAGTATGATGCTTTACTTAATGTGGACCTTATCTTTTACTAATCCTATGATTTTCCCTCTTTTGTTCTTAACTGTTTCTCATGCTATCATCAAATGCTGAAAATCGGTGCTTTCCACTTTTGGAATTGATGTGTAGAAATGAAGAAAATGATGGGCAAGAGTGGGCCGAGTCGGTACTTCATGTTGATGATAATTTGGAGGAAATGCAGAAACTAGCTTTTTTGTCCTCCCATGTCATTGATTCTGTAAAAGCTGGGGGTTCGGTCCTAATCCCTGTTAGTCGACTTGGAATTGTTCTGCAGCTGTTAGAACAAATATCGGCTTCACTGGATGTTTCAGGTTTGAAGGTAGATAATATATTTATTCAATTCTGAACATTTTTTCTAGAACTATTTCTAATCAACTGGGCCTGATCGGGTAATGTGGATTTACTTTATTTTATTTCTTAGTGTTTCCACACCCCTTCTAGACCCCCAAAAAATGAGGGATTCTAAATAATGCGGCAGTTTGAAATTCTCTTTCCTGGTACAGGTTCCTATTTATGTTGTTTCTTCTGTTGGTGAAGAATTATTGGCTTTCACCAACATCATACCTGAATGGCTATGCAAACAGCGGCAAGAAAAGGTACACATATAGGGCTTAGTCTTCTTTCCACTCTGTTTCAAGTTTTCATTCTTGATTGCCAACTTGAGGCATTGCAATCACTCCTTGAATTGCTCCTACAGATGTTTTCTGGTCAGCCATTGTTTGGACATGTTGAGCTTATAAATGAGGGGAAGCTTCATGTTTTTCCGGCTATCCATTCACCTAAGTTATTGTGAGTTCTGTATTATTTTAAGATATTTCTTTTTGCCATCTTAGTTTTCATGAGATTGTGTTTGGTCCTTGAGGGCATTGAGTGATTGACAGCAAACAGTGTTATTGATTTACGTTTGGTCTGAGATGTTTGTGTTTCTGTCTGGTTGTTTGATTTATGTTTTGTACAAAGAAAGAAAAGGAGAATACTACCAAAACTGCATTCTTTTTGTGATGAGCCAACTTTGATTTTAAACCTCAACTATGTTATGGACAATGATTCCTAAGAAAAAACGAGTTAATTCCCCTGTCATTGTGTTTTCTGTTTCATTTTCCTCAACAACCAAAAGTTGGAAAGTTAGGAGAGCTATTCTTTTCTTTTCTGTGTTGGTAACATACATTGGGAGTTTGTCTGCTTTTCACAGCTGAAAGGTTGTTGCTCACTTTGTATGAGATTTGAAATGATTAGAAGGGAGAGGAAAAATGCAAAATGAGAGGAAGCAGTATGTTTTAACGTTTTAATGTGCCATATATATTATGTGGAAATCAATTTGTATTGAAAAAGAAAGAAAAAGGCATATTTGTGGATTTTAAGAAAGATGCACAATTAAACGGCATTTAGTGGTTAATTGTGGGTTGCTTAGCAACTTGTACTAGGGTTATCCTATCTATGTCATCCCCAGAAATTGACAGTTGTGACAGAATGAATTGGCAGGAGCCATGCATAGTTTTTTCTCCTCACTGGAGTCTGCGGCTTGGTCCTTCTGTTCATTTCCTGCAGCGCTGGTGTGGGGATCAGAATTCTCTACTCATTCTTGAGGTACTAATATATACTATCGCTAGATGTGCATTTAAATAGTTCAAAGAACTCTTCATAAAGCATTCAACTTGTGTCTGTATTTGCAGAATGAATTGGACGTTGAACTGGCTCTCTTGCCTTTCAAGCCAATGGCAATGAAGGTTCTTCGGTGCTCATTTCTTTCTGGGATAAGGTAGGATCTTTCTGACACTGACAAAACATTTTGCTTGATAATAATATAATCTGATAGTTCTCGATAAAAGACCACTTTCAGCACCAAGCCACTTGCTTTAAATTTCTTAGAGCGATTAAAACTATAAATCCCGCCATAGGGCTAACCTCGTGTATCTTGACCCTCAATGGTGGATAATTGGACATAACTTGTTTTCACTGAAGGTTTTGCATGTTGTATTGAATTTTCCAACACATTTTAAGAGTTAAAACAAATTGGAAACCGAGATTTAATATTGGCACATACTTTTTGGTGGCCTTCCAGCTCCAAATTTGTGGTATGTGTGAGAGCTGTTTTCTTGTTTGAAAATGGGTACGGCGGTGGTGGTTTTATTCTGTCATTTTCCAGCCAGAAGGCATATCAGTTATCATGTTTTAATTTCAATCTTATTATGTGCATAAGTATGGAAGTTATCTGGTTTATAGCATCTCCTGACTTAGCATGCAAGTTAGTCAGCAACTACTTTAACATTTATCTGCTTTTTGTAGGTTGCTGAAAGTTCAACCATTGCTGAACGTACTGCAACCAAAAGTTCTCCTGGTAGTTTTCTTTTCCTTGTTATGATGTCCTTTTCCTGATTTATAAGATTCTCGTTTTTCTTTTTAACATAATAAGTCCTTCCGTTTCTGCTCTAACAGTTCCTCAAGGATTTGAAGCTGATTAACTCTTCAAAATCAACTGCATTCTCGATCTTCCAGTACTGCCCTGATGAAACATTATGTATACCAAGCTTGAAGAACAAGACAGAATTGGAGATTGCAACAGACTTGGCTTGCCACTTTGATTGGAGAAAATTGAAACAGGGAGATATTAGTATAGCAAGGTTGAAGGGAGAGCTTTTTAGAGAGCGTGGCAAACAACAATTGATCTCTGGAAAAGTGCAGGAGTCCTTGGAGATCAGACCACTGGTACACTGGGGTTTACCTGATTTAGATAGGCTTTTGACAGTGTTGTCAAGCAGGGGCATCAAGGGTACTGTCCAAAAAGCTAGTGGTTATGAATCAGAAAATTCTACTGCAATACTTGTAACTGATCCTAGCAAAGCACTTATAGAAGTCAAAGAAACTAGCACAGTAATTACGGCTACTTGTGAAAATTTAGCTTCCGTTATCTTTGAAGCTATAGGAAGCATTCTAGATGGAATATAGATGAAAGGAATTTCTCTTTATTTTGTACAAAGTCTATTAGAAAACGTACAGTGTACTCTTTTTGTCTTATAAGGGATAATGTGCACAGCAGAGGCGTCGGTATACGGCAAAGTTCCTCAGGGGCAATGATAGAAAGAGGGACAGAAAAATTGCCAAGGGACAATGCCATGTCTAAAACCTGAATTCACATACAAAATTTATGTATCAACCATAGAGGAACAAATACCCTTATCTAATGAAGTAATGGGTGTGCTTTACCTGATGATATCCCTTGCACTATCGTTGTTGATGGGTATTGCAGGGGAAGGAAGCCTTGAGATTTATTGACGAGATGTATCATCAAAGCATAAGCCTCAACTCGTACACTTACAAAGTTACAATGCAGTCCTGAAGAGTTTGTGCAAGCAAGGAGTTCCAGAAACTAATCCCTCACATGCTTAAAAGGAATATACTCCCACAAGTTGCAACTTACAGTGCTCTTATGAATGGTTTTGGAAATGTGTTAATTCAAAGTTGCAACTTCCATACTGTACTGCCCAAGTACAGTATAATGTGTATAATGGTGCCTGCATTACTGACTCTGCTTCTATTGTAACAAAGGCCTGGTTTATGCCATTTGGAGACACAGAAACAATAGAATTTTAAGAAATGATTACAAGCCTCCAATGGTTACCCTTAAGGCAATCACCAACACTGTTATAAGCAGGTTACTATACTTAAAGGTCAAGCATCATTCTTCAAATCAGGCTCTTCTTGAGGATTGGAGGATCGTGACCTCTTGATGCTGTGTTTGTGTTTTCTGCCTTAGGATCGTGACCTCTTCTCATTGATGTTTTAGTATAAGAAATCCAAGGAACAAACACTTTTTTCTCTAAATGTTACATGTACATTATCCATTCTTCAATAGGTTAAACAGATTGACTATGGCAGAAAGCCATCTTCATTTGGCGATGTTGGTTTGTCTGAGAATTATATGAAGTCATGGTCATGTCCAGAATTTGATAGACTAAAGAGGCATTGAATACTTTTGATCAGTGAAGTTGGTTTTAGTTTCTATTTTCTATATTAGAACTTAAAAGTTATACAGTTCATCAAATGGGATACAAAATTTTGGTCTTGGATAATAAGGAAAATGATCCTGTTATCTAGTACAAATCACCAGTAATCCCCACAAGAGCATGAGCCATCTTTGAAATGATGGAATCTATTGACGTCCCTCACGATTATCTCCCTTGAGGTGATTTTACAGATGAACTTGAATGCAGTATGGCAATCTACACACACTCTTAAGTTCTTCTTCACTCTAATCGGAGCTCCTGGCGGAGTGGCAATCAATGCGAAAGCCACTGCAAGCTTCTCACTGTGATACCGTAGCAGCCGCTCCTTTTCGCTTTGTTCCACATCATGGAGGTCGTTCTCCACCATTGGAACATAGCCGGCTTTATGAATACGGTCAAGCAGCTCATCAAGTTTTACATATATCTCCCTGCTTCTCAAATGACTTCTGTCACCTACAATAAAGGTATGTACCTTGTCTTGGACCTCAATCCAACTCATCCCAGGTTCCTTCTTTACCTGGTTGTTTTTCATAAGTCTTCTCATTTTCGCTACCTTCTCCCACATGCCAGCTGCTGCATATATGTTTGCAAGAAGTACATGAGTACCAGATTTCTCCGGCTCCAGAACTAAGAGCATATCAGCAGCACGTTCACCAAGCTCCACATTTTTATGGATTCTTGCAGCACCAAGAAGTGATCCCCAAACTGAGGCATTTGCTTGAAATGGCATCGTGTTGACAAGCTCCATTGCCTCCTGTATCTTTCCTGCTCTGCCAAGAATATCAATCATGCAGGCATAATGTTCCTCCCTTGGCACTACTCCAAACAGCTCTTTCATTGACTCAAAATATTTTCTGGCTTCAGTTACTAAACCTGCATGATTGCACGCACAGAGGACACTGACTAGAGTAATATGATTGGGGGAAATACCATCTCCAAGCATCTGATTGAACATATTGATGGCCTCTTTTCCATGTCCGTGTTGAGCAA
The DNA here is from genome assembly GCA_009720345.1 of Fragaria iinumae. Lineage (NCBI taxonomy): Eukaryota > Viridiplantae > Streptophyta > Magnoliopsida > Rosales > Rosaceae > Fragaria > Fragaria iinumae. Next base: position 3,343,273 of record CM019123.1, read on the forward strand.
GTCCTCCAATCATTGCAGACCATGAAACTATTCCTCTCTGGGGTACCTCAGAGAAAGCACGACCTGCATCTTCTATGCTTCCACATTTTGCATACATATTAACAAGGGAATTTCCGGCAAAAGTATCAGATAAGAATCCAAACTTCAGAATGTGAACATGAATCTGCTTCCCTTGCTCATACGCGGACAAATTTGCACAAGCATTCAGAAGAGAACTACATACAAATGAATCAGGCTCGTTCCCCCTCTGTAGCATTTGCACATAGAGTTTTAGAGCTTCTTCACCTTGTTCATATTGAGCATAGGCAGTGATCATTGATGTGAAAGCCACCAAATCTTCAGTTTTGCATTCTTCAAAAATCCTTATTGCATTTTCTACTTGGCCACACTTTCCATATGCATCAAGAAGGCTATTTATAACATACCTGTCAGACAGAAAACCTGTTTTGATTGAAAGAGCATGAACTTGTTCGCAAACTTTTACTGCCTGCATGCTCGCAATGGATTTAAGAACTGTAGATAAAGTAGTGTCATTGAATCCTATTCCTTCCCTATGCATTTCAGGAAAGAGGGTTACACCTTCTATGTCTTCGGCCATCTGTGAATGACCAGAGATAACAGCGTTGCATGCAATCATGTCTTTCTTTGGCATCATATTCAAAAGCAGCCTTGCATCAGTCATGATCTCACACTTGCAATACATATCAATCAGTCCGACTTTGACATATGAATCTGATTCTGTATCCATCTTTATCAAGAAAGAGTGCAACTGCCTACCCAATTTCTCGAAAGCCAACCCAGCACAAGCTTTAAGCGCACTTGATAATGTAAACATATTCGGACAGATACCTGACCCTCCCAGTTGCCTGAAAAATTTGAGCGCCCGACCATGGCAGTTGTGAAGAACACAACCAGCAATGATAGCATTCCAGGATACAACATCAGGTTGCGCAATTTCCTCAAAAACTGAAACTGCATCTTCAAGACATATGGCTTTTGCATACATGTCAACAAGGGCATTGGCTGAGAACAAATCCAAATCATACCCAAGCTTTACTACATATCCATGAAGTTTCCTTCCTCTTCTACCATCCCCCAACCCGGTACAAACATTTATTATACTAGAGAGACTATACTCATCAGGCCTTACTCCACTCAGCACCATTTCCTCAAACAAATCCATTGCCTCCAATAACAAATCACTCTGCACATAACACGAAAACAAGGCATTCCACGACACAACATTCCTCTCCTGCATCACATCAAACAACTTCCTTGTATCCCCAAACTCCCCACATTTCGAATACATAACAACCAAAGCATTAGCAACAAACTCGTTGGACTCAAACCCGGTAACATACACCACCCCATGAACCTGCATTCCCAGTCTCAAATCTTTAGAACTAGAGCAAGCCTTGAGCACACTTGGGAAGGTGAACTCATTACTCTTCACCCCCAATCCATGCATCTCATGAAAAGCCGAAAAGGCTTCTCGACTAAGCCCATTTTGGGCATACCCAGAAATCAAAGCAGACCAAGCAACCAAATCTGGTTCAGGACATTGGTCGAGCAGCTTCCGGGCATGCCCGAAAAACCTGCTTTTTGCATAGAGGTTGATCAAATGGTTCCGAAAGGTCGAGTCTTGGGAGAACCCGAATCTGATCAAGTGGGCATGGACCTGTTTGCCCACACGCACAGATTTGGAAGCAACGCATTGAGACAATAGCTTAGAGTAGGAGATGGACTTGTTGTGGGGTTGGTGTGAGATTTGTTGTTGTGGGTGTGTGGAGAATTGAGCTAACTGGGTTGGGTTTAGGGTTCTGGGTTTAAAGGGCAGGAGGTAAAGTCGACAAGGGTTTTGGAGGGAATGGAATAAGCTTAGCTTCATTCTTCATGCTTCATCTCTTTCAACATTGACTCGACCTCTCCTACGTGAAAGAGGAGGGAAAGGCAAGAAAGAGGACAAGGGCAGATGAGGCAATTCCAAACTGTGCATATGTGGATCTATTTATTTCATTAACAAAATCAAATGGATTTTAACTTGGGAAAATCCAAAATCAAATCAGAAAATGCTACTTCTGCAGTACTTGTAAGAGATCCTAGCCAAGCACTAGTAGAAGTGAAACAAACTAGCACAGTGATAACTGATACTAATGAAAACTTTGCTTCCATTGTATTCTGATAGCATCTAGATGAAGGGAATTTCTAGATTGTGTGCACAGTTTGCTAATTTTTTTGTAGAAAATGATTATGTGCACTAAAGTTCATGCACATATATCGGATCCGCCGGGTTAGAATTTTGTGTATTAAAATTTCTGTTTTCTAACTTTATGTATATAAATGGTCGGTGAGTCGTAACTTGGTAAGTAATTTGACCGACAACGTTTATGTCGGTTCACATACCTATATAAGGATGGGTGAGTTATATAATAATTCTTTAAAAAACTATATATAATTTAAGGGAAAGACTTCCATGCTTTGGGGTATCCATACCTCGTGTCATTGTCTTATTGGTCTACGTAGGTTCACATAGAATAACAGCTTAACGGAGTTTTGTAACTGTTGTAATGGATTTTTGTAACTGCAAAAAAAACCTCTCTCTCTCTCTCTCTCTCTCTCTCTCTCTCTCTCTCTCTCTCTCTCTCTCTCTCTCTCTCTCTCTCTCTCTCTCTCCTTCTTCTTCAACCTCTTACCCTATGAAACAAATTCATAAACCCAAGAATCACACAATGAATTAGCCCAAAATCAAACAACACCCATAAATCAAATTCCTTTGATACCCCTAATATTCATGGTTAAGAGTGGTTCATCAATCTCCATCCCAAAATTTCTAATTACCATAAACCTCAATATCATTGTATCATCAAGGATAGCCACCCCACCATTGTAATCAATGAAAGGCGAAAGATTTATCGATGGTGGTCGACAACTCTCAGACTTCGATTACAAAGCTCAAATTCCACTCCAAATCGTGGTCTCACTAGGTGATACTCTCAAGAACAACTCCCTAGAATGTCTACTTTTATATTAGCAAGTGTCTCGTGAAAATAGTGGACTTAGCATACAAAATGAGTAGATTTTACATAGAAAAGTCTACTTCTAAATAAGTAAGTGTCTCATGAAACTGGTAGACTTCGATTATGAAATGAGTAGACATTTATTACAAAATAGGTAAATCTTGCATGTAAGAGAAGTAGCCTCACTCTAAAGAACAACCAAAATCGAGCGTGTTACGAGAAATATTCATATTCTGAAGCACAAGTGACTTCCTACTTGTATAATGACTGTCTTTGCATTCACTAATGAATCTTTATTATGTTTAGAGTTGTGATGGTATACTGTTACATGGTTCATTTTAGGCCATGAAGACCAGTTAGGATAATCGAGCACATTTAATGAAGCACATACCTCCCATGTATATCTAATTTAGGGTTAATGACGATCGATCAATAGTCACCCTTTGTGTATATTGGATGTATGGTTTATGAAGATTGAGCAATAATCACCTTTCGTGTATATATGATTTACGGTTCATGATGATCGAGTTAATGTTACTTCTATTGTATGTAAGGTCTATGATTTATGACGATCGACCAATCATCAACTCTAGTGTGTACATGATATATGATAATCAGGTACTAGTAATTTCTAGTGTCAATAGGGTTTATGATGATCGAGCACCAGTCACCCCAATGTATGCATGGTGTAGAGTTTATGATGATCGAGCGATAGCAACCTCTAATGTATACATGGTTCAGGGTTTGTGATGATCGATCAATAGTTACCTTTAGTGTCTACTTGGTATATGATGATCAAGCACTAGTCACCTCGTGTATATAAGGTTTATGATGATCGAGCACTAGTTAACCCTATTGTATGCATGGTTTAGGGTTTATGATGATCGAGTACAAGTCATCTCTCGTGTATATAGGGTTTAGGGGCTTATGAAGATCGAACAATAATCATCTCTCATGTATATATGATCAACGAATTATAATGATCGAGTTAATGTCACCTTTAGTAGATGATCGACCAATATTCAGCTCTAGTGTACACATGGTATGTGATCATCGAGCACTAGTCACCTCTAATGTATATAGAGTTTATGATGATCGAGCTCATGACAGCTCTAGTGTATATAGGGTTTATGATGATTGAGTGCTAGTCAACCCTAATGTATGCATGCATGGTTTAGGGTTTGTGATGATCGAACCATGATCACCGATCTAGCGCATATATAGTTTAGGGTTTATAATGATCAAACAATAGTCACCACTAGTGGATATGGGTTTAGCGTCTAGGGTTTAAAGCTTATGAAGATCGAACAATAATCATCTCTCGTGTACGTATATTTGATTTATGGCTTATGAACAATTTTTTAACGTCTGATCTTAAAGGGTCGGCTAATTCAATAATGAACCTGACTTCGGTGACAAGGGCTGGTCACCTTAAAGTGACCACAGCTAATGAACATGAGACACATGTCCATTTTAAAATGGTTGGATGCAATTTAAGGACATAACAGGGGGGTTTTTGGTATTACTACTGGAAAATAGCACTTAGGCGACGGAATTAAAAAATTCCGTCTCCTAAGTGGTACTTAAGCGACGGAATTTTCTACTTAGGAGACGAAATTCAATTCTGTCGCCTAAGTACGATGTAGAAGACGAAATATTTTGACTTAGACGACGGCATTTTGAAAAAATTAAAATTAAAAAATTTATATGAATCACTTAGGAGATGGAACAACATTCCGTAGCCTAAGTAAAACTTAGGAGACGGAAATGTTTACTTAGGAGACGAAATGTTTTTTTTTTTAAAATAAAAAATTATGAATCACTTAGACGACGGAAATAAAACATTCCGTCGCTTAAGTTCTAAAAATTTGAGCGCCCATCTTCTCGCGTAAAATTTCATGAAAATTCAAACCAAAATTTTTCAAAACATATCTCAATTCTTTTAAATCACACACTCACCAACCTTATCAATAGAAGGAAACCCATCTTTTCCCAGAGCTCTCTCTCTCTCTCTCTCTCTCTCTCTCTCTCTCCATTCTCACCGCTCCTTCCTTCGCCGCCACCTTCAACTGCACCACCCCCACCAACGCCACCTCCAACTACCACGCGCTCATCGACTTCGTCCCCACAAACGCCACCACTCTCAACACCGTCAAGACCCTCTTCAACATCACTCGGCCACCTCCGCACCCTCCTTGGAGCCAACAACCTCCCCCTCTCGACTCGACCCGACTCACCCGTCCTCGCGGCTAGCAAGCTCCCCGTCCCCTTCTCCTGCACCAAGCTCCTCCCCACAAACGCCACCGCTGCCGCCACCTTTCTCTCTCTACCAAGCCTTCCCGCTGACCCACCACCGTCCCTCGAAATTTCAAAGGGGTAAGAAATCAAGGTAAGTTCTTCAATTTTTCTAGTTTAATTAGCTTTAGGGCGGTCAGAGTGGTGGTGATGGTGGTGCTATTTGGGGCGGTCAGAGTGAGTGGATAAAAATCCGTCGCCTAAGTGCTTAGGAGACGAAAATATTCCGTCTCCTAAGAACCACTTAAGCAACGGAATTTTAGGATCCGTAAACTAAGTGTCTACCTCACCACACTTAGACAACGGATCTTAGCCGACGGACGTTCTGTCTCCTAAGTACTTAGGAGACGAAATCTGTCACTTATGAGACAAAATAATTTCATCTCCTAAGTGTTTTTTTTCAGTAGTGGTATTTGATATGTTTGTTTATAATTATTGTTGACACTTGTTCATTGTCGCTCATAAATGACCATAGCTGATCACCCAAGTTATTTCTCTAATTTAATGCCTCCCAGTTTCACAAAAAAAAAAAAAGTAAGGGTATTTTATTATCATTAGACACATTAAGGAGCCTTTTTTTTGGTTACAAGGAGCCATTTTCTAACATTATAACATTAAATTTCAACACCCCCTTTTCATAAAAACCCCATATAAATAATTAGATAATTAAATTGAATTGCATACAAATCCTTTAAAATGTAGGATATATGAAAAAAAAATGTAAATATCAATTATAAGTTGTTTCTTCTATACAATTGGATAATTATTTTTTTTTTTTTGAAGAATGAAAATAACTATGATAATTAAATTGAGTTTGTATACAATTTAGAAACAAAACGTCCTTTAAAATGTAAAATAAATAAATAATGTAAAATATTAATCACAGGGTGTTCAGGTGTTCCGACGCGCTTTAGTAAATATCTGAGAAAGGGCGCGCTTTCCTAATCCAATTACGATTGGGATTTACACACACGCGCCTCCTCTATTTAACACTCACCCTCTTTACTTCCTTTCCATCTCTCACTCTGCTCTCTCGTTTCTATTTTTCTCCTTCATCTCTCATTCCCCAAATTTCCCAATTGCGAAACCCTAATCCGATTGTTCTTGGATCTCAATTTGATCATCATGATGAGTTTGGCGACCGTGTCTCCGACTCCGATCGACAACCTTGTTGGGTGTCGCAAGAGGAACCGAGGTTTGGTTTCTGACCTGGGTTTCATACGTGACAAGACAAAGAGGCCCAAGACAGAAACCGATCTGGAAATTCAACGAGATGCAAGATTTTCTGGTGATGAAATTTTCAGGTCTTCTGGTGGTTTGAGATTTGGTTACATTACCAAGGATTTGGGGCTTAGTGATGACGTAATCGACCGATTACGCAACGAAACCACTAGAAACCTATTGGTGAAGCATAAGAAACTTCATTTGGTTCTTGATCTCGATCACACCCTTCTGAATACCACTCACCTTGACAAGATGACACCGGAGGAAGAATATTTGAAGACCCCTGATCATTCTGTGCAAGATGTTCACATTGTGGAAAGTCAAGTGATGACCAAGCTGAGGCCACAGGTTAGGACATTTTTAGAGCAAGCTAGCCAAATCTATGAGCTTTCCATATATACGAATGGTAGCAGAGACTATGCGCTCCACATGGCCAAACTGCTTGACCCTGCAAATCAATTGTTCGGTGATAGGATCATATCACGAGGTGAAAGAACGGAAAAGAATCAAAAGGGTCTAGATGTTTTGCTTGCCCGAGGCACTGCTGTTGTGATCCTTGATGATAAGAAACAGGTGTGGAGAAATGAGGACCAGGACAATGTAATGGTAATGCCAAGATATCATTTTTTCAAATCGAGTTGTCAGAAGTTTGGCATCAGTAATGCTAAGCCTTACTCTGAGTCCAAGACCGATGAACTTGATCGGCTTGGAAGACCTTATCTGGCAACTGTACTCCAAGTTCTGAGGCATATCCACAACTTATTCTTTGATGCAGTGGAGTTACATGGGTGTGAACTTATCGACAGAGATGTTAGGCCTGTTTTGGAAAGGGTAAAGAAAGAAGGCTTGAATGGCTGCAAGTAAAATTGTTTTGAGCCGTGTCATCCCCTCAAATATATGTGCAGGCTGATACATCCGTTGTGGAAGATGGCGGCTTGTTCAAGACAGTTGATCCATCAGTAACGCATGCAGTTGCTGCAAATGCAAGTGAAAAATACACAATCTGATCAAAAGAATAAGAAAAGTAAAAACAACGACAAGTAAAGAAAGAATAAGAAAAGGAAAAATACACAATTTGATCAATATGGTATCTGCATTAATAGAGATATTTCAGATATGACACATACCAGATGCTCTATTAATGCAGTTACCAGATTGATCTTGACTGGGTACTAATTAACATCATACTTTGAAGAAAAAAGAAACCGGAAAACAAAAACAAAAGAGGTAAAAAAAACCCTAACATGCGGTGATTTTAGGCTTATAGCTATCCAAAATAGTGTGTATTAATCTTTTAAATCACCAATTAACTAAAACCACTTAAATTACCATCTAAACCGCTTTGTATAATTGAATTTTTGATAGCTGTAAACTTTCTGAGTAAAGCTCATCTGCAGAGCGTCATCGACAAACCCAACTTGGTCAATGCGGAAATGATGCAGTTCCAGCTGAAAGTGTCTTCTCAGGCATTTTATCAAACACCTTACGTGCGTCGTCGAACGAGCCACATTTGGCGTACGGATCGATGAGCCTGCTGTGGACGAAAACCTCCGACGAGAATTGGGTTTTGATGAGGCGGGCGTGGACGCGACGGGCGTCACGCGCCGACTTGGCGCGAATGCACGATTCCAAGAGTTTGGCAAAGGGTGAGGAGTCGAGGAAAGAAAAAGAAAGGTCACCCACAACTTCTAAATCCCATACTATATATATGGGGGTAGTTTCGGGAGTTCCAAAAAAGAGACCAACATAATTATTTTTTTTTTTCGAGGATAGGAAAGAAAAAAAAAAAAAAAAAAACACAACATGATTGGTACTTGTAGTTTACTACATGAGAGGCACTGGCATAGAACAAAGTTTCTCAGGGCCAATGATAGAAAAGAGGGACCAAACTATAACCAAGGGAAACGCCAATGCCATGATCAGTGTATCAATGAATACCAATTCCATTTTGAAGGTGAGCTGCTTCACAATTCCATTTTGATTATATAACTGAGCTAATCGAATACCAAACTAAATATTTTGAATTTGGTTCTCCTCTCAATTACCAAAAAGAAAAAGAAAAAAGAACAGTATAAAAGCAATTTGAAAGTACTTACACAATGTCAATAAAGCCACACGTAAATGACCAGTTTAGGAACTCTAATGTAATCATACAACTTTCTTCTAAAACCAAATCAGAAGTCTCAGTTGAAATGAAACGAGTACTTATGGGAAGAATGAATCAGAATCTTGCTCCCAGCAGGGTCAGTAGGAAGTCTTTGTAGTCTCCGGATGTGTCACCCTTAACATCATCTTCCAGGCTGGTTTTGAAAAGTGTGGAATACTCCTCTCTGATTCTGATCATGTCAATCTCAGCTCGGCTTACAATGGCTCTATTCAGAGACTCTTCATCCGTCCCGAGCCCAACCACAGACTCATTGATGACCTGATAAAGGTTCAAGCAACAACAGAAACTCATGTCAGATCAGATGGTTTAAGTGAAACTTCTGTACTTATCTGCTTGGTATTGCTGGACCAGAAAATGAAATAGGAGACAAGAATCTTCCATACAATGAGGGGAACATGATGGATTGATGGAAAAAGGGGGATATATGCAATACTACAAAGGAGATACGATGTTAAAACATTGAAAGCTGGATTAGATACATTTCACCAAAACATGGCCGAGGTCGTCAAACTGAAAATGCTCTAGGGACCAAGGAGTCTCTATTATTCTTTACACAGCAAGTGAGAACGGGAATTATTGTCCACATTCAAGTTATTGCTGTATTGCACAGCTGCCAAGTACATCGAAACCAAAGAAAAGAATAGGACTGAGGGAGAAGATCAGAAACAGTCGATAGAAAATTCCATATTTTGGATAGAATCATAAGTATGAGATCAATATGTGTGTATATCTAGTTATCTACATAGTATTCACACAATTCAACCAAACACCACCTTTATTCTTTGGGGTTCAATAAAGGCCATTCAGTTTGAACTTTGAAGCTGTGTAGATATTTAAGCAAAATGAATAATATAGTATGTTGGTGCGTAGGAATGAACTTACCTGTGCAAAATGTTTCTCTGGTGTATCGATGCAAGTAATTACCAAGGTCAAGAGAGATTCCAAATCACCAGCGCCACAATTTTTAATGTCCTGCCAGAACGGAACTCTAGTGTTTTGTTGTAGTCCTTTTCCAGATCAAAAAATAATAAAAATAAAAATAACTTAAATAAAAACATATAGAATACTAGAGCGAATACCTGGTCAATGGAAGTTCCATAGTTTTGCTTGTAACACTCAAAGGTTTCTCTAAGCTGAAATATATTCCTTGTGCTGAGTATGGAAACAACATAATTGTGATCTAACTGCTTTGTCTTGATGGCTTCATGTAGCTTCAGTGCCTCTGAACTGGCAATGCCGGAATCCACTAGCTCTCTGTCATACCTGTATGAGCTCACTAAACCCACTAGAAGCTGTGGGCAACCCACATTATTAGTTAGTAGAATGCAACAATATAAATGCGTAAGAGATCATAAATGTAAATCGCCAATTTTCTGGTTCCAGTGAAAGACGGAAACTTATATATGGTATTGAAAAGTGGCCATAGAGGTCTATATGATTTATGCCAACATGCAAGACAAAAGAGAAAATAGAGATGCATGGTTCAAATAGTATGAGATAGTTCCCTTTGCCTCTTATCAACTACAATAGTACTAATTCAGACAATTGAAGTTTGACAATTTTTATAATCTACAAACATACAGAGGCTCATTCTGGAGCCAATGTTAATGAGTGCCACTATTGAGCCAAAATAACTCACTGGAACAGAACATCACCAATCTTTCCATTATTATCATTACCTAATAACTTTGGCAAGAATAAGCATTCTTCTCTATTATTTTCATCAACTAATAGCTTTCTTATCCTTGCAAAATGCTCACACAATCTAGCTCAGAAAAGAATCATGACATGAGGAATCCCACAATGGGAGTTTCTCAAACCACCAAAGAACCACTTTTGTGCCATTTTTTTTTTTGTAACTCTTCGAGTAATTGCTAGAGTGCCAATTGCCAACTACCAAGTAGGAACCAACACCATAGATTTTAGGGAATGACATGCAAGTGATTCGTGCATAATTCTAGTAAGTATATGAATCTAGTATTTCCTAGCTATTCAATACGCTTTCACCTTTTTGAGGGGGAGGGAAAGATTGGATGCAATGTCCTCCTCAAGTGAGCATTCAAAAAGTGAACCATAGACCTGCCTCACTGCCATCAAGTGGTGAGGAGATGATGCACATGCTATCTCAACTAGAACTTTCAGTTGTTTTATGCCTTTCTTCTTCTGCTTCAGTGCGTCTCTTGCCAGTTTAGCATCCCTTTCAGGAGGATCATATGTCCACAAAATTACTGCATCCTGTTACACATCATTACTTCCGTTGTTACATATATACACACCGAATAAGTAAAGCTGACATTAAAAATTGGAAGTTATTCTTTCCCTTGATATGAATCATAAGCAATTCTGGAAGCACAAAGGACTGTAGAAAATTACCCTAAAATCTCCAGAGAGTTCAGAATGGAGAACATCAATGAGGGACTTATTGTAAAGGCGTTGATAAGTGTCTCTGATTTCTCTCCTTTGACTTGCATTCCTATGTCCCAGTACCCATATCACAGCCTCCTCATCCGTTCCAAATCCTACACTCGTTAACAGAAACACTTAAAAAGAAACATGATTGATCAAAGAATGACAGAAGCTAGCAAAGTCATTGATCACACCAATGATTCGTGTATATCATCTCAAGATAGAATGTCAAAATTCACAAAGATAATAAAAAAATAATCATATGCAATTCAGCCCATAACATGAAAACCAGAGAAGACATTTGATACAACACAATAATTAAAGACCAACTGAGGCATGGACAGATCAAAACAACCAATTGAAAGTCACAAAGACAAACAGGAAACTCTTAGACAAAAACCCAGAAAGCTAACATATCCAATGAGTGCACCATCATCAGACATTGCATGAAAAAAAAAAACTGAAGACAAAATCTTTATGATCAGAAGAGGAAGAAGAAGGACCTTGAAAGGCTTTGTGGAGTCTCTCACAGTCTTGTTCAGGAGAAGGAACAGCTTCTGGTACTCTAAGAGTGGCCATGTCTGATGTCTCTCTTCTGAAACTGCAATGGACGGCAAGAATGTTGAGGATGCTGATGCTGATGTTGATGAGTTACAGAGTGGCAAAATCAAATCAGTTTTTATTTTTTTGTCACCCTCAAACTTCGCTCCCAGTCAAACTCTTTGTAAATCACTATCTTTTCTAATTCACAAACATTACCCCCACATTTATTCATATGTATGATTTGAACCCCTGCTTTTTAATATTGTTTTAGTTTTATACTTTTACCTCTTTTTGTTATGTTAACACGGTGATAAGTAATAACGTTTGAAAAATCTTTAGAGAAAGCATCAGTTTCGAGTGCATTAACTTTTGAAATCAAAGCAAGAAATGAAGGAATTCATCAAAGAAAATGACTACGAGTGTAATTAAGAGTCGGTTTCATCGATTCCTAGTAAACATGATTTAATTCTGTTTTTTGAAATCAACCGTTTTATGATTGGAATTTGACCGACCAATAATATTTTTTCATCAAAATTATACTATGAGCTACGAAATCTTTATAAAATATCCCTAGCTTATTTTATTTGTTGGATTCTAATAAACATGCCACAGCATGATCCAAGATCTTGTACTAATTAAAACAAATTAGGATGATATATATATCAGATGTGAAAGCAACTAACAGTTAGGATTGAGTGTGTAAGATGATCATAAGCATGAAGTAAATTAAATAGTTTTAAATGATAAAATACATATAGAGGAATGAGCTTGGGGGTGCCGTGGCCACTTCTGGCCTGTGGATAGCTCCGCCTATGACAACTAACAACGTGATTGACACAATGACACAGCCATGACAGCTTAGCCATATACCAACCAAATCGACTAAACTAATTAAGGACATCTCTAGACGAGCAGACTAATCTGAATATCTGATATGTTTCATTTGCCGAATTATATATATTTCCTATCGAGAGTAATAGAAACATATGATCTTAGTTTATAATATACGATGCATCATGCATGTTCCTTTGATTGAAATTAAACATGCCAGTGAGTAAGATATTGTTCCAGACAACTGATCCAGATCGAGGTGGAGCTTTTCGATCTTTCCTTCTATCTGGTGAATCCGGATACTCTCCTCATGAGAGCCTCCTCATATTTCCTCCCTCATGAATCAATCTCAGCCTTTTATTTTGAACCAATGGCTGAGATCTTTCTAGTTAATTTTAAACCTTATTTCACATCTACCCAACTTACCTCTCCCTCTTCTCCTCAAAATATCGGGCTGTTAAAAACCAAACAACCCTCTCTCTCTCTCTCTGCCGTCGTCGCCCCTGCACTCTCTCTCTCTCTCTCTTCCGCCATCGCTCGCTCTGCCTCCCTCCGCCGTCGCTCTCTCTCTCTCTCTCTCTCTCTCTCTCTCTCTCTCTCTCTCTCTCTCTCTCTCTCTCTCTCTCTCTCTCTCTCTCTCTCTCTCTCTCCTGTCGTCGCTCGCTCTGCCTCCTTCCGCCGGCGACGACCTCTTCCACCGGTTACGCCGACACGTCCTCTCTCTCTCTCCACGACGTCCTCCACCATATCCCAAGCTTTCAACTTTTCAGTACTAGAGTTTGAGGTTCGATCTTCGGTTTTAGTTTTTCTATGTATTAGTATACTTGATAATTCTTCATCTGGGTTTATGTGTTTCTTATCTAATTTGATTGCATTGGTTGTTGGCTTGTGTTTATTCCCTTTGAATTATAGTTTTGAGACTGAATCTCACTTTTGTGTATGTTCTTGTGATTGTTGAATATAGGTCTTAAGAATGAAAAAGTCTGTGGGAGAAAACAACAATAGTTTGGAGAGATCAAAAGAAGATTTGAAACCTAAATATTACATGGAGTTTGATTCTGAGATTACCGCATTCAACTTTTATAACGCATATGCTCGCAGTGAAGGCTTTAGCATTAGAAGAGACGGTCATGGCAAGGATAAAAAAGGTGTACTCACTTCAAGGACTTTTGTATGTTGTAAGGAAGGTTTTCGGAAAGAAGATAAGAGAGACGATTTGACAAAAAATCCAAGACAACAGACAATGACCGGATGTGGAGCGATTATGGGGATTAAGTTGGTTAGGCATACAGGAAAGTATTGCGTTTACCGTTTATCTGAAGAGCATAATCATCCTCTTGTCAAACAAGACTGTGTGCAATGGTTGTCATCCCATCAAAATGTAACATCTACAGATAGTGCTTTTATAGACTTGACTGCAAATTCAGGAGTACCGCAAAAGTCTGCATTTGAATTAATGGGTCAGCAAGCTGGTGGAAGAGAGTCATTGGGTTTACAAGGCAAGACCAAAAGAACTATCTTCGAACTGTCCGACAAAGAAAAATGAAATTTGGAGAAGCTGGTTATCTGATGGAATATTTTTCAAAGCAGATGTTAGAAAATCCATCCTTCTTTTATAAGATACAGTTGGACAGTGAGGACCAAATCACTAACATTTTTTGGGCCGATGCTAAAATGATAATGGATTATGGTATATTTGGAGATGTGGTAAGTTTTTATACAACTTACAAACTTAATGAAGCAAATCGACCATTTGCGGTCTTTGTTGGATTAAATCACCATAGAGAGACGGTTATATTTGGAGCTGCTCTAATGTACGACGAGACTGCTGCATCATTTATATGGTTGTTTGAAACCTTTTTGAAGGCAATCTGTGGGAAGCCTCCACAAACATTTTTTACTGTTTTACATGTGATGCCTGATAAATACCATCGACTTTGTATATGGCATTTGATGCAAAATGCTGCAAAGAAAGTAGGCTTCTTATTTAGAAAGAAGCCTGCATAGGTAAGGATATTATTATGTATATTTGGCTTTGGTTGAAGTTATTATGTAATTTTTTTTTTTTGAATATAAGTACACTAATAATTGATACAATGATAGGGTGCTACAATATCGAAACATAGTGCAGCAAATGACCAATCTCATGTACCTTCTTCGCAGGCATCTCAGGTATAATAGGTTTAATGAACAGTTTGTATATGTTTTTGTAACTTGAGATATTATTGATTAACTTGTAACAGTTTGTATAATAGGTATAATAAGCATCTCAGATATATTGGTTATTGATATTATTGATAGGTCATTGGGATTTCAAACGATGCTGCTAACATAGCGTTATATAGTCAATCTTCATTACCTCTTTCACAATTATCTCAGGTATAATGTTTATTCACTCTTTGCTCTTTGTATAAAAAGAGTATTAAAAAATTGTAGTATGCAAAGGGATTCATTACTATCACTTACAGGTACCCATCCACTCTCCTATGATGGTTGGTAATGGTAGATATATGACAATGCTCTGTCATCTTTATAATGTGAGTGTGTGTTTGCTATATATATCCACCTTTTTTTTTTGGTTATCTGATTATATTACTGGTATTACTACATCTGAATCATTCCAATATGTCAAACCAGATGTCTTTAATGCCTTTTGAAGATTCCTTTGCGCCAAACTCACAGGCATATGTTCAATCAAATATCGCATTTTCATTTGCATTGTAAGGCCGAGGAACATCAAATTATGAAGACCTTTAGTGTAGCCACATATTGGCAAATTTGGACATATTGAAATTTTGGGAGCAGATTTTGGGACATATGACCAGATTTGTAGTGTCATTTTGTATAGCTGTTGGGAAAATTGGCTTGTTTTGTACAGCTAATAGGTTCATTTAGTTCAAGCTATTGCAGCAGGGATAAATTTGCAGATTTTGTATAGTAGCTATGAGCCTATGTCTTGCAGATTTTGTATAGTAGCTATGAGCCTATGACAACATTTTGTATAGTGGCTATGAGCATATGACAATATTTTGTTCAATCTAGTGCAACAGGGGAAAATGGTAAATTTGAGATGATAGTGTCATTTTTAGATGAAATGAAACTGCATTCTGTGTTTTTGCTCCATCTCTATTTAGTTTTAAATTACTTGCATTACTTGCAATGTTTGTTGGTCTCAGTTCTCTAATAAATTCAAAGCTATGAAATCAAAATGCAGCACAAACATTCATACTGTAAAAGGTTTGTTCATTGAAAATTTGAAAAAATACATAATATTTGATCAGAAACACTAGTAAATTGGTCTATGAGTCTCTCTGACATCTTCTTCCATGAACTAATCCGCACCATTCATTGATTATAATGAAAGGTGATGATTCTAGTTAAGTACTTCTCTTACAAGTCTTCCAATACTGAAAGAGAGTTCACTAAGTTCAGAGGTGATCAATATTGCTATGCACCAAACTAAGTTTAGTAAGGTCATCCGATTGAAAAGCTGGTGGGAAAGATTTTGACGGATACCAACTCCAATCTGCCTCTTCTTATTCAGCCAAGCGTAACAATATGTCTTCAATGTTTTTCAGCCTAACAATAGAATAGAGTAAATCTTATCAACTTCAATCCAAATCATAAAACCAGAGTGAAAATCAACTTTCAATCTTTACACACCTAAAGAAAATGAATTCGAAGAAAATAGCGCCCATCTGTCCAAAGAGCTGCTTTATCTTTGGTGACAACAGCAGTGCCTGCACTCCTAGTGAAACCCGATATAAATGTCCTCCTTATGTAACATTCAGCAATGAACTCGCTCTGAAATCCATAACAAAAACTCCAATGAGCTCTTATTTCACAATCTCATTACCGAAAAACAGTAAAACTTGGCTGATTTAATCCTCAATAGTCAGTAGCACATCATAACTCTCAAACTTAGAATCTCAATCACAGAGTAAAACCAAAGCTCCTAGTTTTCGAAACAACGCCACAAAGACTAAAACTACACAAATCACAACTAGCATTTCACACCAGGCTAGAAATGAATCCAAATTTCCAACAGCAAATAAAATCGAAACAAAGCTTGAAACTTTCTGAGGCTAAAAGCTCAAAAACCAGCAAAATCAAAACACAAACTCTCATAGTATCAAAACGATGTAGTTTTAAACCTGGTGAGCATCTTGAGAGGGGATGACATAAGCGTCGATGCCAACGCCAGGGAAGAGGTTCCGGAGAGCTTGGAGCTTGGCGTCGGAGGAGTTGGAAGCGGCGGTGCGGCGCTTGGGGCGGAGGTTGGAGGAGGGTAGAGAGAGAGAGCGAGCGATGGCGGAGGGAGGCAGAGCGAGCGACGACGGAAGAGAGAGAGAGAGAGATCACGAGCGACGACGGCAGAGAGAGAGAGAGAGAAGGCTGTTTGGTTTTTAACAGCCCGATATTTTGAGGAGAAGAGAGAGATGTAAGTTGGGTAGATGTGAAATAGGGTTTAAAATTAACTAGAAAGATCTCAGCCATTGGTTCAAAATAAAAGGCTGAGATTGATTCATGAAGAAATATGAGGAGCCTCTCATGAGGAGAGGATCCGGATTCCTATCTGGTGGACCTTTGGTTGTTGCTGGCAATTCATTAATATAATATCACATTTATCATACTATGGAATTTTCAAATACGTACAGTAGACTCTATCGCCGGCCATTATTTCCCTCAAAAAAATAAAATAAATGCAGTATGCCTCCTCCTCCCCATGTTCTTAATTTATTTAATTTTTTCTTCTTTTATTCACACGTTTAGAGCAATGATTCTATCAATTGAGGATCGAGTTCTTCATCTTAGCGTCTTACTTCGAAGATTAGAACATAAATTAAGAACATAAAATTTTCATAATCGCATGGTGCAAGCTAGGGTTTTGGTCGATATCAAAGTTGTTGGTGAGTACGTGGATGCCCGAGCATATAATGATATGATATAGAAGAAGTAACAAAATAATCGAATCCAGCCTAGCTAGATAGCTACCAAATCGATCGATATTAAGGAGGCTGGGGACAAAGGAGATAAGGCAAACCTGTTCCAACACATCATTCACTATATCAATCAATGTATCATGTCTTCACCCACAAGGAAAACGAATATGAATCATAATGAACTAAGAATCATTCATTTTAGTTTGATAAATGGAGACACATTTTTCACATGTAGTTTGTAAATATGGAAAGAGATTATCCCCCCACATATGAATTTCACATACTTAGCAGATTTATGACCTTGGATTCACATCTCTCCCTCGCATGCGTTAGCTTGTCTCAATTCTCATGTCAACCATTTTAATTTTAACAAAACAATAAATGTTAAAGATTTCTTTATTACTCAAAGCTACACTACGGTTTCATACTTGGGCTCAAATTGGAAATTGCAGAAAATTGTGGGAACTTAGTAAATTCCACCAGAATATGTTGATTGGTCTGCAAGAAACGGTGAAATTGAACAAATTAATTAATACAGGTCAAAATCAATAAATACTGTAATGAAATCTTTTGCCGTTCTCCGCGTAAGTTACTAAATTACCCCCTTCAACTATGGACTGGTACTATATAATCAGCAATGGGGGAGAAGATCCCACAACACGTTGGCTTAGCAAAACAAATCCAAAAACAATGGCTTTCACTGATGAGTTGAACACTCTCAACAACGCTTTCTCAGGTCCCCCATTTTAAACTCCATTCTTTTTCATATATGTTCTTCATCTTCCATTTCAATTTACATTCCTTTAAATATTAGCCACTGCCCATTTTGATCAATTCCTTTTCTTGTTTGTGATTTTGGTGTAATATTTTGTAAATGTATACGCATTTCTCCAGTTTTTACTTATATTTGCAGCTCAATAGGCAAAGGCTTTGATACCAATTCTGTATATAAA
Organism: Fragaria iinumae; assembly: GCA_009720345.1. Lineage (NCBI taxonomy): Eukaryota > Viridiplantae > Streptophyta > Magnoliopsida > Rosales > Rosaceae > Fragaria > Fragaria iinumae. The sequence continues at coordinate 3,361,652 of CM019123.1, forward strand.
AGAGAAATGTTTTACTGGGGATAGTTATCAAGGACATTTCTTTATCTACTGGTTTGGGTTTTGGTCATAACTTAGTTGAGTTAGTTGATGTTGATGAGTGATGAATTGATATGCAGGGCTTGGAGTTGATGAGAAGTCATTGATATCGATACTGGGAAGCTCCCATCCAGAGGAGAGGAAATGTTTCAGGAAAGGAACTCCCCATTTGTTCAAAGAGGATGAACGCCTCTTTGAGAGATGGAATGATGAACGTGTCAGGCTTCTCAAGCATGAATTCATGCGCTTTAAGGTGCATTTCTCAACCCATGTTTCATTTCCACCCACTTGTATCCTAGTTCTCATGACACATTTTTACTTCGATTTTCGAATGCTCTTGCTCCAATAGATGTTAAATGAGACAAGTCTGGATATGTCCATGTATTTACATCCTCACAATCTGAGATGCGACATTTTCGAATGAAATGACTATCCGCCGTCTTCATATTACTATGTGGAGTTTGATAAACAAGGTGCTGATGAGTTTCTTTATATGATATTTGTCAGAATGCTGTGGTGTTGTGGGCTATGCATCCATGGGAAAGAGATGCTCGCTTGGTGAAGGAGGCCTTGAAGAAAGGAACTGAGGTCCATGGTGTCATTGTAGAGATTGCATGCACTAGATCCTCAGAAGAGCTATTAGGAGCTAGGAAGGCCTACCATTCCCTCTTTGACCACTCCATTGAAGAAGATGTTGCCTACCACATTGATGGCCCTGAAAGCAAGGTAATCATTATCTTCCTATATGCTTGATCGATTAGAGCCTATTTCACAGTTGTGATACGCAATGGTTCAACTCGAGATTATGAAATATCTAGGAATCAACTTTATTTCATAGAGATGAGATTTCCAAAAACTCATTAGTGACACTTTTGTTTCTACAGGGACTTGGATAATGTAATACTAATAGACTGAACATGCTATCCTTTACCTCTGCAGTTTCAGTAACTGTTCTTGCAAATTACAGACATGGCAATGCTATTCCTACTCCTCTTTCATTATTATGGCATTGAAAATAGTAACATATTGAATTTGAAGTGAAGAATGACAAAGTCAGTATGAGAATAGCAGTTTTATGTAGAAAAACCAATTTTCGACCAATTGGAATGGTGTCATTTGAATTTCCAAGCAGATATCCATGGCAGTGTGCAAAATGAAAGCCTTATGGCGCTTCCCTTTCTGAACTTGCGATTTATATGATATATGACATGTAAATATAAAGGATTTTAACTGGTGTTTTACTTTTCTTTGTGGCATTTCCTTTTACAGCTCTTGGTTGCACTTGTGAGTGCCTATAGGTATGAAGGAGCAAAGGTTAATGATGCGACTGCAAAATCTGAGGCACAAACACTTTATCATGTGATTAAGAATACAGATAACACAAATCCCATTGAAGATGATGAGGTTATTAGGATACTATCAACAAGGAGCAAGGCTCATCTCCAAGTAGTATATAAACACTACAAGGAGATTTCTCGCAACAACATGGATGAGGTATGTATGAGAATTCACAATCAACTCAAGTGGCAAAACATTTCAAGCTGGTCTTCTAATCTTTAATAGTTGCTTGAATTTTAAAGTAATAATGTTGAGCTTGTAGGCATATATTAGTTGATTCTAATGGGTGCTTTGTTTAGGATCTTGATGCTGATTTGGGGTTAAAAGAGACGGTGCAATGCCTATGTACTCCTCACACATATTTCAGCAAGGTAAGGCAAAACTGCAATCGAATTACATAGCATAGCTTATAAACAATTTCTCTCTTGGCATGTTATGTCAACAAATGTCACATGTTGTCACTGGAATCATCTCTGATTTTATAGTTCAGATATATGTTAAACTTTCCATGCATAACATTCCCGATATCTGGCCATTGTGGATGACATTCTTCAATTCTTTTCCTCAGGTGTTGGAAGTGGCATTGAGGAATGATGTGGACAAGAGCACCAAAAAGGGACTGACTAGAGTAATTGTGACCCGAGCTGACACAGATATGAAACAGATTAAAGAGGAATACCAGAACCAGTATGGAGTTTCTCTATCCAGCAAAATTGAAGAGACAGCTAATGGGAACTACAAGGATTTCTTGCTTACCTTGGTTGCAAGGACTCAGTGAATTTGGGATGTGTTGGGATTACTTGAAATGGTTCTAAGCGGTTTTAATCTTTTCGATTTTTGGTCATTCATGCCTGCTAGTTTTCTTGTTTTGTATCATTATTACTTGTTATAGCATTAAGAGAAACTTCAATAAATCAATACATCAGTGAGTGATTTTACCATTTAAAGGAGCTAAATTTATTTTCAGTTTTTCACTGTGACATTAATTTATCTGTTATCTAAATACAAAGAGATCCCTCACGACTAAATGTATATCCCATATTACATAAGCAACATTCTGATAAACAGCTTCAGGATCATGTGAAAAAAACGGGTTGGGGTTTTGGGGTTTTTTTTTTCTTGGCAATTTGGGGAGTGAGGTTTGGGGGAAAGAGAAGAGTGATCTGGTTAAGCACTTCATTCTTCTTGTACCGTTTCAATATTTGAACTGCTCTGCGTTTTTGGCCATGGCCCCTCTTCTATGAAAAACAAGAAGCCAAATAAAACAGTTTTTTTTTTTTTTTTCCTTTTTTCTTGTACGACCGATTATAGAATGTTCACAATTTATTCTACTTCTATGTTTTGGTTAAGTATCTTATAGCATAATTAAGATAGGACTGCACCCTGCATTTCTATTGCAGCATTCAACTTTATGTATGGCAGGAAAGGCCAATAAGCAGGCAATACTGCTTGCACTGTTGACCATGGCGTGCCTTCGCTATATTTAGATGGTTTTAACTTTTAAGTAAACATCTACGAACATTACGGCATGAGCATATATATGACAAACACCATAACAGAGAAACTCTTAACAGAGAATCTGATTATACCCCTAAACTGTGGGCAATCTATTTGGTTTAAAGCATGCGTATACATACATATACAAACTGTTACAGTCAAATTCCCTTCACAGGCCTTGGTAGAGAGCAGAGTTGGCGATTTGAAGTGACAAAACCAAGATCAGTAGCTATGACAACATAATAATATATGATAACAGAAGATTGAAGGAATAATAATAGTAGTCAAGCAAATACCAAGAAAAGAAAAAAGAAAGAAGGAGTAATTCCAAATCTAGACATTTTGTTAGATCTTAGATAACAAGACTACTAGTTTCCAACTCCATACATCTTCTCCATCAATCCAAACAAGACCTAACAAATTTCAAATCAATGACAATAATAGCACCATCATACCAGAATTACGGCAACATGCTTATACTGAAACTCAAGCCTCCTCTGACTTGTCCAGCATACGGACCAGAATCCAGTAAAGAAGTTTATACATTTGATACTAATAATCGAGCAGAACTAGACTTCCTTTGTAAGTATAGAGCTTAGGATCGCAGATAAGGATTCCGGTACTCTTAAGTTGGTTGGATTCAAGATCAAACAAATCTAGCTCCGTTGATTTTTCTTGTAACAAGAGTCCATTATCTGTAAATAAGCCTAGAGGGGCATAATTTGGCAGAAAAATAGTGCGCAGCCTTTGAAAAGAGCCTTGTTGCAGAACCCAGAAATCAATATTCGTAGTACCTTGAAGCAGGCTTATGGTTTCCTTGTACAATTTAATCTTGACAAAACCATTAATAGTCAATATGGAATCTGGAACTAGCAATTCATCAAAACTTTCACTTCCGGTGTCGAAAGACACGACCCTGTGACCATCATCATAAACCAGCCGGTATACTATTCCATTGCAAACTTCATTCCCCATGAGCCACCACAGGGAATTTAACCGAGGAGCATGTTCAATCACTTTCCAGGAGTTGGTGCTTAGACTATAAACCTCAACTTCCATGGAAGGCCTATTGTGATCCAACATCTTTACCACCTTGTAATCATTCTGATTTGGTTGAAAACAATATGATCTGCCATGTTGGTCTTGGGAAGAGATATAGATTTTCTGATAGATGGGTTCCATATGCATATAGAACTCGTTGAACTCAAATGGTGATCTTCATCAGAAATACAAAGTAAACCATTACTTGAGCCATAAACTTCGAAGCATGTTGGTACAAGAATTGTTGGCTATCCCGTTATGATCAAAACATAAGGATACATGCTACATGTTGTAGCCTGGTAGCAAGGACTGCTAAAGTGAAGAATGAAGAACCTGACAGATCTCATGTGCATCAGGTAGTTCATGCATGTGCATCTCTTTCATTCACTAAGGATGGCAGCCGTGCTTGCCATCCCGATTAGACGGATACCTCTGTTGTATCTGTTCTATCTACTGGGTCTGACCATGTGCATATTCAAATGTATTTGCTTCAGTTTTTAAGTGTTTGAATTTCAAATACCTTTTAGCAAAACATTAGTCTATTCGTCTTGAGCTCCAAGTTAGTCTAGGGTGGTGTGGCAAACCAACTCGTGACCACATAACTTGAGCCTTTGGTGACCAGCTGGGTTTTGTGATACACAAACCAAGCTATCAGCTGTCCTAAGTGTCCTCTTAGGTAAAGTGGTTTTGTAGAGTCTTTATGCTTGACTAGATCTGATCTAGTTTTCCCAAAACATTTTGTCTTATCCTTTGGGCTTTAGTCTTTCCTAGGAAAGTCTATTCTCAGCTTTTGTCTTGTGAGTGGAGGGATCCCTAGGGTCCTATCTATCCTAGTATTTCAGACAAGCAGCTAGAGTCCAAAAGAATCTTGCTGATGTGGCAAACGTGCTTGCTTCCTCATAGCTGTGCACTTTGCCTATAAATAAAGAGCAAGACCTCTCTTGCTCGTTGGTTGTTGAAAATAGTCTTGTTTGTTTTCTTCCATTGAGTCTAGCATTTTGCTAACTGCTCATATATCTCTAAGTCTTCCCTGTGATTGTCAATCTTAGAGCTGAGCACCAAAACCTTTTCAAACTCATATCATTATGCATTTGCATACCTTGAGATCTGTCTAGGTGATGCAACAACCCCGGTGAAGCTATCTTTGAGAATTAGCTAAAGGTGTTAGTTGAATTCTGCATAGAAGCTTAGATTCGTGCTATGTGTAAAACACTTGAGTGACAAGAGAGCAAGTTCAGTTGAGTATTATTAGTTAGACTAGGCAGTATGGCTAGGTGTTGTGCCATTCTGAGTTGTGAGTCTTGTAAGAAGTGTCTTTACAATAGTGGAATAGTTTGTCTCTCAAGAGTTAGAGACACGCAGTTTTTCTCCGTGGTTACAGGGATTCTGCGTATAAAAAACATACTGGTGTTATATCTTTTACTTTCAATACTTGCCTTTTTATTTACACAACTTAGTCTCACAGCAAACAGGATAACACAATCTTTGCTATCCTTGTGTGCGCGATAAAGCAAAAAAGTTGTCAGAGCCTATTCACCCCCTTCTAAGACCTTCAAAGCATTTTCCGGTCCACAAGGGATGTTGTAACTCCAAGCACTGCTCAAATGTTTGATTAGAAAAGAGCGATATGAGATAGCTGTCCATGTTTTTACCTCTATAAAAGTGGCTAGCAATTACATAGTGATGATCGTGATCTGTGACGTTCATGTTGAGATGTGTGGTAACAAAGCTTGAGCTGCGAATCAAATGACTCCATGACTTGCTTACACACATAAACCGAACGAGGGATTTGGCGGGCAGTCTTGCTAAAATGTTAATCAAAATATCTTCACATATGAAATTGTTTGGATGCGAGTCTCCCGTTCTGAAAGAAAAATGGATCGTGATGTACTGATGTTTGGCATTATTAGATCAGTATTTTAGATTATTTATAACAATACAACAATCGGTCAAGCCTAATACCCTTAGGATTGGGAAACATAATTCAATCAGAAAGAAACAGAGAACCTAATTAGACTTGACTAAATAAATTATGGGTAAAATACTGTATAGTATTTGTGGTTTGAAGTCGACATCTGTTCAGTTCTTATGGTTTTATTTTATTCTGAATGGTCCTTAAATTCACGATTTTTCATCCAAATGGTGATTCCGTCAATTTTCACAGTTAAATAGCTGACGTGGCCGTTACAAATTATAATGTCTTTAACGGCCACATCAGCCATTTAACTGAGAAAATTGACCATTTGGATTAAAGATCGTGACTTTAAGGACAATTCAGATTAAAATGAAACTAGAAAGACTAAACAGATGTTGATTTCAAACCACAAAGACTAAACAAATTTCAATTCATAAATTATTAATCTTGGAATACTAGCACTAGAAGTACAGAAAGGTTTATCGAAATCTGGTCATGAAGCGATGGAGGTGGAGCGGATAAAATATTAATCTTGGAAGAGTTAAATTCAGCACTGGTTCATAAACTTTAGTGGCAAAGCCAACGTGATACCCACACTCATAAATATACCAATGTGATACGTGAAGTCTTATTTTGATATCAACAAGGGGTCTCCGGTTAGTTTTAAGAATATTCCTTTAGAATATTCCGTTAGTAGAAAACCAAAAATTTGTTCTGTGCTAATTGTTAGTAAGTATTCAGTAAAACAAAAATTGACGGAGCATGGTGGGCCTAAGAAATTGAATTTGTTTATCTAACATACTGCAGATATATAAACTTATCCTTTTTACTCAAAGGTAAATAGTTAATTTTTCATCATTGGAGAATATATTGATATTAGATTAGATTATTTATCAGAAGTTAGACAGTCTTATAAAGAATTACAAGAAGAAAGAGAAAAATTAAGAAAACTAAAAGAATTTAGAGATAAGCTTCATAGAAGTATTAAAAATTATTGAGATATTATTTATCGGATCCAGAAAAGGATCTATCAAGTAGAAGAAGAGGTAAAAATTCTCAAAGAAACATTCGAAGAAGATCAAAAGCCTCTTGATTATTTGAGCGTTTGTTAGATCCGCCCTATGAGGTATTAGAGCCTGCTTTGCTCAAGGGCAGGTAAGAAAAAGGCGTATGCCACAAAGTTGGCTTCTCTTGACAAACAAAAGAGAATCCAAACTTAAAAATTATCAGTCATATTGTACCGCAAAATGAACTGATAAGTGGAACGTGTGCTTTCATACAAGGCATATTTAAGCAAATCAATACTTCATTGAATACGCTTGTAGAGTATTAAATACTCTTTACGACGAGCATATTCATCTCCAGAGAGAGATCGGAATAGAAGAGCTTGATCCATCAAGACCAAACTTAATCAAGTTCCTAGATCATTTATCTAGGGATAAAACCTCTAAAAATGTTACAGAACAACTCGAGAGATTTAATCTAAGGATTAATCAACTTGAGGAAATAAATTCAAAAATTGCTAGGCTTGAAATCAAGCTAGATTATCTCAAAGAAAAGCAATATCTAATAGACATTGAAAAGATTTTAGTTTGCACTGAGAATCTTACAAACAATATTCATCAGCAAGCAGCGGAACTAAGAAATACTTAAGAAAACTTGAGAAAGCTTTTAGAAACTCTTATCTCCAAGATAGAATGAATCAAAGAGTAGATCTAAAAGTAAAACAAGAAGATATATAAGCCATCAGCTTTCATCGTCCTACAAAAAAACTTGCTGAAAATGTGGAAGCAATAATTCATCAGCAGAATTATAATATCGCTTATCTCCAAGAGATAGGTATAGACCTCGAACTTCAGTTTCGAGAGTTACATAGTATGTCAAAACCTACCCCGAATTTCACCCTGAAACCCGAAGTAAGTCTTGCGGAGACCACCTCCAAGGAAAATTTACGGATAAGCAAACCTCCCTTGAAAATGGACAACCCTAACCTAGAAAACTAAAGAGTTACTTTCCTATAAATTATTGAGCATCCTCCAAATCAACCCACAATTATACGAAAGTGAGAATATAATTACAAACTTCGTATATTATAAAATACAACAAAAGTCTAAGCACACCACTAGAAACATTATACGATAAATCCCAAAGAGTATTCAGAGCTACTATACACTAGAGGAGCAGGAAAATACTTTAGTAGGTTAAACAGGTAACCTACTGGTGAAATGTGGCTGAGAAATGGGTAACTATGCCTCATCGTCTCCTACTCGTACTAACTCGAACTCTGCAGACTGGACATTTTTAAAACGAAGAGCCCAAAGGAAAAACATTCGCAATAATTAGAGTGAGTGGACAAAAATAAATAAAGAAAATATTTATTAACATTTATGTTTTCCCAATTTAATTTTCAAGAAAACGACTGCATGTCTTAAACAATAATTCTCTTATCGTTATAAATATCGAGCCTCTACTGCTCAAAACTATATATATCAAAATACAGCCTCTCAAGCTAAAATATTTATATATATATATATTTATATATTTACACTCGCCCAACTCCATATATAAATTAATAATAATCTATATAGGGCTACTACGCTCGTGTCCAACGCTCACGTCAAGCCTTAATGCGGTGATACACTACGCCATTAAGATGGACAAACGGGTGTATAAATATGTGTCCATACCCCTTATATGAATTAAACACTCATATAAGGCTACTACGCTTGTGTCCAACGCTCACGTCACACCATAATGCAGTTATATACTATGTCATTAAGGTGGACAGACACATATCGCTAGCTAGCATTTATATACATACTCTCCTTAAAAATATATTATAATTTACCGAAAATGGGATTTTCGGTAACTCACCACAATGAATAAAATCGTCAAATAAAAATGACGTCAAATGGTCCAACCAAATAAACAATTTCATGCACATTATTTAAACCAAAAGTCCACTCACAAATTAGGCATAAGCCTGAAGTCGGTCTGAAGCCTCTTCTGCTCGAGCTTCCTCACGTCCTGATCCAAGAACATAATTAAATCCTTAACTATATACCAACGCTTAAATAAAAATAGACAAAATTAAATGTGGCCTTATCTACTCTCATTTTTGCCCAACTTTGCAAACCTTATAATTGATACCGTCCAAACTTCACCATAAATATCGGTGGCCTTAAATCCACTTTCTATGGCCGAAACAACAATAATCTAACGGCCGGATTCTATCCAAATTAACTGCCAAAATACCAAACTTCGAAAAATCCTAAACCTATTCAAAATTCCTCCAAAAATTCCAAAATTCACATCATTAACATCCCCTTAATATTCCACATCAAAAACTACAAAATTTCCCAAAAGCGGCCGCCGGCGGCCGACTCCGACGACCTGCAATAGCTACCAAATTTTATCAGCATCTTCCTCTCAATCTCCTCTACAACTTTCCTAATTAGCACAAACACCAATTTCAAGCCTAAATAGGGTAATCGAAGCCAAACATATCAAGAAAACCCTAGGAAATTCAAACACCGATTTCTCCTTACCTAACTCAAGAGGGAGGGAGTCCTTTGGAGGGATGAACGCACGGGAGGAGAGCTTTCCAACGAGCTAAGCAGCTCCGGCTATGGTGGCGGGAGGAGGGAGCTCCGGCGAGAAAACCACCACGGCAGCCGGGGCTTTCGGGCTCGGCTGCTCCTTCACGGCGGCGTTAGCGGCTCAGCCACCAGCCCAAGAAGGAAGAGGAGGTGGCGGGGGTTCGAACGGGACCGGTCTGGACGTCGGTGGTGGCCGGACGACGGCCGGAAAGTTTTCGGGTGTAGAGAGAGGAAAATCGGGTGGGAGGAGAGAGAATCGGGAGGGAGGAGAAATGTTTTTGGGCCTTTGACCAAAAACAAGGGCCCGTTCCAATTTAATAAACATAACCCAACTCCAAAATTTAACACCCCAAAATAATACCCCAATAAAACTTATCTTTTTAATTGATAACGTTTCCATGCTAACTCCGATTTTAACGCATAGCATGTCTAAAAACTCGTAATAACATCCTCTACGACTTTCATGAAGAAAGTTTTCCCAAATTCCAAACAAGAGCAAAAGTCAACTTTGGAGTCTTAAATAGTAAACGGTTACTTAAAACGGTAAAAGACCAAAATATTAGCAAAGTAAATAGCCGTAAAATAACTTAAGAACCGGGGCGTGACAATTCTCCCCTCCTTATAAAAATTTCGTTCTCGAAATTTACATAACTGTCAAACAAAAAGGTAGGGATACTGCTGCCTCATTTGTTCCTCTGATTCCCAAGTAACTTCCTCTACTTGATGACTTCTCCAAAGCACCTTAACAAGTGGAATTGTCTTGTTCCTCAGTACTTGCTCCTTTCGGTCAAGAATCTGTAGCGGTTCCTTTTCATAGGTCAAATCTCTCGTCAAACTAATTGGCTGCTCTTGCAACACATGAGAGGGATTGGCACTATACTTGCGAAGCATGGATACATGAAACACATTATGTATCCTGGACAATTCTGGAGGCAAAAGTAACCGATAAGCAAGTGAGCCAACTCGCTCTATTATCTCATAAGGCCCAATATACCTCGGACTAAGCTACTCACGCTTACCAAAACGTACTATCCATTTCCAAGGAGATAGTTTCAAGAACACCCAATCACCCACTTGAAACTCAAGGTCTTTCCTGCGGACATCTGCATAACTCATCTGCCTACTTTGAGCGTCTTGAGTCTATCTCTGACCACTTTAATCTTCTCATTAGTATCCTGAATTAACTCAGGACTACAAAGTTCTTTTTCCCCTACTTCATTCCAACATAAAGGTGTACGACATTGTTTTCCATAAAGTACCTCAAAGGGAGCCATATCAATACTAGAATGGTAGCTGTTATTATAAGCAAACTCCATCAAAGATAGGTTATTATCCCAACTCCCCCTGAACTGCAAGGCACAAGATCTTAACATAACCTTCAAAGTCTGAATAGTTCTCTCTGATTGCCCATCCGTTTGAGGATGAAAAGCTGTGCTGAAGTGTAGTCGGGTACCTAAAGCTGCCTGAAGAGCTCCCCAGAATTTAGAAGCAAATCTAGGATCCCGATCAGACACTATTGATTCCGGTACACCATGAAGTCTCACAATCTCATTCACATTCACTCAAATACCGTCATGTCCCTCACGGGTACGAGGTAAACTGAAAACAAAATCCATGGTGATGTGGTCCCACTTCCACACTGGAATAGGCAACGGCTCAAGCAATCCTGAAGGTTTTTGCCTTTCAGCTTTCACTTGCTGACAGATCAAACATCTACTTACAAAAGCTGCCATTTCCCTCTTTATGTTTGGCCACCAATAATAATCTTTCAAAGTCCGATACATTTTTGTACTACCCGGATGAGCAGCATATGCAGAACTATGAACTTCCTCCATTATCTCTATCTTTATCTCTTCATTCCTCTTTGGAACACAAAGTCTATTTTTGAACAATAAAGTTCCATCTCTTCTTACCGAAAAATCAACGGCGACTCCATTCGCTGCTCTTTCAATCAACCGAACAATGGAAGGATCTTGATACTGCGCATCCCGCACTTTATCAACCAAAACTGGCCTCACATGGAAACTAGCTACCAAGACACCCACTTCATCCACCGCTAAATCCACCCCAGTAGCTCGCAACTCAAAAAGAAGTCGAACTCTAACCATCCTCAGGTGAGACAAAGATATTGTGGGATTTCTACTAAGAGCGTCAGCTACCACATTAGCTTTTCCAGGATAATACTCAATAGTACAATCATAATCATTTATTAATTCCATCTACCTTCTCTGCCTCATATTTAACTCTTTTTGAGTGAACACATACCGAAGACTCTTGTGATCGGTAAAAATCTGACACTTGGCTCCATAAAGATAGTGTCTCCACAACTTGAGAGTAAAAACTACTGCTGCAAGCTGTAAATCATGAGTGGGATAATTCACTTCATGCGACTTCAATTGCCTAGAAGCGTAGGCAATAACTCGATCATGCTGCATCAATACCCCGCCTAAACCTCGTTTAGAAGCATCACAATAAACCACATATTCCCCACTATCATCCGAAAGAGCTAAAATATGAGCACTAGTCAGGCGATTCTTTAATTCTTGACAACTTTACTCACACTGATCTGACCATTCGAATTTAACTCCCTTCTTGGTCAATCTTGTAAGTGGAGCAGCAATCTTTGAAAAGTCTTGCACAAAGCGTCGATAATAGCCTGCTAATCCCAAGAAATTACGAATCTCCATCACAGTGGTGGGTCTTCTCCAATTTGGCACTGCTTCCACCTTTTGGGGATCCACACTAACACATTCAGCCGAAACTACATGACCCAAGAACCCCACTTTATCCAGCCAAAATTCACACTCGCTGAACTTGGCATACAACTGAGCATTTCTCAAAGTCCGCAATATCATTCTTAGATGTTTGGCATGCTCCTTTTTACTTCTTGAGTAAACCAAAATATCATCTATGAATACGATCACGAAGCGGTCAAGATATGCACTAAACACCATATTCATGAGATCCATGAACGCAGCTGGTGCATTAGTAAGTCCAAAAGGCATCACCACAAACTCATAATGACCATAGCGTGATCGAAAAGCAGTCTTGGCTATGTCATTCTCTCGGATCCGCAACTGATGATAATCAGATCTCAAGTCAATTTTTGAGAAAACAAAAGCACCCCTCAATTGATCAAATAAATCATCAATACGGGGTAATGGATATTTATTCTTCACCGTGACTTGATTTAGTTTCCTATAATCAAGACATAGTCTCATGGTGTCATCTTTCTTCTTAACAAACAACACCGGAGCACCCCATGGAGACCTGCTAGGCCGAATAAAACTCTTATCTACCAACTCCTGTAGTTGAGTCTTTAACTCCTTCAATTCCGCTGGAGCCATTCTGTAAGGTGACTGTGAGATAGGCATAGTTTCGGGAAGTAACTCGATAGAAAAATCTATCTCCCTTACAGGAGGCAAACCAGGCAACTCCTCGGGAAAAACATCTGGAAACTCTCTTACTACAGGAATATTCTCTACTCCCAACACTCCCATACTTGTATCCACAATGTGAGCTAAATATGCCTGACAACCTTTATTTAACAATTTCCTAGCAGTAATAGCTGATATCAAGCAACTCGAAATAACATATCTTTCTCCTTGAAATACAACCTCAAAACCTTAAATTCTGATTGAAATCAATGATCAAGTGTCGATTGATGATGTGACTTCGCCAGGCAAAATAGACTTCGCCAGGCGAACAAGACTTCGCCAGGCGAACCGGACCTCGCCAGGCGAAATAGACTTCGCCAGGCGAAATGACTTCGCAAGGCGAACAAGACTTCGCCAGGCGAACAGAACTTCCCGAGGAGAGATAGACTTCACAAGGCGAACAAGACTTCGATATGGTGATGACGGACGCCATTCTCAAGATTGCTAAAGTCTATAGATGCTCTGGTATATAGCTGAATTTTGTGTTGAGAGAAAGAATGTGAGAGACTAGTTACTTTATGCGAGTCTTTAATCTTTATATAGGACTCAAGCGAAATGTGAAAGCAAGAATACATCATGTTAATTTTTAAGGAGAAAGTATTTCATACACATCTTGTTAATTTTTTACAGTTGACTATCATTTTATTCATTTACCGTTGACAATCATTTGTTTTGAAACAACAATTGTCTATCGATATAAACTATAACGGGCTGAGATTTTTGTTAAAGCTGATATGGATTCTTTCCAAATCAAGCGTGATTTCAATCACTTGTTACCTTCCTAATTTCTCTGTAGAATCACCAATTGTAATCTGTATTAATTGCTTACCTTAGCTGTAACTATTCCTAAAATACTAGCTGTAGGTTATGTATAAATCCTGCAATTGTAAACCTGTTAATATTAAGAAATTCAGTTTCTACATGGTATCAGTTTAACCTAACGATCCATACATGTCTTTCTCTTCTTCCTTTTTTCTGCGTCTTCCCTTCTTTGTTTTCTCTTCCCTTCTCTGTTCTTCCATGGCTTTCTCTTCCTCCTCCATCACCCCAAATAGCTCTTCCTATTATGCTTCACTGTGATAATCTTAGTGCAACCTACATGGCCTCTAACCCGGTTTTCCATGCTCGCACTAAGCACATCGAACTTGACTACCATTTTGTTCGTGAAAAAGTTGCTCTTAGTAGTCACCGTGTTTGTTACATTCCGTCTGTTGACCAGCCCGCTGACCTACTCACCAAGCCACTCCACAAATCTCGTCATTCTGCCTTGTGTCACAAACTTGTCCGCCCAAGGCCGCCCAGTTTGCGGGGGGGGGGGGGGGGTGTTAAAGCTGATATGGATTCTTTCCAAATCAAGCGTGATTTCAATCACTTGTTACCTTCCTAATTTCTCTGTAGAATCACCAATTGTAATCTGTATTAATTTCTTACCTTAGCTGTAACTATTCCTAAAATACTAGCTGTAGGTTCTGTATAAATCCTGCAATTGTAAACCTGTTAATATTAAGAAATTCAGTTTCTACAATTTTATTTGATTTGGTGGTTCAATTGTACCGCCCGTGCATACTGCATACTGTTGTTTAGCTGAAACTTGAAACAGTAGACTTTGAAATTGTCATTTCGTATTAGTCATTTGGTTTAGCTGAAATTTATGGAGTTGGGTACACGTTTTTTTATTTTTTATTAGTCATTTGGTATCATGATAATTAATTGTGTTTGTTTTCTTATTAGGGATAGTTTGGTATTGTTGTGACTTTAAAAAAAAAATTGATGTTGCTATACTGCGAAAGTAATCAGCTATGAATTAAAACAGTTTGTGTTTGATAAATATTAATTTTAAAAGTGCTGTCAAGATAAAATTTATTAATTTCTAGTGTTTTTAGTGATAGCTGCATTTAAAAGTAACTTTCAGGTTGCTTCTAAAAGCTGTTGTCAATGACCTGTAATTTTCTAAAAAAACTAATATTCTTTCATTTATCAAACACTATAAAATCTAAAAGTTCGGATAGAAGCTGATTTTTTTTAAAAGTGAAGATGTACCAAACTAGACCTTAGTCTTTTATCATTATGGTATTGGCTTAAGTCATTTTTGTCACTAGTCTTTTTTATCCTGATAATTGCTAAGGAGTTGGACAGATGGGTAAGTCTTCTTTTTCTTATTAGTCTTTAGTCATCATGAAATTTATAATTAATTGTTGTGTTTTTTTTTTTAATAAATTAAAGAATAGGTGTGGCTGCTCGCAAACATCTTTTAATGAAACTGTTGTATACAAGAGTAGACATAGAGTCTAAGTCCGTTTTTTTTTAAAAGAGAGTCCAAGTTCCTTATTACAATAAGAATCTAGAAGAAGTCTCGAAATTATACCCAGAACTATACAAAGTACATGTATTCAAACAAACACAATTAGTAAAAAGTACTACCTTGACGGCGAATTCATTTGCTTAGGTGGGTTGTAGGCGGGCTAGGCGGCGGCCTAATTACCCTTAGCCTGATACAGAGGCCTAGAAGAAAAGCAAGGCGGCTTGTTGCAGCCTAGAGCCTAAGCATGGACTAGGTTAGGCCTTTTAGAACATTGTTGTCAATAGGAGGTTGCGACAATTTAACTAATTATGCCTATTTAGAGTAGTTAAGGCACATAAAATGCATAGACCGGTAGAAGACCCTTTTAGCCTACATTAGTGATAGAGTATATTATTGGCTGCATTAAACCATATAGGCCAATTGGTCTGGGTGGCATCTTCACTAAAACAAAAATTTAATAAAGCATGGATCAGATTTATAATAGACGGGCCTCTCTCTCTCTAGTAGGGCTGAGAGGTGGCCGTCTTTTGCCTAAGTTCTCTGGCAACTCTCACCCTCTCTTATGGGAGAAAATGGCTATCCTAGATATGACATCTGAACCAGCGGCCGAGGACGATAAGGGGTCCAGGAGGCTTCTCTTTTGGCTCGTGGAGCGAAGCTGGTCCACTTTTGTGCATTTGGAGGTGTGCGACGGCAACCTGATGCAACCATGGCATCTCTGTGAATCGACCATATTTGATTGGGTGATGATGGCTCGTACGTATTGTCCGGAAATCGAATTAGAGGTTTGGGATTCAGGCTTCGCTTTTGCAATTAGCGTCGGTGGTGGCTTCCATCGCTAGTATGTCGGCGACCAAGTGACGCTCGACCTCAATTCTAGAGGATTGGGCCAAGGGCTAATCTAGGCGGTGACAAGAGGGTACGGGCGAGGGTTGCGGTGACGAGCTAGGTTGTCAATCTGGCTGTGTGAGGCATGGAGATGCAGGTCGAGGTGCCGCTGCATCTCCATGCCTCACACGAAGACGGCATCGGTGTCGGTGAAGAACAATCGAGGAAGTCCTCTTTTTAGGCTTGCTCACTTTAGTTGATGCCCTGAGCATATTTGAGGAATGGGTCTGGGCTTAAAACTCGGGTCGAGTTTGGATCCGAATATGAGATCTAAGTCAAAACTTTAGGATCTGGGGCTTGGGTATGGGCTTGCAATTGAGCCAAAATGGGTTCTTGCACCAAGGCTTAGGGCTGTTTTGGAGCCTTTTTAGTTTCAATTTCAATTTCAGTTTATTTTTTCTTTGTTATTTTACAGTTATGATGTAACTGACATAAAGTTTATTCCTATTTAATAAATGTTGTCAGCTACTTCGTCCCATCACATTACGGTGGGACAACTCCTCTGTTCATCAACGGAAGAGGGCTTCGAAGGCACAACAACTTATGGGGGTTTCATAATCATATCTTGATGCAAGACCGGTATCTTTGTTTACGTCCAAATTAATATTTTACCGGACAGTAAATTTTCATTTGAATATTAATTAATTCTTGAGCTATGTCACATCGGCGAGCCCAAGTTCTTTAAGTTTACAAGTAATGGCTGCCAATGAGACCACGCGAGTTGAATTGCAAAAACTTCGTGCGGAACACATAGTTCGCGCGCGGAATAGACCACGCAAGTTAACTTACAGAGTTTGCGTGCGGAATGACTTCGCGCGGAGTAGAGAGCTTGTGCGCTTCGTGCGAAATAACTTAATGATCTCGCACACGGGATGACTTCGCGCGGACTACACAGTTCGTGTGCGAAATTACTATTTGTCAGTCCGCGTAGGCGAGGCAAGCCAGTCCGCGTAGGCGAGCCGAGATTGACTCTCCGCGTAGGCGAGGCGAGGCGAGCTGGCGAATTGGCTCGCGTAGAAGACCTCGCGAGGAAGCAACATGCGGAGTCTGCATGCACCACATTAATCGTTGAAGACTTTTACAAGTCTTTGACATGCTTTGGGTCAATCTCTGTGGCCCTTAATAATTAGAAAGCCCTTTTAAGGCTCGCGAGCTGCAATAGCCCGCGAAATGGAAGCGAGCTTCAGGAGCACGCGAGATAGCATCCTGTGACAGCCCGCGGGATGAGGATATTCCTAATTCCAGTTCGCATAGGAGTCTACAGTTGGCAGCGCGGAAGCAATGCCTTATGCGGAATGAAGTGTGCGAACTGGACTTGTGTCACAAGATGGTTGGTTTGCATGGACGAAATAGTGCCCTTGTGCTATTAGGGTTTCAGAGTCCGACTTGGATTCTAATTACTTTTCTTCTGCTGCAAGTCAAACTACTATATAAGGGGGCTCGAACCCTAACAGAGACTCTCAAATAAACACAAAAAACACAATACAAACTGCAAATCAGTTACCCTTCGAGATACTCGAAAAACCCTAACCCTAAGCGCCGCCGCCTAGGTTTTTCTTCAGAGCCCTCCGGACTCTACCCCGATTCCTCTCTTACCTCCCTATTGTTGCTCTGCTTGCGTCCTTGTGAGTATCGATCGCCTTGTGCTCGTAAATTCCTCCTCTGAGGTGGCACCTGGAAACCCCTTCTGCTCTAACAAGAAGTCAAGCGCATACACAATCACCTTTTCCTCGTCCGCGAGGTGGCACGCCCGCAGCACTCCCCCTTCTCTTTGCTCATTATTTACCTCTGCTCCGCGCGCTGAGGATCGTGGCCAAAACATTGGCACGCCCAATGGGACAGGGAGTACAAGCGATCACCATAGGGAAACCAGAGGAAGCACCGTACCGAAAGCCTCAGCTTTCTTGTCTCAAGCACAGGTCACTACAGTATAAGCCCCATAACAGCGCGGCTTGCCGATCCCTCACTCAAGAACAGGTCCTTGCTCAGTTTGGTGACCCAGACTTCAGCGAAACCACCATGGTAGGCTCTCAGCCGACCCAAGACACAGACTCTGCTCTGTCTATGGAGCAGGTCTTCTAGATGTTCGCACAACTCACGGGGCAGATCCAGGGTTTGACAACCCAGAGCTCTGCCACTCAACAAAGCTTTGCTAACCTAACTGAACAGGTCAAGCAAGATAGGGACCTCCTGAAGGCCACCCATAACAAACTCGCCAAGTTCACCGAAACCAAGGGCTTGGTCGAAGGTAGCCTCCAACGGATCCGGACGGATCTGGACCAGAACACGGAGACCATGAAGCAGAACACGGAGACCGTGAAGCAACATGCAGAGATCCTGTCACTCACTCGCGCGATAGTAGAGGAACAAACTCGCCGCTTGGACGACCACGATACCAAGCTGCATGACCAGCAGAATGCTTCCTTCTTTGGAAGTAAGAACAGTTTGGAGAAGCTAGACGAATTCAAGGACAAACAGGACCGGCTGAACCTACGGGTCCTTGAAGTTGAAGACTGGATGAGGGCGCAGGCACCAAAGAGCCCTGCTCTAAACCCTACTGGCCCAAGCGCGAATGAAGGAACTTCCAAATACATCCCTCCTAACGAGCGCGCGAGGGGAAACCCTAAAGTCGAGACTCCGAAGGCCCCGCAGTTCGTGTCAGGGGCTGGAACTTCAAAGAATTTGTTACCACATGGCTCTGCTGCTCCCTTCAAGGGATTGAACAACTCGCTACGCCAGGGAGCCGGGACACCAGATGACCCGCTTCTAGCCTACTCCAGCCCTAGTCCAAGAGCGTTAGGCAGGCCGTCAGTTTCTCTGCATGGCCAAACCATGAGGAAAGGGCAGAGTCCGTGCCTGTGACAACAGCCGACTGGCGCCAGCTCATCTCCTCCATCGTCAAGGAGCAAACCAGAAACGGTGACGCTAACTTGCAGTATCGCGACCCCTACCCTGATAGTGTGGCGCAATACCCTTTCCCGCATGGGTTCAAGAACGTTGTGTTCACTACCTTCTCTGGAGAAACAAGGGAAGACGCAGCAACCCATATGGCCAGCTTCAAAGTCCAGTGCAGCCAGTACGGGAACCATGATATCCTCAAGCTCTTTGGGACCTCTCTGTCCGGAGCTGCATTTAGTTGGTATTCCAGGTTGAAGCTAGGATCCATTGCGGACTGGCCTACCATGGAGAAACTGTTCTGGGAAACATACGGCACCATCGAGCCAGAGGTTGGCCTTGACTCCCTCACCCAAATGAGCCAGCAAAGCATGGAGTCTGGCGTCTCCTTCCTCCAACGGTTCAGAGGAGGAAGCCATTAAGTTGGCTTCAAGCCCAACAAGCCAAGTGCGACTTCCTCCTACCCGAGCAGGAAGCCATTAAGTTGGCTATTCGCGGCCTCGAGCATCGCCAGCGGTTGAAGCACCACGGGGAAAGCTTCGCGTCTATGGGAGACCTGATCAACAAGGTCGGCAGTTATGAGCTGATCCTTAATGAGATGGACGAGAAGGCGAATGCCTCTAAGGGGACTTACGTTCCAGGGAGAAACAGGACAGTGGGGGCACTAAACCTCCAATCCCCTATGTTTGACCCTTATTACCAGAGGCAGGAGTATGATGACATCGGAGCGGTCGAACTGACTAGGAAACCGTTGGCTCATAAACTGGAGAATCTCAAAATAACTCGCGAGCCAATCACAATCCAATCTTTTGCATGGACCAAGCCCGAATACGAGTCTTACACGTATGACGCGAAAAACGCCCATCTTGTCTTCAATGACTTGATCGAGGCGAAGTGCATACGTTTGGACCACAAGATCCCGCCAAAGGAGGGGCTAAAGGACAAGAAGTATTGTAGCTTCCACAATGTCCACAATCATGACGCCAAAGACTGTGTCAAGCTCCGCGACCAACTGTAGACCTGGTTGAATTTCGGCGCCTTGAAAATGAAGACGCCAGGAAGCACAACTTCTCTGGTGGATGTAGACCCCTTTCCGACTGTGGTTGGTATGGTCGAGGTGAACTGGAACGACCAGCCAGTAGAGAACAGCCATCACTGCGCACCAAAGCCAGGCCAGTGGAGAGTCACCTTGGACTTGGCTGAACACCCAGAAGATGACGATCCGCGCCGAGCGCCCGTGGCCTAACGCGGGGTAACCAATCAAGCTATGATTCACTTGCTTTTACTTCAGCCTTTACTTCTGTTTTTTCTTTCAGTTTCTTTCTTTCTCGCATTGAAAAAGAAAATACAAAAAAAACAAATAGCAGAAAACCCAAAAAGAGATCATTGGTCTTGCTGAAATGCAAGACAACGTTCTTGCCTCTGAAGGCTTGAACTTTACTTAGGAGCCTATCCCTGAGGCTTGATGACAACAAGCATTTCACATGCCTTCGAGTTACTGCCAGCGAAGTCAAGTCAGAGAGGTAATACAATTAGTTTGCAATTCTGAAACGTTGGTAGCCACTACTGGACAGTCAACTTCGCGGACTCCACTAGAATGATCTAGGAGGAATTAGCCGGCGCGCCTTATACCAACCGAAAGCCCTGGATGTCTATTTTCCAGAAGATTTTACGGTTCGTCATTCCGACATTCCTAGAGAGAGTTATGACAGCTTGAATGCAGACATGTCAGGATACGGCGAGTTATAGCAGCTTTCGCTTAAGCTCTACATCGCCGCTGCTGACTTGTCTATCGGCGGACTCTTGGCACAAGACGATGAGAACGGAGTGGAACATGTCATTTACTATCTTCGCAGGGTGTTAACCGATTATGAGATGTGCTACTCTCCAATGGAAAAATTGTGTCTTGCCCTCTTCTTCGCGGGTTGCAAGCTCCGCCACTACATGTTAGCTTTACCACAGTGTTGATCACTCAGTCCGACGTAGTCAAATATATGCTTTCTCTCCCTATCCTACGGGGATGCATAGATAAATGGATATTGGCTTTGGATGCATTCTCTTTGCCATATGTTCCGCAAGAGGCAGCTAAAGGACAGGCCATAGCGGACTTCCTTGCTCATCACCCGCCAACCGAACTAACAGCATTCCACGAGTTGGAGTTCGCCGTAGTCTCCCTTACTCTATGGACTCTTTATCGTGGTCAGGATACGCGCGAATTTGTAATGTGCATTTTCAATGTGTTTTTATGACCTCGTAGCCTGCTTTCCTCACTGGGGGGGCATTGGTACCACAACTCCTTCCCTGGGGGGCATGCTAAAGTTTTGATGTCCTTCATTCTTCTCAAGAAGCTTCGGCGAACAGACATCAAAACTGGGGGGCACATTGGAGGATCGTGTTCCAGAAATTTCAGACTTTAGACATTCTTCAAGTGTCTTAGTCATTATTTAGGCCAATCTCTATGGCCTCCAAATTTTCAAAGTTGGTTCGCCAGCTTTATGCGGCCGTTCGCCGACTCCTTTGTTTGCTTCTCATTGGTTCGCACTGGGGGGCAGCGAAGTATATGCTGGGGGGCAGCGAAGTGCATGTGGCCTCTTAAAATTTTTCAGCTTTATACGGCCGTTCGCCGGCTCTTTTGTTTGTCTCTCACTGGTTCGCACTGGGGGGCAGCGAAGTACATAGCCATTGTCATTCCATGTTGGTCCGCCATCGCCAAGAGCTCGCGAAGGGCTATTTTTTTGGAATCTACTCAAGTCACATGCGTCTGCTCAAGATACATCCATGCGAGCTACATTCGCTCACGATATGTGCAATGTTCCATGTCTTCTGAGTTGAGCAGGCGAATGCGGGCTAGGGGCAGGCGAATGCAAGCAAAAAGCAAGCGAATGCAGGCAAATAGCAGGCGAATGCAGAAGTAGGGCAGGCGAATGCATTTGAAGTCCAAGTCCAAGGTGCCTAGTTATGTCAAGTTTATCAGTTTAATATGGCACTAGGCGAGTTGTACAGAAACTTCGCTACAATGCCTTGCTGGGTGCTTGGGTTTCAAGGCCTATTCACAGGCTTGTCTACTCACACTCATTTTATGTATGACCCGAGCCAATACCAGTGGCTTTGGAGCAACATGAACATAAACCTCTTTAGTCATTTTTTGACATTCATGACTTCGAGGCTGGGGGGCAATGTTTACGCCCAACTTAATATTTTACCGGACAGTAAATGTCCATGTGAATATTAATTAATTCTTGAGCTATGTCACATCGGCGAGCCCAAGTTCTTTAAGTTTACAAGTAATGGCTGCCAGTGAGACCACGCGAGTTGAATTGCAAAAACTTCGTGCGGAACACATAGTTCACGCGCGGAATAGACCACGCAAGCTAACTTACAGAGTAGAGAGCTTGCGCGCTTCGCGCGAAATAACTTAATGATCTCGCACGCGGGATGACTTCGCGCGGACTACACAGTTCGCACACGAAATTACTATTTGTCAGTCCGCGTAGGCGAGGCGAGATTGACTCTCCGCGTAGGCGAGGCGAGGCGAGCTGGCTCACGTAGAAGACCTCGCGAGGAAGCAACAGGCGGAGTCCGCACACACCACATTAATCGTTGAAGACTTTTGCAAGTCTTTGACATGCTTTGGGCCAATCTCTATGGCCCTTAATAATTAAAAAGGCCTTTTAAGGCTCGCGAGCTGCAATAGCCCGCGAAATGGAAGCGAGCTTCAGGAGCACGCGAGATAGCATCCTGTGACAACCCGCGGGATGAGGATATTGGGTTTCAGAGTCCGACTTGGATTCTAATTACTTTTCTTCTGCCGCAAGTTGAACTACTATATAAGGGGGCTCGAACCCTAACAGAGACTCTCAAACAAACACAAAAAACACAATACAAACTGCAAATCAGTTACCCTTCGAGCTACTCGAAAAACCCTAACCCTAAGCGCCGCCGCCTAGGTTTTTCTTCAGAGCCCTCCGGACTCTACCCCGATTCCTCTCTTACCTCCCTATTGTTGCTCTGCTCGCGTCCTCCGTGAGTATCGATCACCTTGTGCTCGTAAATTCCTCCTCTGAGGTGGCACTTGGAAACCCCTTCCGCCTGATCAAGAAGTCAAGCGCATACACAATCACCTTTTCCTCGTCCGCAAGGTGGCACGCCCGCAGCACTCCCCCTTTTCTTTGCTTGCTATTTACCTCTGCTCCGCGCGCTGAGGATCGTGGCCAAAACAACCTTATGCAATTTTCTGTGGAGAAAGAACACCGTAAGATTATCGACAATGACCCTTCGTTTTTTTGGTAAGGCTCTGCTGACCCTTGCTCCGAACGATGGCTTCCAATATCTGCAAGCTGTTCCGATCACATCGATTCCTGTCTGGGTGGAATTTTTTGGATTCCCACAACGTCTACGACTCTACGTACACACCACAGAGGTTGTTAGCATGATTAGTGCGACCCTTGGATCTTTGGAGGATATTAACAAGCCTGGCCGGTTTGCATGAAGGAGTTTCTAGGGTTAGGGTTTTCCACTCTGTCTCTTCTCGGGTGCAGCAAGTCTACCCACCCCAGTTCCTCGATTTCTATGGTATCAAAGTTGCGGTGAGCTTCAATGAAAGGTTTATCAGCTTTTGTCACACTTGTGGCTTCTTTGATCACAAAGGTGGTGTATGTGTTGGTCATCCGCAAACGGTGGATACTGTACAAATTGTGAACCCTACCCCTAGGGTTCCTACTCCTATTTCGGGTACTAGAATACTGTTTTCTAGGATCAAAGATGGTCCTGGTCTAGGGTTGAGAGCACAGAGTGTGCAAAAAAAGAGTTTGCCTGTGTTTACTATTCTCAGTATGTCTGCAGCAGCAATGGAAGCTCAAGCTTCCAAGTTTCTTGCCCCGACTGCAACTGCTCCTCCAATAGTCGTCTCGTTGAAAGTTGATGAGGTTTCAGTGGCTAGCATAATGAGAAAGGCATCTGAGACACTCTTGATATACAAAACGCAGCAAGTCTGCTACTAATGGTGTTGGACTTCAATAGTGGAAAAAAGAAGGGACGTCCCCTTGGACGGACGAACAACCCTAAGGGTGCCCTTAAGTCTAAGGCTTTGTTGTTGGAGCCGGGTGAAAGGATGGTGAGCCAGAAGAGGTGAGGCATTGTTAAGGAGGATGACCGGACGTCCCCTTGGACGGAAGAACAACCCTAAGGGTTCCCTTAAGCCTAGGGCTTTGTTGTTGGAGCCGGGTGAAAGGAAGATGAGCCAGAAGAGGGTTCTCAAGCCCTCAGTGGTTCAACTATGCCTTTCTTCATGTTCGGGGGTGGAAAGCCATGAGGCATTGTTTGTGCCTTTTGGTGAGGGTTCATCTGGTGGAACTTTGCTACGGGTACTGGTGAGAATCATGGTGTCCTCGTTGACCTAGGGGAAATCCCCTAATAGTAGGTTTAAGTTCTGTTCAAAAATAAATTAGGGATTTGGCTTGATCCGATGTCTACCTTGATAACGGTTCCGGTTACTTATAACTTACGGACTAAGGTTATCTCGCTTTTGGTCGAAGTTAGGTTTTTTTTCCTTAATTTTTGTCTTCAAGGCTCGCTTATGACTTAACTAAAGGTTTCCTAGTGAGTCGTGTTGCTCCGTAATATTCATTTATACATTACTGAATTGACGCCTCCTCGATTATCATAAAAAAAAAGTTATGGATGAAAAATACCTAATGCTGCTAGATAGGAATCCCTGAGTTACAATTATTTCTAAAAAACCATAGCAGCCAAAACTCTAACCCGCTGATAGCTTCCAACCTTCAAGATTTCTCTTGTCCGGTGGCAGCCGCTGGCCCAGACGGATCGATTCTTTGGATTCGTCAAAGCCTCCTGGCTTTGCTACCGGACGAGTTTTGCGGTATGGCCAGTCTAGTCTCGTTTTGGATTGGTTAGGTTTGGGTTGTATGGGGTGCTTAACTACAATTCTGGTAGCGGGGTTGGGTGTTTGAAGGCTAACATTGCAAGAGATTGGAGGAGCTTAACGCCAGCATCGATTGATGTTGTAGAAACATGGTCGAGTTTTGCCGGATGGAAATCTTTGATCTTTGGGTTGCTATGGCTCGTGGAGGAGTGGTCGGATAGCGGCGGTGCGGTGTGGCGATGCGGTCTGGCTGATGAGATGGTTAAGGAGTGACTGCGGAGTTGCAACAAGCAACGTCTAATTTCGACGCCGTTTATCGGATCTGGACTCGACATCTTGTTGGGCCTAGACTGAGTCTATTCTTTGAGCCTGCATGGTCTCTAGCTGGGCTAAGGTGCTATTTTGGACCTTATCCCTTTTAAGCCTTTCGGGGACCTAGGGGTATTATATCACCCAATCTGGTCATCTAGTATGTCTAGGGGTTAGGCGGGCCCTAACAACAAGGGTAAGGAGATATTGATTTCCTTGATCATTTTCGAGGCAAGTGATGGAAGACTAATGTTTTTTAATTCTCGATTTTACTTTGTCGTACACCAATCGAGGTCCACAGGCGACTGTTGTAATTGCTATATGGGAGTTAGATATGAGTATTTGGAAATATTTTGTATTAGGTGTAAAATGAGCGTATTTACAATGAGGGTTCACTGTCATTTTGTTATCTTTTGTTTTCAACTAGATTAGTGGTTGTGATTAGATAATTTGATGTATGTGTTCTCTGGTCGTGGATAAATAATGAAATTATCTATTATGTTCAAAAAAAAAAAAATAAGCCCTGAGTTACATAATCAGTATTTTGTGCCCCTTGAATAGTGTGTATGAGAGATTCCTGGCATCAATTAATTGTTAGGAAAAATAACAGTATTGATAGTAGGTGAAATGCATAGTATAACTTCCTTAACTAGAAACTCTTTTCATATTACTCCTCCCAAGTTCAGGAACATGGACAAAGATAGGTAGATAGTCACACCGCAAGAAAATCAATGACACAACATAGAATATAAAGACTCATCAAACAACAACAGAAAAGACCAACATTCATAGTTCATAGCTTCACTAGCTAGATTATTCTATTTTTCTCACAACAAGAACTCAATCTTCCTTTCCCAGCAGAGTAAGGAGGAAGGCCTTGTAGTCCCCTGAAGTGTCTTTGGCCACAGCCTGTTCAAGAGGAACACTATTTTTCTTGTAGTAAACCTCCTTGATGTCCCTCAAGTCCCTCTCTGCCCTTGTAACAATCACACGACTGAGAGCATCCTCATCGGTGCCAACTCTTTTGATTGCATTGCGAAGTACCTTTAAGCACAAGTAATATATGAGTTTGTGAAGGAATATGAGCTAGAAAGAGAGAATAACAAATGAAATGTGTTTACCTTCTCAAAGTACTTCTTGGGGTCATTGAGGCATCGAATGGCAGTATGCAATGCCTTCTGGAAATCATTAGCTCCTTCTTCCAGCAAATTCTGGCAAAACAGACAATATTTTAGTCAGGTAAAATTGTTAAATAGATATTAATTACTTTCTGGGGCACATTGACAATGTAAATCTGCAAATTGGTATTCTAAAGGTCTTAAATCTTTGTGTTCCCCTAACCTTGCTGATAGAAATGCCCTGATCATCTCTGTATTTGTTGAATGTCGCCATGAGTTGTGTCTTGCTCCTAGTACTCAGGATCCTAATAATTTCTTCATGATTGAAAGCCTTGTCTTTGATAGCATTGTGAAGAATATCTGCTTCCGAATTTGCCAACTTTGCATTGATCTCGTGACCGTCATAGCGGTAAGCAGTCACCAAAGCAACCAAAAGCTGCAACATAACACCATTAATTAGCAATTCTAATTGTCTAATTTAACATGTTCTCAGATTAAGTTGACATAAACTGTTCTTTTTATTTAGTCGATCTATATTGGCCGATCATTTCTTCTTCGATGGTGCAATGAAAAATCACATTCAAACAGCATAATATGGCACGTTGCCTGGTATAAGTTATCATGTTAAATTGGCCAAAGCATGTACCTTGCGGATATCACCGGTAGTATGTGCAGCTAGATCTTCTTCCACGGAGTGCTTGTAGCGAAGCTGGTAAGCTCTTCTTACAGCTAGGAGCTCTTCAGGGGAGTGAATGCAGGAAATTTCAATTATGACATTGTAGACGTCAGTGGATTTCTTGATGGCCATATTAGCCAAAACTGCATCACGATCTGCTGGATCCAATATCCAGCGGTACACTGCTTTCTATACATGAATGTCATCCCAAAATATGAACAGAAGTTTCTTCACTCAATTAAATTGCCTTAGAAAAAGATTGAGATAGATTTTCTTTCATACAAAGAAAACAAAATGGGTGAATGCAATAATCTGATCGATGATATGCAGTAAAAATAGTAAAACATAGCTTTTAACCTTGTCAAAGACTAATCTGACAGTCACAAAACTGATGCATAGTTTAAGAGCATTTATACATAGAAGTTATTCAAAATTATCTGTGTGCTACTGGATCATTTAAAAAAAAAATCGAGTTTCTCTTGATAATATTCTCTTTTCCACCAGTTCCTCTATCTTCTGTAGTAAAAGGACAAAACCCTTTGGAGATTTCTATGTCTTTTAGATACACTAAATTATAATACCTCAAAATCACCAGAGAGCTCAGACTCAAGGCGCTTGAGAAGATCTTCTTGATAAAGTTGTTCATAAGCTGCCCTGATCTCTTTTCTTTGACCTGCATTTCTATGACCCAGGATGGAGATGATAGCCTTCTCATTGGTCCCCCAACCTACATGTTAAAACATTAGCCAACAAAAACAAATCACTCAATTTAATTTCAAAATATGACAGAATTTTCTATAGCTCATGCGCACATATGAATTACGAAAGAAATGATCTAAGCAACACCTTTCACAGATTTTCTAAGAGCTTCTGCATCTTCATTGGCACAGAAATTTGGAGGAGAAACAAGGGTAGCCATTCTTGAAGGTTTTGTTTATCTCTCTCTCACAGAAGCACAAAGAAGGTTATGTTGGACTTCTGGCTCTTATAGCAAAGGCTATTAATTAGGGAGCTTAAATGTGAGTTTAATTCTCTTTGAGCCTTTTGATTAATTTGAATTATAAATTTAATGCATTTTCTACTTTCTTCCACAAATGGGATTGTGTTAGGCAATGAACGAGGCAAATGGCAATCACAATAGGGTGTTCTTTTGAAAAGGCTCTTGTTTGGATTCCGAAAACGTTAGAATTTTTTGTCAACTCTATCAAATTTTCTTTACAAGCACAAACAGGTTCACTATACACATCTAAGTGGTATGAACAAAAATGCTGACCCGGCCCTATCGGTTTCATATGCGTTAATAGGAAATTAACGTATACCAAATCATGATGATTATGAATACACCTATTGCCAGCTCCTAATGACAATTTCAACATTAGTTGTAACTAAGCTCACGAGATGAAATGTCGAAAGGGAATTCTGCTAATCACAATTTGTTTACATACCTTGACAGGCCTTTCGAAGAGCCTCTGCATCTTGGTTAGCAGAAAATTGATCTGGAGTAATGAGGGATGCCATTGAAGATTGTTATAGAAGAAGTAGCTGGTTATCTTCTCAGAACAAGAATGTGAGAGACCAATCCATGTACGCCTCTATATAGGACTACATTTCTTGTAATACTCAACATTGTAACTAACGGCCGGCCACCTCACAATTCACAAAACTCATGTTTGGTTTTCAGCTTACCTCACACTACATGTGAAAGAAAGAATATAGTTTGTTTGATTATCTAATTTATGATTGGTTAAAACAAACTAGGAAAAACGACAGAAGAAAACTTGAATGGTGTGTTTCCACTAATCTGTGCCTTTTTTCTTTAATCGTTTGGTTTCAACCAGTTTTCATTGAAGTTAACACAACATCCGGATTTAAAATTGCAGTAGCAATATATTGAAGCGCAATAACAGTAATCCCCTCACTTGTGTTGGAGTGGGTCCCGCACCAACCGAAATGAGTTTCCTCCTTGCAAGTCGACCCAAAATAGGTCGTGAGTCTGGTAGGAACCTATATTTAGGTTTGAGTTTTAATTGTTGTTGGAGATGAGTTTTTACAGGTTTTAACTATGAGTATGAGTAGGGAAGACATTATTGAAGGTGCCCCTAGAAACTCAAATATCTAATATCTAGAATTCTTACTATTATAAGATACCTCAACTCTTATATAATCAAGACAATTAAACTTGTGGCCAGAGAAAGAGAAGTTAAGTAACTAGATTAAATTTCAATAAAAAAAAGAAGTAACTAGATTAAAAATAAAGGAAAATGACCATTTGAATTGACTAAACTAGACCTCAGTTCAATTCAATGACTAACCTCTTCTTCTCGTTGAGTCCTTCACACCAAAAATCCAAAAGCAGAACCACCGCCTAGCTCGCTCTCCGAGCCCATTCACCAACCGCATTGCGATTCCAATCCCGACGATCAGATCAACACCGCGCCTCCCATTTCGTCGCCACACAATCGCATCGCCGAGCTTGGTAAGCCTCTTTACGCAACAAGAACCGGTCACCATTGAAACGACTATCACTACAGGAACGGCTGTTTATTTTTTGTAGAAAAAACTTATATACTGTGTTGAGTTAGATATAAGGATGTTCAAGTTCAAGATTCATCAGAGAATGGGAATATGTTATGTCAAGTTTTTGGAATTTGGAATATGTTTGAATTTTCAGGCCTTATACTAAGTTAGACTCTTATGCCTTCTTCATTTGCAAGTGATCACTCACAATCGTATGAGGCCTTATACTAAGTTTTCAAATGACTTTTATGCCTTCAAATCATTTACCCCCGATTGAATATAAATGGATTGGTTTTCAGTTGTAGTTTGTTACTGTTTGAAGGGTGCTCTCCTTTAGTCTTTTGCTTAATATTGAAATTTTAGCAGATGGTGGAGCTGGCAGCTCGGAAACATGTTCAATTCATTCTATCGAAAGCACAGGTCGAAGTTTGAGTCCAACTGCACATATAGATGTTTTGGTTTATAGATTATACATAATGTTAACAACATTGTGATACTATCTCAGGAAAAGGACTCTTATGAGTCAGTTTTGTTGGAGCATATAAGATTGAATGGGGCATACTGGGGTTTGACCACTCTTGACCTTTTGGGAAAGCTTGACACTGTCGATGTCAATGAAGTTGTTTCGGAGGTCCTCCAGTGCCAGCATGAATCAGGTATTTAGCTCGTAGAGAGTTCTTACCCCCAACAATAGTAAACTCATACTTTTATCCTCAGTGTTTCTTTGGTGATTTGGAATTATAAGGAAAATGTTGATTATGGTGTGGATATTGCAGGTGGTTTTGGTGGTAACGTTGGACATGACCCACACATACTATATACCCTAAGTGCTGTGCAGGTTTTGGCCTTATTTGACAAGGTTGATGTATTGGATATCGAGAAGATTGCAAATTGTATCCTTTGGGATATGTATATTTTTTACACTTTGAAATAAATCTTCATTACATTTTCAATTGGTCAATGTGTTGAGGGGATGCGTCTAAATTAGAGCTTAGAGAAGTATTTGAGTAGAGACAGGAATTTACTAACAACGCAACTGACTTTAGAAAGGAGCGTGAATGAATTTAGTGAATTTTGTCTTGCTTAACACTCAACTCAGATGTAGCTGGGCTGCAGAATGAAGATGGCTCATTTTCTGGGGACATATGGGGTGAAATCGATACACGGTACTCTTTTTTTATTTCCTTTGTATGGTATGATATGTTAAGTTACTGTACCTTTATTTAAAGCATGATCCACTAACAGTTTATCTTCTTTCCGCATTACAAATGAAAGATATTGAAAAGAAAAAGAAATTGCAAACCAACTAAGAATTTTATTTTTCATTTCTTAGGTTTTCATATATTTCCATCTGTTGTCTAGCATTACTACATCGTTTGGATAAAATTAATGTGGAGAAGGCTGTGGACTACATTTTGAGTTGTAAAAATCATGATGGCGGATTTGGATGCACGCCTGGTGGGGAGTCTCATGCAGGTCAAAGTATGTTATTTACCCTGAACAACACTAACTCTGTTATGTCATGCGCACACCTGGTGGAGGTGTTATTCAATCACTGTTTAATGCTTCATCATATCGTCACATTATGTATCTATTTTTGGCTCTTTCTTTTTTCTTTTATTATTTGGTGATGTTATTAACACACCCCTTTTTGAAATTAACACACCCCATCTATGATGAGAGCCAATCATGAAACAAATTCAAGTGGCAAGTTTGTAAATAAAATTAAAATGTGTGGATAGGAAAATAGATGGGGTGTGTTATTAACAAAAATGGGTGTGTTAATAACATCAACTTTCTTTTTAAATAAATTCTGTATAGGTTTTCCAGTAGGGTTCATGCTTAGGACAGATTCAATCAATATCAGTTGTATTTCGAGTAGAGAATTCCATACATTATTCAAGGTGTTCTTTCTTTTCATTGGAAATAGCACCTGATCTTGCTAAACAAGTTTAAGCTTAGATTGTCATTCTTTTGTCTTTTCCTTTTCAGATAAGATATTAGTCAGTGAATAGCAGACTTGGTTGAAAGATGAATCTTGTGATAACCTTTTGGTCCAGAATAAAAATCAATCACCATGAACTCGTGCTTGGGTTTTTTGAATTTGTCTACTGATTTATTATGTCATACATGTACAATCTGTTGACAGTTAACAGAAACTGATCTTCTGCGTAACTTTTCTGGTACTTCGTACATATCTTCTTAATTCTTTTGTCCCAAGTGTATAGATGTATCTGCAATCTTAATATAAAGTAACATGTCTGATCCAGTAAGGAATAGTGATCATGCAGTTGTATATATGCCAAATATAAACTCAATACTGATGATCTGCTTTGTCCATTGTGATGCAGTTTTCTGTTGCGTGGGTGCTCTTGCTATTACAGGGTCTTTACATCGTATTGACAAGGACCTTCTTGGATGGTGGTTGTGTGAGCGGCAAGTAAAAGCAGGAGGTCTTAATGGCCGTCCAGAGAAGCTTCCTGATGTGGGTGTTGCACTGTATTTTACTATATTATTGTTGTTCTCTGAAAAATGAAATTGCATATGTTTCTTTTACCATTTTTGAACTACCTTGCTACATTTGAGGTTCGTTTTTTCTTTGCTTTGGTGGGTGTGGATGGTCATCTCGAGAGATACTCGTGTGTGGTTTCATGATTGAAATGTGAATTTCTATAGCACTAGTGGAATCTTCTTCACTACATTTTCACTTTGTTTCAGGTGTGCTACTCTTGGTGGGTTCTCTCTAGTTTGATCATGATTGACAGAGTTCATTGGATCGATAAGGAAAAGCTTGCGAAGTTCATTTTAGATTGTCAGGTTTTACCTAACCTTTTTGTATATTTATACCTAAACTGTTTGTATATTTAGATGTTCTTTAGGAGTTTTAAAAGTGAAATTCTTAATCATGTGACTTCGAATTTATCTGAGATGATGTGCTTAATTATTAAAAATGTCAGGACATTGAGAATGGAGGAATTTCTGACAGACCAGATGATGCCTGTGATGCCTACCATACATATTTTGGTGTTGCAGGTACAGAATTGCTTTGGTTCTGCCTTGTTGTACCCTTTTACTTAATAAAACTGTTGAGTATTTCTCAAGGATTACAGTGGATGTCCATTTGGAGCCTCTGCTTCTAGATGGGAAATTAGTCATATAATCCAAAATGTAGTCACATAAGATATAAATTCTAATTTACCTTCTATAAGTATCACTCGGCAAGATGAGATCGGATGTAAACAAAAGAAAAACTCCGCTTATACTTAAGCTGCCATTGCATTTTGGGGAACCAATATAGACGTCATCTTTTGTCATGGCTGTTTACTTGTCACAATATACATCACTTAACTGAGGTTGGTTCTTGTTGATGCAGGACTTTCCCTTCTAGAATATCCAGGGGTGAAAGCGATAGATCCAGCTTATGCTTTGCCAGTTGATGTTGTAAATAGGATTATCTTAGGCATAAAGGAGTGAAGTGTTGTGTAAGAACTCTAATTTGCATTTGTGGCAATTCTCTGCCTTTTTCTTTTACAGTTTTACAAACTCTTTAACAGCTTCAAACATAGTAACACTAAGCACAGCTCAGATAAAGTTTTCACTATGTGAGGATTGTGTAATTTCTTATTGAATTAGTATTTTATTTAGTCAAGTCTAATCAGGTTCTTTGTTTATTATTGAATTATATTTCCCAGTCCTAAGGCTATTAGGCTTGACCGATTGTTATAAATAGTTTAAAATGTTGATCTTATATTGCCAAACATCACGAACCATTTTCTTTCAGGATGAAAGACTCGCATCCAAACAAGTTCATATGAGAAGATGTTTCATGTTTGGAGTTGGAAAACTAGTAGTCTTGTTATGTAAGATCTAACACAAATGTCTAGATTTGGAATTACTCCTTCCAAAGGGTGATGAACACCTTTATGTATACGCATGCTTCAAAGTTTAAACCAAATAGAAAGCCTACAGTTACTGAAAGTTTTCTCCTCTGGTAGTGTTTGTCATATGCGCGCTCATGCCGTAATGTTCGTAGATGTTTACTTCTAAGAGTTACAACCATCTAAAGATAGTAAAGGCACGCCATGGTCTCAATCGAAACAGTGCAAACAATATTGCCTGCGTATTGGCCTCTGCCAAACATCAAGTTGAATGCTGCAACATGAGGTGCAGTCCTTTCTTTTTTTTTCTTTTTTTTTTTTTTCGGAAAACGGATAAACTTTATTTGTTAAAGAAAGAAATAATATTACAAACTACAACATGATAAACTTGCCACACAACATTTCTGCTTCAACATGGAGAGGCTGTTAGAGTCGCCCTAAAGAATTTAATCGAGTCGAGCTTTATCTTCATGAGCCATTTCATACTTAATGTGAGAAAAGACGGTATGGGTTAAGTTTGAAATGAGTCTAGAACCGAAAAGTCAAATCATGACCCGAATTTGAAACCTTTGCTCAGATTAGTTAGCCTCGATGTAAAATAAAACCAAATCTAAGCACTTGTATACTTGGTTTGACTATGCTAGGCTGGTTCAAGACTTGAAGCATCAAAACCCCCCGAAGGTGCCAGCACTCACTAATCCAAAAAAATTAAAAAAAAGCATGTTTAGAAAAATCAGCTGCCCCGCTCCAGAAAACGACATTTAACGCAAGCTTCACCACTAACCCCCGAAATGAAACGCAAATGAAATTCACTCCCAAAAATGCAAATGAAATTCAAATCCAAGGGTTCCGCCCAATCACGTCGCACCAATAGATCGGCTCCCCTCTAACCACGACTTTAGATACGCGGCCCGTAACACGTGTCGCCCATATCCACCAATATTTCCGTTCAACTTGACGTCAGCCCCTCATGTGGGTCCCCCATCCTCGCTCTCCCCTTCTCTTTCTTTCGATCTTTCTCTCTCTACTCAGTGATACTTCTCTGGAAAACTCTCTCTGTTTCTCTCTTCTCTCTCTCTCTCTGTGCGACTGTGATTTTGACCGTGGTGGCGTCACCGTCCTCCGTCGTCGTCTCCGGCTGTGCTGTACTCGGAAGGCTTCTCGCCTGATGTGAAGTTTGTTGGGGGATTCTGGCGATGTGTGCACCAAGCTCTGCGCGCTTCTCTGAATTCGGTTCTGGTCGGTTCTGGTTTTGTTTTTGTGATTTACAGCTGTGGATTCTTCAGAGATGTTTGATTGGAACGACCAAGAGGTATGCCTTTGTTATTTAATTATATTATTTATTTTTATTTTTGTTCTTATTTATTTACTTGTTGGCTTCTGTGTGAAATGATGGAAATTTTGATTTTATGAGCTGCAGATATGAATTTTCCATGTCAGTAATTTGATTTGTTATTTTCTTTGACTGTGTGTTATTTTTGGTGAAGTTTTCTGGTTTTTGCTGATGAATTGGATGTGTGAAACACAGTCAATAGGTAATATTTATTGGTCAAAATTAGTGAGTGAGAAACTGGCATTGAACAGATGTGTATTAGAAAATGATGAGTTATTGAAAAAAAAAAAAACCTGAAAATTCGTGTTCATTTCCTTTATTTATATTAGACATTGCAATGCCATAGGACAGATGCAGTTTTGTAATTTCCACAGTTGATGTTGGATGCAGTTTGGTCAAACTATTTGACTCTAGACTGTGAAATAAAATTTGTAGTCAAAAATCACTCTCTTAGCTTCTCCGAGTTAAATTTCAGAAACTTTATTGTGAATGTCAGTTACAGTGCAGAGCTGATTAGGTGTAGCATTTTATTTCTCAAGTTGGTAGAGCAAGGTTCATATCACTAGACAAGAAAAGGGAAGCGGTGAGGACTGAAGCCGCTGTTGCTGACCCATCTTCCATGTTTGTTGATAGCCCCCCCACCCAAATCCTTTTTAAGTAGCCTTGAAATTCAGTGTTTGATTCCAACCAAACTACCAACTCTGATCATGAATGTACGCTACCATTTGTTTAAGGACCTGTACAAAATCCCTTTCCGGAGAGCTGCATAAACCACACTTTCATCTCGGATCTACTAGTTAAACCTAAAGTTGAGAGGCTGGAAAGCACAGTATGGAATCTGGTTGTCTATGGTTGACCTGATTTTGAGTGACAGGCTAAAGGGTTCAAAAGCTGTGAGGCTTTATGAGAATTAATTCTTCTTAAGGTACAAGGTAGACCTGAAGAGGAGTGGGAACTTTGCCATTGTTAATTAGGGTAAATGCTATAAGCCACTACAGTTACAGGCACCGACATGTTCTCGATCGTGTCAAAGATTGAAAATGTTTAGTCTTGAGTTTAAAAGGGAACAAGCTGATACAGGTCTCCGTGCCTCTTATTACAAGCCTGCAATCTTTTTTTTTGATAAATAGGCGCATTTACATACATATTGATCCTCATTGATCACAAATTTGGATCCTAATCACTTGTATCTTAGGCTTTTCAAAAAAATTTATGTTGGATTCTTATTTGACATTCAGAAGGAAACACTTCAGCCTACCAAATTGATATTGAACTCAGTTGGTTATTGTCGGATGGCCTTACTTATGATTTTCGGTTGATTTGGACCTTCACTTAATCTCCAACCAACCAAACTCTCATTGCTGTACTTCCAAAATACTGTGGATCTACTTAAGGAAGTATCTAAATTTCTGTAAATTCAACTCCCATGTCAGTGAAATGGAAGAATTGTCAACCCAATCCAAGTTGTAAAATAACCTAGCAGAGATTTTGGGGGTCCACCAGTGATTTTGTTTTTCCAATGTAGGCAGTCCTGAAGTTTTAAAATTTAGTTATTTTATACTGTTTTAATCTTTGAACTCCATTGCACTGCAACAAGGCTTTGTTAGTGTGAGATATGAGAAATTTAAGACAAAGAGAAACAAAATATACAACAACCGGAAACATTCAGGAAAACTATTCAAGTGTATGTTATTTTATACTTGTGAATTATCAGTTTTAGACTTATAGGTTTCTATTAGTCCAAAGTACTTCATAGATATATATTTTTACATATAATACAAGAGGTTTCACGAGCCTCAATGTTCTTCTCTTTCTTGTGGTGAATAGTCACGTGGTTAAACATAATATTTCCCTGGTAAATTGTACTTCCATCAACATCCAAATGAACCATTGTATTATTGGGTTTTATGCAAGTCTGGGAAATGACGAAGTGTCAGAAGCCGAGTCTTGAGGTATTTTATTGGTCTCCAAATGGCTGCTACTAGAACTAGAAACATGATTGTGATCGAGTGTGATTATGTGATTCTAGTTATTTGTCGGCCGAAGGGTGTTGATGACCATCATCCTCTCAAATCTATAATTAACAGCTGCAGATACTACTTAATATTTTTCCAGGAAGCTACTATGCATCGCATCTACAGGGAAAGAAAACATGGTTGTTCATGGTTTATTTAAACATGGAGTGGGCCTTGTGTTTGGAGTAGCTTGTTCCACAAATCATGGGAGCATTTATAGATGATTTGTGTGGATCCTCAAGAAGTGGTTCTGTTATTTTTAGGCTGAGCTGCTTTGTTTTTTGTTGTTTTTTTTTCCTGGGCATTTTAGGTTCCATGCAACCAGAAAAAAGGAACTATTGGCATTCGGGTTTCTTAAGATATACCTTCTTTCAGGGGCATTTGAGAATAGATCATCCCTATCTTGCATTATAGAAGCTGTTGATGCTCTTACAGACCAACATAACTTGATGTAAATGTTAACCACGGCATGAACTTCGCTCTGTGGGATATTATTGTGTTATAACCTATAGTTCCACCACTTTTCATTATGCAACTTTTGATTTTCTCTATTGTGTAGTCTCATGTAGCAATAGAAAATATCATTATCTGTATTTACTGTGAATGCTCTTTACAATGACCTTTTATCAACTAATCTTTGACAATTCTCTGAATATTGCTCTCATCATGTCTCGTAGTAGTGATCAATTCTATTTTGTCCTTTCAGCTTGCAAATATAATATGGGGCGAGGCATGTGAGAGTGATGACCATATTGTGCCTTATCCTGATGATTACCAAGACAAGAAGGAACGTAACCAAGAATCTGATACCATCAAGTCTACTGAGCAGAAGGCACCTGGAGCCAAAGTTGATTTGCATGGGAGGGAGCCTGAAAGCAGTTCCAACTTTGAGACTGGTGAAGGAATATCTACTTCTGGATTCAGAACAGACTCATGGCCTGACTTATCTAGTTTTGAGAAAAGTGAACAACATTGCATGGGTACGGAAACCCCTGACAACTTAACTGAAAATAATAATTTTGGTTAGTCAAGAATGGTCAAAAATTCATCCCTTGTATGAAATAGTTTATTTTGGATAAGATATTGGATAAAACAAACATTACACAGACACACAAACTCACTGAGGGAATTGGTAACCTAGTGCAAGTTAGCTGTACTAGTTTTCCAGTCTATTATATTTCTTGTCCTTCATTGTACCTTGTTGCCGTTTCATGTTGGATCTCAGTTTCTTCTCAAAAGTTGAATTTATTTCTTGCCGTGATAGATTGAAGTTAATGTCCCTTTGTTATGATCTTGAAAATTGACTCTTTATATTTCCCGCCCATATTCTTACCTATCCTTCATTCTTCTCAGCTCTGGGCTTCATATGCAGTCTGTCTTTGGAAATAGCTGTTGGTGGTCCCTGGAACATCCATCTCTTTCCAATTGTTTTTGTGATGAATTTAGGACAGACAGAGTAATAAAAAGATTTTGCCATTAGATCCTTGGTTTTTTTGAAGCTTGATTTCCTGTTTCATTGGCTGGAATACTTGAAACTCAAATCACATAAATAATTCGGATATTGATGTATCTACGGTTCAGATTGGGATGACGGGGCATAATGTTGGTAGCACCGTAGAATATATACCTTAAACAATGATCATGGTATTGTCTGTGTGATCAACTGTATTTTGGAGTACTGTTTCTTCATAAAAAGCCGTAGAGAGAGGGTCATGCTGGACGGTTTGTAGGGTTGTCATTTTATTATGTTCTTTCAAGTCACTCAATTAAGAAGATTGAGTTTTGAAAAATGTAAATGTGCTTGTTCTCAGTGAAAAATAAATAACATTTTGTCTGCTATCAAATGGCAAGGAACCTAAATAACCGTAATTTGTTTTTGTAATTAGCTGATGAAAAATATTGTGCTTGCAGACTTACAAATGCACGTACACACATTCATTTTGTTTGGCTATGTGATGGAATCTGTGTTATTGGCGATATTGATATCTAATATCCATCTTACATTTTGACAGCTGAGGCAAATCAACTTGAGAAAGGTGCTGAACTTATTCAAAATTCCAATGAGGCTAAAGAACAATTTGTTGACTATGGGTGGGCTACTATTGGAAGCTTTGATGACCTTGATCAAATTTTCAGGTAACTCACAATAATGCTATTGGCATCTGATGGAGGGTGCAGCTAACATGATCTGGGGATATTACCCTAATTAACGACTAGTATTCTAACAACCATTTCCAGACAGGTTTCTGGATTATGTAAAGTTAAAGCAACTGAAACATTATTTGGAATTTGTGTTCTATAATACTCTGAAATAGACCTGATATATCGACAGAGTTGGGTCACCCGATGTAATCAATGCAAGTGCAAATTTTATTTTGGAAATCAAGACTACAGATAATGAATTAATTTTTAATTCTGGTTGTGGTTCCTATTTTCTATAGCTATCTAGCTTTCCATCTTTCAAAAGTATACAATAGTATGTGACCCTTCTCACACGTGATGATTTTGCAGCAATGATGACACTATATTCAGCCATGGAAGTCTTGGTAATGTGGATGAGCTGTGGTCTTCTAGAGATGCCACTAATAGTCCAATCAAAGCATTTCCTTTGACTTCAGACTCCCCAAGTTGCAGGTCAGGAGCATTAAGGAATGTGTCAGAGCATTCGCAAGTTAAAACAGAATATGTGCAGCAAGATGAACAGGCAATTTCCCCTGTCTCTGGTACGACAGATTATTCGGCATCTCATGGTCTGCAGAATGCCCCTGCAACTGTTGATCATGTAGAATATGCTGTGGGAAAAAGTAAGCCCACAGAAAAGGAGCAGGTATGATGAATGAATTTCAACATTGAACTTTATCAGTTGAAAGAAACGTCAAGAATAAGCCAAGAAACATCATAACAACTTATATTTGATGTTCACAGACAGGGTCGGACTTGGGCAACAGCACTGTAACAAATTCCTACCAACCTGCTGTAAATTCATCTTCCTCAACTGAAATTCCTGATAAGGTAATGTTGTCCTCTTT
This sequence comes from Fragaria iinumae, assembly GCA_009720345.1. Lineage (NCBI taxonomy): Eukaryota > Viridiplantae > Streptophyta > Magnoliopsida > Rosales > Rosaceae > Fragaria > Fragaria iinumae. The sequence goes on from CM019123.1 coordinate 3,401,356, forward strand.
GTCTCCGTCTGTTTTGTTTCGTTGTCTCTAATTTTTCTGATAGGTCTAGGTGAAATCTTGGTGCAAGACACTTGTGAAGTAATGATTAGGGTGTGAGGTAGTAGAAATTACCTCAAAATTGAAGTAATGATTAAGGTTTTAATGTGTTTTGTAGTAGATGTATGTTTAGGAAGGAGGAAGAGTAAATGTGAAGTATATCTGGCTGCTTAGGTCCTTAGTTTTGCCTGTAAAGTTCACATTGGATAGAAACATAATGTTATTGTTAGCTCAAATATTTCTTGTTTTCATGTATATCAGTTCTTCCTAGTCTTTCCTTTACATATTCAGTCTCTGCTACTCACTGTATACAAGTGGTTTGCTAGTATTTATTAACACTCTATTGGGTAAGTTTCCCTTTTGGTTTAACAAAGTAACAGTTGGAATGTATAGTACTATGAGATGACTCATAAGTGTGGAGATTATCACTGGTCCATGATAAAAGTTGTAGTAAAGGCAGCATCCATAATATGTGCAGGTGATATGTGAAAGGAAAGTTGTCTTTTATTAGCAAGGTATATCAGGATTCAAGCTCTTCCAGATTTTGCCATAGAAATCTGGGGTTTGGCAGGGATTAGAGCATGATGAGTCTTACGATTATTATTTGCGAGTGCTTTTTTATATTTGATTCGCATGAAGTGGCATCAAAGCAAATTTTTTCTGCTCAAGTGTCTGACAGAGAACTGAAATGTTTGCGCCTTGAATGGTGTGACAAGCACACGAGGAAACAATGAACTTGTGATATATGATTCATGATTATAGATGATATATTTCATATTGTGGTGGAATTTCAGCAATAGAAGATATTATTGATTAGGTTTTTAAACCTTTTTACATTTTGATTATATGTTTCTTCTGAACTAAAGCTTGGTTTTCTGTTAGACAAAGACCAGTCCACGTTAAAAACTGTTGTTCATAGACATGAATGACATCAAAAAGTTTTAAAAGGAGGTCTGCTGATTCTATTGTTCTGATAGCACGGTATTGCCGTAATCCATTAATATCTTCATTGTGGTTAGGTGCATGTTCAATTGTCAGAAGGAGATTTTTTAGGTTAATTTCCAACAATGTATCCCTCAAGAAAGTTAGAGGGTTAAGTTCAAGATGGGAAGGGTTCAAGGACAGATCGGGTTAATTGCTTTAAGATCAATTCTTGAGACGGTGGATGTTTGCATGATGGAATTGGTTCTTATAACAAACCCCCAGCGCGCGCACACGTGTGTTTCTATATATGTGTGTGTGTGTGTGTGTGTGTGTGGTACATAGTACCTACTGAAGATGAGATTCTACAGGTGATTGAAATTTCCAATGGTTAAGATGTCATTTGCCATTGATATGCAAGTAGCAGCAAGTGTAGATAAATTATAAAGAAATTAAAAATATAAAGCTTGAACATCACATTGCCATTTCTACGCCAAGTTTCGCAATTATTAATGAGGAGCAGCATTTTGATGTTCTTGATAGCATTTGTGAATAGGTTTTGCAGAGATGTTCTATTTTGACAGAGTTTGTTTTTGGGTTTCTTTGTGGGCCACAGTTGCTGCAACTTTTCCTCATTCCTTCTGTTCAGGAACTGTAGATTGCATTTCTTTTGGCTTTTGGGAGGGTTTTTAGTTTGCTTCTGGTTGTTTCTGAACTAAATTTAACCATTGAACAATAGTCACTTTTAAAGTAATTTTTTGTTGTTCAACTGATGGACAATGAAGTTTCTGCTCTCAGATAAAAATTGGCTTTAGACGTTCTAGTACTGAATGTAGGAAAACGAAAACTGAATGGTACAGTGGATTTTGTTGAAAGTACTGATGAAATAGAGCAAATTGTCATAAGTTTCTTATTGAAAGGGGTGTTTTACAACATACATTCTTATGCCTTGTAGGAAGTTTAGGGCCGAAACTCTTACTATTTTATTATGTGTAGGTTTATACTAGCTAGCACATTATGCATATGTAAATGTAAAAACATGTGGTCGAAGGTAAAAGCTGTGTGGGTAGCAAACTATGATGACAGTCCAAAATAAAGGTTCCTACCTGTTGATTTTTTCTAATAGGATGAGCACCTTTTTCCTTCATTGTCCAATGGTGTGACTTTGCGGTATGTGCTTCATTTTGGTGGCTATATTGAGTTGAGGGACTATATTATGATTTTTATCTCATTAGGGGTTGTTGTGTTGAAGGTGGCAGATGAATAAAAAACCTGTCTTTTTTTAATTTTATTATATTATAAAAGAAAGGGTTGTGTTTGAGTATGAAAGAGAGTTGATTATGAGACTAAAGAGGTGGAAGATTTCATGTGGGGTTTTGCTGGGGCATCTTTATCTCCGAAACTCTGAGACCATAATATTTCATTGTACAATTGGATACTGATAGCATCTTTACTTTGATCTTTCCATCGACTTGTTGCTTGGTTCTTTGTTGTCTCTGTTCTTTGTGTCTTTTGACTTCTGTTTATCAATGTCAGTTGGAAACATTGATAAATTACAACGGAAAATTACAATAAATTAATTTGATTAGTGTAGACTGTTTAGTTTTGTTCTTTTATGTGCTAGTGCAGACGATCAGAAATGTTATCATTATCTTACAGCTTCATGGGAATATATCTTAGATTTCTTCTTTTTCTCCCCGCTTTGTCAAATGAAGAAAATTCCTTATTGATTCTATTTTTTAATTCGAAGTTTCAGTTATGTTGTAATGCATGTCTTCCAAATTTAGTGACATTGTTCATCCTTCATATGAGCAGGTTTCCAGGCAGAGAAAGTTTTTGAGGTCTTGTGAAAAGTTGGAGGACAAAAACGAGGGGAAATCATTGCAAGATTTTTATAGCATCTGGCCTTCAACAAGAAACCACCCTTCCGGACAATTTGATAACCAGTTGCCAAGCCTTATGGTTCAGTCTTCTCCCACTTCAGTTCTTGGTCACAAGAGACAGCTTCAAGGACCTGAGTCTTTCCCGTACCAGCATGTATCAAATCAATTTTTGTCTCAGCCTATGTTTGGGACTCTCACTAATGCATGCCAGGCTACGTCGGTGCTATCTCACATTCAGCCTGGGCAGATTAAGCATCAAACATTTCTTTCTAGTTCTGACGTTTCTCCAGGTAGTGCGATAACCAAGTCAGCAGATACTTGCGCCAAGCCTCTGACTATGACTACTCAGGAAAAAATTGAAAAGTTAAGAAGGCGGCAGCAACTGCAGGCAATGCTTGCTATTAAAAAACAACAGCAACAATTTAGCCAAGTCTCATGCACCAATCAGCCTACCACACAAAAGTGTCCTAAAGAAAATCAAATTCAGCACTCTGAGAGAGCTGATCTGGATGTTGAAGATTTAAGCACTCTTCCTTCTCTGGACCCAAATTCACCCATTGAACAAGATGATTCAAATACAGTTTCTGCAGCAGTTCAATATTACTCAGCGGAGGACACGATACTCAACAGGCTTCAAGATATTATAGCAAAGGTATGCTCTGCTTGAATGTGGATTGTTTTCTGTACATGTCATACTAGACCTAGTTACAATGAAAGTAATGTTTTAATTACTACAGTTGGACATCAGAACAAGACTTTGCGTACGGGATAGCCTGTTGCGGTTAGCTCAAAGTGCAGTGCAAAGGCATCATACAAGTGATACTGGCAGTTCCAACAGAAGCAGCAAGGATGAGCCTGAAAACGTTGCAAAGGAGGAAATCAGCAATTGTAACAGGTCTATAAGCTATTCCAGTCCTTTTGTATATGCTTTGTTTTCAATGGGTGCAGGTGGTTTATCCATCTATGCTAATTGTCCCGATTATACCCACTCTAAACAACATATATGCCTCTAAAAGTAAAAAAGCAAATGAAGCAATCGTCCTAGGTTATAAGAAAATAAATTATTGGAGCAGAAATCTTATAACCTTGTAGTTTTGCAATACAAGAAACAGACTGTTTCTTTTTCTTTTCCTTGCAATCTTTGGGTTTTTACTGTTAACATGATAGCATCTTCTTTTTTTTTCTTATTATGGGATAATCTATCTAACCTTACTCAGATAGTAAGATGTGACTGTTCACTGTAGGAAGCTTGGGCACTCTGATTCTCAATTATTCTCCCTCTATTCTATTTGGTTTCCAGACTATTCTACAAAATGTTTCTGAGTGATTGTTTATTCCATGTTGCAGGTATACCAGCATGCCAGATGTTGAGACTGAGACAAATCCTATAGACCGAACGGTGGCTCATTTGCTTTTTCATCGGCCGTTGGAACCATCAGGAAAACATTCTGGTGTACCAGAATCACCTGCTCCTACTAAGATGCCATGTGAACGCAAAACAGCAGGCTTAACAAGCTTGTCAAACGGAGTATTGCCCGATAGTTTGAAGAACAAAACCTACTCTCATCAAGAATCTGGAAATTATTTCCCAGATCCTGAGCCCCAGTCTGCGGATCAGAAATTTCCTTGCACAAACAATTCTGAAAATGGACCAGCAGATGGTAGAAGTGGAACTATGGAGGTTGAAGCCTCTAATTGAATGAATGTGCATAGCAGAATTCTACAAGGGTAATTCCTTCCTTTATCTCTCCATGTCTGTTAATAATTCAATACGTTTCATGTACATGGCTATACGGATCTACTGGTAATGTGGGAATTTTATTGTCATTGTCAGCCAACTATGATCTTCATTTAGTGTGGTCATGGAGCTCGAACAACACATTACTGAGGGGGGAGTAACCTATAGAATAAAGCTGCACTGTAAAATCAATTGGATACATCCATCTTTGAAAAATATGTCAAGTTTCAGTATGATTAGTTATCTATGCTAGAGTCGTTTTGGTCTGTATCTTTAATGATGATATTGAAGTCAACTGTGTACTATTATGTGTAAAGACCCAAGCGTCGGAGCCACAGACATATCTAGCTAGTATGGGCAGATTGACGCCTAACAACTCTGCTATTTTGGCCAGTGTTTGTATATTCGGAAGTTCTACTTGATGTGATGCAAAGGGAGAAGTGGTATCAATTAAGAGGCATGTAGAAACTTGAGGAGTCCAAAGCAAGTGTACAGTTTCTTTCATTAAGACTCGCTTTCAATCTTTTGCATGATCCACTACTAGTGTAGAGTAACAATCGATTCAACTGCAAGAACTAGTGGAGAGGTCTGAAACAATCACTCTTTAAGACAGGAGAACCCCAACATGAAAGGGTAACCTTTTAACCAATGAGTATCTAGTGCCTAAAATTGTTCCTGGCATACACGGATACATAAAACGAAACAGATACGTTCGGGATAACAACTAATAACCGCCGACGAGAGAGGTGGTAACTTTATGAAAGCAGATAATTTTACAATTTCTCACTATTATTTTTATCCTTCCGGGAGGAACAATTCACCCTCAATAATGAATTGTACTTGCATATCTCTACTACTAAGCAAACCCAAATTTTTCCAAATTTATGGATACCCAACAGCAAAACACCCCATCTATTACCATTGATAACCTACGTGAGAATTTGTGTATGTACGATTGTTGGCACTTACCTATTTGATTATGGGTGCTTACGCGTGGGTTCATCGACCCCCCCCCCTCCCCTCCCTCCCCATTTTCTTTGGTTCTGGTTTCACGGTATTGGTTTCGATGGTGGATTGTATGGTGTTGTTTCGAGGGAGCTTTTCCTCTGCGTTGTGGGCGTCCATATGATTTGTGCACTGGGATTTGATTGGCATCCATTACTCAAACATTATTGCTCTAGTTTAGTACTCCTCACTACCTCACGGTTGTTGACGGTGACGGCGACAACAATGTTGTTACTTAAGGACTAATTCTAACTCCTTGCTTCAAGTCCTCATAAATCCGTCCAACACCCTAGTGTTATTAACTCCTCTTGAACATAGTTGTTACTTAATATAGTGTGTCCAACTGATTCAAATCAACATTGAAACATACCCTACCCAAAATCCGGATTTGAAGCCAATACTGCTCTTGTAAACACACATTCACGTCTCGAATGCATAATTTTCTCATCCTCCAAATTGCATAAAGCACAAACTTTTTGAGTCCAAAGTGACATGTCTTGAAGCTAATCTACCCAAAGTGGGCAGAAGCTACTTTGGAGAAAGCAAAACGGTAAGCTGATTTTACAGTAGACATACTTTTCTTCCGTTTCGTTTATGGCAAACAGGCAAAGGACTTCATTAGGGATTTGAAAGCCACTGCAAACTTCAGGTAAAGAGCACCAAACCCATGTTAACATTACATAGTCAAAATCCATAGGGTTATGATTATCAGATATAGATACAGAACTAGGATTATGGTCATTGCTCATTAGGGATTTCAATCCTTTCAAATATTGTATACAATCTCAAAATGATCAGACAAATAAAAAAGAAGTGAATAGTCATGATAACAGTCGATGGCTAATACAGTAGAGCAAGGAAAACTACAAATATTCTTGTCCAGATCAGTTTTGCAACTCTAGCATTATATATTTCATCAAGTTGACTATCCTGCATTCATGCTATCGGACTGCATGAAGTTGAAACAGAATTGATGAGATGAAATAACAACATGATGAATTTTCTCTTCATAAATGGGTCAACACATATTACAGTGTAGAGTTTCTTCTCTTCTCTATTATCTGTCAACACATATTATCTGTTGCAACATGTCATTCAAGACTTAAAAGCAAGACCCGCCAAAAGTAAGTGCTACAAATAGCAACATCTATGGAGATATCTTCAAACTTGTTAACTGAACCTCAACCTAAACAGCTCCATTGAATCAAAACCTGTTTTTGTATCTGCTGTAAAACCTGTCTACAATACTAACTTCTTTTTTGTACATCATCAATGCATAGAGTGGCATACAATAAATCTTTTAGGACAATCAGACAATGCAACGGTAAGTTTTGAGGGCACCAACAGCTCCACCACGGTAAGTAATCTTTACAACCTGTCCCTTCTCCAATCCATAGTAGCGTGCAAATGCATCGGTTTCCAGCATGAGAGGCAGCTGGGGAAGAAACATAAGAACCAATTGGGTTCAGTAATTTAATCGGCCAAATTAGAATTGTAGCATGCATACAAGGGAAATATAGCATCCATATTAATCACTTTTCAATCTTTAGGGTAAAACATACATAAGATAAAGAGGTAGCAAAGCCAGCTGGAACATGATGTAGGATTAGATTTATTCACACAGCCGCCTATTTTCATCACCCAATAAACAGTCATTGCAATTACTTGCTGCAATAACTCTGTGTTTACTACAGCATCAGATTTCAAAGCTACACAAAACTGTGGGCTCAAATTATTCAAGCTCCTTTAGATTAGTTAAGAAAATGCAATCAGCAACATGACAACAAAATCTTTATGGTCTCAAGTTATGTTAGAGTTCTAGTTCAGATGAGATTATCTTTGCTTCATTCTGCCCTTGTCTAAAGATTAAATGAAACAAATGCTAGTTATTACATACATTTCTAGAAAAAAGAGAAAAATAGGATGATAATCAAGTGACACTGCACTGCATTGAAATCTGTTCTCTGTTATCCCAAAAATACCTTTCCTCAATGAGACTTCATCACCCTATACTCTTAAGATATAACACTGAGAATGGAATTGATTCAGCCAAAAGTAGTTTCTAAAGTCCATGTAAAGTTGTAGACAAGTGTGAATTCACTAATTACTTGTAGATCTACTAGTGACCAAATTAGGGAATGTTGCTTTAGGATTGGATGGACTTCCAAAAGAGAAATAAACTCTCCATGCTACAAACAGAGTGCAGCACTTCCAAAGAAACAACAATCCAGGTTCAAGATGTCACATGAGACTCACGTGATTCCTTTTGTTTTACTCATTGACTAAACATTAACTGATTATGATGAATTATGAATAGAAGCTTGAAAACTAATATCCTACGGAGAAACGAAAATATCCCTTGCTGCCCACGATCAGTTGAAGTAGTGACTGCCCCCTACTGTGACATGGAAATTTAGATTAGTTCTACCTTTTAGGTGAGGTCAGTATTTCCAATCCCATTAACTATCACTTTTTTTATGGGCCAGAAGGAAAGACAGTCCACAGCTTCTTACCAATCATGTACATTAAGGTCCATGAGACCTCCATACTCATTCAAGACAAATTTAACCATTTAAAAAAATTATCCTCGAACACAGGAATGATAAGATCAGCAAATAGTTACCTTCTTGTCTTCCAACTTGTACTTCCTTAGCAGATTTTTCTTTTCTTCAGCGGTAAGTATATCATACTTTGGGTGTAAAACATGCTTTGTCACATTGACCAGCAGTTCAGAAATCTGAAGCAAAATGACAAGTGTTGTGGTAAAATGTAAACTCTTCAGCTAAATAAACAAAAGGAAAGAAAATGGAGGAAAAAAGGCATAGAAAGTGTATTTCCTTGTACAAGTTCATACACTAAACTTCCATCTATATTGACATATCAAGAACTCACGTTGAAGACAATCAATTCCATATACTTCAACTTTTGAAATATTACTTTTTCACTAAAAGAAGACGCACCTTACTACTAGCTAAAACAATAGGTTAGTCTTCTTTGTTCTCGAGTGATACTTCAAGTAACTATTGATGTTCTGGTTGTTAAGGTATCTATATGGTGCTGCGGGACTAGTGGTTTCTACTTGTTCAGCTTATGAAACTTGGCCTCTACTTTGTATATCAAATAAGTCAATCACCATGACCAGTTCCAATATCCTCCAAAGTCACATGTGAGATCCAAGCCATTAGCCAGAATGTTGCCCAATTCAGTGTTCAGTTAAAACTAACAAAAAGACTGGAGGGCAGAGGAACAATGTTTAAACAGAAAAGTTGTATATATTTCTGTTTCAGAACAACAACAGACAATGGGGCTTTGTTGTTAGTTAGACAGAATTGTCCTTAGGCCTTTCAAACATCTGTACAGTAGAGTAACGTAGAACACTTACATGGAAAGTTTCAACTTTGTAAGGATAGGTTTCCAGTTCCTTTCGAGCAAAGGAGTTGATTTTACTTTGCAGAACAAGCATGAGAGAGCTTATATCTTTGTTCATGAGCTTAGCATAAATCTCACGAGCATTCGCTTTTCTGATTTCATCAGTTCCACAGAAGATAACCATGATCTGCAAAGGGAATAGAGTTTTAATGCATTACCACCACAATAAGCCAACGTGGATATCAACAAATATCCGGTCTCGAAACCGTAAAGGAGAACACTTGCGTACAAGGAATGCCACGAAAAAGTATAAAATCACAACCACCGGACAAAAAAGAAACATGTTGATAACTATAATCATCAATTTTCAAAGCACTAGACGCCGAGAATGTAAAATTATGGGGTTGCAACAGAAAAAGAAACTGAGATTTACATGTCATTTAGCCATATGAAATCCGAATCGCTTAGTGTCTAACTAGCAACATTTGAACTTGATAATTTTATTCAGCGACACTTCATATTTTTCTAAAAATTGGCAGCAAACTTCAAGATTACAACAGTTTCTTTAGAAGAAAAAAAAAATCAATATTTAACAACAAAAATAAGGAACAGAGAAATAAGAACTGAGGGCTTCATAAATCTCTTTTACTCTGTAAATCTATGAACACAAAACAAAGAGAAATAGAGAGAGAAGGAAAAGGCAACCTTCTTGTTGGGATTGGAGCGGAGAGAGACGGAGAAGGAGACACGGTCGAGGTCAGGGTTTTGGCCGAACGCGGTGTGGAACTCGGTGAGTGAGCGAGTGAGCTCGGAGTCGGGGACGTTGTAGCCACGGTCGCTGAGCATCTCCATGACCGTACGGCGAGACATGTAGTACCTGTAGCTCTCCAGGCTGCCTTGGACGACGTGGCTGGTCATGCATCCGGGCCGGTACCCACCGCCAGGCGATACGGCGTCGTTGGAGGCTACGGCGGCCATTGTTCTCTCTCTTGTTGCTTTGGTTGAGAGAGTGACAGAGTACACTTGTACAGCTCATTGTTTATGTGTCCGAGCGTCCCTACTCGCCTCGACTAGTTTTCTGTTTCGTTACTCGCTGCTGCTCGTTGACAGCTCTTTTTTTTTTACTTTTCACCGTAAAATTATAAGGTAGAACCTTGAGGACATTTTCGGTATTTCAAACTAGGGGAGTCATCCAACCCCACGACGACCTCCGCCGCTTCCACCTCTCCTTCTCCGGCCAAATTCCTATATGGCTGGCTCATCAACTGGTTTGCTTTTCTATATATCTCTATCTCAACTTTTTGAGCTTCTAGAGTTTCAGTTACTTGCAATGAAATGAAATGAAGGACGATGTGAAAATGCAACCTTATGCTTCTTAATTAACTCATCTTTTATATCAACTTTTACAAAACATTAGCTGCTCGTTGACAGCTGAATTGTTAAATGCGGGAATTGTATGCTTCAAATGTTAAGTATTGCTAGATAGATAAGGTGCTAGATTGAAAGTATAATTCTGATGTTTTATAATCATGACTTGTTATACTGTTATGGTTTCTTAAGCATGCTTAAACTGACATAACAATATAGAATTAACTACTTGGTTTGTTCCGATTGTTCGGAGGCTTTGTAACTTGTTGTTTGTTTGGACTGATAATGTATCCAATTCCATATGTTGAGAATTAGAGGCTGTGAAGGTGTGCAGTTGGGTTTAAGTTATCTTTGAAGATTAGGCCTCTGCTTATATTAGTCTAACAGCTGTGTAGTTTGGATCTTATATGAATTATTGTAAACTTATGCTTCTTTGGAATCTTCTCTGATCTTTTATATCAGTTGTGACAAAACATGATAGAGCAATTAGAGAGCCATGCTTTAGGTGATCATGTTACCAATTTCTATCATTCTTTGAAGAGTATCATCCATGGATAAACCTTTGTTTCCAGCTGTATCATTTATCAGGTACACTAGCATGACTAAAATTACTGCAAGAGTTTGCATTCCTAAATACAAATATACTGTATCATCTCCTCTCTTACTGAATCATTTAGTTTTTTTTTTTTTTTTTTGAATCAAAATGAAAGATTTTATTCATGAGCCTAGGTACAGAGAGAGGCCAAACAGCCTGCCAAACCCTGAGGAATCGAACCATTCCATCTGTGAGAGACATCCAAATTGAGAGCTAACTTGGCTAACTTGAGTCATTTAGTTAATGTTTTACTTTTAATGTACATTGAATTTTTACGTCTTATCAATCATCTTTCTGAAATCCGAATCTAGTTGTTAGGTTTCCTATAACTCTTTAAGAAATTATGTGCTGACTACTTTGATCTTTAAAAATAGGATAACAGTGTAAATTTTCACTCCAATGATCTCTTTTCCCAGGGAATAGAATTTCACTTGAGGACCAAGCTGTTGATTTTCTGTCAGGTTATGAGTCACTCGAAGCTGAAAAAGGTACTAGATTGAAAATATAACCGTGCTGTGTTTTAATCTGGACTTGTTATTGATACTGTTGTGGTTTCAGAATATGTGTGGTCTTGGTGTTATGCATTTGAAATTGTGATGCATATTTAATCTCAAAAGAGGAAGAAATAAGGTTTAAAAAGGGACCAATAGAGCTTTATTTTTATGAAATTTGAGTTGACCATTTATTGATTAATAGTAAACTTTGGTTATTAACTGTAGTATTTAGTCATTGGTAGTCTAACTTTCAAGGCTTATGAATTTCATGGTTTTAGGCTTCTCTTTTAAGTAGATTTCGTTGCATCAGTCAACTGTGGATATCAGTTGTTCAGATGCATCATATTTGCCAATCCACTACAGAGCCTAAACAACAACCTTACTTTGTCCCTTAAATTGAATGACATAGCAACATATGACATTCTATATGATTCTGGAAATTTTTGTCCAGTGGAAATTTTAAGTGCTTATGAACTAAACCTCGTCTACAGTTGTGGGGAGAATGACCACCTTTAGCGCTCGGGGGCAATCCCTACCAAAACAAGCCGTAGCATAGCTTCTTGCTAAACTCACGTTTCACTAAATCCTATGCTTTTTTCATGTTTCACTTTAAATTAAACTATCATGCTCTGTCTTTTGCAACGTAATAGCTGAAGAAAATCTCCGTAGTTTCCTTCTTTGCACTAGATCTCTGTAACCCTGCAAACTCTGGTGAGGCTACCTTCTAGTATTGTTTCACTTCGCTGTCTTGCCCCTTCTGTGCAAGCAAAAATGAACTACAGTTGCGTCATTTGGACTCTTACTAGACTGCTAGTGCTTTAGTAGCAAGTGAGGGCCCAAATTTTAATTTTTATAAAAGAGAGGTTTCAAGGAATTTGAACTGTTCGAATCTTATCAAATTTAATTTACACAATAATTCTCTTATTATTACAGATCTTATTTTCAACAAGGTTTGGTTCCATACGTTCAGTATATCCTTAGGAAATTACATTACGTCGCTGAACCTTGAATCTTACACAAGGGCATGGTTGTAGTCGTGAACATGAAAAGTTTTGTAGATAAAATTACCCAACCATTTAGAACCTGCAAAGCAGAGTAGAGCTGTTGCAAGTAGTGCACCTTTTGCAACCACTGATGATAGCATTCCTTGCTTGCTTGCAGCGACAATTCCGAGTAAAGAAAATGAAACAACCTGCATTACCTCTTTAAGCAGGCTCAGATTCTTGTGGGCAGCATTGCAACTGCTGCAGTTCACCACATGAGACTGGTACCTGAAGAAGTTGTGCAAATTAGAATGTCCCTAGTGAATCTAATAACCGACAATACTCTGCAACCTTAGTTATAAGGATCACAACACAACTTTGCTTTCACCAATCTACTTCGCTCTCCAAAATTTTATGGATAACAGTAAATTGACACCAATGTTCTGAATTAAGAAGTTGATTAGACTAAGGTTTGATGCATCTTTGGTGTTGCAATGTTGCATGAAAGGTACCTGTCCAATAATTGTTCTTTAGGAACAGTGGGGGGAAGCGCACCCCCAGTGAATTTGCCTCTCCAATCTACTTGACCACCCGCATACTGGTTTAACCACTTTCGGAAACCAATGACTACGGCATCTGACTTTGTTGGCAAGAAACAGGCTTTCTGCCACCGGGTAATGCCAGCATCCATTATCCTTTGTTCCTGTACAATAAGAATCCGAGAGCACGCATCTCAGAGAATGTAACTTCATTCCAGAGCATGTGGTTGCACACTAGCTGTTGGCATTCTCAACAACTATAGATGCATCATCAATTGGAAGTTTGCTCATAAGCAGGGGGACAAACATAGTGCCCCATATCAGCTCAATTTTAGAAGTTATCCGAAAAATTGAAATTAAAACAGTCCACCAAGTTGCTTCTTCAATACCAATATACTGTTTTGAAAGAAAAACACAGCATGTTCTTCTCCGTGGTTCCCTTCGATTCTAATGACAATTTTCAAAACCAAAGTTTCCTAAATGGGTTCGTTCGTTTATTTCTCGACTGAAAAAAGTAGGTATCTTACTTTTTACACGAGTAAGATGCAAGTTAATGTTAATACAAAGAGAAAAAATTCACCTCAAGATGAAGCAAATATAAATCTGAGTCCACAACGAGGTTGAGTCCAATGTGTTGTATCCATCGCGGAATATTAGAGACAAAGTTTATTGGGGAGGTCGTTATCATTCTGCTATGACCTGGACTAACTGGAACACAGAAGAAAACTAACAGAAGTCTCTTCTGGCCCCTTTCGGCTAATGGCACCTACAAAGTATATGAACACAAATACAAAGATAAAAGATATGAGCAAGTAATAACAGAATCAGCTTTAGCTAAACAAATCAATCAGCAAAATGTACTACCATTTCAGTTCCAGGTGGTTTGAGGAAACCGTACGGTTTTCCGGAGGATGCAGCCCCATTAGTATTGTCAATCGGACCAAAGAGAGATGTATAAAACAGACATGGTGGCATAAATTTACCCTGACCCGAACCCTGGTTCTCTATGGTGAAGCCATTTATGTCTAACTTAGGAATACAGAAGTCTATTGGTCTGCCCCCTTCTCTATCAGCCTTCACTGTGAAGGAAAGATACAGTTATGTAAACGTCCTACATAAGAGCTAACAAAACTAAAGACAGCCAAGAGAGATGATCGATTTAGAAATATTTATCTACCTTCCGGGTGTTGAGTTTGCATTAGTCCATAATGTGCGTATGGAACATGAGCAGGATCCATAAAGTTTTCAATCAAGACTTCATACCTGGTAGAACAATTAAAAGAGAGCAAAGTTATACGATCTTTCTGGAACAGGAACGCAAAAATGTTAGATTGCTAAGTTTTAGTTATACGATTCAACTAATTCAGAAAAGACACTTCTCTTTTAATAGAAATTAAATACTTCATGTGGATAGAGCCCTACAAGTTCTTTGGCATTACAAAAATGAGACCCAGTTGATCCATATATAAGATTTCTCACACACGCAAACACATGTTATTTAGCTCTGCAAAACATGATTTCATATCAAATGTGTTGCAAAATATAACTTTCCCTACCCGTAAGGGAGCTCTCTACTTGCCATCAGGCAAGTATACGACGGATCATCCATTTCCGGTATGTAGGGAGGTTTTTTATGTGCTCGAATGTCCTTGTATTGAGGATCGGAACTTGGCCAGAACCACACTATTCCATTCTGCACAGTACTTGGATAAGCACCAGCACATGCTTTCTTGGATGTGTGAACCTGCATAATTAACATGTCCGAGGCCAAAACCAAATTCATGCATTGCATAAATTATTGGCATACAACAAAACAAGTTCATCTATAACAATTTTGTTTAAGTGAGAATTAAACATGTATTGTATAAACTATAAAGGAGAGCACAACTAGCTAGCAAACCCAAGGTTGTCATTGGAAAGTTAATTACCGGAGGACCGTCGGCAGGTGCCTGAGGGATGAACTTGCAGTCACCGGAGCCATTAAAACACCAGCCATGATAAACGCACTGCAGCCTTCCCCATTGATCAATCCTCCCTTCAGATAATGGAGCCAGTCTGTGAGGACATGCATCATCAAACACCTTCCATGCACTCTCATTTCTGTCCCACCACACCACCACATCAATACCCAAAACCTTCTTTGCATGCGGCACCCTTTTGTCAAGGTCACAAACTGGCATCAACGGGTACCAATGGGCATACCAGTCAAATTTCTCATCTTGGGTCTGAGTTTCAGCTTGTGGTACTGCAGATGGTTTTTCAGTCTCAGTAGTAATAGAAGATGATGATATGGTGGTGAATGTCTTAAATGAGGGTTTGTGTCTTTCAACTAAGGAGAATGAGGAGGTGAGTGTTTGCTTATACCCCAAGGAAGTGAACTTTTGGGATTCGGCTTTATCAGAGTTGGCCGGAACTTGTAGCGTTGGACGAATAGAGGAAATTCTCAGAGTTGCCATGGCCTGCTGCCACTTTCAGAATTCCCCAACTGAAATGGGAGAATTAGAAGGTCAGAAGTTACTAGTCACTGAATGTTGGAGTAGCAACTCTGAACATAGAACCTTAGCAAGAGAAGAAAGCCTGATCAAGTTATTGTTATAATATCCAGACTAAAATAAATACAGTAGTAATGAAAATAATATGAAATGTTTTATGAGTTACATAAGTTATATGAGTTACACAAAGGTTACATGAGTTACATGGATGGTTTTAGAGTTATAGTCAAGGCATGAGTTACAGGAAGACTCATGAAGTACCATTTATTGGGATAGCACTAATGAGATGTCTAGATGGTTCCTCCTTAGCCTATAAAAGGAGAGTCATTTGCTCATTCCAAGCATCTCATCCATCTAAAGCATTTCTTCCAAGAGAGAAACATCCATTTTCTAAGTAGAGAAGAGTGTCCACTCCAAATTGAGAGTGTATAGTAGTTGATAGCAAAACAAGTGTGAGAGAGAGTTTCCTTCAAGTACTGTTCTTGAAGTTGTGTATCTCGTGTACCCATTATTTCATAGTGGAAGTTCTTGTTATTGTTGCCCCGTGGACGTAGGCACATCGCCGAACCACGTTATATCCGGTGTTCCCTTTCCTCTATCTTTTACATATTTGCATATTTATCCTTTGTGTGGTTTTAAGTTGTTACTTCTATTATATTCTATTATATTATTTTCCCAACAGTGGTATCAGAGCCCTTGGTTCGTAGGGCGTGGGTGTTACAATGGAAGGTTCAAGGAGTACTATGGTGCGACTCAACCACTCAAATTGGATTACATGGAAGCCGCGAATGGAGGACATCCTCTATTGCAAAGATTTGCATGAGCCCATCGAAGGAGTCGAGGCTAAGCCGGAAGGGACTTCGGATGTTAATTGGAAGAAGATGAACCGCAAGGCAATCGGTCATATTCGGGAGTGGGTGGACGATAGCGTGTTCCACCATGTAGCCAACGAAACCGATGCGCACGAGTTATGAAAGAAGTTAGAGTCCTTGTTCGAGAAGAAGACCGCCGCCAAGAAAGCTTTTTTAATCAAAGAGCTTGTCAACATGAAGTATAGTGATGGCGTGAGGGTCACCGAGCATCTAAACAACCTCCAAAGTACAATTAATCAATTGACAACCATGGGGATGGCGATTGATGATGAATTACAAGCACTGTTGTTGTTGGGGTCGTTGCCGGACAATTGGGAGACTTTTGTCATCACTGTAAGTAACTCTGCTCCTGATGGTAAATTGACTATGGATAATGTCAAAAGTAACTTGTTGAATGAGGAGACAAGGAGAAAAGCCTCAAGCTCCGATAGTAGTCAAGTCTTCGTGGCGGAGAACAGAGGAAGGAGCAAGACTAGAGGACCCAAAGGTCATGGAAGGAGTGTAAGCCGATCCAGAACGAGGTTCAACGGAAAGTGCCATCATTGTGGCATTTTTGGGCACATGAAGAAAAATTGTCACAAGTTGAAAAAGGATCCAAGGGAGGTGCGAGAAGGCAGTTCTCAACCAAAGGATGACACAAGGAACACAACCGCTGCCGTGTGCAATGATGTGTATAAGTTCCTTTGCCTTGAAGGAGAATGCCTACATGTTCATGACGATACTCCCGGTGTTCCATGGGAGCCTCTTTCCATGCCACTCCAAATAAGGAGTTATTCTCTACATATAGAGGTGGAGAATTTAGGATTGTAAAGATGGGCAACGAAGGCTACTCCAAGATTGCAGGAGTTGGAGATGTTTGCCTTGAGACTGATTTGGGGAACAAGCTTATGTTGAAAGATTCCCGGCTTACGTCTCAATTTGATGTCAACCGGCGTGCTTGATCGGGAAGGATATCATCATCACGGAGGAGACCAAAAGTGGAAGCTTACCAGAGGATCACTAGTGGTGGCTAGAGGGAAGCTGTGTTGTACCTTTTACAAGACATACGACAAGATATGTAAAGGGGAGTTGAACGTTGGAGAAGACTCTTCCCCAAGTCTATGGCATAAGCGGCTGGGCCACATGAGCGAGAAGGGATTGCAAGTTCTGGCAAAGAAGTATCTTATTCCCTTTGCCAAAGGTACCTCTCTTGACTCTTGTGATCACTGTTTGTTTGGTAAGCAGCAGAAAGTCAGCTTTTCTAATACATTCGCCAAGAAGGAGAATCTTTTAGACCTAGTACATACTGATGTATGTGGCCCCATGGAAGTTGACTCACTAGGTCATAACAAAAGACCAGGTGTTCCAAACCTTCAAGGAGTACCATGCCATGGTAGAGAGGGAAACGGGGCGAACCCTTAAGTGTCTCCGCAGTGATAATGGTGGAGAGTATACTTCGAACGAGTTCAGAGGTTATTGTTCGAAGCATGACATTAGACACATAAAGACAGTACCTGGCAGCCCACAGCATAGTGGTGTAGCAGAAAGGATGAACCGCACCATTTTAGAGAAAGTGAGAAGCATGCTAAAAACGGCGAACCTTGCGAAGAAGTTTTGGGGCAAAGCAGTAACAACCGCGTGTTACCTCATCAACCGAACACCATGTGTACCGTTGGGCTTGGAGACTCCAGAGAGTGTGTGGACCAGTAGAAGCGCTTCATATTCTCACTTGAAGGTATTTGGGTGTAAAGCATTTGCACATGTTCCAAAGGAGAAAAGATCGAAGCTAGATGACAAGGCCGTGCCGTGCATCTTTCTTGGGTACGGTAATGAAGAGATAGGCTACCGGTTGTGGAATCCAATAACCAAAAATTTATTCAGAAGCAGAGATGTGGTGTTCCATGAGGATCAGACTGTTGCAAATTTTGACAAGAACATACTAGAAAATACAGAGCGTCTCACTTATGACTCGTCTCCGCTCCAAGAAGAGTCTAACAAACCTCAAGAAATGGTTAATGAAGACGTTCCTGATACGGCAGAACCAGAAGCTGCAGGTGCTGCAAATGATGACCATGAGAATCAGGTTCAGGATGATCATGATCAGGGGGAGCCTAATCAAGAGCAGCAACAAGAAAATGCCCAAGCACCAGTTCGAAGATCTCATAGAGTGCTGAAGCCAAGTACCAAGTATCCTTCTTCTCAATATATTTTGCTCACTAGTGATGGAGATAATCCATATTCCAAATATATTATGTTGACTGGTGATGGAGAGCCTGAATGCTTTGAGGAGGCGAAGACTCATGCAGACGGCGACAAGTGGATATTAGCTATGAAGTCTGAGATGGAGTCCTTGTTGAAAAATGGCACCTACGAGTTGGTGGAGCTTCCTAAAGGCAAAAAAGCACTAAAAAACAAATGGGTGTTTAAGTTGAAGAGGGACGAGAATGAACAGTTGACAAAGTTCAAGGCTCGCTTGGTTGTCAAAGGTTTCGGGCAGAAGGAAGGAGTAGATTTTGATGAGATATTCTCACCAGTTGTCAAAATGACATCTATCAGAGTTATTTTGGGCATGGTAGCTAGCATGGATCCTGAGGTGGAGCAGTTAGATGTAAAAACGGCATTCCTACATGGTGATTTGGAGGAAGAAATATACATGGAGCAACCGGAAGGTTTTGAGGTCGAGGGCAAGGAGCACAAGGTTTGCAAGCTAAAGAAAAGTTTGTATGGGCTGAAGCAAGCACCAAGACAATGATACAAGAAGTTTGACTCATTCATGGTGGGTCATGGATACAAAAGAACTGATGCAGACCCATGTGTGTACATTCAACGGTTCACTGGAGGTAAATTTATAATTTTATTGCTTTATGTTGATGATATGTTGATAGTGGGGTAAGACGTTTCTATGATCCATAAGTTGAAGGCAGATTTATCAAAGTCTTTTGATATGAAAGACTTAGGTCTAGCTAAGCAGATTTTGGGCATGGAGATTACCCGTGACAGGAAGGCAAATAAATTATGGTTGTCACAGGAGATGTATGTTGAACGGGTGCTTGAAAGGTTCAACATGAAAGAAGCCAAGTCAGTGGGCTCACCTCTAGGTAATCACTTCAAGTTAAGCAGATTATTATGCCCAACTACACAAGAGGAGAAGGACAAGATGACATGTATTCCTTACTCATCAGCTGTTGGTAGTCTTATGTATGCCATGACATGTACTCGTCCAGATATTGCTCATGCAGTTGGAGTTGTTAGTAGATATTTATCTAACCCTGGCAGAGAGCATTGGGAAGCTGTTAAGTGGATACTCAAATATTTGAGGGGCACCTCAAAGTTGTGCTTGTCTTTTGGTGGATCCGAACCCGTTTTGGAGGGTTTCACATATGCAGAATTAGCTGGGGACCTTGATAACAGAAAGTCCACTTCTGGGTACTTATTTACATTTTGTGGGGGAGCTGTATCATGGCAGTCTAAGTTACAGAAGTGTGTTGCCTTATCCACCACTGAGTCCGAGTACATAGCGGTGAATGAAGCAGACAAGGAAATGTTATGGCTACAAAGGTTCATTCGCGAGTTGGGTGTGAAGCAAGAAAGGTATGTGGTGCATTGTGATTGTCAGAGTGCAATTCACTTGAGTAAAAATTCAGTTTATCACCCTCGCACTAAGCACATTGATCTACGTTATCATTGGATACGAGATATAGTGTCAAAGAAGCTTTTGCAGTTGAGGAAAATTCACACCAACAAGAATACTTCAGATATGTTGACTAAGGCTGTGCCACAACAGAAGTTGGAGTATTGCAGCAAGTCCGCTGGGATGGACTTCAAGTAGAAGTCTTGCCGCGTATGTCCCTGGGTTGGTCTAGAGGGGGAGATTGTTATAATATCCATACCAAAATAAATACAATAGTAATGAAAATAATATGAAATGTTTCATGAGTTACATAAGTTATATGAGTTACACAAATGTTACATGAGTTACATGGATGGTTTTGGAGTTATAGTCAAGGCATGAGTTACAGGAAGACTCATGAAGTACCATTTATTGGGATAACACTAATGAGAGGTCTAAATGGTTCCTCCTTAGCCTATAAAAGGAGAGTCATTTGCTCATTCCAAGCATCTCATCCATCTCAAGCATTTCTACCAAGAGAGAAACATCCATTTTCTAAGTAGAGAAGAGTGTCCACTCCAAGTTGAGAGTGTAGAGTAGTTGATAGCAAAACAAGTGTGAGAGAGGGTTTCATTCAAGTACTGTTCTTGAAGTTGTGTATCTCGTGTACCCATTATTTCATAATGGAAATTCTTGTTATTGCTGCCCCGTGAACGTAGGCACATCGCCGAACCACGTTATATCCGGTGTTCCCTTTCCTCTATCTTTTACATCTTTGCATATTTTTGTGTGGTTTTGAGTTGTTACTTCTATTATATTATTTTCCCAACAGTTATCAGTTATATATTGAGCTTTTAATAGAGCTATAATAAGATCAATAAATTGACAAGAGAAGAAAGCCTTAGCATTCATTGTTCCTTTATAAGATCATTGGTTCCTTTATAACATATTCTAATCTCAAAGTTGATCCACAATCCTCAATTTCACCCGTAACAGTACCATCCATTATTCAATCACCTCAACAACTCTTGTCCTTTTGAGCTTGGTGGAAGATAGGTTACCTACTTTATACTGATGAAAGTCGAACGTGTTGGGCGTGGTCAAATAATTTAGTCTACAATATTGATTAAGATATATATAAAATGTCGAAGTGATTGCAACAATTATTCTAGCACCAAGTGCGGCTATCACTGTACCAATAATTTTCCATTGATCATAATTCGTAAGTTCATAACAGTAGTTTCATTGATCGGAAGATGTTACAAGAAGAAATAAGCACTGTATAAACAGAGCCACTTGCCCATTATCTAGATTTTTTCAATTTTAGGAAATATTGAGGCTTTTTTAAATCCAACAGACTCACAATGATGAAGTATTGGAGACTTTTCGAAAGAGTTTATGTACCAAAGGGCCCGTTTTCGGGGCACTCTCCTTTGTTTGATGATATCAGCGGAGTGAGGAGTTGGACAAAGTGAATAGTGGGATGCTGAACATGTTTTAGGTTGAGGTGGTGTTAAAGACGGAGCCCGTATGCAGCATTTCCTATTACGCTGGCTCATCGACTGGTATGTATTCTCTTTTCGCTTCTCTATAAATCTCTATATCTAAACTGTTTGAGCTTCAATAGTTTACGTTATTTACAATCTAGTTTTCTATAGTTCCATATATTAGTTCTGAAACCTGATCTTCTCAATCTAGACCTGATTTTAGTAAGCTTTAAGGTTCATGTATTGCTTTAGCTTCGTCAAAACTAATTTGTTATAACAATCGTGAGTTCCTTTCTAATTGTCCTGCATCACCATCCTAGGCCAATTGTACCAATTTTTATCCGTGATGTGTCTCATTTCCGTATGTGAAAATACAAATCCCTGATCTTTTATATCCAATTGACAAAATACCTGATAGAGCAATTAGAGAGCTGTACCAGATCATATCACCAATTTCTATCAGTCTAATTAGAACGGTATCATCCATGGTTATAATCAAGTGATTATTTTCAGATTTCCTTTCTGATGTTGTGAAATTGTGTGGTGCCGATACGGGACAAATAGGGACAATCCTGCAACACACAATGTTCTCTGTGTCGAGTCTAGTGTTCATTGCAAACAGATTCTGGAACTTCCATTCTGTCTTTTGCATCATTTGACTCCTACTACACTGCTAGTGCTTTAGTAGTAAGCGAGGGTCCGAATGTTTAAAGTTTTACAGAGGTGAGTACCAAGGAATTTGAACCGGTCGAATCTTACCAAACTCACACAATAATTCTCTTATTATTACACAACATATGTTCAACTAGTTTTGGTTCCATCCTTTCAGTATATCATTACGGTAATTGCATTACCTCGCTGAACCATGAATCTTACACAAGGGCATGGTTGTAGTCGTGAAAGTGAAAATTTTTGTAGATAAAATTAGCCAACCATTTCGAACCTGCAAAGCAGAGCAGAGATGTTGCAAGTAGTGCACCTTTTGCAACCACTGATGATAGCACTCTTTGCTTGCTTGCAGCGACAATTCCGAGTAAAGAAAATGAAACAACCTGCAATACCACTTTAAGCAGGCTCAGATTCTTGTGGGCAGCATTGCAACTGCTGCAATTCACCACATGAGACTGGTACCTGAAGAAAGTTGTGCAAATTAGAATCTCCCTAATGAATCAAATGACCTACAATACTCTGCAACCTTAGTTATAAGGATCACTACACAACCAGGTACAAACTATGCTTTCACCAAACTTTATCATTTCCAGTACTCTTGCAGCATTTTACTTTGCTACTCCATAATTTTACCAATAACAGTAAGTTGGCACCAACTATCTGAACTAAGGTTGTTGCAAGATTACCTGTCCATCAACTGTTCTTTAGGAGGAGTGGGGGGAAGCTCCCTGGTGTACTTGCCTCTCCAATCTACCTGACCACCCGCATACTGGTTTAACCACTTCCGGTAAGCAACGACAACGACATCTGACTTTGTTGGCACAAAACAGGCCGTCTGCCACTGAGTACCAGCATCCATCATCCGACGTTCCTGTACATAACCCGAGTGTCAGAAACTCTTCATTCTGTACAACTGTTGATGTATCATCAACTGAATGTTTCCTCATAAGCATGTAGAGAAACATAGGGCCTGCATTCCAGAATATGCAGACAACTTGACCCCATATCAGCTCAATTTTAGAAGCTATCCAAGAAAATTGAAACTAAAACTGTCCACCAAGGTTCTTATGCAATACCAGTATATACTGTTTCGAAAGGAGAGCTCATTATTCTCTTCTTAGTGGTTCTTTTCTCATTACAGTTTTCAAAACCAAAGTTTCCTATATATTGACAAGTTATCGTTTATTTTGACAGCAAAATTTATTTTGTTTCGTATTACATTATAAGAGGAAGATTTAAGTTTATGTTAATACAAAGAGAAAGAAGTCACCTCAAGATGAAGCAAGTACAAGTCTGAGTCCAAAATCAGGTTGAGTCGAGTGTGACTTAGCCATCGTGGACGAATCTTAACCCAGAGGCCAAAGTTTATTGGGTGTGTCGTTATCAGTCTGCTATTACCTGGACTAACGGGAACGCAGAAGAAAACTAAAAGAGCTCTACTTGTGGCTGACACCTACAAAATATATGAACAAAATTCAAAGATAAAGAATATGAGCAAGTAATTGCAGGATCAAGTGATCAACTTTATCTAAACAAATCATAAAATGTAATACCTTTCCATTTCCAGGTGGTTTCACAAAACCGTACAATTTTCCCGACAATGCAGCTCCATTACTATTGTCAATAGGACCGATAAGAGATGAATAAAACAGACATGGTGGTACATATTTGCTCTGACCTGAATTCTGGTCATTTACGGTGAAACCGTTTATGTCTAACTTATGAATATGCAAGTCCATTGGTCTGCCCCCTTCTCTATCAGCCTTCTCTGTGAAGCAAAGACACAAAAAGATTAAACGAAGAGGCTAGCTAACAAAATGACAGCCAAGAAAGATGATTTGGAAATAATTATCTACCTTCTGGTTCTTGAGTTGGCATTATTCCATAATGTGCGTATGGGGCATGAGCAGGATCCATTAGATTTTCAATCAAGACCTCATACCTGGAAGAACAATTTAAAAAAAAATCAAAGTTTTATGCTTTTTCTGGAACAGGAACACAAAAATCTTGGAATGCATGCAAAGTTTTAGTTAGACAACTAAAAATGAGGTTAGAAGCCACTTCCGCTGTTGATTTGGATTGACACTTCATGTGGATAGAGCCTACAAGTTCTTTGACATTACAGAAAATTAGACCCGATAGATCCATAAGGTTTCACACACAGACACACTTGTTATTTCACTCTATAGAACATGATTTCATATAAAATCTGTTGCAAAATATAACTTTGCCTACCCATAAGGGAGCTCTCTACTTGCCATCAGGCAAGTATAGGACGGATCATCCATTTCTGGAATGTAGGGAGGTTTTTTCTCTGCAAGAATGTCTCTGTATTGAGGATCGGTACTTGGCCAGAACCACACTATTCCATTCTGGACAGTACTTGGATAAGCACCTACACATGCTTTCTTGGATGTGTGCACCTGCATTACATTGTTGGAGGGTCATCCTCGATCATTAACTTGCCAAAACCAAATTCATGCATTTTGTATAGATTATTGTTATAGAGCAAAAGAAGTCCCACAACCATTACTGAAAGAACAGTAAAAATTTCACATTCTGTGAGGTTTCCGCATACTATTATCCTCCTCAAGTTCTTCAAACTGATACAGAATTATGATCTGCCTATTTGAATGAGAGTTACATGAAGGGTCGTCATTCCTAGCTATTAACTTTAAAACCATAATTCAATGACTTCATGGATTACGTTCATAGCTAGAATAGAACACTTCTACAAGAGGATGAACAATACACAAATTTAACTTCTAACCTTGGCAATTCTGCCAATAAAAAAAGGTTAGCACAACTAGCAGTCTCTCAAGGTTGTCATTGGAAAGTCAATTACCGGTGGACCGTCGGCAGGTGCCTGAGGGATGAACTTGCAGTGACCGGAGCCATTAAAACACCAGCCATGATAAACGCACTGCAGCCTTCCCCATTGATCAATCCTCCCTTCAGATAATGGAGCCAGTCTGTGAGGACATGCATCATCAAACACCTTCCATGCACTCTCATTTCTGTCCCACCACACCACCACATCAATACCCAAAACCTTCTTTGCATGCGGCACCCTTTTGTCAAGGTCACAAACTGGCATCAACGGGTACCAATGGGCATACCAGTCAAATTTCTCATCTTGGGTCTGAGTTTCCACTTGTGGTACTGCAGATGGGTTATTTGCAGTCTCAGTAGTAATAGAAGATGATGATACGGTGGTGAATGTCTTGAATGAGGGTTTGTGTCTTTCAACTAAGGAGAACGATGAAGTGAGTGTATGCTTATACCCCAAGGAATTAGTGAACTTTTGGGATTGGGTTTTATCAAAGTTGGCCGGAGCTTGTAGTGTTGGACGAATGGAGGAAATTCTTAGAGTTGCCATGGCCTGCCACTCTCAGAACTCCTCAACAGAAATATAAGAATGTTAGATTGTATATCGATCAACTATTGTCTACACAAGCTAGTCGCACAACTCCATCATTAAAAAATCAATCAAGGAACAAATACCTTGCTCGATCTGCTGCAAAACCCCAACACGCAACAATCCTTGCAAATATTTTGATCAAGACGTGAATTGATGATTGACAAGTTGAGTGTTTAAGATGAGCTTTTTGAGACCTGATCAAGTGATATGAGCTTTTGAGCTTTTAATAGAGAGCTATTGACAACAGAAGAAATCTCATTATAACGACATTACACCAACACCATCCATTATTCAATCACCCCACACCCATCAAGTTTACCTACTTTATATCGATGGAAAGTCGAGTAGAGTGTTTGGCGTGGTCAAATATTCAAGTCCTATAATTGATTTTGGTGCAATCATATCAGTATGTCCGGCAATTATTGAAGCATAAATTAGTATGACAAATTGCTGATGAAATTATGATCAAATTGCTGCAGTGATCACCGTAGTAAGTAAGTGAAGGTGCACGCCTAGAACTTGCTCGTCAATTGGAAGCCTCATGCCTTTGCTATGCCCATAACTGAATCAAATTAACATTATGAATACCTAAGAGGCTAAGACAGAATGCAATATGTTCAAAATTCCATAAGCAACTAGCAAGTTCCCATTATCCCATACTCAAAAATCAAGCCCTCACTTGCCATGAGTTCATCAAGCTTAAGCCATTCCAGATATCAAGCTCTATCACCATTTTCAGACATACGATTCGAAGCTTATCCACTCAGAGGTCATAGTAAAATAAGTGTCACTGCAATACTCTCATATATCATGAGCTTATCTTACCTCATGGAGCTCGGCCAACGATGATGAATTCCACCATTTAGTAGCCTTGGTTCTAAATTAGAAAGCATATATTCCACAGACTACTTCTTGGCCTTCAGACCTGTAATTTAGTGAGAAAAATAAGAATTCGGCATTGCCTCCTCTTCTACCCTGGCAGGCTAAACACACACACACACACACTTGAGACAGTGGTGTAGACAGAAAACTAAAGTAGGATGGTCAGAATTAGTATTGGAGGAGTTAGTATCGCCTAAACCCTTAACGGTTTGAATAAAATATATATAATATCCACAACGATTGTTTATATTGTGTGACATTTTCTTGAATTAGATGGAAGTGGTTTGAATAAAATATATATAATATCCACAACCATTGTTTATATTATGTGACATTTTCTTGAATTAGATGGAAGTAGTTCTATGCTATGACTGAAATCTGTGTCTTCAGGAAGGGGTGGGGGTGGATAAAGAGGGAGTGCTGCCAGGAAATAGGTGGGGAATTGAAGGTGGTGGTGGGTTAACAAACGCCGTAGAGAACGGTGTTGAAGGGAGGGGTTATGGTTGCCCCTGAGCGTGATGGCTCTGATACCAGTTGATGGGAACAATATTGAAGAACAGAGAAAGCAAGGAAATAAAGTGCAGAAAATGATAAACTTCAAGTCATATTCATTGATACCAAAACCATAATGGCCGAGTACATTATAGCCTCACTACTTGGTTAACAATAGCTGTTGTGCACACAGCAGATGAGCAGAACCACAAGTGATGTAAACACAAAAGAGATGGGGCTGAACTACTGGGCTAATACACAAGAAGAGGGGTTGGTCCTAACAACTGCGAGTAGGAGCAAAATTGAACTAGCCGAATCTTATCAAAATCACACAACAATTCTCTAATTATTACACAACATATTTTCAATAAGTTTTGATTCCATTCGTTCAGTATATTATCACGGTAATACATTTCGACATAAAACAATCAATGTTACAGAAGGGCATGGTTGTAGCCGTGAAAGTGAAAAATTTTGTAGATAAAATGAGCCAACCATTTTGAACTTGCGAAGCACAATAGAGCGGTTGCAAGTAGCACACTTCTTGCAACCACTGATGATAGCGCTCCTTGCTTGCTTGCAGCGACAATTCCGAGTACAGAAAATGAAACAACCTCCAATACCACTTTAAGCACGCTCATATTTTTATGGGCAGCATTGCAACTGCTGCAGTTCACCACATGAGATCGGTACCTGAAAATGTTGTGCAAATTATAATCTCCTTAGTGAATAAGATGAATTAAAATAATGTGCACAAAACTTTTGCGTACTCTTGCAACAATCTGATTTTTTGTCTGCCTGTCCAAAATCTAAGAAGTTCATTCGATGCATCTTTGGTGTTGCAACAAGAAAGTTACCTATCCATCAACTGTTTATTAGGAGGAGTGGGGGGAAGCGCTCCCGTGAACTTGCCCCTCCAATCTACTTGACCGCATGCTTACTTGTATATCCATTTTCGGAAACCAACGACAGCGGCATCTGACTTTGTTGGCACAAAGCAAGCTTTCTGCCACTGGATTATACCCGCATCCCTTATCCTACGTTCCTGCACAATAATAACCCGAGAGCATGTTAGAAAATGTAACTTCATTCAATGATCATATACTGCACATATTATTCAATATAGCTATATATTGGCATTCTATACAACTTTTGATCCATCATCAGCTGAGAGTTTAAAAATCAAGCTTACTCTATATTGGCACTCACTAACATTCAAAGAAACATAGTGCCAACATTCCAAAATATGTATACAACATGACCCTATATCAACTTAATCAAGCTTCTTCTCAAAAAAAAAAAACTTAATCAAGCTTAAGTTTAGAAGCTATCCAAGTAAATTGAAATTAAAACAGTCCGCATTCCACCAAGGTTGTGGTTCAATTTCCAAAACCAAAGTTTCTTATATGAGTTTCACATTTATTACGACAGAAAAATTAATTTTCTTACTTATTATGTGTAAGATGAAAGTTAATGATAATAAAAAGGGAAAGAAGTGACCTCAAGATGAAGCAAATTTATATCTGAATCTAAAAGCAAGTTGAATGCAATGTGATGTATCCATCGTGGAATTATCTTCATCCAAACGCCATAGTTTATTGGAGAGGTTGTTATCAGTCTGCTATTGCCTGGACTAACCGGAACACAGAAAAAAACTACAAGAGCTCTACTTTGGGCTGATAACACCTACAAAATATATAAATGAAAAGAAAATGAAGATAAAAGATATGAGCAAAGGGTTGTCTACGGTACCAACATGTATATCGTATATTTATTTATAACTATTTGAACAAATAATACAATTTAATTGAACCAAATTTACAATATTGACAACAAAATTACCATATTTATTTTATAGATATACATATAATTGAACCAAGTTACAGTGCCACATGAGATGTGAAAATTGGAATTTTGGGTGTAGAGAGTAATTTCAGATATTGGGATTGTCTTCTATTTGAAGTTGGGTTTAGTGTCTGAACTGGAATTAGAATGATGGCATAATCAACTTTAATGGTAAGGAGAAATTTGTAGAGATTTATTTGGGTGTCCCTAGCAATTTTGGGAATTTGATCACATTGACTTGAATGATTCGACGACTTTCTCGGAATAAGGATGTGATACGATGACTAAATGACTATCGGCAGTCCGAGAGACAGAAGAATAAAGATTTCAAAATGCGTGTCGCCGAGTTACTAGGTTTAGTTAGCATCGAATCTAACACTTGGATTTCAAATAGGGTCTCTCAAGGAACCTGTTTTGGCCACGATCCTCAGCGCGCGGAGCAGAGGTAAATAGCGAGCAAAGAAGAAGGGAGAGTGCTGCGGGCGTGCCACCTCGCGGACGAGGAAAATGTTTGATTGTGTGCACTTGACTTCTTGATCAGGCGGAAGGGGTTTCCAGGTGCCACCTCAGAGGAGGAATTTACGAGTACAAGGCGATCGATACTCACGGAGGACACGAGCAGAGCAACAATAGGGAGGTAAGAGAGGAATCGGGGTAGAGTCCGGAGGGCTCTGAAGAAGAACCTAGGCGGCGGCGCTTAGGGTTAAGGTTTTCGAGTAGCTCGAAGGATAACTGGGTTTCAGTTTGTATTGTGTTTTTGTATTTGTTTGAGAGTGTCTTCTGGTAGGGTTCGAGCCCCCTTATATAGTGATTCGACTTACGGCGGAAGAAAGATAATCATAGAATTCAAGTCGAACTCTGAAACCCTAATAGCACAAGGGCACTGTTCCGTCCATGCGAACCAACCATTTTGTGACACATGTCCAGTTCGCACACTTCATTCCGCATAGGGCATTGCTTCCGTGCTGCCAACTGTAGACTCCTATGCGAACTGAAATTCATCCCGCGGGCTGTCACAGGATGCTATCTCGCGTGCTCCTGAAGCTCGCTTCCATTTCGCGGGCTATTGCAGCTCGCGAGTCTTAAAATGGCTTTTTATATTAAATGGGCCACAAGGATTGGCCCGAAGCATATCAAAGACTTGTAAAAGTCTTCAACATTTATTGTGGTGCGCGCGGACTCCGCATGTTGCTTCCTCGCGAAGTCTCCTACGCGAGCCAGTTCGCCAGCTCGCCTCGCCTCGCCTATGCGGAGTGTCAATCTCGCCTACGCGAAGTGTCAAATAGTCATTCCGCGCGCGAACCGTGTAGTCCGTGCGAAGTCGTTTGTACGCAAACTCTGAAGTTAGCTCGCGTGGTCTATTCCGCGCGCGAGCTAAGTGTTTCACGCAAACTGTGTAGTCCGCCTATATCCATTCCGCGCGCGAAGTCCAGTTCGCACACGAACTCTGTTCTCAGCTCGCGTGGTCTTAGTGGCGAGCCATTATTTGTAAACTTAAAGAACTTGGGCTCGCCGGTTTGACATGGACCAAGAATTTAATTAATATTCACATAGACATTTACTGTCCAGTAAAATATTAATTTAGGCGTAAACAAAACCTTTTTATTCAAACGATTAAATAGAGTTATGATTGAAATGGGTGAATTGTGTGTCATTGATTGATTAATTAACTCTTGAAAGTTATTGTTTTCGATAAAAACATGTGTAATCGTTGATTTATATAATTGTTGTTATCGCTTACCATAAAAGCATGTATGTGTTGGATATTATAATACGAGCATTGATACTCATTGACATATAAAATGCATTGTGGGGTATTTTTTGAGAATGCATTTGAGAGTGGCGATGGTGGAGAGATGAGAATAAGAGTGAGAGAAAAGTATATTGAGCCTAAACACCCAAATGTTGTGTGGGCTAATAGAGCGAGCTTTGCGACTTTGGTGAACACTACTTGTCATGTGGGCTAAACAGTTGTTCGGCTTGGTGATTGAGGTTAAGCAAGATCACTAACAAGTATGAGTTGAGATATTACTGCTTGTTAGATCATATATTCGAGACATCTAGAGTCACCTCCGGTTGGTAAAGTACACGGTATGGGACGTGTAGGCTCTCTTGTTTTTGATATGTGGACTGACTAATCAAAATTGAGTGGAGAAAGGTCATTTGCATACGTGTTTCGTGGAAGCCCTTCTAATGAGGAACCTTAAGTTGAGGACTTTTCGGCTTATCTCACCTTTCGATCTTATATCCACATTTTGACCGTTAGTTGAAATGTATTTATGAGTAGATCATTTATCCAAATTTTCAGCTATATTGAAAATTGTTAAGATATTCATAAGTATGATTTATCAATTATGAACTTGAACGGTTCATATTTGACAAATTTGGTTCGTCCATTAATTTGATCTAGTTTGTTATCTTAACGAACACCAATTTGGCTGAAAATTTGTATAAACGATCTACTTATATAAACCTAAAAACTGAACGGATGAGATGTCAAAATGTGATCGAAAAATTAGTCTTTTAAACCATAAACTAAAAAGTCCTCAACTAGTCCTCAACTAGTCCTCAACTAGTCTTCAACTTAAGAGTCCTCACTAGAAAAGCTCCCTGTGTTTCGTATTGTTATTATATATATATAGGGCGGATCTGAAGGACGTCTGCAACTATTTTAAAGTGTGGACGCCAGCTCAAATCAACTCCGGCAGCTACATATGGCAGCTCTTCTTCCATCCTCAAATGCCATTGGCATCCTGGACGCCATTACCATCAAGTTGAATGCCAAGGTGATCGAAGAAGAAGATCCGGTGCCGAAAAAACTGTAAAAACTAGAAGAAGTTCAATCCCGGATTCGAAACTCATCTCCGTTGAGTCTGCCGGCGAGAAGAAGCTCAAGATGGAGCTCTTTTTTAGAACCAACAAGAACAACGAAGCAATCAGTTCCGCCGGAGTTGATTTGAGCCAGCGTCCGAACTTTAACATAGTTGCGGCGTCCGCTTCAGATTTGGGCTATATATATATATATATATATAATATTGGTTGATAACTTGAATGAGTAAAATTGTTAAGAATAACCTTAAGAGGTTTGACCCTACTTAACAAGAGCTCACCCTATAGATTCTTGTTCAGGTGCGTACGAGGTATGACAAGTCTTTTGATAAGTCTAATTTTGATGTTTAGCTAATGTGTACAAAAATAGAAAAAGGTTACGAAAGTTTCTAGTGAGGTAGACCGTAAGACCTATTTTATCGTTGTAATAGATTTTGTTATTACAAATGTTTTATTTTCGACCATGTCCGGAAATGTTTCAGTTTAGTTTATTTTATTTATTTGTCTCGCTCACGCCTTGGATTCGGCGTTAAGTGTTTGGAATCCACCGACACCAAGTTTTGGGTGTGACAGTTGCGCCGACAATCTTTAGCAGTCGGAAGGATGGTTATGCTGGATCAGTATTAGGGCATCACTTTTGGCTTTTGATGCGATGGAAGTTGGGGATGTTCTAAAGGTTTCCGGCTTCAGTTCTTTCCTTGTAGTCGTGGTGGGTACTTCGGTGGGTCGTCGAGCTGTGAGAGGAGGCGCTGCGAGGTTCAGTGTAAGTAGGGTGGTGGTGGCCAGGGTGAAGGTATGTTGATGCGACGACAGATGATTCGGGAGAGAATGAATCCGTTCTAATCAGATCTTTTATTGGGCCTGGGTGGTTATAGCTTAGGCCTAGGTCCCTTTGGCCCAGGTCTGTTTTTTATTTTTTTGGTTTTTGGTTTTTATTTTTATTTTATTTTTTAGTTTGTTTTGGTAGAGTTTAATGATCCTCCTCATAAGTGAAAGTTAAAATCTTCCCTTTCAGCAAGGATTTAGGATTTTGGTAGGTTTGATGTTGTTTACGTCTAAATTAATATTTTACTGGACAGTAAATGTCTATATGAATATTAATCAATTTCTTGGTCCATATCATACCGGCGAGCCCAAGTTTCTCTAAGTTTACAAGTGATAGCCCGTCAGTGAGACCACGCAAGCTAAGTTACAGAGTTCGCATGCGAAAGGGACTTCGCGCGGACTACACAGTTCGCGTGGAAACATGAGCTTGTGTGCGGAATACCTTCGCGCGGAACACATAGTTCGCGCGCGGAATTACTATTTGTCAGTCCGCGTAGGCGAGGCGATACAAGTCCGCGTAGACGAGAGGCAAATGTACTTCGCGTAGGCGAGGCCAGATTGACACTCCGCGTAGGCGAGGCGAGGCGAGCTGGCGAACTAGCTCGCGTAGGAGACTTCGTGAGGAAGCAACATGCGGAGTCCGCGCGCACCACGATAAACGTTGAAGACTTTTACAAGTCTTTGATATGGTTCGGCCCAATCCCTGTGGCCCATTTAATATAAAAAGCCCTTTTAAGGCTCGCGAGCTGCAATAGCACGCGAAATGGAAGCGAGCTTCAAGAGCACGCGAGATAGCATCCTGTGACAGCCCGCGGGATGAGGATATTCCTAATTCCAGTTCGCGTAGGAGTCTACAGTTGACAGCGCGGAAACAATGCCCTATGCGGAATGAAGTGTGCGAACTGGACATGTGTCACAAGATGGTTGGTTCGCATGGACGGAACAGTGCCCTTGTGCTATTAGGGTTTCAGAGTCCGACTTGGATTCTAATTACTTTTCTTTTGCCGTAAGTCGAACTACTATATAAGGGGGCTAGAACCTTACCAGAAGGCTCTCTCTCAAACAAATATAAAAACACAATACAAACTGAAACCCAGTTATCCTTCGAGCTACTCGAAAACCCTAACCCTAAGCGCCGTTGCCTAGGTTTTTCTTCAGAGCCCTCCGGACTCTACCCCGATCTCTCTGAACTCCCTATTTGTTGCTCTGCTCGCGTCCTTCCGTGAGTATCGATCGCCTTGTGCTCGTAAATTCCTCCTCTGAGGTGGCACCTGGAAACCCCTTCGTCTGATCAAGAAGTCAAGCGCACACACAATCAAACCTTTTCCTCGTCGCGAGGTGGCACGCCCGCATCACCCCCTCTTATTTGCTCGCTATATACCTCTGCTCCGCGCGCTGAGGATCGTGGCCAAAACAGATGTCGTTTGGTCGTCTCGTTGATGGTGTCGTTTCTAATAATTATTGGTTTTAATGTCGGTTAGTTCTTGTTGTCTATGTAATAAGGAGGTTGCCTCTACATATATGCTGGCAGTCTTGGTACATATATAGTGAGTGGGGAGGTTGTTTCTTCTTGAGGTTGGTTGTAAAAATGTCTCGAGTGTTCTTTAATATGTTAAGTTACAATTGAACCCTCTTGTGCACTGTAATGTTGGTGTTTAGATATTTATGCCCATTATCGATATCTCCCATGATTTATAATTTTTAATTATATTTTATAAAGTTTTTACTTTTTTTTTAAAAATAAAATAAAAAGTTATTACTCTTCAACAATTTGTTCATAAAACAAGCATGTCATAGCTAGATTGAGTATTACTTATAACGCAACTAAGGTTATCCAAATAAGGACTCTTTACCACCAATGATTACGGCAACATTGTCGTATCAGTACAAGTACGTATCACATGCATGTGATTACTGAAAATTTCTATATATGAAGAAATAATTATAGAATCAGCTCTACCTAAACAAATCATTCAGCATAAATGTACTACCTTGTCACCTGGAATCTGCAGAAAACCATACGAAATACCCGAGGATGCAGCCCCATTATTGTTGTCAATCGGACCAAAGAAAGATGTATAAAACACACATGGTGGAACAAATTTACTCTGTCCCGAATTCTGGTGCTCTACGGTGAAACCATTTATGTCCAACTTAGGAACATACAAATCAATTGGTCTGCCCCCTTCTCTGTCAGCTTTCACTGTCAAGGAAAGATACAGAAGGTTTTGTAAACGTCCTACATAAGAATTATTGATAGCCAATATAGATGATTCACAATTAATTTTCTACCATCCGGTGGTTGACTTGGCATTATTCCATAATGTGCGTATGGAACATGAGCTGGATCCACCAAATTTTCAACCAATACCTCATACCTGGAAGAAGAATTAAAAATTTAATTTTCAAATTTTATGATTTTTCTAGAACAGGCCAGGAACGCAAAAATCTTAAGTTTGCCTACCCGTAAGGGAAGTCTCTATTCCCCATCACGCAAGTAAACGTTGGATCATCGATTTCTGGTATGTAGGGAGGTTTTTTCTCTGCAAGAATGTCTTTATGTTGAGGATCGGTACTTGGCCAGAACCACACTATTCCATTCTGCACAGTACTTGGATAAGCACCTACACATGCTTTCTTAGATGTGTGAACCTGCATAATTAACATGTCTGAGGCCAAAACCAAATTCATGCATTGCATAGATTATTGGCACACAACAAAACAAGTTCATCTATAGCAAACTCAAGGTTGTCATTGGAAAGTTAATTACCGGAGGACCGTCGGCAGGTGCCTGAGGGATGAACTTGCAGTGACCGGAGCCATTAAAACACCAGCCATGATAAACGCACTGCAGCCTTCCCCACTGATCAATCCTCCCTTCCGATAATGGAGCCAGTCTGTGAGGACATGCATCATCAAACACCTTCCATGCACTCTCATTTCTGTCCCACCACACCACCACATCAATACCCAAAACCTTCTTTGCATGCGGCACCCTTTTGTCAAGGTCACAAACTGGCATCAACGGGTACCAATGGGCATACCAGTCAAATTTCTCATCTTGGGTCTGAGTTTCAACTTGTGGTACTGCAGATGGGTTATTTGCAGTCTCAGTAGTAATAGAAGATGATGATATGGTGGTGAATGTTTTGAATGAGGGTTTGTGTCTTTCAACTAAGGAGAACGATGAAGTGAGTGTATGCTTGTACCCCAAGGAATTAGTGAACTTTTGGGATTGGGTTTTATCAAAGCTGCAGGCCGCCGGAACTTGTAGTAGTGGCCGAATAGATGAAATCCTCAGAGTTGCCATGGCCGGCCTGCTGCCACTCTCAACTATCGAAAATTATAGAGCGCACCCGGGTGCGCCGCGCACCCGGCCGATCTCACCGTCCACTCACCCGTGCCGGCCCCACCCGGTGATCTCACCGGCGATCTCACCGTTAAATTTCCGGGTGCGCGGCGCACCCGGGTGCTCCGAATACGCTCTCCTCAACTATGGTCAAACAATTGACACAAGTCGCAGAATTCACTCCATCATTAACAAAATAATTACGCACCTTGATGATATGAGCTTTTAAGCTTTAGCTAAATGATGGAGATATATATTGACAACACAATAGGATTCCCCATTATAACGACATGGCACCAGCATCCATCATGGCTTTGCGTTACCTACTTTAATACAGCAAACGTGTAAATGACGAGAGCCTATTCAGCGCACCCGGGTGCGCCGCGTACCCGAAAATTTAACGGTGAGATCGCTGGGTGGGGCCTGACACAGTGAGTGGACGGTGAGATTGGTCGGGTGCGTCACGCATGATAGGAGCATAAAATGCGATGATTTTATAGTTTAACCTTTGCATTTAACTTAGCTATTTTCCTTTAAAAAGATCGTTTTAACTTTGTTATTTTCTTAGGTACTTCGTGGAGCAAGATAATGCAAATATGTGTTCAAGTGATGCAAGCAAGGCTTCCAATACGAAGTAGAGATGTCAAGAATAGAGTTTGATCATTCACATGGTCAAAAATATCAAGGAAAGGCAATGGAACCACTTCACCAAAACAGAAGCTACAAACACAAAAAGCTGAAAACTGGTTTCTGCTTATTTTCTCCGGTTTTCAAGGCCTATTTCCATGAGGTTCCGAGAATGGTTTCACCAAGATGACCACCCAGATTTGTAGAGGTGCGTTTGTAGATCAATTTAGAGTCAAGAATCATCCAAATCGGTGATGACATCTAGGAGTTATGAAGCGTCGAAGTTGGACAGAAATTCAGCAGTTCCGGGAAAGCTGTGCAGCAGTCAAGTTCGAGGCAGTGTTTGGGCTGGATTTTGAGAAGCTTTCTTGGGGGTTTTTACACGATTTCAAAGAGTGATATCATTAATATAATTTTCCCAAAATCCAAGCCCAGATTATATATGGAAGACATTTAAAAGATAGCCCAAACATTGATCCTAGTCAAAGAAGGAAACATAGTCTGAAAAGGAAGCTTTGAAGACTTGGAGACTACTTAAGACAGAACCCTAATACCAGAACGAGGCTAAGCTGTCATACTAGAGGAGAAGAAACACAGAAGAGAAGAGGGAGCCGTCAAGAACTCAGGGAGAAGAGATTGATCTCTCGACTCAGAAAATCAATCTTTTCCCCTGCTTTTCATCTTTCGTATTTTCTTTTCTTCCCGAATCTTATGAAATTCTCTTATGTGTTTTCAAAGATGATGAGTAACTAATTTTCCCTTAGTTAGGGGCTGCTTCCAAGCCCTAGACATGGTGTAACTATGAAGTTGGCATTTATTTAATTTGTTCCATGGATTTCGGATATTCATTGGTTTATCGTTATATCATTGATCAATTTTGTATGTTTATTGATGGTGGCCAACATTAGTGTGCATACTAGGTTGTAAAGCTATGAATGTTTTGTATGATCATCATGTCTACTTGCATTCTAGAGTAGCGAGTGAGTGTGACTTGAGCCCATTCACATAAATCAATGTCTAGGTAGATTAGGACAACATCAGTACCGACATTGTCTAGCCTTATTCATAATCTTTTAGACCTTAATGACTTCTAGGTGAGAGCTGTGCGAGAACATCACTCTAGGCTCCATTCTAGATGCTAAGTTAAGTTGAAAACATCATTCTCTTAACATACCAAGTAAGAAAGATTGATAGGTTAAGTTCAACACATCATTGGCTTAGCTTGAGTAAGGATATCCGAATGAATTGAACATGTTAGTAAACACATCATAGGTGCAATCATTGTCTAGTGGTGAGGAGTGGTTCCTAACTAGTTTTTGTTATTTGATTTCCAAAACCAAAATCCCCAAATTTAGTTTTCTGTTTTTGATCAGTTTGTCTGTCATATTTCTGAATTTTGTTAGCATAGCAAAACTACACAGTTTCCCCCCAAATTTTGTATGTGTCTTCGTCAGTGTGTCTAGTTTCTCCAGATTTAATTTCGTAATTGTTCGTTGGGTCTAGCTATAGTTTTTGTTTTCGTCTTTGTCTAGTGTCTGTTCAGTTTTTCAGAGTTATATTTGCAATTGTTGAGTCACAATCCTCTGCGGGAGACACCCTACTTTTCTAGTTTTTGTTTTCGTCTTTGTCTAGTGCCTAAAATAGACTTATAAATAACCCTGCAATCACAATCAAGTTATCGATGGTAGTATAGAAAAGTAGGGTGTCTCCCGCAGAGGATTGTGACTCAACAATTGCAAATATAACTCTGAAAAACTGAACAGACACTAGACAAAGACGAAAACAAAAACTATAGCTAGACCCAACGAACAATTACGAAATTAAATCTGGAGAAACTAGACACACTGACGAAGACACATACAAAATTTGGGGGGAAACTGTGTAGTTTTGCTATGCTAACAAAATTCAGAAATATGACAGACAAACTGATCAAAAACAGAAAACTAAATTTGGGGATTTTGGTTTTGGAAATCAAATAACAAAAACTAGTTAGGAACCACTCCTCACCACTAGACAATGATTGCACCTATGATGTGTTTACTAACATGTTCAATTCATTCGGATATCCTTACTCAAGCTAAGCCAATGATGTGTTGAACTTAACCTATCAATCTTTCTTACTTGGTATGTTAAGAGAATGATGTTTTCAACTTAACTTAGCATCTAGAATGGAGCCTAGAGTGATGTTCTCGCACAGCTCTCACCTAGAAGTCATTAAGGTCTAAAAGATTATGAATAAGGCTAGACAATGTCGGTACTGATGTTGTCCTAATCTACCTAGACATTGATTTATGTGAATGGGCTCAAGTCACACTCACTCGCTACTCTAGAATGCAAGTAGACATGATGATCATACAAAACATTCATAGCTTTACAACCTAGTATGCACACTAATGTTGGCCACCATCAATAAACATACAAAATTGATCAATGATATAACGATAAACCAATGAATATCCGAAATCCATGGAACAAATTAAATAAATGCCAACTTCATAGTTACACCATGTCTAGGGCTTGGAAGCAGCCCCTAACTAAGGGAAAATTAGTTACTCATCATCTTTGAAAACACATAAGAGAATTTCATAAGATTCGGGAAGAAAAGAAAATACGAAAGATGAAAAGCAGGGGAAAAGATTGATTTTCTGAGTCGAGAGATCAATCTCTTCTCCCTGAGTTCTTGACGGCTCCCTCTTCTCTTCTGTGTTTCTTCTCCTCTAGTATGACAGCTTAGCCTCGTTCTGGTATTAGGGTTCTGCCTTAAGTAGTCTCCAAGTCTTCAAAGCTTCCTTTTCAGACTATGTTTCCTTCTTTGACTAGGATCAATGTTTGGGCTATCTTTTAAATGTCTTCCATATATAATCTGGGCTTGGATTTTGGGAAAATTATATTAATGATATCACTCTTTGAAATCGTGTAAAAACCCCCAAGAAAGCTTCTCAAAATCCAGCCCAAACACTGCCTCGAACTTGACTGCTGCACAGCTTTCCCGGAACTGCTGAATTTCTGTCCAACTTCGACGCTTCATAACTCCTAGATGCCATCACCGATTTGGATGATTCTTGACTCTAAATTGATCTACAAACGCACCTCTACAAATCTGGGTGGTCATCTTGGTGAAACCATTCTCGGAACCTCATGGAAATAGGCCTTGAAAACCGGAGAAAATAAGCAGAAACCAGTTTTCAGCTTTTTGTGTTTGTAGCTTCTGTTTTGGTGAAGTGGTTCCATCGCCTTTCCTTGATATTTTTGACCATGTGAATGATCAAACTCCATCCTTGACATCTCTACTTCGTATTGGAAGCCTTGCTTGCATCACTTGAACACATATTTGCATTATCTTGCTCCACGAAGTACCTAAGAAAATAACAAAGTTAAAACGATCTTTTTAAAGGAAAATAGCTAAGTTAAATGCAAATGTTAAACTATAAAATCATCGCATTTTATGCTCCTATCAAATTCCCCCACACTTAGCTTTTGCTAGTCCCTTAGCAAAATCAAAGACTCAAAACCTATCTAGACTCGAAACCAACTCTAATGCCCTTAACGAATTGTCTCAGAAATCCCCTACTTTCATAGAACAAAGAATAACACGCAACTGAGAATTAAGCTCACATTTGAGAGTTAATAAAGATTCATATTCAACATAGCACAAGTAAGACTTGGGAGAGAACAATGGTGATGGTTAGAGCTCAACATGCATAAGACAAATCATGATTTCACCTCACAAGGATTGCACTATTTCTTCTCTCAAGATTCAAGGTATGCTTAAAAGCTTTCACTCAAGTGTATGCGAGAGATCAACAAATAGCTCACATACATAAGAAAGAAAGAAAAACTCAACGAAAAACATGATTTATAATCCCATGAAGGAAATCAAATACT
The DNA here is from genome assembly GCA_009720345.1 of Fragaria iinumae. Classification (NCBI taxonomy): domain Eukaryota; kingdom Viridiplantae; phylum Streptophyta; class Magnoliopsida; order Rosales; family Rosaceae; genus Fragaria; species Fragaria iinumae. Next base: position 3,441,551 of record CM019123.1, read on the forward strand.
TGCCAAATGGACCACAATATGCTCAACTTTTGCACCTAACTCCACAGATCATAGTTTGCCCATCTCAAGGATCAAGTAGGTCTTTTTCAAGGTTGTAATGGGGCTAGGCCTAGGGTTACAGAAACAAGGGGATAGAAATTCAAACAAGTATCCTGAAACCTAGCAGAGCTTTCATTGATGTAGGGAGATTCCTCTTGTGCTCTTACAACCATCAAGGTCTCCTTGTAACTTCATTGTGTCATCAAATGCGGCCGAATGTCATTGAGTTGGGCCGTTGCTTCATTCTAAACACTTCAAGAAATTAAGCTCGATGTTCTTCACATATTCTTTTTTTTTTAGTTCTTCTCTTCCTGGCCGTGCAATAATTTTTTTTTCTTTTTCAATTTTCTTTTATACTGCCAAGGATTGCAATCCAGCTTGAGTCCTCCCCCACACTTATTCTTCTTCATCATCTTCGTATCGCCTTGATTTTGCATAAATTCCATGTATAGCTCTACTAGATTCCAGAACAAGGGTAAGGATATAGCTATACTAAAGCTCAAGGTCAAGATAATAAGGGTGATGACAAAAGGTCTAAAACATAGGCTCAATGGGGTTAATCTAAGGGGTGTACATCTTGTGTACACAAATAGGGACAAAGGCTGATTTGGCTTTGGTGGCAATCCTAAGTGCCTCAATCCCTTCCCCAATCAAGGCATGTCATGACTAAAAGTTTTGAAAGGTGACACAAGTGAGTTCTAGTAACCTCTCTAGTCCATTAAACTTAATCTGCGGCAAGCATTCAATCATGAAAGAATAATGGGATTTAGCAACAAGCATATCATTGAAAATTGAGTAATGAATTTCAAAATCTCTCCAAAGAAAGGCATTAAGATCAATAATCTCACAAAGGTTATTTTGAAATCACAATCCGAAATAGCATGTTCAAAAATTCTGTACCAAAGTCTCAAGCCATATCTACTACAAGTACGCATGCATCACATAAGACTCGATTAACCAAAGAATGTTATGCTCATCATCTTAATTAAATGATCATCTTTTAGCCATGATTTCAGAAGATTAGTATCAACGCACCCGAAAATTTAACGGTGCGCACCCGGGTGCGCTGTATAATTTTCAGTAAATGACTGCATAAATTATTACAGCAACATGATATATTATGCTGCTAATGATCAGTCTTGATCATCATTTCTTTAATTGCTCGTTGCTTTTAAATGTGAGCTCATGTACGTGATGACCAAACCTGGCATTACCATATCTTACGGCAAACCACTGAAACCAGACTCATTTCTTGTGCTCCTTCTTCTTTCCTTGAGAGGCAATTCTTCCTTCAGTTAATGAATTGGTGTCTTTAGGAAGATTGACATACACAATGTAGTGACTATACCACTTCGTCTTCTTTCTCCGGACAATATCATATCATAACTTTGAAGACTAATATTACTAATTTAAGGACTCATTTTACAACTTTAGGATAAAACTGATGTATGTCATGTATTAACACACTATAATCTAACCTAAGAAAATAATCAAAATATAGTTGAACTAAATTAATCAAAATAAGGAACCAAATACCTTGATGGTATTGTGAAACTCGATCCACTGCAAAACCTCAACAAGCTAAGAATCCTCACTCGTGAATTGATGATTGACAAGTTGAGTGTTTGAAATGTTTTTTCAGGCCTGATCAAGTGATGAAGCTATTGAGCTTTTGATAGAGCTATATGGAGATATAGACAAGGGAAGAGATTAAGACAAAGCATTATTTTCAGTGCGATCTGTACAGTTTCCCCCATAATAGCATTTTCAATCTATACAGTTTCCCCCATTTACATCACAAACAGCATTCATCCATTATTCAACCACCCTTGGCTTCAAGTCTTCAACTACCCCACGCCCCCAACCACCATTAACACTTCTCAGTGCTCTTGTCATTTTCAGGTTCAACTATGATTGCAGATCTATAATTCTATATATAGTATGCAGATTGTAAAAGCACTAGTATAGCCCATGAGACAATTATATATAACTAGGGAAAGCAGGAAATGCTGGTTACTGTCACTAGCTAGATTTATTCCTACTTTCCTAGATAAATACCCTTTTGCATGCAGATAATAAAACTTCTTCCTGGCTTCAACAACCCTAGAGGAAAAAATCATAACAGTATCTCGCAAATCGGTTGCCTTTTTTATTTCTTATGATTTTCTACGTTTCAAAATCGAAAACAAAAAACTTCTTCCTAGAAGGTTTAGTCTTCAACATGGCACAGTTTTACCAAACAACTTTCTGTCTAAATGGTTCCTAGAAGGTCAAGTCTTCATTAATAAGGCGAAATCACATTGTTCTGAAATCCGGAAACCACATCCCAATTCAGGCCTATCATTCTATGCAATAACTCCTACAAGCTGTTGTCAGAAGTCCTTGCTAACCGGCAAAACCAGAACGGCTTTGTGCTGAGGAGACTTATCCACGATAACATTATGCTTGCCTACGAATTGGGGCAATCCAAAAAAGCTCTGAACTACATCAAAGATAGGATAGACAGGAAGATTGAAGGCTGGAAAGAGGGATGCCACTCCCCCTCCGAGAAGTACTGTTCAAATCGGTGGTGTCCGCAATTCCGGCATATCCCATATGGCAGGTTTCATGTTCGCAAAGAATATATGCAATGAGAATAATGCTACCATATGGGAAATTTCTGGTGGGGTTTCTCGGAGCGGGGCTACAAGATCCATTGGAAAAACTGGAATTCTCTTTGAATCCCAAAGCAGGAGGGCTGATCAATGTTCAAAGTCCACTACTATAATATTGCACTATTGGCAAAGCGGTGTCGGCACATACTGGACCAACCGGAGTCCATTTGAGGCCAAATACTTCCCGGATTGTGATTAGTACTTGATCAAAGTTGATAAATTGTCATGTATAAAACTCAATATGACAAGACGCAAGTGCTTTCATGCAAGATTGCAAGACATGGTAAAAAGAAAATGCCTTCACTATCCTTGTTTACGGACATCTCTATTCTCCGCAATCTACTGCTTAAATGGTTACAATTAAATCTCTTCCACATGTCCATTTGAGAGGTACAAACCTTTGTTGGCGGAAGATCTTCGTAAAAAAGTGCTGGATTAAGATAAGCGTCTGAGGCAATCAATCAAGGCATCTGTGTGTTCAGGCTTTCCAACAGATACACGAACATAACCGCTCAACTCTTTGTTGTTGTAATGACGAATCATCACACCCATTTTTGCAAGGTCCTCCTGTTTCAAAAGAAGAAGGTTACTATAGATGTCCAAAAGGAACACAGAGGCATGACTTCAATATTACAAAAAGCTTCAGGTGAATAACACGTGGATAACCTTTCTTAGGCAATTATGGTGTCAAATTTAGTATATGGGAATGGAGAAAACTAAACCAGCAGTTTTATCATTATTCAACTAAGAAGCATGGCTCTCATGGGGTAGGGTATGGCACTGTGGTAATCTGGAGAAGATGAAGAGTTCAAAGCACCAGCGCCTTACTAACACATGTATCATACCTAATAAATGAAGCTTCACACATTCAACTATCTTCTCCAGATTAGATATACTGAAACTTGTTATCTATTAAATTAGATAACTTTTGGCTTTGCATATCTTAACCAACAAAGAACATGAATTCTAAACATAGGCTACTAATGCCATGAATATTCCAAGTTTTCTTTCACCTTAATTCCTAAAGCTTTCATTTCATTGTTCTTTGTGGAGCATAGCTACAATGGTGACACCACTTCTTCTAAGGCCAGAAGACCACTGTATGCAACATTGCCATTGACAGTAATAAGTCCATACAATTATGAAGTTAATGCAATATAAAACTAAACAGAAGATACAGGATGCAGATAAATGAGTTGAGTCAAAAGTAGAAGGTTATCAATGCAATTTTGTTCTATATTTATCCACAGGTCCACATAGTTGAATTCATTTCTACTCTTGTCTCTAGTATTACTTAACTACTAAAACCCTAAAATGCCATGAATTGGGAGGATTGCAATAAACAGGAAGCCAAACCAGAAATTAACTACAAGGATGGAAATAATGTGAAGGGAAATACCTTGAGTTTCTTAGCATCCATTCCGGATGTGACCTCACACAGAATGAAATTGGAATAGCTAGGATAAGGCTTGAGAAATGGCAGCTCCTTAAGAAGATGAAGCAGCCTCTCCCTTTCTTGCAGTAAAGCATCTTTCACATTCTGGTGTTTTTGCAATTCATATTAGATATGGAGAATAAGTACAAAAACCTGCAGAGTCTACTCAAATCATATCTCCATTACATAAGTTTCTTAGGCATGGAAAAATAGAGCGAAGCATAACCTCAAGGTAGGTGGGATTCTGCAATGCTGCACAAGCAGAAACTTCAGCAGCAACTGACACATTATATGGTTGCTTTGCTCTCCAGAGATATTCAATTATTGTCAAGGGAAATGCTCCATATCCTACCCGAAGCCCAGCTAAGCCTACAGAATTTTCCCATTGCCAATAGATATATCATTTTACAACAAGTGATACTAAAAAATAATACTGCCTATAAACATACATGTATATATATATACACACAGTCTGGATCAGAGGCGGACGTCCGCATGACCTTAAAGTGCGGGCATCCCTCCGTTCTGCACCGACGACGGTGCGCCTCCACCCGAGCGGACTCTAGAGGCGTCCCCGGTCACTTTCTCTCACCGGCGAGTTCGCCGAATTCCAATTTTCCGGCGAGATCAATCTTGTCTGAAGTTTTGGGTGGAGGTTGCTGCCCAGACCTTCCAATCAATCTCGCCGGGAAGAGAAAGTGATCGGGGACGCCGCTGGAGTCCGCTCGGGTGGAGGCGCGCTGTCGTCGGAGCCGTCCGGTGGAGAACGGAGGGACGTCCGCACTTTAAGGGCTGTGCGGACGTCCTCTTTGGAACGGCTCCGTATATATATATATATATATATATATATATAGAGGCCGGGTATGAAGCGCACGTGCGTAAGTGCGCATGGAGCTCTGTCCGCTACCGTCCGGCGCGCCTCCACCCCAGCGGACTCCAACAGCGTCCCCAATCACTTTCCCTCCCCGGCGAGTCCGCCGAATTCCAGGGAGATCACCCAAAACTTCAAATAAAGTCGATCTCGCCGGAAACTGGAATTCGGCGCCCTCACCGGGGAGGGAAAGTGATCGGGGACGCTGCTGGGGTGGAGGCGCACCGTCGTCGGCGCCGGAGGGTGGTGAACGGAGCTTCGTGCGCACCATATCCTTTCCGTATATATATATATATATATATATATATATATACGAAAACGATGTGAAGCGGACGTCCGCACAGTCCTTAAACTGCGGACGTCCCTCCGTACGCCACCGGACGGTGCGCCTCCACCCCAGCGGACTCCAACAGCGTCCCCGACCACTTTCCCTCCCCGGCGAGTCCGCCGAATTCCAGTTTTCCGGCAAGATCGATCTTGTTTGAAGTTTTGGGTGATCTCACCGGAAAACTGTAATTCGGCAGACTCGCCGGGGAGGGAAAGTGATCGGCGACGCTGTTGGAGTCCGCTCGGGTGGAGGCACGCCGTCGTCGGCGCCGGACGGTGGCGAACGGAGGGACATCTGCACTTAAAGGACAGTGCGGACGTCCGCTCCACATCCGGCCTGTATATATATATCTGAAACGGACAACTGAAAAACTAAAAAAATGGGGACAAAATGATGTGTCAGTCATTAGCCAATTTAATTGCAAACCTCATATGTGGGTCCTAGTCACTACTGATCACCTTCTCTACTACACTGGATAGATCTCAGAGCCCAGAGAACACCAACAACTTCTCAAATTGTCTATATTTGTACTTCATCTAAATGACGTAAACTAGCTAACATAGGCTATACTTACGAGAATTGAAAAGTTATCCATTAATGATGGAGTAAATCAAGTGAAGCCTGCATCAAGATTTTCTTTTTCTTTTTTTAACTGAATCACAGCATAGACTACTAGTACCAAAAATTTGTTCTGTAAAACCAAACATTAGTGTCCAATCAATAGAGTAGAGGGATTTTTTTTTAACTTTGATTCAAAATATGGTAAATCAACTGCACATTGGTTCTCATCAAATTCTAAATAATAGGGTCAATACTACGAAGCAGGAAAATGTACAAGGCAACACATAAATGAGTTATCAAAAACAAAACAAGGAATTTAAGCATACCAGCTCGTTTGCTAAATGTTCGAAGAACAATTAAATTCTCATATTTCTTCACCCATTGCATCCTTGATTCAAGTCCAGAAAACTCAATGTATGCTTCATCAAGAACAACCAATATAGGAAGCTCAAGGATTTTCAAGAGAATGTCGTCGCTGATTATGCTGTAGCAAAAAAGTAACATATAAACATAGGGTAGAATATTCAACAAAAAAAGCTTGTTATCTTTAAGATTATTAACCTTGTGTAATCATTAAGTCCAAAAACCATACTGAATCAAAGTAGTCTAAAGCCAGAGGACGCAATTCACTGTGCTCTGTATCAAATTTTACTGAACCAAAAAGGAAATCCAATTCTATCTCTAAACTGAATGTCTTAGCATTTCTTACGACTCAGACTACTAATCTTAAATTCAAGTCCAACCCCTTCAAATAGGAAATTTTCCCTTTTTCGTTTGTTTACGCAAATAGGAAATTTTCAGGTTTGATAGACCAGTCTATGCCTCTTATTAAAAGAATAAGCCTTTCAGGCTACAACCCTGGCTTAGAGATGTGAATAAACCCTTGAGGATACAATCCAGGCTTAAAGATGTGAATAACTAGTGAGCAAGATTCCTTCTCAAGCTTTATTGTAACCAAATTGTCTTAAGATTTGACCAGGAAAGAGATCAACATACTCGATAATGTATTTCACTTACTAATCAGGCCAAGCCTGTTGTTATTTTTTTCAGTAAGAAACAAAATTTAAGACTATCAAAGTCGACCCAAAATTATACAGTACAAACCTAGTTAAAAACATGTGCAGAACAAGGATAAATTTATACACTTTAATCTACCACAAAAAGTAAACCTGTGGAAATCCCTATTTGTAAGCTAAAGCAAAATCTCATAAAGAGGAAGGAAAAAAATACACAAACACTAACTCTCAGCCACAGCTTTAAAAAGCTAAATAGGAAAAATCCCGAAATTGACGGCATACTAAATAGAAGACCACTTTCTCCTAACATCCCTTCACCCCCTTTCCAGCGTAGCGTTCATGAAACCACTAATTTCTCCCCCATACGTCTCTGCTAGTGCCAAAACCTATTTCATATCAACCTTTTGAGGAAGCTCATGGCTTCATAAAAACAGGAAGCAAACTCCTTAATACCACCCAATTTAAATTATCTTCCCTAACAACCTCCCCTACAAACTTAAAGCTGCAGGCCAGTGACAGGCAACACAAACTTTCACAAACAGCTTTACACATCGAGACATATCCCTAGTCAGTTCAATACTGGACTATGATCCTCACCCTCATACCACTATAATATTAAAAACCGCACAGGAGGAAATCTGGATAGTTCAGACCATATAATATAAAACCGCGGATCGGTCCTGATTTCAAATTTCTAGCATAAGCTTAAGACAACATGCACAGAAATGATTTGTGATTACCTGCCATCTGGATTGTTCGGAGAAGTTAGGAATATGCATTTAGGTTTTTCTTGTTTAACTACATCTGAGATGGCCTCTACATTCAAGCTAAAGTTTGATTTCCTTGGCACTGCAAAGTTATAATAAAATATGCAGATCAATCACACAAATCAAAGTACCAAACTCACTTTTCTCTTCATAAGGGGGATGAGAACAACGCATTATACAACTAAGTAAAAGTAGAAAACAGAAATAAGCTTGTATGTACCTTTAATGACAGATGCCCCATTAACTGCGGCATCAAATTCATACATTGTGAACGTTGGAGGGCAGTCCACAATCTTGTCACCAGGATCAAGCACACATCTTCCACAAAGGAAATAAAGAATTAAAGACTGATATATGCATAAACGGTTTGGAGTTAGAGTGGTAGAAGAACCCATGAAACTACATTTCTAACCTCATGATCAAATCAATGAGTTCATCTGCACCACATCCTACAAGAAGATATTCAGCATCAAGGCCTGAATCCTCTGCAAGGGCAGCACGTAAGCGACGGCTTTCAGGATCTGGATAAATATATGGGAATTTCATTGCACCCAAAGCTTCAGAAACCTGCAGGCAATATAAACTAGAACTCAGGACATAATGTATGAAAGATCCAAATGATTCCTACTGAGGACAACCTGGAGCGAAATAACTAAATAACTCCACAAGAACCATAAATAGCAACAAGTATTTCCAAAAAGAGGAAGCACAGTGGAAGATATGACTTACCTCGGGAGGAGGACCATAAGGGTTTTCATTTGCATCTAATTTGATGATGTCTTCAGGCTTCCTTCCAAGTCGGGCTGACAACACCTGTAGAAACATGCACACAAAAGTTTATACCAAAGCAATCATTATATACCAATTGAGAGAAATCTTTGGCACCAGCCAAACCAATCATTATATACCAAAATCATTCGATACAAACAAGTTTAACATAATAACATTCATCATTTCCACCAGTTTAACTTACATACAAGTAAATCCCACAAAAAATACTAGTAATCAAGCTCATCCCAGTGACCAGTCTGATGAACACCAAGCATTTTTTTAGAAACATGCACACAAAGTGTAAAAGCAAAATCAAGTTTTGAAAATGAATACCTCAAATGGCAAAATGGGCTGATAAGGAGACAAGGTCCTCAAATGGGGTCGAATGAAAGAGTCGCCCGTCAAGCGCTGTTGACCGTCATTGACTTCTGGGTGCTGCTGCTGCTGCACAGGGATTGCTGACATGGCTATAATAGAGGTATTGGGTCTTTTCCTTTGACAACTGGGTCTTATGGGATTAATGAAGGACAGTGAGGATGCGTGGGAAAGATTAACCACACCCATCAAAACTCTGCGGTCTGCAAACCCAGAGATCAGTTGGCGCCTCTCTCAGTAAAGTATATGTCTGCATAAATTTCAGAGTCAAGTGTGTAGTGTTTCTGCCCTTGTTATGCACAATACCTATATTACCCTGTTACCACATTTATCAATTCACCCCAGTTAAGGAATAAAAGCCTTCTACTAAGCATAAAAAAAATTATATTTTAATCAGTAAAACAACTCATATACTATAACGAGTCTGTTATGAGTCCGACTTATAATCTTATACCTTTAGACCAAATGGTATTGGGCATCGAAAAATATTTTATTTATTTTAGAAAATAAGGACTGTAGAGAAGTGAAAATATAAAGTTTAATGAAGGATAAAGTGTAGAGACAAAGATAACAAGAGAATCATCATCTTATTCATTGATAGGAGCCCTTTATATAGGGAATTACAAAGTACCAATATAGTAATGATAAGGAATACATAATTCTATAATATCTACATACCCTGATGGCATAAGGCCAAGACACACATATGGAATATCCTAGAACACTCCCTCTTGTACCGTGTGCCGGTATGCCTGTGGTGCTGATATGTCGCCTCGTTAAAAACCTCGTCAACGAACAAAAACCCTTTGGGAGAAAAACTAAACCTTGATCGTAGGAGAAACAGAGTACAACACACCCTTCACATTTGATAGTGACATGTATGTATGTGCTAGACTCCCCCTGAAGTTTGCACATCCCCCTGATCTTTATATCAATCATATGGCTCTTCCTGATTCTTACTATTCACGAAAATTTTAATAACTTAGCATGTCAATACTCTTTAACATGTCTTCAAATGTGGCATTGGGCAATGATTAACTAGATCATGCCGTATTGTCCTCAAACATGATTTTTTACACTTAGATCTTGAGGAGAAGGCCGCTTGTGAACTCAAAACATAAGTTCGTGCAGAAAATCAGATTTCCGCGCAGCATGACCTTCAATTACTAGAACAGCTGTAACTTTCTCTAGGAAATACGTATAAACAAACCGTAAACGGTTTTGGAAACTAGACTCATTTAGCTTTCCAACCGTATATTACACACATTCTGGTTCATTAGGAGCTGTTCACAAAGTCCCGTCAAAGTTGACTGTTTTGGTAAAATCAGATTCTCAGACAGATCCGTCCTACTTTACGAAAATGGCCATAACTCACTAAATATGATAGGTATGATCAAATGGTTGATGTCCCTGGAAAGTAGACACATAGAAATTTCCAACGGTACCAATTTCACCATTTTCCAGTGAGTGAGATTTCCTGTAGATCCCGTGAAAATTGACCTACAAAACTTGGTAAATTCTGATTTCGCTTTTGATGTGTCTTTCTTATGTATGGATAGAATAAGCCTCAACCTTTCATACCATTAAGTATTGAAAAAGGAGTTACTTCTATTACATTGGTGTTGTGTGGATGCATAGCTACACTTAGCTTTACAACTTTTACACTTAGCTTTACAACTTTTCATAGCGAATGAGATGTCAAGTCTTTTCGTATTGTGTTGAGTACATTGATGCGTCTTATTGTACTTAGATGTGAACTTCATCTCTTAACACATATTTGTCATCTTGCTTTAAACAAAATAACATATCTCTCTTTAGATCAAAGACTTTGACTAATCATGGGAGTATATGTAGGCCTCACTATTTATAGAGCGTCTAAGCCGATTGATGGAAAATCATTATCAATACAGTCATCGAGTGCCTTATCGAGACCGTGTCTTCCCAAGATCTTTTTCATTTTAACTTCGGATGTTGATACATATTGGCAACTCTTGATCCATCAAGAGTCCATGTAAATCCAGAATGAACACGCAAAGGCATAATTCACAATATCCCTTCCAAATCAAGTAGAGTCCATGTGTGTTCCAATACCTCTAGCAAACGCGTGCTCCTATGGTCTGGAGTCACTTGATTCAGATGAATAAAGTCTGTTTAAGACCTTCATGTATATCTTTGATTCTATAGAGATGTTATTATGACCACATTCATAGGCTGCATGTTCAGTTATTTGGAAACTACCAAACTGACAAAGTAGTGGAGTGTAATGACATCCATTACGAGAACATGTCTCATCGTAGTCGACCCCAATGCGTGTTAGTGAAAGACCTTGCGCCATAAGGTGAGTCTAAGCTCTTGTTCTCACGACGCTATCTAACAAAGGCATAGTTGATAGGGTTTAGCTTGCGGTGTCGGCATCACTTGCCCACGGACCTATCTCTTTGTTAATGTTGGATTGCATCTTTCCATTAGGCCAATCAACTAAGTTGATATCCATCAACGAAGGGTGATTCGATAGTAGACTCATTAACCCACGTCCTCATGTACACTAGTGTAATACTTGTAGAGATCTCTATATGGATTGGATTTGACATTGAGGCGTCCCCCAACGATAATCACAATTCAGACTTCATGAGACGGATATGAGTATCACTGATCAATGGATAAGGTTGTGCCAAGCTCGCTTTCTTCCTAGTGCGAGAAAATATCGAACTTAAGGGTCTCCCTCCTTTTGGGGAGCCACACGGCCTTGTGACACTAATTTTGCCACTATATGGCGTCACCATTTGACCATCTATGGTGATGGCGCCAAGACTAACTTCTTTGGTCACGCCGTGTCCTCTTAATAAGACATCAATCCTTGTAGACATATTTCCAACATGTGATCTTGTCACTTTAACACTTTAAGCATTTGGGATCAAGATGAGACTTAGTGGGGACAAACCACGACAATTTACGTCATTCCACTTAAACACTTATGTTCTTATCTCCCCCTAACGGCGGGAATACTGTCTCATCAAAGTGACAATCCGCAATATACCGATGAAAGAGATTGCCTGCCAAGGTTTCTATATAGGCGGATTAAATAGTTGGAGGTCCCACCAACCTAAGTACTTATTCATCTCAAATGACTCATAATTGTACACAGTGGCAGTGCGATTTGGCACTTAGAAATAACATCTAGCCGAGCTCAAGAATTACAATTTCGTGTCAATCCTCGTACACAGTCACGAGCTATAGTATAAAAATATTCAATGATGATGGGTCGTAGATGAATAGTAAAGCTGCATGCAAATATTGCATAGCCCCAAGACGCAATAGAAAGATTAGTGCGCATCAATAATGCTCGAGCAACAAGCTAAAATTGCTTGGTCGTAGCCTTGGTGAGACCATACTGCGTGTAAACATGGGGTACAGGACACTTGAACTTATATCCCGATAAACTTCTTTAAAGAATGGGTAGTGAGCCCGTAGAAGTATAAGCAGCATAAGTAGTAGATAATAGTGTAACATGTGACCAGTGTGTTAACACTTCAACCAACACCATAAAATATAAAAAGGTGTCCGCAAGTTGGTTGTATCTATCTACATAGTTTGATGTAAGAATGGAATGTTCACTTTTGTGTCATTTAGCGTAGGAGGGTCTCACTCCTAATTTAGCTAAATGATAGGCTTTCAAAACGAGTAATGAGCATTGTAGGGGGCCAATGAGACATCAAAGAAAGACCGGTGCACCTCAATTGCTTGAGGGATTGACCGGACGGCCTCTAGGAAGTTGGAGTCGTGTTCAGGTGAGGTCAATGTCCCCCGGATGCCACCATTTACAACCATGGCGTCACCATCATACTTCATGGAGAAGCTATATCCCGAATGTTTTCGTTTTGAGCGGAAGAATGGATGTCCATGAGAATTTCTCATAATTTAGACCATTATATCTCTTTCAAGATGACCGATTTGGTCAAACCAAAGCCTATATGAGTCAGTGTCCCAAATATCATGTTTGGCGGCAACATGTGATTCGATATTCGAATCATAGTGACATATAGTCCACTAGATTGACTCATAAACTTCTCTAAGATGCATTTCAGTCCGCATTCATGAGAAGGTATACACAAAAGAACTCTTGTTCATTCTCACAATGTGTTTTCAAATGAAAATTATTAGCATGAATGTCTTTAAAGCTCAACATGGTTCGGTTGCCTCTCAATGCATAGAAGACATCTGTGACGTTGATCATGGTGCCATGAGGCATCAAGATTCAAGCTAAACTACATCCCTGAATGACCGGTATGATTCAATCATTGTAGTCACAGAAGATTTACAAGGCACAAAATCCATATATAGTTGTCGGTTCCTTAGAATGTTGTGGATAGTTCCACTATCTGCGAAGCACTCAATGTCTCTATGAGACAGATCTACAAAATGGAGTAGATAGGAGAGTAAATAGTTCCACTTGAACCACTTAGAAGGATTGAAAGAAGCTACAAAACGCTGCAATCCCGAGAGTGCATAAAAATTTCCATGCAGAATGACATTTACGCACTAAAATAGCCATAACTTCTTTGTTAAAATAGATATGGACGAACCACGAAAGGTTCTAAAAACTAGACTCATAGAGCTTTCCAATGCTATAAAGCTCACTGTCTAGTTTATCCGGAGCTGTTCACAAAGCTCAAACGAAGTTGACTGTCCAGAAGGGACAGCTTGCTGTTTTTCGCAGAATTGGCATGTACGAAGCTGTGAAGCTGTGAAGCTTGCAGGTGGCGTGTAGGCTTTTTCCTTAGCCAAAAGTGACGTGTGTATGATCAAAAACAAGTCCTTTCAGTCATTCCAAGGTCGTAAACTCCATGACTAGTTAGCAAAACTTCCCTGACATGAACATAAACTAACTCAGAGGACGTAGAGGATTCGATCATGATTGTCCGGCTTTGATAAGTCTTCAACGTATTTTACAGCACGGAAATTGGTTTAATAGCGTATGGGGATCCAAAATCAAAAGCTTTCGGTAACTCCAAGTCAGTATGACCAGGCATGTCCGTGGAGGGTCAGTAGTGCGAGGCACACTTGAAACCACTATCTCCTTAATCTCAGACAATTTTAAGACATCACACTGAGCTTGGATGAGACTAGTTGAACAGTTGATTGAAGAAAAATCCACTATAGGGTAGAAGACTTAACTGGAAACACGTTGGCGATCATCTTTGAGGATGCAAGGCCGTGCGTCATCTTTACTTGGAAGAGACCAAAACGGCACAATCTAACCATGTAGATTGTAAATATGCTATGTTTCTAAGGACGATGTAAAAATGTACATCTTGTTTGTAAATCAATACGAACCATAAGAGGAAAATAGTTTCATAATTTCGAAAAAATTCTCAAGGCATTCATTATTGCTAATGTGAGTACATCGAGGTCTCAAATAGACGAAGGACGTTGATACGACGCCTTATTACATATAGCTTGGAAAGAAAATCAATGTCTAGCCAATGACGTCAAAGTCAGGAGTAGCTAGAGCTGGATCCAAATCTTATTTGAAATTCGTGATCATGAGGATGACGTTATTGTCTTCATATTGATTTTCCGTACCTTTTTGTATGCATTTATAATTTAAAAGAGAGCTCGACAACTCTTGAACCAGTGATCTGGAGATCCACAACGGTTGCATTGTCATGAGCTGACATGAGTAGTTTTGACAAATTGGTGTCTAGATCGGGAGTGTCGCCATTAGGGCCGGCGACACCTCCCCCTCTTTTCTAGACATTGGCACGACATTTCTGTCGTTGCCATGACCTATATTGTTGTCCCCATATTAGGGGACAATCCCAAATACGTTTATCGCATTAGCGTATATACGATTCCTGTTTGCAATTGTATGATCAAAATCAAGTCTCGTTGGTAATTCCAAACCAACTTGGAGGACCTAGAGAACTTGATGATGATCGAATCCGCTAAAGATTATGGATCATGATGCCACAAAAGATCATCAACAATATGTAGTCATTTAAAGTGATAAGTAATCCACTTGACTAATAACTCAACAAGTAGAGTTGTATGAACGTTTCAAGAAACGCTCCATGAGTGCATTTCACAATACATTGTGGTCGTTACTTTTTGCACAGATTGCTATTGAAGGCTTTTGTCAATGTGGCGCGTCAAAGACTTTGAGCGCATGAGATGTGAAATCTCGGCATCTAAGTTTGTTAACCTGGAGGTCAAAACATGTGGTTTAATCATTTCCAATTAAAGGTTCCACATATACCAAGCGAAGATTCATTTTAGGCATCGAGTACGTCAAAACTCAAAGGAGCAGAATGTTACATTGCTCTTGCATACAAAACCAAGCTGTTATGAGACTCGATAGAGGTCACAAACAATGTTTTTAATGGTTTGTCCTACGGATTGATCACACACAATCCTGAAAAGCCACGAATTGATCAAACACAATTCAGAAAAAGGCCTCGGATTGATCAAACATAATCCGGAGAAAGGTCGGGGTTGATCAAACACAACCCTGACTAGGAAACAAGAGTGATCAAACACACTCTTGACCCGTGAATAACATTCTGGGATTTTGGTACATGCACGCACAAAATCCCAAGCATAGAATGAAAATGGAGAAATGAGGAAATGATTTTATCCTCCCCGAGTTATTAAACTTGGAAAAGTTTAAGGTTTTAAAACATACCTTTCGAAACTTCAAATACTTAAAGAAGTCAAAAATTGTAGTCGAATGAAACCAAGAATCGTCGGCAAGCGGCGACCAAGGAATTGGCAGCCGGTGATGTCGGACGGCGGCGGTAGTCGGACAGAGGAGCCGAAAAACACTTTTTATGGTTTCAGAAAACAAATGGTGGACTATTAGTTCTAGGGTTAGAATAAAGTGCATGATAACATGATGACGGATAAAGTATAGAGACAAAGATAACGAGAGAATCATCATCTTATTCATTGATATGAGCCATTTATATAAGGAATTACAAAGTACCAATATGGTAATGAGAAGAAATACATAGTTCTATTCTAACTACATATCCTGATGGCATAAGGCCAAGACACACATATGAAATATCTTAAGTGTTTTTAATTTTTCCTCAATTTCTAATTTCAAATCACAATTGGTTAAATTTGTGATTTCAGTACATGAATCACTTTATTTCTTTCTTTTAAAGGCATCGAGAGTCTTACTTTGTATGCAAATATCTGTATAGAAATTGATAGTTCAGCTTACATGTATCAAAATCGGAGTTAAATACGCCCAAGAGAAGATTTTGCCACACAAAAGACGAATAAGGAACAATGCAGGGACATTTGAGTAATTCTGTCTAAAAAGGCAAGCGTACGGTGTGATTGAGTCGGTTAGTCCTAGTCAAACACATCTCAGTGTTCCAAACAGATCTCTCTCTTCTTTCGCAGCAAAAACAGAGAGACAGAAGCTATGGGGGATGTCGGAGAAGATATGAAGCAACCAAAGTGGAAGCGAAGTGTTCCAAAGAGAACCAGCTCATCAAAGTCTTCTTCTTCTTCTTCTTCTTCTTCTTCTTCTTCTTCTTTGTCTTGTCTCATAAACAAGCTAGATGATGGTTGCCTCATGCACATCTTTAGCTTCCTCTCTCCTATCCCAGGTACCTCTCCTTCCTCCTTTTCCATTTTTTATTAGTACATAATGGAAAAAGTTCAATCTTTAATCCTGTAATTCATGGGTCCTGTAAAAGGGGTTTGGCTCAAATTTGGATTTTTTGCATTTGGGGTTTAGGATTGTTTCTTTCGAATTGCTCAATTGCTTTGTTTTGTTGGGATTTAGTGCTTCTAAGGTCCTGGGATATTTGATTGAATTGATAAAGAAATAGGATTTAGAGGACTTGAGGCTTCTATTCTTTACAAATTACAGACTTCATACAGTCCAAGTTATAGACTTTATAGCCGATGACGTTCTGTTCTCATAGTAATAATGTTGACACTGGAAATGTGATGAGATTTTTATAAAGAATTTATCACCAGAACTTTTAAACAAGTTGAAGATTAATAACTCTTTCGGCAACTCCTTGTCAAACTATGAAAAGAAGTGTTTGATGAGTTAACAGCAAAAGTAGAATTAGAGAAAGGCTGTATTGGTGTTATAGGTGGAGTGCTATTATAGGGTTTTAGAACTATGCTATACCTCAAATCAGCTCTACTCTCTTACTCACTCGTACCATATAAGTTTTATTTCGCAAACTTTTTTTCTAGGTCCAATGGAAACATGATATGGGAGGGTTATGTAGTGTTTGCTGATAGTTTGAGGGGTATTCAACTGAGGGTTATGATTTTATAAAGTGGTCATGTTACAATTTCTTCAAACTATTGATAGATCTAGTAAAGCTCTCACGTGTATGACAAAGTTGTTATGTTTCTCTCTCATATTTCTATTGAGTTTGCAGATCGGTATAACACCGCCCTGGTTTGCCACAGATGGCTTTTCTTGGCATGTCACCCTCGCTTGTGGCTGAGAGTTGAACGGTCCATTAAAGATCCATTGGAGCCTGGCGTCTTCCCCAGTATTGAGACAGCTGTTGCTGCCGCAAGGTTTGTGTAGTTGTATCTGTTTGTATTACTCTTTAGCTCATTCTGTGGAGTATAACAATTAATTATTCTATTTTCCCATTACATATATTTTTTTGTTACAGGCCTGGCGACACTATTCTTATTTCAGCTGGGGGCAGGCATCTTGCTTCTGATATTCAAATAAAAAAGCCACTTTGCCTGGTATGTCTCAATGTAATCAAGACAATTTTTGCTTGCATGAGTATACACCTGTAAATATGGGAGGTCTGGGATGCTAAAGAATCAGCAAACAATTTTATATCTTTTCAGTGAGGGACTTGTTAAGTCATTTTAGCATTCCAAAAAAGCACCTCAGCAGTTCACCTCTACTTGGTTTAAATGTTTCCTCCCCTATTCCTTGGTCAGAGCCTTCATATGAGGATAAGCTTATGTAAGGAATATGAAAACTCAGTACAGTTTTGCTTGAAAGTTTATTAAAGTTTTAACCAGCTTTGACTGACGTTGTTCCCCCTCCAATACGAGGACGTATTTATCTGTTTGTGTGGGGTAGGTGGTTAGAGTTTATTTACTCCTTTCTACTTGAAAAGTAAGCACATAGCATCCTACCTCTCTGTTTATCTTGAGTGACTAAAACCTTTCTCAGTGAGTGGTGCTCACATCCTACTGGCTGCCAGCTATGTTCCTTTATGTACCTACTACCAGTAGAACATGTGTTCTTTACTGAAGTTATGGCATTTTAAGTAGGTTTTAGTCAAGTCATAGCAGACTAGCGTGGTAGGAGTTAGGTTGCGAACTAAGCTATACACTGAACCACACCTGTCGAAAACTATGGTGGTTCCAATATGTTCTAGGAAATTGATCATATAGCTCTGCATCCGAATGTATCCTAAAATGAGTCTGCCCTTGCAAAGTAGTGGTGCTGGAATACTTCTTTATAAACTCTATAGCGGTAGGTCATTTTTTTCTCCATTTTCTATCGCAAGTTGCTTTGTTCAGATTGGCGGAGGTGAGGTACCAGATGAGACGACCCTCATTTGCTCCCGAGGTGCAGACAGGTTTGCAAAGTTTCAACTCTCTACTTATGTGGTGTGATTGGTTTGGCATATCTCTCAAATGTCCAATCACCAGGATCAACTTCCATGCTGTTATGTTTTAGTGGCAAATAATTGGCAACTGGTTCCATGTCCTTCGCTTTCTCCAATATACAAAATTCTTTCAAAAGTTGAACATTAAAGATCAAAGAACCTTGTCAAAATTATAGTTATTCTGCTATTCTTGATTTTCAAACAAAACAATGACAAAACCTCAAAACAGGAAAAATACATTCTAACAGACGTATTTCGGGTCAGCTAAAAAACATGTCCTTTTGGATGCTATTTATATGCAACCCAGTTTTGTTTCACCAACCAGAAGACTTATTTCTTTCTTTCTCTTTTGGTACCATTGGTTGTTAAATTTTTTGCCAATAGCAGTCTGGGAGTGAACCTGAATGATCACTACTCTTTCTTATGATTTCTTTTTTGATAATTACTAAAAACGAAAGTGTGGTATGCACTGTTCATTTTGTTTGAGCAGTGCACTGGAGTTCCTGTCCACCTGCAAATTGGCAAACTTAACAGTGAAGACAGAGCTGGGTTGTTGTTTGCTTCATAGAAGTGGAAGGCTCACAATAGATGGGTGTGTGCTTCAGTGCGAGTCAAATCCTCTAGACTTCCTTTCAGTCCCCATTGTGAGTACAGCAAGTGCGCAAACTGTGTTGTCTCCATCGGTGAAGGGTTATAAGGATGGTGTTTCTGTTTCTCGGACTCGAATTGAAGGAGGTGCCAAAGCTGTTTCAACTAGTGGAGACCTGACTTTGCAGCGAGTCCGAGTCATTTATGCTCGGACGTCTCTCGTTTTCTGGTTTGATATGGAGCAACAATGATGTCTGGGATTCCTAGTTGGCATGTGTACGATAGCAATTGTTCTCTCTTGTTAAACTATGTACAATAGTGATTTGTATTTGTTGTATTTATTTCATAGGTTGTAATAATTTCCAGTTTAGAAGACGCTGCTTGTATGTCTTTCCTAATGCTTGAAGTTGTCATTGCCAAGAAGGGCAATAAAATGACATTGAGTTGTGGGTGAAATCTTCTCGCAATGGTCCTGCCCCTTGGGTATCATTACTGTTTTATTGATATGGTTTTGTTTTGCTTGTAAAACCGGAGTTGAAGAACAATGCAGGTTTAGTTTTTCTCAGCCAACATACAGCAGCACTTTTATGGTTGAGACTTTGGATGGGTGAAAAAACAAACCCCCCGAGGCAGTGATAGTAGTTGCATCGTTTTTCCTATGTCAACGTAACTCACGGCATGGTTTTGAAATTGACAGGGAGAATATGCACTACTGTTTTAACTACATGAGAGATCATATGGGTCATCACAATGTGACTAACACTGGGTATAGAAAGATGGTAAACTGAAATAGTGGTGTATGGCACAGTTGAGATTGAAAAAGATTTAAGAAGTGACGCAAATGCCGGAAATAAGCAACTTATATTAGAAAGGGAAAATGACCAAATGCTTATATTATCAAGACCCCTCCCCAATATAGAAAGAGTTCGGTATATTTGTTAGTTCTTTGACTTGCATTCATTGTCTCACAAAACATTGCCTTCAATTTTATTCTTTTTCGAAATCAGCCTTTAATTTTAATACTTCTCGCAGAAGCGTGTGCGTGTCTGGAAATAGAAATTGTTGGATTTGGACCGATGTAAATTTCATTAAGAGAAATCATATGATTGTTGTAGAAATTTACATTCATATCCTTGATGATGTATCTTGACCGAATCTTGTCTTTATTAGACTAGAATATCTCTTAAATATCTATCCATGATTTACAGGGATTCTCTATGTAATGCCTATATAAAGGCCAATATATCAATGAATGAGTAGACTTTTTTCTCTCGTATTCTCATACTCTACAACAAGTTATCAGACTTGGTGCCCTAACCAAGAGATAATAGACCAACCATCCAAGGAAAAAAAAAAAAAAAAAAAAAAAACTTCAAAAACCCAAACTTTTCCCGAAACCCTAATCTGCCTGTTTCGTTTTTCCTGATTTCCGGCCGGATTTTCCTCTGTCCACGGCCGGAATTTCATACCCACAGAAAACCCTCGATGTGCCGGTTCCAACCCCACCGGTATCACCTCAAGAACCGGCCGGAAGGTTCCTGAACCGGCCGCCGGAATTTTCCAGACTGCCGCCACCTCCAACCACCGGTTCACCGCCTTCCCGTGCTCCGATCGACCTGATTTTTGGACAGCAGCTTCCTCTTCCAGTGGTGCTCCTCCTGTAAAAATTTGAGCTCCAAAATTGAAGCAGAAGTAGGTGAAAAGTTGTTTCTCCTCTCGGCAGTCTCTAGAAACCAAAGATTTCAAGATTGCTCGTCTTCCAAGGAAAGCCAGAAAGGTTCCCAACCCTCGATCGAAGCCTGCAATCGACTCAAACTCATCAGAGGTAATTTTTAATTAAGGTTATCGCTTTCCGAATTTCAATTCATAGTTAGGGTTTAGTAGCCTTTCCATCTATCCCCTCTCTATGACGGGATTGGGTTTTGGGGGGGAGTAGGGTTTGGGAGTTTTGTTGGCACTCTCATCCTTTATTAAATTTTGTGACTGCTACATATGCGTCATCATATATTTGCACCTGCGATTACGCGTCGCTGCGACAGCTGTGAGTGTCGCCTACAAAGGAAGAATCGATTGTGACTACGATTACGCGTCCCCTGCTTTTATTTGCATCTATTTTATGACCACATCATTGGTTCACTTATTCCAATCCCTTTGTCTTTTGTAGATGAATGCGTCTCCAAGGCCTGAGTTTGAGATCCTCGATGTACGAGGCAATAACTACCTTCAATGGGCATCCGATGTTACACAATTATTCGTCGGAAAAGGATTTACTTCCACTATTTTTCCTCCTGATGGCCCAGATGCGGTTTCAGTGAGATGATCAAAGCCCAAGCCCTCATGTTCTTGAGGCGTCATATCCATAAGGAATTGAAGATGCAATATCTGATGATAATGGATCCCAAAGAACTGTGGGACGACTTGAAACTCCGCTTTGATTACGTACATGATGTACAGTTTCCAGCGTTGCTGGCAGGATGGCAAACCATCCGCCAACTTCTATTGCATTCAACTCAGCTCCATGGTCTTCCTTGCTTTCATTGCGGCTCTAATGCCCATATGCACGAAGATTGTCGTGCCAGCGAGGATGTTAGAGATACCTACAAAAGACACAAGCAGTACTTGGGTCAAGAAGCTAACTTTACTAGGGGAGATGACATTGGTGCTGAGCCTTCCACCAATCTCACCATAGCAAATTTCGTAGCTAAGAAGCAATCTAGTCATGCGCACATGGATGCTGCAGATTTTGATTAAACTCTTTTGATTAGATGTTTTTTCTCTGCTATTTTCTGTTTAACATTTGTTTAGCCACAGTTATTTTTGACTTTTCAGTCAGTTTTTATGGAATTAGACATCTTTTGACGTATTTTTCAGTTGGCATTAATAAAATCTCTCCTTCATGTTCAAATGTGTTGAATCGATTGAGAATTTTACTCCCTTATGATTGGTTTAAATTGCATGATTGGTTTGAATTGCACAAAGCTAAACGCTTCATTACATGGCAGCTGCCTGAGCCCCTAGAGGGCGCTTGCAGTAGCCTGCCGCAGCATGCCGAGCCCTAGTGCCGGCTGTGAGCCCCTAAGGGGCCCCTGCCGCAAGCTGCCGAGACCTGCCGCAAGCTGCCGAGACCTGCCGCACGTCTGTGTCGGCAGTCCCTAGCGAGCCCCTGCCACGCCCCTGCGCGTCGCTGGGTGCCACTGAGCTTCCTTGAGCCCCGACCGTGCCCCTGCCGCACCCCTGTGCACTGCTGCGCGCTGACCGAGCCCCGGACAAGCCCCTCTGCACATGCGTGCCGAGCCCCTGTGAGCCCCTAGCGGGCCCTTGCCGTCTGCCAGCGCTGCGAGCGCACTTTTGGTGCTGCTGTAGAGCCTCTAGGCCGACCACATGCTATGATTTCATGAAAGTGATTTTCATGCCCTGTAATTGCACTCATTCGGGTTCCAACTTGGTTTAAATTCCTGATTAACCCTTCTATGTTTAATTAGAGTGTTCGCCTTGTCTTGATCCAAGACTAATTAATTTCACATATTTGTGTAGATGTCTCGTGGCGAAATTGAGTGTCTAGCTGACAGTGGGACTACCCACACTATTCTAAGGAATAGGCTGTTATTTACGGACTTTGTGCCTCACGTATCCTCAGTGACAACCGTGATTGGTTCCTTGCCTTTGATTCATGGTAGAGGTAATGCGCAGTTCATGTTGCCAAATGACATAATGATACATGTCACTGATGCGCTTTACGCGCCTAAGGGTAATCGAACCTTGCTATCATTTAGGGACATTCGTGCCAACGGATTTCACTTGGAAACGTTCGAAGAAGAGAATTGGCAAGAGTTTTTGTTTATTACCTCTAATGACTGCGGCCATAAACACATCTTAGAAAATCTCATGAGTCAAACTAGCGGTTTGTATCTTACAACCATCAGGATTATTGAATCTTATGTTGTTTCTCGCAGTTTTTGCGACTCTGACTCTTACAAGCTTTGGCATGACCGTTTGGGATATCCCGGACGTGACATGATGATCCGAATTCTCAAGAATTCACATGGACATCCATTTTTCCAAGCACTGAAGCGTGTTGGAGCTCCTCCTTCCACTTGTCATAGGTGATGTGGCCATGCATGATGCACTTGTCATAGGCTCGGCCTCCAAGGCCATTGCCGAGACTCCAAATGCCTCTATGGCTATCTCTAGTGCTCACTGCTCGTTTTGCAAAGCTTGTTCACTAGCCAAATTGAATGCAAGACCATCTTTTGTTAGTGATTGTAAACAAAACATTCCATTCCTACAAAGGATCCAAGGTGATATTTGTGGACCTATCAAACTAGAGTGCGGACCATTTCGATATTTCATGGTTCTGGTTGATGCATCAACGCGTTGGTCACATGTTGCTTTGCTATCCACAAGAAACTCTACATTTGCTAAACTCTTAGTTCAAATTATTAAGCTCCGGGCTCACCAACCTGATCATCCAATCAAGTCTATTCGATTAGACAATGCTGGAGAGTTTACGTCAAGTCTTTTGACGACTATTGCATGTCTATCGGGATTGAAGTAGAACATTCTGTACCCTATGTACATTGTCAAAACGGTCTTGTAGAAGCTACAATTAAGCGCTTACATTTGATTGCCCGGGCCTTGGTGATGCACACCAACTTGCCTGTTTCTGCGTGGGGTTATGTAATTTTGCATGCAACTGCATTTATTCGTTTTAGACCCACTGCAACCCAACCATTTAGTGCGTACCAGTTGGTAACTGGATATGAGCCTGACATTTCACACTTACACATATTTAGTTGCGTGGTTTATGTGCCTATTACGCCTCCACAGCGTACTAAGATGGGTCCTCAAAGATGATTAGGTATTTATGTTGGCTATCAACATCCTACGATTGTCTGCTATTTAGAACCTTTGACAGGAGGTCTATTTACTGCGAGATTCGTAGATTGTCGCTTTAACGAAACATTCTTCCCGCCGTTAGGGAGAGACATGATCGTTTCCGTTCCAATTAAACGTTGAGAATTAACGTGGTCTGACCCCACTGTCTCGTTATGATCCGCGCACTTTTGACAGTGATTTAGAAGTTCAGCGTATTCTCAATCTTGGTACAGTTGCAGATTCGATGCCTGACTCATTTACCGATATTGCGAAAATGACAAGATCAATTATACCTGCTGAAAATATTCCTGCAAGGTTAGAAGTCCCCACAAGAGGAACTTTACCGGCCGCACCCGGGCTTGGCAATGGCATCTTGGACGCACTGGACGCTCATGGTGGCGGTATGGCCGCGGCCTCGGCTCCCACCAAGAAGACGGGGAGACCTGTTGGTTCAGTAGATATTGTGCCACGCAAAAGGCGTGACAGTAAGGCCAAAATGGAAGGAAGCAATCCTTCACATGAGATTGTCTCTGACTATAGTTATGTCCAAGAATCAATGTTAGCGTATCTGGGGGACGCCTCGGATCCAATGTTGATGTTGGAGAACAAATAAATCTCACTAATGTTTATCGATGCGCACGGTATGATGGAAAGAAGTTCCATGACTATTGATGATGTTTTTGTTTATTCCGTTGCTCAAGTGATTATCGACGACGATGAGATTGAACCACGCTCCGTTGCAGAATCTCAACGTCGAGTAGATTGGCCAAAATGGATGGAAGCAATCGAAGCTGAACTAGACTCTCTAGCGAAAAGGCAAGTTTTCGGTCCGGTAGTGGTATGCCCACCGAATGTGAAGCTTGTTGGACATATATTAGTCTTTGTTCGGAAGCGGAATGAGAAACATGAAGTCATGTGCTATAAAGCGCGACTCGTGGCGCAAGGATTTTCTCAACGCCCTGGAATTGACTACAAGGAGACATATTCTCCCGTTATGGACGTCATTACATTTCGCTACTTAGTCAGTTTAGTAGTTTCTGAAAAATTGAGCATGCAACTTATGGATGTGGTTACTGCATATCTCTATGGGGATCTTGATTCAGAGATATATATGAAAGTGCCAGATGGACTTTCACTACCCAAGTCAAGTGACTCTAAGCCACGGAGTGCCTTTGCAATTAAATTGCGGCGTTCACTATATGGATTAAAACAATCCGGATGAATGTGGTATAATCGTCTAAGTGACTACTTGATTGGGAAGGGATATAAGAATCACAATCTTTGCCCATGCGTGTTCATTAAAAGAACAAGTACCAGATTTGCTATAGTATCTGTCTATGTTGATGACATGAATATCATTGGTAATCTCAAGAAAATTGATAAGACCGTGACCTACTTGAAATCTGAGTTTGAGATGAAGGATCTTGGGAAAACTCGATTTTGCCTAGGCTTAGAGCTAGAGCATCGAGAGACTAGAATATTGATTCACCAGTCAGCTTATGTTCAAAAGATGCTCAGGTGCTTTAATATGGACAAAGCTCATCCACTTGGGACTCCCATGGTCACGCGAAGTCTGGATATCAAAAATGACTCATTCCGTCCTAAAGAGGAGGATGAGGTAGCCCTTAAAGCAGAAATTCCGTACCTAAGCGCTATCGGAGCTCTCCTATACTTTGCACAATGCACAAGACCAGACATTGCATTCCCAGTAAATTTGTTAGCTAGGTTTAGCTCTGCGCCAACGTAACGTTATTGGACTGGTGTTAAGCACATCTTAAGGTACTTGAAGGGTTCAATTGATTTAGGCTTGTTTTTCCTTTACAAAATCGAAGTTGAGAACATGAATGTTGATGTTTCAATTGAAGATTGCATTGCAGGCAGTTTGGCCGAGCCCCTAAGGGCCCCTGCCATGTCGGGCAGCAGCTTGGCAGCGCAAGGCAGCGACCAGCGCGCCCCTGCCGAGCCTCTGCCGCAGTCTGCCTACGTGGGTAGCATGCAGCGCACCCCTGCCGTGTTCTGCCGCATGCCAGCGCGCCCCTGCCGTGTCCTTGCGCGTGCAGCGCTGCAGCCGAGTCCCTGCCGTGTACGGCTGAGCCCCTACAGGGCCCCTACGCGTCCTCGAGGGCTTCCAATGCCGCAACTGAGCAGATTTTGGCTCCTAACCAAAATCAAGCTTCCAAAGCTCCTTTTAGCTCAAAATTTCTTGAAGATCTAACCAAAATCAAGCTTCCAAAGCTCCTTTTAGCTCAAAATTGACGCAATGTGGCATTGTCCCCTATGCTGAGACACCGAATGATGTGTTAGTCAGTTTTGCTAATGCTGGGTATTTGTCTGACCCACACAAAGGATGTTACCAAACTGGGTATGTGTTTACCATGGGAACTACAACGATTTCTTGGAGATCTACTAAGCAAACCCTTGTTGTTACTTCCTCGAATCATTTAGAGATTATTGCACTACATGAAGCAGTCAAAGAATGTGTTTGGCTTCGCTCTGTAATAACTGATATTCGAGAGTCTAGTGGATTGACATTACCACTGAAGCACCAACTTGCATCTATGAAGACAATGCGGCATGCATTGAACAAATGAAGTTAGGATTTATCAAGGGTGATAATACTATGCATATCTCGCCTAAGTTCTTCTACAATCAGCAACAACAACAACTTTTGAATATCCAAGTGAACCAAGTGAGTTCCGAGGATAATGTAGCAGATTTTTTCGCCAAGTCTCTACCCAAATCTACTCTTGAGAAGCATGTGCGAAGTATTGGTATGCGTCGGTTATCTGAACTCCATAATTGATTTAATTATCAGGGGGAGTTGATTGTGTAGACATCAGGGGGAGTCTACGTCACATGTTTTACATTCAAGTTGTAGTTGACGCGTTGTGCTCTTTTTCCCTTCGACCAAGTCTTTTGTTTTTACCTAAGAGGTTTTTGTTTTACTTGGCAAGGTTTTTACTGAGGCAACGTTGATGCGCCATGTGATTATGGTACGCGACACAAGGGGGAGTGTTGAAGGAATTTACATTCTTATCCTTGATGATGTGTCTTGACCAAATCTTCTCCTTGTTAGACTAAAATATCTCTTAGATATCTATCCTACAGGGATTCTCTATGTAATGCCTATATAAAGACCAATCTATCAATAAATAAGTATACATTTTTCTCTCGTATTCTTATACTCTACAACAATGATTAAATAGATGGCTACAATTTACATTACACCTGCTATTACTATTCTACATGTAAATCTATTGATCACACATTCTTCTGGATTTTGGACAACCTCTTCAGAAACAAACTGAAGTTGATGTCCCTGTCCGTCATACTTATGCGTACATATTTCGGGCTAACCCCAAATTTACTTCCTCCCCGAGTCAATATCTTATGCCCTCTCAAGAAGCTTTCACAGTCCTCCACTGATTCATCCTCACACTTGAGCCACGCGAAAGCTACAGAGAAAGGTAAGTAATTAGCTCATATTATATTATGTCTTTATTTTTATTTGATAAAGCCATAGACTAATAGTTTAGTGGTGAACTTCACTTACCAGGTTGAGGATTTGTCTCTTGTTGAAGGAAATGGCAGTATCCCGGTGTAAAGTGAGGCAGACTAAACATTCTGTTCTTGTTCACCACTGCTCGAAGCTGCTGCCACCTCTCTTCCATTAGGTGGTAGCTTATCTCGAAGAAGGATTTCCTTGAATCCGAGCTGCCATGTTTTTCAGTGCTGTTGGTCATCACTTCCAAAATCTTGGCAGCTCGGAGCTGTGAATCCCTGGATACTCCAATGGTGTTGAGCTCTATGAAGTTAACCATTTTCTTGGCAACTTGTTCGTCTTTCACTAGAGCCCACCTGAAACATTCATGAAGAAGAAAACTGTTTAGTTATCGATGCAGAACAATTAGAAGAAGAAAAAAATGATGAAGTTACATAGGATCAATGCTTACCCAATACGCGTCCCAGCATGGCCTGTGGCTTTGGTGACGGTGAACAATGACAGATCATGGTCTGCCGGTGAGGAAATGGGTGCATATTGGGGCCAGTAGTAGGCCAGATCATGTACCAACATTCCTCCCGTTCGATTCACCGTGGAGGACCTGACGAATCCATCGGGGTTGTTCGGAGAGGTGATGAACTCAATGTAGGGGCCTTCTTTGTTGAAGCTTTTCGTATCTCCAGCCCAGTGGTACAGCCCCGACTTGAGGTAGGTGCTCATCACTGGGTAAGACTGCATGCAAAGAGATCATATACAACTTCAGTCTAATGGCAAGGCTCAAGTACTAAACCAACCAACAGAATCAAACACATGCAGAAATATAAAACTCACCGAGTAGTAAGGTGCAGTAGCTACCACGCTCATGGGCTCTGATCCATCTTTGGGAGAAAGAGCGAAAAGGGCAGCCATAATGAGCTGAGACGAACCTGTTCCAACCACAATGTGACGCCCTTGGGTGACGGCATTGCCCACGGCTTTGTGGAGTCTGATGATCTGCTTGGCAAGCTCCAGCTCCAAAAACCAGCAGAGGCTTTTAGCATCTGAGAAGTAGCTCATGGAGAGCCACCCTGGAATAACCACTGTGGTACTCTCACTCATCATCAACCAGTACTTTTCGTACATAGTCGGGTCACCACTGCAAGTCAGGCATCAAAACAAACAGCCTGTTAGTATCAAATTTAAAACTGCACCAAACTTGAAGATGATCGAAAGAAACAGAGTATGGAATTGGATGTACTACTCACTGATTGAGGTTGATGACTCTGTCCAGGTCTTCTTGACCGGACGTAGAGGAAACGGACAGAAGGGTCTTCATGGTTGCTTCAGTTTCATGGTTTTCAACCATTGACGGACATCTATTCTCCTGGTTCTCCACACTGAACAAGAAGCCATGTTTATTAACATTGAAAAGAAAGCTCAGATTGAGCGCTATGGAAAGAACAAGCAAATTTTTTATAGTGAAAAGACTGAGAAAACTGGCCATTTTGGAGAAAAAGATAAGGGATTGAAGTAGAAGCTGAGACAGAAAACAGAGGTAGAGAATACTTTGGGACTGTGTGAGGAACTGAAGAAGATTGTGGTGGGATTTATAGCAAAACCCAGGAGACTAGAAAACAAAACGAGTGCCAAATGGATGGTATAGAATGAAGTTTAACGCTTACAGAAACGGGTTTTCTGGATTGACATTGAACATGCAAGTCCAGTTAATCAACCATGACCGAGTTTGAAACTTGAATCTTGGATTCATCTCAAAGCGGTTTGGAAGCACACCCCAGTTTCTGGGTGTATTGTAAAAGTTGCTTTTGCATGGTTTTTCCATGACAGCAAATCTCTTACCGAGAAATGAAAAACCAGATAATGGAATACAGAAAAAGGGAGAAACTGCATTCCAATTTGAAAGGCCATGGAACTCGACGACGAGCTGCAACATTGTCAATCAGGGACATCCATTAGGACATGATTTTAATTACCATTCCTGATCATATAGAGACATGCGTCTGTGTGTGTTTGTGACATCTTTGAACCTTAATTTTTTTTCTATTCTTGAGTTTGATTAGAAGATGCTGCAATGCATCTGGAACCATATGCTTTCAGAGGTAGAGCTAGCCATTCTTCAAAAAAGGAAGTTGCTGTTAGCATGAGTCATGAAGTTAATTTAGGAATGTAAATTAATTTGTTATTGCTTTCTTATTTTATATGTGTAATACATGTAGTACATAGTACGTAGGGTTTGTACATCTTGTATCTCTTTATATAGTCTCCTCTGTGGGATGAATACATATCAGAAAATTCATTCTCCAAACCTTGTTATATTTGACTTGGTATCAGAGCAAAGATCCGAAAAGACTTTGTCTCTTTGTTTTTCCGCTGCGATTTCGTTGACGTTTTTCCCAACGATTTTTTATTCTCCGGACGACGTTTTTCCGTTCGGGTGTTTTTTTTTTTTTTTTTCCGTTCGGGTGTTTCTTCTTCAGAGAGAGTGAGAAAGAGAAAGGGAGAGCACGAAGTCCCCGGTCCCTAGCCGTCCCCTGGCTGTCATCTCCGCCCAGAAGACGTCGGTCTGACTTGCATCTCCGTCGTGCGCAGAAGACGTCGGCCTGACTCGCATCTCCGTCGTGCCATCGTCTGCCCTAAGACTGCCGCCGATCCCAGAAGCCAGAAGCCGTCTTCCATCTCCGCCCAGAAGACTACCCCGGAAGCCGTGCCCTAAGCCGGCTGGACTACCCCAGAAGCCAGAAGACGTCGTCTTCCATCTCCGCCCAGAAGACGTCGTCTTGTCCAGTCTGACCTGCCATCTCCGCCCAGAATCCGTCCGGTCTAGTCCAACGTCCGGCCTGATCAGCATCAGTCCAGACGCAGCCGACGCTGTCCAGTTAACGTTGCCTCTCCGTCGTCGTCTCGCCCCAGACGTGACGACGCAGACGACGCGCCCGACCCGGTTCTGCTGCAATCTCAACCCGGTTCTGTTTCTTGCTCCACCCGACCCGGTTCTGCTGCAATCCCGACCCGGTTTGAACTGATCCGACCCGTTTGTGGTATATTGTTGCTTTATTGTGGTATATTGTTGTCACTGCATAAACTACTGATTTGGCATTTGTGTTACAATGGGTTCTGGAGAAGAAAGTTATCAGGTCAATGATGTTCAGAAGTTTGAAGTATCAGTCAAGAATTCTGAAAGTGGTTCCTTTGGGGGAACCAAACTCAATGGAACCAATTTCCGAAAATGGAAGAAAATCATGACGGCTCATCTCCGAGGGATGCACAAGATGGGACATGTAACTGGGGTGATTGAGGCTCCTAGTGCAAGTAATGTTGCTGCTTACACTAAGTGGGAAGATGATGATGGTCTTGTGATGTCAGTTTTGTACAAGGCCATGAATGAGGAAATAGTTGACCTGGTGGAGCAATGTGATACTGCGCAGGCAATTTGGAAGACATTGGCAGATTTATATACTAATGAGTCTGACTTCATACAGGTTCATGAGTTGATGTGTACTGCTGCAGCAATGCAACAAAATGGGCAGCTAGTGGCGTAGTATTTCACCAAGCTGAAGAACATTTGGGCTGAAATTGATGTGAAGCGTCCTTGCAAGATCAAGAATCAGGAGGATCTTGTTTGGTACCTGAAGGAAAAGGAGCTTGAGCGAGTTCATCACTTCTTGAGAGGCCTTGATGCAAAACATAACAATGCCAAAGGAGAGCTGCTCAGAATGACAGAACCTCCTAGCTTGACTACAGCTTTCACATATATCCGTAAGGATGAGTCTCAGCAGGAAAGCCTTACTCAAGCACAACTTGAAGTCTCTAGTCTCACTATTCAGGCAAGAGCACCAGCACCACTCCTTCAGCAATCAAGTTTCGTTCCACTCCACAGGCAAGGACCACCACCAGGCTTTGGGAATCAACCTTGTTCTCCTTGCTCTTACTGCAATGGTGACCATGCTCGTGAATCTTGTTAGAAGTTGTACCTGCATCTTAGGCCTAAAAGGCCTACATATCGTCCCAAGGCGAAAGCAGCTATCCAGTTGGTCCAGGAACCAGACATCTATGGGGTGGTCGGATGTGATCATCATACAGCAGGAGGTGCCACACCCTCAGCATCTGTCGCTAGTCGTGGCAAGATAGGTATGGCCTTAAATATTTCTCACTTTGTTGGTGGTGATACATGGATTATTGATTCAGGTGCTTCCGATCATATGACTTATGACAAATCTTTTTTTAATGAATTATCATCTCCACCTGTACCTTATGTTACTAATGCCAACGGTGAGGCCTTCCCTGTTTTAGGAAAGGGGTCAGTTCGTATCACTCCCACAATGGTGCTAAAGAATGTGCTATATGTACCTGCTTTATCCGATCATTTGATATCTGTCCCACAGTTGAATGTTGAATCCAAATGCTCTGTGACCTTTTTACCTATGTATGTGATTTTTCAGGATCTTCTCACTGGGGAGTTACTAGGTCGGGGGTATCTGAGGGGCAGGTTGTTTCATCTGGATCAGACGTAAGTAGGGGAGAAACCAGGAGCACAGTCCCGGACAGCTTTAATGTCCAATTCTGACAAGCTAAGTGAAGTTTGGTTATGGCACCGTCGCTTAGGGCATCCATCTTTTAGTGTTATGAAAAAATCCATGCCTTCTTTGTTTTTTGGTGTGGATGAGTCAGTCTTACATTGTGAAACATGTGTTTTGGGCAAGAGTCATCGCTCAACTTATTCATCTCGTATTTCTAATAAAAGTGTCATTCCTTTTGAATTAATTCATTCTGATGTTTGGGGACCTTCAAAGGAATCCACTGTGTCTGGTATGCGATACTATGTGTCATTTATTGATGATTGTACACGTCTTACTTGGGTTGTTCTTCTTAAAACTAAGGATGAGGTTTTTCCGGCTTTTCAAGCCTTCCTTTCTGAAGTCCAAACGCAATACAATGCACAAATTCGAATTCTTCGCTCTAATAATGGGGGGGGAATATGTCAATCGTGTCTTTCAGTGTTTCTTACAAACACATGCGATTATCCACCAGAAAACGTGCCCTTACACACCTGAACAAAATGGGGTATCCGAAAGGAAAAATCGTCATTTACTTGATATGGCTCGTTGTATTCTCTTTAGTGCCCATTGTCCCAAGAATCTATGGGGTGATGCTATCTCCGCATCTACCCATCTCATTAATCATCTTCCTTCTACTGTCCTCCAGGGAAAAGTACCATTTGAGGTACTAGCTTCTTATGTCTCTTTATCTTCCTTTCATAATCTCCCAGCTCGTGTTTTTGGTTGTGTTGCATTTGTTCATATCCCAAAGAGTCAAAGGTCAAGTAAATGGGATGCCCGGGCGATTAAGTGTGTGTTTGTTGGCTATGGGGCCCATCAGAAAGGGTACAAGTGCTATCATCCACCTACTAGGAAGTATTATGTCACTATGGATGTTACTTTCTTTGAGGATATGAGCTATTACACCTCTTCTGATACTGCTCTTCAGGGGGAGAACTCATATTTTGAAGAGTTGTATCATGGAGCGGGGGAGACAGGTCATTCAGTTGAGGTTATAGATACATCAGAGGTTCAGGGACAAGAAGATGACAGACAGGCACCACCAGATGATTCTGGTATAATTGCTCCAGAGATTCAAGAGTCAGACACTGCAAGTGTTCCTGCTGCAACTGTTAGTGTTCCTGTTGCAACCGTTACTGCCCCTCCTTCCTTGCCTGATGTTACTAATACCCCTGACTCATGTCTCCCTGGTACAGAAGATCTTCCATCTGAGGTTAGTAATTCTATTGGGGTTAATACTAGTGATGTTAATAGTAGACAATATGTGTTACCAAATAGGTCTACTTGGGGTAAACCAGCAAAAAGGTATAAACCTACCCTTCAAGCCAAAACTAAGTATCCTGTGACAAATTTTATGTCTACCAAGAGATTGTCTAAGTCATATGAATCATTTGTGAATCAAATATCTGCTGTATCAGTACCTAACAAAGTGCAGGATGCATTGGGAGATCCAAAATGGAGAAAAGCAATGGATGAGGAAATGGAAGCATTACAGAAGAACAATACTTGGGAGCTTGTATCTCCACCACATGGAAAGAAGGCTGTGGGATGTCGCTGGGTGTTTACAGTGAAGCATAATCCAGATGGGTCAGTGAGTCGATATAAAGCACGTCTGGTAGCAAAGGGATTCACCCAGACATATGGCATTGACTATGATGAGACATTTGCACCAGTTGCAAAGATGAACACTATTCGGGTATTGCTCTCTCTTGCTGCTAACTTAAACTGGCCTCTTAAACAGTTTGATGTCAAGAATGCTTTTCTTCATGGAGAACTTATAGAGGAAGTGTATATGGATCTGCCACCTGGATATAAAACTGCTCCTTCAGGTAACTTTGTGTGCAGATTGAGAAAATCTTTGTATGGTCTTAAACAATCACCTCGTGCTTGGTTTGGAAGGTTTTCACAGTTCATGAGGAAGATTGGTTATAAGCAGAGTAACTCAGACCACACATTGTTTCTCAGACATCAACAAGGGAAGGTAACAGTTCTGATCATATATGTTGATGATATGGTTGTTACTGGTAATGATACTGTTGAGATGGATAGATTGCAAAAACAGCTAGCCACAGAGTTTGAGATGAAGGACTTAGGTGCACTCAAGTACTTCTTGGGCATTGAGGTAGCCAGGGGGAGTGAAGGCATCTATCTGTGTCAGAGGAAGTATATACTTGATCTATTAACAGAGAAAGGTATGTTGGATTGTACTCCAATTGATACTCCTATTGAGCAGAATCATCGATTAGCAGAGTATCCTGATCAGGTACCTACCGACAAGCCTCGATATCAGAGGTTAGTTGGACGTCTGATTTATTTAGCACACACCAGACCTGATGTTGCATACGCAGTAAGTGTGGTGAGCTAGTTCATGCATAATCCCAGTGTAGATCATATGGATGCCGTTGTAAGGATTTTGAGGTACTTGAAGTCCGCTCCTGGGAAAGGAGTAATGTTTTCTAGGCACAGCAATATTCTTGAGGTATGCGGTTTTACAGATGCAGACTGGGCTGGAAATATTACAGACCGGAGGTCTACATCAGGATACTTTACCTTTGTGGGAGGTAACCTTGTTACTTGGAAGAGTAAGAAGCAAAAGGTTGTGGCTCGGTCTAGTGCTGAAGCAGAATATAGAGGTATGGCTCATGGAGTGTGCGAGTTGTTGTGGCTGAGGAGTGTGTTACGAGATTTGGGTGTTAAACCCAAGTGTGCTATGCAGCTGTATTGTAACAACAAGGCAGCTATCGATATCTCACAGAATCCTGTGCAACATGATCGTACTAAGCATGTGGAAGTTGATCGTCACTTCATAAAGGAGAAGCTAGATGCTAAAATCATTAGTGACACGACCCATCCCGAATTTCACCCTGAAACCTGGAGTAAGTCGTGCGGGGACCACCTCCAAGGAAAATTTACCGAAGGACTCGGCAAACCTCCCTTGAAAATGGACAACTCTAACTCGAAAATTCCAAATTTCACTCTTAATTCAACACTTCCAAACATCACATAATTATCCTTCAGAAATTCTACACATAATATACAATAATCCCAAAGTATTCAGAGCTACTAAACACTAGCGGAAGCAAGAAAACACGAGTAGGTTAAACATGTAACCTACTGATGAAAACTGGCGGAAATGCGGGTGACTATGCCTCGTCTCCTACTAGATCCAACCCGAACTCTGCAGACTGGGCAATTTAAAACGAAGGGCCCAGGGGAAAACATTTAATAACGTTAGAGTGAGTGGACAAAAATAAAATAAAATATTTATGTTTCCCCAAATTAATTTCTAAGGAAAAATCGAATGCATGCCGCAAGCGATAAAACTTTTATCTCATAAAATATCGAGTCTCACAGACTCTATAATATATGTATGTATTTACACTCGTCCATACTCCCTATATAAATTCATGGGTCTATATAGGGCTACTACGCTCGCGTCCAACGCTCACGTCACGCCTTAATGCGGTGCTACACTACGCCATCAAGGTGGACAGACGGGTGTATATATATGTGTCCATACCCCCTATATGAATTAAACACTCAAATAGGGCTACTACGCTTACGTCCAACGCTCACGTCACACCATAATGCGGCTATATGCTGCGCCATTAAGGTGGACAGACACATATGGCTAGCTAGCATTTTCTATACATACTCTCTCATAAATACATATTTATATCCACCGAAAATCCCATTTTCGGTATCTCTCCAAGAGAAATAAAAATCGTCAACAAAATTAAAATGACGTCAAAATGCTCCACGACATTAATTGTTCATTCATGAACCATAGCATGCATATTATTTAAAACAAAAGTCCACTCACAAATTAAGCCTAAGCCTGATGTCGATCTGGGGCCTCGTCTGCTCGAGCCTCCTCACGTCCTGTTCCAAATATAATATTAATTTCCCAACCAATAATCCAATATTTAATAAAAATAGGCAAAATTACCCGAGAGCCATAAATACGCTCATCATTGCCTAACTTCGATATTCTTAAATCGGAACGATCCGAACTTAAATATCATACTCATCAGTCGTAAATACAACCTCCCCAAAATACGACTTAAATCCTACGGCCGGATTCTACATTAATTAACCGCCTAAAATACCAAACTTCGGAAATTCACAAACCTATCCAAATCTCATCCAAAAATTCCATAAATCACACCAATATACTCCTCTTAATATTCCACATTTAAAACCCTAAAAATCTCCTAACCGGCGGCGGCTCCGCCGGCAGCGGCGGCCGGAGGCCAATTCCGGCAACCTCCAAAACCTATGAAAATTTGACAGAATAATCTCCTCATCAAGCTCTACAACTTTCATGACCAACACATCACCCAATTCCAAGCCTAACTAGGCTAATCGAACGAAAACAACTTAAAAGCCCTAGAAATTTCAACTCCACATTTCTCCTTACCTAGCTCAAGAGGGAGTGAGCTGATTGGAGGGGTTGCTGCACGGGAGGAGGGCTACAAAACCGTACCAAGCTTGTCCGGATTGGTGGCCGGAGGAGGGAGTTCCGGCGACCGGAAGTTCGGGGCAGCCTAACCTTTCGGGCGGCACCGCTCTCTCACGGCGGCGCTAGGGGGGCTGTCACCGGTCCTGGAAGATAGCTGGGTCGGAGACCGATCGATTAGGACCG
Source organism: Fragaria iinumae (assembly GCA_009720345.1). Taxonomy (NCBI): domain Eukaryota; kingdom Viridiplantae; phylum Streptophyta; class Magnoliopsida; order Rosales; family Rosaceae; genus Fragaria; species Fragaria iinumae. The sequence continues at coordinate 3,478,154 of CM019123.1, forward strand.
GTGCGGCGGTCTGGGGCGGCCGGACGGCGGCGGTCTGGCGGTCGGAAATCCGGACAGCGGGAGTGATCGGGTGCGGGAGCGGGAGAGGAGAGAAAATCGGGAGGAAAAGAGAATGGGTTTGGGCCTCACACCCCAAACCGGTCCATCACCTATATAATACCCAAATTCTAAAAATAAAACACCCCGAAAAATAATACCCGAATAAAATTACCTTTTAGTAGCTAAAATTTACTATTTTTACCGTCGTCGTATTTTCCTCTTACGAATAATCCTCAGCACAATAATCGTCCCCGAAACCCCTCTAGGGACCAATTAAGCTATTAACTCAATGATCGAGACGGTAAAATTCTTATTATAATCACGCTAGTAAATAAGGTAATTTTTATAAGGGTCGGGATGTGACAATTAGCTTTCCTTTTGTCCCTACAGAAGAGCAACTTGCAGATATACTCACAAAATGAGTTTCTAAGAAGGCCTTTTATGACTCACTTAAGGGGGATGGTTGATGTATATGCGTCAACTTGAGGGGGAGTGTTAGCATGAGTCATGAAGTTAATTTAGGAATGTAAATTAATTTGTTATTGCTTTCTTATTTTATATGTGTAATACATGTAGTACATAGTACGTAGGGTTTGTACATCTTGTATCTCTTTATATAGCCTCTTCTGTGGGATGAATACATATCAGAAAATTCATTCTCCAAACCTTGTTATATTTGACTGTTGCTTGCAATGAGACAATGCTGATTTCTAAAAAGTGGAATGCTGATTTTCTAACGGTTACCTAGTCGAATTTCTTAGCTGTTATATGTTTACCATACCATACCATTCTCGAAACTGGAAAGACAGCTTCTCCATCCTATGTTCAAGTAATTCGTTTTATATGTATGCTTTTAGGTACCACACTTTACTAGAATACTGAGTTTTCATGTATGGTTATAGCTATCAGTAAAGTTTGTTTGTTGGTTTTCTGGGATTTTCTAGCTTAAAGCATTAGGCTGTTGCAGCTATCATGCTCGCAACCACCTGATCTTTGTGCCAATAGTGACTGATGCATTTTTATTTATTGGTATATGATTTATTGGCATCCCTATACAAAAGAGGAGAAGTGTGAACAAGGAAGTTCTAATTTGATTAGGACTTAAATATATGGTTAAATATCTGATTGATGAGCATTTGATTGATTATATATATGATTTGATTTTGTTGGAAATAAACTCCAAGGTTTGTGTGTGCATTGCAAGGCTATATTCACTAGGACATATATGGATATGTATCTATGTTTAATTGAATATGATATGTGCATGGGAAGAAGTCCCAAGTGTATTTGGTTTGGTAATTGCGTTGGATCACAAGAATCCTATATTGATTAGGGTATATGTGATATTGATTTGATGTGATTCAAATATCTGATTATATATTGATTTTTGATATTATTATATAGATATATGATTGGTATTAAATTCCTTCCTTCAGGAGTTCAACTAGGATCGAGATGCTAAACGTGAAGGGAGTTTTGTACGTCTTATAAAAGGAGTACAGCAACATATTTGGAAGCACCTTTTGCATAACTATTCTTGGAGAACTATCTTTACACGCTTAGCGTTTGAAAGAGAGTTTTTTATTCTGCTACTCATCTGAGTGCACAAGTTCAACTGTTCCTTGTTGAGTTGAACTTGTTGTGTGTGTGATTGTGATTCCCTTGTGTGTTGAGAAAAGGTTATTGAAGAAAGAAGAAGAAGACGTTCTGCCTAGAGATAAGAATTTGTAATAGTATAGGGTTTACAAAGAAGTTGTAAGACTACGCAAATTCATCAAGTTAAGTTTGTTTTCTGAGCTTGTGTTGTTACACCCCGACTCTTAATTTATACCTTATTTACTAGCTTGGTATTAATAAGAGTTTTAACGTCTTCGTAAATGAGTTTATAGTTTCAAAGATCCCTAGAGGAGTATTGAGGGACGAATATTTCGGAGAAATTATTCCTATGAGAAAATTATGACAACGGTAAAAATGGTAAATTTTAGCTAGTAAAAAGGTAAGTTTTATTATGGTATTATTTTGGGGTGTTTAATATTTGGAGTTGGGTTTTATTTGGTAAGTATAAAGAGTTGGGCCGGTTTGGAAAAGCCAAAAAATTCTTTTTCTCTTCTCTCTCTTCTCTCTCCTCCCTCCGGATTCTCTCTCCCTCTCCCTCTGCCCGAAATTTCTTTCCGACCGTTCGCCGCCGTCCGGCCGCCTCAGACCGTGATAAGACGTATTTGCACACGCATCAATTAACCCTGTCAACAAATCAATCGTAGTATAAAGCAAGCAGGGATCGTTCTAAACCGGGGATCCAACTACAGGGTAGATCCATCTAATCTAATGTAAATGTCGAAATAAGCATAAAGGGTTTAAGGTTTTATAATTTCGGAACAACATTAATAATAAATCCTAAATTACTTCTATACATATATACATGTGATCAACCAACAATCATGCAAACTCAACCAAACAACCATGTAAGAATAAAGAAGACAATCTCTAATCTCATTTAAGTCTACACCGTGAGCAAATATACAACCTAAATTTGATATGCACATAAGTTCCTACGTGGTTCCTATGACATAGACCAACTTAGAATTAGACTACGGGTTTCATTCAACATCGCGACACAACAAGCTCGGCTACGTGCTCTACTTATAGGTCACACACATAAACTAATCATGCAATTACGTATCACATAAAGAATCGATGTGTTTAAGCACAAGTCCAAATCAAACATAGGTAGAAAATCGATGAAAAACAAAGACAATGCAACTTATCAACTACGTGTATCAAAGTCGAACTTTGGATGATTAACACATGCAATATCAACTACTTGTATCAACTTCACATGATAATGTAATATAGCACCGAAAATCTTAAAGTATTTAGACATTAAACTCACGGCATAATACCTAAAATCATTGATTAAAAATTGAAAACTTTAATTCAAAACATGGTTCAAAAGTACTTCTATCTCATAGACAAGAATCGAAGTATACTTAAGCAAAAACCTAAAACAAACATAAACGAGAACAAACACATAGCAATCCGAAAATAGAAGATGGAATTCACTCTCAAAATATCCCTACGTGTTCTATTCTTCGAGTGAGCGGAGTCCTAGGCTACTTGCTTTGGACAAATGCTGAAGGTGGGATCGGATTGTGGTGTTTGGAGATTGATGGAGTTTCGGCAAAGGCTTTGGTGTTATTTGCACGGGTTGATGCTCTTCTTCTGTCCTTGAAGTCGTGCTTTATATAGAGGAAAAACCCTAGAGAAGTCAGCCACAAAGCCTAAACCAAGTTGGTTTAGGAATCCTAGTTCTTCTCAATTTCGGCAGAATGACCTCCGTCTGAAGATTACGTCATAACTTCCTCTAGAAAATAGATATTGAGATGACTCCAAGTGATTTGGAAACTAGACTCCCGTAGCTTTCTATCCATATATGGCACGTTTTCTGATTCATTGTGAGCTGTCCTGGAGAGTCCGTTGAAGTTGGCAGACGTGCACAGGAATTCTCCCGATTTGATCCGGATTCTGCTGAATTTAAATCTTCTTCTCCATATTGGACTTGGTTTGGGCCTCTCCTTCATGGACTCAGCTTCGAGGAAAGATGGAATCCTGATTAAGACATGAATCCTGAGTAAACAAGGATTTCAAATACTTAGCACAATTTTAACACCAAATTCTTCAATTCCGAAATTACTATGTGTTTTAACACTCAAACCTACATATTTCTACTTTAAGCAATTATTCTACACTAAACACAAATATAAAGCTAAATCAACTAAATAAGAGTTAACAAAGGGAAAATAAAGGGTATAAACATATTAAGAACGTCACACTTTGTGCTCCTATCAGACCGCCGCACCGGTCCCAAACAAACGGCCGTGGACCCAGCCATCTTCCTGGATCGGTGGCAGCCTCTCTAGCGCCGCCGTGAGAGAGAAAACGCAGCCGAAAGGTCCGACTTCCGTGGTGGTTTTCTCGCCGGAGCTCCCTCCTCCGGCCACCATAGCCGGAGCGGCTTAGCTAGTTGGAAAGCCCTCCTCCCGTGCAGCAATCCCTCCAAAAGACTACCTCCCTCTTGAGCTAGGTAATGAGAAATGTGGAGTTGAAATTCTAGGGCTCTTTTGATATTTTTAGTTGATTACCCTATTTAGGCTTGGAATTAGTGTTTGTGCTAGTTATGAAAGTTGTAGAGGAGATTAAGAGGAAGATGTTGTTAAAATTTGGTAGTTATTGGAGGTCGCCGGAGTCGGCCGTCGTTGCCGGCGCCGCCGCTGTTAGGGGGATTTTTATGGTTTTAGATGTGGAATATTAAGGGGAGGTTAATGATGTGAATTTTGGAATTTTTGGAGGAATTTTGGATAGGTTTGGGATTTTTCGAAGTTTGGTATTTTGGCCGTTAATTTGGATAGAATCCGGTCGTTAGAGTATTGTTGTTTCAGCCGTAGAAGGTGGATTTAAGACCGCCGGTATTTGTGGTGAAGTTTGGACGGTATCAATTTTAAGATTTGCAAATTTGGGAAAGGATGAGAGTAGATAAGGCCACATTTAATTTTGCTTATTTTTATATAAGTGTTGGTATATAGTTGAGGATTTAATTATGTTTTTGGATCAGGACGTGAGGAAGCTTGAGCAGAAGAGGTCTCAGACCGACTTCAGGCTTAGGTCTAATTTGTGAGTGGACTCTTAGTTTAAATAATGTGCATGCAATTGTTTATTTGGTTGGAACATTGGACGTCATTTTTATTTGACGATTTTATTCATTGTGGTGAGTTACCGAAAATGGGATTTTCGGTAAATTATAATATATTTATGAGGAGAGTATGTATATAAATGCTAGCTAGTCATATGTGTCTGTCCACCTTAATGACATAGTATATAACTGCATTATGGTGTGACGTGAGCGTTGGACGCAAGCGTAGTAGCCCTATATGAGTGTTTAATTCATATAGAGGGTATGAACACATATTTATACACTCATCTGTCCACCTTAATGGCGTAGTGTATCACCGCATTAAGACGTGACGTGAGCGTTGGACGCGAGCGTAGTAGCCCTATATAGATTATTAATTATTCATATAGGGAGTATGAGCGAGTGTAAATACATACATATTTTGATATATAGTTTTGAGCTGAAGAGACTCGATATTTATAAGATAAGAGATTTATCGTTTGAAGCATGCATTCGTTTTCTTTGAAATAAAAATTGGGAAAGCTTAAATGTTGAAAATTATTTTATTTATTTATTTTTGTCCACTCACTCTAATTTTTGCGAATGTTTTTCCCCTGGGCCCTTCGTTTTAAAAATGCCCAGTCTGCAGAGTTCGGGTTAGTACGGGTAGGAGACGACGAGGCATAGTTACCCATTTCTCAACCACATTTCACCAGTAGGTTACCTGTTTAACCTACTAGGGTATTTTCCGGCTCCTCTAGTGTTTAGTAGCTCTGAATACTCTTGAGGTTTATCATATAATTTTTCTGGTGGTGTGCTAAGACCTATGTTTTATTTTAGAATATACGAAGATTGTAATTGTTATATTCTCACTTTCGGATAATTGTGGGTTGATTTGGAGGATGATTAATAATATTTAGGAAAGTAACTCTTTAGTTTTCTGGGTTATGGTTGTCCATTTTCAATGGAGGTTTACCTAGCTTTTCGGTAAATTTTCCTTGGAGAAGAACCCCGCAAGACTTACTTCGGGTTTCATGGTGAAATTCGGGGTGGGTCTTGACATGTGCTCCGCTGTGATTTTTCCTCTATTTTGAGGTTTTTACACAGTCAAATATAACAAGGTTTGGAGAATGAATTTTCTGATATATTATTCATCCCACAGAAGAGGCTATTTATAGAGACACTACATGTACAAACCCTACGTACTATGTACTACATGTATTACACATATAAAATAAAAAACAATAACAAATTAATTTACACTACCTAAATTAACTTCATGACTCATGCTAACACTCCCCCTCAAGTTGGCGCATATACATCAACCATGCCCAACTTGCTAAGTGAGTCATAAAAGGCCTTCTTAGAAACTCCTTTTGTGAGTATATCTGCAAGTTGCTCTTCTCTAGGGACAAAAGGAAAGCTAATGATTTTAGCATCTAGCTTCTCCTTTATGAAGTGACGATCAACTTCCACATGCTTAGTACGATCATGTTGCACAGGATTCTGTGAGATATCGATAGCTGCCTTGTTGTCACAATACAGCTGCATAGCACACTTGGGTTTAACACCCAAATCTCGCAACACACTCCTCAGCCACAACAACTCGCACACTCCATGAGCCATACCTCTATATTCTGCTTCAGCACTAGACCGAGCCACAACCTTTTGCTTCTTACTCTTCCAAGTAACAAGGTTACCTCCCACAAAGGTAAAGTATCCTGATGTAGACCTCCGATCTGTAATATTTCCAGCCCAGTCTGCATCTGTAAAACCGCATACCTCAAGAATATTGCTGTGCCTAGAAAACATTACTCCTCTCCCTGGAGCGGACTTCAAGTACCTCAAAATTCTTACAACGGCATCCATATGATCTACACTGGGATTATGCATGAACTGGCTCACCACACTTACTGCGTATGCAACATCAGGTCTGGTGTGTGCTAAATAAATCAGACGTCCAACTAACCTCTGATATCGAGGCTTGTCGGTAGGTACCTGATCAGGATACTCTGCTAATCGATGATTCTGCTCAATAGGAGTATCAATTGGAGTACAATCCAACATACCTGTCTCTGTTAATAGATCAAGTATATACTTCCTCTGACACAGATAGATGCCTTCATTCCCCCTGGCTACCTCAATGCCCAAGAAGTACTTGAGTGCACCTAAGTCCTTCATCTCAAACTCTGTGGCTAGCTGTTTTTGCAATCTATCCATCTCAACAGTATCATTACCAGTAACAACCATATCATCAACATATATGATCAGAACTGTTACCTTCCCTTGTTGATGTCTGAGAAACAATGTGTGGTCTGAGTTACTCTGCTTATAACCAATCTTCCTCATGAACTGTGAAAACCTTCCAAACCAAGCACGAGGTGATTGTTTAAGACCATACAAAGATTTTCTCAATCTGCACACAAAGTTACCTGAAGGAGCAGTTTTATATCCAGGTGGCAGATCCATATACACTTCCTCTATAAGTTCTCCATGAAGAAAAGCATTCTTGACATCAAACTGTTTAAGAGGCCAGTTTAAGTTAGCAGCAAGAGAGAGCAATACCCGAATGGTGTTCATCTTTGCAACTGGTGCAAATGTCTCATCATAGTCAATGCCATATGTCTGGGTGAATCCCTTTGCTACCAGACGTGCTTTATATCGACTCACTGACCCATCTGGATTATGCTTTACTGTAAACACCCAGCGACATCCCACAGCCTTCTTTCCATGTGATGGAGATACAAGCTCCCAAGTATTGTTCTTCTGTAATGCTTCCATTTCCTCATCCATTGCTTTTCTCCATTTTGGATCTCCCAATGCATCCTGCACTTTGTTAGGTACTGATACAGCAGATATTTGATTCACAAATGATTCATATGACTTAGACAATCTCTTGGTAGACATAAAATTTGTCACAGGATACTTAGTTTTGGCTTGAAGGGTAGGTTCATACCTTTTTGCTGGTTTACCCCGAGTAGACCTATTTGGTAACACATATTGTCTACTATTAGCATCACTAGTATTAACCCCAATAGAATTACTAACCTCAGATGGAAGATCTTCTGTACCAGGGAGACATGAGTCAGGGGTATTAGTAACATCAGGCAAGGAAGGAGGGGCAGTAACGGTTGCAACAGGAATACTAACGGTTGCAGCAGGAACACTTGCAGTGTCGGACTCTTGAATCTCTGGAGCAATTATACCAGAATCATCTGGTGGTGCTTGTCTGTCATCTTCTTGTCCCTGAACCTCTGATGTATCTGTAACCTCAACTGAATGACCTGTCTCCCCCTCTCCATGATACAGCTCTTCAAAATATGAGTTCTCCCCCTGAAGAGCAGTATCAGGAGAGGTGTAATAGCTCATATCCTCAAAGAAAGTAACATCCATAGTGACATAATACTTCCTAGTAGGTGGATGATAGCACTTGTACCCTTTCTGATGGCCCCCATAGCCAACAAACACACACTTAATCGCCCGGGCATCCAATTTACTTGACCTTTGACTCTTTGGGATATGAACAAATGCAACACAACCAAAAACACGAGCTGGGAGATTATGAAAGGAAGATAAAGAGACATAAGAAGCTAGTACCTCAAATGGTACTTTTCCCTGGAGGACAGTAGAAGGAAGACGATTAATGAGATGGGTAGATGCGGAGATAGCATCACCCCATAGATTCTTGGGACAATGGGCACTAAAGAGAATACAACGAGCCATATCAAGTAAATGACGATTTTTCCTTTCGGATACCCCATTTTGTTCAGGTGTGTAAGGGCACGTTTTCTGGTGGATAATCCCATGTGTTTGTAAGAAAGACTGAAAGACACGATTGACATATTCCCCCCCCCCCCCATTATCAGAGCGAAGAATTCGAATTTGGGCATTGTATTGCGTTTGGACTTCAGACAGGAAGGCTTGAAAAGCCGGAAAAACCTCATCCTTAGTTTTAAGAAGAACAACCCAAGTAAGACGTGTACAATCATCAATAAATGACACATAGTATCGCATACCAGACACAGTGGATTCCTTTGAAGGTCCCCAAACATCAGAATGAATTAATTCAAAAGGAATGACACTTTTATTAGAAGTACGAGATGAATAAGTTGAGCGATGACTCTTGCCCAAAACACATGTTTCACAATGTAAGACTGACTCATCCACACCAAAAAACAAAGAAGGCATGGATTTTTTCATAACACTAAAAGATGGATGCCCTAAGCGACGGTGCCATAACCAAACTTCACTTAGCTTGTCAGAATTGGACATTAAAGCTGTCCGGGACTGTGCTCCTGGTTTCTCCCCTACTTACGTCTGATCCAGATGAAACAACCTGCCCCTCAGATACCCCCGACCTAGTAACTCCCCAGTGAGAAGATCCTGAAAAATCACATACATAGGTAAAAAGGTCACAGAGCATTTGGATTCAACATTCAACTGTGGGATAGATATCAAATGATGGGATAAAGCAGGTACATATAGCACATTCTTTAGCACCATTGTGGGAGTGATACGAACTGACCCCTTTCCTAAAACAGGGAAGGCCTCACCGTTGGCATTAGTAACATAAGGTACAGGTCGAGATGATAACTCATTAAAAAAAGATTTGTCATAAGTCATATGATCGGAAGCACCTGAATCAATAATCCATGTATCACCACCAACAAAGTGAGAAATATTTAAGGCCATACCTATCTTGCCACGACTAGCGACAGATGCTGAGGGTGTGGCACCTCCTGCTGTATGATGATCACATCCGACCACCCCATAGATGTCTGGTTCCTGGACTAACTGGATAGCTGCTTTCGCCTTGGGACGATATGTAGGCCTTTTAGGCCTAAGATGCGGGTACAACTTCCAACAAGATTCACGAGCATGGTCACCATTGCAGTAAGAGCAAGGAGAACGAGGTTGATTCCCAAAGCCTGGTGGTGGTCCTTGCCTGTGGAGTGGAACGGAACTTGATTGCTGAAGGAGTGGTGCTGGTGCTCTTGCCTGAATAGTGAGACTAGAGACTTCAAGTTGTGCTTGAGTAAGGCTTTCCTGCTGAGACTCATCCTTACGGATATATGTGAAAGCTGTAGTCAAGCTAGGAGGTTCTGTCATTCTGAGCAGCTCTCCTTTGGCACTGTTATGTTTTGCATCAAGGCCTCTCAAGAAGTGATGAACTCGCTCAAGCTCCTTTTCCTTTAGGTACCAAACAAGATCCTCCTGATTCTTGATCTTGCAAGGACGCTTCACATCAATTTCAGCCCAAATGTTCTTCAGCTTGGTGAAGTATTGCGCCACTGGCTGCCCATTTTGTTGCATTGCTGCAGCAGTACACATCAACTCATGAACCTGTATGAAGTCAGACTCATTAGTATATAAATCTGCCAATGTCTTCCAAATTGCCTGCGCAGTATCACATTGCTCCACCAGGTCAACTATTTCCTCATTCATGGCCTTATACAAAACTGACATCACAAGACCATCATCATCTTCCCACTTAGTGTAAGCAGCAACATTACTTGCACTAGGAGCCTCAATCACCCCAGTTACATGTCCCATCTTGTGCATCCCTCGGAGATGAGCCGTCATGATTTTCTTCCATTTTCGGAAATTGGTTCCATTGAGTTTGGTTCCCCCAAAGGAACCACTTTCAGAATTCTTGACTGATACTTCAAACTTCTGAACATCATTGACCTGATAACTTTCTTCTCCAGAACCCATTGTAACACAAATGCCAAATCAGTAGTTTATGCAGTGACAACAATATACCACAATAAAGCAACAATATATCACAAACGGGTCGGATCAGTAAGAAGCAAAAACGGGCAATGGGCACAGAACCGGGTCGGGATCAATTTAGCAAAAACGGGTCGGGATGGCAGCAGAACCGGGTCGGGTTGAGGGAGAAACAGAGCCGGGTCGGGATTGCAGCAGAACCGGGCGCGTCGTCTGCGTCGTTACGTCTGGGGTGAGACGACGACGGAGATGGCGTCTTCTGGGCGGAGATGGAAGACTTCCGGCTTCTGGCTTCTGAGGTAGTCCAGCCGGCTTAGGGCACGGCTTCCGGGCGGAGATGGAAGATGGCTTCTGGCTTCTGGGATCGGCGGCAGACGATGGCACGACGGAGATAGTCCAGCCGGCGTCTTCTGGGCACGACGGAGATGCGAGCCAGGGGACGGAGATGCGAGCCAGGGAACGACGGCTTCTCGTGCTCTCCCGTTCTCTTTCTCACTCTCTCTGAAAAAAAAACGGGAAAAACAAAAAACAAAAAGCACCTAAACGGAAAAACGTCGTCCGGAGAATAAAAAATCGTTGGGAAAAACTTCAACGAAATCGCAGCGGAAAAACAAAGAGACAAAGTCCTTTCGGATCTTTGCTCTGATACCAAGTCAAATATAACAAGGTTTGGAGAATGAATTTTCTGATATATTATTCATCCCACAGAAGAGGCTATTTATAGAGACACTACATGTACAAACCCTACGTACTATGTACTACATGTATTACACATATAAAATAAAAAACAATAACAAATTAATTTACACTACCTAAATTAACTTCATGACTCATGCTAACATACACAGCGTCAAAAAGCTGGTGTTCTTATTAAACTTTATATCAGTTCGTCGAGGATTGAAACGACTGTTTCAATCCCTGCTTCACGTTCCAGTACCTTCATTATTTGTTTGTTTTTCTTTGTTCCTGCAACTTAGTTCTAGCTAGCTAGTATCAGCATCGTTTGCTGAATTCGAAGTTGTTGATCCTGTTAACACAACTCAGTTCAATCCTTTTGTTCTCAGTATTTGTTTTTTTATATACTTAAAGGAGAGTAGGAGACTACCCAGCTAGTACCGAGCCTTTTACATTTAGTAGGACGGTAGGAATGATCAAGAATTCAAGAGAGCTGGTTAATTTTATGTTTTCGAGTCTAGTGATTCAGAATTTATCGAAAAGAAGAAGAGAGGGTGGGAGATTTATCAATCAAAGAGAATCTCTTCTTATCTTTAAATATATATATTTTTAATATCTTTTTATCATTTCTCTAATTTTGACTTTGATTGAGTCATTTTTGTTGCTTGATCATAACTCTTAGCTAGGTCCCAAGTTGTTTGCTCTTATAGATTAAGATTTAATTGGTTATGGTAAAAAGTGCGGTTATTGAGACATCCAAATTTACTCACGTGACCCTCACTCTATTGTGATTTATTGAATGACGGATAACTTCTATTACGTAATGACTATTAAAGACAATAATAATATAAATAGTGCTAGAGACACCAAAATATTATGCCAAATTCTGATCCCAAATGACATGGCGTTTGCCACCTCATCGTAATAATTTATCATTTGTAATTATCAATCATTTTTCATTTTATAGTTTCCAACTTGTATGTAATTAATAATTAAAATAAGAAAAATAATGTTTTCCTACAATCCTGAAAAATCGATCTTCTTGTAACCAAGAAAAAAAAAATCGATCTTCAACCAATACCAATCATCATCATCCTCATCTCATGCGCACCAGATCTAGAACCCAAGAGAATAATACTCATCCAGGATTTGAAGAAATAAAAGATGTTGCATATGAAAATCAAAAATAAAGAAGATAACTATGAATATAGCAACCAGATTGCATAAAATTGGCCTGTAAACAATCATAATCATAAGGGATGTCAAGAAAAACCGTAAGTTATGCATTGTGAAAATCCTAATTAATTTTGTAACTATTGGATTTTCATCATCCTAAAGAACATATGTTTAACCAACTTGTTTTGAATCTATTGGATTGTTTCCAGAAATTATAAGAATTTTCAACAATAGAACAAAGAATTTACTAAGTGGTGCAGTAGATAGGTCACAGGTCATAGGTGGCTACAAATCCCCTACAATATATGGAGGATGAGTTTTGGATATATTATATACTTCACAGTATATAATTTATTCTTCCGTTTTTAAATTATTCTTCCGTTTTTGTCACAGTATATAATTTATTCTTCCGCTTGTTGGATTGAATGATTTGATAAACTTCACAGTATAATTTATTCTTCCGTTTTTAATTTTCTTACAAACGAATTACTGATTTAAATACATATTTTTCATGTAACAAAACAGAAATAAATGACAGCTTGAATTGTTAGGGGAGATGTGGTCAATGCCATGTCATTTGGGATGGTTTTTTGGTATAGAATTTTGGTGTCCATAAAATTTTTCTAATAGTATTAAGAATTGAAATTTGTTTAGTTCTTGTGGTTTGAAGTCGACATATGTTCAATCCTTATGATTTTATTTTAATCTGAATGGTCCTTAAAGTCACAATTTTTCATCTATATGGTCTTTCCGTCAATTTTTATGTTAAAATACGTCACAGTATATAATTTATTCTTCCGCTTGTTGGATTGAATGATTTGATAAACTTCACAGTATAATTTATTCTTCCGTTTTTAATTTTCTTACAAACGAATTACTGATTTAAATACATATTTTTCATGTAACAAAACAGAAATAAATGACAGCTTGAATTGTTAGGGCAGATGTGGTCAATGCCATGTCATTTGGGATGGTTTTTTGGTATAGAATTTTGGTGTCCATAAAATTTTTCTAATAGTATTAAGAATTGAAATTTGTTTAGTTCTTGTGGTTTGAAGTCGACATATGTTCAATCCTTATGATTTTATTTTAATCTGAATGGTCCTTAAAGTCATAATTTTTCATCTATATGGTCTTTCCGTCAATTTTTTATGTTAAAATACTGACGTGGTCGTTAAAAATATTGTAATTTTTAACGGCCACGTCAGCAACTTAATAGTGAAAATTGACGGAATGACCATTTGGATGAAAAATCGTGACTTTAAGGACTATATATTCAGATAAAAATAAAACCACAAGGATTGAACAAATGTCAACTTCAAACCACAAGGACTATACAATATTTTACCCTAATATTAAAATAAGTAATGGATTTATTCACTCTGGACTTTCCAATTCAATAATATATATTGTATTCTTTATTATTTTTCATATATAATTTAATTTCCTAATTTTATTACATATATATTATTACCCATTTACATATTTGATTTTTTCTAAACTATGATTAATATCGATCATGTGACATAAATTTATATCATCATACATGTTGAAAAAATATACAAGGTGAACTAATTTATATGAAAAAAAAAATCGTTTTAGAAAAATCAAATAATTATTTTTCTTTTGGGTTGTAACTGTTTGTCAGGTTTTCAATTTGGGTTGTATTTTTTTCTTATTAGCTAGGGTGTTATTTCCCCCAAAACTACTTTTGTATTTTCTTTCTATTAATAAATTTCAAACAAAGATAAGGGGGTCGTTCTGTAAGTGGGATAGACCCTTCGCCTTCAGGCTTGAGGGTGGGATTAGTTTTCTACATTGTCTATCTCCGAGGAACTAATACCGCATAATCATATCTGCTTAAAAAAAAGCCTCTTAGCTAGATAGATACCCTCAACACTGTTCATCTTAATATGTTGAATATCTTTTAACAAGGGAGTGGACTATGTGTCATTAATTTGGCGATTACGTTGCCATTGAATTGAGAATTTTGGTTTCTCCCATTCGAAAAACACCACCAACATTGACTTTCTTTTGCTAGCTAAGCTAAGGAAAACTAGGGCAAATCCAACGTTGATTTGGCCTAATTTCGGTCAAAATCAGTCAGATCCAACTGATTTGCTTATTCTCAACCAAATCTGGCTAGATCTAGTCTAGACCTAATAGATCTACATGAATTTTTATTGAGAATATGCACTGTGAAGGAACAGAGGAAGATAAAAAAAAGAAGATGAGAGAATAAACAGATTATTTGTGTTATGAGAAAATTGTGGGTTTCTCAACGCCGGAATGTCCACCCTTTTCCCTTAACTATATAACTATCTTCACTTTTTTTATATTGAAAACAAAGAAACAAAATATGAATCTATTTCCCTATCCTAAAGAAGAAATTAAGATAGATATAAAACCATAAAACTGTAAACCCAAACGATAATATTGATGAATTTGAAATATAATATTTTGAACATTTCTTTACCTGATCATTTTTTGATGTCTGGAATCCAGTAAGCGGTTAGATCAGAAGACTGAGACTAGAAGCATCGAGAGTAACACAACTAGGAATGACAAGAAAATTGACTAGTTTAAGAAGCCGAAAAGAAACAAAGATAAAATCTACAAGATCTTGGTTGATCTGAGAATGCGGCAACGAGCACGGCATCAATATATATAGTGAAATATAAAAGAAGCGATTTAGGGTTCGAAGGGTACAAAAATAATTATACATACAAACATGTCAAAAAATCGTGTCATCATTGCTTTGTAGTTGTCGCCCTTGTCCAAATTTGTTTCCTCTAACGTTCACTATTAAAGTGAGTTGGGTTATTAAACATATAGTTTAATAAAGTTTTAAATTAAGAATCCAATGCGCGTACAAAACTATCAAAATTGGTTAATCACATCTTAGTTTTTACAGATTTGACCAACAACAGTTGAGTACACCCAAACACGAACTCTATCAAGTAGATTACGAGACTCGTGTAACTCATTGCTTCTTTTTTTTTTTTATTACAAAGGTAAAAAAATCAAAACTACAAAGCGAGGAGGAGGACCAAACCTGCTGAGTAGAAGTACCATGTATAAAAGGATGATCTATCGGTTCAGAATGAGAATTGCAAAAAGAACAAACACTGGGAAATTAGAATACTAGGAATATATGTTGATAATGTATCTCTAGTCTTAAGTCTATTTTGAAATAAAAGCTGAGCAAATATTTTCACTTTCGGGGGATCGAAGATGAAGTTTCTAAATTTTTGAAAAGAAATTTGGTAAATAAACCTGAACTGGAAGGACCCCAAATGAATTCATGATCTAGCCTAGGGTATAAGGGAAGGGGAATTCCCAAAACTTTACTAACAATATCATGAGGTAAAATTGTTTAACATTACAATTAAAATTCATCATAAAATAATCTACCGTAACATTTCAATCAATCTGATTTTTTTTTTTTTTGAGGGGAAAGGAAAAAACACCATTGATCAAAGATCATGACGACTAAAATGGTCAAGCATGAATGGTCCGAAAACCATACAAATGCAAGCGAAAATTGCTAATGTTAGCTAGAAACTATGAATTGGAAAAACAACCTCAAAACTACAGTCCAAAAATGTGAACATTAATCAACTAGAAAGCGAATAATAAATAACCTCTAAACCTATATAACCCTAAGCAAAGCAACCGTCTTGGTGAATGTGACGCATAAGACCTAATGGTGTACGTTTCCACTCAACAGACCAGCGCACAGCTTCACCCAAAAAGTAATATAGACTAGTAGGTGTCACTCCTCTACAAGCTCAAAACAATGGCCAACCCGAAAGTGAAAAGGAAGAAAAAATAAAACCCTAGGGGCCCACCTAGGCCTCAATACTGAGAGCCCAAGATAGCGTAGGCCCAGGGGCCTAATCTTCCTTTCCTCTCCCCTTCCGGAATTGACCGTCGCCAGAACTAGTCGTAGGAGCCTCCTGCCGCCTCTTCAATCTGGAGGCTTCCCTCTTCTCCAAGCCATGGAAACTTGCTTACTCGGAGCCTCCGGTAAGAATAGGAGAAGAAACCTAGCTTCCCTTTGCTACCTACTGTTCGGATCTCAAACTCCCACTCAATCACCACTTGCCGTCTTATGTGCAATCCCAGAGAACCCCGCCTCGTCATCACCAGACAAAATCCTTCCTCCTTCGCCGGCCTGCCGAACCGAAGTTGAAATCGTCGCCCTGCAGATCAGTCACCCACTACCAGTTAACCACCGAACGGAATCTGGCTCCTTCGTGTAAGAGAAACCTGTGTAGCTTCTCTCAACCAAAGCCGGGAAGTCTGAAACGCAGTCAGAGAACCAGAAGTCGTCGCCGCCCTACCACTAAACCTTAGGGGAATGGCTATGCTCAACTCCGGTTTTCCTGGAGCGAATAAGGAGATGTGTAATTTAGTAGTTTAGTGAGATTATAAATCAATCTGATTCTTTTGATTTGCAAGAATAACAATAAGGTATTAACAATAACCCAGTTATATTTCCAGAAAAGGATCGTATGGCTATCACTAAAGATCGAAGTGATCCTTTCAATCAAAATATCTTGAGAATCCAATATACCTTTCAAGCAATAGAATTAGAGGAGAAATTCCAAAGATCAAGCGGTGACTTTCAAATGAACGATTGGACAAGTGTTTTAAACTTTAATTGATATCTTCAAGTTCTAATGTGCATGTCATCCACATATTAATCTGAAATTCCTCACTTTATTCTTTTCATTGAAACCTCTCCCATAGAATGAGAAGCTTTTTCATGGGTACAAAGAAAAGTCAGTCGGTAAATACTATTTCGTGACAAGTTGAACCCACCAATTATTTGGTTCAATTAGAACCTTCCATGCTAATTTAGCAAGAGCGGCTTTATTTTAGATTGGTCTAACACCAAGACCTCCATAAGATTTTAGAATAGCTACTTGATCCCAAACAACTTCTGCAAGAATTACTTAGACTCTTTATCAAAACGGGTTGTAAATTTCTTGAGACATTTAAAACAAGACATAATGTTGTTTGAGATTAGGGGTGGTCATATTCGGATTGGACCGGTTTTAGGTCCAAACCATATCCAATCTGAATTATTCAGATTTACAAAATCTCCAACTAAAACCGAATTTTAAACTCTTTTAACCGATTATCCGGGCCAACCGAAAACATGATCGGTTTGGATCGGTTTCTGATTTGGGCCGAATTTAAAATAATAAGGTGACCTATATTGAAAAATTGATTATTTTGTCTTTCTTTTTTATAAAAATTAAAAAGAATATATTTCTATTTTTTTTCTCTCTTTTCTTTTTCATCACAAATTTACAATCATGCTTAGATTAAACGCCAAAATATAATATGAAATACATATATTTTTTATAATATACTTGTTCAAGAATGTGGGTTCATATGAGTGTGTGTGCGCGCGCGCATATAATTTGATAGAGATTTTTGTCTTCCTAAAGTGACACATGGTAAGAAATCCTATTGACTAATAATAAGGTGACACATTAAAAAAATATATATATAATTCGGTTTTTCCCAGAGTGACATGCATGTTTGCTGATCTTATCGTAGATTGTTGGTGGATTTTGCCCAGGGTTTAGGGTTTAAAAAATTCGGTTTATATACTAGAAAGATTTAATTTGAGTTACACCCCTTGATAAGGTATGAGCTTTCCAACATAAGTTTCTTTTGCTTTTTGCTTACCACATTGCTTTAATAATGTTCATGTCTTCTTCTCTCTCTTTTTTAAATAAAAAGATACACTGTAGTTTATGTTATAAACTAGAAACTCAAGTTAGTGAGAAACGGAGAATATAGGGAGATATGTAAAGAGACAGAATGTGAGAGAAGTTGAAAGTCTCATTCATTCTCATTAAGAGTAAGGAAGTCTAGGATCACACCTGCTGTTAGGTCTTCTAGATTAATTTGCTTCTTTTGCGTTTTGTTCTTGCCTTTCAGACCCCTTGTCACCAAAATAATAATAATCCAACTACAATCTTTTCTTGTCCTAATTGTTGAACATCTGGACTTGTGCAAACATAACTGACACGTTAAACTTCTTAATCTGTATCTGCATTTTCCTGCGGTTTCAAAAAAGAATTCCGAGTGTACAAAGAAAACGAAACACAAGTTGGAAACCTGAAGGTTTTCTTAGCAAAAAGCCAGATACCCAACAATATTTCCTCTAGAATTCCATTCGTCCATTAACTGAAAGAACGTACCACCAACAATCTGCGATAAGATCAGCAAACATTCAATACATCATTTTAGTTTCTGACATCCTGCTATGGAAGTGGAAAACAATCCCTTCCCGCACTGTCCTTACAATATCACAAAAAACACATTCTATTCACTCTTTGTTTTAAAGAATATAAACTCTACTTCCTAAGTGGCCAGATACACAAAATTGGCTCTCTTTGCTTCTATTAGTACCATCCGAGGTTGACAGCTCATATTACTCCTTTGCTATGCATCTTGTCCAAGTACACTCTACCAGCAACAACAACGGTCTTCATGGTTCCATAAGACTAACAATTCATATCACAATCTCCCCATCCGACCAAAACCATTATAGCTTTCTGTACTCCCTAAAAGTCAAGTGCAGGAAAGTTGTCAATTCAATTACTGATGAGGTTTGCAATACTTGCATGGAGTGCAATAAATGCAGCAAACACATGAGAAAATATTATCTGAAGCATACCCATTGAATATCTTATCAAAATTATAACATTAGAGTCACGGTCAATCACCTAATATCCGTAATTCCCACCCCACTTCCACCCCAAAATAGTAATCCACAAACATCAGGAGGCACCATATTTAGATGTTGTTTTCTTTTAGATCAAGCTTTTTTGTAACAAAGTTGTTGCAATATTCTGAAAGATGATAAAAGTACAATATACAAGGCAATCATGCTGAAACAAATTTTAACACTTGGTATATACCTATTTTTTCCAATATGGATCAAAAACATTCATAAAGGGTTTATACCATACATTACAATCCTGGACTGAAATTGCATGTATTGCTACCAAGAATGTTTGCAACAAGAATGCAGGTCCTAATTTAAAAAGGAAAATAACTGTGCTCTAGTGATTGTTTTCCCAAACAGACTTGTAATTAATGGCAGTTATCAACCCTGAGTTGACAGACACAACCACAGAGCCCAGCTGGGAGAATAATTACTGAATTATATACTTACCCAATATATGATATAAGAACAGGAGCTGAACTCAACTCCCTGTACCAGGTCTCCGTTGGACCACCAAATCATCAGCAGAATAATAATCTGCAATGAGCCGGTACATGTATGATGGATTATGGCCTCCACTGGAAAGAAAGAGAGATTGTCAGTGATACAATATCCAGGAAATGAGTATATATAAAACTGAAAGAGTTCAAAATACTGAACTGAGATTGATTGTTTAGAGTCAAAGCTAGATAGAAGCTATGATGGCAAAATAATCTTATAGTCCCATTTCCATTTTATTCCTTTAACATAACAGAAATGCTATAGGTGAAACCTATCTTCCATGAATATAAATCCATACAGTACTTACGTATCAGTGATAAATAGACTAACAAGCTTTGGCGGCACATAATCAAATGTAGGATTGACAACATGCAGAAGTGGGGAACCAGTGCCACTTCGAAAATCCATGCAATCTGAGAATTCTCCAAAATCCAGCAGCTCAGAAGGGGATCTTAACTCATTCAACAAGACTTCCGGGTTGTGTGGATACAAAGGGCACAGCTGTAAGGCAAACGGACAATTTGGATAGATAGGGTTGAAGAGTGAAATCCAGGAAAATAAGCTACAAACAGATAGTGTTGCTCTCAGTTCAACCCGGCTAAGACCAACTCTGTTTGGGAATCCAATGACCAGATCCCCATTCTAGCATTCTTTGTAATTAGTCTAATCATGCATAAACACACTAGCAGCCAACAAAAACTTGACTGATTCCTGAGAGTAATACTATCTGTTTACCATCCGACTTAATTCTCAAACAACTAAGGGATAATCAATTCTTAGATGGGATGAATATTTCACCCCCATATATTTGACTTAAATGATTCCTTCTACTCAACTCTTTCAAAGCTGATCCTTACTTGTTACCACTTACCCCATCGGTGGACTGATATTAGAAAAACTTGTTTTCAACCCCAAAAATGTAAACATAACAAAGGAGTTCTCAAATGATGAAAAGTTCAACAAGTATTGTGTTAATGTACCTTGTGACTGCCAGCAAGTACAACAAAAGGAACGGCATGCCTTTGGGCTGCAAGTGCAACCATATTCAACCCAACTGGTGCTATAACCCCACCATTGGCCATGACAGCATGAGCACCCACTATAACCTTAAAAATACAAAATTTAACGTCAAGCTGGAACATAGGATGTAGATTCTCAAATCGGAAATATAAGAAAAATAAATATACTAAGACTGCCTCCTACCATGTTCACTCGAGATATCATAGCAAAAACTGCAGAATCAGTAATCAGCGTGGTTTGTAAACCTCTGGCAACCAATTCTTTTGCAAGAAGATGCCCCTGATACCTAATAGAAACCCCATTATAACAAATGAGAATGGTTAACCTAATAGCTATAGTGTTAAGGTTCGGCTTTGCACTAACCTTGGAGCCCCCTCTGCAACAAATACCCGAAATGATCTTTTTTTCTCCTTTGCAGCAAAAAGAAATTCCAGAACTGTTTTTGAACTGCCTAGAGTCAATATAACCTCACTGCAAAAAACTCTGCAATTAGCATACTAAAAAAAGCAGATAAAAAAAAACCGAAATAAGAAAATTGAAGATCAAACAGATTAGCCAGTAGTCACTCTACATAAAGCTAAATATTCTGATGAATGGAGAAGATACCCCATACCGTCTTATAAGTTCTTTTTAGTACGTACAAATAGCAGTACCAGAACATATAAGATAGTAGCACAATAGATGAGTAAGTTGTTACAGATGAACACGAATGCAACAAGCCTTGGATCCAAAATCCCAATGAAAACACAAAAAGTTCAGGAGATAAAGCTTTCCTCAGAAACTTCAAAAGCTAAATTAAAGTAGTGTATTGTCCCAGCATTGAAGTCAGCATACAAGTTCTCAGAACTTTTACAAACAGCTAGATGTAAGCCATGAAAGCAAGAGTGTACAACAATCAAATCAGATAAAAAATAATTACTATAGTTAAGCAGCCCATTGTAATAATCTTGTTACCATCAATGTTGAATCTTCTAGAATATTATGAAGTGGTGACTGAATATATGACATATACTCTCGAGTAGATGGACCCACTGCAAGTTCTAAAAAAAAAGTGGAAAACACTACTGTTCCAGTGTATCTAGTTCGTGAATAATACTTTGGTCTTAACCTCATTTCCTCACGAATTTTATCTACCCAAGTATCCCCCTTCAGTGAAATGATTAAAGACTACAAGAACAGCGATCGAAATGTGCCATCAAGCAAAAGAATACAACCATCTAATAGGAAAGAAAGAATTATTAGATGGTAGGATGCAGTCTTAGCAGCAAACAGAAATTGAGAACCCACGTAAAAATATTATGTAAAAGATATGGAATACAAGTTCACTACAGAGCTAATCAAATTATTCCACAGAATAAGAATGAGCTGATGGAAGATTCAAAGTATAGCTCTCTTCTGGCAAAATCTCTCTTAGAAATCATCTCGTCAAGTTTACCTAATAAGCTAAACTATACACAGTATTGGTTAAAAGACAATTGATGCTCCCTGCACAAGCAAGATCTCGACAGCTAAATAACAGACCAAATAATTAAACAAGAAAATGAAAAGTGGTCCATTTGTTTCAGATACAAAGCAGACATACACATTAAAAAGTCCTCACTGTACATTATGTAATCATAGTTATTATTTTCTTTTTATCTTGTTTGACTCTAGGATATAATATAGTTCTTTTTATCTCGTACACATTCCCATGATTGACCGAGTGAATAAATGAACTTCAATGTGAAGTTGTTATGCCACAAATTTTCTAAGCATCTAGATATGCTTGAATATATATTTTCTTTAGACAAACATACAATAATCAGCAACCTGGAAGAATGCAGATCAAGCCACATAGATTAATAAGAACTACAGACAAAAATAATTCCACTAACCAGGCAAAAGAAAAATTCAGCAACCAACCGACTCAAACTAGGAACTACAGATTTCTAGTTTCCAGTAACCAGTAGAAACAATGCCTGACTTCTCAAACTCTATTTATTAGTGAGTAATCATCTACAAACAGAATTGATCGAAAAACATAGTGCAGCAGCCACAACTGGGTTGGAAACAAAATTTCCACTTTGGAAGCCTAAGACTAAGCCCAATTTTTTTTTCCAAAGCAAAGTCTCCATGGTAGTTTTATGAAAAGTAATTATGAGTAGTTTTCAAGGGCCTTATCATTAATAAGTCTTTAATTGAGTCTTCTGGTGTTCTACGAGTCCATGGGTTATGCAATATAAGCCTATTAATATAGCTACTAATTGGAAACCCAAATCAGATTGGAATGAAGTAAAATTGAGTTCTATTGAAGGCTTGCTACCATGGTTTTTCTTCCACTACCCTATTCTCTGTTCTCTCCCCTAACCTCCCTCCTTCTATTTCTCCTTTATACAGCTAAAACCCTCTGCTTCTTCTAAATCCATTCTGCTTTCTTAATCTCTCAATACTCCCCAACCCACACTAATCTTACTCACCCCAGCTGTTTTGCTGTGCTGCATCAAAACAATAACTTTTCCCTAGGAAACAAGCAGACACCACCATACTCTTACCCTACCATTTCCCAAGTATTACAGAATTCTCAGAAACCCACGCAATAATTATCAACAAGAGCTTCATTGTCATTAAATTCACTGAACATTTTGCTTCATGTCTTTACAATACATCAAACACAAACATACTTTAAAACCCCTGGTAACAGAGACCATGAAGCTGATCTAAGAATTGAAAGAATACAAGAGTGATGCAACACCAATTTATATTGTGGATCACAAAAGGAGAGAGAGACAGAGAGAGAGACAGAGAGAGACAGAGACAGAGAAACAGAGAAAAAAACATAAAGACCAATAAACAAAAATTTTAAATCATTACGGCATTGAATTTAGTTTAAATAAATGACTAGAACCTCCAAAAAAGCATGAATATGATTAGTATACAGTTGTCACACTCAACAAAATCCACACCGCTCTAATTACTATTAAAGTAATCATATGCATAAGGCTACTATATTTGAAAGAAAGTACTAGAATCAGTAACCGGCAGCGTAGACAAAATAGTCAAGGCTAAGAGGAAAACATACTTATGGTGAATGTGCTCTACTGCTTGTTCAGCAATCTGTTCATGGCAAGTGCCAATATCCTGAATAAGTTCATTGACTGCTTCAATGACATCATGCTTCAGCTTCCGGCTTCTAGAACTTTTATCAGCAGCTGTGAAAGATAAGAAATATCGATGTCAGCATTTATTTATTTTTTTCAAAATAGTAACTCCAGTTTCAGCACCATAGACCATTGTGAGACCCAAAATTCAAGTGACCAAGTTCCACATAAAAATAGTAAGCATTGTCATCAGAAACATTGAGTGAAAAAGTCTGCATGCTTTAATCAAATATTGAACACAATCTACTAGAAAGTAAAAACAAATTCCTGAGAACGTAAAGAGTGGAGTGCGTACATTTGCTTTTTCCTTCAGAATCACCCCCAGATGAAGATGTGTGAGGGATAGCTGCTGCATCAGGTATGTCTTCAAGAAGGGTTTGCAAGGAAGGCGGACGCAGTGTGCTTCTCGCAGCTGCTGCAACTACAGCAGCAGACAAAACTGGATAGTTGTCGCGGTCACCATCATCTTCATCATCACTGACAGTCGACATGTTCAACCCAGCCATTGCAGCTGTGGTGAGAGAAAGATCCTCCTCCCTGATAATGTGCAAAACCCGCCTCACAATATTACCCACAGCGAGCTCTGCAATCATATTCAACAATATCACCAGGGAAAATAGAATAAATCAGCCCCTAAATATATAAAGATTAGGAAAAAAAACTGTAAATAAATAAATACAGTACTTCTGAGATGATATTTATGAATTAGAAAATCCCTGAAGGATGTATACAGGCGAGTACACTTGGCAACATCAGTACTTCTCTACCTTGTAAAGTAGAAATAACAATTCAGTAGGCCTCACATGTTTGAATTAAAAATAGCAAAAGTTAAGACAGATGAAAAACTATTCAGAGAATACTTCATAGCGAAAGGCAAGAAATGTAGAAAGTTCTCACTAAGCTAGGTGGGTATATCTCAAACTGTATTTGCACTTGTTGGACGTACTATTTAGTAGCGTAGCCATATTCCTAGTGTCCAAAATGCCCAAAGGTTTTATTTCTTGAACTAGGGGGAGGGGGAGTAAGGCTCCAGTGTAAGAGCACCGGATCCAACACTAACGGTAGGAGTTCAACTCTTGCCCTCTCCCATTACAGCACTTTAGTCTACTTTCAACAAAAAACAAAGGTATCGAGTTTTGTTCAAATATTGGCTTTGCTCATCTGAAGAACAACTTTTGGATTTCATTCAGGGGACCAGACCCACATGAAAGCTGAAGAAAAGAACTATCAGCCACAAATTTCCTCCTAGACAATAGAACCAACATATCCATTCGAGCATAAACACAGAGGAACTTAAGATTCTAACTTTTGTCCATGTTCAAACAACAACAAAAATTCTTCCTTTTGGATGTTCAAGCACCAATCGGTAGACTGTAATCAACTAACTAGCCCTTTTAGAGAAAATTATGTATGCAATCAACCCAATTGGTAGAATGCAATTTCTGATTATCAAACTTGACCAAAGAAAACATCCACTTTGAGTCATCCCCACATATATGGTTTAATTTGACAGGCCACTAGGAAAGAGTTGCCAGAGTAGTACAGATTGCCAGGTGGTATTATAAAAAAAAAAAGACGTTCGACATGAAATGACCGTCATACTCTACTAACCAAACCAAATAATACTGCAGTGACATGACTAGCTCTACTTATGTAAAAGTTCCGCACACATACCCACAGGATTTGCAGCAATGAGCTGCTCCCCAACAGCATTCACAGCATCAATCAAGGCTCCAGCTTGATTCGTGTAGGGCACACGCTGCGAAGAAATCACCGACCGAAGCAACTCAGCAGTCAGCTTAGCCGTGGCCTGTGATCCTTCAATTTTCCTGCCAGAACACAAACCATCCACAATCAAAACAGCCCTACCATAGAGCCCTCGATTATCGAACAACTAAGAATATAAATTGTGCTTCAATACATAAACACATACCGCCTTTTCAGCTTGATAATGAAATCATTCACAAGAGTATGCACGTCCGGCATGATTATCTCTCACTGAATATTTCACCTGAAAAAAAATAAAAAATTGCAGAGAGAATCAAAACGGAGCAGAAATGCCACTAGGTCAAGCTCAACCAAACAAAAACTACACAATCAAATAAGCTCAAATCAACTTTATTCATCCTCATGACTATGAAATTGCTCCATAAAACTTGACAAGAAAAAACTTAGAAGCTTGAATTTCAGTGACGGAAGCACAAATTCAAAGGAGCGAAGAAAAAAGCTGAGAAAAATTTGCTGCTAAGTTTCAGAGCAACCAAAACATGAGAAATGAAAAGCGTAGAGCAAATTTACCAGTCTAAATTACAGACGAAGATGAAATCGGAGGGCAGATAGTAGAAGAGCTTACGGCCGAGATCGGAGAAGCATGTGAATATGAGAGAGACGGGAGAGAGAGAGAGAGTTGGGTGTGGGGGTTTTGCAGAGTTTGGGGCTTTTCAGAGAGAGAGAGCGCTTCTCTTTTGTATTTGGGTTTCCGGGTTTTCCTTTACCAGACCCGGTCCGATTTCTATAAATAGTTTTTATCTTCTTTTTTTTCTTTTTTTTTTTTGAATTTACAAATGACATGAATTACATCTTCTTATCTTTGATGGTTAAGAAAATGAAAAATAATTCTTTTTTTTTTTTTTTGAGGGAGTCCAGCTCCGATACTATTTCAAACGATAATCGCACCATCAAAGAGATTGACGGTGCGATCGTCGTTTGAAATAGTATCGGAGCTAAAGCAAATCATGTTATTCACTAACCACTACTACTAAAAAGTAGTTGTTTTATTAACTAGAACAAACCAGCATATACTACCAATAATTTCCTAAAGAAATAGCATCAGAGCGATCGTAATACAAATCATGGTCCAAAGAAAACAAGCTAAAGCAAACCAACATATACTACCAACAATTGTAGGGTCGAACATATACTACCAACTATCGTAATACAAAAAATCATCCGAGCCGAACCGAAAATCCGGATCGGATAACCGAACCAAAACATTTGGGTCAAAATAAGTAGTGAACCGATCCGAACCGGTTTAAATCGGATTTGATCTGGTTCAAGCTCTTAAACAAACCGAAAATAACCGAACTGACCCGAATTATATAATTTATATACGTAAAACACTATTATTATTGGTAGATTTCATCTCTATTTACAGTGTACTCTCCCACACTTTAATAAAAAAAATAAAGATCCTAACATTAACACAATTTCTCATTCAACTCATTTCTCGGAGAAATCCGTTGGTGTAGAAAAGATTGGGAGTGCATTGGATTGCTTGTTGTATTTTGAGTTTACAAAAAGAACATGTTACTCAAGTCAAAAACTTGAAGTTTAACTCTACAGTGAGATACTACATAAGCTAAAAGTTTTTCAAATATGAGTCAAAACCGAAACCGACCCGAACCGATCCGAAAAATCAAATAGGCTGAATATTCAAAGTTTTTAAAATCCGGATTCGGTTGGAAAAAATCTTAAACCGAATAATTCGGATTGGTTTTGGTTTCGCCCTAAAACCGATCCGAACCGAAGATGCTCAACCCTAAACAATTGTCTAAAACAATCATATTATTCACTACCCACTATTACTAAAACGTAGTCGTTTTATTGACTAACCTAAAGAAGCAGCAAATGAACGACAAAAACAAAAGCAAAAAAAAAAAACAATCCAAACCCAACTTGGTCCAAAAATGTAATCACCATTTGGATCCCTATACGCTTAAGACCACCATTAGTGTACGTTTCGAGAAAGCAATTATATTTCAGAACCAAAATATCGCATGGGTGCATCAAACCGAACAACCCAACCAAGATAAGCCCAACCCAATGAAGTGAGACAAAAGGAATTGAACCAGAACTCTAGTCCTATGTATCAGAAGAGCAAACTTGCGATCCACTAAAAAATCGGCTCTGAGGCCCATTTTCTCGCCGCCACATCCGGTCAAACTAATCTCTGTTGAGTAGTCACCAACGGTCTACTCCATGGTCCCCCTCCCTTTTAAAGAGCGCCCTCGATCACCACTCTAGGTTTGGGTTTGTTCATAAGGCCTCGTGGACGACCCCTCTTCTTGGGGAACTTCCCAACTACAACCACCGGAATATCCACCATATCTTTCTCATAGTTCTCATGCAAGATCCCAACCTCCATACATGGACGCTTATCATAACCTATTTGATCATCGTCACGATATTTACACACCCACAAGATAGAGAACCCAACAAATAACTCAACAGACTAAGGTCTAAGAGAGAGCCCATCTGAAGAAGTCAAACTAGCACACCAGGCTCATTGGACAGTAGCCCATCAATATTTCTCAACCCAACAGAAGCCTATGGGCCAGTCAATGAGTTGCAAAGCCCAATAAGCCCAGGCTCTACCTTAGTCAAACCAGTCAAAACAAAGTTTCTTGCCAAAAAAAATAGGTAAAACCAAGTTTCTTGCCCAAAAAATTGGGGTTACCTGTCAAGACCCACCCCGAATTTCACCCCGAAACCCGAGGTAAGTCCTGCGGGGACCACCTCCAAGGAAAATTTACTAAAAAGCAAACCTCCCTTGAAAATGGACAACCCTAACCTAGAAAACTAAAGTGTTACTTTCTTAAATAAATTTGAGCATCCTCCAAATCAACCCACAATTATACGAAAGTGAGTAAATAATTACAAACTTCGTATATTCAAAAATACAATAAAAGTCCAAGCACACCACCAGAAACATTACAATAAATCCCAAAGAGTATTCAGAGCTACTATACACTAGAGGAGTAGGAAAAATACTCTAGTAGGTTAAACAGGTAACCTACTGGTGAATGGTGGCTGAGAAATGGGTAACTATGCCTCGTCGTCTCCTACTCGTTCTAACTCGAACTCTGCAGACTGGGCATTTAAAAAAACGAAGAGCCCAGGGGAAAAACATTCGTAATAATTAGAGTGAGTGGACAAAAATAAATAAAAAGAATATTTATGTTTTCCCAATTTAATTTCCAAGAAAACGAATGCATGTCTTAAACGATAATTCTCTTATCGTTATAAATATCGAGCCTCTACTGCTCAAAACTATATATATATCCAAATACATATATATATATCAAAATACATCCTCTCAGACTAAAATATATACATGTATATATTTACACTCGCCCAGACTCCCTATATAAATTAATAATAATCTATATAGGGCTACTACGCTCGCGTCCAACGCTCACGTCACGCCTTAATGCGGTGATACACTATGTCATTAAGGTGGACAGACGGGTGTATAAATATGTGCCCAGACCCCTTATATGAATTAAACACTCATATAAGGCTACTACGTTTGCGTCCAACGCTCACGTCACACCATAATGCAGTTATATACTATGTCATTAAGGTGGACAGACACATATCGCTAGCTAGCATTTATATACATACTCTCCTTAAAAATATATTATAATTTACCGAAAATCCCATTTTCGGTAACTCATCACAATGAGTAAAATCGTCAAATAAAAATGACGTCAAATGGTCTAACCAAATAAACAACTGCATGCACATTATTTAAAACAAAAGTCCACTCACAAGTTAGGCCTAAGCCTGAAGTCAGTCGGAGGTCTCCTCTGCTCGAGCCTCCTCGCGTCCTGTTCCAAAACATAAATAAATCCTTAAATAAAATCCCAACGTTTAAAGAAAATAGGCATAATTAAATATGAGCTTCTCGTGCTCAACCATGCCTATCGTCCTAAATCTTAACTTCACTGCCAACCAAAAATCTCCATAAATACCGACATCCTCAAAAATCACCTTCCAACGTCCTAATCATAAAAATAATCCAATGGCCGGCTTTTAACTTATTAATCCGCCAAAAATACCAAACTTTACAAATTCCAAAACTTAACCAAATCTCATCCAAACATTCCATAAATCACACCAATATACTCCTCTTAATATTCCACATCAAAAACCACAAAATTTCCCAAAACAGCGGCGGCCGGCGACCAACTCCGGCAACCTGCAAATGCTACCAAATTTTAACAGAATCTTCCCCTCAATCTCCTCTACAACTTTCCTAACTAGCACAAACACCAATTCCAAGCCTAACTATGGTAATCGAATCAAAACATCCATAAATCTCTAAAACTTTCAATTATACAAACCACCCTAACGAAATCGAATTTAGCCGAATCCTTTTGAGGGATTACTCACCTAGATGAGGGCTACAAGTAGAGCCAAAAATCACGACCTATGGTGGCCGGAGGACGGAGCTCCGGCGAAGGTGCAACCACGGCAACCGTGGCTTTCGGGCTCGGCTGCTCCTTCACGGCGGCGTTAGGGGATCGGCCACCTACCCAGAAATGAAGAGGAGATGTCGGGGGTCCGAACGAGACCGGTCTGGCCGTCGGTGGTGGCCGGACGGCGGCGGACGGCGGTGGTGAAATTTCCGGGCGGAGGGACACTCACGGGGGAGAAAGAGAGAGAGAGAGAAACGGGAGGAAGAGAGGGAGAGAGTGTTTTGGGCTTTGACCAAAAACAAGGCCCGGTTCAACTTAATAAACAAAACCCAACTCCAAAATTTAACACCCCAAAATAATACCCCAATAAAACTTATATTTTTAATGATAACTTTTACATGCTAACTCCGATTTTAACGTGTAGCATGTCTACGAACTCGTAATAACATTCTCTACGACTTTCATGAAGAAAGTTTTCCCAAATTCCATACGGAAGAAAAAGTCAACTTTGGAGTCTTAAATAGTAAACGGTTACTTAAAACGGTAAAAGACCAAAATATTACCAAAGTAAATAACCGTAAAATAACTTAAGAACCGGGGCGTGACAATTCTCCCCTCCTTATAAAAATTTCGTCCCCGAAATTTACATAACTATCAAACAAAAAGGTAGGGATACTGCTGCCTCATTTGTTCCTCTAATTCCCAAGTAGCTTCCTCTACTTGATGACTTCTCCAAAGCACCTTGACAAGTGGAATTGTCTTGTTCCTCAGTACTTGCTCCTTTCGGTCAAGAATCTGTACCGGTTCCTCTTCATAGGTCAAATCTCTCGTCAAACTAATTGGTTGCTCTTGCAACACATGAGAGAGATCGGCCATATACTTGCGAAGCATGGATACATGAAACACATTATGTATCCTGGACAATTCTGGAGGCAAAAGTAATCGATAAGCAAGTGAGCCAACTCGCTCTATTATCTCATACGGCCCAATATACCTCGGACTAAGCTTCCCACGCTTACCAAAACGTACTATCCCTTTCCAAGGGGATAATTTCAAAAACACCCAATCACCTACTTGAAATTCAAGGTCTTTCCTGCGAACATCTGCATAACTCTTCTGCCTACTTTGAGCGGCCTTGAGTCTATCTCTGACCACTTTAATCTTCTCATTAGTATCATGGATTAACTCAGGACCACAAAGTTCTTTTTCTCCTACTTCATTCCAACATAGAGGTGTACGACACTGTTTCCCATAAAATGCCTCAAAGGGAGCCATACCAATACTAGAATGGTAGCTGTTATTATAAGCAAACTCCATCAAAGATAGGTTCTTATCCCAACTCCCCCTAAACTGCAAGGCACAAGCTCTCAACATATCCTTTAAAGTCTGAACAGTCCTCTCTGATTGCCCATCAGTCTGAGGATGAAAAGCAGTGCTGAAGTGTAATCGGGTACCTAAAGCTGTCTGAAGAGCTTTCCAGAATTTAGAAGCAAATCTAGGATCCCGATCCGACACTATTGATTCAGGTACACCATGAAGTCTCACAATCTCATTCACATAAAGCTCCGCCAATTTATCCATTGTATACTTCTTTCCCATCGGTAAGAAATGTGCAGATTTGGTGAGTCTATCCACAATCACCCAAATACCGTCATGCCCCTCACGGGTACGAGGTAAACTGAAAACAAAATCCATGGTGATGTGGTCCCACTTCCACACTGGAATAGGCAACGGCTCAAGCAATCCTGAAGGTTTCTGCCTTTCAGCTTTCACTTGCTGACAGATCAAACACCTACTTACAAAAGCTGCCATTTCCCTCTTCATGTTTGGCCATCAATAATAATCTTTCAAAGTCCGATACATTTTTGTACTACCCGGATGAGCAGCATATGCAGAACTATGAGCTTCTTCCATTATCTCTATCTTTAACTCTTCATTTCTCTTTGGAACACAAAGTCTATTTTTGAACAATAAAGTTCCATCTCTTCTTACCGAAAAATCCACGACGGCTCCATTCGCTACTCTTTCTATCAACTGAACAATGGAAGGATCATGATACTGCGCTTCCCGCACTTTATCAACCAAAACTGGCCTGACATGGAAACTAGCTACCAAGGCACCAACATTATCCACCGCTAAATCCACCCCAGTAGCTCGTAACTCAAAGAGAAGAGGAACTCTAACCATCCTCAAGTGAGACAAGGATATGGTGGGATTTCGACTAAGAGCGTCAGCTACCACATTAGCTTTTCCAGGATGATACTCAATAGTGCAATCATAATCATTGATTAATTCCATCCACCTTCTCTGCCTCATATTTAACTCTTTTTGAGTGAACACGTACCGAAGACTCTTGTGATCGGTAAAAATCTGACACTTGGCTCCGTAAAGATAGTGTCTCCACAACTTGAGAGTAAAAACTACTGCTGCAAGCTCTAAATCATGAGTGGGATAATTTACCTCATGCTGCTTCAATTGCCTAGAAGCATAGGCAATAACTCGATCATGCTGCATCAATACCCCGCCTAAACCTCGTTTAGAAGCATCACAATAAACCACATATTCCCCACTATCATCCGGAAGTGCTAAAACAGGAGCACTGGTCAGGCGATTCTTTAATTCTTGAAAACTTTGCTCACACTGATCTGACCATTCGAACTTAACTCCCTTCTTGGTCAATCTTGTAAGTGGAACAGCAATCTTTGAAAAATCTTGCACAAAGCGTCGATAATAACCTGCTAATCCCAAGAAACTACGAATCTCCGTCACAATGGTAGGTCTTCTCCAATTTGACACTGCTTCCACCTTTTGGGGATCCACACTAACACCTTCAGCCGAAATTACATGACCCAAGAATCCCACTTTATCCAACCAAAATTCACATTTGCTGAACTTGGCATACAATTGAGCATTTCTCAAAGTCCGCAATATCATTCTTAGATGTTTGGCATGCTCCTTTTTACTTCTTGAGTAAACCAAAATGTCATCTATTAATACGATCACGAAACGGTCAAGATATGGACTAAACACCCTATTCATGAGATCCATGAACGCAGCTGGTGCATTAGTAAGTCCAAAAGGCATCACCACAAACTCATAATGACCATAGCGTGATCGAAAAGCAGTCTTGGCTATGTCATTCTCTCGGATCCGCAACTGATGATAACCAGATCTCAAGTCAATTTTTGAGAAAACAGTAGCACCCTTTAACTGATCAAATAAATCATCAATACGGGGTAACGGATATTTATTCTTCACCGTGACTTGATTTAGCTTCCTATAATCAAGGCATAGTCTCATGGTGCCATCTTTCTTCTTAACAAACAACACCGGAGCACCCCATGGAGACTTGCTAGGCCGAATAAAACCTTTATCTACCAACTCCTGCAGTTGAGTCTTCAACTCCTTCAATTCAGCTGGAGCCATTCTGTAAGGTGCCTGTGAGATAGGCATAATTTCTGGAAATAACTCGATAGAAAAATCTATCTCCCTTACAGGAGGCAAACCAGGCAACTCCTCGGGAAAAACATCTGGAAACTCCCTTACTACAGCAATATCCTCTACTTCCAACACTCTCATACTTGTATCCACAATGTGAGCTAAGTATGCCTGACAGCCTTTACTTAACAATTTCCTAGCAGTAATAGCTGATATCAAGCAACTCGAAATAACATCTCTTTCTCCTTGAAATGCAACTTCAAATCCATCTGGACTTCGAAGCACCACTTCTTTTCGGAAACAATCTACCATAGCTCTATAAGCCTCTAAAAAATCCATTCCCAAAATCACATCAAACTCCACAATATCTAAAGGGATTAGATCCGCCTTAAACTTAAATCCCTCTACTAGCACTTCACAACCACTAAACACCCAAAGGAAACAACTAATCCTCTGACCTCATCACCCTCATTCACGTTGGTCGAGGTAGCTACCCGGGGTCGGCGTCTAGGAGGCATAATTACCTGAAGAAAAAGATATTTAGTAGTCTATACACAAGACTAATAGATCTATCACACATACCCAATAACACATAGCATCCAAAGCATAAAATGCTAGTGAATCCGCCGCGGTCGGATCACCACTCTATAGGAACTACGTGCTTCTTAGGCAAATATGGTAGTACCAAGGAGGTAGGAAATGAAACCTAAAGCTCTGATACCAACTGTCAAGACCCACCCCGAATTTCACCCCGAAACCCGAGGTAAGTCCTGCGGGGACCACCTCCAAGGAAAATTTACTAAAAAGCAAACCTCCCTTGAAAATGGACAACCCTAACCTAGAAAACTAAAGTGTTACTTTCTTAAATAAATTTGAGCATCCTCCAAATCAACCCACAATTATACGAAAGTGAGTAAATAATTACAAACTTCGTATATTCAAAAATACAATAAAAGTCCAAGCACACCACCAGAAACATTACAATAAATCCCAAAGAGTATTCAGAGCTACTATACACTAGAGGAGTAGGAAAAATACTCTAGTAGGTTAAACAGGTAACCTACTGGTGAATGGTGGCTGAGAAATGGGTAACTATGCCTCGTCGTCTCCTACTCGTTCTAACTCGAACTCTGCAGACTGGGCATTTAAAAAAACGAAGAGCCCAGGGGAAAAACATTCGTAATAATTAGAGTGAGTGGACAAAAATAAATAAAAAGAATATTTATGTTTTCCCAATTTAATTTCCAAGAAAACGAATGCATGTCTTAAACGATAATTCTCTTATCGTTATAAATATCGAGCCTCTACTGCTCAAAACTATATATATATCCAAATACATATATATATCAAAATACATCCTCTCAGACTAAAATATATACATGTATATATTTACACTCGCCCAGACTCCCTATATAAATTAATAATAATCTATATAGGGCTACTACGCTCGCGTCCAACGCTCACGTCACGCCTTAATGCGGTGATACACTATGTCATTAAGGTGGACAGACGGGTGTATAAATATGTGCCCAGACCCCTTATATGAATTAAACACTCATATAAGGCTACTACGTTTGCGTCCAACGCTCACGTCACACCATAATGCAGTTATATACTATGTCATTAAGGTGGACAGACACATATCGCTAGCTAGCATTTATATACATACTCTCCTTAAAAATATATTATAATTTACCGAAAATCCCATTTTCGGTAACTCATCACAATGAGTAAAATCGTCAAATAAAAATGACGTCAAATGGTCTAACCAAATAAACAACTGCATGCACATTATTTAAAACAAAAGTCCACTCACAAGTTAGGCCTAAGCCTGAAGTCAGTCGGAGGTCTCCTCTGCTCGAGCCTCCTCGCGTCCTGTTCCAAAACATAAATAAATCCTTAAATAAAATCCCAACGTTTAAAGAAAATAGGCATAATTAAATATGAGCTTCTCGTGCTCAACCATGCCTATCGTCCTAAATCTTAACTTCACTGCCAACCAAAAATCTCCATAAATACCGACATCCTCAAAAATCACCTTCCAACGTCCTAATCATAAAAATAATCCAATGGCCGGCTTTTAACTTATTAATCCGCCAAAAATACCAAACTTTACAAATTCCAAAACTTAACCAAATCTCATCCAAACAT
Source organism: Fragaria iinumae (assembly GCA_009720345.1). NCBI lineage: Eukaryota > Viridiplantae > Streptophyta > Magnoliopsida > Rosales > Rosaceae > Fragaria > Fragaria iinumae. Next base: position 3,513,641 of record CM019123.1, read on the forward strand.
TCCATAAATCACACCAATATACTCCTCTTAATATTCCACATCAAAAACCACAAAATTTCCCAAAACAGCGGCGGCCGGCGACCAACTCCGGCAACCTGCAAATGCTACCAAATTTTAACAGAATCTTCCCCTCAATCTCCTCTACAACTTTCCTAACTAGCACAAACACCAATTCCAAGCCTAACTATGGTAATCGAATCAAAACATCCATAAATCTCTAAAACTTTCAATTATACAAACCACCCTAACGAAATCGAATTTAGCCGAATCCTTTTGAGGGATTACTCACCTAGATGAGGGCTACAAGTAGAGCCAAAAATCACGACCTATGGTGGCCGGAGGACGGAGCTCCGGCGAAGGTGCAACCACGGCAACCGTGGCTTTCGGGCTCGGCTGCTCCTTCACGGCGGCGTTAGGGGATCGGCCACCTACCCAGAAATGAAGAGGAGATGTCGGGGGTCCGAACGAGACCGGTCTGGCCGTCGGTGGTGGCCGGACGGCGGCGGACGGCGGTGGTGAAATTTCCGGGCGGAGGGACACTCACGGGGGAGAAAGAGAGAGAGAGAGAAACGGGAGGAAGAGAGGGAGAGAGTGTTTTGGGCTTTGACCAAAAACAAGGCCCGGTTCAACTTAATAAACAAAACCCAACTCCAAAATTTAACACCCCAAAATAATACCCCAATAAAACTTATATTTTTAATGATAACTTTTACATGCTAACTCCGATTTTAACGTGTAGCATGTCTACGAACTCGTAATAACATTCTCTACGACTTTCATGAAGAAAGTTTTCCCAAATTCCATACGGAAGAAAAAGTCAACTTTGGAGTCTTAAATAGTAAACGGTTACTTAAAACGGTAAAAGACCAAAATATTACCAAAGTAAATAACCGTAAAATAACTTAAGAACCGGGGCGTGACATTACCCATGCACCCGACGGAACCCTAGCTGCCTCCAACGCAGCTGCGGCCTCCACCGAGTCCCGTGCCTCCAAGTCCGGGAAACCTACCTAGCCTCTCACCTCCATCTCCGGTGTCGCTGTTGCGTTCAACCCAATCACAACCGAACATGAAACAAGCGTCGGCCCGAACTCCGGCTCTGGAACAAGCCATTCGCTGCCTCAATCATCCTCTCTATGAGGCCCTTAACACAGACTCCATTATTGTGGCCAAAGAAACCACACTCTGGGCAGATTCCATGACAAAGCACATAACTGAGCTCAAGAGAAACCAAGATTTCCTCCGAGTAAGCGAAGTTCCGACGAGCTCCAATTCTCCGGCAAACGTTGTACTCGCACACGTTGTATAATCTCCTTACGCTTCACCGCGCTTGAATCAACACACACAAACGAGCTCAGTTCCTTTCCCAATAGAAACAGAGTACCTTCGGTCAGTATGGCTACCTGGAGACCCTTCATGGTGATCAAGACCTCGAGTAGATTAAGAGAAACCTCCGACATAGAGCTAATGTCATTGTAGTCGGCCAGACACCTTACAGAATGACTCCAGCGAAATTGAAAGAGTTGAAGACTCAACTGCAGGAGTTGGTAGAAAAAGGTTTTATTCGGCCTAGCATTTCTCCATGGGGTGCTCCGGTGTTGTTTGTTAAGAAGAAAGATGACACCATGAGACTATGCATTGATTACAGGAAGCTAAATCAAGTCACGGTGAAGAATAAATATTTGTTGCCTCGTATCGATGATTTATTTGATCAGTTGAGGGGTGCTTCTGTTTTCTCAAAGATTGACTTGAGATCTGGTTATCATCAGTTGCGGATCCGGGAGAGTGACATAGCCAAGACTGCCTTTCGATCACGCTATGGTCATTATGAGTTTGTGGTGATGCCTTTTGGACTTACTAATGCACACCCTGCTTTCATGGATCTCATGAATATGGTGTTTCATCCATATCTTGACCGCTTCGTGATCGTATTCATAGATGACATTTTAGTATACTCAAAAAGTGAGAAGGAGCATGTCAAACATCTAAGAATGATATTGCAGACTTTGAGAGATGCTCAATTGCATGCTAAGTTCAGCAAGTGTGAATTTTGGTTAGATAAAGTGGGTTCCTTGGGACATGTAGTTTCGGCAGGAGGTGTTAGTGTGGATCCCCAAAAGGTGGAAGCCATGTCAAATTGGAGAAGACCCACCACTGTGACAGAGATTCGTAGTTTCTTGGGGTTAGCAGGTTATTATCGATGCTTTGTGCAAGATTTTTCAAAGATTGATGCTCCTCTTACAAGATTGACCAAGAAAGGAGTTAAGTTTGAATGGTCAGATCAGTGTGAGCAAAGTTTTCAGGAATTAAAGAATCGCTTGACTAGTGCTTCTATTTTGGCACTTCCGGATGATAGTAGGGAGTATGTGGTTTTTTGTGATGCTTATAGACGAGGTTTAGGCGGGGTATTGATGCAGCATGATCAAGTTATTGCCTACACTTCTAGACAATTGAAGCCGCATGAGGTGAATTATCCCAATCATGATCTAAAGCTTGCAGCGGTAGTTTTTTCTCTCAAGTTGTGGAGACATTATCTTTATGGAGCCAAGTGTCAGATTTTTATTGATCACAAGAGTCTTCGGTATGTGTTCACTCAAAGAGAGCTAAATATGAGGTAGAGAAGGTGGATGGAGTTGATCAATGATTATAATTGCACTATTGAGTATCATCTTGGAAAAGTTAATGTGGTAGCTGATGGTCTTAGTCGAAATTTCTTCATATCTTTGTCTCACATGAGGACGGTTCGAGTTCCACTTCTTTATGAGTTGCGAGCTACAGGGTTGGATTTATCGGTGGATGAAGTTGGTGTCTTGGTAGCTAGTTTCCATGTGAGGCCAGTTTTGGTTGATAGAGTGTGGGAGGCTCAGTATAATGATCCTTCCATAGTTCAGTTGATAGAAAGAGCATTGAGTGGAGCCGCCGTTGATTTTTTGGTTGGCAAAGATGGAACTTTATTGTTTAAAAATATACTTTGTGTTCCAAAGAGGAATGAAGAGTTGAAGAAGGAGATATTGGAGGAAGCTCATAGTTCCGCATATGCTGCTTATCCGGGTAATACAAAAATATATCGGACTTTGAAGGATTATTATTGGTGGCCAAACATGAAAAGGGAAATAGCAGCTTTTGTGAGTAGGTGTTTGATCTGTCAGCAAGTGAAAGCTGAAAGACAGAAACTTTCTGGGATGCTTGAACCGTTGTCTATTCCAGTGTGGAAGTGGGAGCACATCACCATGGATTTTGTTTTCAGTTTACCTCATATGAAGGGCATGACGGTATTTAGTTGATTTTGGATAGACTCACCAAATATGCACATTTCTTACCGGTAGGAAAGAAGTATACACTGGATAAATTAGCGAAACTTTATGTGAAAGAGATTGTGAGATTCCATGGTGTACCGGAATCAATATTGTCAGATCGGGATCCTAGATTTGCTTCTAAATTTTGGGAAGCTCTTCAAGCAGCTTTAGGTACCCGATTACACTTCAGCACTGGTTTTCATCCTCAGACTGATGGTCAATCGGAGAAAACTATTCAGACTTTGGAGGATATGTTGAGATCTTCTGTCTTGCAGTTCAGGGGGAGTTGGGATAAAAACCTAACTTTGATAGAGTTTGCATAAAACAACAGTTATCATTCTAGCATTGATATGATTCCATTTGAGGCACTTTATGGGAAGCAGTGTCGTACACCTTTGTGTTGGAATGAAGTAGGAGAAAAAGAGCTTTGTGGTCCTAAGTTAATCCATGATACAAATGAGAAGATTAAAGTGGTCAGAGATAGACTCAAGGCCGCTCAAAGTAGGCAGAAGAGTTATGTAGATGTTCGTAGGAAGGACCTTGAGAAGTAGGTGATTGGGTGTTCTTGAAACTATCTCCTTGGAAAGGGGTTGTACGTTTTGGTAAACAGGAAAAGCTTAGCCCGAGATATATTGGCCCTTATGAGATAATAGAGCGAGTTGACTCACTTGCTTATCGGTTAGTTTTGCCTCTAGAATTATCCAGGATACATAATGTGTTTCATGTATCAATGCTTCGCAAGTATATTGTCGATCCTTCTCATGTGCTGTAAGAGCAGCCAATTAGTTTGCAGAAGGATTTGACCTATGAAAAGGAACCAGTTCAGATTTTTGACCGAAATGAGCAAGTGCTTAGGAACAAGACCATCCCACTTGTCCAGGTGCTTTAGAGAAGTCATCAAGTAGATGAAGCAACTTGGGAATCTGAGATGCAAATGAGCCAGCAGTATCCCTATCTCTTTGATTGACAGGTATGTAAATTTTGAGGATGAAATTTTTATGAGGGGAGAATTGTCACATCCCGACTCTTAAATTTTTACCTTATTTACTAGCTTGATATTAGCAAGAGTTTTACCGTATTCGTCATTTAGTTTATAGTTTCAAATGTGCCTACATGTGTTTTGAGGGACAATTATTTTGGAGAAATTATTCGTAGAAGAAATATTTGACGACGGTAAAAAGGATAAATTTTAGCTAGTAAAAAGGTAATTTTTATTAGGGTATTATTTATGTGGTGTTTTTTTGTGGAGTTGGGTTTATATTTGGTATGGGTAGGAACCGGTTGGGAAAAAGCCCAACACTTTTTTCTTCATTTTCTCTCTCTTTCCTCCCGACTCTTTCTCGAGCTCTCTCCCTCTACCAGAAGTCCCGCGCTCGTCCGCCACCGTCTCAGACCACCGCACCGGTCCCAATCGGTCGGCCCTCGACCCAGCTTCTTTCATGGACTGGTGAGAGCTTCCCTAGCGCCGCCATGAGGGAGATATCGCGCTCGAAACCTTCGGTTGTCCGTGGTGCTCCGTTGTCGGAACTCCCTCCTCCGGCTGCCATAGCCGGAGCCGCTTGGCTCGTTTGGAAGCCCTCCTTCCGTGCAGCAATCTCTCAAAAGGATTCGTTCCCTCTTGGTCTAGGTAAAGAGATTCAGGTGTTTGAACTTCTAGGGTTTCTTGATATGTTTTTATTTGATTGACCTAGTTAAGCTCGAAATTAGGTTTTGTGCTAGTTAGGAAAGTTGTAGAGCATATTGAGAGGAAGATGTTGTTAAATTTTGGTTGGTATTGGAGGTCGCTGGAGTCGGCCGTCGTCCGTCGCTGCCGCCGCTGTTAAAGGGTTTTTCAGGGTTTTAAATGTGGTATTTTAAGGGGAGTCGATTAATGTGAAGTTTGGAATTTTTGGAGGAGTTTGGATAGGTTTTGGATTTCTTTCAAAGATTGGTATTTGGCGGTTAATGGGGTAGAAATCCGGTCGTTAGATTAATGTTGTTTAGACTGTAGAAGGTTGTAATAAGGCTGGCTGTATTTGCGGTGAAGTTTGGACCGTATCGATTTAAGAATGGCGAAGATGGGCAAGGATGAGTGTGGATAAGACTCACATTTAATTTTTGCCTATTTTGTGTAAGTATTGAATTTTAGTTAGAAATTTAATTATATTTCTAGAATAGGAAGTGAGGAGGCTCGAGCAGAAGAGACCTCGGATCGACATCAGGCTTAGGCCTAATTTGTGAGTGGACTTTTGTTTTAAATAATATGCATGCTATGGTTCATGGTCGAACAATTTCTTTTGTTGGAGCATTTGATGTCATTTTATTTTGACGATTTTATTTCTTTTGGAGAGTTACCGAAAATGAGATTTTTCGGTGAAGATAAATATATATTTATGAGGAGAGTATGTATATAAATGCTAGCTAGCCATATGTGTCTGTCCACCTTAATGACGTAGTATATAACCGCATTATGGTGTGACGTGAGCGTTAGAAGCGAGCGTAGTAGCCCTATATGAGTGTTTAATTCATATAGGGGGTATGAGCACATATTTATACACCCTTCCGTCCACCTTAATGGCGTAGTGTATCACCGCATTATGGCGTGACGTGAGCGTTAGACGCGAGCGTAGTAGCCCTATATAAATTATTTTAAATTTATAAAATTTATATAGGGAGTATGGACGTGTGTAAATACATACATATATTTATATATATATTTTTGAGATTGAGAGGTTCAATATTTATGAGATAAAAGTTTTAACGCTTGAGACATGCATTCGATTTCTTTAGAAATTTAATTTTGGGAAAGCATAAATATTTTTATTTATTGTTTCATCTTATTAAATTTTTTTTTTGTCCACTCACTCTAACGTTTGCGAATGTTTTCCCCTGTGCCATTCATTTTAAAAATGCGCAGTTTGCAGAGTTCGGGTTGGTACTAGTAGGAGGCGAGGTATAGTTACCCACGTCTCCGCCACTTTTGACCAGTAGATTACCTGTTTAACCTAATAGTGTATTTTCTTGCTTCCTTTAGTTTTAGCAGCTCTGATTACCTTGAGGATAATGTATAATATTTCGGTTGTGTGTTAAGTCTTCGATTATATTTTGGAATACTCAAAGGATGACATATGTTATATTACTTGAATATTTATGTGATGGATTGAAGGATGGTTTAAATGTTATATTATGATGGTTGTTTCGTTATAGGAGTGTTATTTTGAATTTTTCAGGTTAGGGTTGTCCATTTTCAAGGGAGGTTATGCCGAATTTTTCAGCAAATTTTTTCTTTGATGTGAACCCCGCAAATTTTTCGGCAAAGTTTCAGGGTGAAATTCGGAGTAGGTCTTGACAGTTACAACTTCAAAGCTCACTCAGTGCAGGGCTACAAAAAAAGTTATCCAAGACCAAACATAAAACACTAGTAGCAGATACCCTAATCATTATATCTAATATAGAATAAGGGCGGGCATGGTCCTAGACCGGCACCCAATTCTTCAAGCCCGGGTCCTGAATTGGTGACCTTCTAGACGGGCCGGTCTCTGCCGTAAAAGTTTCCGGGACCGGCGTAAACCCAACCGGCCTTGCCGGTTTTTCGGGCTTTTTTCCTAGTTCGCCCATCTAGCTACGAGCCTCCGATCAAACACCCCACAACATCTCATAGTCAAAATCATAGCCGCATTATAATTGTAATTTTGGTCAATCACGTGATATTTATTTGTTTATGTTAGTTTTGAAGCAGCAGACACAGTGTTTTACCTAGAACACTATTCCTTCTTCACCCCCTTAAGAGTGTATAAGGATTAAACAACTCATACTTCTGATACACTATTCCTTTTTCACACTGATCGTCAGTGAGAGGGTAAAAAAACTATCAGTGTAAGACTATTCATAGTTGGCACTGATGAGTTTTAGTAACCTTTGGTCAGTCCTCAATGGGGAAGATTGTAAGTGTTTCCACCAAAGGAGTAACGATCATCTTCGATCTCTTGATGTATTGAACTAAGCTCAGATGTGTTCATTACTTTGTTTCATTCAAGTTATAGGCGCTCCGCCATGTGGGCGTCGCCGAGGCCTCACCAAATGGGGTTGAGGGAACGAGAGGCCACTGTCAAACTCAATAGAGTCGAGTCGAGCCAAGTAGATTCAAATTATGGGGAAGAGGAGCAAAGAAGTTTCGAAGTATGAGAACGAAACATACTCAAAAAGATTTTACGTACAAAATTTAATATGCGTGGATAATATTACATGTACATATTATGAAACATTTATCGAAATCGTGACTCAAATAAGAATCATAATAAAGCTCAAACTTGACAATCTGTATGGGGTTATAAAAGTTTTATTGAGTTGATGATATAGTATTATAGAACCACATATGAGGAGATTTACTTGTTATAAAAGCATTCTCATGTATAGCCACTTGATAGTCGGCTGAAATATATATATATTTTGAGGGGGGAATGCTCACTAGTTCATCATCCAAAGACAAACACATTATTGTTTAGTAATTCACCATCCATAGACGCATCAGACATGTTGAAAGTTCATAGAGTACAAATGACTTTTGTACTTCCAGAAAAATGAAAAGATCGAATTGTCTGAAGTAGCTCCACCAACTGATTAGTACGTGTACCAGTACCCTGGTAACACTGTGAGATAAACAATATGCTTTAGACAAAGAGTACGTACCTTTATCTTCACATGCATCATCCAATTTACTAGAGTGAGTAATCAAGAACATTCCGCATAGCTCAAAATTGCAATAGTCTAGATAGTAAAATCAAGGTATTCCATACGTTCTCCTAAAAGAAAGGTCTTCCATATGCAGAGCTTCAAGATAAAAAAACAAAGATATATAATTATTTATTACTGCCTTCTTTGTACTTTTTCTTTGGAACATCTGAGAATCGTGAGCATCGCTGCTTCAAACAAGAAGAGCGAAGAAAAAAAAAGTCGGTGTCGTCGCCTCCAGTACCTTCACATGACATGAGTATAGAGAGCTAACAGAGTCAACCCCCAATTCGAGAAGAAATTCAATAAATGCCAAGGATTGTTCAAGAAAGGCACGCGCCCGCGTTCAAGAAAACACGTGTGATGATAGCTAAAGCTCATCATATTTTACTGACAAATAAAAAGAAAAATTACAAACTGAAACCTGTAATGCAACCAAGACCTAACTAATCAAATAGTTAAGCAATAATTAGAACATCTTTAGCAATGCTAGTCATTTTTAGTTAAATTTTAGTAAAATTAACTAAAATGTCATTTTGATTAGCAACTTTAGAAATGCAGCTGCATTAATGCTCTCTATTTTATCTAGCATTACATCAACATTATTCTTCAAATAAAGATTAAATAGTTTAAATATATTTATATATCACGTAAAATATCTTACAAAAAATGTATTAAATTATAGCTAGCCTCATATGAGTCATCTCGCTCTCTATATTTAGGTAGTGAGATAGCTAAAAGTTCATAATATCTAAGCTTTGACTAGTCTGTTGGAGCTCCGAAAATATAAAAAATAAAAACTAAACACGCTCTCTTAAATAGCTAAAAGATAAAATAAAGAATACGCTAAAGTTGTTATTAGCATGTAAGGGTAAAAAATTTGGGTATTGAACCAGTTTCTCGGAGACATATTGATCCAACTTTGCTTTTTCGGCATCCTCCTCTTTTCCAATAATTAACCTTAACACAAATGATTTGCTTAAGGGCAACTCGAGACCTATTGTTTGTGGCCGTGTATTTCGGGATGAGCCGTCGCTATATTGGTGGGTTGTGTCAAATTTGGGTTATTGGACAAATTTTTAAGTGGAACTAATGAGTGTTATTTTGGGGATTGAATTTTCTTTTCAACTTGGTTGGAATAACATTTGGCTTGAAAGTGACTCCATTTTAGTGTTCTTGCTTGCATTGCGTCTTCTAGCTAGTTTTGTTCTACCGTGGCCTCTCAGGGTCAGGATTGCTTCGTTAACATGTTTAACACGTATTCGGTCAATGACATTTCATTACTCTCATGCTCTATGTGATGGGAATACGGTTGCCGATAGGCTGTCAAACTAGGTTTGGCTTTCTCTTCCTTGGCCTGGTACACCTTATCTCCACTTGTTTTCTCTCTTTTCTTGCTTAGGGATTGCATGGGGTTTCCATATCAATGTGAGCATTGATGGTTCTGATGGTTGGTGTTCATATGCTTGGATGTTTTTCTATAAGCCTACTGTTGAGACTTTATGAACATTTACACCACTTCATAAGTTGAATGCATAGTTTGCATATCCACAAAATATGCAGTTGTAATAGATCGACAATTACATTGTGTTTAGATAAAACAATTTCAATTTCATGGGAATTACATGATTCCATGAATGAATTTAAATTCCATGAATTTAAATTTCATTAATTAAGAATTCCATTGTTTGAATTTTATGATGTAGAGTTTTAAAATGACAAGAATTAGTATTTAAACTAACTTCAGTTGATGGAATTGACAAATGTTGCCTATTTTTTGAGGAATTCAAGTTAAGAATTTAAGCTTCCGAATTCCACGATTATTTTCCCGAGGAAATTGCAAATTTCACAGGATAAAAATTCAAACGGTGGAAATAGTCCTAAGAAATTGAGAATTCCTTATCTTTGATTAAATTCCAGGGAAGTCACTCATATCCAAACACACCGTTAGGAATTTTGCCGATCCTCAGTGGGATGAGACATTGTGCTCCCATTTGAATCCTTTGGAATACCAGTTAGTTTTGTCTACAACAAAATCTGGTGGGTTATGGCAGCAGAAGCTTATGAGACACTTCGACTTCATCAACCTCCTTCTAGATTGGGTAAGCAGATTTGCGACCATGCATTGCAACCAAGGATAAGTATTTTAGCATGGAAGTTCTACATGGTCGTGTCTTAGTTAATGACCAAAGACAGAAACGAGTTGCTTCACATTTGTGGATTTGGATGCTCTTAATGTGCCTTCACATATTAATTAATGGTCTTTTTCGGCTTTAAGTTCCTGCTCAAATGGAGAAAATTTTCAGCGTTACGGGAGGACCACGCGACAGTATGACGTGGTTCTACATTCCAATCAAATATTGACACATGGATTTTATTAAGGAAAAATTACATAAGTTATTTTTTCAAAGAAAATTTTGGGTTTGTTGTTGCTTTTTAAACCCTAAACCTAATCTTAGACCCAAAACCCTAACCCCTAAACCTTAAACCCTAACCCCAAACCCTAAACCCTAGTCCAAACTCAACAAAGACCCATGAAAGTCATTTAACAAAAAATAAAAAACCTTATTTTATAATTTAGTTGTAATAAATCCACGTGTTAATATTTAATTGGAATGTAGGACCACGTCATACTGCCACGTGGTCCTCCTGTAGCATCTAAAAATTTCTCGCTCAAATGTGCCTTCACAGATTAATTAGCACAACTTTTAGTGATGCTCTTAATAGCTCATGCAAATTGCTTTGGAGGTTGGTCTTTTGTAATTTTTTTTTTTTTTTTTTTTTTTTTTTTTTTTTGAGAAGAGAACAGAACTAAAAAAACCAGAAGAAACAAAGCAAAAGAAGGCAAGCCCAAATCTTCCAAACAGACAAAAGAGGGGCTACATTACCCTAAAAACTAACAAACCTAAGGAGGAGAAGCATCATCAAAGAGAAGAATACGCATTAGGGAGGTGGGAGGATTGGAGAACCAATCCATCGGACACACCCTGTGCAGCGCAAGAGAAGCCACCCAATCAGCAGCCTCATTTGCCTTCCTACTGGTCTTTTGTAATCTGCTTTGGTGCTTTTGCGTGGAAAGAAATACCTTGAGATTTAACGGTGGGAGTTTTAGTTTCACTTGATTACATCAGAAATTTACTATGGCTCTAAAGGATTCTGTATTGTTATGCTTTAAGCCGGGTATTGCCTCTCCCTTTACTCTTCCAATTTTCAAGGTGCTTGGAGTTTCCCCTCTATCAATTAGAGCCCGTGCTTTTATTCCTGTTTGTTTGGTGCATCCGCCAGTTATGTGGTTTAAAATGAACATTGATGGGTCTTTTCTAGATGAGAACCATGCTGACTCTAACCTTTGTCGAAATGGTTGCCAAGCAAAAGCCTTTAATTTAAGAGGTAATTAATTTGGTCTCCACATTTGCATTAACTAGAATGAGAGGCAACCTTTTGAGCATTTAGAGAGGAAGTTGATTTAATTAGAAAATTTTCCATTACCTGAAGGACCCCAGACCAGGTCATCTTCGTTTTTTTTTTTTTTTTTTTTTTGGAAATGAAATAAATTCATTGAGGGTAAACTCAAACATGAGCACAAACAATACAAGGAAACAAAGAGAAAAGTAAATCCACTACACCCAACAAATTAAGGTATAATAAGACTACTATCTCTATTACAAATTAAAATAAAGCACAAGCCTAATAGGTGACCTGACCCACTTTCAAAACCCCAGTGTTTCCATCCAAAACACACGGCAAACAACTATAGTCGCCGAGCCGCCTGAAGCAAAAACAGGTAGAAATTATGTCGTGAGATTATGATGTCAATTTGATCCTAACATGCCAAACAAGAGAAATCTACCGACTAAAAGGTCGAAACCTATGTTGCACGGACACGGACACGAACACGAACACGGCGACACGATACGGCGCCACACGCCGACACGGCAAAACTCAAAAACTGAATATCCGACACAGTTTGAACACGGTAAATAAAATTATATATTTATTATTTTTAATAAATAAAATTATACTAAAATATAAAATAAGTTCATTACATTACCAAAATAATGTTCTAAATTCAATTCATTGCATAACCATAAGAAATAACATTAAAAAGAGTTTACCGAGTAAAAGGTCGAAACCTATATTGCACGGACACGGACACGAACACGGCGACACGATATGGCGCGACACGCCGACACGGCAAAACTCAAAAACTGAATATCCGACACGGTTTGGACACGGTAAATAAAATTATATATTTATTATTTTTAATAAATAAAATTATACTAAAATATAAAATAAGTTCATTACATTACCAAAATAATGTTCTAAATTCAATTCATTGCATAACCATAAGAAATAACATTAAAAAGAGTCAAATGCAAATGATAGAAAGTTCATTACATTACCAAAATAATGTTCTAAATTCAATTCATTGCATAACCATAAGAAATAACATTAAAAAGAGTCATATGCAAATGATAGAAATGCATAATTAACAATATTAGAAGTAGCAGACCTCTAACTTAAAACATAACATTAAAGAAAATCAAATTTGCAGTACGTTGCTGACAAAACTGGACAGTAGTTTGCTTTCAAAAATGAACAGTAGCTTTATTTAGGTTTTGGTTACTTTTTTTTTTCCAATTAAACAAAATTGATAAATGATGATGTGACGTGTCGGAGATGATGTAGCGAGTCGGTCAACGTGTCAGAAAAACCCTCCACAACGTTATCAACTTCTCCATTCACGAAACCAAGAAGAAGCCATGACAGAAGACAAGGATCCAAGATCCCGAACAAGAACAAAGACAGAAACTGTAACCAAAGAAAATGGCAGAGGAAGTGGGTAGAGAAAGGAGATGTATTGTGTGGTTGATCGAATTTTGACCGGGTAACTTATGGGATTGAATGACATATTAGTGAGGAGAAGAGGGAAAACGAGGAACAAAGCCCTCCCGTGCTGGACATAGCCAGATCTAAACCGCAAATCGGGTAACAAGCCAGCACAAAAATGAGGAAAATTTAGGAAAAACTAGAAAAGAAAATGAGCAGAACGCAGAAACCAACCTCGTAGCCTCCCCCTATTCTTCCTCCGTCGATCTAGATCCGGAAATGATCAAGTTCTAGGTGAGAGAAAGAAAGAATGATGAGAATGAAAATCAGATCTAGTTTCTCTCTCTAAAATAAGAGAGAAAAGCTGTTGTTCTGTTTTCGAAAATGATCAGTTCATCTTGTTGATGAAAGAAAGGAATATGATAGCCATTATTTTTGTAATGTTTCCAAGTAAAACAGAGTGTACTTTAGATTCATTCCAATGAGAATATGCAATATAGTCTGAAAGAAGTATCAGTATTATGTCTTTGACAAGAAAATTTAACATAGAGAAAAAGTAGTCGACCCAATTAAAGATGAGCCAAAAAATTAATATTAATACTTGTCATTACTGATATTCCATTTGATACTTTGAGTAAGTAAAGACCTAGAGTGAAAGATACTTTTCCAAACAAAAGAAGATTCACCTTCTTAAAAAAAAATAGAAAGAAAAAAAATTCGATTATAATCCTAGATGAACAGCTTAATAGGCTGAAGACTAGAAGAACTTCATGACATTATTCCAAAAGGAATTAGAGCCAATTTCACATAAGATCACTTTCAAACATTTTCAAGAAGGTGACAATTCCTTCAACAAAGTGACAATTTCTTTTTTCTAATATACTAGCCCTCATTTGGCCTTTTGTTTTGAAAATTTATGTAAAATATATTAATTTAAAAAAAAAAAATTTAGCGGGTAGTTATTTCCAATTTTATATATAATGTCAGTTTTACCCATTGTTAAGAAAATTATAGGCGATATGACTAAGAGCATGGAGTCCCTCTCTCGGTCTGAGTGGTAGGGTTTAGTGCGATAGCGATAGGTAGAAAGGAGAAGCCTCTCGCCGGCGACCAGTGGATGTGGTGGTTGTGGAAGGCGGTGGTGTGGGTGTGTTCTTTGCTTCTCTACAGTCTGATTCGAATGGAGGAGGTTATCACGAGGTTGTCCAAGCGATTCGCAATTGTGGATGAAGAAGAGTTGAATGTCGTCCAGATTGCAGACCCAAGAGAGATCGCTTCTGAAAGATTCTGGCTTATTGGTAGATTACTTTCCAATAGGCCCTATTGTTTTGAAGCTCTCAGGAATACTCTGCTTTGAATCTGGAAAGTGAAGGAAGATGTGACTATTTTTAAGTGGGAAGAGTCGGATTGGATCGTGTTCTCTTTTGGGTCTGAGGCAGACAGAATTAGGGTTCTTTCTAGAAGCCCTTGGAATTTTGACAATGCGCTAATCATTCTAACTGCCTTTGATGGAGTGAGTGATCCCAGGTTGGTCTCTTTGGAGACACAAGCATTTTGGATACGGGTGAGAGGCATCAAACCCGAATTCATCACTCCCAAGCTTGCCGAAAGAATTGGGCGTCATCTGGGTATCTATTACCCCATTGGGGGAGGTTTCAGCGAAGATGGGAGCGGCAAATTTTTGCGTATAAGAGTTGGTTTATCTGTGTCTAAACCACTCCAGAGGTGGCTGAAGTTATCCTTGGCAGAGGGTGCTGCTCCAGAGAAATTCCAATTGGAATATGAACATTTACCATATTTGTGTTTTTACTGTGGTCGATTAGACCATATAAGTTCTGGGTGTGTTTTCCACAAAGAGGGTGCTATTACTGAGGAACGTTTTGGGAGATGGAGAACGCTAGCAAAAGATGTTTTCTGCATCGATCCGGAGAGTCAAAGGCACGGAAAACGTTTTGGCCTTTCCCCTAAACCAAAAAGATGGTCGATTCGGATTGAGGATCATGAGAATTTCGATCGAGTTAGGTCCCGAACAGAGTTTGAGGAGCTAGATGGCATCAAGGGAACAAAAATGGATATTGATACTCCGACAGAGGAGTCGACGGCGGAGCCACTTGCTAAGCGGCGACGTAAGGAGAAGAATTTGGAAGGGGCCAATTGTTCGGGACAAATTAATAATAGTGATTTTCGGGATCTGACAGTGGTTGATTGGGACAAGTTTAAGTCAGAATTATTACAAAGGCGATTACCCGAGAAATCTGGTAATGGAGAGATTATTTCTTTAATGAGCGGGAAAGACACGTTTTTGGATAAGAGTGTCATTTTTTTGACTAATTCGAGGTCGATTAGTCGGGACAAGGTTGATCACGTGTTAAAGTCTGATTGGAAATTGGGTCTCGTGGCAGAAAAGGCCCAAACAAAGAGCGCTAGTTCAGATCCTGATCTCACATTAGGCTTAGTTGTCTCTGAAGCCCAAGAACAAGGTCCGAGGCTATTAGAAAGATCAGGAGTGTGTCCCAGATCGACAACTTCAGACACAAACTCTGTTCTTTCAGAAAATCCAAAACAGGGTGTGGCCGTGGGGGGTGTATGCGAAGCTAATTCTGAGATTGGGGAATTGAATTCTAAGGTAAGAAAGAATGGAAAGGCATGTCAAAGAGGTGGTGGTAGGGATCAGGAGAGCAGTGGAGCCTTATGTAGAGAAAGAGATCCTAGTCTCTCAAAAGGGAAAGAGGTGTTGGAAGATGGGAATTCAAAGGAGTCGGTGGGAGCTAGGAGAGGGGGTCGAAAGAGTGGGATTAGTCGGAAAGGGTTCGCTGTTGGTGGCACAGGACGACGCAAAACCAGTAAGTCGTCTCCCCTCAGTTCTGGTTCTGGTGGCTTTGATTCGAATTCTGAAACCGTGATGGGCTCCGGTGTTAGGGCCCATCACGAGCAATGATAGGTGTTAGCTGGAATGTGCGAGGTTTGGGGAACCCGCACAATTTCCGAGCCTTGAAGAAATTTCTTCAGGCGAAAGACCTCGATTTAGTCTTCTTGATGGAGACTAAGAAGTCGAAGATTGAAATGGCTGATATTTGTCTCAATTTAGGATTTGGAGGATGCTGTGTGGTTGGGAAAATGGGTAGAAGTAGTGGTGGTTTGACTATGTGTTGGAAGAAAGATATGGAGGTAAGAACTATTGGTTCTTCAACGGGTCACATTGATGTGGAGGTGCGGTTGGATGCTGGTTTGATTCGAGTTACAGGGTTCTATGGTAACCCAGACTCAAATAATAGAGGAGCTTCATGGAAGTTACTGCGAAGAATTGCTGCCACTGTCAAAGGACCGTGGATTTTATTTGGGGATTTCAATGAACTGAGAGATATGAGCGAGAAAAAAGGAGGGTCGGAGCGTGTGGAGGCTCAAATGCAGAAGTTTGTGGATGTCATTGATGAGTGTGGATTAATAGATGTTGAGGTATCTGGTCCATTTTTCACTTGGAGAAGAGGTGATTTGTTGGAACGACTCGATCGGAGTTTAATCAATCAAGATGCTGCTGATTTATTTCCTCGTATCCATGAGTTTCACGTTGACGCAAGGGCGTCAGATCATATTCCTATCATTCTATATACTGATGGTCTGCTTGGAAATGGAAGTGAGAAGCGGAAGTTTGTTAGAAGATTTCAGTTTGAAGGATTCTGGACTAAAGAGAAGGACTGTGGGAAGATTATAAAGGAGAATTGGTCGGATGGGGGAGGTATACAGGTTGTGAGAAACAATTTGAATTTAATTGCGAAGGCTTTGGGACGGTGGAGCAGGGACACATTTGGTAATATCCCAAGACAAATCATCAGGCTGAATAATGAGCTACAAATTATTTCGTTTGATAGCACAGACATTGTGGCTGTAGAGAAGCGGAAAATAGCACATGAAGAGTTGAGGAAATTGATGTGGAGACAAAAGTCACGAATTACTTGGCTGAGTGAGGGGGACCAAAACACAAAGTTTTTTCATGGTTTTGCAAAGGCACGGGGTCGTCGTAACAGGGTTGGAAGGATTCTGGATATGACTGGAAATTGGCAGGAGACAAGTGTAGGAATTTAGGAGGCGTTCATCAATTATTTTCAGGGTTTATTCTTGTCAGAAGGGTGTAATCATATGGACTTAGTTTTGGATTCTATTACACAGAAGGTGTCGGCTGCCATGAATAATAATCTGTGTAGACCTTTTGGCAGGGATGAGGTAGAGTGTGCCTTAAAGCAAATGGCCACGGATAAGGCCCCTGGTGAGGACGGCTTTTCAGCAAGATTTTATCAGCAGTACTGGCACATTGTTGGTGATGATATCAGTGAGGTATGTCTGAAGGTTTTGAACGAAGCGGCTGAGCTGAATGAGCATAATCATTCCTTGATTGCATTGATACCAAAGATTGAGAATCCACAACAGGTTACTGATTTCAGGCCGATAAGTTTGTGCAATGTTATTTATAAGCTTATTTCGAAGACTATTGTCAACCGCATGAAAGCAGTATTGCCGGAAGTTATCTCTCAATATCAAAGCGCGTTCGTGACAGGGAGGTGCATCCATGATAATGTCATAACAGCTTTTGAAGTAATTCACTCCATTAAAGCTAAGCTAGCTGGAGACGTGCCTCATTGTGTCCTCAAGTTGGACATTAGTAAGGCATATGATCGAGTGGAGTGGGTCTTCCTTCAAGGGGTGTTACAAAAATTGGGTTTCAATGCCCAATGGGTTGATTTAATAATGAGGTGTGTGACATCTGTTTCCTTCAGTGTGTTGTGGAATGGTGAGGCAGTGGGCAGGATAACACCATCTCGGGGGCTGAGGCAAGGTGACCCTTTGTCACCTTACTTATTTTTGATGGTATCGGAGGGCCTAACTGGATTGTTTCAGAAGGCAGATAGAGAGGGATTCGTCCATGGTGTCAAGGCTGCAGCGGAAGCACCAGTCATCTCTCATCTCTTATTTGCTGACGATAGTTTATTGTTCAGCAGAGCTCACTTACAAGAGGTAATTCATATTAAACAGTGCTTACTTCTTTATGAGAGTGTCGCGGGTCAAAAGATCAATTTTCAAAAGTCGGCCATTGCTTTTGGACCGGGGATTTCTGATCAGCATAAAGCAGAATTATCTCAAATGTTAGGTGTTCCAATTATAAAGTGTCATGAAAGGTACTTGGGGCTCCCAACGACGGCAGGTAGAAGCAAGAAAAGTATGTTCAAGAATATAGACAAGCGACTGGAGTCACATTTACAGGGTTGGCAATCAAAATTACTCTCCAAAGCTGGAAAGTTTGTTCTTGTAAAGGCAGTGGCACAGGCTATTCTTGCTTACTCCATGTCTGTTTTCAAACTTCCAAAAGGAGTATGGCGTGGCTTCCAAGCTAAAGTAGCTAAATTTTGGTGGGGAAAGCAAGGGAACAAGAGAGGCATTCACTGGTGTAAATGGAATCTGCTATGTAGAAATAATAAGGATGGAGGTTTGGGTTTCAGAGACTTGGAGGTTTTCAACCAAGCTTTGCTGGCTAAAACGGTATGGAGAATTGTTCTGTGTCCAGATTCGATGGTTAACAAAGTGATTCGTGCAAAATATGTCGGTAATGGTGACTGGGCAGCAGCAGGGATATGTGTTAAACCTTCTCAAGTGTGGAGAGGTTTAGTTTGGGGGAAAGAATTATTATGTGCGGGTATTCGCTGGAGAATCGGTTCAGGTGAGTCAGTTAAAATATGGGGAGATAAGTGGCTGCCGGCACCTTGGTCTTTCAAAGTGGTAACTCCTTGTTTCATGGATTCGAATGCAACATTCAATCTCCTCATGAATACCTCAGGCATGTGGAATACTTGTTTTATTAAACAGTATTTTTTACCGGTTGATGTTGAGAAAATTTTAGCGGTTCCTCTATGTGATGGTAGTAGAGGAGATGTGGCTGTGTGGCATTTTAATGAAAATGGCAGATATTCTGTGAAATCCGGTTACTGTTTGGGATGGAGTTGAGGAGGTTGGAGGAGGGATCAAGTAGTGGTAGTGGGCATGATACTTCAAACTCCACAAATATTTGGAGTCTTATTTGGGATCTATCAGTTCCTAATAAAGTCAAGCTTTTCTTATGGAGAGCTTGCCATGCTTTTCTACCCTGTGCTGAGCGTTTGTTTAAACACAAGATTCGTTCTCATGGTGGGTGTGATAGATGTGGAGACCGGGAGGAATCTGTCATTCATAGTTTGTGGTATTGTCAGGTGGCTAGAAAGATATGGAAATGTTGCCCATGGAGGGAGGTGCATAAGCAGTGGCTGGTTTATTGTTTTGTGGATTTGCTGAGTTTAGTAGCTATGGATGGGGACATGAAAAAATCAGAATTATTTGCTTTGTTATGCTGGTGGATCTGGAAGGATAGAAACGAGGTGCTTCATGGAAAAAGAGATATGGATCCAAGAAAATTTTTTGAGAAGTGCATGGATTGGCAATGTGAAATAGCAAGGGTGGAGCTGGAACGTAAAAACTCCTTGAGAGGTAGTGTTCGTAAGAAGGATGAGGTAAGTGAGAATGGGGAAGATGGGAATAATAACTTGTCTGAACAGGTGGCCACTCTGTTTTTTGATGGTGCATGTGATAGCAAGGCTGGTATGGCTGGTTTAGGGGCAATAATAATGAGTGGGTCTGGTAATCAGTTGGGAGCCTTAGCCTTTCCTCGTACTGCTGTTCTTAAACCACACATAATTGAAGCTTTGGCTCTTTGGTATAGTATGAAACTCAGTAAACAGGTTGGTGTTTCTAAACTGATTATTGTTGGGGATGCAGTCAATGTAATCCATGCTATTGGACAAAGTGGCCTTGATTTGAGCGATATTGGAGGAGTTATGGATGCAGTCCGTAGCCTAAAATCGGAGTTTGAATGGATTTCATGGAAGCATGTAAGGAAGCGTAAGAATCAGATTACGCATACTATTGCTAGAAGAGCTTTGAAGATGGATCAAGCTTTGCTTTGCTTTGATTCTGGGTCACCTTGGCTCCAGGAGTTTATTGCCAAGTGTAGAGTTTAGTTGCGGGTCTCTCTTTTGAGATATACCCTTATTGATGTATTTATGATTTTTCTTATCAATAAAGTCTATTTCAAATAAAAAAAAAAAATTATAGGCATGTTAATCAATTAGGGACATAATAGAAAGTTTAAATAATTTAACCATTGGAAAATCCTTTCTGCTTCTTTTAGTTGAGATTTATCATAAAGAAAAAGAAAAAGTAAAAAACGAAAATAAATATAAAGATATGAAACCCTAATTAAATAGAGCTCAAAAAAAAAAAAAAAATTAAAATAGAGCTCCGGCCTTCCCAACCTCTATAAAAAGCATTGCCTCGCTAGTTCTATTATACTCGTCTCTTTGGGTTTACCTTTGTCTTTGGGGTAAGGTTTCTGGTTCTGAAGAATTCATCTTTTCTCGTCAGAATTATACATTCGCAACATCATCTCTATCATTAAAACCAAATCCCCTACACAAATCTCTGTCCGATCGAATTCCTCAAAGAACCCAAATCTTCAATGGGGCCAAGCAAGAAGCGAAAGTTACCTCACGATGACGCGGCAGTCAACCCAGATCAACAACAGGGCATTGAGCAACTCCGCGACGTCGTTTCGGTCAGCGGAGTCAATCTTGCGGAGGAGCAAGACCGCATGCTTTCTGGGCCCAACAACAAGGATCGATTTAAGCCTCGAAAACTCGCGTTCCAAGAAAAGGAAGAAGGGCTGGTTTTGGAGAAGAATGCGTTGAGGATAAAGATGGCGGGGATCATGGGGAGGTGGGGATTTAGAATCGGAGTTGAGAGAGATGTGGAGAGGTGCGTGTCGATGTGGGAGAGAATGAGAGGGATCATATGTAATTTGATTCGAGAGTCGAAACAGCGTGTTGATTGCGAAAAATCTAGGCATTGTAACACTGTGAACACATCTGATGTGAGGCAGGAAATTATGGCTCTGAACAAGAGAGCTAGGGAAGACTCGCAGGCACGAAAGGCTCAGAAGATTCATGAAGCTAATGGAGTTAAGGATAGAAATGATGATGGGGATGATAGAATGAGGAAAAATAGAGCGGAAGCGAATGTCGCTGCTCGTGCGGCGGTTGGAGGGCATGACATTTTGGCAAAATGGCAACTTAAGGCGGAGCTAGCTCGGCAGAAGAAAGATGTAAACCACAAGGCTGCACCAACTGTTGGAAGAACAATGAATGGGAATGTAAATGCGGAGAAAAGGGGCGGCGTGCAAGCTGATTCAGTGTCTAAGGCTGGGAGTGATGTTGGAAAGTTTGGGAGGAATGCCGAAGCTATGATGAAGCCTCAAACAAAGGTGGCTAGTATGAGGAGTATATCTGTTAAGGATGTGATTGCTGTTCTCGAAAAGGAACCTCAGATGTCCAAGTCTACTCTGATCTATTCGCTAATGAACACTGCTAGTCGAAGGTGAATAATTAGAAAGTGTTAAACACTAGTGTATGAGAGATAATTCCTAGAGCTAGGGTATTTACACTGTTACTATCAGCTTCTCTTCATTACCTGCAGAAATGCGGAATGGCTGTTTGGAGTTTTCCTTATGCCACAAACTATGTAACAGGTACCAAGCACACACATGATCTAGGCTTTTCGATCTCTAGGTAGATCGAGAACAAGATTTAATCTGTGCAAACATTAGTATGCAATAAAAGGTGAAGTTGTTGTGTAGTTTCAATACCTTTTTTATTATTCAAACTGTTTTTGTTTTTCCTTGCTTTCATTTTACCGTCATGTAAATTTATACTGCAAAACATTTCAACTTTGACAACATATATAGACCTACAAGCCTGTCTGTAGGCGCAAACAATCTAATTTTTTAGTTTCTAGCTTCAGTTTTACCATATCTCAAGGAGTATGTACCCAAAAATAAGAGAACAGAGACATGATCCATGCTAATGAACAAAATTTGGTAATCATGTTTGTACTTCATAGGACTCTTGTTTGGAATAGGTACATACTGGTATGGATTATACCAGTTTCTTATTTTTACTTTCAATTTGTAGTAGGAAGTCTCTTTTCCATGAATGGCTCACAATTCCCATGCTAAAACCATTGGAAGAAGAAAAGAGATGACAATATATAAGAATCACTGATTATTTTTACATGGGGAGTGCCACCAATCACCAGATCAAACCCGCCTGATGATGCTCCAAGCGTTTAGCATTCGGCTCTTGCATATCAGCACGGTATTTCCTGCTCCCACCAACACCTCACAACATTTCTGCTCACCTCTCTGAAATCTCCACTGACACAACATTCTTCCCAGGATACCAAGCCGATAAAGAGCTATCCCTGATGCAACATTCCTCACAAGTTTCTAACCTTTTAAACTGCATCATCCGATACCAGTGCATGATGCAATATTATATCTCATGCTGTTTATTATGTGGTCTTGGAGTCTTAGCCTGCAGTTCTGATACTACTGCTGATAATTGGTGAGGTCGATTTGATGACAAGTTTGGGACTTCTGATGCAACTCGCTCTTTTTGACCAACATATTAGTTTCTAAGATCTCTCGATCTACCTCATAATACATTTACATATCAGTTGAAATCCTTACTTGCTGATTCTGAAAGAACAAAGTTCAAAACAAAACTAAGTGACGCTGATCAACAGAACCGATTCCTCAAAAGACAGGTTTGTATATACTATTTAGTATTCACTTGGGTTGCCAAAACACTGATATGTAGTCCTCAAGAGCGAGACTCCTGAAAAAAATGCTTTTACACTGTATCACGTATGATTCTATTACTTCCCTCCCTTTGTTGTAATCAAATTATATTATTACCGTCCCGTGTTCTAGTTAAGAAGCGACAATTATGTGCTGTAATTTTATCCATACATGAACTCATTTTGCTTATTCTTGTTGCTGCGTCTCTCATTTCTCATCTGTTGAAGTGCTGGCTAGATCTTCTAAAAGTGAATCTTTGGCCCAAATCTAAGCAAACTCTATATATTGTTCAACTGTAGAAACTTCAATGAACAGAAGAAGTGATTTAATAGTGGAAAAGAAACTTGTGTGATCTAGGGTGAAAATGAAACAAGCCCTAATCGTACCACATGTTTCAGCTAAGAATGCCAAACAAGTTGGCCACTCTCATGCTACCTGCGGTTGATAATAATGAAAATGTGTTTAATTATGGATAAAAGCACTATGGTATAGAACACAATCCATTGCTTCGCTTTGCTTTGTGATACAAAAGCAATGCAATCATAGAGAACTGGATTAATGTCCAAGACAAAAGTGGCTTCCTAGAACCAAAGGAGAAAGGTTAACCTTTTATTTTGACCCCCTATGGCGGCACCACCGTGGGCAAGTTGTCGGCCGGCCGCTACTTGTGGCTTCAATTGTACACGGCCTTAAAATCAAAGATTAAGCAAATAACAAGGCTATAGTTTCACGTGGCACCATTTGATTGGCCTCATATATTTCATTCATTTTAGTTTGCATACACCACGGCTACGCAGCTCCACATCACTACTACACACTCTTCTCTCTCTCTTTCTAGATTGTTGACCAGAGCTGCTGCTGCAGTGCGGCTTGGGACTCTCTCTCTCTCTCTCTCTCAGTAAGTCCTTTTATTTTCCATTTTTATGAATTCAATTCCGAGAAACTTGAATTTTTGACATTTGAACATGTGAGGGGTATCAATCTAGCTATTGGGTTTAACCCCTCAACTCATTGACAAAGAACCAACTTTGTTTCTGGGTGTTCATCAATAAGAAAAATTCAAGTATTTGGGATTCGGTATGAAACATTTTCTGAACAACCACCCCAGTTCAACTGTTCTGTGTTGGAAATTGGATTATGCTGTTAAGATTAAGCATAAGTATTAGCATATTCAGTTCCATTTTAGAGGAAAGTAAATAAACAGAGGTTCTGAGTTCACCAATTTTCTCCACCAATGACAATGTTGGAGGGTCAATTTGATTTCAGAGAATTGTTTTCTCATATTTTTCCCCTGAGTTTAGAATTGGGAGTTTGTAACCCTTTTCTTGTGCTCTATTTTGCAGGAGTGCTAATCTGTCGATATGGACATCAGTAGTACGAGGTTAGCACATTGATTCATAAGTCTACTTGATTCCTGCATTTCAGCAAAAGATTTTTGTACTTTTACCCAGTTTGTTTGCATGAACTTATGATATCATTAGTTCTCCAAGACTTTCTCTAAAACTGTTAGTCTGCTTAGATTAGCGTTGCTGAATATGATAACATAATCTCGATTTTAGTCTTTCCACTTTCTCTGAATTGTTATTGTAGTTAGGCATTTGTGAGCTTTGTTTTAATATTTTTGATTGTTTGGATAGCTGTTGCCTTGAGAAACAAGTGCTGTGGTTGTCGAGCAAAAATTCAAGAAAGTTGGATTGGAAAATTATGCACTCACCTCCGTATACTTTGACTACTTGGAATTTAAAGTTGGGTTATCGGAGGTTGATAAAATCTCAAGTGTTCACCGGGAGGCATTCCCTTAATCATGTCTTGTGGAGAAGATATTCAATTCCCATTAGTTTGGAGCAATCGTCATCAGTACCAGCAGAAGCTTATGGCAGCAATGATGAACTTAAAGATTCAGGGCAGGAGGTTCTTGCTCAACCTTTAACAAGTAATGAGGTATTACCACACACTGATATGTTACACTGTAAACTCAGTTACAAAGAGAAGTTGACATCCTTCATTCCACACTTACTCTCTCCACTGTTCTAATCCATTTATCATTTAAGAGTATTTAGCGAAATCTAGAAATTGGAATGAACTATGGTAATGGACATAGTAACGGGTCATATCAATTTACTGAAAAGGGATCCTTGACAACATTCAAATCCATGGAGTTCCTTTTTCCCTTGTCTCATTCATGGCTACCCTTTAAGAATTCTCATATGGTGCTATTTTTCAGTAGACACAGAAAAGTTTTTAAGTTTGGTCTGAAATTTGAGTTCACAATGTGGACTCTTTACAATTTTGATTGGTCTTGAAGAAAAATGTAGTGGCAGTTTGCATCTTATCTTAGTTGCTAACGTTTGACATAACTCATTCTTCACTTATCTATTATTTTTTTAGGTTTCTTTTCACCTAGAACTTTGTCTTGTTCAAGACAGAAAATGTGTCCCAGTTTTGGTCAGATGCTGTTTTCATGGTTCAAACCTTTTGCCAAAGTAAATGAAAACAAGACCTCTTTAGCTAAAGGCTTAATCATTTTCAGAAACTCACCACTTGATCGAGAAGGTGTATTTAACTATATAACCGATTTGACTTCTGATGGTGCTAAGTTAAAGAGATTGCCTCATGCATAGCAATATCTGGGTAGTGTGGCTGGAAATGAATAAAAATACTTTTGATGTTTTTTTAGGGCAAGGTGTTGGTATCACTTTGATCTATGTTCTTGGGTTTCCTCGGTGTTTCACGAAATACCCACCCCCTCTCTTATTTTCTTTTGCACATTTGTCCATTGTATAGGTTTGTTGTATTCTGGTTAGAGATTTACTATATTGTCTACTATTTATTCAGTAGATAGTAGATACATACAAAAAATGTGATGCTAATTAACTCAATTTAGTGATTTGAGGTTCACGATAGAAAATGTGGATAGAGTTATCTGTGGGTGAAGAAAGTTTCTTAATTGTACATGTTTTTTTGAACTGCTCTTATATAGAGATTCTAAGTCCTGCTTCACTTACTGTAATTGTGGCTGTGTTCTGGGTCTACCATGAATGTACAGTAAAAGGACAGAAGAATAGTGGTGTCAAGTAAGAGTTCTAATCTTCCTTATATTTTGGATATGATGTCTTTAGTCAAATTGTTTCAGTAGATGTGAGTGACCAGATGGAGGAATTATTACTCCTGTAGGATATTAATGACCACTTGGCTGCAGCTCCAATACTAATGATTATCCCTGACATCCATTTCATAGGTTCCTTATATAACTCTGCCGTAAATTCCCAATTTTGTTTATCTGTATCGTCTGATACAACAGGATGATGCAATAATATATTTCATGTTGTTTCTTATGTACTGTTAGAATCTTAGCCTGCAGTTCTGATACTAATATGTTTTATTGTTGGCGTCGATTTGATTAGGTTGAATATGCAACACTATATTTGTTGACTAACAGATTAGCTATTGAGATCTATAGAACTAACTGATGTTATATTTATATATCAGTTGAAGTCCTTACTTGCTGATTCTGACAGAACGAAGCTCCTTAGAAAACTAAGTGAAGCCAATCAACAAAACCGATTCCTCAAAAGACAGGTGTGTATATACTAATTAACAAACACGTGAGTGGAATTTTCAGGTGTGCCTATAAAGAGAATATGTTTTAATACACATTAAGTAACTAGTTAGTTTTTAGAAATTAGTTTGCAAACTGACATTTGTGGTTTTGATTTCTTATTTTTGCAGTTGCATGTACAAGAGGATGCGTTGGTTAAATTCAAAAGTGAACTTGCTGTCATTGAACTTGAAATTCAGGTTAGACTTTTTACAATTGACTTCTATAGTTCTATCTGAAATTATTACATGGTTCAAATGTGACTAATTCAAATCCCAAGAGATCAATGCTGCTATTACATGTCAATAATTTATGTCCAAAGAAATCAGGATTCTTGCATCCATGTTTGACAGTTGTAACATGATATCAATTCTTTTTGTAAATAAGAAACTGATGTAGTTTCAAGGGCCATTTCGGAAGGAGCAAATAATTATCATCTTGATTTTAATATTGATACTCATATCCTGTTGTGAGTGGAGTTTTATACATGTCTGTAATGGCTTGGTTTCAATACTGGTCTAAAACTAGTAATCCTTTCCCACAGCCACTCTGCTTCGAGATGCTAGATACAATGTCATATGAAGTATCTTAGAAATGTTAGAATTAGAAAATCTGGAGGTTCTAGGATTATTACACAAAGTGTTTTAAGATTATTATTCATATAGGAGAAAACGGTAAGCTGCTGCCTAAGTTGTTGTAGCAGTGTCAACGACTTAGGCAGCAGCGTACAGTAGACCAGAGATGTACAGCAGTAAACAAATAGAAACATCAAACATGATATGGATAACAATAGGATTAGGATTGGTGGCAGGGCAGACAAATGCTTTGGGTCAATCAGACCTATGAAAGATGAGGTAATTGTTCTAAAATAGCAAGCTAATATTTGATTGTGTAGAAAGTTATAGGAGGATATATTTCTTAAGAAAAAGTGAGTAGGAACAAGACTTCAGAAGACTACTTGTCAATTGTCCAAAAGAGAAAAAATAAAAAATAAAATGAAAACAAGAAGACTACCTGTCACGGTTGTGTTTGGATATCAGGAATAAGAATCCCGAAATATCTAAGTTTTGTTGTTGCTTAGCTAGTAGGTGCAGCGAAGTGATTTTCTAATATGTTTACAAGGTACTTAAATAGTTCTTGTGATTATGGTCACAATTTATGTCATACAAGGAAGATGGGATTACTGAGGAAGTTTAGAGTCTGCTTTCCTGTGACGCATAACTATCTCGGTATGCGAACTTCAAAAGAAGAAGGAAAGATATAAAAGAAAAAAGTAACATAGTTACTTCCCAAGTTTCACTTATATTTTTATTTTGTTTGGGCCAACCAAACAAACCCATATGGCTCAACTTACACTCATAGGAAACTTTCTTCGAAAAACTTGGCGGAGACTGTTGAGATTTGCAAAGGAAGTCCTGCACTTGAAATACATTCTAGATCAAAATTTACTCATGGTAAAGAATGTTTTGATGCATAACGTAATTGGATAAAGTCCAGGACTTGTGTTGTCATGATTTCCTTTACTTGTTATGATGGCAGGCTTTGGTGGCATTGGCAGAAGAAAATGCTAAATCTGTCATTCCAGTTGGTTCAAGAAAGATTCATGGAAAATACATCCCATCTCATCTGCTTTCCCGTTTAGAAGGTAACTTTCTCAAGCATGACTTCTTAATTCCTTCATCATGAGGTGCTAGATTATCCTGCTAAATTGAGAATATTTTTACAAAAAAGCTTCTTGGGAGGGGTTGTCTACATACAAAGATAAAAGTTTAAAAGAACAATGTAAATAGGGAACTTAATGTGTAAAGCTAGCAATCTACAACATAAACTTAGTTATTGGCTTTGACTCAAAAGGAAATAGAATTCCTTCTTTTTTTTTAGGCACTTCTGATGTCCCCTAAAGTATATGGGTGATTCTTTAAATTCATGGAGATAGCTGATTGGACGAGTCGCCTTTTCACTTGTTTTCTTTGTAACTTGCTTGGAATGGTAAGGCTGCCACATAGTTATTTCTATGTTTAAACTTTCATATTCTCTGACAAAGATACTGTTCATCTGTCTGATGTGTGTGAAGCTGTTCATGAGAAGTTAAAGGAACAAATTAAGGATGTTGATGCTGCACAATCAAAGGAGGTTTCCGTATTTTGGTGTGATATGGCTGAGGTAAACATACAATCCATACTTTTGTGATTCCTGTCTTCTCACATTGGAGCTCGGTAATAGGCATTGATTTTCTGAAATCTGATGAGCTGGGTCGCTTCACTAGGAAGGAAATGGGTTAAAGGATGATCAGGACTTCAAAAATCTTGTTTATCACAGTAACTGAAAATGACTTTAAGGAGAACAGATAACAAGGAGAATTATAAGTCTAACATATATGCTGGAGACCTGGAGTTATTTCCAGTGCATATATTTTGAACTACCTCAAAAATGCAAGTTTGGACCAATTGTGTAAGGCTTAAATTTATCAAATGGAAGACCTTTAAAACATGATGATTGCCGACTCATGGATAAAGTTGTCCGGTGCTAAACCTTTTGAAATTTTATACTGCATGTATCTTGTCATACGGATCAAATGACATACTGGTTTGCATGTATCTTATAAATATTAGTTAGTTTATGATAAAAGCAAGGTCAAGTTTATAAGACCATGTTTTTGTGATTTACCCAAAAGATGCGTTGATCAAAAGATGACCAAAAGAGGGTAAAGTAGGGGTGATTGACAGTCAATCTGACTTGAAGAAATCCCATTCGAGTAGTTTTTCCCAGTTTCAAGGCCTAAAGTCTCATATTCAAATGGTTTGAATGATGGCCTGGTGCAGCAGCCAAAATTTGAACGTTTTTAGCTGAGCTGAAGTTGCAAAAGCTGGCACATTAGAAGTGGAATGAAATTTTAATGTTCAGCTGATTTTTTGTTAGACATTTAGGTATAGAACTTAATAGTTCTCTTTATTTTGGCATCACAGAATGTGCAAGTTATGGGCTCTTTTGATGGTTGGAGTCAAGGAGAGAATTTATCCCCGCATTATACAGGTTCTTTGACGACGTTCTCAACAACATTAGTGTTGAGACCTGGAAGGTACTAGTCACATAAATTTCTGCTTCTTCCTCTGTTTATTCACTCTAACTCGTAACTTTGTGATTCAAAGGTATGAAATCAAGTTCTTGGTGGATGGAGAATGGAAGCTTTCACCTGAGTTTCCTACAGTCGGTGAGGGATTAATGAGAAATAACTTGTTAGTCGTGGAATAGATCAGAGGTCTGTCTGTAATTATGCTTCTGATGTACAGCAGTAAACCATTAACTACCAATCCACAAAGAATAGAGCATTTTAACCTGGATGGCCGAAATATGTTCTTTCAGGTCTCCTGGATGTTTACAAGATTTAGGTGCATGTCTGACGATATTGTACAAATTCAATCGGAATGAATGTACTCTACCGTACTGAATTGTAGTCTGTTGTATTTGGTGCATTGCTTACTGTTTCTAGTAGATGTTTTTTTTTTTTTTTTTTTTTTTTTTTTTTTTTTTTTTGGGAAAGAATATGCTTAGACTGGCATCCCTTGTGGTTTCGGGGAGCAGTAGCAAACCAAGTGTATATAACACTAGAAGTTAGAGCATGATTTGCAAGTACATGTGCTACTTTATAAGCTTCACGTTGAATATGAACCACCTTGAACGCCACATGCTTTGATGCTTATGCATAGTTTCCTTCACTTCAACAGTAAGAAACCTCATACTAGAGAGATCAACTACATGTTGGTATAGAGTTTAGAGCATTGTCCAACACAAGGCTTGGCTGCTCCGGCAACCATGTTCCCTAATGCATTGCGTAGAATCATACGGTTCATACCGTTGCCTCCCCTACTAGTGTTCATGGAATATGTGTTGATGCGAAATTCGGGGGTTGGATTCGAGTCAACTGAGTCATGATGAAATCCGAGGTGGAGCGTGATGGGGTGTAATGGCTGGACTGATTTGACACCGATGTGGCGCCGGCCTAACAAGCTCCGATGATAAAGTCAGTTGTGGTCTTTTAAGAAAGCATGATAACAAGAATAGAAAGCTATTTTAATGTAGAGAAAAAGGGTGTATTTTAGAGAGAGAATGAGTTACCCGAAATGAAGAAGACGAGCTCCCCTTTTATAGGGTCTTATGGTGGTTGTGGCTCTCTGTTAGAATTATGGTCTTGCATTGTAGAATGAGCATGTTCTCCTGTAAATGTTTGGCTGTGCTTATTTCTCTTTGTGGCTTTCCCTGAAAAATCTTGTCTTACATGCATGGCCTCTCACACTAGAACAAATCCCAGCATTTGTGACCAGCAGACAAAAACTAGCAATTTTGGCCACTAAATGTGTTTAGTGACCAAAAAAAGGTGGTCACTGAGTGGTGCTCGACAATGACCAGTTACAAGACTTGGTCACTAAAAATTTTGATTTTAGTGATCACCATAATCTGGACACTAATAGAGATAGCAATAGTGACCACATAATTGATCACTAAAGGGGTCAGATGTGGTCACTGAAAGTGACTATTTGGTCACTAAACCTCAAAGAAATGCATATATTAGTGACCATATCGACAGGCCACTAAAGAATTGACCATTAAAAAAAAAAATTAAATCTGCAAATAACAGTAGCCTTTCTAGGCCTTTTTAATCTTGGTCTCCATTCATTCTAAAAAAATTCTTGGTCTCCTTTACACATGATGACATGAACATATGTAAATAATGATGAATACTCGATCATTAAAACTGTGAAATACAAATTAACAGTCTACAACACTAAAAGAAGCCATCTGTGCAAGCTCTTAATTATATGAATGCACTACAACCTTACAAAATTTAACCATTCTGCAAAAAAAAAAAAACATAAAAATATTTGAGTCAGTTACAAGGAGAACGTAGAAAAGATGCAATAATTAAAAGTGGGTAATATATATAATCATTGTTGTACTCAGATAGTTTATACATGAATAACCATATGACTATTTTCTTCTCAGAAATTTCATTATACAAAGAGGCAACATAAATTTATGCAAACAGGGGGATTTGAAAAGCAAAAACACTTGCACAATTACGACACAAACTAAATTCAGATATTGGTAATCATTTCTCCATTTTGTTATAAGTAATCTTATTACAAGGACCTATATATACTTCATGTAAACATAAAAGGAAAAGGGGTAATAAAAAGCATAAACAAGTGAGCTACAACAAAATCTAGATTTGGAGATTGGTCAAAGGTTGTTATTAATAGCAATGCTGATTCAGAACAAAAAAAATTGCAAAGCTTCAATGGTTCACTGTTCCCTACACTATCATAGTATCCAATAGCCATGCAAATCAAAATCAACACAACCATCTGTAGAAAAAGAATATCAGAAATAACAATCACTTCAGATAGTATGCACGTATTTGATTTACAAATAAGCCACAAGTATGGAAAAGAGTACGTAATACAGAAATGTGATGCTTGGCTGTAAATTCAGGTACTTACTTGAGGATACAACCAACACAAAGAGTACCAATATCTCGGAAGTAGAACCCACTTTACCAATAGCTAGCATCAACCTGTTTGAAATCTGTGAAGTGAGAAACCAATGTAAAATGATATATTCAGTACTTCAGTCGATTCACCAACTACTAATGATACAGAAAATTCAATTTTGTAGTTCCTTTTTAACAAAGCAGATTAATAGGAAAAATATACAAAAGATTTTATCACCTCTTTGCTAATAACTGGACAAACATCTAGCTGGACCAACGTACGAAGGATCTGTTCCCACATTGACTTTCGGGGCTTTGGCACGTTCTGCTTGTTTACGCCCCCTAAGAAAACAAATAGATGACCCAACTTGATTATAACTAGATTCCACTGATTCAATAGTATATGGCTGAATTCAGTAAAGTTATATGTAACTATGTTAAGGTGAATTTAAGATCATTGTTACGTACAATTGATATTCAATAATCATAGGCATTGGAGCAAAACTTAACTTACTGTACACGAGCCAACAAGTAAAAAAGCCTTAGTCATCATCGCATATGTAATTAACAATGTCTGCTCAGATTGATTTGGCAAGAAAATGTCATTGATAATTTCATCGAATATATAACAAATCTATAACTTCATAATTTCATTATACATATAGAGTTGGTGTAAAAATTATAAGACTCTGACAAGGGGAAGTGTTTGAGAGTGTTTGGCTTTAACCAGTGTTTTGATATATGGAAACTTCTTTATACATGACTGTCTATGTACAACATTGATTCGTGTAGATAATAAGAAAAGCAATTGAAGAGTGGATATCACTTGTTAATATAAGCTTTGCTTCAAGCTAGAATGTCCTAGCCAGACAAGGACAGTAGATCAGTTGGCAAGAACACACAAATATCATGTTCACATATAAAAGTTAACATGCAGTTGCAATTGCAATTGGCAATTCTAATAATGAAAAAAAAAAAAAAAATCCTAGTCTTGAAAAGCTGGTCCATGCTCAAACTACTGCAAATTTATTT
Source organism: Fragaria iinumae (assembly GCA_009720345.1). Classification (NCBI taxonomy): domain Eukaryota; kingdom Viridiplantae; phylum Streptophyta; class Magnoliopsida; order Rosales; family Rosaceae; genus Fragaria; species Fragaria iinumae. The sequence goes on from CM019123.1 coordinate 3,546,307, forward strand.
TGAAAAAGCAGACATAAAAAATTAAAAATTAAACTGAGAACAAGCACGTGTGAGGGATCAAGACAAGAGTCACCTGGATTTTTTCACATGGCTTAAGAACTAATGTATTGCCACATGTAACTGCCACTGAGAACATCTGCAAAATCGTGGAAATATTACTTGGGAGGAATCTCATGTCATAATTTTCACAAAATACGCAAGTAAGAGTGTTAACTAGACTTGTATGATTAAAAATGAAAACTTACTATGTGTACGTAAACAGACGTAAGTCACTTAACTCATCATAGACTATAGAGGAGGCAAAAAACAAGCAACCAATAAAAAGAACCGAGCTATATTGCAGCCATACCTATAAGGGAATCATAGATGGAATGTTGAAGGGGCATATCAGAACACGAACACCAAGGGGTTCCCTGATGTAGTATGTATCAATGTCATAAGTGCATTGGGAACAAACTCCCCATATGTAGAGTTGCCATCCCACAACCACGTTCGACCACCTCTAAAGAAGAAAAGAACGGCATGTGACCCAATTTTTGGTTACATTAATCATAACAGAATAACAGAAACCACATTAATGCATGTGCAAAAACTGACTTATACTGCGGAGCACATCACTACAATCAGCACCCTTCAATGTCTTACCCTGCTCTATGGTGATATTCATGGCAATTTTATCCTGAAAATTTGTATCATAGACATTGAGATTCATAAGCCCATATACCATGATAGAATGATGTGAAACTCTACACCCATGCCAGTTGCAATTATACGCAGTCTTCTAACCAGAGAGTCCAATGCATTGATCTTTCAGAGCCAAAACGATAAATAATACTTGCACCAAAGAAAACAATACTGAAATTGATCTGTAATGGACAGTTAACTCCATCATCTCTTCTACTGTTATCAACTATTGTAGTCGACCCAAAACACAAATATGATGCAAATGCCACAAGAAAATAAGAAGTTTTAATTGGTTGATAGAAATCCTACCCAAACGACCAAATGCCAAAATCCAATTGGTAGAACCCTTAATTGATGGATCGAAAGGTCTACACACCAGAGTCCTCTTTACCCAGTATTTTCCAACTTTAGTTAGTCTTGGAATCGCTCTCAAAAAACAATATGTTTCTCTAATAACGACATCAAAGCTAATTAAAAATCAAGCTAATCAGCCTAATCCTAATCAAAATTGAACAATAACAACAACAACAACATCTCAATTAACGAACAAATTTACATAAGTAGAGAAAAAATAACCACTGGAAGAAAACGGAGGAAGGACTGTTACTCACGGCGAAGCTGACCCCTTGAAATTTTGTCGACCATGACGATTTGAAAGACAGGTGAATCAAACCTCAAGAAAAATTAGGGTTGTGCTTAAGCCTTGAGAGAGAGAGAGAGAGAGAGTCGGAGAGAGATGATAGCAGAACGACCACAGAACTTTTAGTACAAACCGCGAAAAATCCCGCTTAAACTATTTCTAGAGGCTCCTTGATTTGGTCACTAACGCTAAAATACTTACCAAACGGACCAGGTCACTATATGTAAATGGTAGGTCACTAAAACTTATACAGTGAGCGAGCTTACAATTTTTATTACTATCAAGTGTTTTGGTGACCAGTAGTTTTTGTTGGTCACTAACTCTATGTTATTTGTGACCGTTATAATTAGGTCACTAAGAATTTGGTCACTATAGCCCAGTATTGTTGTAGTGTCGATGTTGCTCTAGAGAGTACTTTCTTTTCCCACTTATACCACTACTTGTGTACTCTCTTATATATCTTATTCAAGCATTGTTTTTGACCAACTATAATACGTGTCATCAAAGCCATGACTGGATTCAAACTCTCACCATACAACCCTGATACAAACAATGGGGATGATGATGTTTTATGACTTTAACATGATGAGGATGATAGTGTTTTATGACATACATCATTCCGGATGAGATATGATCTCCCAATATGACTAAGATATGTACTTCTTCCATACTTTGACTCTGAGATATCACAATATCTTCTTTAATCAAACCAATCACATCATGTATTAGGTAGAGAATGTTTCTTTAAACTTGGGGTCGGTTGGGGACCTTGGGAAGTTGACCATCCAATTCAAGCCTCCCGAAGACCAAGCACCGTGTCCTGGAGGTCGAGTGATGAGGCATATGACCTCGAGGGTTTGGGCACTTTGCAGTCTTCCAACTCTGACTTGTTTATTTTATCTTAATTTTATTTTCCGATTTTGTGTTTAGTAGGCGAAGTCTTTTGTGGATGTTCTGACTATTCAACTCGTCCTACAGGTCACGAATTGAAAAGTCAATAATTCTTACCCGTCCAAATTCCGACACGAACAATATGCACCAACAACGTTATATTTGTACCAATCCTCTTATGGTTTCTTTCCATTTCACGATCCGGCCGCCCTCTGCATCTATTTTCCTTTTTTTTCAAAACTGATTGTACTAACCAATGCTAAGATAAAGTGCTAAAAAATAAAGCTTCCTAGAGTTTCTATTCTTCCACAAAGACCACTGCTTCCGAGAGTTTATATTCCTCCAACTCTTTTAGTACGTAATTGAAAAGATGTTGGTATTGTACTCCCAATTGGCCATATGATATACCAGATATGGAGGGCTCGTCTCTCACTCTAGCTCCTCGATCCATCGGAATGGATGGTAACGGAGATATGTAGAATAAGCCAGTCCCTGGATGTCGGAGATCAATACGTACAGTACAGAAAATCACATAATCCATTTCGTAATAGCTTCTCCCCCACCTATTTCCCTAAGGTAATGTTACAAACTTACAACGAGGGACATGACGAGTCCCGTACTGTTTCCGACGAGCGGGAGATGGCGGCCTTGTCGATAAATGGCGTAGGCGTTGCCGGGTCAGGGTCCCCTAGGCATGGGTCCGGTAGTGAGTTCTTGTCGTCGTCCTCAACTGACCTAGAACAGTCTACGATAGGTAGAAAGACACTAACTGAGGTTAAGAGGGAGTTGTTGGCTTATAGGTCCACCCGCTCTCGGTGGACTGCAAATCAAGAGTTTACCGAGACTAGTATTGAAGCCTTGAATGAGTTGATGTGGAACTATCAAATCCCCAACTCCGTGGTGTTAAGGTTGATCGGGGATGACGAACTTCCTAGCCACCCTCCTAGAGGGTTCGTTACCATGTACCCTGCTATGTTAGAGGTCGGTGTTAGGGTTCCCCTCCAGCGGGTGATTTAGGAGTGGTTGAGTGGGCTCCGTGTTGCTCCTGCCCAGATCAACACCAATGGTTATAGGATGGTTATTGCTCTGGTGGCGTTATGTAGGGAACAATATGGTGGTGATCCTCTTGTTGAGGCTCTTTACCATCTCTTAAGCCTAAAGGAGAACGCCTCAGCCACTAACGATTCTATTAAACGCTTCTTCTGTTTGATTCCCAAGCGTCCAGCAATCGTAACCGACCTTCCATCGGTTGCGAAGTCTTGGAGGAACAAATGGTTTTACATCAAGGGTTGGTCAATTGCTACCAAGAAAAGCGGGGATCCAGATCCTGAACTTGTAACTTGTTTTAAAGATGCAGGTGTAGAAGGTTGTTCTTTGTACACTTGGAATTTAAGTTTATCATTATGTCACTAACATGCGTTTTTGTAGGGAAACGAAGGAAGCCCCAAGCACTTAGTGAAGTTGTGAAGAAGAAATTGGAGGATTTACTCACTCTCCCGAAAGAGGAGCGACGTTTTAAAGCCCTTGTGACAGAAGAGAAGTTGGAACGACTTGGGATCTCACCCCGCGCTAGGAGTAAGTTTCATACTGGTCGATCTTTCGCTTTGTACTTGGTGGGTTTAAGATTCGTAATAATATATGTGTTTTTCCTTACAGACATGACGCTTGACAAGAATGATCCAGGCCTCCGGGCAAAGATTCTCAAGCAGCGACAAGCCATTAAAGGTCCCTTAACACCTAAGCCTTTCGTTCGTTCTACTGGGGGTGCACCTTCTCCTTTGCCCTCACACTCCTAGCCTGAGTCTTGGTCTGTCAGGGACGCATCACTCTCTAGTGGTCGTAGATGTTCTCCAAAGCCTTCGTTTGACCTTTCCGACAAGGCTTCTGGAAAAAGGAAGATGGGTGATGAGGGACTGTCAAGGCCGGAACTTCAAAAGAAGAAACTAAGAGTGGAAGGTCAAGAGGAAGGGTTCATGACGGATGCCCGGAGAGAGTCTCGATTCTCCAAGACTCCCAAACATGGGGATTCCCCGACACACTCACGCATGATTGGGGTCCCAGACTTTCTTTCCACTTATGTTGAAGATGTGGTCGGAATAGTTGATTCCAAGTCCTTCCTGGCTGAATTTGGGGAGAGAGAGCTCGAGGGCGAGCTTGACTTCCTGTTGGATGGAGCTAAGGGTTTGATGCTCAAGGTTGACACTTATTTTCTTTTTCTTTTTTGTTGTTGTTGGTATATAAAGTTTGGTTTGCTGACATGGGAATTTTAAGTTTCTTCTAACGTTGCAGGCCGGAGTGAAGGTTCACCTCATAATTGACAGAATGGCGAATAGGATTCGCGAGCTGGTTTGTCACGCCCCGGTTCTTAAGTTATTTTACGGTTATTTATTTTGGTATTATTTTGGTTTTTTATCATTTTAAGTAACCGTTTACTATTTAAGACTCTAAAAGTTGACTTTTGCTTATGTTTGGAATTTGGGAAACTTTCTTCATGAAAGTCGTAGAGGATGTTGTTACGAGTTCGTAGACATGCTATGCGTTAAAATCGGAGTTAGCATGGAAAAGTTATCAATTAAAAATGTAAGTTTTATTGGGGTGTTAAATTTTGAAGTTGAGTTATGTTTAAGTTGGACCGGGCCATTGTTGTGGTTAAAGCCCAAAAATCATTTCTCTCTCTCTCTCCTCTCCCGCTCCCGATTCCCTCTCCCTCTGCTTGAATTTCTTTCCGACCGCCCGCCGCTGTCCGGCCACCGTACGCCGCCGCACCGGTCCCAAACGGTTGGCCATCTCCTCCTCTTCCTTCCTGGACCGGTGGTAGCCTCCCTAGCGCTGCCGTGAAGGAGAAATCAACCCCGGAAGGTCCGACTGCCGTGGTGGTCTTCTCGCCAGAACTTCCTCCTCCGGCCACCATAGCCGGAGTCACTTAGCTCGTTGGAAAGCCCTCCTCCCTGCAGCAACCCCTCCAAAGGACTCCCTCCCTCTTAAGCTAGGTAAGGAGAAATATGGAGTTGAAATTCTAGGGCTTATTAGATGTTTTCGTTCGATTGGCATAGTTAGGCTTGGAATTAGTGTTTGTGCTAGTTAGAAAAGTTGTAGAGAAGATTGAGAGGAATATGCTGTTAAAATTTGGTATCTATTGGAGGTCGCCGGAGTCGGCCGCCGCTGTTTGGGGAAATTTTATGGTTTTAGATGTGAAATATTAAGGGGAGGTTAATGATGTGAATTTAGGAATTTTGGATAGGTTTGGGATTTTTCGAAGTTTGGTATTTTAGCCGTTAATTAGGATAGAATCTGACCGTTAGATTATTGTGGTTTCGGCCGTAGAAGGTGGATTTAAGGCCGCCGGTATTTGTGGTGAAGTTTGGACGGTATCAATTTTAAGATTTGCAAAGTTGAGCAAGAATGAGAGTAGATAAGGCCACATTTAATTTTGCCTATTTTTATATAAGTGTTGGTATATAGTTGAAGATTTAATTATGTCATTGGATCAGGATGTGAGGAAGCTCGAGCAGAAGAGGCTTCAGACCGAATTTAGGCTTAGGCCTAATTTGTGAGTAGACTCTTGGTTTAAATAATGTGCATCCAATTGTTTATTTGGTTGGACCATTGGACGTCATTTTTATTTGACGATTTTACTCATTGTGGTGAGTTACCGAAAATGGGATTTTCGGTAAATATATTTATGAGGAGAGTATGTATATAAATGTTAGCTAGCAATATGTGTCTGTCCACCTTAATGACATAGTATATAACTGCATTATGGTGTGACGTGAGCGTTGGACGCAAGTGTAGTAGCCCTACATGAGTGTTTAATTCATATAGGGGGTATGGGCACATATTTATACACCCGTCTGTCCACCTTAATGGCGTAGTGTATCACCGCATCAAGGCGTGACGTGAGCGTTGGACGCGAGCGTAGTAGCCCTATATAGATTATTATTAATTTATATAGGGAGTATGGGCGAGTGTAAATACATACATATTTTAATATATAGTTTTGAGCTGAAGAGACTCGATATTTATGAGATAAGAGATTTATCGTTTGAGACATGCATTCGTTTTCTTTGAAATAAATTGGGAAAGCATAAATGTTGAAAATTATTTTCTTTATTTATTTTTGTCCACTCACTCTAATTTTTGTGAATGTTTTCCCCTGGGCTCTTCGTTTTAAAAATGCCTAGTCTGCAAAGTTCGAGTTAGTATGAGTAGGAGACGACGAGACATAGTTACTCATTTCTCAGCCACATTTCACCAGTAGGTTACCTGTTTAACCTACTAGGGTATTTTCCGGCTCCTCTAGTGTTTAGTAGCTCTGAATACTCTTTGGGGTTTATCGTATAATTTTTCTGGTGGTGTGCTAAGATTTATGTTTTATTTTTAAATATACGAAGTTTGTAATTGTTATATTCTCACTTTCGGATAATTGTGGGTTGATTTGGAGGATGCTTAATAATATTTAGGAAAGTAACACTTTAGTTTTCTAGGTTAGGGTTGTCCATTTTCAAGGGAGGTTTATCTAGCTTATCGGTAAATTTTCTTTGGAGGTGGTCCCTGCAACACTTATCTCGGGTTTCAGGGTGAAATTCGGGGTGGGGCTTGACATGGATTCTATGGTTTCTGATGCTAACTAAGAGCTCGTGGAGACTAGAACTCAGTTGGACCAAGGCAAGAAAGATATGGCCAAGCTGGTGAGTTGTCAAAAAAGACTGAAGGACAAAGAAGAGGAAACCAGCCGGATGGCAGAAAAAATCAAGCATCTTGAAAGGTTTAAAGCCAAGGAGTGTAAGCGAAAAGAGGATTTGGAACTGGTCATCCAAGGGCTTAAAGACAAGGTCATGGGTCTTAAGAATCAAGTCAAGGTTAAGGAAAATGAGTATCTACTGAAGTTCCAGGGATCCCAGGAATACAAGGATACTTTAGAGGCCAGCTATCTTGACGGTTTTGCCGATCTACTTAGCCGGTGCACAGAGCGTGTTGGTGAGTAGGAGATGGGGTGGGCTCTTGATCCGAACGTCGACCCTGTGCCTTCAATTGGCACTACTGAAGGTGCCAGAGTTATCTCTGTTACTATAGGTTAGGACATAACCCCGATCGATAAGGGAAACTTAGAAAAAAGGGGGGGCTGAGCGTATAGAGGCTTTGAAAGATCATCGTTGTGATGAGTCTCCTAACATCGCAGGTGATTTGGTGAAGGGGAATGGGGATGGTGCCGGCACCGAGGCAGGTGCTGACACTGAAGGTCCGGCCCCCAAGGCGGACTCTTGAGGTTTCAGGGGGCAGTGTGTAGCTTCTTTCTGTTTCAGTTTCTCTTTCTAATTGCTTAGACTTTAACTCAACTATGGATGAGTAACCCCAAATTTTGCTATTTTGGAAGGCCGAATAGCTCTTTTGTAAAAGGGGATGTAACTTCTTAAGACTTTTATGGCTTTCTTATGTAAATACGTAATGCGGATATGTCTGAGGATGAGCAATTTAGTCTACCAGTCTACCAGTGTTCATCCTCAGGTATATTTTGCTTAACTCCGCTAGTTAAATTGAAGTGTTGTTTCAAGGATATGGGTTTTATTATGTTGAGTGTTTAGTGATCTACCCTGGCTTGCCTGGGTTTTTACTAGAAGTTTGAGCAAATAAGTCCCCCTTGGCTTGCCCTAAAAGTGAACAATCCGTTCCTTGTTTAAGTAGGGGACACTCTTACCTAAGGAGTTAGTTAATTCTAACATAATCCCTTTACCATAGATAGACTTTTGTTGAGATAGTTATACCCTTGGGTTCCTGCAAACTTTTCTTGTTTTTTGTTTGCATATTGAAGTTATGTGGAACGGGCACCTCACTTGGTCCGCGTCTGGGCATCGACACTAGTTCATCAGTAATGAGCTGACGTAACTAGAACTAATAGTCGTATGCTTAGCACGAGAGAATTTGCCGAATTGTTTGATTCGATAGATTTTTTTCGAACTAATTCAATTTTTGCAAATTTCGATCTCAACACGATTATAGCACGCAAATTAAAAGTATAATGACAATCATATACTAAGGAAATTGAAATTTGCATAGATATACTAATGGCATTACATGCACTGCTGTGCTACTATATGAACAGCAGGTGGTGTGGCAGGCACACTTAAACAACAAAGTACGAAAGCGAATAAAGACTTTCTTCTAGAAAGGTGAAAGAGTAATAAGTGGGGATCTTCCTGGTAATAATAGAGTGGTGGAAGTTCAGTGTAGCTCACTGGTTGTGGTAGATCATCAGGCTCTTGATGTTCCAAGGGTGAGTAAGCCTTTTTCCAGCTAGGTTGGCTAGCAAATAAGTTCCTGGACGCTCGGTGCCTATGACTCTGTAAGGTCCTTCCCAGTTGGCACCCAGTGTTCCATCGGGTCTCTCCTTTGAGGCGAGGGTGACTAGGTCTCCCACTTGAAAACTTCGTTCCTTGACTTTCTAATTATAGTACTTAGTGACCCTTTGTTGATACGCTGCCCGGGGTATCTCAGCATTCTCCCTTCTTTCCTTGAGTAAGTCCAAAAGGAGGCGCAGCTGTTGGTCGTTTTCCTCAACATTAAATGTGTCGACACGATGGGTGAACGTTTTCAGCTCTATTGGGAGGAGTGCTTCTGATCCGTAGGCTAATGAAAACGGGGTTTCTTTGGTGGAGGTGTAGGGTGTTGTCCTGTATGCCGAGAGAATTTGGGGAAGTAGGTTAGGCCATATCCCCTTGGCTGGACCTATACGCTTCTTGAGAGTCTTCTTGATGATTTTGTTTATAGCTTCAACTTGGCCGTTGGCTTGTGGGTGATATGGTGCCGCATAACACATCTTAATTCCCAATTTCGAGCAGAACTCTCTGAACGAGTCGCAGCCGAATGCTTCATGTTGTCCATTACGGGGACCCTCAAGCGACAAATAATGTTCTTCCAAATGAAATTTTGCGTTTGGAGAGTGGTAATGGATGTCAAGGGCTCAGCCTCTGCCCATTTGGTATTATAGTCCACACATACCACCGCATAGGTTGCCTTGTTGGTACCCTTAGGCATTGGCCCAATGAAATCGATGCCCCAGATTGAAAAAGGGACTGATGAGCTCATTCGGGTCAGGGGTTCTCCTGGCTGGTGTAGGATCGTTGAGTTTTTTTGACACGGCTTACAAGTCTGAACCATCATCTTTGAGTCCTCTTTCAGGGTTGGCCAGAAATACCCTTGCCTGAGTGTCTTGAGATCCAAAGATCGAGCTCTGGAGTGGTTTCCACATATTCCTTCGTGGATGTCTGACAACACGTTCCTTCCTTCATCAAGGGCCACACATCATAGGTAGGGAGCGGAATACCCTCGTCTGTAAAGAGCCCCATTAACAATTAGATAACGGCCTGCTCGATACCTGACCTTCCTCGCCTCGAGGGGGTCATCGGGTAATGCTCCCTTAGATAGGAAATCGAAGATGGGGTCCATCCAGCTTGGAACGTTGTCAATTTGGAGTATTTCTTGCTCATCCTCGATACTTGGCTAGTTTAGGTACTCGATCGGGGTATGCCTTCCTACATTGCGATCGATGGCTGACGCTAGCCGAGCTAAAGCATCTGCCCGTTCGTTTTGTTCTCTTGGAATTTGAGCGATATCGTATGACATGAAGATCGATAGGAGGGTTTTCACCTTGCTCAAGTACGATGCCATGACAGGGTCTTTTGCTTGGTATTCCTCCAACACTTAGTTTACCACGAGTTGGGAGTCGCTATGTGTTATAATATCCAGACCAAAATAAATAAAATAGTATGAAACGTTTCATGAGTTACACAAACGTTTCATGAGTTACACAAACGTTACATGAGTTACATGGATGATTTTGGAGTTATGGTCAAGGCATGAGTTACAAGAATATTCATGAAGCATCATTTATTGGGAGAGCCTAATGAGGTCTAGATGGTTCCTCCTTAGCCTATAAAAGGAGTGTCATTTGCTCATTCCAAGCATCTCATCCATCTCAAGCATTTCTTCCAAGAGAGGGTTTCCTTCAAGTACTGTTCTTGAAGTTGTGTATCTCGTGTACCCATTATTTCATAGTGGAAGTTCTTGTTATTGCTGCCCCGTAGACGTAGGCACATCGCCGAACCACGTTATATCTGGTGTTCCCTTTCCTCTATCTTTTACATCTTCGCATATTTATCCTTTGTGTGTTTTTGAGTTCTTACTTCCATTATATTATTTTCCCAACAGTGGTATCAGAGCCCTTGGTTCGTAGGGCGTGGGTGTTACAATGGAAGGTTCAAGGAGTACCATGGTGCGACTCAACCACTCAAATTGGATTACATGGAAGCCGCGAATGGAGGACATCCTCTATTGCAAAGATTTGCATGAGCCCATCGAAGGAGTCGAGGCTAAGCCGGAAGGGACTTCGGATGCTAATTGGAAGAAGATGAACCGCAAGGCGATTGGTCATATTCGAGAGTGGGTGGACGATAGTGTGTTCCACCACGTAGCCAACGAAACCGATGCACACGAGTTATGGAAGAAGTTGAAGTCCTTGTTCGAGAAGAAGACCGCCGCCAAGAAAGCCTTTTTAATCAAAGAGCTTGTTAACATGAAGTATAGTGATGGCGTGAGGGTCACCGAGCATCTAAACAACTTCCAAAGTACAATTAATCAATTGACAACCATGGGGATGTCGATCGATGATGAATTACAAGCACTGTTGTTGTTGGGGTCATTGCCGGATAATTGGGAGACTTTTGTCATCACTGTAAGTAACTCTGCTCCTGATGGTAAAATGACTATGGAAAATGTCAAAAGTAACTTGTTGAATGAAGAGACAAGGAGAAAAGCCTCAAGCTCCGACAGTAGCCAAGTCTTCGTGGCGGAGAACAGAGGAAGGAGCAAGTGTAGAGGACCCAAAGGTCATGGAAAGAGTGTAAGCCGATCCAGAACGAGGTTCAACGGAAAGTGCCATCATTGTGGCATTTTTGGGCACATGAAGAAAAATTGTCACAAGTTGAAAAAGGGTCCAAGGGAGGTGCGAGAAGGCAGTTCTCAACCAAAGGATGACACAAGGAACACAACCGCTGCCGTGTGCAATGATGTGTATAAGTTCCTTTGCCTTGAAGGAGAATGCCTACATGTTCATGACGATACTCCCGGTGTTTCATGGGTCGTTGATTCTGGAGCCTCTTTCCATACCATTCCAAATAAAGAGTTCTTCTCTACATATAGAGGTGGAGAATTTGGGATTGTAAAGATGGGCAATGAAGGCTACTCCAAGATTGCAGGAGTTGGAGATGTTTGCCTTGAGACTGATTTGGGGAACAAGCTTATGTTGAAAGATGTTCGACATGTTCCCGGCTTACGTCTCAATTTGATGTCAACCGGCGTGCTTGATCGGGAAGGATATCATCATCACGGAGGAGACCAAAAGTGGAAGCTTATCAAAGGATCACTAGTGGTGGCTAGAGGGAAGTTGTGTTGTACCCTCTACAAGACATACAACAAGATATGTAAAGGGGAGTTGAACGTTGGAGAAGACTCTTCCCCAAGTCTATGGCATAAGCGGATGGGCCACATGAGCGAGAAGGGATTGCAAGTTCTAGCAAAGAAGTCTCTTATTCCCTTTGCCAAAGGTACCTCTCTTGACTCTTGTGATCACTGTTTGTTTGGTAAGCAGCAGAAAGTCAGCTTTTCTAATACATTCGCCAAAAAGGAGAATCTTTTAGACCTAGTACATACTGATGTATGTGGCCCCATGGAAGTTGACTCACTAGGTCATAACAAGTATTTTGTTACTTTTATTGATGATGCTTCACGAAAGGTTTGGGTGTATTTGTTGAAATCAAAAGACCAGGTGTTCCAAACCTTCAAGGAGTTTCATGCCATGGTTGAGAGGGAGACGGGACGAACCCTCAAGTGTCTCCGCAGTGATAATGGTGGAGAGTACACTTCGAACGAGTTTAGAGGTTATTGTTCGAAGCATGGCATTAGACACATAAAGACAGTTCCTGGCACCCCACAACATAATGGTGTAGCAGAGAGGATGAACTGCACCATCTTGGAGAAAGTGAGAAGCATGCTAAAGACAGCTAACCTGGCGAAAGAGTTTTGGGGCGCAGCAGTGACAACCGCATGTTACCTTATCAACCGAACACCTTGTGTACCGTTGGGCTTGGAGACTCCAGAGAGTGTGTGGATCGGTAGAAGCGCTTCATATTCTCACTTGAAGGTATTTGGGTGCAAAGCATTTGCACATGTTCCAAAGGAGAAAAGATCGAAGCTAGATGACAAGGCCGTGCCGTGCATCTTTCTTGGGTACGGTAATGAAGAGATGGGCTACCGGTTGTGGAATCCAATAACTAAGAAGTTATTCAGAAGTAGAGATGTGGTGTTCCATGAGGATCAAACTGTTGCAAATTTTGACAAGAACATACTAGAAAATGCAGAGCGTCTCACTTATGACTCGTCTCCGCTCCAAGAAGAGTCTAACAAACCTCAAGAAATGGTTAATGAAGACGTTCCTGATACGGTAGAACCAGAAGCTACAGGTGCTGCAAATGATGACCAGGAGAATCAGGTTCAGGATGATCATGATCAGGGGGAGCCTAATCAAGAAGAGCCTAATCAAGAGCAGCAACAAGAAAATGCCCAAGCACCAGTTCGAAGATCTCATAGAGTGCTGGCTGTTAAGTGGATACTCAAATATTTGAGGGGCACCTCAAAGTTGTGCTTATCTTTTGGTGGATCCGAACCCGTTTTGGAGGGTTTCACAGATGCAGATTTAGCTGGGGACCTTGATAACAGAAAGTCCACTTCTGGGTACTTATTTACATTTTGTGGGGGAGCTGTATCATGGCAGTCTAAGTTACAGAAGTGTGTTGCCTTATCCACCACTGAGTCCGAGTACATAGCGGCAAACGAAGCAGGCAAGGAAATGATATGGTTGCAAAGGTTCATTCAGGAGTTGGGTGTGAAGCAAGAAAGGTATGTGATGCATTGTGATAGTCAAAGTGCTATTCATTTGAGTAAAAATTCAGTTTATCACCCTCGCACTAAGCACATTGATCTACGTTATCATTGGATACGAGATATAGTGTCAAAGAAGCTTTTGCAGTTGAGGAAAATTCACACCAACAAGAATACTTCAGATATGTTGACTAAGGTTGTGCCACAACATAAGTTGGAGTATTGCAGCAAGTCTGCTGGGATGGACTTCAAGTAGAAGTCTTGCCGCGTATTTCCCCGGGTTGGTCTGGAGGGGGAGATTGTTATAATATCCAGACCAAAATAAATAAAATAGTATGAAACGTTTCATGAGTTACACAAACGTTACATGAGTTACACAAACGTTACATAAGTTACATGAGTTACATGGATGATTTTGGAGTTATGGTCAAGGCATGAGTTACAAGAATATTCATGAAGCACCATTTATTGGGAGAGCCTAATGAGGTCTAGATGGTTCCTCCTTAGCCTATAAAAGGAGAGTCATTTGCTCATTCCAAGCATCTCATCCATCTCAAGCATTTCTTCCAAGAGAGAAACATCCATCTTCCAAGTAGAGAAGAGTGTCCACTCCAAGTTGAGAGTGTAGAGTAGTTGATAGCAAAACAAGTGTGAGAGAGGGTTTCCTTCAAGTACTGTTCTTGAAGTTGTGTATCTCGTGTACCCATTATTTCATAGTGGAAGTTCTTGTTATTGCTGCCCCGTGGACGTAGGCACATCGCCGAACCACGTTATATCTGGTGTTCCCTTTCCTCTATCTTTTACATCTTCACATATTTATCCTTTGTGTGTTTTTGAGTTGTTACTTCCATTATATTATTTTCCCAACACTATGCACGCGAACATGTGTTGCCTCTAGCTCTTTTGTGATGCGGAGGCCGGCAATGAGTGCCTTATATTTTGCTTCATTGTTGGAGGCCTTGAAATTGAATCTAAGGGCATACTCAAGCTCATCGTTTTGTGGAGTTGTAAGCACCAGGCCTGCCCCACTTCCAGCTTGGTTGGAGGATCCATCGACGTAGAGCATCCAAATTGGATTTCTATCATTGAAAATTGACACACCTGTCTTTTCTATTAACGGTCGAACCCTATCTCTTGGTGGGTGACTGGTGTTTTTAACGTCTCCTTCATTGCCTGAGAAAAGTGGGTGGGTGAATTCCGAAATGAAATCGGCTATAGCTTGGCCCTTAACAGCCGTGCGAGGGCAGTAGTGGATATCGATCTCCCCCAATTCAACTGCCCACTTGACTAGTCTTCCCGATGTCTTAGGCTTCCACAACACTTGCTTCAACGGCTGATTGGTCATTACTTTAATGGTGTGAGCTTGAAAATAGAGTCTAAGCTTTCTTGCTGATGTCACAAGGCCGAGGGCCAATTTTTCAATTTCTGGGTAGCGGGACTCCGCATCAGCGAACCCCTTGCTAACATAGTAGATTGCCTCTTCATGCTTCTCCTCTTCGCGGATGAGCATTGAACTGATTGCCGCTATAGATACCGAAAGGTAGATTAAGAGTACTTCCCCCGGCTTTGGTTTGGAGAGGATTGACGCTTTTCCCATGTGTTCCTTTAGACTGGTAAAGGCTATTTTGCATTCGTCGGTCCAATCTATGTTTTTTTTCCCAGCCCCTTCAATGCTTTGAAGAACGGCAGGCATCGGTTAATGGACTTTGAGATGAACCGGTTAAGGGCTGCCACCCTTTCGATGAGGCTCTGGACCTCTTTCCTCGTTGTAGGTGATTCCATATCGAGCAATGCTCGGATTTTTTCCGGATTGGCTTCGATTCCTCTTTCACTAACCATAAATCCCAGAAATTTCCCCGAGTGGACGCCGAAGGCGCTCTGGGTTGAGCTTCATCCCATACTTCCTCACTATTTTGAACGTCATTTCAAGATTTTCCGTGTGGTTGGTGGTGAGTGTGTTTTTTACTAACATGTCGTCGACATAGACCTCCATGGTATTTCCAATGAGATCAGCAAACATGTGATTCACCAAACGTTGATACGTTGCCCCGGCATTCTTGAGTTTGAACAGCATCATGCGGTAGCAATACAAGCCCTTGTCGGTGATGAAAGAGGTATGCTCTTGATCTTCCTCATGCAACAAGATCTGATTGTACCCCAAGTAGGCGTCCATGAAACTTAGGAGCTTATGCCCGGCTGTGGAGTCCACAAGCTGATCGATGCGGGGTAGAGGAAAACTATCATTGGGACACGCCTTGTTGAGATTTGTGTAGTCTACGAACATTCTCCACTTTCCGTTGGGCTTTTGTACCATCACAACATTTGACACCCATTGTGGGTAATCTACCTCTCTTATTGATCCATTCTCCAACAGCCGGTCTACTTCGACCTTAATGGCTGCATATCTTTTAGCGTCGGACAACCTTCGTTGTTGCTTAATGGGTTTGACATTCCAGTTAACGCTTAGCCTGTGAGTGATGACCTCGGGTATGATTCCCAGCATGTCATTGTGGGACCATGCAAATACATCAACATTCCTCTTTAGGCATTTGATGATGTCATCTCTTGCCTTATCATCGAGCTCGGCTCCAATTTTTACCACTCTCTCAGGGTGGTCATCTGATAGTGCAATCTTGATTAGTTTCTCCACTGGTTCGGGCTTTAGCTTCCTCTTTTCCTCGATTTCCTCTTGAGGGGGGATAAACTCGTCGCTCTGTTGGCCATGCTCGGATGATATCATGAGAAGGTCCATCATTTTTGGGCCTGCATTTTGCTTGGAAACAAATGCATAACAAGCCCTTACCAACGCTAGCTTGATCTCCTCTCATTTTTCCCACGCCGCTATTTGTAGGGAACTTCAACGTTAGATGACAATAAGAGACTCTCGCCATGAGGTCCCCAAGCGTTGGACGTTCTAGAATGACGTTGTAAGCTTATGGGCAGTCGCTTACTACGAATAGGGTTGTACAAGTTCCTACATTAGGCCATGTTCCCAATGAGAGCTTCAACGACATGTGACCAACGGGCTGAATTTTCGAACCTCCATAGGCGGTCAGGGATGCGGTCCCTCTTGTCAGCATTCCTACTTCCACACCCAATTTGGCAAACGCCAAAGCTGAAATGATGTTTACCGCGCTACCACCGTTGACAAGGACGCGAGCTACCTCGCTATCAGCGATCAAGGCTGTAATGATGATTGAGTCATTGTGAGGGTAAATTAGCCCTTCTCTGTCCTCATCCGTGAAGGTGATGGGCTTCGACACCAGCCGTCTCATCTTGACGGGTAAAGAAACAACTAGAAAATGTCTGCACTAGCTGCTCGTGCGTACGCTTTTCAAGCTCTGTTTGATGTCCCGGCAAGGGTTGGCTCTCCAGAGATATATTGATGATGTTCCTTGGGTTGTTGGGTCGTGCTTCTTGGCCTGGGGGCCTAGCATTGTCGGTCTGAACCCCATCTTTTTTGATGAAACGTTGTATGCTTGGCGCACCTCAATGAATCAACGCTTGATATTCGTCCGCCAAGTGTACACATTTCTCTAGGGTGTGTATGTATTCCCTAAGATACCGACAATAATGTGATTCATCGATTCTTCCTCTGGTCGAAGGTCTAATCTTCTTGGGCTCGGGTAAGTCTTGGGAAACGACAGCAAAGATTTATGTCTTTGATCCGGCAAGCGGTGTATAATTACCATATCGTGACAGTGGCACTTTTGGCTTTGTTCCTGCATTCCTAGAAGTGGTGGATGGCTTGGGCTTCTTGTACTTGTTGGGCGTGGTTTTTGCTCCAAACGTAACCTCATTGGTCCTCTTTGCCCCTGCTACGAGTAGAGCATCTATGCTCATGTCTCTAGCATAGTTGAGGTTTTCCGCCCTTGAGTAGTTTGTTGCCTCACACATGAGTGCTTTGAACGAACCCGGGGGATTTTCTATCATCTTGAACAAGAACGAACCGGACTTGAACCCTCCCATTAGGGCAGCATATTGTCACGCCCCGCCAAATTAACAAGGAGTTTCCTTGAGCATTTTGATGCAAGCATGGCTCAAGGAAGGTTTTGGAGAGCACATGAGCATTCTAGAAGCATCCGGAATATTATGGAAGGCCTTGGAAGCATCCGGAAGGATCGGGGAGCATTCGGACAACTCTAGAACTCTCTAAGACCTTAGAGAGTCTCTAGGACACTCCGGAACTCTCTAGAACCCTAGAGAGGCTCAAGGCTCAAGACTACTCTGGAAGTCTCTAGAATACTTAAGATAATACTTAGAGTTGTATAGAAAACTCTAGGAATCTCTATACTTGTAATATCCTAGAATTGTCTAGAAACATAGGCGAGGGGGAGGATGCCTATAAATAGGAAGGCACCCCTCCCATTTGGGACATAGAGAGTTGGAAAGCATTGAAGCTCACTTGTAAAGCTTTGTAAAGTTCTCTTAAAGCTCAATACAAGTTCTCTCAAAGCTCAATACAAGTTATCTCTTTCAAAGATCGTCTCCCTTCATTCGGGTGCTCTAGCCAAAGCGTTTGCGTGAGGAAGGCTGACTTAGCATAAGGGAAGTGCTAAGGTCGCACGAGAAGCTTAGGAAAAAGAAAGCTCGTGACAATATGCTATCTTCTCGTCTGCCCCTTCGCACCGATGATACTCTCCTTGGAAACGAATTACATAATCTCGTAGTCCTTCATTCAGGAGTTGACGTATCTGAGTTAGGTCATTTGGAGTGTACACCCGGTTGGAGACTATCATGAACTCGTCAAGGAAGGTCCTTCACATGTCTCCAAAACTCTTGATCGTCCTGGTTGGGATGCGACGGAACCAATTGAGTGCTAAACCCTTGAGTGTTTGGGGAAATGAATTGCATTAGTCCACATCCATTGCGTCCTTCCCATCCATGGCTGATCTGAAGTTATCAAGATGATCATACGGGTCGGTGGAACCGTCGTAAAGATCAATCTTTTGAAACTTTGCGCTCTTGGAAGTTTTGCCGAGCACTATAGACTCAGTGTGTGGGAGCGGGAGCTCTTCCCAACCGAGGTCAGGGATATATGGTGATTTTCTTGAATCCATTTTATCCATTCTTCTGTATATTGTCCCTAGCTCTCCCACAACTGCTTGCCTGATTAGATCGGCCATGGACTCGGTTGTTTATGATGTAGCTTTGAGTTTCATGGTCCTCTTGGGACATTTTTCAAATGCGATTTTACGCTCTCGAGCTCTCGGCCTTGGACGCTTTTGGTTGCCTTCAGAGGGTGATTCCTTGTTGTCTGACATTTTGCCCTCCGAACTGTTGGTCTGCTCATCGTCTGCCTCCGAATGCATGGGTTCATCCAAACCATCATTCTCGTTGATGTGGTGCTCGATGCGTCGAGTCCTCTCCCACTGCATTAGAAGCTCTTCGTTGGCTTCTTCCAACTGCTTAGCTAGTCGCTTATTGCTTATCGCCTGACTCTCGCACTTCTGATTGATCAATGTCGTTTGGGCTTGGATGTTGTCCAAGACGCGAGAGAAGGCTCCAAGATGTCCTTTGAGAGTCTTCGTCGAAGGGACCTTTCTCCTCGCCCTCCAGGGTTAAGTGGTGACCTTCTTGTGGGGGGTTTCCGGGGCTGTGCCCTTAACTTCATCCTCGGAACTTGCTTGTTGGTCAGAGTGTAGATCGTGATCAAGTCGGGCCTCTCGATCAGACTCTTGGTCTGATTCCGATGCGTGGCCTACCATAATTGGTATGCCAAGAGAACTCGCAAACGTAAGCAAACAGATGAACTTTAGAGATAAGTGAGTAAGGATTTCAACCGTATTAAAGGAAGCTGGCAAGAGCACAATGTTAAGCGATCAGTGTTCCCACAGACGGTGCCATTTTGTTGATGCGAAATTTCGGGGTTGGATTCGAGTCAACTGAGTCACGATGAAATCCGAGGTCGAGTGATGAGGCCTTGAGATATGACCTCAAGGGTCTGGGCACTCTGCAATCTTCTAACTCTGACTTGATTATTTTATCTTAATTCTATTTTCCGACTTTGTGTTTAGTAGGCAAAGTCTTTTGTGGATGTTCTGACTATTCAACTCGTCCTACGGGTCACGAATTGAAAAGTCAATAATTCTTACCCGTCCAAATTCCGACACGAACAATATGCACCAACATCGTTATATTTGTACCAATCCTCTCATGGTTTCTTTCCATTTCACGATCCGGCCTCCCTCTGCAACTATTTGCGTTTTTTTCAAAACTGATTGTACTAACCAATGCTAATTAAGATAAAGTGCTAAAAAATAAAGCTTCCTAGAGTTTCTATTCTTCCAGAAAGACCACTTAATCGTTAGAGCTTCCGAGAGTTTATATTCCTCCAACTCTTTTAGTACGTAATTGAAAAGATGTTGGTATTGTACTCCCAATTGGTCATATGATATACCAGATATGGAGGGCTCATCTCTCACTCCAGCTCCTCGATCCATCGGAATGGATGGTAACAGAGATATGTAGAATCAGTCAGTCCCTGGATGCTGGAGATCAATACGTACAGTACAGAAAATCACATAATTCATTTCGTAATAGCTTCTCCCCCACCTATTTCCCTAAGGTAATGTTACAAACTTACAATGCACTTCACAAGCAGCAAGCAAAGAACCGCATATCACTGGATCAGGTTGCATTGGCGTGACCTATATTAAAATTCTTAGCTTCATCAAGGCAACCAGCTCGACCAAGTAGATCAACCATACATGTACAATGGTCCTTCAAGGGTACCAACCTGTGCACTTCAGTCATTGAGTGATAGTAGTTTCTCCAGTGGCAACATGGTGAGAAAACTGAAATTTTGTGTCATTGGTAAAATGATGTGATAACATGGTGGGAAAACTAATAATTGTATGTAAAAAGAATAATATGAAGGATTCACACTAAAAAGAAAAAAAAGAAAAAAAAGGGCTTCACTAAAGAACTAGATACATAAGAATCACAAGGTTTCGGTGTTCCAACGTACTTCGGTAAATATCTGAAAAAGAAAGGGCTTCACTAAATGTGTTCCTAAATCTTAATCTTATTATGATTTGGATTCACAGACCCTCGTCTATTTAGCTCACGAGCTCCTCTTTTATTCTTTTTCAACTCTAAGGCGTTTTTATTTTTCTCTTTCATCTCTCTTTACCCAAATTTCTTGATCTGCTGAAAACTAATCCAATTTTTCTTGGTCTATGGAACCCTAATCTCGAGTTGATCTGATCTGCGGATTTTTTTTTTTTTTTTTTTTTATAGTAAAGGATTCATTTCATTAGAAATTAGAAAACTTACATCATAGTGGCCTCCATTTATCACGGATTTAGTGAAGGAACTTTGCAACCAAAAAAATGTTAATAAGAGGAGAGGAATAAGTGGATAATTTAATTGAAATGGACAGTAATTACATTGAATTATATTAAAAATGTAACATCAAAGGGACGCGTTTAGAAAACGCGTTTACAGGTCTTTAAACGGTAGACGCCTCTTTCCTTTTCTTTCGTTTCACTCTGCTCGATCTGCGTTTCTGTTCCTCTCTCATATGACACAACTCGAAAAACCCCAAATTTCTGCATCTGCGAAACCCTAATCCAGTTAATCTCAGGTTGCTCAGTTCAATTTTTTTATCGTGATGATGAGTTTGGCAACCGTGTCTCCGATCGACAACCTTGTTGGGTGTCGCAAGAGGAGCCGAGGTTTGGTTTCCGACCTGGGATTCATACAGGACAAGACCAAGAGGCCCAAGACAGAAACCGATCTGGGAATTCAATAAGATGCGAGATTGGCCGGTGATGAACTTTCCAGTGTGAGATTTGGGTACATCAGCAAGGGTTTAGGGCTTAATGATGACGTAATCAACCAATTACGCAATGAAACCCCTAGAAATCTATTGGTGAAGCATAAGAAACTTCATTTGGTTCTCGATCTCGACCACACCCTGCTGAATACCACTTACATTGACAAGATGTCACCGGAAGAAGAATATCTGAAGGCTGATCATTCTCTGCAGGATGTTCACATTGCGGGAAGTCAAAGCCAATTGATGACCAAGTTGAGACCGCATGTCAGGACATTTTTAGAGCAAGCCAGTGAAATGTTTGAGCTCTCTATATGCACAATGGGCAGTGGAGGCTATGCGCTTCAAATGGCTAACTTGCTTGACCCTGAAAATCAAATGTTGGGTGGTAGGATCATATCGCGAAGCGATGGCACGGTAAACAAGCAAAAGGGGCTAGATGTCCTGCTTGCCCAACCTTCCGCTGTTGTGATCCTTGATGATAAGAAACAGGTGTGGAGAAATGAGGACCAGGACAATGTAATAGAAATGCCAAGATACCATTTCTTTAGGTCCAGTTTACAGAAGTTTGGTCTCAGTGATGCTAAGCCTTACTCTGAGTCGAAGACCGATGAACGTGATCGGCTTGGAAGAGCATATCTGGCAACTGCACTCCAAGTTCTTAAGCATATCCACAACATATTCTTCAATGCAATGGAGTTAGATGGGTGTGAACTTATAGACAGAGATGTTAGGCCTGTTTTGGAAAGGGTAAAGAAGGCTTCAAGGGCTGCAAGTAAAATTGTTTTCAGCCCTAAACAATATATATCTTTAAGAAAAAAAGCAGTCCCGATTTGTTTCAAAAAATGAAGGTAGGTGTTGAGGAAAATGTTACAGAGTCTCCATTTAGAAACGATACTGTACAGAAAGTTGCATAACAACTACATCTTCTGATACATCCATTTCGAAAAATGAAGTCAGCTAGTCGCAACCATCGTGTACATATCCATGTCGCTTCATTTGTTCTCTGAGCAACTTCAAAAGACGATAAATTTCCTTCTTTTGAGAATGCCTTTTATCTTTCACAAGCAAAACATTCAGATGACCCTGTATTTCAATCCAGGCTGCTTGACAACACCCCATTGCCTCATCAGTTTCCTTACTCATCAATTTCTACTTCTTTGTAGGTAGTTTTGTATGAAGTTGTTAATAATATGCAAAGTAGAGTAATAGTTGCTCTTCATTATTTAGTGCATATTTGATGATTCATGTGATGGTTGAACTTTTTCCAGATCATTGAAATAGTTGGAGACAGAGTCAGGAATATGGTAATGAATGAAGGTATCAGGGGTGGTAAGTTTAGGTGTTGGGTCTATATTGAAGCTGCTGCAAGTTGTGACAACATCTGTCACTGCTGGTTCCATTTTTGTGTATCTTGTTCTTGGTATAGGAAATCACTTTGTGTATAAAAGTCGATCAGTTTATTGGAATGGATTCCTGAATTTTAAGCCTTCATGATCGAATTGATTGACAAATTCTCTTCCTATTGAAATACTTTTGTTAAAGTTCATTTTCAATCTTACGTGGGATATTTGCTTGGATTTCTTGTATTTGCAGAATTTAGAGAGCTTGTAATGGTATGACAGGAAAGGGTACATATTATGGTGGCTTGCAGGATGACAAAAAATGATAATGCAAGAGAGCCTCTAAAAAGGAAGAGAAAATAAATCTATCTCTCTCATTACTTCAAATCGGTGTTTCTGGACAGCTAATATTTTGAAAAGCGATGTACTGTATCATTGAAGTTTCTGCACGTTTGGATGTATGTGCAGCCTCGACAGCTCGCCTTCATGAGTATAGACTGCATAATATTAATTCTAAACCGAAAGAAGTTTTGTAAATTTCCTTCTTCTGAGAATGCCTTTTATCTTTCACAAGGAAAACATTCAGATGACCTACTATTCAATTCTGTTTAAAACATTCAGTTTGGGGATTAGCCTCATGAGTTTTCTGATCTATCTGCTCTGTTTTGGAAGAAGGCTTCTGCATTGTGGAGTTGAGACTGAGATCAACAAAATCGAAATTGGAGTTGAGACCATTAAATAAGAAAACAAAACGAGGGCAAAACAGTACATTCTGGTGCCTGTTCGCACTTGTTTTTCTTTTTGGGTCAACGCGCCGCTCAGCCCTTAGAAAGAGATTGAGGAGCAGAAGAACAAGATCCTCAAGCCCACACCGATTCAGCGACGACATGAATATCCTAGATTTCCTCTCTCTATATTTTACCAAAATAAAATTTACGCACATTTTACCATAGTCTAGAGCAATAAGCATTTCACATGAATCTCTTGCATGAATTATGAGTACGATTTGAAACAGACAAGATGAAGTAAAGCTAGTGATTTTGCCTAAATATCGTATCTAAGTCTATTATGAATTTCTGATACGCAGACCGATACATGCGGTTTAAATATCTTTTACTTTCCTATTAGGTAATTGATGGTTGAAGGTTTCAAGATCACATAAGGAATTGAATTCATTATTCAGTTAGAAGAATATACTCCTAATCTGGATAGAAATGTGATATTCTTGATTTCAAGATCACATAATAAGGAATCGATTTTATTATTTGGTTAGGAGAATCTTGTCCTAATCCGAATAGAAATATGATATTCCTGATATGCAAGTAACAACGAACCTAGCTTTATAAATAAGAGGTTCAGGTGTTACATTCAAAATATGTCTTGACTCAAGTTCTCGCAAGGTATATGAAACACTTAACCATGTCACATAAGGCAAGTTAAGTTTACACGATCGAAGGCCTTGTTATACGTCCCAACAGATTAATTTGTAAACATTCTGACATCTGCTGGATCACAGTCGAAGAGCCCATACGTTGGAAGCTCAAATTGTTCCACAATAGCTTTAAGAAACTTTTGGTCACCACGTCCGGCATTCCCTTTCTTGTTATGATTAAGCATGGATAATCATAGAACTTACTTTCCATGAGATCATTACGAAGGAAGTACTATGATCTCATGCAAAGTAAGTTTTATGTTGAATTATCCATACATAATCATAACTGGAATGGGAACGCCCAACATGACAATCAAAAGATTCTTAAAACTATTGTGGGACAACTTTGGGCTTCTAACGTATGGGCTTTTTGACTGTGATCCAGCAGGCATCAAAAAGTGTACAGGCATCAAAAAGTTTACAAATTATATTGTTGGGAAGAAAAACAAGGTCTTTGATAGTGTAAACTTAACTTGCTCGTATATGATATGGTTGAGTGTTTGGCCAAGTGATATACCCTGCGAGAATTTGAGTCAAGACGATATGAAGACCGTAAAGAGATTCTTTTGAAAGAAAAGTTTGTGATTTAGGCAAACGTATGAGGACACGCGCTCCCACCCTCCGCCGCCCGACAATTCAATGTTGGCAATCTTCTAAATTGGACCGTAAGCCTTTTCTGGAAGAAAAATGAGTTGAGACCATTAACATAATGAGAGCAAAATAGTACATTTTGGTGCTACTCACCATCGTGTTCATTTTTCACCGATAGCTTAAAAGTTCAGCACTTGGAAGGAGACCGAGGAGCAGAAGAAGATCCTCAAGCCCACACAAATTCAGCGACGACATGAATATCCTTCGTAAAATTTCCTCAAATGAAATTTACTCTCCTTTTGCTTCTATAACAATAAGCATTTCACATGAATCTCTTGCATGAATTATGAATACGATTTGAAACAGATCAGATGAAGTAAAGCTAGTGATTTTGAAAACCCTCTCTTTGGTATCAGATGCAGTGGAGCTTCTCTTTGGTATCAGATTAAGTAGAGCTTGATGGGTTTTCTATTTTTGATTGGAAGGGGCTATTAGCCTCTCTTTAAATTAATCAGTTCTGTCAGATCAATTGCAGAGGCATGAGTATAATTCTAAACTTGATGAAATGAGAAAGTTTGTTTCACGGTGAATATGTCGAATTCTAAGAAATGAGAAAGTTTATTACAATTTTCTAGAACCTGACTTACCTCTCCGAATAATATATGGACATAAATTGCTCATAACAGTGAAAAATGAAGATTTGGTTAAATTTACACGCACCACAAATTCATCGCCGAAGGTCTATTATAAAATGATAACTATAAAATAAAAACAAAAACAAAAGTGGAAGGGGATACATAATCAAAGGTAGTCCAGCTAGTTAGACCAGACCCGACCCGAACTCTGCAAACACATCGAGGTAAGATTTAAGCGTCCGCAATTCGCTGCCAATCTAAGTGGTTAGTTATTTCAATCGCTTATTCTGTTTCTCTATGTCTGTTTCTGTTTCAATATTCCCTATTTGTTTTTGTGACTTCGTTTGACATTAGGGCCATTTGTTTTGGATAGATTCTTGTTTTCACCTAATTGAAACTCCAAAAGATTACAATTCAATCCAGTTTCTGTGTTCTTCTGCTGTTTTTGGTTTGCGTTATGTTTGGTTGCTAATAAATAAGTGGTACATACATTCTTTAAATTACGAATTCCTTGATATATGGTTAGTTTAATGAATGGAGAACCAGTTATATTCTTTTAACTTATTATGCAGAACCAGGTTTTGAGTCTTGTTGATTGAAGCTTTGCGTTCCACTTTTCCTTTTCAAATTTGCTGTTGTAAATTGTCAGTAATGTAATTTGGAATGTGCAGATTTCTGATCTCCATAAGATGGGCAAGAAGAGTAAATCAAAGACCCCTAAAGAGGTTAAAGAAAAAAGTGTTATGGAGAAGCCTGTTATGGAAGAAGAGAAGCCTGCATCTTCTGCAAAATAGGCTACTCCAGTAAAGATGCTTGCTTCTGTGATTGATGAGATATCCGCCGGGAAAAAGAGGAAGAAAGACGAAACCGAAAATGCTAAAAAGCAAAGTGAAGAGGCAAGTGAAAAACCTAACAAGCCTAAGAGAAAGAAGAAGAAAGATTTAGGATTTGTAAATGGTGCATTTGTGGATGAAACTTCTAGGCCGGAAAAGAGGACAAACGATAGTCTTGCTATCTACATAGAGGAAGAGTGAGGTTTTTACAAAGCAGATGCTGGAAGCACCCCTCTTTGTCCATTTGATTGTGATTGCTGCTTCTGAGACTCCTTACAACTCACTGAGGATTTGTATGCTTAAAGATTTAGTTGCTTCAAGTTGAGATAGCTGAATGGAGTTTGGTTTTGATGTATTTTAGAACCAGAATATTTTGAATCAGTGTAACTTATGAATCAAAATCATTTTCTCATTTCATCAAGTTTAGAATTATTCTCATGCCTCTGCACAA
This sequence comes from Fragaria iinumae, assembly GCA_009720345.1. Taxonomy (NCBI): domain Eukaryota; kingdom Viridiplantae; phylum Streptophyta; class Magnoliopsida; order Rosales; family Rosaceae; genus Fragaria; species Fragaria iinumae. The sequence continues at coordinate 3,572,519 of CM019123.1, forward strand.
AACTTGTTCTAGACTGAAAACTTATTACATGTTTATATAAGTTTTGAAGAATTCACAGCTAATGTTAGTATTGGTATGAAGAATAATTCTCAGACATCAAATGTAACACTGTTATCAGGTCGGTTGCAGAGACATGAGTATAATTATAAACTTGATGAAATGCGAAATTTTATTTCACGGTGAATAAGTCGAATTTTAAGAAATGAGAAAGTTTATTACAATTTTCTAGAACCTGACTTACCTCTCCGAATAATATATGGACATAAATTGCTCATAACAGTGAAAAATGAAGATTTGGTTAAATTTACATGCACCACAAATTCGTCGCCGAATGTCTATTATAAAATAATAACTATAAAATAAAAACAAAAATAAAAGTAAAAAGGGATACATAATCGAAGGTGGTCCAGCTAGTTAGATCAGACCCGACCTGAACTCTGCAAACACATCGAGGTAGGGTTTAAGTGTCCGCAGTCCACTGCCAATCTAAGAGGTTAGTTCTTTCAATCGCTGATTCTCTTTCTCTTTATCTGTTTATGTTTCAATATTCCATTTTTGTTTATGTGACTTCGTATGACATTGGAGACTTTTGCTTTGGATAGATTCTTGTTTTCACCTAATTGAAAGTCCAAAAGATTACAATTCAATCTAGTTTCTGTGTTCTTCTGCTGCTTTTGGTTTGCGTTATGTTTGGTTACTGATAAATAAGTGGTACTTATATTTTTTAAATTACGAATTCCTTGATATATGGTTAGTCTAATGAATAGAGAACAAGTTATATTCTTTTAATTGATTATGCAGAACCAGGTTTTGAGTCTTGTTGATTGAAGCTCTGCGTTCCACTTTTCCTTTTCAAATTTGCTGTTGTCAATTGTGAGTAATGTAATTTGGAATGTGCAGATTTCTTATCCCCATAAGATGGGCAAAAATAGTAAATCAAAGACCCTTAAAGGGGTTAAAGAAAAAAGTGTTGTGGAGAAGCTTGTTGTGGAAGAAGAGAAGTCTGCAACTTCTACAAAAAAGGCTACTCCGGCAAAGAAGCCTGCCTCTCTGATTGACAAGATATTCGCTGGGAAAAAGTGGAAGAAAGCCGAAACCAAAAATGCTAAAAAGCAAAGTGAAGAGGCGAGTGAAAAACTCAACAAGCCTAAGAGAAAGAAGAATAAAGATTTAGGCTTTTTAAATCGTGCGTTTGTGGTTGAAACTTCTGGGCCGGAAAAGAAGACAAACGATCGTCTTGCTATCTACACAGAGGAAGAGTTGGGTATCAACAAAGCAGATGCTGGAAGCACCCCTCTTTGTCCATTTTATTGTGATTGCTGCTTTTGAGGCTCCTTACAACTCACTAAGGATTTGTTTGCTTAAAGATTTAGTTGCTTCAAGTTGAGATAGCTGAATGAAGGTTTGGTTTTGATGTACTTTAGAACCTAAATAATTTGAATCATTGTAACTTATGAATCAAAATCTTTTTCTCATTTCATCAAGTTTAGAAATATACTCATGCCTCTGCATGCATGAAATTTGTTCCAGACTGAAAACTTGTTACATGTTGATATAAGTTTTGAAGAATTCACAGCTCATGTTAATGCTGATACAGGGCAGAAACGGAAAATTTCTGTCTTGCGGCTAAATCAGGTGTAAAATTCTTGAGGACGAAGATGTCAAGGGAAAAACAAGCAAAAACATAGAGGTTCTTGTTGTAGGATTAAAGAAGGAACGATTATTGAGTTTTAGGGCAGAACGTCCCAAAGAAAACTCTTTATATGATTTTATTCAAAATAACAAAATTGACTTGCAAGACTCCAAAAAGCTATATATATATAGGTAATAGCAAACCATAATAACAACAGGAACCAAAAAAGATTTAAGGTGAATAATAAAACATAATAAAGAAAATAGTAAAAGATAATAAACTCCTAATTAATTTAGGAATCTTTGGATGCTCCTGCATCAACTCCACCGGGTTGGGAAGTACTCGACTCCGGCGAGAAAACTTCTAAAACTTGAGAACAACAGCATGTTGTGCTTGAGGAAGTTGGTGAACTTGTCTTTCTACTGAAACGGGTCACCATCAAAACCAGCAAAATCATACAAGTTTGACACATTGAAAATCGGGGTGATTTGAAGCTCAGATGGTAACTTTACCATGTATGCATTTGAGCTAATCTTTTTTAGCATCTTACGTGGCCCAAACTTCTTTGATTTCAACTTATGGTATGTGCCCTTAGGGAATCTGTTCCGTTTTAAATACACTAAAACCATATCTCCTTATTCAAACTCTTTCACTCTCCGGTGTTGATTGGTTGCTGATGGCATAAGACTCATTGCTAGCCTTGATAGTTTCTTTCACTTCTTCATGAACCTTTTTGACATGATCAGCAAAGGCTTCACCATCATCACTAACTCGTGCCTCCTGAGGAAGCGAAACAAGGTCAAGAACATGTTGGGGATTTTAACCCATATGCTGCCTCAGAAGATGTTTTCTTTGTAGAACGATTCACTGAATTATTGTATGCAAATTCAACTTGTGGAATAATCTAATCCCACGTCTTCACATGACTTCCAAAAGGCATCTCAACATATTTCCCAAGCTTATGTTAACAACTTCAGTCTGGCCATCCGTTTGAGGATGACATGTGCTAGAATATTTAAGTTCAGTCCCAAATTTTCTCCACAACGTCGTCCAAAAATGACTTGTGAACTTGACATCCCTATCAGACACAATAGAGGTTGGCACACCATGTAATCTCTCCACTTCCTTGAAAAACAAATCAGCCACATGTGTAGCATCTGAGGTCTTTGAACATGGAATAAAATGTGCCATTTTAGAGAAACGATCCACCACCACAAAAGTGTTATCGAATCCGGCAGTTTTCTTAAGAAGTCCCAACACGAAATCCATGCTGATATGAATCCATGGAGCTTCTGCCACTTGCACTGTTATCAGGTTGGTTGCAGAGGCATGAGTATAATTCTAAACTTGATGAAATGAGAAAGTTTGTTTCACGGTGAATATGTCGAATTCTAAGAAATGAGAAAGTTTATTACTGACTTGCTCGTTACCGGGTGTGCGACAATTAAGAACCCTTTTTGACAATCGTAGTATAAGGCAAATAAGGTTCGATCAATCCGGGGACTTTAGGGTGCTCCTGCGTTTACAAAACTAGAACAGATTAGAGTCTAATTTAAGAGTTATTTACATAATATAAACAACAATTACATTTACATGATTTAAGGGGGGGATTTTAGGGTTTGTTCTAACATTCCTAAGAAAAGATACTAAACTACTATTTATAAGTGATTAACTTCATTCCACACAAATAGATAAAATCATGTAACAGATTACTTCAATCTTCATAACTCAAAATCAAGCCAATCAAGTATGAAGAAATGAATTCATAATTACACACCGTAGCGGTCATGAAACCTATAATAATCTTCTTAAGTATCCCATGCTTTGATTAGCTCCAAACACAGAAAATTTCATGCAATATGTCATGTTAATACTCAGTACAACCATACAACATATAACATGAATCATTAAGTTCAGAGAAGAATTCAAACATGTAAACAAGTTTATCTTTGCGCTTAAACAGTTCACAAGCAACTCATGATCAAAACCTGACCCATTCCAATGAATCTAAGCTTTTGCCACTTAATCAATCTATGTTTGCCTTAGCGGTTTAACACAGATCAATGGCACTACCAACCCTGTAAAAGTTAGTCATTTATATAAACCATATCATAAGTTTTCATCACCAAGAATGGCATAGGAATAAGTTACGCAAATTTCATCAACAATCTAAGAACAAAACTTTCTGCAATTCATGCATAAAACATATTGTCAAAATTTGTAGTCATAATCCATGCGATTAGAAATCCAAAGGCAATAGGAACAAAATAGTAAATCCAAAGCATAGTTTTACACTTTTGAGTCTTCTTGGCCTTGAAGCTTCAAAGGGGTGATGAACTAGCACATGAAGGGACCTTGGCAGCGTTGAGGAAGCTCTTGTGGCTGCGTGCTTGCTCCTCTCCGACTTGACACCCACACGTACTAGAGAACAGAAGAGACAGAACATTTTCTAAATTTTTGGTGGAAGAAGTGATGCTGAAAAGATTGCTCTCTACTCCTTTATATAGTAGTCTAGCCGAACTCTAACTCTTCTCCTAGCCCTTTGATGAATTTTTGATCCAACGGTGGTGAATTATAGCTTAAAATCTTGATTTAGAGTTTCCCAGAAATCTCTGGAATGTCTTGCACCATAATTCTTCGCATGAGACTTGAATAACGACCAGGTACGTTACTTGTTCTCCAAAAGAAATCACAGCAGTGAAAAACCTTCCTTCTTCTGCCTTCAATCAGACCTTTGACAAAAATCCTTGATTTCCCTTCCTTTCCTAGTGTGCAATTAGAGTTCCAGTAAGAGAAGCAAAGTCAAATAAATAAGGTAGGGATGGACAGAATTAAAGGAAAGAATCTCTCTTAATTTCTGATTTATATTCGCACACATAAATCCCTTAATTACTGCAGAATTCGTCCTCCTCCTTTTATAAACGTTCCAAGAATTCCTACTCCAAGTTGGATTAGGTTTCCTGACTTCCAATGGTTTTCCTGTCTCATAAGGAAAGAAAGTTTCCTAACCAGTTTAGGAAAGTCAGAATAGGAAAGATTCATAAACAATAAGTTTCCAAAATCAAAATAAGAAAGTTTTTTGTCACACTCTAATTTTCGAAGGATAATTTTCAAAAATTTGAGCATGATATATCTCAAAATATTAATAATCCCAAAACCAATTCAACAAACTTCAAAGAAAACTAAAACTCAATTGCTGAAATGTAAATTTCACACAACTCAACGCTGAGTTAAATATTACATTTCCTTGTTTACATAAACTTGAAAGTCAAGAAAATAAAAACATTCACATGAGTTTGATACTGTCTACCAAATATAATAATATAAAGTGTACAACATCTAAAATCCTGTCACTATGTCTCCACCTTAACCATGTTGAACACCACCTGCAGGTCTAACCCCTACACCATCAATTGGTGCACCGATTGAAAAACAACAAACCCGGTAAGCTAAAAAGCCCGTATGAATAATTCCCAAAATAATAACTCAACAATTCCAACATCACATAAGATAAAACTGGTAATTCATGCATTAGCAGCTAAGTTCAGTAATCGCCTAAAAGTAAGAGAATTCAAAGAGAGAAATAAGAAAACACAACAATTCACAATCAATCAAAATCAGAAATGAATCCTGCAAAAGGTGTAGTTCAGGAATTCTATTAAAATCACACAATTAAGATTAAAGAATCTCATGTGGATAAGCATAGTTCAAGAGATACTCAAAGCAAGGAATTTAAATGACAACACATAAAAACATCATACACTCATTTCTCTACTCTTACTTATGAGTTCGTCAACACTTAGTCATCCCCCATGAAGTACCGATAGACAGACTAGAGCTCTAAACTGACCGTAACCAATCACCCGGTCAAGGCTTGATTCCCGGTTCACTGACACCATCACGAAGGCTCCTAGTCTAATGCACACAATCACCATTAAGGCACACACATTCACAACTAATGCACACAATCACCACTAAGTCACATTTTCACCAATTAAGCATAATTTCTTTGACTTAGAACATCTAATAAGTCACAATGAGCTCAACTTAGACATCACAATAATACTCATCCAAATGACATATATTTCAACAAGGCATAAATAACCACATCAATAGAACCAACACCTCATTATATTATACATTTTCACATAGAGATATATATACATACACATAGATATTCTTTGAAGAATAATCTACTAAGAACCAAAAATATTATGGTCACAAGAACCTTAAAAATAATTATTTAAATAGGAAAACTTGTTTTCTCTTACCTATGAACCGTTGGCGATCAAGCTCATATATTTTAAAATAAACAGAAACATAATTTTTAAATCATCATCATCATCATTATCATCATCATCATCATCATAATCATCATCATCATCATCATCATCATCATCATAATACCCATAAATAATTAGGTCCCAAAGTGAACCTCGGTGAGATTTTACTCACCTAAAAATCCCGCTATGTCTTCACAAAAGAAACTCAAGAACCAAGCTCAAAAACAACTCCACAAACTACCTAAACAACACAAATATTAACTTTAGTAACCAAACAACCTAAAGAGTAACATTTGCCCTCTTAACCCAAAACTAAATCCGAAGGTTTGCCCAAAGGAAGGCAACTCTCCTTCAAGACCTCCCAAGGTCCTCGATCACCCAAAACAATACCTCTTGCAACTGTCAAAAACGGCTCCTACATTCGAAATTACAAACTCAACAACCTCACAACTCATCGAAATAGCTCCAACAAATAAGCATTACATGATCTCAACCTAGCCTTATAATCTATCAACATGCTCATAAGAACAAGAACTAGCTAACCCTTGCAACATAACCTACACACCCTGCCAGACGCGCTACCACGCGCCACCACAGGCGACGAGAAGTGAGCCCCACGCGCCACCCCATTAACATCAAAATCTAAACAAACTTCCAACATCAAACTTGTAGATTGAAGCAAGTGAAGCATCTTTTATACCTGACGGTTGAACCAATTTGGCCGGAATCACCCGAAATCGTCCAAAAGAAAACCGGCTGCCAAGGTGGCCTCAATCTGACTTCTAGACCTCAAAACGAGGTGAATGGCAGCAGGAAACGTGCTTAGAGGTAAGAATGCTTCAAGAAATGGGTAGCCTCACCTCCAGTCGCCGCCGTACAAGGCCAGAAAGTCCTCAGTTTGGAGTAGAGTCTGCCACCCTCACTGTGGCGTTCGATTCTCGCACTCCTACTCGAGTCCTCCTCACCCACCTACACAGGGAGGATCACGCCGAGGAAAGAAAGAAAACCTGACCGGTGCCGCCGTCTGAGTCCGCCGGAGTCGGCTCGAAAAGCCGGGTCGGGTCAACCGGATCTGGGTAGGGTCAGAAGGAAAACTCGGATAGTGAGGGAGAGGCGCGAGAGAGAAAAGAAAGAGAGAAAGGGTTTGTGTCACGCCCCGGTTCTTAAGTTATTTTACTGTTATTTACTTTGGTAATATTTTGGTCTTTTACCGTTTTAAGTAACCGTTTACTATTTAAGACTCCAAAGTTGACTTTTTCTTCTATTTGGAATTTGGGAAAACTTTCTTCATGAAAGTCGTAGAGGATCTTGTTACGAGTTCGTAGACATGCTATGCGTTAAAATCGGAGTTCGCATGGAAAAATTATCAATTAAAAATGTAAGTTTTATTGGGGTATTATTTTGGGGTGTTAAATTTTGGAGTTGGGTTATGTTTATTTCTTGGACCGGGCCCTTGTTTTTGGTCAAAGCCCAAAACTCTCTCTCTCTCTCTCTCTCTCTCTCTCTCTCTCTCTCTCTCTCTCTCTCTCTCTCTCTCTCTCTCTCTCTCTCTCTCTCTCTCTCTCTCTCTCTCTCCGCACCCGCTCCCGATACCTCTCCTGCTGCCGAAACTTTCCGGCCGCCGTCAGGCCACCAGAGACTGCCGACCGGTCCCGTTCGGACCCCCTCCGCTTCCTCTCTCTTCCCGGGCAGGTGACTGCGCGCGGGACGCCGCCAAGCGGGAGAAAACCGCCTCTAGCAGCCGACTGTCCCGTCGCCGGAACTTCCTCCTCCGGCCGCCATAGCCGGAGCGGCTTAGCTCGTTGGAAAGCCCTCCTCCCGTCCAGCAATCCCTCCAAAGGATTGGCTCCCTCTTGAGCTAGGTAAGGAGAAATCGGTAAAGGAAATTCTAGGGCTTATTAGATATTTTCGTTCGATTGGCATAGTTAGGCTTGGATTTGGTGTTTGTGCTAGTTAGGAAAGTTGTAGAGGAGATTGAGAGGAAGATGCTGTTAAAATTTGGTAGCTATTGCAGGTCGCCAGAGTCAGCCGCCGGCCGCCGCTGTTTTGGGAAATTTTATAGTTTTTGATATGGAATATTAAGAGGAGATTAATGATGTGAATTTAGGAATTTTTGGAGGAATTTTGGATAGGTTTGGGATTTTTCGAAGTTTGGTATTTTAGCCGTTAATTAGGATAGAATCTGACCGTTATATTATTGTTGTTTCGGCCGTAGAAGGTGGATTTAAGGCCGCCGGTATTTATGGTGAAGTTGGGACGGTTTCAATTTTTAGGATTTGCAAAGTTGGGCAAGAATGAGAGTAGATAAGGCCACATTTAATTTTGCCTACTTTTTATATAAGCGTTGATATATAGTTGAGAATTTAATTATGTTCTTGGATCAGGACGTGAGAAAGCTCGAGCAGAAGAGGCTTCAGACCGACTTCAATCTTAGGCCTAATTTGTGAGTGGACTTTTGGTTTAAATAATATGCATGCAATTGTTTATTTGGTTGGACCATTGGACGTCATTTTTATTTGACATTTTTACTCATTGTGGTGAGTTACCGAAAATGAGATTTTCGGTAAATTATAATATAATTTTAAGGAGAGTATGTATATAAATGCTAGCTAGCGATATGTGTCTGTCCACCTTAATGACATAGTATATAACTGCATTATAGTGTGACGTGAGCGTTGGACGCAAGCGTAGTAGCCTTATATGATTGTTTAATTCATATAAGGGTTATGGACACATATTTATACACCCATCTGTCCACCTTAATGACGTAGTGTATCACCGCATTAAGGCGTGACGTGAGCGTTGTACGCGAGCGTAGTAGCCTTATATAGATTATTATTTATATAGGGAGTATGGGCGAGTGTAAATACATACATATATATATTTTAGCCTGAGAGGCTGTATTTTATTAAGTTTTGGAGACTAGCTGGAGTTAGTCAGATACTTGACAGTTTTTGAGCTGTCACATGCAGCATTAATTTTTATAGAAATTAATTTGGGAAAGCATAAATGTTAATAAATATTTTCTTTATTTATTTTTGTCCACTCACTCTAATTATTGCGAATGTTTTTCCCCTGGGCTCTTCGTTTTTAAAAATGCCCAGTCTGCAGAGTTCGGGTTAGTACGAGTAGGAGACGATGAGGCATAGTTACCCATTTCTCAGCCACCTTTCACCAGTAGGTTACCTGTTTAACCTACTAGGGTATTTTCATGCTCCTCTAGTGTATAGTAGCTCTGAATACTCTTTGGGATTTATCGTATAATTTTTCTGGTGGTGTGCTAAGACTTTTGTTGTATTTTTGAATATACGAAGTTTGTAATTATATTCTCACTTTCGTATGATTGTGGGTTTGTTTTGGAGGATGCTCAATAATATTTAAGAAAGTAACACTTTAGTTTTCTAGGTTAGGGTTGTCCATTTTCAAGGGAGGTTTGCTTATCGGTAAATTTTCCTTGGAGGTGGTCCCCGCAAGACTTACTTCAAGTTTCAGGGTGAAATTCGGGGTGGGTCTTGACAGTTTGCGTAAAAATGAGATGGAAAACCCTAAACTTTCCTATTTAACCCAAAAAAACCCGCAAACACAACTTCCGCTGACCATAACTTCTTCGTACGATGTCCGTTTTACACTTGCCACATGTCTACGAACTCGTATCGTCGTGCTCTACAGCTTTCGTGAAGGAAGTTTCTCGAGAAACCCAATATAATAAAAAGTCGACTCACTAAACCACAAATCCGCACAACTCCTACATAGATAATTTCTAAAATAATATTGGAAATTAGTCACGATTTTCTGGGATACTACATTCTACCCTCCTTAAAGAAATTTTGTCCCTGAAATTAAAACACAATATTTCGCACCCCACCTAGTGGTAATTGATCAATTTTGACACACTTCCCTACATAATGTCACTACCACCACATGGCCATCTAAACGAAAACAAGGGCTACTAAGGATGCGAACCAGTTCACCACTCACTAAGAGCTCAACCAATCCAAAAAAACACCCATCCCACTAAGGTCAAACCTCAACCAACACAAACATAAGATAAAACACGATAACACGCACAGAAGTCAAGTTACAAAGGATTTTCCACACAGAAAATCGAACTACATTCATAAGGCACGAACGACATAACACCACCCAACGCAACCTAATAAAAGAGAAACAAATAACTCACCTGGATACTACTGGGTTGGAGGCAATTGTCTCTGCTGGTACCCCTACCTGTCCTCCTGAGGTCGTATACACTCCCTAGCAAGGTGCCCACAACTGTAGCAAACCTGAGTCTTCCGCTTTCGCTTGTTGCACTCCTTCGAAGTATGTCTCAACCCATCGCAACGGTAGCATCTCAAGGTCTCTGCCTGTCGGATAGGTGCAGCTGGCACTGTAGCTAGAGCCTGCTGATCGGTCTGTTGTCTCTTCCCAAATGCACCATGATGACCATCAGTGCCACTGCCTCATGCAATGGCCTTCCCCATCCCATGCGCATCCCTCGGTCTCTCAGTCTCATACATGGCCTCATCCTGCTCAACTGATAAGGCATTCTCGACTGCCTCTGCTAGAGTAGCAAATCGGTGGGAAGTCATAACCTTCTGGAGCTCATGCCTCAAACCCCAATTGAACTACCGTGACAAAGCTACTGCATCCATTTCTCTAGCAAACCGATACAGTTGAGAAAACCGGGCCTCATATTCCCAGACACTCATCTGGCCCTGCTCTAGATCTAAGAACTCGATCTCCAACCGCTCCCTCATAGTGTCTAGAAAGTACTTCTCCCGAAAGAGCTGTACAAACTCCTCCCAAGACAAGGCGGACACATCTCTAGCTCTCTCTACCCCGCCGCACCATACTCATGCCTCATCCTTGAGAAGACACGTGGCAATCCGCATCTTCTCAAACTCCGTACACGTGATCAAGGTAAAGTATGTCTCAATGCCCTCAATCCAGTGATCAGCCACTAGGTAGTCTGTACCCCTAAGGAAAGTAGGCGCTCCCAACCTAATAATCCCTTGAGCCAGCCTGGCCAGACGTAGACCATCATCTACCACAACTGGCACCGGTGGCTCCAACGCCACCTCCTCCTCATAAAAATCATCTACAGGCGGAGCCCTACCTCTGCCTCTAGCCCTACCTGCTCCTCTGACCCTACCTCGGCCCCTAGCTCTTCCTGGCGGAGGATCCATCACCTAAGAAGCAAGTAAACCTTAGTATATGTCTAATACAACATGCATTAATCAAGGCACTAACTCAGGTGGAACACAAAGATTCGAAATCCCACTAACAGAGTAATCCCTACTCTGACATCCTACTAACCTAGAGGCGACACCTAACCCTTCACATACCCAATGACATATCAATATCGAAGGGCTTATGATGGTGATCCGTTGCAGTCAGGCCATCACTCCGAAGTATTGATTATCACCAAATATGTAAATCTAGGCTCTGATACCAAACTGTCACACCCTAATTTTTGAAGGATAATTTTTCAAAAATTTGGGCATGATATATCTCAAAATATTAATAATCCCAAAACTTATTCAACAAACTTCAAAGAAAACTAAAACTCAATTGCTGAAATGTAATTGTCACACAACTCAACACTGAGTTAAATATTACATTTCCTTGTTTACATAAACTTGAAAGTCAAGAAAATGAAAACACTCACATGAGTTTGATACTGTCTACCAAATATAATAATATAAAGTGTACAACATCTAAAATCCTGTCACTATGCCTCCACCTCAACCATGTTGAACACCACCTGCAGGTCTAACCCCTACACCATCAATTGGTGCACTGGTTGAAAAACAACAAACCCGGTAAGCTAAAAAGCTCATATGAATAATTCCCAAAATAATAACTCAACAATTCCAACATCACATAAGATTAAAACTGGTAATTCCTACATTAGCAGCTAAGTTCAGTAATCGCCTAAAACTAAGAGAATTCAAAGAGAGAAATAAGAAAACACAACAATTCACAATCAATCAAAATCAGAAATGAATCCTACAAAAGGTGTAGTTCAGGAATTCTATTAAAATCACACAATTAAGATTAAAGAATCTCATGCGGATAAGCATAGTTCAGGAGATACTCAAAGCAAGGAATTTAAATAACAACACATAAGAACATCATACAATCATTTCTCTACTCTTACTTATGAGTTCGTCAACACTTAGTCATCCCCCATAAGTAACCAAACGAACGCGTACTCATGGGTTTGTCAACACTTAGTCATCCCCCATAAGTAACCAAACGAACGCGTACTCATGCACACAATCACCACCACTACTAGAAAAAAGTTCTAAGGTGACGAAATATTTTTAATTCGTCACCTAAGAGAACACTTTAGTGACGAAACCGGTTTCGTCACCTCAGTGACAATTTTCGTTGTCTAAGTAAGGTAAGGTGACGAAATATTATTTCGGCACTATTTTCGTCACTTTAGAGCTAACTTAGGTAACGAAAATACATTTCGTCATGTAAGTGATAGATTAGGTGACGAAATATATTTTCGTCACCAAAGTTTTGAGCACTTAGGTGACGAAAATACATTTCGTCATGTAAGTGATAGGTTAGGTGACGAAATACATTTTCGTCACAAAAGTTTTGAGCACTTAGGTGACGAAACATAAAGTTGTGTGTCTTTTTGAACCAACTACGGGGTAGAAGTAAAATTTTAGAAAACCCACCGTACTATATGATCAGTGTACTTAAATACGGCTATGAAAAAAAATCCACCAGTTTTCGAAAACGTTAAGGTCTCAATCCACGCGGTCAACATTAAATTAACGTCACTTATTACACCAAAACGCTCTTACCTACCCCTATATGACCTAGTTTGATTGATTCTTTCACACACAAAATTCTCACATTGATGAGATGTAACCACCCATATAAAAATTTGGGGACGTTCACCTCTCGACGATAAGGCTCCACATAGGAAAACATAACCGTATATAGGGTTGACCGCTTGTATCGGGGACCAAACGTTACCGGAAATATGTGATTTTTCAACCATAGTCATATTTCACCATACCGATCACATCTTATTTCACAACATTTTTGAAAATATTGCTTCCTCCCTATTTAACAAGATCACATTCTATCAAAACATTTTCTTCTTAGGAAAAAAAGAAAAATAAATAAATGTGTTGAAATTAAAATAAGACGATGAAATTGAAAATGATAGAAAGAAATTTGGTTCACTTAGATGATGAAAGTTTATGGATTCGTCACCTAACTTCATAATATTTGGCGGGTCGAACTTCCGCCAATTTTTTTGGGCCAAATTTTGTATTTCACTTAGGTGACGATATTACAGTTTTCGTGGGCTTAGTTTCTTTTAGTAAACCCAAATCATGTCCTATTCTTGCTGTCTCTCTCATAGTTACTCTGAAATCCCTAAATCGAGTCCACGCCGTCTCCTCCTCCACATCGTCGTCTCCTCCTCCACATCGCCGTCTCCTCTTCCACATCGTCGTCTCCTCCTCCACATCGTCGTCTCCTCCCTTGCTCCACATCGTCGTCTCCTCCCTTTCTCCACATCGCCGTCTCCTCCCATATCGATGTCAATTCCAATCGGCCTCTCCCGCCCCCACATCGCCGTCTTGTACATCGACGTCGCCTCCAAATCGCCGTCTTCCACATCGACGTCGCCTCCACATCGCCGTCTTCCACATCGACGTCGAATCCAATCAGCCTCCACGTCGCCTCCACATCAACGTCCCCTCGCAGCCTATGGCGCCTCTGTCAAGTTTGGCACCTCCTCTCCCTCCACCATTGCCCATCGTCACCGAACCTTCCCCAGATGATCATCGGACTGGCCAGTCATCTGCTAAGATCAGGGTTCGGCGCAAACCGCGTCCTGAAGGAGGTAATTTTCCTCACCCGTACTCATCTGCCTCTTAACCTTTTGATTTTCTAATTGCCTTCGAGAGTAGTTGATGGACTGTTTGATTGCATAAGTCTTGTGATGGAATAGTGAAGTACTCGATCAAATTGTCAATGGTTCTCACTTTTTTTTTCTTTTTTTCAGATAACTGATTAGTTAAAGAGTCGATTCTCTAGTGGATTATCTCCTTCAAGGTAATATATTCTCTCCTTCTTCAAGGTAATATGGATAATGTCAAATTCAGTGATGTTATATTACAGTTCAAGATTTGGAGTTGCTTATATTACTGCAGTACATCATGATATATATGTACATATATGCCTGTGTTTTGGAATTTGAAATTTATGCAGAATTAAAGAGTAGGTGTTGCTGCAGTATTTATATATCTACTTATTTATATATGTTTGAGCTATTAATTTGTAGTATGAACTTGAATTTTTTTTTTTCTATATACTTGCAGGAGCAGTGTATGAATTACTGAAGCATTGTGGTTGCAGGTAGAAGAACATAAGTGACTTCATCATGAACAACTTGAGGTATGCATTTGGAAACTGTGCACTAGTTTTATGTCTGTATATGAATGCATGTGCAACTGTTTACATGTTTAACTCTGCATTTTGTATCCGTCTATGCAATAGTTCCTGTGACTTCCATGCCATTTCTCCAATATAATAACATACAAAGGGCCTCTATGATGATTTCTTTTAAGCATGAGCAAAACATCTAATAACCAAGATTATTATTAGAGTCTAACAGACAGACAAACTACAATGTTATACAGATACTACAATATTTGCCAATTAATAATTTTCAACTGCTACACCATCTTCATCAACCATTATCCGGAAAAACTGAACAAGTTCTTTTTGTTTGACATATTGGTTATTCGTATCATATTGACCAAGTTGCATTTATAACTGATTCTAGCTTGCAGCTCTCATCTTACTATCCAAGTACTCTTAGTTGCTTCTGTTCAAAAATATATCTTGCAGTTCAATTTCTGCTGTCCAAACATGGCTGATCACAAAGAACAGTCAGATGGAGATGCATTAAAAGAGCCAACCATGGAATGATTGCAGGACACAAACAAGAGCAAGAAGGATGTTTTTGTAGTGAGGCAATGGTTCAATTAACATTGCTTTATAGTCACTAGTATGTATTTTATATGAACAAGCTACGCTATATTTTCAAGTACTCTTGAGTTTGTATATTCATACTTGACTATGAATATATATATATATATATATATATATATATATATATATATATTATTTTTGCTACTGACCAGGTGGTTTGGTGAATGGTGAAGAAATATTGAGTCATTTTGTGTTTTTAATATATTTATGTTAATATTAAATGTGATATTAATAATTTTAAATGATTAAATTTATTAAAAATAAATAGTACTAAGGTGACAAAAGTTAATATTTCGTGGCCTTTGTCGGATGAACGAATTGTCAGACAACTGCCAGGTTTTCGTAATGTTAGTGTTTTGGTGACGAAATATGTTCGTTACTTTAGTATTGTGGCGACGAAACAGTTTTAGTCACCTAACCAATTTGGCGACGAAACATTGTTCATCAGCTAACCAATTTTGTGACGAAACATTTTTCGTCAGCTAACCACTCTTGCGACGAAATAGTTTTCATCATCTTAGTAAGGACTGAGATGACGAAATACTTATTTTCGTCACCTAACTGCTCTCACCACCACCCTTAGATGACGAACCTTAGGTGACGAAATTTTCGTCGTTTAATGTTTACATGATGATAGAAGCTCTTAGGTGACGAAAATATTTCGTCACCTAAGAACTTTTTTCTAGTAGTGCACTAAGGCACACACATTCACAACTAATGCACACAATCACCACTAAGTCACATTTTCACCAATTAAGCATAATTTCTTTGACTTAGAACATCTAATAAGTCACAATTAGCTCAACTTAGACATCACAATAATACTCCTCCAAATGACATATATTTCAACAAGGCATAAATAACCACATCAATAGAACCAACACCTCATTATAATATACATTTTCACATAGAGATATATATACATACACATAGATATTCTCACAAGAATAATCTACCAAGAACCAAAAATATTATGGTCACAAGAACCTTAAAAATAATTATTTAAATAGGAAAACTTGTTTTCTCCTATCTATGAACCGTTGGCGATCAAGCTCATATATTTTAAAACAAACAATAACATAATTTTTAAATCATCATCATTATCATCATCATCATCATCATCATCATCATAATACCCATAAATAATTAGGTCCCAAAGTGAACCTTGGTGACATTTTACTCGCCTAAAAATCCCACTGTGTCTTCACAAAAGAAACTCAAGAACCAAGCTCAAAAACAACTCCACAAGCTACCTGAACAACACAAATATTAACCTTAGTAATCAAACAACCTAAAGAGTAACATTTGCCCTCTTAACCCAAAACTAAATCCGAAGGTTTGCCCAAAGGAGGGCAACTCTCCTTCAAGCCCTCCCAAGGTCCTCGATCACCCAAAACAATACCTCTTGCAACTGTCAAACACGGCTCCTATATTTGAAATCACAAATTCAACAACCTCACAACTCATCGAAATAGCTCCAACAAATAAGCATTACATGATCTCAACCTAGCCTTATAATATATCAACATGCTCATAACAATAACAACTAGCTAACCCTTGCAACATAACCTACACACCCTGCCAAACGCGCTGCCACGCGCCACCACAGGCGGGGCCGAGTGAGCCCCACGCGCCACCCCATCAACTTCAAAATCTGAACAAACTTTCAACAGCAAACTTGTAGATTGAAGCAAGGGAAGCATTTTTTATACCTGACGGTTGAACCAATTTGGCCTGAATCGGCCGGAATCATCCAAAAGAAAAATGGCTGCCAAGGCGGCCTCAATCCGACTTCTGGACCTCAAAACGAGGTTGTCACGCCCCAATTTTCGAAAGATAATTTTCAAAAATTTTGGCATGATCTAACTTAAAATATAAATATCCCAACTTGTTTCAACAACAAACCCAAACAACTAAAACTCAATAGCGGAAAAGTAAATATCATACAATCCATCACTGAGTTAAATATTATACTTTCTTGTTTACAAAACTTGCAACACAAGAACATGAGAACAATCTCATGAGTTTAATACTGTCTACCCAATTAAAAAAACTATACAGAGTACAGCAAAAGCCAAAAAGAACATAATATTTATCACATCCAACATACCACAAGAGAGATTTGATCAATAATTAAAAACCACACATCCAACACATTACCAAAGAAATGTACCCATGAGTCCCAGATATTTAATAAATACCTCTCATGACCTACAACAACAAATTGTGTACCCATGGGTCCCAGATACCATAAAATATCTCTCATGACCTACACTGACAGAAGGACTAGAGCACTATTCCTAACCGTAACCAATCACCCGGTCAAAGGCTTGGAACCCAGTTTGACTGTCCAATAAAAATCACAAAAATAAAATTTCATCATAACCGTAATCAATCACTCTGTTAAAGGCTTGGAACCCAGTTTGACTATTTTGAACAACAAATCACTATATCACCACATCATCATCAACAACACATGATTCATATTATAAATTATATCCTTCACAAGGATATAATTATATGAACATTATATATTATTTCACAAGAATAACTTATCAAAAATCAATAAAATTATGATCACAAAAACATCAAAAATAAACATATGAGGAAAACTGGTTTTAATCTTACCTATGAGCCGTTGGCGATTAAGCTCATATATTTAAAAATAATTAATAGCACATTATTAAATCCAACATCAACATCCAATGACCTTAATAAAATTAGGTCCAAAAGTGAACCATGGTGAGATTTACTCACCTAGAAATCCCGCTGCAAAACCCTCAACACAACGAAAGCAAGCCAATTACAAAATCACAAATCACCTAAACTCACACAATTAAAAACCTTAGAAACCAAAGTACTAAAGGATAACACAAAACCCTTAAACTAACCCTTAGCTCAAGGGAGGAAAACTTCCCAAAGTTGTTGAACTCAACGACACAATAGAGCTGCCTCAAATCTTCAAAACCTAAACTCAAACTCAACCAAGCCAAAACAAATAAACCTAAGTCATAACATGGAAACTTTGTTCAAAGCCTAGCCATACTACCTCTCAACAAGCTCACAGCAGCAAGGACTAGCTAACCACAGGAAACTAAGGCCACAACTTAGCCGGACGCGCCGCCATAGGCGGCGGCGAGTGAGCCCCACGCGCCACCCCAAAACTTCCAAATTAGGAGAAACTCACAACATGAAACTTGTAGATTGAAGAATGGTGAACAACTTTAATACCTGAGGTTTTGACTGGTTCGGCCAGAAAACGCCCCGAAACTCTAAAACGAAATAAAAAACCAAACCTGCAAATCCATGCTCAAAACCTCAAAAACTTGCTTCAAACTATGCCTAGCCATAACTAGAAGGAGGAGAGGATCAAAACTCACCTAAGGTTGCCCCTCATCGCCGCCGTATACGGCGGTTCCGATCGGAATGCAGCAGCTCCCTTTTCCGGCAAGGGGCTCTGATTCCGGCACGCTACACCGAGTAGCAGCTGCCCAACCTTGAAGAGGGCACCTGTGGGAGTCGAATAGGACCGGCGGCGGTCCAATCGGTGGCCGGACGGCGGAGATAGCTCTGGTCAAAGTTTGGTGTGCGGGTGAGCTCGGGAGCAGGAGAGAGAGAAGAGAGAGAGCTGACTTTAGGGTTCCCCAAAAAATAACTCTCACACATTTTTCTACTTATACACTTTCCAAACCTGGAAACTAACTTCCTCTGACCATAACTTTCTCATACGACATCCGATTTACGCATGCCGCATGTCTACGAACTCGTATCGCCAAACTCTACAACTTTCATGAAGGAAGTTTTCACAAATAACTTACTGAAAATAAAGTCAACTTTTTGGTCTCTTAAAAGATAAATCACCTAAGAAAGATACTCCCGAACTTCAACTTCGCACAACCAATAAAAATTTCCATAAATATTCCTTCATTAATTCCGGAAATAATATAAGGAAAATTGATATGAAAATCTAGGGTATTACAGAGGTGAATGGCAGCTTGTAACGTGCTTAGAGGGAAGAATGCTTCAAGAAATAGGCAGCCTCACTTCCAGTCGCTGCCGTACACGGCCGAAAAATCCTCGGTTTGGAGTCGGGTCCGCCACCCTCACTATGGCGTTCGATTCTCGCACTCTTACTCGAGTCGTCCTCACCCACCTACACATGGAGGTTCACGCCGAGGAGAGGAAGAAAACCTGACCGGTGCCGCCGTCAGAGTCCGCCGGAGTGGGCCGGAAAAGCCAAGTTTGGTCAACCGGGTCTGGGTCGGGTCGGAAGGAAAACTCAGATAGTGAGGGAGAGGCGCGAGAGAGAAAAGAAGGAGTGATAGGGTTTGCGTAAAAATGAGATGGAAAACCATAAACTTTCCTATTTAACCCAAAAAAACCCGCAAAACACAACTTCCGTTGACCATAACTTCTTCGTACAATGTCCGTTTTACGCATGCCACGTGTCTACGAACTCGTATCGTCGTGCTCTACAACTTTCGTGCAAGAAGTTTCTCGAGAAACCTAATACATTAAAAAGTCAACTCACTAAACCACAAATCTGCACAACTCCTACTTAGATAATTTGCAAAATAATATTGGAAATTAGTCACGATTTTCCGGGATACTACATTCTTAAAATGAAATAGGCAAGTTTCCCTTTTCAAAATAGGAAAGTTTCCTAAACGACGTATCCTCAGATTTTGCGACTTATTAAGACTCTTTGCTACACCAGGAATCCTCCTTTGACTAGGATTTCCCTTAATTTTTGCATTTTGGCTTTCTTTTGTGTAAGACTGCCTCTTTCGACCTACAACACAGAAACAAGTTAGAAATGGCATTATTAAAGAATAAACGAATCTAAATAAAGTCGGAAATACATTAAGAACATAGCATAAAATGCGTTTATCAATTACAATTTTCTAGAACCCGACTTACGTCTCCGAATAATATATGGACATAAATTATTCATAACAGTGAAAAATGAAGATTTGGTTAAATTTACACGCACCAGAAATTCTTCACCGAAGGTCTCTTATAACACTACTAGAAAAAGGCACTTAGGTGACGAAATATTTTCAATTCGTCATCTAAGAGAACACTTTAGTGACGAAACAGTTTTCGTCACCTAAGTAATTTTTTTCGTCATCTAAGTAAGGTAAGGTGACGAAATACTATATTCGTTACCTAAGAGCTCACTTAGGTGACGAAAACACATTTCATCATGTAAGTTATAGTCCAGGTGACGAAAAAAAATTTCGTCACCAGAGTTTTGGAGCACTAAGGTGACGAAACTTTATTTCGTCGTCTAACAGCTTACTTTTGTGACGAAAATAAATTCGTCGTCTAATACCTTTACTTAGGTGACGAAACATAAAGTTGTGTGGAAATAATAATCTCACCATCCGATGTAGTTAAGGTTAAATATCACAAAATGAAAATTCAACCGTATGATATGATTAGTGTACTTAAATACGGCTATGGAAAAAAATTCACATGTTTTCGATAACGTTTAAGTCTCGATCCATGCGGTGAACATTAAAACAACGTCACTTATTACACGAAAACGCTCTTACCTACCCCTATATGACTTAGTTTGGTTGATTCTTCCACACACAAAACTCTTACGTTGATGAGATGTAACCACCCATGTATAAATTTGGGGACATTCACCTCTCGACGATATGGCTCCCCATAGGGAAGTATAAGTTGACCGCTTCTATCAGGGACCAAACGTTACCGGAAAAATGTGATTTTTCAACTATAGTCGCATTTCACCATACCAATCATATCCTATTTCACAAGATTCTTGAAAATATTGCTTTCTTCCTATAGTTGGTTCACAAAGATGTACACTTGCATATAACCTCTTAAACAAGTTATATCACATTAATAGACACGTTGTGGTTCTGATGGCTAAATTTCACAAAATGAAAATTCAACCGTCTGATATGATCAGTGTACTTAAAATACGGCTATGAAAAAAAATCCACCCGTTTTTGAAAACGTTTAGATCTCGATCTACGCGGTCAACATTAAATTAACATCACTTATTACACGAAAACGCTATTACCTATCCCTATATGACGTCACTTTACCTTAAGTGACCTCTCATAACTATCATATATATATATATATATATATATATATATATATATATATATATCTCGATAGTTGACAAACGTGATTGGATGTTGCTTCAATTTAGTATATTGACAAAAATCATATGGACGGTATTACTTCTATTTAGGATTGTTATTTTTAATTATGCCTATAATTCTACTAACTTCCAATCATATGGGCATTTTCTCTTAAATTTAATGACTGATTAATTGTCTAATTTACTGCATTATTTGACTTTCTAATTCTATAAATGATGACGAAAATCATTAATGCCTGATTAATGGCCGAAATTAATATAATACCATAATTATATGATAATTCAAAAACATAAATGTTAATAAAACTACAAGGCACGGACTCCAACAATAAAAAATGGCGCGGATCAACTTCTGTGTCGTTGATGGGAACCAAGGTTTGCTTGATCTAACGATCACAAATGCACGAGCCCAAATTCGTCTCTCTCTTTCCTCGCTTTCTTTCTTTTAAAGCTAGCTTCTTCCCCACCACAACACAAAACCCCCTCTCTATTTCTTTCTCAGACCCCTCAAATCTCTCCCATCTCTACACCACCACCGTAGATCTACCAATCTCCAAACTCATGTCCTCCTTTTCTACCCGTGTCTACCGTGAGCCCTCTGATCTCCTCCGCCGCCTCGACCACGTCGAACGCCTCCCCGACTCCCTCCTCCTCGTCCCCAACAAGATCAGCGTCGCTACTGCGTCATCTCCCTCGTCTTTGAATCGATCTGGGTTCTCCGATCCCCTCCCCGACTCGTCACCTCCTCCCCCACCTAATCGGACCTCGTTCGGAGCTCCAATCCCTCTAACCTAAACCAGATTCGTCGTGATACACCTCTCCCGATCTAGATCATTTTCTTCTTCTGATGTTCTTGATGGGTTGCTGTGGTGTGGTTTGTGACGGTGGGGCGAGTTTGATAGATGGGTGGCGGTGGTTTTTGATAGAAAGAATAATAATAGAAAAGAAAAGGAAGTTAAATAGAAAAGGAAAATGAAACCTAAAGAAAATATAATTTTTTTTTTCCAGAATCAAAACAATTAAATTTATGTCGACTAGTATTCGTCACTCTAGTATTTAGACCACGATATAAAGTTTGTTATTGTAGTTCTATGGTGTCGAAACGATTCATCATGCTAGCTAGTCAACTTTCGTTGGCTTAGTCCCATTGAGACGAAAAGAATTTCGTTGTCTTAGCACCGACTTAGATGATGAAACACCATTTTTCGTCACCTTAGTACTCTAACCACCAGTGTTAGGTGACGAGGCTTAGGTGACGGATATTTCGTCACCATAGCGCTAAGGTGACAAATGGAGCACTTAAGTGACAAATAAGTTTCGTCATCTAAGGGCTTTTTTCTAGTAGTGTAAAATGATAACTATAAAATAAAAACAAAAATAAAGGGGGATACATAATCGAAGTTAGTCCAGCTAGTTAGACCAGACCCGAACTCTGCAAACACATCGAGATAGGGTTTAAGCGTCCGCGGTCCACTGCCAATCTAAGAGGTTAGTTCTTTCAATCGCTAATTCTCTTTCTCTTTGTCTGCTTCTGTTTCAATATTCCTTTTTTGTTTCTATGACTTCATTTGACATTGGGGCCTTTTGCTTCGGATAGATTCTTGTTTTCATCTAATTGAAACTCCAAAAGATTACAATTCAATCTAGTTTCTGTGTACTTCTGCTGCTTTTGGTTTGCGTTATGTTTGGTTGCTGATAGATAAGTAGTACATACATTTTTAAATTACGAATTCCTTGATATATGGTTAGTCTAATGAATGGAAAACCAGTTATATTCTTTTAACTGATTATTCAGAACCAAGTTTTGAGTCTTGTTAATTGAAGCTCTGCGTTCCACTTTTCCTTTTCAAATTTACTGTTGTCAATTGTAAGTAATGTAATTTGGAATGTGCATATTTCTGATCCCCATAAGATGCGCAAGAAGAGTAAATCAAAGACCCCTAAAGAGGTTAAAGATAAAAGTGTTCTAGAGAAGTGTGTTGTGGAAGAAGAGAAGCCTGTATCTTCTGCAAAAAAAGGCTACTCCAGCAAAGAAGCCTACTTCTGTGATTGACAAGATATTCGCCGGGAAAAAGAGGAAGAAAGCCAAAACCGAAAATTCTAAAAAGCAAAGTGAAGAGGCGAGTGAAAAACCCAACAAGCCTAGGAGAAAGAAGAATAAAGATTTAGACTTTTTAAATCGTGCGTTTGTGGTTGAAACTTCTGGACCGGAAAAGAAGACAAACGATCGTCTTGCTATCTACACAGAGGAAGAGTTGTGTATCAACAAAGCAGATGCTGGAAGCACCCCTCTTTGTCCATTTTATTGTGATTGCTGCTTTTGAGGCTCCTTACAACTCACTAAGGATTTGCTTGCTTAAAGATTTAGTTGCTTCAAGTTCAGATAGCTGAATGGAGATTTGGTTTTGATGTACTTTAGAACCTAAATATTTTGAATCATTGTAACTTATGAATCAAAATCTTTTTCTCATTTCATCAAGTTTAGAAATATACTCATGCCTCTGCATGCATGAAATTTGTTCCAGACTGAAAACTTGTTACATGTTGATATAAGTTTTGAAGAATTCACAGCTAATGTTTTTATTGGTATGAAGAATAATTCTCAATCATCAAATGTAACATTGTTATCAGGTAGGCTACAGAGACATGAGTATAATTCTAAAGTTGATGAAATAAGAACGTTTGTTTCACGGTGAATATGTCGAATTCTAAGAAATGAGAAAGTTTATTACAATTTTCTAGAACCCGACTTACCTCTCCGAATAATATATGGACAGAAATGGCTTATAAGAGTGAAAATTGAAGATTAGGTTAAATTTACACGCATCAGAAATTCGTCGCTGAATGTCTCTTATAAAATGATAACTATAAAATAAAAGGGGATACATAATCGAAGTTAGTCCAGCTAGTTAGACCAGACCCGAACTTTACAAACACATCGAGATAGGGTTTAAGCGTCTGCAGTCCACTGCCAATCTAAGATGTTAGTTCTTTCAATCGCTAATTCTCTTTCTCTTTGTCTGCTTCTGTTTCAATATTCCTTTTTTGTTTCTGTGACTTCGTTTGACATTGGGGTCTTTTGCTTCGAATATATTCTTGTTTTCACCTAATTGAAACTCCAAAAGATTACAATTCAATCTAGTTTATGTGTTCTTCTGCTGCTTTTGGTTTAAGTTATGTTTGGTTGCTGATAAATAAGTGGTACATACATTCTTTAAATTACGAATTCCTTGATATATGGGTAGTTTAATAAATGGAGAACCAGTTATATTCTTTTAACTGATTATGCAAAATCAGGTTTTGAGTCCTGTTGATTGAAGCTCTGTGTCCCACTTTTCCTTTTCAAATTTGCTGTTGTCAATTATGCGTAATGTAATTTGGAATGTGCAGATTTCTGATCCCCATAAGATGGGCAAGAAAAGTAAATCAAAGACCCTTAAAGAGGTTAAAGAAAAAAGTGTTGTGGAGAAGCATGTTGTGGAATAAGAGAAGTCTGCATCTTCTGCAAAAAAGGCTAATCCGGCAAACAAGCCTACTTCTGTGTGATGAGATATTCATCGGGAAAAAGTGGAAGAAAGCCGAAACCGAAAATGCAAAAAAGTAAAGTGAAGGACCCTTAAAAAGGATAAAGAAAAAAGTGTTGTAGAAGAAGAGAAGTCTGCATCTTCTGCAAAAAAAGCTACTCCAGCAAACAAGCCTACTACTGTGTGATGAGATATTCATCGGGAAAAAGTGGAAGAAAGCCGAAACCGAAAATGCTAAAAAGTAAAGTGAAGAGGCGAGTGAAAAACCTAACAAGCCTAAGAGAAAGAAGAAGAAAAATTTAGGCTTTGTAAATAGTACGTTTGTGGAAGAAACTACTGAGCCGGAAAAGAGGACAAACGATGGTATTGCTATCTACACAGAGGAAGAGTTAGGTATCAACAGAACAGATACTAGAAGAACCCCTCTTTTTCCATTTGATTGTGTTTGTTGCTTCTGAGGCTCCTTACAACTCACTAATGCACGAGTATAGTTCTAAACTTGATGAAATGAGAAAATGATTTTGATTTAAAAGTCGCACTAATTCAAAATATTCAAGATCTAAAGTACATCAAAACCAAACCTTCATTCAGCTATCTCAACATGAAACAACTAAATCTTTAAGCAAACAAATCCTCAGTGAGTTGTAAGGAGCCTCAGAAGCAACAATCACAATCAAATGGACAAAGATGGGAGCTTCCAGCATCTGCTTTGTTGATACCCAACTCTTCCTCTGTGTAGATAGCAAGACCATCGTTTGTCTTTTTTTTCGGCCCAAAAATTTCATCCACAAATGCATCATTTACAAAGCCTAAATCTTTCTTCTTCTTTCTCTTAGACTTGTTGGGTTTTTCACTCGCCTCTTCACTTTGCTTTTTAGCATTTTCGGTTTCGGCTTTCTTCCTCTTTTTCCCAGCAAATATCTCATCAATCACAGAAGCAGACTTCTTTGCCGGAATAGCCTTTTTATTAGAAGATGCAAGTTTCTCTTCTTCCACAACAGGCTTCTCCACAACACTTTCTTCTTTAACCTCTTTAGGGGTCTTTGATTTACTCTTCTTGCCCATCTTATAAGGATCAAAAATCTACACGTTCCAAATTACATTACTTACAATTGACAACAGCAAATTTGAAAAGGAAAAGTGGAACACAGAGCTTCAATCAACAAGACTAAAAACTTGGTTCTACATAATCAGTTAAAAGAATATTATTGGTTCTCCATTTATTAGACTACCCATATATCAAGGAATTTGTAATTTAAAAAATGTATGTACCACTTATTTATCAGTAACCAAACATAACGCAACCAAAAGCCGCAGAAGAACACAGAAACTAGATTGAATTGCAATCTTTTAGAGTTAAGTGAAAACAAGAATCTATCCAAAACAAAAGGCCCTGATGTCAAACGAAGTCACATAAACAAATAGAGAATATTGAAACAGAAACAAACATAGAGAAAAAGAATTAGTGATTGAAAAAACTAACCTCTTAGATTGGCAGTGGATTGCGGACGCTTAAACCCTTTCTCGATGTGTTTGCAGAGCTCAGGTCTGGTCTAACTAGCTGGACCACCTTCGATCTTGTATCCCCTTTTACTTTTTGTTTTTGTTTTTATTTTATAGTTATCATTTTATATCAAATTTGTAATCAAGTTTAGAATAACTATATCAAAATGTAACAAGTTTTTAGCCTAGAACAGTGGAGAATGATCTTCAAATCTTCACCAGTCAAACGTACAATCTGCACCAATTCCAAAGAACTCTATTAGAACTATAAATCAAGCCATTGGTTAGGGTTTAACAGCAGATGACATGACCTGTCTGTATGAACATAATCTTAGTCCCACAACTTATTTCTAGAGTTTCGGCACAAGCATTTGGAGACTTGTGGTAGCATAATAAAATGTAGCCCATAATTCATTTCAATCTATCTTCTATTGGCAGAACAATATTGGCTCCAAGCGGCAGTCAAGGCACCATTGAAATGGCTCTTGTTGTTGACTCGTATGTATAGAGCCATAAACATTTCCAGTTCTCATAAATCACATTATTCAAGTTCATGGTTTCTTCCAAGATCAAAATCAAGTAAACTAGTTCCCAAACTTCAAACATTTGAATTATACGCTTTCATTCATCAATTAATATGTTTTTACCTAAACTCATTCAACCCATTTCCAGTTATCATATCAGTGACGGTACGCAGCAGTAGTAAATAAACACAATAAACACAACACAGACAAAAATTGTTTCTTATGATAAGAAAGATCAGAGATTTGGCAAATAGAGACTAAAAATTAATGTGATTTAGCTGCCCTGACTTTGGAGAAAAGCTTGAAAATACAACTCACTCCAATCGTGATCTCTACTACTATAAAGGGAAGCCCTCAAAAGCTTCACCAAATTATGTTCTTCCTAAATTATCCTTATTGTGTTTAACTAAAACAATTAAGTAAACTGGACATTATAGTAAACAATTAAGAAAATAAAATATCAAAAATAGAGTATATAATTGTGGAAATTGAGAGGTTAAGAGTTCTAACTGCAACAAGAAACTCCCCACTACCCACTAACTTCACAAAAATAAAAAATAGCTACAAATGAGAAAGAAAAAGTAACCACCTAGTAACAACGTCTTCTACACGCGAGTTTTGTGAGTATAAGTATAAGGCTAGTAGCAGCTAATTCTAGGCACCATGCAAATGGTTGCTTGTTGAGAGATTAAATAACAAACACCAGTGTCTGACTGGAGTGCCAATCCAAAAATAATGAAAAATCCAATATCAAATTGAAAAATCGAAATATCAAGTCAGAACAAGCTAAAATGTACAGTGAATATTGTGTCTTGAAACAAATGGTTACTTTAGTTTCAAGGATCTTCACCCACTAAACTCATTATAGGCTCTAAGCGGCAGTCTGGTCACCACGAATTAGGCGCCTGCTGTTGACTCGTGTTCAGAGCCCTACTATCATCACCCATCTCTTACCTCAAACACCAAACACAGAAAAGAGAAATCCCATAACCCAGAAACAAACACACACTAAATCTGAATGAGATTCAAATGCAGAATCAAACTGGGAGCTTTAAGGAGACAGCAGCTAAGTTAGAGTACGTACCGATATGGAGGCAGAGAGCTTCTAGTTTGGTGCCTTACGGCCATTAGTTTGGTGCTCTGTCATATTTTATTTATATATAGCTCTGAACCTAACCCCTATGCTAGTTGGGCCGGCCCAATCTTCAGGCCCAAAAACGATGTAAAGAGTGGCAACGCCAACCGAACCGCCCTTTCAGTCTGAAAATGACCACGTATTTGATTCTGTATCAGAAGAAGAAAAAGGAAGCAAATTGGAATAGAGGGAAGGTCGTAGCTGGTAGTAGTGGTTAGGTTGAGGCAGAAAGAAAGAGAAAGTGGTTGAATTTCACGCTACCGAATCGAAACGCCATGGATGCCGCCGTTTCATGCTCCGGTGTCCTTCCCCAGCTGAAGCTCTCCGGCTCGGATCATAAGTTCCCGATGTAAGCCCTCATATCAGCTGAAGCTCTCTGACTCCTTTGTATTATAAAGGTTGAGTCTTTTCGTTTTGTGATTGAAATTTTGAGTAATTGGATGTTTATGTTTGGATTTTGATAGTGGTAGGTCTTCGTGCTCGTACGCGAGGTCGATTGGGGATCTCTCTTGCAATAAGGGATTGCGAATCGTTTCGAAATAGGTTGAATTCGTTTGCTCCTCTGCGTTCAGAGATGATGGGAGGGATGAAATGGTGTTTGGGGGTTCACATTGTGAGAAGAAGAGCCCTGTTGGGGAGGCATTGTGTGCTGCTGCGGGTGTATCTACTTACGGTGGGACTGCTTTGGAGTCTCATCACTTGCCCGCCGTGGAAGAGAAGGTTGGAGTGCTGCTTCTGAATCTTGGAGGGCCCGAGACGCTTGATGATGTTCAGCCGTTTCTGTTTATTCTATTTGCTGACCCGGTAATGTTTTCGTCTATTGTTCTTTATGACGTGGATGAATGTTTCTGTCATTTTCGTGTGGTTTACCTGATGATGAATTGCAATGCTGTGTGATAGGATATCATACGTCTACCGAGGCTGTTTCGGTTTCTTCAGAAGCCACTTGCGAAATTGATTTCTGTGTATCGTGCTCCTAAGAGCAAAGAAGGGTATGAGCAGGTAGGGAAAATGCAGCTTGAGTCTAGTTGAAATCCTTCATTTAACTTTTGTTTACAACTTTGCATAGTCTGTATTGTTTTACAATAATGAATCTATTTATATCCAAAAGAGTCAACCTTTATAATGAAAAAAGACTCGACCTTTATAATACAAAAGAGTCAGAGAGCAAAACTAGAAAACCTGCATATGATCAACCTCATTGTTCTGGACATATCAGCTGAAGCTCTCTTACAATAAGGAAATTATGGAGTATTTGCAGGTTTTCTAGTTTTGTTCTATCCATTCATTTTCGCTAAAAAGTTTGTTTACTGCGTGATATATCATACAGGCAAATGCACTGAAAATGGCTTTGGAATCAAAGGAAATGCCGGTGAATGTCTATGTTGGAATGCGGTACTGGTTCCCATTCACTGAGGAAGCAGTTCAGCAAGCAAGTGTTCTAATTTCCTTGTAGCAATACTATCAAAGTGAAGGACGTGAGAAAATAGAATCTCAATGTGTATTTCTGTGTACTATCAATGATTCAAATAATGTGCCAGATTAAGAGGGACAGAATTACAAGGCTTGCTGGCCTGCCTCTGTATCCTCAATTCTCTATCTCTACAACTGGATCAAGCGTTCGTGTGCTCCAGAATATTTTCAGGTTACAGTTTGTTACAAGTTCATGTAAATGCTTGTGTTTTGTATGCGTAGGTCAATTGTTCTGAACTTGAGCAGACCTTGCAGGAACGATCCATATCTATCATGGTTGCCTGTTTCAGTTATAAATTCATGGTATCAACGTGAAGGTTATATTAAGTCAATGGCCGACTTGATCTCAAAAGAGCTAGATAGATTTTCTGTGCCTGCACAGGTGTGTTTGGTTAATTCGTCAACTAATCTGGAAATGTTTTTATTTTATGCAAATGAATCTTTTGGTTTGATCTGATACATATGTGATTTAAAATCTATCGGTATGGTTAATCAACTTTACATATATGTTGTATGCACATTAGGTCATGATATTCTTCAGCGCCCATGGGGTACCACTCAGTTATGTGAAGGACTCTGGTGATCCCTACAAAGATCAAATGGAGGAGTGTATCTTCTTAACTATATTGCACGGACACTCCAAGTGGAGTGTCGGAGTGTCCGACACGCCGACACGGCAAAATACGTGTCTTAAAAAGTTAACTCTTCGGACACGTATCAGACACGTTGACCGGTCCCGACACGCCACGTCAGCGTTTCAGACTTAAAAAAAAAAAAAAAAAAAAAAAAAAAAAAAAAAAACTTCGTTTTAGACTCGGAGGTCGCCGGAAAATCTCAAAACTTCTACTCTTCGATTCACCCTCCTCAGAGCTCGTCGTGGACAACCAAAGACATAGATAGGTTCTCCAAGTCGAGGTGAAGCTACCAGCACCAACTATGTCCGCCACCGTGGCCGGATTCGAAAAATCGCCGACGAACCTAGAAAAGCTTCTTCTTCTTCGAATCTCTCTCTCCTCAGCTTCCTATGGAAATCCAATACTAAAGCGACGTCGGGGAGGACGAGAAGAAGTTATCCATACCAGTGGTGCTCGTCGTCGTGGCCGAAATCCGAAGATCGCCGGCGAACCCAGATTTTCTTCCTCTGCTTCTTTTCTCTCTCGCCGAGGCTCCTCTTCGTAATCCAACATCACAGCCATGTTGGGGACGACGTGAAGAAGCCGTAGCCACCGATTGGACGCCGGGAGACGACCGAACGACGGAGAACTCCTCCGAGCTCCTCCGTGCAGAGCAGCTCAAGACCGAGTCGGTCTAGGCTCAAACTGATTAAGTCCAAAGTCCAAACTGATCCACATTCATATATACTCCAAAATATACGACCTAGATCTTGCGGTCTAATAAATCCAACGGTTGCATTTAGAAATAGATTGAATTTAGAACTTTATTTGGTAATGTAATGAACTTATTTCATATTTTAGTATATTTTTTATGTATTAAAAATACATAAATATATAATTCTATTTACCGTGTCCAAGCCGTGTCGGAAACTCAGTTTTTTAGTTTTGCCGTGTCGGCGTGTCGTGTCGCCGTGTCCGTGCAACATAGACTAGAGTGTAAGAGTTATTTAATATAAATTTTTTTTTTATAAAAAAAAAAACCAAAAAAGTGTGATTAATTATAAAAAGAAAAGAGAGTTCGCACTTGCAGAGGCAAACATAAAATTATAGCCCACCCGTGCCTTGCTTCACTCACTCGTTCTCTATCTCTATTCTTCTTCATCGTCTTCTCCTTCTAGGGTTTGAAGCACATCACGTACTATTCAATTTTATATTATATGCCCACCAAATATAACTCCCATATAACTCAACAATAATCAAAATCCGTAGTACAAACTACAAACCTTAGCTTCTCTGGTTTCATGAAATCACATTCATGTTGAACATAATTAACTCATCTCCAAATGAGCGAATCATCTAATCTAACAGAAGATAAACAAGGGAGAAAGCCTATTTTAGGAGCAATAACCTTAGTTGCTGCTGCATTTATCTAGATAGGCCTGCCATCCTTGAATACGGTATTCATGAGCTGCCTCTGCTGGGTTTTCAGCCTTGATAATTCCACGGCCAACGATTATGATGTCGCTGCCTCTATCATATATGACCTGAAATGCAACTGGGATCAATCACAGAAATCTGGCCAATGTAATTATAAAGACGATTATCACAAAGATAAATGCAGGTCAACATCAAGAGAATAAGTCTTTATGGTTACATTTGAACATGAAATTTAAGGAGCAAACTTTAAATAACTTTCATCATTGCTTGAATCAACCAACTCTACCTATTGGTGCAACCTGAATTACTCAACGAGAACACAAAGATTCACACTGTATCCTATCCAAAGTAATATACATGAGCACAATTTTAATAATAACCACATGTCCTTTCTGACTATATGGAGATTCCTTCAAACAGGTTGAATCAACCAATTCTCCATATTGGTGCACATTGGGTTATCATATGACCATTGACCCCATTCCAAATGAATTTCCTATCTTTCATCTACTTCTACTCGATCAGCAAAGAAAACGCTCTAAACAATTTTGGGGCTCCATGATTTTCCCATTCCTAATTCATATGTTAAGCTTCACAGCAACTTGCAAGCATGAATATTCCATACTCTCTATGTGCTAAATCAGATGTACTATCTGGACAATTATATCGAGGGCAAACATGAACGAGACACGGACCCTGCAAAATTTAAGGTGCACCAATATACTTACAGATTTTGGAGTGTTATATTGCTGTCCAAGAGCATCACCACCAGTCACCATTTGCACTCCAGGGGTTGCCTGGATGAAAGCTGGATTTACTGGTGCGCCTGGCCATGATGCTGGATTAACTGAAATAAAGCCAATCACAAAGTCGGAATGGTCTTCAGCAATCTTCACTGCTGCAGCTGTGTAGTCTCCCTTGGCAAGGTTACCAGCTGAGCTCATTTCAGCAAGCAGCAACAGGCCTCTTCCACGAGGCAAACCCTAAGAGACGAACAAGAGCGCTAAAAAGTTAAAACATGAATTTTCTTGAGCTTTGTACTGAATCATCAATGCATGCAAAGTTGCAAACCTTTAACTTCAGTCCATCAACAATCCCTGGACCAGAGATTATGTGAGCATTTACTATATCTGCCCAGTCCAATATATGGAATATACCTCTGCAAAAAGAACCCAGGACTTAAGAGCATTGACAAAAGGCAAAGTAAGAAGGGAAGAAATGGAAAAAAGAAGCTGAGCCTCACCCTTCATACTGCATTGTTACTGTGTTACCAATGTCTGCGAACTTACGGTCTTCAAATATCATGAAATTATGTCTTTCTGCGATCTGCAAATGGATAAAGTACATATAAGTCTATAACTTGCAGATAGTTTCAATGAACTTAAAGAAATTTGACTAAACAATTGAATATAGATTGCGCAGAAAAAGCAGAAAAGGCTTCAAATATTCAGTTACTGAGCTTGCTACTGATGATTATATGAATCAACAATGAATCTTCATACTTCTGTATAACATGTATGCTTGAAAATGCAGGATTATAAAAAGGTTGACAATTCTTTTAATCAAATAATGCCAATCAGTGATAAACTAATGACTTCCATGTTCCGAATGAACAAAAGACCGGAACATTTTGTAAAAAAACATGACTTAACGCAAAACAAAAGCAGCAATTTAGGGCATACCCATCTCAAGCTGTAGCCTAAACTTGCGGAGAGCATACAGCCCCTATCATTTTTTAGATATGAGCAGGGTGCATCAAAAGAAAAGCTCAACTACCAATTCGGTTTAAAGAAAAAAAAACTTCACAAGTTAGAAGGCTGCATAGTATGCAAAAGATGATAATAGGTGGTGGATTGACTTGGGACTGAAAAAAAAAAAAACCAAGAAAAAAAGAAGAAGACTGGCAAAGAGCATGATCTGGTTCATTAAAAGCATCAAGAGTACAAGAATTATCCTTGTTATTGCAAGAAGATGTGAACACAACAAATTCCATCACACTAATTACACTTAAGGACTCCATATTCACTGTGATAAACGGATATGGTACTGGGAAATGAAATTCAAGTTGGATGCGGTGAATATCAATGAGGATTTTTAAAAGAGAACCCTAACAATAATTGTAATGTAACTTACAAACCTCTCACTCATTCACTAAAAACAATAAACAATAACAAAAATCAAATGAATTTCTGCATAATGTTGGATGTGGAACTCCATTCATTAACTTGATAGCATCAAGGATAAGAGAGCCACATGAACAGCATAACGGTCATTGAATATATTGATAAGAAAACAAGAAAAATAGTTCTTTAAACATACCGAGCGAAGTTTAGAGCCAAAATCTGAAGTAAAATCAGGCAGTATGTCAACATGAGTTTTCAGTAAGCATATCTCAGGCCCAACCTGCATTCAAATGAGGATATCAGAACTCAAAGAAACTAAAAGATCAGATCAAACTCAGGAGGTCAGCACAAACTCAATTGATGAGATAAATTTTCTTTTGGTGACAATCTTTCTTTTCCTATTGTGAATTCCCATTCTCTCAAAAAAAAAAAGTCAATTCTTTTTAAAAAAAAAAAAAAAAAAAACAAGTTAGCTCAGCTTGTCAATCAGTCAATTCTCTCAAAACAGGTCAAACTCTAGTCAACATCACTCCATGAAAATCAACTCGTAAGTAAAAACTTCCAGCCAAATGTAAAAAAAATTCCGAAATTGAAATGGAATTCTTTACCTTTTCGGCAATGGCGAGTAACTCCTGAGCGGTAGCAACATCAGCAGCCAAGCAGAGATTGGTCTTCTTCTGCGCCATGACCTCAAAAAGCTTCTTCCCTGTAGGATTCTTGCTCAGCTTGGCCCTCTCCTCAAACCCTAACCCCTTAACCCTAACCTTCTCCTTCTCCACTTTCGGCACCGCCACTCTCCGATTCTCCTCCAGAAACCTAAGCACGGCCCCCACCGTCTCCTCCGCCAGCTTCCCTTTCTCCTTCAAAACCCTAACCATCTCGCTCAGGCGGAACAGCGCGTGCAGCCTGATCCCGTTCTCCTCGAGATTCTCCCTCCCGCCTTGCTCGCGGTCGATCAAAACGACGGCGTCGCAGACCTTGAGGCCGGCGGCACGGAGCGGCGCGGCGGTTTCAAGAACGGAGGCGCCGCTGGTGACGAGGTCCTCGATGATGAGGCAGACCTGGCCGGGGGTGAAGGCGCCCTCGATGGCCTTGGCGGTGCCGTAGTCCTTGACCTCCTTGCGGCGCATGAGCATGGGGACGTCGCGGGAGGTGCTGATGCAGGTGGCGATGGGGAGGGCGGTGTAGGGGACGCCGCAGAGGAGGTCGTAAGGGGTGGAGGAGGGGACGGCGGCGATTAGGGTTTGGGAGATTTGGCGGAGGAGGGAAGGGTAGGAGACGATGAGGCGGAGGTCGATGTAGATTGGGGAGGAGATGCCGGATTTCAGTTTGAAGTTGCCGAATTTGACGGCGGAGATTTCGTGGAGCTGGAGGATGAGGGACTCCATCGACGGTGAAACAGGAGAAGATGACATCAGGAAGATGAAGAAGAAGAAGAAGGTGGCGGCTTTTAGTAGAGAAAAGAGAGAGTAAGAGATACAGAGAGTGGACTGTCACTGTGGTAGTGTGGTCTCACTCAGACGACAAAACGAATCGTATCCTTTAGATAGTGGAGGATAAACTCGCCAAGATTTGTTTTTCTCCATTTCTAAGCTATGTAATAACGTATCATATGAATGCCACGATTTGTTTTCTTACTTTTCAATTTTCGAGACTTTGTTGTACTCAATTTATTAGCGCACCCGAAGGTATAGCCGAAGTTGATCAAACATAATTTGGAGGTATAACTGAAGTTGATCAAACATAATTCGGACCCACGAATAAAATTTTAGGATTTTTCCTGCAAAAACACAAACCCAACAAGAGGAATGGAGTAGAAGAAGAGGGGGAAGAGATTTTATCCCTTGAGTTATTCGAAAACATAATTCTATTCTAACCTGTAAACCTAACATATCATAGTAGCATAAAACCAAGTCACACATTACAAAATATGTTACGACATCCCAAAATAGATAACCATTTCTCAAAAAATTCACTCCAGTTTCGTCGGAGCTGAGAAGACCAAACCTAGGGTTTGGAAGCAGAATGGCGACACACTCCGTGCGGCGCAATGGTCCAGATCGTCAGGCCACACCAGCGGCAACGTGGAGGCAATTCGGGGTTGCGCTTGTGTGGAGGAATCGACGAATTGGTCCTTTTGGTATCCCCTCTGGTGAGACAACGGCTGTAGTTGCCAAGTTTAGACCGGGGTTGAGATCTTCTTGTTGCTCAGAGGTGTTGAGTTGAAAGAGAGGAGGAAGCTTTCCAACTCTCCAATCAACGGCGACGCTGCAGTTTTGAGGAAGCGGCGACGATTAAGGCGGCTTGATCGAAGGGTAGCACTTCTGTTCTTAGCAGAGGTTGGCGGTTTTGGGTGAACGACTGAAGCTTTTGCGTAGCGGCGGCCAGTAGCGGTCATCATGGGTTTCATGGCGGCAAAACCACCAGACTGAACCAGCGATAGGAGTCTCCTCCGGCGAGCTTTGACGCCGGTCTGAATTTGAACGGGAGAGAGGAGAAGTGAGGTGGATATGGGCTTTAGTCTGATGGGCTGCATCTTGCACCTTAGTGGGTTGTGGCTTTGGGCCTCCACCTTTTCTTTTCCTCTTTTCAATTATGGTCTAAACTTGGGCCGGGTTCTATGGATGGAGCGAAAGATCCCTACATAACCTATTGAGGAGTCTACCCCCCTTTTTGATGAAAAGGTACACCAAAAGGGTCTTAGGCCTTGATTCATTGAGTTGGGGTACTTTGGTTGGTTATGTAGGTTTTTGTTTTCTAGGCCAAAATAAAGTCTTCTTATGGACATTAGTTTTTGAGTTAGTTTTTTCTTTATAGCTTTTGTAGACTCTTTCGAGTTGTATCGGAGCTATGTTCCCGGTTGATCAGTTGTTTGGACTTGTATTGGAGTTTAACTCCCGCTAGTCTTATTGGTAGTTTTAATATATGGGATTTACGTCTCCTATAGTAACATCCATTTTCATAAAAAAAAAATATATATATATATATATTACGACATTATTATTATTTTTTTTCGATTACTGCCCTTTAATATTGTTAGTCAAATACTCAAATACCGCGTGTTCATATCTTGAATGATACGCCACAATCCTCCACCAACCTTCATTCATTTCCCGACCTGGACTTTCCTCTGTTTTATTTTTTCTTAATTTTTGTTTTGATCGGGATATTTAATTTTGTCTTTCATAAGCCAAACTGTGGGTTAGTTTTCTTTTTAGTTTTCTTATGCCAGACTCTCATTTTCGTATTTTCAGTTTAGAGGCTTCTTTTCTGTAACCAAAAAAGTTTTATGTGATTTTAAAGAAAACAAACAACTAGTGGTATCTTTAAAATGTTAATTCAATAAAAAAAAACCTACACGAAATTTAATTTGAAGAGAACTTGTCAAAAACCCAGATGCAGATTCTTCTTCTCATCATTTCTGTCCTCTTCCCCTGAATCTCTGTCTTGTCTTTTTGCCTAAACTCCATCAGAAAACATCATAATATTCTCATTCTTGCCTTACCCACAATTCCTTTTCCCACCTTCCTCTCCCTTGTTTTGCCCATTTGAGCTTCAATCTCTATAATTGTCAACCTTTGATTCCCAATCTGCAAAAACCCATTTTGTTCCCTTTTCTGGGTAATGATCAATTTGCACAATGTATCAAAAGATTTGTTCTTTTCGTCTATGTACCCAATTGTCTGAATTGGTTCTTTTGTATGCTTATTTTTTTATGCAGAGGAGCAAACTGAGAAGAAGCCCTTTTGATTTTCAGATAAAAAAAACCATCTTAAATAATAAAAACAAGGGTGGATGGCACTCTAATGTCATTTATCCTATATTTGCATATGTAAGATGATCCCTATTGAATTTGGTTTGTTCTTTCTGTCATGATTGTCTTGTTACGTTTGCTTTTCTTAATGTTTTGACAATTTGAATGCAGATAAGTTTGCTGATAAAATGGCTATTCTCATAAGGTAGCACCTGTTTCATGATTTGGTCTGAATCATTGGCAGATGGAGATGGCTACCCAGCAAGAAAATTCTGGTCACACCAATGTTTCCGGTATAACCATTTTTTGTTTGTTTTGTGATCATTTATTTTTGTATTTCCATAATACTTTTTTGAGCCAAAATGGTAGCAAATGATTTATACAGAAAAGGCTGAAAATTGACGAGGATATATAGGTTTGATATTGTAAAGAAGCAAAGATTTTCTATGTGAGAGGAGGACAATTCTCTTGAAATGAAAATATGCTCTTGGTCAGCTTTATTTTAACAGGAACATGTGAACGGAATATATGATTTTATAACCTCAACATCTGTTGTTTAAAAATGCTTAATGTGAACTTGAATTAATGGTGTAATTTTCTGATCTTAAATTTAGTTTTCTACATTAGAAAACTTTGATGTTGTTCCATTTATCTGTGTTGCACTAGTTGACTCTGTATTGGCAGGTTGGTATTAATTGACTTGGTTGCCTTTGCAGAACAAGGTTCTTGCCTATATGATCTCTTATGTTCAGATGCACCCAATTGGAGAACCCAAAGTGATCGACGGACATTATCCGGTAAACTATGCTATGTGGCTTGTTAGATTAATAGGTGTCTTTAATGTCTGTTTGTGTTCTGATTTGTCAAGCTCTATATTTCCCTTGGTCAAAGATAGTATAGTTAGTTATATCTCACAATTCATAGTTAAGAGCGTACTATACAATTTGAATCAATATGACCCATTCCAATCTATATTTCAAATGTGATGGTTGTTGATCAGCTAGTTAGCAGCAGTACAGGTAGCTCACAGAAGATCCAAGACCTAAATTAAATGTCTTGTTGTTTTATGTCCATGACCATGTAACCAAACAAAAGTGTGAGAACATACAATGTATGAGGTTCACAGTGGAAACTAACTATAGCTGGAAAGCAGCAAGATGCTTCCAGCCTTAGTAAGACTTGAGGCAGCATTTATAGTTAGATCAGAGTTCCTGTACAAATCAAACCTAAAGTGAGCTCTGTGCAGCCAAGCAGTCCAGTGACTCCAGTCTATCTAAAAATAC
This sequence comes from Fragaria iinumae, assembly GCA_009720345.1. Taxonomy (NCBI): domain Eukaryota; kingdom Viridiplantae; phylum Streptophyta; class Magnoliopsida; order Rosales; family Rosaceae; genus Fragaria; species Fragaria iinumae. The sequence goes on from CM019123.1 coordinate 3,610,980, forward strand.
AATTGTTTTTTTTTTCTTTTTTTGATTTAATCTTCTTAGTCTTAGATCTCTGTCACATCATAATAAGAGCATATTGTATCTTTTTTCAATTCTAATACTTCATTGATCAGGTCCACAAGAGAGGCTGGAGATTTTGCTGCATCAATCTGCCAACAAGTCCTGTGCTGATTGTGGATCTCCAGATCCAAAATGGGTGTAAGTGTGGCTATGTCTTGCATTGTGTTTTGAATGTATTTAATTACTTGCATTGTGTTTTGAATGTATGGATTGGTGTATATCAGATCTTTAAATTTTGGAGTATTTATTTGCATCAAGTGTTCTGGTGTACATAGAAGCCTTGGAGTGCATATTTCAAAGGTATGGCTCCTGATCTATGATCCTCTATACTAAAAGATTATGCAACCTTGTTCTGGCTTTACCAAAAATATTTTATGACCTGAAAGTTTGACTATAGGAGAAATAAGTGTTGTGTAAAGAACAGAGAATGGGGATTTTACGGGTGATTTAACACATTTATTTCTGGATACTATTTCTGTTAAGTACTGCTGTTTTCTTTTGGTATCATCCCTCGAGGTTTAAGGATAATTAATAGTGTAGGATGCAGGCTGGCGCCTGCCACTTAAGTTTTTTTGCAAAATCAGTATATGGTAGGGAAACCTATCTTGTCGATTATAGAACACATCATATGTTTCTTAATAATTTCCGCCTTCTCGAAACTTATTCTTGAGTTTATTAAAAAAAAAAAAAACAAACAGAAGATAACCTTTTCTTGAGTTTACTTTTTGTCTGATGGCATTTTAATTTGACTGGTAAACATGCTAGGTTGTTTCAGTGAAGCTAGATGAATGGACAAATGAAGAAGTTGATGGCCTAGCAAGTATGGGTGGAAATGTTACTATAAACAAGAAGTATGAAGCTTGCATGCCAGTACATGTTCAAAAACCAAAACCAGATTCTTCTATAGAGGAGCGCTTTTATTTTATTAGGTAATGCACATAATGTATTTTCTGTGGCGTTGTTTGAGAGTTTATATACTAAATCAGAAATTTACTTCGTGACTACTCAGGAGAAAATATGAGCTGCAAGACTTTTTGAACACAAGTGATGAGATGTCATGTCCTTTTCCCCCTGCTCATAAGAGACATTCTTCGACCAATTCTTCAAGCAGTAGTTATAGCCAAGACAAGAAACAATGTGACAAGCAACCTACCAGACATCGTATCGGGCATGCATTTCGTAATAGCTGGGGAAGAAAAGACTCTGATCATAGAGCCGCAAAGAAGGGCAACTCAATGTCAATGGTAATGACTTTCTTTTGAATAATGGTATTTTATTTCACAACAATTTTTTTTGTGGCCTTTCTCTCTGTGTAGTGATTTGGTAAGTACCATAAGCTACAAAAATATTTTTATTTTTTGAGATTAGATGCTCAAAGGATTTGTCCTTTTCTTTAACTTACATAGAAAAGCAAGTTTTTTTTTTTTGTTTTTTTTGTAAATATCATTTCAAATTGGCACGTGGTTTTGTTATCACAACATTTTCTGTAATGCGAATTTCCGTAATTTTGATGAATTCCAAACTCAAAATTTACTTGTCTCTGTGATCGTGTTGAACTCTTGTATGTACCACTAAAACTGGAAGATAAAATAAACTATTAGGTTGATGGCTATGCATCTGTCAACTCTTTTGAGATCAAAAAATTATTGTTGTTCAAATTGTGATTTTGAATCTAGGATAGAAACTGTGAACTTTGATTAACAAAAACATATGAATTTACAATCGACGGGATTGAATCTTACTGTTGCTAGTGTACATTATAGGCAGGTATGGTTGAATTTGTTGGATTAATTAAAGTGAACGTGGTCAGAGGAACGAACCTAGTTGTCCGGGATGTGGTCACAAGTGATCCTTATGTTATCCTTGCACTGGGTCACCAAGTAAGTTTCTTCTGCTTATAGCTATTATAGATAAGATGGATTCAACCTTTTGATACCAAGACTGAACTCTTCCACAATGTTTGTTGCAGTCAGTGAAGACACGCGTTATAAAGAACAACCTGAATCCAGTGTGGAATGAAAGCCTGATGCTGTCAATTCCTGAACAGATTCCTCCTCTGAAAGTGGTAAGTCATTTTCATTAAAAATTAGATCCTAAGATAATTACACCCAATGAACCAATTTTTGGCCAATTCAAACAGATTCCTGCAAATTTACCCGTCGCTTGTTCAGATTACTAGTTTGTGCAAGATTGATCTGAGTTAGTTAATGAAGTTATATGCTAATGATGACCCTCTCTCTCTCTCTCTCTCTCTCTCTCTCTCTCTCTCTCTCTCTCTCTCTCTCTCTCTCTCTCTCTCTCCCTCTCCCTCCGTGTATATGTTTTTTTGTTGAAAAGAATTTATGCTTTTAATAGCGTTCCATGCACCATACCTGGGGATTATGAAATAACAAAAAAGTAAAAGTGACCGAAATGCGAGGGAAACCCTTCAGGACTTCAAAAACTTCCTTTAGTAGCGTAGTCTCATATTACATTACCCAATTACCCAATTAAGGAAGTTTAAATCCAATACTATCGTATCATGAATTATGAACAGTGCTTATTTTTGATCCATCCTTGCATTGAGCACTGCTTGATGTCAAAGGACTCAAAGGAAGATTAAAATTTAAAACCCTTAGTTTCATTTCTGGGACAATTGTAGAATTATATTGCCACAATCTTGGGAATAATGAGAAGAAATTCTTTCAACTCATTGAATGCATCCATTCGACTTTGAGCCTAGAGATAGAGAAAGGGAAGAGGCAAGGCAGATGTTCAACCATGCAGCAACGCCTAAGCATATGCAATGCTCAACCTTTAGCAAGAAACATAACAATTTGTGGATTTGATTTATCCTTAGTTATGTACGGTATAGGAATCTGTCTATAACAATTAATAATGATGTTTGCATGCTTTGCATGTTGGTCTTAAATGATAATTGCTAAACATAATATTTGGATGGCTACATTCAGCTGGTGTATGACAAGGATACATTCACAACTGATGATTATATGGGTGAGGCTGAGATTGACATTCAACCTCTGGTCACCGCTGCTGTAGCCTTTGAGAAGTCTTCGATCAATGAAACGACGCAGCTGGGTAAGTGGATAGCCAGCAAAGATAACACCCTGGTAAAAGATGGTGTCATCAGCCTAATAGATGGGAAAGTAAGACAGCAGATTGCTCTTAGGCTGCAGAATGTTGAGAGAGGTGTATTAGAGATTGAGCTGGAATGTGTTCCTCTTACTCAATAGCCTGCAAAGTTAGCTTTGGTAATTGAATACAAGTGACCATTCTGATGTCGACATTGCCACTCGCCTTGTAGATATATATGTTGTATCATAGAAAATCATCATATTCATAGTTTTGTGAAAGAAATGTTGGTTGTAAAATTCTGTGGTCTTTGTTTCTCGTTCTACTGTAGATAAGAATTTTTAGGATTTTCGATGAATGATACTCTGGACGGATTTGTTTATTTCTCCTCTCTTCATTCTATATCTCAAAACACTTCAGTTTCGAAGTATTGACTACTGGCCGGCGGACATTACTGACTTGAGACTTGTAAATGAAGCTTGTGTCGTCTCTTAGTTTCCGGTATTCCTTGGCACGAGCTACATCGGATGGCAGCAGAAGTGCAATCTACATGGAAAAATAAAATAAAATTTGTTTTTTCCCGATAAGAAACACACAGGAAACGCCCAGAGGGGGAAACCCATTGGAGAAGAGCATACTGGTAAGAGGATAAGCTCTAGAAACCATTCGCTTCAAACAACACAGTAATGTCAACAAAGAAACACTAATAGAATGGGTGGGTTTATACTTGATAGCAAAGCACTGTGGAAACCTTAAACTGGTAGTTGTAAGTGAAATCCACCGCTTCAACACAATCTACTGTTCCTTATTTCTTGTGGCGTCATTTCTAGTCTAGTCAAGTGACTAGTGTCATGTCGGTCAGCGGTAACTTGTTGGTACCTTGTCGTGGAAGTCATGAGTTTCAATGTCACGTATCAAGATTCAACAATGAGTGAGGTGGGGATAAAGAAAAAAAGAATTTTAGTAGTCAGAAAGGCAAGTAACTTGTGTCGTATGCACTTTTGAAGTTTAGAGAGGTGGGAGTTGGGACTATTCCATTAACTTAGCTGCAAGCACTCAAGCCTATGCGAATTTCATGAAAGGTTGTAGCAGTGGAGGTAAGCATTCTTGAAAGCATCTCATATTGAAGGGACTCTACAGTACATATTGAAGGAACTTGAATTTGTCGGAACAAGATCGGTCACACAGTTTTAGTTATGGACTCTAAAGAGAAATTGAATATGAAGAATATGTTTTCTTGATTCTCACGTAACTGAATTACAAGCTTTATACAGGTCTCCTATCTATTCGATTCAATATTATGGCCTACAATCAAGCTCTATGACATATGCACAGCTAATCTAAATTATCTTACAGAATCTCTTTGCTGATATGGTGGAGTTCTTTCCGGATACAAATTTGCTTCCTATCTTTATTTTTCCACATGTGTCATGCATGTATCTAGATGTGCGAGGATAAATGTAGAGAAATAAGGTGAGAAACAAATTTATATCTCTCGTATTTTCTTAAACGGTGTCTCCCGTTGTCATTCTACTGATCAAAAAGAAAAAATAAAAAATACTCAACTTATTGTTGGTGTTTGCTAAGCTCTGCCTTAAAGCTCGATGATGCTCGGAAGGCAAGCCGTTGCGGCGAGATCAGGGATGCCGTAGGGACTGAACGGGTGGGTAATCGTCGGGCTTTGGTCCCTCTTTTGCTTCTATACAATTTCAATCGAATTCAGCTAGGATTAAAGGCTTTGTGGTTTTCTAAATGGTTTTCCATTCCTTGGTGGGTACGGGTGTTGCCGTCTAACATTGGATTTTAAGAAATACAAACACAAAATAAGAAAGAGTTCACCGAAGCCGCAACTACTGTGGAACCATTTCCAAGAACAACCTTGTCAATGATTCTACAATCTCTAGTACTTACTGCAACTGTAAGTAACTAGCTCGAGGATCACTATTACCTGCCGAGTTTGATGTAAGTATCCCCTTTACGCCTTTGCCGTTGCATGAATAGCGCTGAGCAATAGGATCATGCTGCAGTCCAGTTGCATCCGTGCTTCATATTGAAATTGTAAATTAAATATTAATTCCATCAGCAGTAACGTCGTCAAAAGCAGCCAAGATAGCCTCTGTAGGGCATCCTTGGTGCCCACAGACTCTATTGCTGAGGGAAATCTTCCTCTTTCAATACCTTTGGCTGTGTTGAGGCTGTGTGTGTTCTGTGGCCAATTTCATCCGTTGCAGACTCTGAGGATGAAATGAGCTTATTACTACAACTGAAATTTTTGCCACATACACTAGCACATTTCCACTTCTTTGAAGGATGACCAAAACCATTGTTTTTGAATTCCAGAGTCAATGACACAATAATGATGTCACTTCCAATGCTGGCATTTCTTGGGATACTCTCATTGAAACCGAGAAATCCCAAGCTCTTGTCGTTTGAAGTTGGAAAGTTCTGCTGGAAACACAGTCACACAAAGACTACTTCTTTCATGCCCGCAAGCTTTTCCATTTCCCGGTCAGTGAGGTATGCTGCAAATCCAGTGAAACTCCTTTTGTGACTTCTTGTCAATAAATTTGCAGCGGTATGATGCAAATCCACTGAAACTCCTTTTGTAACTTCTTGTCAATAAATTTGCAGTGGAGTTGCTCTCGACAACATTTTCGAGTAAACCAAGGTGGAGAGACAATGGTGAGTACACCTCATTATCAGGAAGTGAACCCAGGTTCAGAATATAGAGCTTTATTGTTTCATCGATGGCTTTGCACAAGCAGCAGCTCAAGGTAAGTTCAAGTGTGGGGAAAACATAAGAAATCCGGAGCTCTATGCTTGGCCATTGTTTTGATGATAAAAAAATGTTACAAGCACTACTAGTGAAGAGTGCTTTGTACTAAGATTACAAACACAATACCAGATCTGCATCATATATCCGGATTTTTCATTTTTTTGATCTACTATGCATTATTAGCATTATTGGTAACCTTCATCATATTACACACACACACACATATATATATATATATATATGTATATATTTAACAAAATAGCCACAATAATTTTCTAAGACGTTGCAAAATCCAGGATTTAGCTCTGATACAATGTCTGAAATAACTATAACCTAAAATAGGGTCACATACATACCATTAGTGCACATATGACCCTTTGTTGGTGATTTAGCAATTAGTCCAAAGCCTTAAATTCATTAGCAGATTTTCCCTTACTTAATCTGCCAAACTAAATACAGCTAGAAAATTTTCAACTTTAGACACACAGCCCTTATTAACTACTCAATATTGCATTTAAATTTCTCATTTCTCATCTATAATGTTGGACCAGATTACAATGTACGCATTATTTTGCAGCAAGTACTAACTTTATATGGAACATATTCCTTTTTATTCTACCTCAAAAGTTCAAAATTGAAGTATCAACGGTTAAGTTATTATTATCATTTCATCTAAATATATAGACTTCATCGATCAGGTGAATGGTGATCAAAAAAGAAAAAGTTCTGATTATGGATTACTGTATTTCCTCATGTAAAATCCTGATACATTTGGATCAAGTGTAGAATCAGGGGAACAGACACATTTGATTATGTCATTCTGTTAAACATATTCTTTGAGATTAATTTATCTTGGCAACACCAGCAAAGTAAGCACTGATATTTGTGCAAGTAATCATATTCTTTCAGAATGTTCTATATCGTTTTGGTTTGATGAAATACATATACTATGCATATATATTCTACCTTGGCATTTGTTTGATCCATAGACATGGATTAGCATTTGTTGTATTACAACTTGACTCATCTGAAGAATGTATCAAGCAATTTCAAATCAGAATTTGTTTATTTTGCAAGAATGCTAGGATTTATAGCTTTTTGTGGATAACAATTGGACTTCTAACGCTATGAATTCCATCAGACCACACCAGCGATGCAGACACATGTGCCTGTTGTTCATCTGACAAACCCTTTCCGACAGCAGTCACAGCAAAGGTCTTCTCCTCATTCAAAGACTTGAAGGAAAGAACTTGAGGCACCACTTTGATGTCAACTTGAGTAGAGTTGGCCAATATTTTGGCATTGTAAGTGGAGTTTGCAAGGCCAACATTCTTGAGTGTTCTGTGAAATGTGACTGAAAAAGATTTGCTTAGTGTGACAACGGCGGCCAGTGAAGGGTAATTGTGATCCTGTAAAGATCCTTTTTTGGTAGAACAAGTGCTGTTATCTCCTGATATAAGTCTAACACTGGCCTGGTCCAAGACCAGGCAGAGCAACTGTATGTAGTCTTCCTTGGAAGCTTCATATACAAGCCCCGGGTCTATAGCTCTGACAGGATTGATATGTCCAGATCCATATGCAAATTCACCAGCGGCATTATGACTACTGTGGGAAACATTCATGGGAGAAGCTGTAGTCATAAGAGATGATTTGATGGCTGCCGGAGACCAATCAGGATGGAATGTTTTAACATATGCAGCTGCACCAGCGACGTGTGGGCAGGACATGGAGGTTCCAGATAGTATACTGTATTTTACACGCCTTGTGTCTTGAGGATTGTCCGTAATGGAAGCAATAGGTGAAAAGGCAGCCAGAATACTTACCCCTGGGGCGCTTATATCTGGTTTGATAATTTCTGGTAGAATTGAATTTGGTCCACGTGAAGAGAAGGAAGCAACAAGAGGCGCAGCAGCATCCCTTTCGACTTCACTTCTTAGTATGTTTACTCGGGCATCTCTTGTGGAGTTCTTGTAATAAGACTTGATCACATTATACTCTTTGTCACTCAAAGTTGTTGCAGGAAAGGGTAAAATTTGAGAATCATCATCCCAATCAACTCTCACAATCGAACCAAGTGCTCCAGAGCGGTATGCCATATTGAGTCCAATATCCAGGTCACATAACACAACCTTTCCCTTAACTAAACCACTTTCTAAGCAGCCTGCTAGACAGTTCCCAGCTTCTAACTCAGAGCAACTTTGACTTGAAGCCTCTTTTCCATATATCAATGGGAAACTTGTCCCATTTAGTTTGAAAGTGTTCACTGAAGCCCCAACAATTGCCGTCCCATTTCCGAGAATAACCTTGTCAAAGATTCTACGATCAGTACTACTTGCTGCAGCTGTAAGTATCCATGGTGCTACACTTGCAACTGTTGCATTAGAAGGACCACTGTTGCCTGCAGAATTTGATGTAAGTATCCCTTTTGTCATTGCATGAAAAGCACCGATAGCAATAGGATCATTCTGTAATGAAATTACGTCCTGGCTTCCTAATGAAATTGTAATGATGTCAACTCCATCGGCAATAGCATCATCAAAAGCAGCCAATATAGCCTCAGAAGGACACCCTACATCACCACAGACTTTATAAGAAGCAATCCTTGCTGTGGGAACCCCTCCTCTTGCGGTACCATTTGCTAGTCCATAAAAGCTCACATCCTTTACAGCATTGCCTGCTGCAGTTGAGGCTGTGTGGGTTCCATGGCCTCTTTCATCCCTTGCAGAATCTATGAATGAACCATAAAACCGAGCTCCAATTAGCTTCTTGTTGCAGGTGAAATTTTTGCCTCCTTCACAAGCACCTTTCCACTTCTTTGGAGGAGGACTGAAACCATCATCTTTAAAGCTCTCTGACTCGGGCCAAATTCCAGAGTCAATGACACCAATGATGGTGTCACTCTCATTACCTGCATTCCGTTTTGTTTGCTCATTGAGACCGATAAAGTCCCAAGATCTTGTTGTCTGAGGATGGAGCATTCTGCTGGGAAAGACAGAGACTACTTCTTTCATGTTAGCAAGCCTCTCTCTTTCTCGGTCAGTGAGCTTTGCAGCAAATCCACTGAAACTCCTTTTGTAACTTCTTGTCAAGAAATTTGCAGCGGAGTTGCTCTCGACAACTTTTTCAAGTAATCCAAGGTGGTGAGACAATGGTGAGTACACCACATTATCAGGAAGTGAACCCAGGTACACAATATGGACCTTTCTGTCTTCATCTATGGCCTTGCACAAGAAGATGCTCAAAAGTATAAAAGTGGGGAAAATATAAGAAAATAGGATAGCCCCATGCTTGGTCATTGTTTTCGATTGATGCTCTGAAACATTGCTAGTGAAGACTGCTTTATACTGAGATTCATGACATAGCACCACATTTCCCTTATGCATCCAGATTTGTTTCCTTTAACTGATGATTCATCTTTGGCATCGCAGTTAACTTAATAATGATTTTGTTTCCAAATAACAATTCAGAATCATATTTCCAATATTCCATCTATGTCAGAAGGTCCACATTATCAGGTGGTGAGACAATGGTGAGTACACCACATTATCAGGAAGTGAACCCAGGTACACAATATGGACCTTTCTGTCTTCATCGATGGCCTTGCACAAGATGATGCTCAAAAGTATAAAAGTGGGGAAAATATAAGAAAATAGGATAGCCCCATGCTTAGCCATTGTTTTCGATTGAAGCTCTGAAACATTGCATCCAGATTTGTTTCCTTTAACTGATTGATCTCTTTGGCATTGTAGTTAATTTAATAATGATTTTGTTTCCAAATAACAATTCAGAATCATATTTCCAGTATTCCATTTATGTCAGAAGGTCCAGATTAGCTTGATGATTTCTAAGAATGTTGCAAATCCCTAGATTTAGCTCTGATGCAATATATAAGGAAGTATATGCATATATATGTATATATATATATATGTGTGTGTGTGTGTAGAGAGCTATATATAGACCAACAATCACCTAAAAGAAGGTTATATTAAATTTTTTTATTTTTTACAAATTCTGCATAATGGTGATTATTTTTTTGGCCAAATTAAAAGCCTTGATTTCATATCATATTTGGCCTTGCTAATTCTACACATAGCTGTGAAATAAGTACAACCTAAAATATGGTCAAATAGTCACATTCATACCATTTGGTTGATATTTGACCCTTTCTTGGTGTTTAGTGTTTGGTCCAAACGCTTTATTTCATTAGCAGATTTTCCCTTGCTGAGTCTATCTTAACTTCTTAAGCTGCCAAACTAAATACAGCCAGAAATTTCCAACTACAGACACATAGCTGTTACTGACTAACTGATATTGTATGTATTTCTCATTCTACAGTACGTATTATCTTTTCAATATCAGGAACTACCTCTTCTTAAAGATGTATAATCTAGCTTGACTTCAAGCCTTGATATATTTGGTTTTGTTCTGCGAGTTGGTTAATCCTTAGATTAAACCTTTCAAGTTGTTCTATAAGCTTTCAAGAGCTTCTATCTATAGAAAGATGAACTAGAAATTCAATTAAGGTTGGTCTTGAAGGATCAAACTCTTCTAGAGAGTGTTTGAGACTACACACACATATATATAAGCTTTGGTCTTGAAGGACCAAAGCTTATACTACACACTGCCAGTTCTCACCCCCTTTTTTTATGCAAAAGCTTTGATATGGCCTAGTTTAGATTCTCTTTTATTCATCGATGGAGAAGCTAGCGAATCTGAGGAATGAGCTTCTTCTTGTTTTGAGCAAAACAAGCTCTAATACGAGTTAGAACGCATATATATTCTTCAATGGTTTCATTGGCAATTCTAATATATATATTTTTTTTCATTCTTATAGATTTTATTTTTTTATTATTTGATTTTTTTAATAATCGTGGTTCTTGATAGTATCCCAATAATAGAGATGTTCTGTAATAAGTCTTGCTCTCAAATCTTTCTGAATTTTTAATTGTTTTATTGTTTTTCTAGTATTTCTTCTGTAGTTTCTTGGTATTAGTATATAGTAAGCAATTGTGCTCTAGTAAGGAGAGAAGCAAAATGATGAAAATTTTACTTCTTACCTTTGGGGTGTGTGTGATTGATTTGATGGGATGGTAACACAATGGTCTCATGGGTGAAGAGGGGTTTAGGGAAATTAAAAGCTGCGTTTTTGTTTTTTTGTTTTTTTTGGGAGTTTTGAGGATAGATACTACTCTACTAGCTGTAAAAATGCTTAAACAGATAATTCTAGATATGAGTTAGCCATCAATTCTATTATTATTTTGTTTTCTTTTTAGTAAAAACTGCTGTAGAATAACTTAAAAGGAAAGTTAAACATAACACTCTAAAGTGATAGAAGGATGGAAGTAAACCTGAGGCACCATAAGTTGGTATACTACAATGTAGACTGGTCTATAGTTTGGGAATGGTTTGCGATGTTTTCCCTTCAGATTGGTATATATGGTTTTGCTTTGATAGACTGTTATAATGGTTCCTCCACAAATGAAATTGACCCTACTGCTCCAGAATTGGCCTCATAAATTCTGTCAGCTCTCTACAACTGTTTCGAGTAAACTAAGGTGGTGAGACACTGCGGAGTACGCCTCATTATCCGGAAGTGCACCCAGGTACACAATATGAACCTTTCTGTAATCATTGATTGCTTTGCACAGGAAGAAACTGAAGCTTAGTATAAGAGTGGGGATAACATAAGAAAATAAGATAACTCCATGCTTAGCCATTGTTTCTGATAGATGGTCTTAAACGTTGCTAGTGAAGAGTGTTTTATACTGAGATTAATAATGCAATTCTAATCTCCATTATGCATCCAGATTTATTTCCTTTAACTTATGAATTATGATGCATCTTTGGCATTGTGTTACGTTAACCTGAAAATCATTTTCAGTTCCTTAATAATTATTCAAATCCATATGTATGTCAGAAGGTCCAGATCAGCCTAATAATTTCTAAGAATGTTGTGAATCCCTGGATTTAGCTCTGATGCAATAAGGAAGTATATCCATATGATGATTTTATTCGAATTCATATAATCCATTTCATCTATGCAAGAAGGTCCAGATTAGACTTGATAATTTCTAAGAATGTAATGTTTCCCGGATTTAGCTGTACTGCAACAAAATACTATTCATATATAGCTATGAACTTACTATATATCACCTAGAGCTATATACATACAACCAATTGTAACACATTCTGCTTTGTTGGTGATTATTTTCTTTGCCTAATTGGAAGTGCTTCATTATCATTTTTGTCCTTGCTGATTCCATCTTAAGCTAATACAAATTATTTTTATGTCACTCATATCAATCAGTAATATAAACTGTATATATGTATATTTATATTGGAAATTTCACACACAAGTTATATTGTATTTGCATATCTATACAGTCTATGACTGATATCTACAAGATACTAGAGTAAACATTGTTCTCCTCAACAAGCAAACTCACCCTAAATCTCTACTTGTTTCACTTTGTCTTTGTTTTGTCAATGCCAGCAAATTCAAGAAGAATATATCAGCAAACCTTTTATAAGGTTGATTAATACTTATATGTCTTTTGGGCATCAAGGCCTTCATAAAATTTAATTACAATAGGCATATTTAGATACTTCAGTCTTATTTCATTTCCAGAATCTCAGAAGTTCGAAAAAAATGAAACAGAAACTTTGGTTTCTTTCAAACATTATTGAAGCTCTGAATATTAATGCACAAGTGATTAATATTCTTTTTGGCTATGGATAAGAATTGGACTTCTAACACTATGAGTTCCATCAGACCATACGAGCGACGCAGACACATGTGGTTGTGAATCATCCGACAATCCTGGTCCAACAACGGTGACATCAAATGGTTTTTCCTGATTCAAGGACTCGAAGGAAAGAACTTCAGGCACCACTTTGATATCCACTTGAGTGTTGTTTCCAAAGATCTTGGCACTGTAAGTGGAGTTTGCAAAGCCAACATTTTTAACAACTCTGTGAAATTGCAGACTGAAAGCTTTCTTTACTGGAACAACACCTGCAAATGATGGGTAATTGTGATCCTTTGGCGAATCTTTGTCCGAGTGTGTAGGGCATGTGCTGTTATCTCCTGATATAAGTCTAACCATGCTCTCTCCCAATATTGAGCAGAGGAGCTTTATGTAATCTTCCTTAGAAGCTTCATAAACCAGTCCTGGGTTTATAGCTTGGACAGGATTGATATGTCCAGAACCATAGGCAAATTCCCCAGGGGAGTCATTAGTAACATTCATAGGCCAAGCTGTAGTCATAAGAGATGATTTGATGGCTGCTGGAGACCAGTCAGGGTGGAATGCTTTGACGTATGCAGCTGCACCAGCCGCATGCGGACAAGACATGGAGGTTCCAGACATTATACTGTAGTTTACATGCCTCTTGTCTTCAGGACTGTTTGTAACTGGAGCAACAGGTGAATAGGCAGCCAAAATAGTAACCCCTGGGGCACTTATGTCTGGCTTGATTATTTCAGGTAGTATTATATTTGGTCCTCGTGCAGAGAAGGAAGCAATAACAGGCGCAGTATCATCTCTTTCGGCTTCACTTTTTAATATGTTTGCTCGAGCATCTTCAGTGGAATTCATGTAGGACTTGATTGCATTATACTCATGATCTCTCAATATTGTTGCAGGTTGAGCTAGAATGACAGGAAAATCAACCCAATCAGCGTTTAAAATTGAACCTACTGCTCCAGCTTCATAAGCGACATCATGTCCAGAGATTTCATCACACAAGACAATCTTTCCCTTAACTAAATCACTATCCAGGCAGCCTGAGTGACATCCCCCCGCAGCGAACTCCGAGCAGTTCCTTGAAGCTGCAGCTTTTCCATAGATCAATGGGAAACCTGTTTCATTTAATGTGAAAGAATTCACTGATAGCCCAACAACTGTGGTTCCATTCCCAAGAATGACCTTGTCAATAATTCGACGATCTATGCTACTAGCGGCCACTGAGAGCAACCATGGTGCCACGCTTGTAACAGAACCAGCGATAGGACCACTGTTGCCTGCAGAGTTTGTGGTTAGTATCCCTTTCACCGATGCATGGAAAGCACCGATTGCGATCACATCTTCCTGGAAAGGCATTGCAAACATTCCTCCAAGTGAAATTGTAATGACGTCAACACCGTCAGCAATAGCATCGTCAAAAGCAGCCAAGACACTTTCTGAAGAGCACCCTAGAGTAGCACTGCAGACTGTATACGTAGCAATTTTCGCAGAGGGAACTGCGCCTCTTGCTGTGCCTTGTGCTAGTTTATAAAAGCTCACATCCTTTATGTCATTTCCTGCTGCCGTTGAGGCAGTGTGAGTTCCATGGCCTTCTTCATCCCTTGCAGACTGTATTGGTCCGTAAAATCGAGCTCCAATGATCTTGTTGTTGCATGTGAAGTTTTCGCCACCTTTACACGCACCTTTCCACTTCTTTGGAGCCGGAGCAAATCCGTCATCTTTAAAGCTCTCCGATTCAGGCCATATTCCTGTGTCAATGACACCAATAATGATATCACTCTCGACTGTGGCATTTCGATGAGTTGTTTCGTTCAGACCTATGAAGTCCCAGGATCTTGTTGTTTGAAGCTGGAGAGTTGTGCTTGGAAAGACAGACACTACTTCCTTCATGTTAGCAAGCGCTTGCCTTTCATTGTCAGTGAGCTTGGCAGCAAATCCATTGAAACTCCTTCTGTAACTTCTCGTCAAGAGATTTGCAGCGGAACCATTCTTGACAACTCTTTCTAATATACTAAGGTGGTGAGACAAGGGCGAGTACGACTCGTTAGAGGGGAGTGAGCCCATGTATACTATACAGACCTTTCTGTTTTCATCAATGGCGCTTATGCAAACTAACAAGCTCATATTGAGCATGAGAATTGGGAAAATATAAGAGAACACGAGAACCCCATTCTTGGCCATTGTTTGATGCTCAGAAGTGTAACCTTGTTGTGCTTTATATGGGGGTGAAGGTGACAACGTCTCACATTTCTTTTATGCAGCCAGATTTCCTTTACTTCGATTTTCATTGCATCTTCATTTCTGTACCATATTAACGACACTGAAAGTAGATTGCACATCGCACACTCTTCACTTCGATTTCAATTCATCTTTATTTCTTACTTTATCAGCACTTGAAAGCAGATTTTGCATATCCAATGAATTATGACTTATAAGATAGAGAGCCTAAATAATTTCTATCGAAGATCGGGTTTTGTTGCATGCATAAAATCACCAACAATATGGCCATCTTTATTTTCTTTATCTTTTAACACTTCAAAAGTAGATATTGTTGGTGACCAATGATACAAAGGTCATTTGGGGACTATATTCACAAGGGATTGTTTACGCCTAAATTAATATTTTACTGGACAGTAAATGTCTATGTAAATATTAATTATTTCTTGGTCCATGTTATACCGGCGAGCCCAAGTTTCTCTAAGTTTACAAGTGATAGCCCGCCATTGAGACCACGCGAGCCGAGTTAGACTTCGCGCGGAACGAACTGCATGCGAACTGGACTTCACTTAGCTCGCTCGCGGAATGGACATAGGCGGACTACGCAGTTCGCGTGGAAACATGAGCTCGCGTGCGGAATGCCTTTGCGCGGAATTACTATTCAAGTTCGCGTAGGCGAGACACAAATGTACTTCGCGTAGGCGAGGCAAGCTGGCGAACTGATTCGCGTAGAAGACTTCGCGAGGAAGCATCATGCGGAGTCCGCGCACACCTCTTTAATCGTTGAAGACTTTTACAAGTCTTTGATATGCTTCGGGCCAATCCCTGTGGCCCATTTAATATAAAAAGCCCTTGTAAGGCTCGCGAGCTGCAATAGTCCACGAAATGGAAGCGAGCTTCAGAAGCATGCGAGATAGCATCATGTGACAGCCCGCGGGATGAGGACATTCCAGTTCTCATAAGAGTCTACAATTGGCAGCGCGGAAGCAATGCCCTATGCGGAATAAAGTGTGCGAACTGGACATGTGTCACAAGTTGGTTGGTTCGCATGGGCAGAACAGTGCCCTTGTGCTATTAGGGTTTCAGAGTTCGACTTGAACTATGATCATCTTTCTTCCGCTGCAAGTCGGATTGCTATATAAAGGGCTCGAAGGTTTACAGAAAAGGACAACTCTCAATACAAAACAAACAACTACTCAACAGAAGTATACAAACCCTCGACCTAGTCGAACCTCCAACGCTCCCCGGAGCTCTGCCTTCGCTTCCCTGCTGAAGCAACACAGTGGCTCTCTCTCAAACAAACACAAAAACACAAATACAAACTGAAACCAGTTACCCTTCGAGCTCCTCGAAACCCTAACCCTAAGCGCCGCCGCCTAGGTTCTTTCTTCTTAGCCCTCCGGACTCTACACCCCGGCTTCTCTCTGAACTCCCTATAGTTGCTCTGCTCGCGTCGCCGTGAGTATCGATCGCTTGTGCTCGTAAATCCTCGTCTGAGGTGGCACCTGAAACCCATTCGCTTGATCAGAAGTCAAGATCTCGTATCACCATCAACCTTTTCCTCGTCCGCGAGGTGGCATGCCCGCAACTCCCCCTTCTCTTTGTTCGCTAGAAACCTCTGCTCCGCGCGCTGAGGATCGTGGCCAAAACAGGGATAATGACACACATGTTGTAATATAAAGTGAAAAAGGATTTTAGAGGGAGAGAGTTTTGATGCTCACAAAATGGTAAGTATTTTATTCATCTCATATGAGGTTTATATACTACTACCTCATGTACACAAAAGACAAGTAATGAATAGTAATCAGTTACAAAGAGAATGAAATACCATTTATTCTCTTAATCAATATTAATTCCTAAATAGCATAACTGATGCATACTAATGGAGGTGACATGAATAACCATATTTACAACACTTCTCCTTGGATATTTCATGTCAGTGTGTTGGCCTTGCTTTGTCTTTTGCCTTTAAAAGCTTGTAGATTGATGATGTCTTCCCATTTAGAATGTATAAGTAGGTGTTGTATCTACGAGAGGAATACACAAGGTTGCTACACCAAAACATTGCCACGGTAAACCCAGTGGGAAAAACCCGTGGTCGAAGGAAAAAGATGAGCAAATATGTATATGTCGAATCAACTCATCTTCAAGATGTAGTGAGTGGGTTGACTATTCCAAAGATGTGCCTCGTTAAACCTTGCCAGGAAACAAAACCCAGTGGGACAAAATAAACCTGAGCTAAGGACAAAAAGAGTACACGATAGTCAAGTGGGTATACTTCAGGATACTCCCCCTAATTTCAACTCTCCCTGAAAATTACATGTTAGGTAATTCAGATAATTTACGTAGACCGATTGTTAAGACCCACCCCGAATTTCACCCTGAAACCCGAAGCAAGTCTTGCGGGGACCACCTCCAAGGAAAATTTACCGATAAGCAAACCTCCCTTGAAAATGGACAACCCTAACCTAGAAAACTAAAGTGTTACTTTCCTAAATATTATTGAGCATCCTCCAAAACAACCCACAATTATACGAAAGTGAGAATAATATTACAAACTTCGTATATTCTAAAATAAAACATAAGTCTTAGCACGCCACAAGAAAAATTATACGATAAACCTCAAAGACTATTCAAAGCTACTAAATACTAGAGGAGCTGAAAAATACCCTAGTAGGTTAAACATGTAACCTACTGATGAAATGTGGCTGAGAAATGGGTAACTATGCCTCGTCGTCTCCAACTTGTACTAATCCGAACTCTGCAGATTGGACATTTTAAAAAATGAAGAGCCCATGGGAAAAACATTCGCAAAAATTAGAGTGAGTGGATAAAAATAAATAAAAAGAATATTTATTAACATTTATGCTTTCCCAATTTAATTTCCATAAAAATTATGCTGCATGCGACAACTTAAAAACTGTCAAGTATCTGACTAGCTCCGGCTAGTCTCCAAAACTTAATAAAATACAGTATCTCAGGCTAAAATATATATATGTATGTATTTACACTCGCCCATACTCCCTATATAAATTAATAATAATCTATATAGGGCTACTACGCTCGCGTCCAACGCTCACGTCACGCCTTAATGCGGTGATACACTATGTCATTAAGGTGGACAGACGGGTGTATAAATATGTGTCCATACCCCTTATATGAATTAAACACTCATATAATGTGAAGACCCACCCCGAATTTCACCCCGAAACCCGAGGTAAGTCCTGCGGGGACCACCTCGAAGAAAAATTTACTGATAAGCAAACCTCCCTTGAAAATGGACAACCCTAACCTAGATAACTAATGTGTTACTTTCTTAAATAAATTTGAGCATCCTTCAAATCAACCCACAATTATACGAAAGTGAGTAAATAATTACAAACTTCGTATATTCTAAAATACAACAAATGTCTAAGCACACCACCAGAAACATTAAACGATAAATCCCAAAGAGTATTCAGAGCTACTATACACTACAGGAGCAGGAAAATACTCTAGTAGGTTAAACAGGTTACCTACTGGTGAAATGTGGCTGAGAAATGGGTAACTATGCCTCGTCGTCTCTTACTCGTACTAACTCGAACTCTGCAGACTGGGCATTTTTAAAACGAAGAGCCCAGGGGAAAAACATTCGCAATAATTAGAGTGAGTGGACAAAAATAAATAAATAAAATATTTATTAACATTTATGTTTTCCCAATTTAATTTCCAAGAAAACGAATGCATGTCTTAAACGATAATTCTCTTATCGTTATAAATATCGAGCCTCTACTGCTCAAAACTATATATAACAAAATACAGCCTCTCAGGCTAAAATATATACATGTATATATTTACACTCGCCCATACTTCCTATATAAATTAATAATAATCTATATAGGGCTACTACGCTCGCGTCCAACGCTCACGTCACGCTTTAATGCGGTGATACACTACGTCATTAAGGTGGACAGACGGGTGTATAAATATGTGTCCATACCCCTTATATGAATTAAACACTCATATTAGGCTACTACGCTTGCGTCCAACGCTCACGTCACACCATAATGCACTTATATACTATATCATTAAGGTGGACAGACACATATCGCTAGCTAGCATTTATATACATACTCTCCTTAAAAATATAATATAATTTACCGAAAATCCCATTTTCGGTAACTCACCACAATGAGTAAAATCGTCAAATAAAAATGACGTCTAATGGTCCAACCAAATAAACAATTGCATGCACATTATTTAAACCAAAAGTCCACTCACAAATTAGGCCTAAGCCTGAAGTCGGTCTGAAGCCTCTTCTGCTTGAGCTTTCTCATGTCCTGATCCAAGAACATAATTAAATCTTCAACTATATACCAACGCTTATATAAAAATAGGCAAAATTAAATATGGCCTTATCTACTCTCATTCTTGCCCAACATTGCAAATCTTAAAATTGATACCGTCCAAACTTCACCACAAATATCGGCGGCCTTAAATCCACCTTCTAGGGCCGAAACAAGAATAATCTAACGGCCGGATACTATCCCAATTAACGGCCAAAATACCAAACTTCAAAAAATCCCAAACCTATCCAAAATTCCTCCAAAAATTCCTAAATTCACATCAATTATCTCCTCTTAATATTCCACATCAAAAACTATAAAATTTCCCAAAACAGCGGCGGCGCCGCCGGCGGCCGACTCCGTCGACCTCCAATAGCTGCCAAATTTTAACAACATCTTCCTCTCAATTTCCTCTACAACTTTCCTAACTAGCACAAACACCAATTCCAAGCCTAACTATGCCAATCGAATGAAACCACCTAAAAAGCCATAGAATTTCCTTTACCGATTTCTCCTTACCTAACTCAAGAGGGAGGAAGTCATTTGGAGGGATTGCTGCACGGGAGGAGGGCTTCCTTTTGAGCCTAGCAGCTCCGGCTATGGGGGCCGAAGGGGGAACTTCCGGCGAGAAAACTACCACGACACAGCCGCACCTTCCCAGCGATCGTGCTCTCTCACGGCGGCGCGACACCGGCTGCCACCTACCTAGACTTGTAAAGGATGCTCCAAGCTTCAAATCGATACCAAGCACGCCTCCTATCTTGGCCGGACGGTGGCCGGAAAATTTTCGGGTCAGGAGGAGGAAATTGAGAGCTGGAGAGGAGAGAGAGAGAGAGAGAAAACATATGGGCTTGGCCCAAACCGGTCCAACTTAAACATCAACCAAAAATATAACCCAACTCCAAAATTTAACACCCCCAAAATAATACCCCAATAAAACTTACCTTTTTAATTGATAACTTTTCCATGCTAACTCCGATTTTAACGCATAGCATGTCTACGAACTCGTAATAACATCCTCTACGACTTTCATGAAGAAAGTTTTCCCAAATTCTAAACAGAAGCATAAGTCAACTTTGGAGTCTTAAATAGTAAACGGTTACTTAAAACGGTAAAAGACCAAAATATTACAAAAGTAAATAACCGTAAAATAACTTAAGAACCGGGGCGTGACACCGATACCTTCTATATGCTTCTTGAATGTAGACTTTGGTAATGACTTGGTGAATAGGTCTGCACGATTGTCTTCAGATCGAATTTGTTTGACTTCAATCTTTTGATGCTCTTGTTGTTGCTGATTGAAGAAAAACTTCTGTGAAATGTGTTTGGTGTTATCTCCTTTGATGAATCTCGTCTTAATTTGCTCGATGCAAGCTGCATTATCTTCTTGGATAGTGGTTGTTTCATCAGTGGTGGAGTGCAATCCATATGCACTTCGAACATGCTTTGTGATGGCTCTCAACCATACACATTCACGTACTGTTTCATAAAGAGCTATGACCTCAGCATGATTTGAAGAAGTAGCAACAAGAGTCTGTTTCGTAGACCTCCAAGAAATTGCAGTATTCCCAATGGTAAAGACATAACCAGTTTGGGAACGCGCCTTATGCGGGTCAGATAGATAGCCTGCATCAGCATATCCAACAAGGCGTGCATCATACTGAGAATCAAGAGGGCTTGATCCATTCTTTGATGCGTAGGGATAGAATAAACCCATATGTGTCGTACCTCTAAGGTAGCGAAAGACGTCTTTTACACCATTCCAATGGCGACGTGTTGGCGCTGAGCTATATCGAGCTAGCAAGTTCACAACAAAAGAAATGTCTGGTCTAGTACATTGGGCCAAATACAACAATGCGCCTATTGCACTTAGGTATGGTACTTCAGGTGCCAATATCTCTTCGTTATCATCTGCAGGACAAAACGGGTCTTTCTTAGGGTCCAGACTTCGGACGATCATGGGCGTGCTTGAAGGCTTTACTTTATCTTCATTAAAGTGTCTTAACATCTTCTGGATGTAGTTTGATTGATGAAGCAAAATGCCATCAGCACGGTGCTCGAGTTCTAAACTGAGGCAATAATTTGTTCTCCCAAGATCTTTCATCTCGAATTCTGACTTCAGATGCTTGGTAGTTTCCTTGATCTCTTCTGGAGTACCAATCAGGTTCATATCATCGACATAGACCGCCACAATTGCAAATCCAGAACTTGTTTTCTTAATAAACACGCATGGGCATAGTTCATTATTCACATATCCCAACCGGATCAAATATTCACTTAGACAATTATACCACATTCGTCCAGATTGTTTCAATCCATAAAGTGAACGCCTCAAACGAATTGAGAGTGTGTTCCGTGGTCTAGAACTATTTTCATCAGGTATCTTGAGTCATTCAGGGACTCTCATGTAAATCTCTGTATCAAGATCCGCATAGAGATAAGCTGTTACCGCATCCATTAGCTGCATACTCAGTTTTTCAGAAACTACCAAACTAATAAGGTAGCGGAACGTGATAACGTCCATTACGAGAGAATACGTCTCCTCGTAATCAATCCCAGGGCGTTGAGAAAATCCTTGCGCCACTAGACGAGCCTTGTATCTCACAATCTCATTTTTCTCATTACGCTTCCTTACAGATATCCATTTAAATCCTACAGGTTTAACCTTGGGAGGTGTGGGAGCAACAGGTCTAAACACCTTTCTCTTTGTTAAGGAATCTAATTCGACCTGTATTGCTTCTTTCCATTTTGGCCAGTCGTCTCTACGTTGACATTCATCAACGGAGCGAGGTTCGATGTCATCGCTAATTATAATTTCGGTAGCTGCTGCGAATACAAATACATCATCGATGATAATTTCATTGCGATTCCATATCTCATTTAAACATGCATAATTTACCGAGACTTCTCTATTCTCGGGAGTGGGTTCCAACGTTAAGGCGTCCCCCAACGTCGTTTCTTCTAGAACAGACCCATAATCCGAAATTGTCTCGTGAGATGGATAAGTTGAGATGGCGATGTCAAGTGGATTCGTTTGTGCCGAGTTTACCCTCTTCCGGGAATAAGAATCCTTCGAACCTAATGGTCTACCTCGCTTCTGGGCAGGGACATATGACTGGTTAGCCGCCATGGCCGTACCTCATCCATCTGGGACGACGCGTCCTACTGGGACATCTATCCTTGCAGGTACATTTGCAGCAGGTATATGTGATCTCGTCACTTTAGCTAGATCAGAGAAAGCGTCTGGCATATTTTGGGCTACACTATGTAGATCTAGAATTCTCTGCGCTTCACCATCGCATTGTGCGGTTCAGGGATTGAGATGAGACATAGTGGGGACATTCCATGTCAATTCGCGTCATTCATCAGGAACGTTATCGTTCTTATCTCCTCCTAACGACGGGAAGACTGTCTCATCGAAGTGACAATCCGCAAATCTTGCGGTAAAGAGATCGCCTGTCAAAGGCTCTAAAAAACGTATAATGGACGGGGATTCATATCCGACATATATGCCCATCCTTCGTTGAGGACCCATTTTGGTACGTTGTGGCAGCGCAATTGGCACAAAAACTGCGCACCCAAATACGCATAAGTGCGAAACATCAGGTTCGTACCCAGTCACCAACTGTAATGCAGAATAAGGTTGAGGGGCAATAGGCCTCAGTCGGACCAACATGGTTGCATGCAAAATTGCATAGCCCCACGCATATACTAGGAGCTTGGTGCGTATAACCAAAGTCCGTGCAATCATTTGTAATCTTTTAATGAATGCTTCTGCGAGACCATTTTGGGTGTGAACATGGGAAACCGGATGTTCAACATTAATCCCAAGGGACATGCAATAATCATCGAAAGATTTCGATGTAAACTCCCCGGCATTATCAAGTCTGATGGACTTGATTGGATAATCCGGATGGTGAGCCCTTAATTTAATAATTTGGGCAAGAGTTTAGCAAACACAGCATTTCTCGTGGATAATAGCGTAACATGTGACCACCTCGTCGATGCATCAACCAAAACCATGAAATATTTAAATGGTCCGCATGGTGGTTGGATAGGTCCACATACATCCCCTTGTATTCTTTGTAGAAAAAGGATGGAGTCCTTCTCAGTCTTTGCATAGGATGGTCTTACATTTAACTTTCCCAATGAGCAAGCCTGGCACAATGTGTTGCTATACACAAGATCCTTATTGGTAAGGGGATGCCCGTGTGATGAATTTAGGATATGACGCATCACATTTTGACCAGGATGTCCCAAACGGTCATGCCAAAGTAAATAATTGCTTGAATTCGGTAGCTTATGGCTAGTTGTGTGATTTGCCTCAATCGATCTAATGGTGGTCATGTAGAGACCACTAGATAGGCATTTTAGTTTCTCCAATGTACGCTTCCGGCCATACAAGTTGGAGGTTATACAAAGATATTCCACTCCATTTTCCTCAGTAGTCTCAACGTGGTAACCGTTGGCTCGGATATCTTTAAAACTCAACAATGTTCTTCTAGAACATGGAGAATATAAAGCCTCATTAATGGTAAATTCGGTACCGTTGGACAATATAAAATGGACTTTGCCATGACCCTCGATCAGGTTGGACTCACCCGATATGGTTGTCACAGAGGTATGAGTAGGTGAAAAAATTGAAAAATATTTTTTTATCTTGGAGTATGGTGTGCGTAGAAGCACTATCAGCCAGACAAGAAACTCCCCCACAAGACATGCCTATTCATAAATTTAATTCAATGGATCACATGTATGAAAATAAATAATTTTATTGAATTAAATATCCAAGCACAACCAAATTAATAAAAATAATTATTCCAAAATCACCAAATATAATCCGGAAAATAAAAACATATTTATGATAATAATATAAATATGGCATAACTGCCTTTTATTTCCAAGTCTTCCGGTTTTCAATCCTCAATGTATTCATTGGCCGCTTGAAAATCAGCGATCTCCAAGGTGGTATTAATAGGGACTGCCTCTTCCACAAGATTGGCCTCTTGAGTTCCGTGTCTAGCGTGATACTCTCCTATCTCCTCATTCGTTGCACGACAGGTGCGAGACCAATGATCAGAGCCTCCACATCTATAACATAAATTATGCTGATTTTGAGGGCGACGGGCCGGGCTAGCATTCTCTCTGACTTGAGCCTATCGGGCCAGAGCATTTCGGTTCCTACCACTTGGGCCTTGACCACGTCCTTCTCGGCCTCTAGGGCCATTTCCTTGGGGTTCACGGTTATATGGGCCATTTCTGGGTCCATTTCTTCTTCCCCTTCCACGGCCCACGTTCCTCCTTACGCGATTATTTCCGTGATGGGCAACAACATTTGCTTCAGGCAAAGGAGCTGCTCTAGCACCAATGGGCCTCGTTTGATCATTCCACATAAGTAGGTCGTTGTTCTTTTCAGTGAGCAACAAAGTAGTGATCAATTCAGAGAATCTAGCAAAGTTTCTTTCCCTGTATTGTTGTTGTAGGACCATACAAGAAGGAGGGAAAGTGGAGAGAGTTTTCTCCAATAGGAGTGACTGAATGCGGCATATTTCAGAGTTATACTCATTTACAGTCTTGAAATCTTGAAAACGTATGTTCTGCCAGCCATGCCTTCCTTGTGGCAAATATATGGCCTTCTGATGGTTGAATCGCTCTTCTAGAGCGACCCAAAGAGACCATGGGTCCTCTTCAGCTAAGTACTCCACAGTCAGGGCTTCCTCCATATGCTTCCTAAGGAAAATCATAGCCCTAGCCTTCATATCTTCTGGAGCAATATTGTCAGCATTGATCGTTGTTCTCATCTTTTGTGCAGTCAGATGAAGCTTGACATCTTGGGTCCACTTGAGGTAGTTTCGTCTGGAAACTTCCAAAGAGGCAAACTCAAGCTTGTTGAGGATTCCCATTCTCTACAAGAATTTAAATGACAATAATCAGTGTTATGAGTAAAAACTTCCATAAACAATGAATAAGAACTTCAGGTTCTATAACATTTATGAAAGACCATATTTGAACATTTATGGTGAATTTATAAAGGGAACTTCAGGTTCCTTATATTGCATTATCGAAATGACAGGTTCGATATGCATGAAAAATTACTACTCAACCCTTTCGGTAGCTCCAAATGAATACAACTAGGTAAGAGGGACTGAGGTGGTGGAGCGAGGCTCTCTTAAGCACACACCTCAGACGATTTTCCTAGACATCGAATCCAAGTGGGTGAGCCTATTTGAGAAGATTCATAACCTTTTCAATGTCTATCGAAACTACAGGTTCGATATATGTGTGATGTTTTGATTCAATATTTGAGTATGAACTTCTGGTTTCTTAAATATATATTCAAATAAACTGAGCAGGTCCCATTGCAAAATAATTATGATAATTAATAAGAAATAAATACCACAAAACCGTTATGGTAATATCTGAATCAAAGTTAATAAATTAAGAGCAAATTTCAACCAATAATTATGATAATTAATAAGAAATAAATACCACAAAACCGTTATGGTAATGTCTGAATCAAAGTTAATAAATTAAGAGCAAATTTCAACCAATAATTATGATAACGTCGAATTAAATGGCATATAATCTGTGCTGGCAGTAATTTGTCTTAACGTTGAATTATTGGTATCAATTGCCATATGGTACAATGGCTGGACGACATGTTGGATACCAACTTGCGTTGGCTAGGTTCAAATCCCAAAAATAGCATTTTTCTTTTGCATTTTATTAAATCTCAGTTGAACATGCAATTGTGTTCTTTTCCAAGTAATCTAAAAAGTAACCATCATATAGTAAAATGGGTTCATGCATCATGGAGATTTTTCTTACTCAACTATAGGCTAATAGGCATGGACGTGAAAATCATAAAATTAGAGAAACCTACTTGGTTGAAGAGCTAGTAGATGATGTTGATAGAGTGATGAATCACTTTTTCACAGCAACCAGAGAGTATTTCGTCTCTTCCGCTTCTTGTATGTCACCAAAAAAAATCTGTCTCTTCTCTCGGCAATCCACAGTCGATCCGAAACTTATAGCTATTCGTGCTAATAACGTGTTGTAATATAAAGTGAAAAAGGATTTTAGAGGGAGAGAGTTTTGATGCAGACAAAATAGTAAGTATTTTATTCATCTCATATGAGGTTTATATACTACTACCTCATGTATACAAAAGACAAATAATGAATAGTAATCAGTTACAAAGAGAATGAAATACCATTTATTCTCTTAATCAATATTAATTCCTAAATAGCATAATTGATGCACATGAATAGCCATATTTACAACAACACACACACACACACGCGCACACACACACACACACACGCGCGTGCACACACACACACACACACACACACACACACACATATATATATATATATATATATATATATATTCACATGTATGCATATACACACAAATAAATGAATTAATTAATGAATATGAAAATTTTCAAGCGGCATATATATTTATACAGACCTATTCAATTCAGGGCTTCTTAGCTACAAACGTCCGCACCAATGGTTTTGGTGCGGATTTTCATTTTTGCACCACTTTTTGATCGAATTTCCTCATCTCCACCGTTTAGTATCTAGATAATATTGTGTAGATCATCTCTGCAAAATTTCAGCCAATTTGGTAATCGTTAAGGCCCTCAAAATGGCGTCTTTCTGTTACAAACATGAACGGTTCATGTTTGACAGAATTCAGTCCGTCCATTTGTTTTTCGAGTTTGAGGGCCTTAACGATTACCAAATTGGCTGAAATTTTGCAGAGATGATCTACACAATATTATCTAGATACTAGACGGTGGAGATGAGGAAATTCGATCAAAAAGTGGTGCAAAAATGAAAATCCGCACCAAAACCATTGGTGCGGACGTTTGTAGCTGAGAAAAGCTGCCTATTCAATATATATATATATATATATATATATATATATATATATATATACAGTCTTTCTCAGGTGCGGAGGTCCGTACCAATGGTTTTGGTGCGGATTTCCATTTTTGCACCATTTTTTGATCGAATTTCCTCATCTCCACCGTGTAGTATCTAGATAATATTGTGTAGATCAACTCTGCAAAATTTCATCCAATTTGGTAATCGTTAAGGCCCTCAAACTCGAAAAACAAATTGACGCACTGAATTTTGTCAAACATGAACCGTTCATGTTTAAAACAGAAAAACGCAATTTTGAGGGCCTTAACGATTACCAAATTGGCTGAAATTTTGCAGAGATGATCTACACAATATTATCTAGATACTAGACGGTGGAGATGGAGAAATTCGATCGAAAAGTGGTGCAAAAATGGAAATCCGCACCAAAACCATTGGTGCGGACCTCCGCAGCTGAGAAGGCCTGTATATATATATATATATATTTATAGTCCTGATCTGGAGAGCATCTCCTTAAACTCTTAAAGTGGGGATATTTTAGTTTTAGCATGTATTTTGACAATCAAAGCCACTCATTACCTAGTTACTTACCCACGTATGAATCCTATAAAAAAATTAGCCAAAATAAAAAATGTTTAACCATTTGATTAGCACAACATTGGTTTTAATTTTATTTAACGGCCTACAATTGTTTACATCAATTTGAATGACCAAATGATTATGGAATTAGTTGAAAGTTTGTAGACATGTTTCTTGCATATGAATATAAAAGATCAACGGTTGAGATCATTAAATAAAATCATCTACTAATGTAAAATAGTATAAATCCTCAAATTCTTAAAGTAAGGAGGTTCTCTTTAGATCCTCCCTCTATATGTGTGTGTGTCTATATATATATATATATATATATACACAAAGGGATCCCTTTTTTTGACATATATGAGGGATGGGGGATTACACCAACTTTTCGATTACAAAATCACATCTCCACCATTCAATATGTAGTTCTATATGAGTAGATCACTTATGCAAATTTTCAGAAATTTTGGTGATCATTAAGGCATTCAAAACTACGATTTATAATTATAAGCATGAACGGTTCAAGTTTGGCAGATTTGATTTGTTCATTGATTTAATCTTGTTCGACAATTTAACGATCACCAAATTGGCTGAAAATTTACAGAATTGATCTATATATAAGGACCAACAAACTGAACGGTGGAGATTTAAAAATATAATCGAAAAGTTGGTGTAATCCCCCATCCCTCATATATGTCAAAAAAAAAGATCCCTTAGTGGAAGGGCCTTGTATATATATATATATATATATATACACATATATATACAGACTTTCTTGACTAAAGAGGTCCTTATTTATTCTTACGGTGCGGATTTCCACTTTAGACTCATTTTTCAATTAAATTTTCACATCTTCACCATCTAGTCTTTAGATACTATTGTATAGATCATCTCTACAAAATTTCAGCAAATTTGATTATCATTAAGGCACCCAAATTCGATTAAACCAATGGATGAACATAATTCTGTCAAACTTGAACCGTTCATGTTTATAATGTGGTTTTGAGTGTCTTAATGATAACCAAATTGATTGAAATTTTGTAGAGATGATCTATACATTAGTATCTAAAGACTAGACGGTGGAGATGTAAAAATTCGAACACTAGTAGAAAAAAAGGCTTAAGCGACGGGTATATTCATATTTCGTCGCTTAGGTACTTCCTAAGCGACGAAAACTCATTTTGTCGCTAAAGATACATTTTTCGTCGCTACAATTCTCTGGAGCGACGAAATTATTTTGCCGCCTAAGATTCGTCGCCACAGATCCTACTCAGGCGACAGCAAAAATTTTGTCGCAAATTATTTCTGTAGCGACGAAACATTAACCCTTAAGCGACGAATAATTTAGTCGCATAAGATTCATAACTTAACCGACAAATTTACATTTCGTCGCTTTATTTTTCACTAAAGCGACGGAACTTTTGACTCTTGAGCGACGCAAATGTTTGTCGCATGATATCCTGAACTTAACCGACAAATTGAGATTTCGTCGCGTTAGTTTTAGACTAAAGCGACGATAATTTTGACTCTTGAGCGACGAAAAAATTAGTCGCGTGATATCTTGAACCTAAGCGACCAATTTGATTTTCGTCGCTTTAGTGTTTATCTAAAGCGACGAAAATGTTGACTCTTAAGCGACGAAATTGATTGTCGCATGATATCCTGCACCTATCCGAGAAATTTAATTTTCGTCGTCTTAGGTTAACACTAAAGTGACGGTATTTTTGACTTGAGCGATGAAATAGTTCGTCGCTTAAGTGAAATCTTCTTTATATCCTCTGCATCAATTTCAGATCGAAAAACTAGAGGAAAACAGATCGAGCTACAGTGAAAAAAAATCTGCACAGATCTAGCTCGCAAATATCTGGCTTATTTGATGCTTGATATCATCTTCATCCACTAGTTTGTAGTTTGGTACATGCTCTTTCTCCCTCTTTTCTACCATTTTTTTCGATGAGCTTTCCGGTGAAGTATTCCGGCCGGTCAATTGTTGTTATTCTTTGTTCCTAATTTTTTTAGATGTGTTGGTTTTATGATGAATTTTGGTTACCTACATGGTTTTCTTGTTTATGTATTACATTTTTTCATATTGCATGCTAAATGTTGCATTTTGGTAATATATATATGAGAATTTTGAGAATATTAATGAGAATTTTGGTACTAAATATTTATGAGAATATTTAGGTTTATGTTGAATATTTATGAGAATATTTGGTAATATATATTTATGAGAATATTTTGGTAATATATTTTTTCATATATATTTCATTTTTTCTGTATGCAAATCATTATATGTGTGTTTATTTGCTCGCGATGAATGTAAGAATGGTTATATTCTTGCATTCTAGCTACTACATGTTTAGCCTTAGAAATCCTGTTCAAGAATTATTTTGTTACAACTTTGTTTGACAAAATGATTCTTGAATTGTCCCATTTTTGGACAGTTTGGGAGAACATGACTTTGATTCGCACTGATTTATGATGTGGTGGTTCAGTTTTCTATAGTGGGTAATTTCGACATGGTCTCCCGTTACTATTCCTCGAGTGCACATTAATTGATGCACTTGGGGAATTGTAGGGAGATGCTGCCAAAATTTTCCCATGTCGGATTCGAAACCACTGTAACATAAATCAGTGCGAAATAAAGTCATGTTCTCCTGAATGGGATTAGGACCCTAACCGGAGGCATAAGGTGATGAAGAAGAAGAATTGAATGGATATATGTGTTTATTTGTTGCTAACAATATGCAATTTTTTTTCTATTATGACAGGCATGCAGAAAAAATGGACAAGAGCTGGATGCAGTACAATAGGGGACACCCTTTATATATACAGGGGATCGTTGATTTTCTGAAATTTGTATAACAATACAGTGGTAGAAAGGAATGGCACAAGTGTCTGTGTAAAAGATGTTATTGCGGTAGTTGGGAGACAATTCAGGGTATAGAAAAACATTTGTCACATTACGGCATGGATCCGTATTATATTACATAGACTGAACACGGTGAAGTGCTAGTTAATGATCCTATAATGCCCTATTTCCTACCAACTAACTTGCATGAGGCTGGCTCATCTAGTGCTTCCACTAGCCCTTATATGGATCCCACATTGAACATGCGACATGATGCTTTTCCATACGCTTCAAGATATCATCAGGAAGAGAATTTTGATGCACCCCAGGAAACATATTCTACTTTCTCGAACCTAAACACTGGTGATTACGATAAGTACAACAGGATGCTCGAAGAAGTGTAGACCCCAGTGTACGAGGGATGTTTAGAAACTGTTTTGAGTTCTCTCATGGAACATATGAGTCTGAAAAAGAAGCACAGGACCTCGAACGAACATTTTGATGACGTATCATCATTTATCAGACGTTTGCTTCCTCCTGCAAACAAACTACCATCGAGTCATTACAAGGGAAAAAAGATCCTGAACGACCTCGGTCTTGGTTATGTGAAAATTGAAGCTTGTAAGAATAATTGTGTTATGTTTTATGGAAATTACAAAGACACATTTAAATGTCCTAAGTGTAATGCGTCGAGGTGGGAAGATACTCTTTCCCCTAAAGGGAAAAGGATTCCTATGAAGGTGCTTCGTTATTTCCCGTTAACTCCTAGGCTGCAGCGTCTCTACATGTGTGGAAAAACTGTTGAGGATATGAGATGGCACGGTATTCCGAGGGAAGATGACGATGCGCTTATACACCCTGTAAATGGGGAAGCATGGAAATCCTTTGACTTATCATTTCCTGATTTCGCTGCAGACGTTCGAAATGTAAGGCTCGGACTCTCAACAGACGGGTTTAATCCCTATGGAAACATGAACTTGTCTTACAGTATTTGGCCTGTTATTGTTGTTTGTTACAACCTGCCTTCCTGGATGTTAATGAAGAAGGAATATAACATGTTGGCTATGTTAATTCCAGGACCAAAGTCCCCAGGTAAGTGTCTCGATGTGTATTTGATAGGAGCATAAAATGCGACATTCTTAATGTGTTATTACCTCCATTTGTAATTTGATTATCTCTTATTGTTGTAGAATAGAGTCATAATGTAGAGTCAAAAGTTTTTGGTAGAGTTGTGTGTAAAACGTGTTAAACATAGAAGAACGATAAAGAAATTTGTCAAAAGCTGATTTGTGGAGCCTTAGAGTTATTCTTATGATTCTGTAAAGCTTTTACATCGTCACAAATTGAGTTAACTCTCTCTGATACTTAGGTGACATGTAGAAGAGTTCATGGGAGAAAGAATCAGGAAAATTGGAGATATGCCGGAAGGTCAGACTGCCAGAACAGAGTAACCTACTGCCTGCCGAGAGAAGTGTTCCTGATGGACCTCGGGAAGCAAAGCAGCTGATCCATGAAGCCTAGTCCAAGAAAGGAGATGTCTAAACCAAGCCCAACATGGAGAAGAAGATCTAAATTCGGCAGAATAAAAAGGAATGTCCAAGTCTTGATTCCTAATTAATTTCGGAAAAATTCTTGTGCACGTCTCACAACTTCAACGGGCTCTCCAGGACAGCTCACAATGAATCAGAAAACGTGTTAGATATGGATAGAGAGCTACAGGAGTCTAGTTTCCAAATCAATTGAAATCACCTCAGTATCCATTTTCTAGAGGGAGTTATGACGAAATCATCAGACAAAGGTCATTGGGCCGAATTAAGAAAGACTAGGGAAACCTAAACCAACTGGGATTTTACTTGTGTGGCCAGCCTCTCTAGGGTTTTTCTTCCATATAAAGCATGACTTCAAGGACAGAAAAGATCATCACTACTCTTGCAATTACATAGCCGAAATTCTACCAAACCCTATACAGAAAATTACTTAGCCGATCCATCCACGACAAACCACAAGAATCACTCCAGCCTTCCACCGATTTTCCCCACACTTGCCAAATCTTCAAAGGTTGTAAAAGTGTGATTTTCTCATGGCTTCTTGTATTATTTTCTGTTTAGTTTCGAACTCTATTGTAATATACTTTTTGATTTTGGTTTTATTTATCAAACATGGTTTTCGGATTTCTGTGTGATCTTTGATTGTTCTATGTTTTGATTTGTAACTTTTTGAATATATGATGATTTCGTGATTTAGGTTTTTGGGCAGTAGCATTTTCTTATGTGTTTTTGATTTCTAATTGATTAATTGTCATGAATTCATGCATCTAAATCAATCCTTGAGGCTGCCTCGGCCATGGTTGTCCTTAAGGTGCGGTTTCATCTACCATAATAATTTTGGATCGATTCATACGCAAAGTTGTCTTGGTCTTTGTTATTAACTTAGGGGGCGGATTTAATTCTGATAATTTGCATGCTAATAGGATGAGTGACGCCATGCCTTAGATCATGTTTCCGATTGATTCATGTGTTAAAGTGTTTTCTTGTTTAATCTCTACGCAACGTGTTTTTAAATGAGTTAGCATTCATGTTTAAGATCAAGCGCAAAGATGGTTCTAAATACCTGAGGAGTCTTAACAATTATATAACCGCAAAGGCTCTAATTAGAATCGGAATTGGTTAGAGTCAAGGACAATTTGAACGTTGCTGCCCGGCCTTGCATGAAGTTGTTATGTGTTCTAGATGGTTTTTCGTGTTACGTGTTGCATGAGTATGTTGATCACTTGTATATAATAATCTTAGGTTTAATTTTCAGTAGGTTATTCGTTAGAATTAATCAATCTTAAACCCCCAATATTTCGATGTATATATGTGAATACTTGGTTATAAGTTGTTTGGTTTCTCTTCTTTCGATCGCCCTTTGGTTTCCCCGGCTAGAACGATCCCTACTTGTCCATATTACTACGATTGCAGGGTAATTAAATTGAAGTTGTTTAACCTCGGTTACGCGACACGTCAGTATTTGAGACCACTGATTGATGAGTTGAATGGGTTATGGGAAAATGGAGCATTGACTTTTGACAAGCTTACCGGTACTTCATTCATGATGAGAGCATCCCTGATGTGGACTATTAGCGATTTTCCTGGTTACGGGATGTTGTCCTCTCATACTACTAAAGGGTACAAAGCTTGTCCACTATGCTTAACCGACATCAATTCTAGTTGGCACGCTGATAGGGTGTGTTATATGGGAGCTCGTAGATGGCTTCTAGATGATCATGAATGGAGACTTGATGCAGTTAACTTCGATGGGAGACAAGAGTTTGGTCTGAAACCCCGAGAATGGAGTGGCGATGAAATTTTAGATTTGTTGAACTCTTTTGACTTCGGAACTATGAGCAGTGATCGTGAAGTATTGGCTCGGAATCCTAAACGTCCTTCGTATCTTGACAATTGGACACACAAGAGTATATTCTTTAAGCTGCCTTACTGGTCAAAGTTAAGAATAAGGCACACCCTATATGTCATGCACATAGAGAAGAATGTTTGTGACAACATCGTTGGAACAATTCTTGATATAAAAGAAAAGACTAAGGACACTATCAAAGCGCGGTGCGATTTGTAAAATATGGGATTACGCCCACACTTGTGGGTAAAACTGACCGGCTCTAAAGTTGTTATGCCTATTGCACCTTACCAGGTGAAGCCGGCTTTGAGGCCTAAAGTTTTCAGCTGGATTCAAGATGTTAAGTATCCTCAAGGGTATGCAGCAAATATATCTCGATGTTTTAAAGTAGGAGAAGAGAAGATAATTGGAATGAAGACGCATGACTGTCATGTTTTGCTGCAACGGCTACTTCCAGTCGTAATTAGACCAATGTTGCATCGTGATGTTGTGGAGCCATTAGTAGCCTTGTCCCGGTTCTGGCAGAAGTTATGTGCTCGGGAGTTGAAGAAGTCCGATGTCCTTACGTTAAAAGAATACATCGTCTACATCCTTTGCAAACTGGAGAGGATTTTCCCCCCCACTTTTTTTTCTATTATGGTTCACCTTATGATCCACCTACCTGAACAAGTGTTGCTAACCGGTCCAGTACACAATACCTGGATGTTTCCCATGGAAAGGTAAAAATTAACTATTTCCTAGCACTTTATGTCTTTGATTTATATATTATTGGCTGACTCAATAAACTAGCTAACTCTGACTTTTTATTTTCTTTATTAAGACAACTCGGCGGATATAAGGGGTATGTTAAAAATAAATATCGTCCAGAGGGGTCAATTGCAGAGGCATACAAGGCACATGAGTGTGTAACCTATAATGAAAATTATCTCCATCAAGAAACAGAGTATGTCGGCAGTGAGAATACACCTAGGTTCAACCTTTCAGTTGTTTCTGATGATATCCGTTTGTTTGGGAAATTACCAATTTCTGAAAGATTAACCGATGATGAGATTGCTGAAGCTCATTGGTGGGTACTGCGACACTGTGACCAAGTCGACATGTTTAGACATCCACATGAACAACTTTGCAAAATTAAATATGGTGACAGATGGGAAGAGATGCAAAAGAAGACATTTCCTAAATACTTCAAAAAATGGGTGCGTTTAAGTTTCATGTTTTTACACGAGAATTTCATGTGTTTGTGATTCAAAAAATTAATATGTTTTGATGTTTTTTCAGGTTGCAAAGTTGCAAGAAGAAAATAGTGTACACTACAAACCCGAGTTGTTCTATTTGGCTGGTAAGCCACAACATGTGAATATATATGCTGCATGTGTAGTTAACGGCATTAAGTTTTTGACATTGCTTCGAGATTATGGTCGAAAGACACAAAACAGTGGCGTGATGTGTGTGGGTACGGAAGACGGAGCTGAATATTACGGGGTCGTTATATCTGTTGTCGAGCTAGTCTACGCAACTGGTATGCCAATTGTGTTATTGAAGTGTAGATGGTTCAACGACCCAAATATACCGAGGAGTACCAAGACGGATCATGGTCTGTTATCAGTGAATACATGCATAAGCTGGTATGAGAATCAACCGTTTATTGTTGCCACAATGGCAAGACTAGTTTTTTATCTTGATGATCCAAAGGAGGGTGGGGGTTGGAAAGTTGTTAACGTGATGTCACATAGAGGTAATTACACTGCAACTATACTTGAGATGGGTATTGCAAATAGAGATATTAAGAATGTCACTCTTGAACCATATCAAGAAGCCTCGACGTCTAATATCCCCGACACAGAGACTATTCGCATCAACAACGACATCCACTTCCAACCCTATGAGTACGTTCCCATTTCTAATTTAGAGTTTGAATTTGGTTCACTTCCATTCATCCGGCCAAACGACGAAGAGGAAGAGGAAGACGATCATTCATATGAAGTGAGTGAGGATGATTTAGAAGACAGAGACTACGTTGATAGCGATTGAAAACTCATGATGTGTTAAAACGTCAAATTTTCGATTTAATTATGTCATGAATTTATTATACATGTAATGAATTTATTCTATTATGTTGTGATATGTATTAATTTCCGATTGATTTAGTTTTATACTTTACTAACATTTTGGATGCAGCGGAAATATAAACGTTGGAATCCACGAACTATTGGAAAAAAGCTCTTAAGAGACGGAATCGTAGCCTAAGTTAATCACTTAAGCGACGAAAGTATAACTTTTCGTTGCTTAAGTACCAAAACTTTGTGCGGCACCTACTCCGCCAAAAATTTTAGGAAAATTTGAACCAAATTTTTGAAAGTTTCGTTACCCGCTGCCTAACTTATCATTTCTCCATATTTGAACTCTCTTCCTTCAGACCCTCAGTCATCTCTACGGTATATATTCAGACTCTTCTCTCTCCTCTCTTCTTCAGACTCTCTTCTTCCTCTCCTCTGCCCCAGTTTAGAAGACCGAGAGACCCCTAGCTACTCTAGCTGTCCTGGTTCTGCCTTTCCTTCTTCCCTCTGCCTCTCCTCCTTCTTCTTCCCTCTACCTCTCCTCCTCAATCCCTCTGCCACTCCTCCTTCTTCTTCCCTCTGCCTCTCCTTCTTCTTCCCTCTACCTCTCTTCCTGCTTCTTCCCTCTGCCTCTCCTTCTTCCCTCTTTGGTTCGCCCATGTCACTAGCGGCTACTTCTAGCCATTTACGCCAGTGGACTCCGCGATATAGGAACCCCAGCGGACTCCGCGCTATAGGAACCCCAGCGGACTCCACGCAATAGAACCCAGCGGACTCCGCGCTATAGAACCCAGCGGACTCCGCGCAATAGAACCCCAGCGGACTCCGCGCAATAAAATCCAGCGGACTCCGCGCTATAGAACCCAGCGGACTCCGCGCT
The DNA here is from genome assembly GCA_009720345.1 of Fragaria iinumae. Taxonomy (NCBI): domain Eukaryota; kingdom Viridiplantae; phylum Streptophyta; class Magnoliopsida; order Rosales; family Rosaceae; genus Fragaria; species Fragaria iinumae. Next base: position 3,647,828 of record CM019123.1, read on the forward strand.
ATAAAACCCCAGCGGACTCCGCGCAATAGAACCCCAGCAGCGGACTCCTCGCTATCTCGCCAGAAACGTATTTTCAACCTTAAGCGACGGATTTTGTTATTTTTGTCGCTTCAAAAAGTAAATTCTTTGGCGGGCTGCATTCCAGGACTCCGCGCCATCTCTTCGATCTCTATCGTCATCTTCTACATCATCACAAATTATGAGTATTAATTAGCAGAAAGTGAAATATAAATGATTTTCCAACTTAAGTGACGGATTTGTTATTGTCGTCGCTTTAAAATGTATATTCTTTGGCGGAAAGTCAAAAATTTAAGTCACTTAGGCGACGAAAAATAGACATATCATCGCCTAAGTCCCAAATATATGGCGAGCTGCATTCCAGGACCAAAATTTGGCCCAAATTTAAACAAACTTAAGCGACAGAAATGTTAAATGTTTTCGTCGCTTAAGCTTTACCATGTATATTGATTCAGCGCGCACTTCTCAATCCCTAACATTGAAAAAAAATCCCCAAATCCCTCCCTTCACTCCCGGCTCTCTTCCTCCTTACCTGTCCCCCAATCCCTTCACTCCCGGCACTCTTTCTCCTTACCAGTCCCCAAATCCCTTCACTCCCCTCTTCCTCTTTACCGGCCCTCTTCGCCCTTACCGGTCCCCAAATCCCTTCACTCCCAGCCCTCATCCTCTTCTCACTACCTAGATGCCACCGGCGCTCGGGAAAAGGAAAGCTCGGGAGGAGGCGGAGGAGCGTCTGCGACTGGAATGTGCGCAACAATACGGCTCCTCTTCTGCTGGATCCAACCAAGCCACTGTGAGTACGGCACCTGCAGGATCCCTTGCTTCGTCGGCTCCCCCTCTAACCGACGACGATGAGGAGTCCACGATAGTAGCAGAAACACCTGCTGAGGGTGCATCCAGGGTTTGCAGCGCTCGCCGGAAACCGAAGAAAACCGGAGGACCTCCCCAGAAAGGCAACCGGGGAGTGGTGACCAACGCAAAGGTGGGTGATATTATGAAAAGCACGGGGAAGAAGATCGACTTGGACTTTGATTGGGAAGTTATTGATGGACCAAGAAAATCGGATGTATGCAGTCTTTTTGTCAATAGTCTTGGAAGCATCATACGAAAAAAGAGTGGCAATGAAGAAGGAATCGTGGTATGATTTAGATAAGGAGGAGAGGAAGAAGCTTTTTGACGGTCTCACTGTAAGTTATGTTAACTTTCAGTTAATTTTTATGGTATTTTGACTCCCTGCATCATGGTAGTATGATTCCCTGGGGTACTGCAACTTAATGGTTTCATGTTTTCTATGTCTTGCAGTGTTTTTTTATCATTGATTTCAATGATGTAAAAACCATTAAATGGATCAATAAAAGGGCGGCAAGTGTATTCCGTGAATGGAAGCACGACTTGTCCGAGATTCACAAGCTCGGGGGGAGAGACGTGATTCTGGAAGAGCTTTTGCACAGGCGGGATGAGTGGGAGTGGCTTTGCACGCATTTTGAATCGGACAAGTACAAGGTATAAATTAAGTTTTGGTTATGAGATATGATTTATGGTGATTTTCTAAGGATAAGTGTATTGTGCTATAATTGAATTACGGTTATGTTGTACAGCTTGGAGTCTGAATTTGATCATGATTTATAAATGCTTTTATTCTGAAACTTTGCATGTTTCATCTTCTATATGTGAACTCTTGATCTGGAGAGTTTGGTGTTATTTGATAGGGTAGGTGATTTGTAGCGATTTTCTAAAGTTTAGTGCTCTGTTCTGAATATACTGTGTTCTAGTTATATATGTGTTTTGACCACGATCCTCAGCGCGCGGAGCAGAGGTATATAGCGAGCAAAGAGAATGGGGAGTGCTGCGGGCGTGCCACCTCGCGGACGAGGAAAAGGTTTATGTGTATGCGCTTGACTTCTTGATCAGGCGGAAGGGGTTTCCAGGTGCCACCTCAGAGGAGGAATTTACGAGCACAAGGCGATCGATACTCACGGAGGACGCGAGCAGAGCAACAATAGGGAGGTAAGAGAGAAATCAGGGTAGAGTCCGGAGGGCTCTGAAGAAAAACCTAGGCGGCGGCGCTTAGGGTTAGGGTTTTCGAGTAGCTCGAAGGGTAACTGATTTGCAGTTTGTATTGTGTTTTTTGTGTTTGTTTGGGAGAGACTTTTCTGCAAACCCTAAAGCCCTTTATATAGTGGAGCTCGACTTGCGGCAGAAGAAAGATAATCATAGTTCAAGTTGGATTCTGAAACCCTAATCTCACAAGGACTTTGCTAATCCTGCACGGGCCAAAAGATGACTTTTTAATTATTAAGGGCCACAGGGATTGGCCCAAAGCAAATCAAAAACTGGTGAGAGTCTGCAACGATTAGTGTGGTGTACGCTGACTCCGCCTATGGCTTCTTCGCGAAGTCTCCTACGCGAACCAGCTCGTCAGCTCGCCTCGCCTACGTGGAGTGTCAATCTCGCCTCGCCTACGCGGACTGTGTCGCCTCGCCTACGCGAAGTGTCAAATAGTAATTCCGCGCGCGAACTGTGTAGTCCGCGCGAAATCATGTCCGCCCGCGAACTATGTAGTTCGCGCGAAGTCCCGTTTGCACGCGAACTAAGTAATTCAACTCGCGTGGTCTCACTAGCGGGCCATCACTTGTAAACTTAGAGAAACTTGGGCTCGCCGGTATGACATGGACCAACAATTTAATTAATAGTCACATAGACATTTATTGTCCAGTAAAATATTAATTTAGGCGTAAACAATATGTAATGCAGTTGATTTGAATTTGAGTTTGAGTGGGATTTAGGAGTGGCAATGACTTAAAAATATGTGGACTATGACCTTCTTTATGTGCATATACGTTAAACTAAGAAGTATAGGAGAGTTTGATCCTAGTTCTAGCTGCTCAACTTAGTTTCATAGAGCCACTTGATGAGTAGTATTACTGCAATGTAATTTTTTGTTTACTTTTCTTCTCGTTGTCTGCCAAGTACTAGAAGAGAAAACTTGCAGCTAGTTTAGGAAGCTTTGTGGTAGGTGTTTACAATATTTTTGGGTTGTAAAAAAACATAGACATTTTTAGGAAGTTATTTTTACACCCTCTTTTGATCATGTACTTGGTCTTGTGCAGAGACGATCGGTTGCCAACTCCAGCAACCGTGGTAAGAAGGAGTTGGAGCACCACTCAGGGAGGAAACCTATTATTTACCGGGTGGCCGAGCTATGGGATAAGGGTTCTTCATTACCGGTGGTTGACGTGTACCCGGTGACATACGACATCAACCAGCCTAAAGCTGCTGAGCATTATGTAAGTATCAATACCTGATACCTAATGTCTTAAGGATAATGGTTTAGTTTTGGCTGATGTGTGTATTGTGTATATTGTCTAGTTGTTTGATTTGTGTGTATTGTCTAGTTGTTTGATTTGTGTATATATGATTTGGGGTACCCTAATTGGTGGAGTTAGACTGTGAGAGAGATCGATATGCCCTGCCAACTGAAATTACCCCAAATAGATGAGATTGCTAATTGTTGGAGGGGGAGTATCCCTAAGTAGATGGAATTATTTTTTTGAAGTGTAGGTGGATGAGTTAGTGTGATGATATCAATGCATGTACATAGAAACATGAATGGGAACGAGGATCTCTATAGTTTGCTAATGGTGCTAGAAACCGAACAAGATATTATTAGTTGCATGACTTGTACATGAATGCCAAAAATTAATATGTTTTGATGATGTTATGATAGTTGCATGACTTGTACATATTATTCTTGAATTGTAGGAAAAGTTGAAGGAACAGGGTGCTATTGCCAAGACTTTGCAGAGCACTTAACACCCGGACATCCCACCGGATCAGCTACCTCCTTTGGACTGGCCAACTCAACTAAGTGTTGTCAAAAACGCTCTGGGAGAAACAAAAGGGTCTCACCTTCGTGGTATTGGACGAGCAGGCGTTCTAGAGAAGAGCACAAGGTCAACATCATGGACTTCACGCTCTCGATCAAATAATGAGGCGATGGAAGCGATAGAGGCTGCTAGAAAGGAGGCAGCTGAGGCACACGAGAGGGCCCAAAATGCCCAGAAGATCGCTGAGCAGTCTGCTGCAGACTATCAAGCTTTAAAGTTGCAAATGGATCAAATCATGGCTTAAATAGGGCTACAGCCTATGTGTTCACCCTCGGTCCCAAGCCAACAACCTTAAGACGACGACGATGATGATAGGGGCCTTGACACTACTTCGATTAGTTTAGGAAATCATTAGATTTTTTTAGTTTAAATAATTGTACAAACAATACTAAATATCTTTATTAGTAATATAAATATTTGGGTTAATTTATTTTGGTTTTACAGTAATTAATCATTTACTTACAGTAATTTATTTTTCAGTTATTATATCTCTTAATAATTTTTTTTTTTCAAAAAAATAAAACCTAAGCGACTGAACTTTTGTCTCTTAAGATGATTATTTCTGTCGCATAAGAACATAGCGATGGAAATTATTCGTCGCTACATATATAGCGACAAAATAAAATCGTCGCTACATTAAACAGTTACGTCGCTTTACAATAAAGCGACAAAATAACATACGTCGCTTAAGGAGTTCGGCGACAAAAAAAATTCGTCGCTTAAGAAAATAATTTCGTCGCATTATATCTAGCGACGAAAGAATACTTGTTGCTACAATAAAATGTTTCGTCGCTTTACAATAAAGCGACAAAACAACATACGTCGTTTAAGCAGTACAGCGACGAATATTTTTCATTGCTTAAGTTATTTTTCGTCGCATTATATCAAGCGACGAAAGTAACCTTGTTGCTAAACTAAAAAGTTTCGTCGCTTAACAGTAAAGCGACAAAATAACATTCGTCGCTTGAGCTTTACAGTGACGAATAGCTTTCGTCGCTTAAGGAAATTGTTTCGTCACTTTGAACTATGGCGACATCAACTATATCCGTCGTCTGTTCCGTTTTCTTAGGCGACGGATAATACGTTTTTGTCGCTTAAGTGCCTATGAGACGCGTCATATCCGACGAAGCCTAAGCGACGCCGATTTCGTCGCTTAAGTGGTATGGCGACAAAAATTAGAACTTAAGCAACGATTTATTACCGTCGCTTAAGACTTTATTTCTACTAGTGGAAGGAAAAGTTGGTCTAAAGTGGAAATCTGCACCGTAAGAATAAATAAAGACATCATTACCTGAGAAAAACTGAATGTGTGTGTGTATATATATATATATATCTTATCCAGAGCGGGGCTCCGCTCTGAAATTAAATTGCGGGGCTTCTTATTTGGATCACTTTTCCACATCACTACCGCTCAGTGTCTAGAACATAGTGTGAAGATCATTTATGACAAGTTTTATCCAATTTGGAAATCATTTGAGCTCCCGTAATTGTAATTTACATGAACGGTTCCGTTTCAACAGATTTTGTTGTGTTCATTCTAGGAGATTATTGTGATGTACGTCGTTACAACGGTACACAATTGAAACAAAATATATGGGAGAGTATTTATGGAAGATGAAGTGACTAAAATGAAAGGTAACGAGCTGCACATGCATGGACTGAAGAATTTTGACCGTTATTAGGTTTAGAAGGTTTTCAGATTTGGTAAAGAAATTGGTTAGAGAAAGAGTTCCATGCATGTTTGATGGTTACTGGTCAATGACGCGATACTCAAAAACTATGAAAACTAAGGTAGGAGAATTTGATGATGAAATCGAACAATGGATTGAGGAAAAACATCCTTGCCGGACCTCAATTATCAAATAGCAATATAGCTTAATAAGGAACCATCTCGTTTAAGACATGAATCAAAAGCTAGTAATCCAAAATTACTTAAATGAAGTAATAATCAATCTAATAACAGTCCAAATATTTTTAAACGAAGTGAAATCAATTAACCAGTCTACAAGTTCAGTAAAGAAGAATAGCACTTATTGGATCCCCTCCTATACAGTACTTCACTGAGGATGCGCAAGACCGTCTTATTTAACCTTTAATCTGTAAGGATCAAGTTTATTCGAGAACACAAAACAAATGGACTGAAAAGTGATATCACATTGAAAACAAAGCTTGGCTATATATAGCCTTACAAACTTAACAGAAACAGCTGAGAACCAGCTACCACTAGCATAACAAATGCATAGTGGATTTGATCAACAAGAATGATTCAAATACGTGCTAACTAACCTAAGGAATAGGTCATTATTCCTACATTCATGGATTCTTACGACTGACTCAACAAACCCTCACTTGAACTAATTCCCATGACAACTAATTAGTTCAAAACAGGAGCAGCACACACTCCCAGTTCTTCACGAAGTTTCTGAAATGCTTCAAGCTTCAGAGGCTTAGTCATTAGATCTGCAAGTTGATCACGAGATCCACAAAACACCAACTGAACAATACCTTCTTTAGTAAGGTCTCGAAGAAAATGATAACGAACCCTTATGTGTTTAGTTCGACCATGGAAGACTGAATTCTTGGACAACTTTATAGCTGAGGTGTTATCACACATTAACACCGTTCCTCCTATCTGAGCATGATTAACTTCTCTCAGAATCTTTCTCATCCACACTGCTTGACAAGCACAAGACACAGCTACAACAAACTCGGCTTCAGTAGTTGACAAGGTTACTATAGGTTGCTTTCTTGATGACCAAGCTACTGCACCTCCACTCATCATAAAAACATGTCCTGAAGTACTCTTACTGTCTTCGACATCTCCAGCATAGTCACTATCAGTGAATCCCAACAAATCCCTTTCTCCATCTTTCTTGTAGTAAACACCAAAATCCATTGTCCCTCGTAAGTACCTCAAGATTCTTTTTGCTATTGCAAAATGTAGTTGTGTAGGTTTTGTCATGTATCGACTAATGAGGCTTACAACAAACATAAGATCAGGTCGAGTAGCAGTCAGGAACATCAGACTTCCCACCATTTGTTTGAACAATGTTGCGTCTACTTTAGTGCCATCTTCATCACTGCAGACTTTCAGTCCTGGAACAATAGGATTTTGAACAGAATTGCTCTTTGTCATCCCAAACCGACTTAAAACCTCAGCTGCATACTTCCTTTGGCATATGAAAATGCCATCATCTCTTTGCAGTACCTCGATCCCGAGAAAGAACTTCAACTCCCCTAAATCAGTCATCTCAAACTCCTTCTTCATAGAGCACTTGAAATCACTCAAAACTTTATCATCATTGCTAGTGAACATCAAATCATCAACATAAATGCTCACAATGAGAATTTTACCTCCCACCTTTTTAATGAAGAGCGTTTGTTCACTAGGACTGCTCTTGAAACCTTCCTTGAGAAAAAAAGACTCAATACGACTAAACCAAACTCTAGGTGCTTGTTTTAGTCCATATAGAGCCTTTTGTAGCTTGTACACCATCTGCTCACTTCCCTTCATCTCATACCCCTTTGGTTAATCCACAAAAACATCTTCTTTCAAATCTCCATATAAAAATGCTGACTTGACATCCAGCTGGTGAAGCTTCCAACCTCTTTGAGCTGCTTGAGCTATGATCATTCTTATAGTATCCATTCTGGCTACAGGTGCAAATACTTCTGTGAAGTCAATTCCTTGCTGTTGAGAATATCCCTTCACCACAACCCTTGCTATGTGTTTGCTGACTTCACCTAGCTCATTAGCTTGGTTTTGTAGATCCATTTTAGTCCTATTTTCTTAGCACCAGCAAGCAGCTCTACTAAAGTCCAGGTCTGATTTTTCTCAATGGACTCTATTTCTTCATCCATTGCCAGTCTCCACTTCAAACTCTGAACAGCTTCTTCAAAAGTTATAGGATCTGCTGTCACCATTAGTGTCATATTTACTTCTTCTTCTTCTTCAGATAATCCCTCACCTGTGACATAGTCAACTGTCCATGCAGGGGCAGTTCGAATTCTGCCCTCACTTACTCTCAAACTCTCTTCTCTGACTGGTGATTCTGCCACAACACCACCACCCTCTCTTGTTACTTCCGGTTCATTCACACCTCTTTCTTCTTCTCCATTTCCCACTTCAGCTGCTTCTTCTTCATCAATGTCTCCCCACTCTAGCTCCATCAACTGTTCTCTTTCATAGCCTGCATCCCAATCCCACAACCGATCTTCTTCAAAAACCACATCACGGCTTATGATGACCTTTCGGTCAACTGGATCATACATCTTGTACCCTTTTGACTTCTCACTGAAACCAAGCAGCACACATTTCTTGCTTTTGTCATCAAGTTTGATCCTCTTAGCATCTGGAATGTGTACATGCCCTACACATCCAAATACTCGAAAGTGCTCCACTGATGGCTTCTCTGTGCTCCAAGCTTCCTCTGGGGTCATATCTTTTACTGCTAGTGTGGGTGAGCGATTCAAGACATGAATTGTCCATCGAGCTGCTTCAGGCCAGAAGGTTTTGGGGACTTTCTTTTCTGCTAACATGGCTCTTTTCATGTTCATCACAGTACGATTCTTACGCTCGACCACTCCATTTTGTTGTGGAGTGTAAGCTATGGTCAGTTGTCTTCTCACCCCATGTTGTTTACAGAAATCATCAAACTCTGCAGAGTTGAATTCTCCTCCTCTATCTATTCTAAGACATTTAATAGGCAAACCACTTTCTTTCTCCACAAGTAACTTGAAACATTTTAAGTGATAGAATGTTTCTGACTTCTCTAACAAAAAATAAACCCATGCCTTTCTAGAGAAATCATCTATGAAGCATAATAAGTACCTCTTCTTCCCGCTTGAAATTGGTGTAATTGGTCCACAGAGGTCAGCATGTACTAGTTGTAATCTTTCAGTTGCTATCCAACGACTTGCTTTAGGAATTGGAGTCCTATGCTGCTTGCCCTTCATGCAAGCCTCACAGATAGCACCGAAATCTGTGACTTGTGGTAGCCCTAACACCATGTTTTTAGATTTCAGAGTGCACAGCCCTTTGTAACTGAGATTTCCAAAACGATGATGCCACAACTTGGATGGTTCCATGGTGCTGACTTGAAGACATTTTTCTTCTTTTGCTGATTCGGTAAGCAGGATGAACATCCCGTTAGCACTCATGACAGACTCTGTCATTTTTCCCTTCTGAGGATGAAACATACTACAGACTCCATCTTGAAACAACACTGCCACTCCCTTTTCTTGAAGTTGTCCTACGCTCAAGAGATTGTTCTTTAACTCAGGTACACAATACACATCACCAATTGCATAATTTATCCCATTCAGCATCAGCTTTACCACTCCTTTGCCTGCAACCTTCATTCTAGTATCGTTTCCCAGTTTGACAGAATGTGAGAAACCAGTGTCCAGATTTGTAAACATACCAGGATTCCCACACATGTGATTAGAGCATCCAGAGTCAACAAACCATGCATTACTCCTTTTGGTCTCGTGTAGCTCCACATGTGTCATCAACAGTAGTTCATCCTCCTCTTCTAGCTCAGCATAATTTGCTTTCTTGTTCCATGTAGGGCATTCATACTGAAAATGCCCTAGATTATGGCATTTATAACATTCCATAGTTGCTTTGTTGAAGTTTGTTCTGCCTCGTCCACGTCCCCTGCCTCTGAACATTCTCCCTCTACCTCTTCCTCCTGTTTGATCTTCTATCTGCAGGATTTGATCTTTACCCTCACTGCTCATCCTTCGAAACTTTTGCTCATGCACCACTAATGTACTTTGCAGTTCATCAATTGTCATGGAGTCAGTATCCTTTGCTTCTTCTATGGACACAACCACATATGTGAACCTCTCGGTTAGGGTTCGAAGGATCTTCTCAACAATCTTTGAGTCTTCCATGGTTTCTCCATTGCTCCTCATCTGGTTTGCCACTGTCATCACTCGTGCAAAGTACTCAGTGATTGTCTCATCATTCTTCATGGTCAGGACCTCAAACTCTCTTCTTAAAGAGTTAAGAAGCGACCTTTTCACCTTGGTATTGCCTCCAAACTTCAGCTTCATTGAGTCCCAGATAATCTTAGTTGTACGACGATCCAGGATTTGTTGGAAAACAGATCGATCAATGGCCTGGAAAAGGTAATGTTTGACCTGGTAATCCCTGGTTCTTGCATCTTCTAGCTGAGCTAGCTGAGCCTCCGTTAGCCTCGTCCTGTCATTAGGCTCCTCGAAGCCAATCTCCACACAGCTCCAAAGACCCTTTGCCCGAAGCAGGTTCTCCATCAACTCACTCCAGTTGTCGTAGTGACCGTCGAAGTGAGGGATCTTTGTTAGTGTTTTGTCTTCACTCATTTTCTCAATGTTTGATCACTTCGAAGACTGCAACTTCTTTTCTCTTTTTTTCTTTCTCTCTCAGGCCCCAGTAGGGGCTCTGAAATCAAATGTAAGGATCAAGTTTATTCGAGAACACAAAACAAATGGACTGAAAAGTGATATCACATTGAAAACAAAGCTTGGCTATATATAGCCTTACAAACTTAACAGAAACAGTTGAGAACCAGCTACCACTAGCATAACAAATGCATAGTGGATTTGATCAACAAGAATGATTCAAATACGTGCTAACTAACCTAAGGAATAGGTCATTATTCCTACATTCATGGATTCTTACGACTGACTCAACATAATCATTGCCATCCAACATCCAAGGCTTCCTACAGATGTTTAAGACTCGCTTGTTAAGGTTCAGACAGCTGATCATTGCATGGTTTTTTGACGCTTCTTCCTTCTTCCTCTTCTTCCTTGAGATGTCTGCACCCCTTCCAGGTCTCGGTGAAATTAGAGTCTCCACATAGACGACTGCATAAGATGACAGACTAGTCTCAAGAACAGTCCTTTTTGCCTTCTCTTCTGGATTGTATAACACCAACTTCTTATCATCACAACTCATCAAAACTTCACCATCTTCTAAAATATGTACGGGAAATAGGTAATCGCTCATGTCAATTTCTGTATAGCGACATTCTCTAACTAAATATTCATCATAAACCAGGTTTTGCTGCATCTTTCCATCCGCCATATACTTTTCTTCCAGATCAGAACCCTAGAACGCCAAGACATGTTATATGAATAAATCGAACACTATACCAAAGAACAGTAATCACAAAATTGATAATTGAATCGGCTAAATCACACTAGCTAATCTAATTCAAGAAAAATGGCTATATGAATAAATAAAAGCATTCGAACCCTAACGCAATCAAATATCCCAGCCGAGAGAAAACAAGAACCCAAATGGAATACAGTCCCCAGATAGAAGCAATCAACAGAAACAAACTATAGATATCAGTAATCATGTACTAACAAGAGGCCGGGGCTCGAGTTTAGGCGAAACCCTAGACCCCTAATACTTGTTTAATTAGAAGGAAAACCCCAGTTCAGTTGTTCTTATATACAAGTATCAGGGGTTTTGCTGTCTTTTAACACACACCATGTGTCAATGACCATGGCTTCAGGTATATGGTCCTGGGCCTAGAACTCTACAAAGACCCCTGACCTGGTTGCCCGACCCGATTCAGCTTAAGCTAGGCCAGTAATGGTGGCTGCTTCCGCCTCTCTTTGAATGAAGAAGAAAGCGAGGGACTTGTTCACAAGAGGCATCAGAACCTTCTTCACCGACCACCCGAAAATCATGGAACGACAACAGCAGCAGCAGCAGCAACAACGTTACAGTTACAACCCAACTCTGCGTTGGAATCCCGAGGTCGAATCTTACTTGTCCTAATTTGGGGTTAGCCCTAAGTTTGTTCGCATTAGTATGCTGGATAAGGAACTTAACTTCAGTTTGTTTCTGAAGATATTGTCCAAAATCCAGCATAATAAGTGATCTGTAGAATCTCTTAGTGAAATTTACAGCGGTCTAAATCCAACAATTTTTATTGCTCACACACACACACATTTCTGTGAGAAAAATTTATTTAAATTAAAGGCTGATTTCATTAAAGATTAAAATCTATGGCAGTGTTTTTGTGACTATGAATGCAAGTCAAAGAACCAGCAGACATACCTTTCAGTACGAGTGGGAACAAACCACCAAAAAAAGAGCGATCATGCTCCGTATATGGCGGAGCTGTACCGAACCACAAAACAAGAGTTTTGTATCCAAGGCGGCGGCGGATTCCTTTTTCCTCCGTCGACCAACTAAGGAGTCGATGGCGTCTCCGGCAACGCTGCCTGGATCCCAATCCAACTAATCCAGAATCCCTGCATGTCGCGGTCTATGGCTGTGAGGACTAGGGGTTTTGACGACGGTGGGCGTATGCTGGCCGAGATGGACCTTCTGAGGATGGATCTAACGAAGGAGCCAACGTGGACGTCATATCCAAGAGCACTAGATATCTCGATCGGCCTGTGATCAGAAGAAGAATTCAATCGGATCTGATAGCGCCGATTAAACTAGTTGCTTCCAAGGAACCATGGTTGCCGGAGTTTCGTGAATGGTGGCCGGGAAGAGAGGTGGTGCTAACATGGAAGAGAACAAGAATAGGGGTGACTAGGGCTATTGGGCCCAATTTCAAATTGATTATGGCTTAAACTGCGGTGTTGGATAGCTTGGCAGACTATACGAGCTAGCTGCAGCTAGATGAATTCATGAAACTTGGAGTACCGCAATTGAGCGTCTTGTCTCCAGTTTTATGTTTTTTTGGGATCTTGTTTTGTATCTAATTTAATCTTTATATAAATGATTTCGTTTATATAAATGATTTATTACTTTCACAAAAGAACCAATAGACATACCAAACTCTTTTCCCATAGTAAAATATATATATATATATATATATATATATATATATATATATGTATGTATTTTCAATCTATTTTGAGGAGGGGTCTTGATACGAATAAGACGAGTTTTCATGTTATAGAATGTAATTCAATTGGATGTATAGGATGGCTCATGATCCATATGAACATTGGCCATAAGTGTGCCTGAGCTGTAGTGCTCTATTAATATTTAATAGGAATCACCACATTAGCACCCGAGTTATTCTAAGTATTGGCATTACCTTGGAATTGGCAACCGTAATACTTTCTGGCACTTTTCACTGTTAATTTCATCTATTTACACCCCAGAGATTTAGAAAGAAGTCAAAATAGGTGAAACCATCACTCTGTTAATTTCATCTATTTACACAAAAGCATTGAACTGAATTGTGTTAACAGGGGAAAACGCAAAAGGGGAAAACGCAAACCCTGTTGCTACTTGCTATAGCTCTTATTTAAGTTACAGAAACAAAGTAAAATGCACCAGTCACTGTTCTCACAAAGATCAGGTGGTTGCGAGCAGTATAGCATCAACAACCTTATGTTACAGCTAGAAAAACCAAAGGAAGTCAGAAAGCAAAAGAAGAAGAGGTAAAGAAACAAAGAGCAGATAGCTGAAGAACAGTCCTTGCATGCAAATACCACGCAAACAAACAAATTTTACAGTATATACATAAAACACAGCCTGATAAGCAGGCATTTTCCTTTTTTGAAGAATGGCTAGCTCTAGCTTTAAGAGCACATGGTTGCAGCCTTGCAGGTATACTCTAACCAAACTCAAGAAAAAGATAATTGGTCTACAAGTTGGAAAAACAATAGGGTTCAATGATGTCACACAGACACAAACACGTGTGTGTGTGTGTGTTTAATTAGGAATGATAACAATTAACTAGAATCATGTCCTAACGGATGCCCCTCATTGACACTGTATACATGCCGGTAGAAAGCATATCATTGATAAAGTGAAATCATATCTAAAGGCATGGTAAAAATGTGTGTATGTGTCTGTATTTGTACTGCAACCAAATCTGAGTAATGCTCAAAGACTGCATACCTTCCAAATGACAATGATGCAGTCCCCAAAGCAAAGTATGTATTCCCTATGCCAAATTTGATATGACAAATAACACCAGATTCATAACTGTAACTGGACATTGATTCCCAACACTCAGAACACAATCTAGGAAAACCTATGAACAAATCATTTCTGGGTGAGGCCATATTCAGTCACAAATATAACAGGAAGCCAAGAACAGAATTCAAACTCAATTCCATTTACAGTTTTAATGACTAGTAAAAGAATTTATAAAACAAAAAAAATTAGGGCATGAGTATATCCAATCTCAATACATTTCATCAGTTTGCAACCCTTTGCAATGATAATATAGTACTAAATATTTACATTAAGATCCGGGACGGCAGATGTACCTCTCCCAACTGTGTAATACAATCAGACATACCAATACCAATATTGCGCTTTTGAATAATATAAATTATTATTCAAAATGTGGTCCAGTCCAAAGAGTGAATGAACATCAGTACCCAACAGATGAACAATCAAGACACCAAAACGAAAAAAACCACAAACCAAAGAGACATTTGGATCCCCATCAACTATTCTCAACCTTGTTTAAATGCTTATTTTATCAACAACAGCAGACACAGCCTCTAAAATATGCAGGAGGGAATTGCAGCATTTAATAATTTTAACAACAGCAACAATTAGGACACCGAATCAAACCATTCTCATTGCACTCGGAGCATCTCTTGGGCGTGTCATCATCCTCATCAAACACCTTCCTGCTCCCACTGCAATTCATGCACGGCACAAACCTCGCATCCCCACAACCCCCACACACAGACCCAGGTTTCCGAATGGGAAGCCCTTGCAAGATCTTTGCCAACTCTCCGGTCTCAAACAGCTGCTTGATCACCTCGGCACCACCCACATATTTCCCCTTTATAAAAACCTGAGGCAAACTCACATTCTTGGCACCCAAAACGCTCTGCAACTCTTTCCTATAAGCCGAATCCATGGAAATATCCCTCTCATCAACCCAAACCCCAAACCCTCGGAATATATTCTTCACAGCATAACAATCCTCATAAGTCCTGCGAACCCCGCGCAAGCTAGTGAGGTACATTACAATCCTGTCATCCGTCCCCGGCAGCCTAATCGACAACACCCGAAAATCCGGCCCCAGAGACTTTGAATGCACCATCGATTTCGACGGCCTGAGCTGCTTCCCAAGCGATTGAGTCTCCTCCGAAACGTTTCGAGGCGGCGGGAGCTTGTCCGCTTCGAAAAAGCTGCAAAGTTTCTTCACCTTCCCTTTAAAAGAGCTGCTGGCGGAGCGCATGGTCTCCATGGAGTTGTAGAGTTTCTTGAAGGAGCCGGCGTGGTCGAGCGCGTGGTGGGCCTTCTTCGGCTCTGCGTACATGGTTATAGAGCGATTGAAGAACAAGGACGGCTTCGGGGAGGAGGAGGTCTTGGACGACAAATCGAGCCTGTTTTCGAAATCCGCCATCGACCCAGATCAGCAATCGCCGCGAATTCCAGTACCCTGATCTCGCTTTTCTTCGATTCAATTCCTCGCCACCAAACCCTAAATCGGAAACGGCCGAAATGAAATTGAAGGAGGAAGCGATGATGATCGGAAATGAAAAGGGACCGTTGGATTGAGGCGGTGGGATGATGATGGAATTGGGGTTGTTGGTGAAGGTGGTTTTTGTGTTGTCAAAACAAAAGGGGTCTTCGATTCTGTTTTGTTTGTTTTATGATTTCAAGGACAAGGCATTTTCATCGTGGCTCTGGTTATGCTGAAGGGGAATTATTTATTTACCCAGTGTGCTTTTCTTGTGAGGGAGATAAAGGTGGGTCCGAGAGCTGACTTGTCAGATTCGTAACGCGGTATTTACCGTTGTATTTACCCGAAAAGGTTGAAGACAACTACGCGGTTATATATTTTGACTGTGTGCCCGGTCTGAACCGGACTATTAGTTTTGAGATTTCTAGGTTTTTTTGAAAGTCGGACGTGGGATGGCTTTCCATAAACTTCTCCAGAATGTCCTTAGCGTTCTGTGCTACATGCTCAATATGATGTAGGGAAATTAATCGTCTTTAGGGGTTATGTCTTTTGTTGTTCTTGGAAAGCGTCAATAAATTACTAATGGTAATTACTTAAACTGCCTAAGTTACCGGATTAAAGGTTCTATTTACTAATGTATGTACAATCCACGACTACGTGCTTGGATTATCTAAACTCGTTGCCTGGAAAAAAGAAGAACAATATTAATTATTGAATGCATTCATTTCCATGCCCCAAAATCAATGGATTGAAGTGATATATCACCAAGATACAAATTCTTGAGATGTTGCTTGCACAAGGCAACTCGCCGTCTATTCAAGCTGGGATGAATGCAACTTGAGAACCCAGTCTTCCAGCCAGGAAACTTCTGCCTTTCCATTACATGAAGAGTATAGACACTTGGTGCCGGAGCTGTACACCCAATGACAAAACAATTGCAAGGTCGTGACTGGCTCACCATTCTTGCTAAAGAGAGCAAACACAAGCCACTGTAAGAAATTCCATACATTAAAGCCTCATCGTTCTCGAAAGCCTGAGGGTCCGATGTTTCATCTACCATCTCTTGCTCAACTTCTAGGGTAGATGGAATACTGCTTAGTTCAGTGTCAAATCGATTTTCTATATCAGCTTCACGCACACGATACTTTGATGCTAGTGTTCGGATGCACGATTTTCTTACCAGATCACAGATCAAGAGCTTTACCACATTG
Organism: Fragaria iinumae; assembly: GCA_009720345.1. NCBI lineage: Eukaryota > Viridiplantae > Streptophyta > Magnoliopsida > Rosales > Rosaceae > Fragaria > Fragaria iinumae. The sequence goes on from CM019123.1 coordinate 3,664,352, forward strand.
AAGTTATCACACTTGGCATACCATCTAAGCCAACGGCGAACAATACCTGCAAACCAGTCGATAATTTGAAGATTATCTTGTAAAACAAGCAAAGAGGTTGCACGGGGATAACCATCACGTGTGATCAATCCATATCGTTGGAGACGCTTTTTTATTGCAATAACAGGAGCAATTATCTCAGTGACAATGACAGAGTCGGTAGAAGAACCAGCATTTGGCAAAAGGGCAAGAGTAGCAGCGGTCTCTGAAGAAACATATTTTTCCACTTGCCTCTGAAACTCATAAAAGGAGTTTCTTAGTTCTTCAGGTAAAGCTGGTTCTGAGACATACTTAGACAGGATAGCTTCCTCACTCTCTGCTGCTTTGGCATTCACATCTTGCATCCAAATCTTCAGCAAGTACTTGTACCAATGATCAGTTTCCATACCAGCTTTACGCAAATGGGAAATTTGACTCAGAACAGACCTGCTGTCGGCTAAATGCTTAATCTCTGATTCCTTGACCTTCTTCAAACCATGACCCAACCATTTCTTGCCTATACTAATTGTACCAGAATCCCATGCCTCTTGCTTCTGTAACCCAAATAGAACAACTTTTTCCTTTAACTTGTGAACCGCTTTTGTAGCAGGACTTTCTATCTCATTTCTTTTAATCAAAGTGCCTAAAAAGCGGATTCCCTGCGACATTTGACATGGCAATAATTCTGTTGGATCAGCAACTTCCAAGTGCAAAGACTTTTGCACATAATTTAGAACCTCACATTTGAAATTAAGAGCTGCATCCTTAGAACCCGCAACCGAAAAGAATATCTCATCCATGAAGCGACAAGAATGGACTCTAAAACTCTCTTCACCTGCACAGCCAAGATCATTACCTTTAAGGTTCCTCCTAAACCAGCTGCGCAGTTTAGACTTGGATTTTTGATCAGTATGAAAACCTGGAACGAGAGCTTCATACTTCATTGATAATCTGTAAAATTCGCGGTCAAAAAGGTCAAGATAAATATTCATTAATATAGGGGACAATACTCCCTCCTGTGGAAGACCATGACCTTTGGGGAAACCACCAAACTCAAAGTTGAGTACATTTGCATGAAACATGCTTTGGATCATAACATAGAGGCTAGGGTCTTCTATCTTCTCCTCCATTACTGATATTAGTTTAGCAAGAATACAATCATCTAGCTTTTTGTTAACGAGCAATGTAAACCACCAATCAGAACCAGTAGTTTCCTTGCTTATGTACTTCAAAGCTGTGGAATGCCCCCTCCCACTTCGGTACCCATGTGAAATCTTAGAGAACTGGGGCTTGTAGACAACTTCCAAAACAATTCTAATGGCTTCCTGAATGATCTTCAGATTCACATTGGGAAGCACTAAAACATCTTTCCTTGCACCCTTTGTTGAGATAGAGAAGGTATTAGCATTAACATCAAAACTCCCAAGATACAGCTCTTCAGCCATAGAACCAAAAGTAGTTTTCCCATCAGTTAACACTATGTCAATATTGGAGTTGAGTCTGATACAATCATAAGCATCTTGAAGAGTTTCCGGAGTGGCAATGACTTTAGCCATTAGGTGCCGAAACTTCCCGTTGAGGTATTGTTCCTTCACCCTCTTCTTAATGCGCAGTTCAATAGACCTCTTGAGTTCCATTCTGCTCCTGGGTCTTCTCTCTTTTATATGAGAAGATTCATCCACAAGACATGCCAAGTTCTTTGCCAATTTCGTTTCACGAATGCCATTATTAATATCATGTCCAGCAGTAGTGACAGTAGAATGATCTGCAAGGTCTTGTATTCTGTCCGAAGCTCTATCATAATGGGCCACCAAGGCTGTACTTTTATCTGATTTTGAAGAAGTGTTCGGCTTCAGCAGCGTCTTTTGTACCTTCTCACAAAGGCGAGCAGTGAGAGAGGCAGCTTTTCTGACGGCAGTGAGCCCTTTTTCATAAGACATAGAGTTGCTGCGACTATTGCCAGAGAGGCCCTTTTGGAGGAAGGAAGAATATGAAAAATAAAATTAAAATCATCAAAATCTGTTTAAGGAAGTCTCCACAATGAACCATCATAAAAGAAAATCATAAAACTTGATGTGAAATATTCAACTTTTTCAGTAAACCTTCCTCCATTTTATTTTATTTTTGATTAGAAAAATAATAGCTTACCGAAACTTTAAAGACAACTTGATGCTGCATCCTCTAACTCAAACACTTCTAGGAAGTGGCCAGGCAAAGTGAAGCTTATAGAGGCTGGAAGACTACACATTGACACTTAGTCTTTGATAACACACTCAACACATCAGTAATAGTTTCTGTTCCTTTTGAAATGACGATAGAGCATCTATTCCGGATACGGCGATACCAACTGGAACAATATTTACTTGTCTTGTTTAGAAGACACATAAAAGAGAAAAAGGGACCAAAAGTAAACATTCTGAGTACTCATGGAAGGTGAGCATCTCCAGCAGAGCTGAATTGCAAAGAAACAAACCAGGGGCAGAGAACACTAATGCACAACTACCCAAACACAATAATCATGGAAATTCTGGCCTGTGTTCTAAACCCAGTTTTCAATTCTTACCCAGCATCAAATCTCTTAACAATTATACAAAGCAATTGAAAAATAAAACTGAAGGGCTAAGAAACTTACAGATTAAACTGGGGAGGTGCTTTTCCCTGAAGCACTGCAAAGCTGCTTGCTATACCCAACTGAAAGCATTCCAGTTTCCAAAAGACCAAACCTTTAAAAACTACAATTCCATCCGTTGGATCATACCAACGCTTCAGATCTCATGACCCGTTTTAAGACTGTATAAAACCCATGACCCGGAAAACCCCCAAATAAACCCTCCTCTGAGAGAGGCTCTGCTTCTTCTTCCCAATTCGATTTCGTCACTCTCTGCTTCAACCCACATTACTCCTCCCAAACCCTAACCCTAGCCCAAACCAAAATCCCATCCCAATTCGATTCTCCGGCGCCTCATTCTCTCCTCCGTTTTGCGTAATCTATTCTCCGGCGAGGTTTTAGGGGTCCAGAATGATGTACCCGGGTGATCCTCAGCAGCAGCAGCAGCAACAACACCAGCAGCAGCAGCAGCAGCACTATCACCAGCAGCAGCAACACCACCAACAGCAGCACCACCAGCACCAGCAAGGTGGAGAGTTTCACAGGGGCCCACCGCAGCAGCAGCCGCCGCCGATGATGCGGCAGCCGTCTGCTTCTTCGACTAATATGGCCCCGGATTATCACCACCCCTCGGCCCCCGGCCCTCCTGTTCCTCCTTACGATGGTTTGTTTTCTCGAATTTGTACCTTGTTTGTTTGGATTTTAAAGTTTTTAAGTCAGAAATTTCGGGTTTAAAGTCTGAGTTATATGATGGAACTGATTCTTAAACGGTACACTTAGACTGTTTGTGATTTATTGCAGCTCATGGTGATGGTTTTGGTGCAAAGAGGAACAGAAAGCAGACTCAGAGAAGGGCAGTTGACTACACTAGCACTGTGGTGCGGTATATGCAGGTATCCCGTCTCATCTTTTAAGCTTTTGCCGGAATCCTACTGTAGGGGTGTTCTTGAGGATAAATTTATGATGACTATGGCTGTTCTAGTTGTGCCAAGGATTTTTGTGGTTTTCGTTGGTTGTGGTTGGATGTGAACTTATTGCTCCCCCGGTTTCTTTTGTTGGGGTAGTATTGTTTCACTGTTCATCTCTGCTGACCTTGACTTATAGACTTTAATGTTCTTATCCATTTTGATCTCTTCTAGTCCAGAATCTAGTTCTAGCAGTCTTCTTCATTACATCGTTTTTTCCCAACTGATATGGATAATTGCTGTCCAACATCTGTAACATAACTAATTACATTAAAAGGAAGCTTGAGAAGAAAAAATGTGCCTAGAAGTATATCAAACAATCCCACAAACAGGGCTTCTGAGGAGTGCCTTCAGAGTTGGGGAAGCAAGTAGTACAACAATAGAATAGAATTGCTTAGCAGTGCCCAAACCACTGTACAACCTCAGTATAACCTTATGTTACACTTACCGGTACTGCAAACATCACCTAAAAGGCTAAAACTAAACAACTCTCAAATGGCTTCCTCCCTCAAGTGTGCCCTTCTGACGTTGAAGGATTCTAGTTGTTACTGTCTCCCAGACTTGATTATCTTAATTTCTGTTTGAATATCTTAACATCCTGTAATTATTGCTCTTCAGACTCGGATGTGGCAGCGGGATGCAAGGGATAGGACAGTATTGCAACCTACACCAGCGGCAGCAATTGATGTTAGTGATCCTTTACTCTATCTATTTCACTATTTCTTATTATATAAACAATGTTTGACGGGTAGCATGATGGTAGTCTAGCTTTAGTCTGAACTTGGTGAACATGATTTTCACTTAAATTTTGTGTATTTATGGTGTAGATGTTGCCAACAGTTGCCTATTCAGATAATCCATCTACAGGCTTTGCTGCAAAGTTTGTGCATACTTCAACAAACAAAGTTCGCAATTCAATTAATCGGGTTTTGGTAAGTTCAGCTACAAGAAAATTTGGTCAAAGTCATATCAATTCTTCTGTGTTATCTTTCCCCAACCATGATTCATTAAGCATTTGATATTTTCTTTTACAAGCATGATGCTATCCTGTTTTGATACTTAAGTTTTTAGAAGAAATCAATGTATATGTGGGAGGGAGAGCGAAGTTGGGGATCTCCTTTTTGAAGGGAGGTGTAGCTACTGAGTGAGCTATACCTCATCCCCTTTTCAGCAATGATATAATCTAATTGTACTGCTATGAGATCTGTTCATTAGCTAAGATTATATTACACCCTAGACAAAAGATTTGGGTCTTAATTCCATTTGTAATTGGGAGGGTATAAGTTAGGTGCAGAACAGTATGGTATATGTTCAGATCAATATGATGCTGCAGTTGTATGACTTGTTAGGTCTAAGAATGATCTTTGAAGAGGGGAGAAAAAAGTGAGGGAATATTATGGCCATGTATATTCTGTTGGAACATGGAGCTGTCATTCAACTAGAGCTGTCTACTTTATCAGGTCATGAACCAGACAAAACTTCATTTAAGGGCACTGAAATCTTTTCATTTATTCAGTTTTCTGTTTTTGTAATGGTTTGAGATATGTGGAACATGAACGTGATGTCTTCAATTGGGCTATCATACTGATGTTGACTGACCCCTTCCACTTTCGTTTCACAGTGGACTCCTCCAGGGAGGCGTCTTATTACAGGCTCTCAAAATGGGGAATTCACTCTTTGGAATGGTCAATCATTTAATTTTGAAATGATTCTTCAGGTAAATAATTCAGAAAATATTTCTTTTCCTAAGGGTATCATCATTTTTAAAAGATGTCAAAATGTAGTTTATGATAATTTTCATCTTTCGATTTGTAGGCTCATGATCAAGCAATCAGATCTATGGTATGGAGTCATAATGGCAACTGGATGGTCTCTGGTGATGATGGGGGCTCAATAAAGTAATCACATCTATAGTTTCAATTGGTGTTTTGTATTAAATGATAACAATCAATAGCTTTAATGTGTTAATACATATGGTTCTACTTTTAGGTATTGGCAGACCAACATGAATAATGTGAAGGCCAACAAATCTGCTCACAAAGAATCTGTTCAGGACTTAAGGTAAACACTTAAATATGAGTAGTCATGTTCATTGTGTTTAATGCATGTCCTGACTTACCCTTTTTTTGTTTACAGTTTTTGTAAGACTGACTTGAAGTTCTGTTCCTGTTCGAATGATACTACTGTTAAAATATGGGATTTTGCACGGTGCCAGGAAGAGCGCACTTTGACTGGTAATGTGCTTTGATCACATTACATGTGCCATAATTCTGTAGCTTGATTAATACTGATATACTCATATGTAATCTGACACGATCTAGTTAAGAAATGCAATTCCTGCCCCTTCCTTTATCCAAGGTCAATCACAACTATTAAATTTTTCTAAATCAATGTCTGCTTATTTAATATATTTTATCTGGGTGATGGAGTGAATAGGCAGATGTCTTCTGTTTACATAAGTTGATGTGGGATTTTCTCAAAAGATAAATAAGTAGAATATAAAAAGAGAAATACTTTCACTTCAAAGCTTGAATTCTGGCCAGATTTTCTTGGAATCCTAATTGCTTGAAGTTTACTTCTTGCTCAAGTTTTCAACACCATATTCTTGGGATTTTCATGCTTGAAAAGTGCATTAAGTAACCTTAGAATTTCTATGTGTGGTTTGAACTCAGGCAGGCCATGGTTGGGATGTGAAGAGTGTTGACTGGCACCCTACAAAGTCTCTACTAGCTTCAGGTGTTTGCGATGATTCTCTTGGATTTACTATGTCAAACTTCTTTTTTTATGTTGGTATGTTTTTGTACTTAATTCCAAGTTGTTGGATACACAGGTGGGAAAGACAGTCTAGTCAAACTTTGGGATGCTAAGTCAGGGCGAGAACTCTGTTCATTGTGAGTCCTGAACATTTGTTGATTTACCTTTAATTAAACTGTAAGTTGAATTTTTTTTTTTAATGATTTTATGATTTTTGCAGTCATGGTCACAAAAATTTGGTGCAATCTGTTAAATGGAACCAAAATGGTAACTGGCTGCTAACTGCTTCAAAGGACCAAATCATAAAGGTAAGCAGCTAGGTTTTAGATTATATACTTCAATATAGGTTAGTCTGGTACTTATTTGTTGAAGTTTAAATTGTTTTTCCATGATTGATGATATTATTGCACTCTGAACGCTTAGCTTTACGACATAAGGGCTATGAAGGAACTTGAATCTTTCCGCGGGCATCGGAAGGAAGTGACTGGTTAGTGATTATTTCAATGTTACATAATGTTTTATTTATTTATTTTTATGTTCTTGTGGATTTTGTTTCTAACTGTTCTGTTAATTAGTCTGCATTTTAGTTGGGCAGTGTGTGTGTTGATTTTTGACTTTTATCTAGTTACATCATCATCCATCTCAACATTTTTATGTTTTCTAGTTACTGTTATCATCCATCTAAATATTTTTAACTCTGATAATTAGTAGCATTATCTTTATATTTCCATCTACTAATTAGTAGTATTACTCTTGCATTTACTTGAATCACATTCCTCCCCGTAAAGAATAGATGAGTTTAATGAAAGTTTCTTTAAACTATGTATGAAATTCTTATAAACAAGATAAATATTCATGTCCAAACCATTATCATCGTCTCTTTCACCATCTTTTTGCTTTGTTTGTCCTAATTGGTTCATATTGTCCATCTTGTTTGAATGCCTTGTACTATGTTTAGTGCATTGATTGTATATAGTAATACTTTCTAAGATTATAGTGCTTATGGTCCTTATTGTTTAATTTTTAGCTCTGGCTTGGCATCCATTTCATGAAGAATATTTTGTCAGTGGGAGTGCTGATGGATCCATTTTTCATTGGCTTGTTGGGTAATTCTATTACTGATCCAAGTTCTGTGTTTCAGTTTTGTCTTTATCAGTGTTATAAATTGGATCTTTACTTATCATGAATTTCATGGTTTAATTAAAGAATTAATTTCAGTTTACACCCCTGAGGTTTAGGGTTAATATCATTTCACTCCCCATACTTTTAATTTTGAAAATTTACCCCCTAAAGTTTTCAATTTTCATAAATCATGCCCAATTGTTGAAATTCCGTCTAATTCGGACATTAATTTTGACTTCATAACTCACTAAAAGGGCTAAAATAGTCTTATAACAACATAAATCGCATTTTAGGACCTTTTTTCTAAGATTTCATGTTATGATTTAACCTCCAAATTGGACGGAATTTTAGCAATTGTGTATGATTTATGAAAATTGAAGACTTTAGGGGGTAAATTTTAAAAATTAAAAGTATGGGGAGTGAAATGTTTAACCCCAAACCTCAGAGATGGGGGGGGGGATAAACTGAAATTAATCCTTAATTAAATAACAACAAGCCAGCTATAAATATCATGACAACCAAGTGAGCAAACATTGATAAAGAGAACATGCGGCATGATCCTACTTCCTGTTATATTACATACTAAACTGATGGCTTCTGTTAATATATATTTGGCACCTAGATTTTATATATTTTTCGAATATCACATAAGTTATTAGTTGATTTGTTCCAAGCTTTTTAAGGTGGGGACTCAGGTAGGCAACCTATAGTTGCCAAATTTCTTGTTCATTTCAGGAGAGAAGACTGATTTTAGTAGTTTGTTTCAGGGTATTGAGTGTTTTGTGCTGGTTATTGATGGTAGTTGAGTATCAGTGTTGTAGGATATAACAAGTGAGACTAGCATTCGTAATTCAAATGTAAGGTCTGCGGATTGTGAAGTAGGTTGTGTCATTTAGCACATTAAACTTTGGTGCAAACTGAATTACATCTCCATGGTCTAATTGATGTCTGAGGCCTCATACCAAATTTAGGGTTCCTGTTTTTCTGAGTTACTATCCTTAGTAGCATTCTGCTAGATTGGAAGGCAGAAGTAGTCCAAGTGTTTCCTGGTCTAGAAGCTGTTGATGTTACTTGGTTTCTGATGCTTTTCTCTTTTTTGGATCAGTTGTCCACTTCCTTTATTATATTACCCTACACCTTAAAGTATTTTGCCTTTTTTCTGTTTTTAGATCATTCCTTATTGCAATTTATAGTTCCTGTATCTTGTTACCCTAATCATTTCTGATGCACAGGCATGAAACTCCCCAGGTTGAAATTCCTAATGCACACGATAACAGTGTGTGGGATCTCCAATGGCATCCTATTGGTTATATTCTTTGCAGGTATGCATAACTAGTTGTTTATGATCATGTTCTTTTATCCAAAATAAAAGTCTATAAATGTGTGTGTGTGTGTGTCTAAAATCAAAGCCAGGTTTATTATGGCTTAGTTTTGCAAAATTTCAGTGATAACTGCCTATAGAGGATATCCCCTTTCCAAGAAATATGAGCATGTCCTTTCCAGAACGTGCAATCTCTTGTCCAGATACATATTATATATTCTCTTTGCTATATATTGTTCCTTGAAGACCATCTAGTGCAACTTTCAACGAAGCACTCTTTCCTAGGATATAGTAGCAAACCAGGATGTTTATTTATTTGTATATTGAGTGAATCTGAATTCAACTAACTAATTTGAAAACCAGCTTTTGATTAAATACATGATTGGATCACTCAAGAAAACGTCAGATTTGAGTAAAACATTATTGGATTAGTAGAGGGTTTACTTCATTAGGGTCTGTAGGTATGAGAATATTCTTAAGACTTGAAGATTCTTAAGACTTGAAGATTGGCAATTATTGGTTCAGTATCGAGCTAGTTTACATTGACTTTTCCCACCTCCAAATTATTGGCGTTAGATGTAAATCGGGCCAAGCACCATCACTTGTGCCACCTAAACCTATATGCTTTTGGCAGGTTGCATGCCCAGTTGGACTTCCAATATGCATGTATATGCATCTTAATGATTTGGATTCTATGTATAGAATACTTATTGAAACTTTCTACACTCCTATAGCTATCGTCATTATGTAATGATTATGATGCATTAGCAATGGCTTAATTACCTGCTTTGATCTTGTGCAGTGGTAGCAATGATCATACAACAAAGTTTTGGTGCAGAAATAGGCCAGGAGACACTGGTCGTGATAAATTTAACATCAATCAGACTCAAGGTTGGTACTCCTATTCCAATATCAAACTGCGAAGAGATCATCATCTGATTTATATCAAATAAAATTTCTATTTTTTAAGTTTTAATTTTGACTTGCACAGCAAGCCAGAGACAGCACTTACCTTTCTGTGATCGCATAACTAATTGCTGGTCTATGTGCTATGTACTGTGGGTAATATTTTAGTGCAAAACACACATAACCCTGTACATACATGCACACGAAAAAAGCAGCCACCGTGGATATGAATTTGTAGTTTAAATTGGGGTAGATGTAGCTAACTTGTACATTGTGCAAATTTGGACTTCTCAGGTTATGGTGATCAAAACTCTGCTTTTGCTGGCCGCATGGGTGGTAATTTTCCACTACATGATGGACCACCAACTCCAGGACCATTTACTCCCGGGGGAACTCGAAATGAAGGAACTATTCCAGGGGTTGGAGTAGCTATGCCGTTAGCCATACCATCCCTCGACTCATCTATACAGGGAGAGCAACAGCAACCTCATGCACATTCAATGCCTTTAGGTGCTCCTCCTCTCCCACCTGGTCCACATCCCTCTCTTCTTGCTGCAAATCAGCAGCAACCATATCATCAAAATGCCCAACAGCAACATCAGCAACACCAAGGTCACCCCCAACAAATGCCCCCTTTGCCCATGCCACCTCCAAATATGTCACAGCTACAGCCTCCATCCCATTTGCCCTTGCTGCCGCATCCTCATTTACGTCCACCACCCCAAATGCCCCCACTTGGTATGCCATCTTCAGTGTCCGGATCTTTGCCTATGCCTTCATCAGTTCCTACATCACTCTCAATGCCCATGGTACGGTTTCAATGCTTTCAGAAACATATCTTTTTACTTTAAGCAGTTTTAATTTTGTATATTAGATTAATCAGTGAAATTCTGTATTTGTTAAGTTTCTTTATTTAAAATTGGACATAGAGCAGACTGGTTTGTTGTCCATTTACGTTACTTAAATTAAATAACTAGGCCTCCCTCCAAGTCATTTGTGGAGCCCCGTTAAGGTTTGAATCCAAGCTGAGAGAGCTTCTCAGGAATGACAAACTCCACTTTTGCATTTCTTCTTCCCCTGTTCCATTCATGTATATGTCACGACGTGAAAGACTTGTATTTTCTCTATGGCAAAGTGAAGATATTTCAGCAATTCAGAAATTTGCTTTTTCAGTATTCTCCAACATCTAATAGTATTTCAAATTAGTTTTGGAATATTATGACATCGTTGGCATCATTTTGTGAATGAGTAATAGCATGTGGCCTTGGTTCTAGTATCCATGTATAGTGGCTCATAGAATAAGTATGCAAACATTTCCATAGAAGCTTTTGAAAAGGGTCTAGGAGTGCCTCTGAAGCAATCTTCTAAGCAGTAGTACTTTCAGTTGTAAACATAAAAGTTTACTTTTGTGAACATAGAACCATTCACAAATGTGTCAGGCCGATCCTTTTTTACTGCTGTCCTTTAAATTCTTCATATCGGTAAATTGTTATTATGATTAAATTTGTTTTGTAGGGCATGCAAGGTACAATGAATCAGATGGTTCACCAATTGCCACAAGGTCATTATATGGGCATGAATCCACCTCCACCTGTTGGAGGTTTTCCAAATGCGATGCCAAACATGCAGGGCCCATCTAATACAAGTGGAGGGCAAATGTATTCTCATGGTGGCACCTTCAATCGTGCACAATCTGGACAAATACCAATGCTACCGGGGTATAATCCCTACCAGGTAAGACAAAACTTGTTTTACTGCCTATGTACTACATAATATTAAATATTGAATATCTACGGCAGAGAAACTTTCACAACAATGTTGCTACTGTGCGCAACTATTTTTACCAAATTCTCACATTATTATCTGCCATGTTGCCATTTCTTCAATATGCTTATTAAGCATGAATAACAAGTGCCTTGTGGTTAGATGACAAGAAAGCTAGACAAAGTATCATTCCCTTTTGTAAAGTACAACATTACTCAGAAGAAGCTAATGTGTCCATGTGTTGCTTATTGCAGCCCAGGGGTCAAGCGGGCATGCCTCAGCCTCCAGCAGGGCCACCACCACATGGGCAAACACCTCAGTAGACCATTTCTCCCGTCAGATATAGCTTTCTATCAGGATATCTTGCTTTTGCATGTAAATCAGCTCATGTTTATGTTACATCAGCATAGTGTCTACTCACTGTCTGATTCTTCCGGATCTTCCAAGCCTAGATTAGTTGTGTTTTAGGTTTCTTGTCCTTGCCTTTGGGCTCCCATGTCATCAAAAAAGTGTCTACTCACTGAGATAGCTTAGGTTTGAGCAACACAAGAAAAATTTCATCAAGTTGTAACTGCTCCGTTTTGCTTATTTATTTGTGTTGCAGCCTAGAATTGAGGTAGCGAGATGGATCTTATTCAAGTATAAACAAAAACATGTTGAAAGTTCATCTGCTCATTTTTGTTTTAGTTTTACAAATGATAACCAGCAAAATTGCAGCATTGAAATTACCACTGCTAGCTATATGTATTCTAGTCTCCCGACATAAGTTGCAATGCAGTATTTTGTCAATTCACCGATGATGCCGTACAGTTCTAATCAAGTTCCTCCTCCCATTCCATAATATGTTAATGAACATATAGAACCTTCAAACAAGCCAAGGCAAACAACAAAGAAACAGTAGCTACAAAGCAAGCCAAACCTTGCACAGCAACACCCTCAACAAAGAGCAGATATCATCTCTGCCATACTAATACATGTTCAAGAACTAGAGGGGAAAAAAATAGGAGAAAAACAACACCTCCTAGAAGAAACAACAAAAAAAGAAACTAGGAAGCTCGTCTCCATTCACGAATTATGTAAATGTTAGAAGGAGAATGAGGCATTCCTATGTAAGTACATATCAATTACCACTGGTAAAAAAACACAAAGGATTTGAAGTCCTTGCTTACATATGCCTGAGCTAGGCATTAAACCAATCTTAACCATGTATGCAAGTATGCAACCTTATACACAACTGTATCCTATTTAGACAAAACCACTTGTAAGAGGGAAACCCAAAATTTCAAAATTCTGTAGCATCTTTGGTTGCTCCTCTTCAGAAAAGGTTTGAAGTTTGTCACATTCTGATAGCTCCAGACTATCCAGAGAGGTGAGATCATTCAGCCTCTTCGGAAGGGATTCAAGATTTGGCAATCTCTGAAGTTGAAGAGAGGATAAAGTGGTAGGCAACAGCCAGTCCTCTGGGAACGACACAAGAGCTTCACAACCGCCAAAGGTGAGGTTGGTGAGACATGTGAGCCCATGCAACCCCCACTCAAATGTTGGTAAGAGTTTCTCGCAATCCAAGATTGAAAGCGACAATAGATTGGTAGGCAAGCCACCCTCTGGAAATGACACAAGATTGGAGCAACCTTCTATAGATAGTTGTTGAAGACATGTGAGGTTGTACATGTGATTTGGCAGGGACTTGAGGCTTTGGCAGTTGGAGATTTTGATCGACTGCAGCATGGAGGTTGGCAAGCCAAATTCTGTAATAGCCTCGAGAAGTGGACACTCAGCAACTTCTAAGTTGCTGAGATGGATAAGATTGTGGAGGCCTTTAGGTATCAACTTGAGTTTGGTGCAGTTGTTGATGATGAGTTGTTTAAGGTTCATCACCATGTTAGATGTGACTGCAGGGAGCCCAAAAGTACCTTCCGGAAAGGACATGACAGAATGACACCCGGAAATGTTAAGGAATTCAAGACAAGTGTTATTCTGAATCATGTCCTCTGGGAGGGAATCCAAACTTATACAGTTTTGGATTTCAATGTGTTTAAGTGTGCTAGGAAGCTTTCCTCCTGGTAAAGACTTGAGAGAAGAACAGTCTTCAATTACCAAATACTCAAACGGAGAGGACCTCTCGTCATTGTGCATCTTCCATTGTGGTAGGAACTGCAGAGACTCGCAACCCTTGATTTCAAGGCCTCTAAGTGTGGAAGGAAAGCCTGTGTCTGGAAATGATACAAGTGATGGACATCTCCACACTCTAAGCTCCTTAAGAGACGAGAGTTTGTACAAGCATTGTGGCAGCTCTTTCAGGAATGGACATTCTGAAATTTCCAGGTGCTTGAGGTGCAACAGGTTTTGCAATCCAATATCATTAGACAAAGTGATGATCTCACTTAGATCCGCAATCTGCAACTCTTCAAGAGCTGTTAAGTTTTGCAGAAACCCTTCAAGTAGACATGCAAGATTGGGAATTTGATTCAAACGCAAGTAAGTAACGGAGACAAGTCCACCTATACTTTGTAATACCCCCTCATTGCAATTTTTAAGTTCCAACTCATGGATCGAAGGGAGGTTGGGAAGTTCTTCTAGTTCTTGACATCCATTTATCTCAAGTACTTTCAGAGAAGGAAAGAGACAAGGCAATCTCTTCAACTTGGGACATGTCCATATAGAAAGTTCGAGGAGGCAAGGGAATTCTATGCCTTTACCTAAGGCATTATCAGTATTTGAAAAGCATGCAATAGCAACCAGTTCTTCACACCACTTGATTCTCATTTCTCTCAAGGAAGAAAAGTGCTGTGAAAAACTTCTAAGCTTCGGACAATGTAGAATTTCAATCTTCTGTAGGCAACACAAGTCTCCCCTACCTTCAACCCCAGAAGATGACCAGTCCTCCCAGTTTATCATCCGGTTCAACTTTAGAGTTTCCAACGATGGGAATGGAAGGACAGGAGAGTAACGATTCCCATAAAACTCAGCACCTATACTTTTAATGCCATCCATCCCTTCAAGAATTAGATGTTTTAGAAAAGGTAGTTGCCCAAGTGCTGGTAGTTCTATACACTTCCTGCAATCAGTAACTTTCAAAAATATGATATTGGAGAACAATGGGGATGCAATCCAACTAGGAAATCTTGTGCCTCCATAGTCTTTCACTGTGATTCCTTTTATATTTTTATGAGGTTGCAGCATCTCAAGTACAACCTCTTCAACTCTTTCATTTCTTGCAATATCCACACTGTTTCTCGGTTCCAATGCAGAAGCCTCCATGGTTTCCTTGAAACTAGGAAATCTTGAAACACTATGGCCTCTGGTGCTGAGATCTTCTAGGTTCCTGTGAATTTGTGGCATCTTATCATTGAGTGAACGATTAAAACTTTCACTCCATTGGAACACCAAGTTCTCAAGTTCCTGCTTTCCCTTCAGATTAGCCTCCATTGCATCTACAAAATTAACAACATTCTGCAATCCAGAAATGTGAAGCGAGCCTTTAAGTTGCAGCATGTCCTTCAAGTCTCTAATTCCCCATCCTCTGTTTCTACCAACCATGAACTCTGACAAGGTTTGAAGATTCTTCAATCTACACATTTGTGGTGGCATCTCTTCTAGTCTGCTTCCATTAATATGAAGATGACGTAGGCTTGTTAAGTTCCCCATCCCTACTGGCAACTCAGTGAGAGAGCGACATTCTGATAATATCAATGTCTGTAAGTTGCAAAGCATAGTCACTGAATCAGGCAACCCTTTAATTGCAGTGCGAGAAAGGTCCAAATAGCGAAGATGTTTTAAATTGCCAAGTGATTCAGGCAGTTCTGTAATACGACATGCACCGAAAGATAGCACTCGTAAACGTCTTAACTTGGGCAGCAGATCATGAGGGACTTTCTTAGCCAAATAGCTCACACCAATTCCATCTGTTGAATCCAATGGAAGGAAGGTACGTAAGCGCTCAAGTCTGCTGAAGGACTCAAACCTTGTTGTTACCTCACGTTGACGACGAATATAGGAAGAATGACGAGCTTTCTCAAAAGCTTTGTGTTCATTACCATCCTCAACTTTTTCTTCCAATCTGAAACAGAATTCTCCAGAAACAAAGTGAGCTAGCTCTTGCATGAGGCTGTGCATTATATACCGTGATCTGTTGTGAACAGACTGTTGAAGAAATGATCGGGATACTAGCTCATGAAAATACTCACCACCCACAGCTTCCAACTTTCTATTTCCTTTAGGTTGTTGAAGGAAACCTTCTGCCATCCATAATAAAACAAGTGAATCCTTGTCCAGCTCAAATTCTCTTGGGAAAATGGAACAGTACGCAAAACAAGGCTTCAAATGAGCAGGAAGGTGATGATAGCTTAGGCTTAAAGTTTGAAGTATGTTACTTTCATCATCTGGTAGATCCCATATTGGCCTATTTAAAATGTCTTTCCACTCATCTTCTTCAGTTCTTGACAGCAGTAGGATTCCAAATCTTTTCACTGCCAAGGGCAAACCGTCACACCTTTTCACAATAACCTTGCCAATTGCCTGAAAAATAACATCGATGATTCTGTTCTCTGATGCCTGACTCATGAACAATAACCAACAATCTTCGAATGATAAACCGCTCAAATGATAAGCTGGTACAGTCCCCATGCTCGAGGCAACATCACTATTCCGTGTCGTGACTATTATCTTACTTCCACTTTTCCCTACTTCCAAAGGCATCCACAAGAGATCCCAATCATGACTTCTTTTGTTCCAAACATCATCTAAAACAAGCAAGAACCTCTTCCCAGCCAATTTTTCTTTCAAACAAACTTGTAGCAAATTCAAGTCATCAATATCAACGTTTTCTGAATGGACTGACCCAAGCATTGTTTTTGTGACCCTCACTGGATCAAAGTGACTAGATACAAATATCCAAACTTTCAAATCAAAACGCCTGTCCACTATGACATCATTGTAAACCAGTTGAGCAAGAGTTGTTTTTCCAATGCCACCCATGCCCACTATAGGAACCACACCAACTTTGCGACTTGTTGGTTCATCCTGTATTAGAAATTGAATTATCTTCTCCTTATCATAGCTCCTGCCATAAACACATGATTCATCCACCAACGAAGTTGTTGGTGATCTAAGCCTAAACCCAAACAACCTCTCTCCAACATTGTCTTTCAGGCCTAAAACATTTTTATATTTGGCAAGTAACTCCAACCTCTCAATGATCTTCATCAATTTAGATTCTATCCCTCTAGTAGATGGACTGCGAGGGGTGGAAATAGGGTTCCAATTCCATACCTTATTCATGTTGGTATGCGATTCAGCTTCCATCTTAAATGCCAAAGCTTCACTAGCTAGCTCATCGAGTATGTCCTCTGCATCATATAGAGCATCCTTAGTCATGTGTAGCCACTTCTTCACTGCAGTGTTGTAAAACTGCTTCTCCTCAGCATCATTAAGCAACGTGGTAACCGTCAGCAAGGTGATCTTCAACTTATCCAGCAAATCATCGTATTTCCTGCCACATAGTAGGCCTACAAATTCATTGGAAGCCAGTCTATCAAACAAAACTTGAAGAAAGGCAGAGAGAAAAGCTTCTCCAATAGCCATGGATTGTAATATCCAGAGTTGATGAAAAATTGAAAAGTAAAGAGAGAATGCAACAAGCAAAGAACAGTGCACTAAATGGTGCTGAATACAAGTCTTCGCTGGTGTTTCTAATCAGAAGTACTAGTCAATACATGGTGGCTGCTAGCTTCCAGTCAACACTAGCTAGCTACTAGCTTCAATCATAGAGAGATGGATGGACCCTGTTATTCCTTTACTTTGAGGTGCCTACCTATTTTAGCTTACTTTGTTACTGCTTTCCTCCATCACTACTTTTATCAATCATTGAAATAAAATATTCCAGAAAGCTCAAAATAATTTATGGATAGAACAACGTACGACAGATAAAATGAAACATTACTATGGAAATTTCAGGTGAAGAATAGCAAACCTGCAATAGCTTTTTTCGTAAAGGTATTTCCCGAATGCCAGTTTCAGCAATCTTCGCATGATTGAAATACAAAGACCCTGATCGATGAAAATGAGAGATTATGAAACCTAAATGGAATCAGTTAGCAGCTTCATACCACAATTACTCATGTAATGAAGAAAAGAATGTACCTCTAGAAAGTACTCTCTCATGGCCTTGTTGTCAGCAATCTCATTAACGGGATACTTCCATGCATGAGAGAGTTGTTTGTGAGTTTCTACGTATATCACTACAAGAAAATTGGACTTTTACAACACACAATATGTGTCGTAGTTTATGACGCAAAGATGTGTGTTGTAAAAGACCATGTAGTAAAAGATAAAATTTTCCTTTCAACATGCAAAATAGTGAAAGATGTTTTACCATTTTAATTGTGACGTAAAGACAATGATGTGTATTGTAAAGGAGCTATGTTGTGTGTCGTAAACAACAATTTTAAAAGATGTCTTCATGCACTCTTCTAATAGATAATACTTTCAGGGTTTAAGCATATATACTAAGCATTCATGTAGTAAATTATACAAATCAAGTAACTTCAAATTACATGACATAGTATAATTGAACAAAATCTGTTTACAAGACATAGCTTTGTTTTCAAAATATATATATAGAACATGCTTACAATAAAACACTTATGTTGAACACCTCTCCCTTCAAATATAGATCATGAGTCTTTTCCAGAATGTCTCCCTAAATCTTAAGCGACACAATGAACCATATATCCGGTACCTGCAATAAAGCGAATGTGCTCAGTACAAAGCAACAACAACATGCCTTGATGCATCACTAGCTGACTAGAGGTTTAGCTATCCAACAACGACATGCCTTAATATTCTCATACTGTAGGATGATATAGAAACCTTACAGAATAAGACCATCAGAATAGAAACCTTTAGCTATCCAATATCAATCATTTACAATCAGGAGGATATGTGAAAGCCTAACGAAAACAACTAACATCCTGAAAAGATAACTATTTCAATGCATTACTTTGCAACTGAAGTAATATAAATGTAGACTAATTTCATTTGCATCTGTGGAAACACTAGTAAGCAACCACTATGAACCAATTGCTTGAAATGATGCAAGTTAAAACTTAAGCAATAGCAACATACTGAACCACATCACAGGGAGCAGTAGGCAAGTAACAATTAAGACACCATATCCAAAGCATTATCAGTGACCACACCCCCACACAATGTCAGCTATTAAAACCCACAAGTTCCTCCTCAAGCTCAAACACAAATCCTACATTCCTATCAGTTCATAACTTCATTCATATGCATCCCCCCTCATTCCACTAAAAAGCTTTCACTTTCCAGTAATCCGTATTTATTGTTAAAAATCAAAATAAGAGCTCCTAACCCAAACCCACAGCTTTTCCCTTACTCAACACTGAACACAATCTTGAGCAAAATGAAGAAGGAGAAGAGAAGCAGAGGATGAGAGGATGAGTGGAAGACATAACAGAACAGAACAGTTAAGAGAGATGTATCAATGTACACACCTCAATTGATAGCCGACTTCACCTTGATCTATTTAACCGGCCATGCAATTACACTTCCCCTAGATGCATCAAGCCTATTGAACTCACTTGTCGGTCGATACAAAGCAATATCATTATAAACACCGTGGAATGAAATCTTCCAGCAATCATGGCCTAGAGGCACATGATGCACCAAAGCTTCTGGATCTTTTGACAAAATGTCACCAGTAGCAACAACTTCTTCTTCTCCATTATACCAACTTAGCAAGTACAATTTTTCCAATAGTTCTAACTTGGCAGATTCTCAAGTGTGATGACAAAGGAAACAAGGCCTTCAAAACATAACTGAGGCTTGTAACTTCATTGAAACTAGAATTTTGCAGCTACTAATCTGGAACACTAAAGAGTCACCTTCTCTAACTACAATTATAAAGCACTTTTCCGCTAATAGTACTGCATGAGTACAGGGAATCAATCATTGCATATATTCTACTTGGATCTTATATTTCTGTTGCCTAATTGAATGCTTTGATTAGAAATTGGCCGGATTAGGCCCCATAAGTGTCTGCAAAGGACAACAGCATGCTAATTTGTTTTGAGGAAATTATCAAACTTGTCAACTTGAGAGTTGGGGGTAGAATCACAGATATGAGGTTTTAGATCATACATTTTCATGACATGACTTTGTTAAATCCCCCTTAAAAGCCATGCAGCTAATCAGATTGAACACATCAGTTTCTTTATACTAGCTAGCTAACTATATCTGTCTGGTAATCAAAGAACTGGTGATTGAAATTGAACTCAATACTCCAGTGTACGTGTTTTCTGCCTACCAAATCATATAAGGCTCTTCTGCTCTTATCTTTGATTATAAATATAAATACACACACACACACACACACGGGGCAGTGTTTCACAACTTAGAGTTGAATGAAGATTTCAAAATTGCCAAACTATGAAAGAACTGCTGGCTAGCTAGGGTAAATAACTCTACATAAAAGTACCTCACAGTTGATTTTTTTCTGAAAACTTATTGCTCTACAATATTTCAACTTCTATCTAGATTCAAATTTGATATCATATGTCCCTTTTTTTTCTTTTTCTTTTTTCTAGCGAATCATCTCAACTTATCTACAGATAAGATACTATCCATATTATTTCTATCTAGCTAACAAATAAGATGCTATCCCTTAACTTATCTGCAAACATATTGCACTGTAAGCGATATGTATGGTTCTGTGCATAAAACTGAAAAATCTGGTTTGCCTATTAACATAGTTACCATGAAACTCATTGTTTCTGCATTTTAAAGACATGTGCTAAACTCTCAGTTGAAGCTTATCGTTAACATATGCAAAATTCTTATAATCGTTTCATTTTTAGAGTCAAATTGCAAGAATTATATATTTGAACTTAAGAAAATACAGAACTGGATATGAAATTGAAGTTCAAAATCAGACAAATCGGTTATTCTGATACACACAATCCTCGAATACATTGAAACGGAGAGAGAGCAAAATTGAAGACGAAGGGAGAGAGAACGGAGGGCGGGAGTACCAAGCTAATCTACATCAGAGAAATTGAAGACGAAGTGAGGTTTGCAACGCTAGTCGTTCGTCTTCTTCTGCTTCACAATCGTCGAAAACGCAGCACAGACTTCCCTAGAGGAAAAACACCCTCATTTGATCAGAAACCCCAGCCGAATTGCAACACAGCCAAATCAATCGAAGGAGGTCCAAATTTCAAGGTGAAAATGAAGATCGGAACAGCGGCGGGAGCTATCGTGGACTCGTGGTAGAGAATGAGAGAGACAGAGCAGATGATGAGACTAAGAGAGACGGAGGATATTCGATCTTGGAAGAGTGAGTGTCTGAAAGTTTGGGAGGGATTTGATTATTTGAATATCTAAAAATAAACTTTGGTAAATGAACTAAATAAATACATTCACAGACATGAGATGTGTGTCGTAAAATGACACTATTTAACCACACATATGCTAATTGTGCGTCGTAAAATGTATGTTGCAAATGACCCACCGGGTGACTTCAACATTATGTTCGCCCGCCTGCCATCCTCCTATCCTTGCCGCCTCTCACAAGCAAAACATTTTAAACGCAAGGGGTGAATTCCACCCCTACGCCTCCTGTACTTTGGCTGTGCATACTCCAGAACCACCAAAACTAGTCCGACGACGCCAACGCTTGTCAAAAGACGCAGCCTACTCCACCTAGGGTTTGGCTAAGAAGTTTGAGAGAATAAAAAAAAAAGAGGAAAAATAATCCTAAAAGCTCGCGTGTTGAAAATTTACGCCAACAACAATATTATTATAATATTATTAGATTGTGAGAGAATCTCTAACAGCTCACAAAATCTCTATAAAAAAAAGTAGCTCAACTCCAACAGCTCTTCTATTATATTATGCAAAATTAAATGTTTTTTTTTTTGTAAATTTTAATGAATCTATATGAATTTTTTTTTTTTTTGAATCAGAACAATAAATTGTATTCAACAAGACTGAGATTACAAACTAAGGCTCAAAGAAACCACTGAGTACTGTAGGTAGAGGGCCACACCAACGCCTCGAAAATCTTGGCAATTTCGTCATTGCATCAGGTCAAAATCTCAGCAGACAAAAATTTTCTCTCCCAATGACGTTTGGGGGATTCGAACCAGTTATGTTCACTACTAGGGAATAACAACCCAACCATTGTGCTAGCCAATGATACTGATAGATTGTAAACAAAGATCTTATATATACCATTTCTAACTTATCCACTATGTTTCTTTGATGCATTGTAACATTTTATTTAGGATGAATAGAAATGACCGTTAGAGCATATTAGCTACGCTCCCAATATATATGATCGTTAGAACCAAACCCTTCTTCTTCCTCCTCCTTCTCCGATTTGGGTCTTCTTCTTCCATCTCAACTCTCCAGACCCACCAAAACCCACAAAAATGGATTCACCCCAAACCCGCAAAACCGTCCTCAACCTCCCCACCAGGATGTCCGAGTCGACTCTGCGACTCGACTCACTCTCCAGCTCCTTCCGTGGAATCTCCACCCTCTCCTCGCCGTCCAAGACCTCCACGTGTAGCGACAGGTTCATCCCCTGCCGCTCATCGTCGAGGCTGCACCAGTTTGGCCTGAACGACAAGTCGTCGCCGGTGCATGACGACGGGAACGAGGCGTATCAGAGTTTGTTGAGATCAGAGCTTTTTGGGTCTGACTTTGATTCTTTTGGGTCTCCTGTAGGTGGTGGTGGACAAGAAGTTGAGGTTCAAGAAGGAGCATTCCGGCCTAACTCGCCGTATTCGCCGTCGATTTCCGTATTCACCGGGGTCATAGTCGGAATCGCTATCGGCGCGGTGGCGATTCTAGTGGTGCTCAGTCTTTGCTGCATTAAGTTAGAAATGGTATATATAAGATCTTTGTTTATAATCTATCAGTATCATTGGCTAGCGCAGTGGTTGAATTGCTATTCACTAGTAGTGAACATCACTGGTTTGAATCCCCCAGACGTCATTGGGAGAGAAAATTTTTGTCTGCTGAGATTTTGACCTGATGCAATGACGAAATTGCCCTCAAACATAATAACCAGCTCAACAGATAACGGAGGTTCCAATGGTGAGGTACTAAGTTGATAACCGCGGCAAATTTTAGGTATTAAAACGACAAAATTTGATACTTGGGTACCAAATTGAAAACACCCGTATAGTTCGGGCGGGTCTTATGTAATTAATCCTGAATTTTATAAGGCAAAGCAATAAATTTTAGAGGTTTCTTCATGAATATACAAAATTTGAGAATTGTATAAGATCTCATTCTCTCTCTTCACACTTTATGTATTATAGAGGATGGTTTACATGATCTATTGGAGCCAAAAACAAAAGTGTTTTTCTTCTAAAATAGAAATAATTATAGTTATACATGAGCTGTTGGAGATGCTCTGAATCATTGAAGGTCCTACGTTGCATGGAATCGGAAGCGGAAACGTGGAAGCGAAACGTTTGGAAACGCGGAAGCGTTTTTTTTCAAAATTTGTTGGAAGCGAAGCGTTTTGGAAGCGCTGAATAAAATAATATATATATATATATATATGATTATACAAAAATAAATAAATAGCAAATTCAAAGTCATTGTCAAATTCATAGCAAATTCCAAGTTATTGTTCTACAATCAAATAACTCAAATAAAAATAAACACTAGTCTACTTGATCAACAAAGACATCATCCTCATTCTCATGAACATGATCAAACAAAACAGCCTCCAACGATGGTTCATCAAGAGAAAAATCCTTAAACTCGAGCCTCCCAAGATTAGTTTCATCTAATGAATCAAATTGATCACCTCCAACATCCCACATTTGAGTCGGACCTTGTTTGTAAGAGTTGCTACTTCTAGATAAAAGGCGAAGATTGGTATGTACAAATACCAAATCTTCCGCTCTTTGTGGAGTAATCTTGTTTCTTGTTGCGGAATGTATGAACTTATAAGTACTCCAATTCCTTTCACAACATGAGGATGAAGATGGTTGCCCAAGCAACTTGAATGCTAAGGCTTGAAGCCTTGGTGCTGAAGCTCCATGAACTGCCCACCATTTCAAAGGGTGTAGGATGGACCTATCATGCATTGCATCAACATTACAAAAATCATCCATACACAACGAAAAATTGGAGTACTCCACATTAACGTCTCTCCGCTGATTTGCATCATCATAATACTTCAAAATGCAATTTTTTCTTTCTCTAGTAATATCAATATCTTGATGAGGAGCTTTTCGGGAATTATCTTCTGCAAGCCATTCCGGACTGTAATACCTAATTATTTAACATGACAAAATCATTGATAATCCATACCATATTGAAAAGTAACGAAAATATGTTTGCTGTAAATATTCATTTGCTTTCAATGCTCAAATATAAGTTATCAACTCCATATATATTACTAGTTATCAACTCCATATATATTAATAATGAATATGCATGTCCAGTAACAATATATGTAATATGAAATTGATGAACATTCACATATCACTAGACATTCCATATTACTAATGCAGTAACTTTATATTACTAATGATTTCAATCCACATATCAACTCAATGCTCAACACATTCACATGTCTAGTAAAATTAGCTTATAACATTCATATGGGAAAACTATAATCAATTCACATAGGAAAACTTACTTGGGATTTAATGAATGCGCCATACAATGCAGGGGTGTGCTACTCTTGCTCCAACGAGACATCAATACCTTATGCACGGCATTCCAAAAGCTTGAATCCTCATGTAGTTGCTTCCTTTCTTTCCTATATATAGCTTTCTTCACATTCTGAATCATATCTTCCCACCATTCATACACTAAATGAAGAGACGGCTTATCAGTGTCTGAACGTCTAATCATACTATATATGGGCTCAGTGAAAGATAAAACATAATCAAGCTCATCCCAAAACATCTCATCCAATATCTTTTGTTTCACTGCAGCAGCCCTTCTCATATCATCTTCTTTGTAATCATCCCATTTATTACTGATTACCATTTGTTGCAAACCAGATTTTATTTTCTTAAATCTCTTGAACATCACAAGTGTGGAGGCAAACCTAGTTGAAGCAACTGTAAGGAGCTTAAGGTCGCAGTGCTCAGTAAACATCACCAACCTCATCCCATGGTTCATTATGAAATTCTTGATGAATGAAACATCATCCGCAAGAGGCCCTATCCATTTACAAGCATCATACACATCATCATTGTTTCTTGTCTGCAGCGAAGGTGCACATATATTCTTCACAGCAAGGTTCAAGGTATGTACTACACATGGTGTCCAGAAGATAGTAGGATACTTGGCTGAAATAAGTGCACCGGCCTTCACACAATTAGAAGCATTGTCGGTGATTATTTGAACCACATTTTCATGACCAACCTCCTTTATGCATTCTATAATCAACTTAGCAATCATCTCACCACTTTTCACTTCACCTTGACTATTTACTGCCCTCAACATCATCGGACCATTCGTATTTGCAGCAATCAAGTTAATGATGGGTCTCCTTTGCGGATCAGACCAACCATCACTACATATACTCACCCCTTTAGCTTTCCATGAGTCCTTGATCGGCTGTAAATGAAGTTCAATGTTCTTCCTTTCCTTTTGAAGAAGTATAGTCCTCAATGCATTGTAACCAAGTGGAACATATCCTGGAATGTTGGAAGCACGCACATACGACCTACGGTAATGAGGATTTCTTGCAAGGTTGAAAGACAAGCCACCTGTGTAAAACATTCTAGCTATCTCACCATCACATTGCTCCCTAGAATTATTTTGAAATGCTTTTTCCAAAGCCGTACCCATTCCCTTCCTCTTCTTTGGGCCCACTTCACTTGATGTTGGATTACTACAAGTAAAACTCATATCATAATCAAGTGAAGAAGTTGCTGCATTCCTCGATGATGAAGGCAATGGAACTGATTTTGGGGCTGCATTTTTGACTCTTTCTTTGCAATCATTGAGTAACTTGCTCATATTAGCTAGTTGTTGAGGAGTGACCTCCGGGCAAGCTTTGACACCTTTTCCACCATCCTTCAACAAATGTGAAACAACTCTATTATGAGCTCCAACATATTTGGTGTTGCAAAACTTACATTCAAACCTCCAAGATCCTCCGCCGGACATCTTTTCAATCTTATTTGTATAAGTCCACAAAGGAGCTTTGTCATCCACATCACCGGGTTCAACCGGAAGTGACCCGGCATTAACACTTGCAGCAGAACCAGAACCAATACTACTTGGTGCCTGACTCATATTACTAAAGAAAAAAAAATTAACATCAATATGATGTAAAGAATGAAATGTTAGTAGACTTGCTTTCTCATCCTTTTAATGATTTAATCATAGTACATTCTGGGTTGAGGAAAACATACTTCTACATCAGATTAAAAACATTCTCTCCTTTGCTACACAGTATAACACAAGATTTTGGTCTACGATATATATTAGAGTGACCATGGACTCAGTAAAAACAAGATCCTACCTAACTTGAATAAGATCTAAAAGCAGTTATATCCTTTTTGAGAAAATGAAACAAGCTCTCAATCCCTACATCAAATAGAGTCAATTGCCAACATGTAAAAACACATGTTATAGCTCCGTACCTTCACTTTGCTTTTAGTTGCTCTTTTGCCTATTTAGCTAGCCTTCTAGCTAGAGTTCTAGGCTTCTAGCATGCCCACAACCCAGCCATTCTTACTACTGCAAATCTGCAATACATGAAACACAAACCCTTTGCTTTATCTATCTATTTGTTCGATTAAATTACCTTACACAAATCTGCAATACATGAAATCGAAGAAGAATTAAAGAGAGAAACACAAACCTATAAATTGAGTCGACTTGGTGGAGAGGTCGAGATGGAGAGGCGGATTGAAGGAAGGAAGGTTTTCACGCGACTAATCCCGACTATGGGAGATTTTGGCCTAAGAGGATATGTAGAACGAGATGTTGGCTGTGCAGAATGAGACTTTGAAGTTAGAGGCAAAGTGAGTTTAGGTATCAATTTAGGTTTTAATCAAAATAACAAATTTGCCCGCGCTTCCTAAACCCTTAGTGGTGCTTCCAACTTTGGAAGCGCGCGCTTCCATAACGCTTCCAAAACACATTTTTTTCTGAATCGCGCTTCCGAGCGCTTCCGAACGCTTCCGATGCGTTTCCGCTTCGCTTCTGCTTCGGAAGCGGGAATCGCGAGTGGCCTGGCGCTTCCATGCTTCCTAGTGAAGGTCACATTACATTTTTTTTTTATAGGACGAGAACCTTTATTTATGGTTATATCAAAATATAGGACGAGCCACATGATCAACTTGAACACAACCTCCACCTATACCTCTCCTTAAAAGTTTGAAAGAGAATACCGAGACCTCCATGGTTACGAACAAAATCAAAAGCTCCTGCTATGTTAGCTTTGAGCTAACTTGGCGGAGGAGGCTGATATGGTTTAATAGACGCTAGGAAGATTTGCTTATTTTAGCATTGGCAGACTTTTAAGTTGACTGCTGAAGAAACAAAAACAACAATGCGGTTCTGACCTGGATTTTGTAATTTACCTTTCCAAACACGTTGATTATGCTTTTTCGATTCCAAACCGACCATAATCCCCATAGTTCATTGAACTTTTATATTTTTGCAATAGATGTACATTTCGACTTAGGCCATTGATATGTATATATACGTACTTTCTCATATGTATATATACTATGTTTCGCAATTAAATGAATTCAGACAACTAGTGAGCCGATAAGCTAGGCCAGCTTTATTCTCTTGTCTAAAAATTTAAGTATTTAAATTTAAATGTGACCAACATTCAGGTTTGATTGTTTTTTATCATCCTCATCTTCACAACCTTTCATTGATGACCTTATTGCTGTAACAAGAGTTAGGAGAGTCTCCTGCTCTAACTCTTAGTTTCTTTTTGCTTGCATTTGGTTAGACATTTTGGCCTCATTTGTAACCAAAAATAAAAAAAGAATTCCCTAGTGGGTTGCACAAAATTTGTTTATAGTTTGACAAGTTCTTTTGCGAGAAAATAATATAGAGATAGTTAAAGAGACTCATTCAACATTTCCATAATTGTAGCTATTCAAAGTTTCATTACCTCTCTTTCTTCTCCAAAAAAAAAAAGTTTCATTACCTCTCTTAGTGTTTGTTCTGGATTACAACAAAGCCATTGCAATTACATAGCTGATCTTTCTATTTGATTCAGAACTCATCAAAAAGGTATCCTTGGATATCAAATTTTTGCAAGATCAACAAAATTTGTAGTTTTTTTTTTGGAATTTTTGCTTGTCTAATTGGTTTATCTTATTTTCTTCCAGGAATCTCAAAGTTTTATCATTCATTTCAATGTAAGTACATGGATCTCTGTGTAGGTTTTTCTCATCGTAACCATTTTTGTGTGATGATATGTGTGTCTTTTCTTTTTTGTAATTACTCTAGATAACAGTGACGTTTGAGTTTATCACAATGATGTTATTTCTCAATTCTTAAGTCGTCAAGCACTAATCTTCATATAAAATAGTTGTTTTAAGGTTCGTGTTTACTCTTCAATCTGAGTTTTTTATTTTATCTAATGTTCAAATATGTTTTTTTACGAAGTACATGTTTTAATAAGTTAAACACACAAATCTCCTAAAAAACACACACAAATGATTACTTACCTCTGATTAAACACCAATAACCCTTCAAAAATAAAATAGATAAGTCAGAAGAAAAGAAGTATATATATATGGTACCCTTTCAAAACTGAATATGATGGTATTATTACCTACCCTTTTGATGAGCCAGTTAAATTTACTTTTCTTTCAAACCCCGAAATCCATACTTTAAAAGCATTTCAAGAAAATAATATTTCAAAAACTCTCGGTTGCATTCAAGCAAAAATCAAACAAATAACCTTTCTCCAAGAAGAAATTAATTTCAAAAGAATTGAAAATCAACTCCAAAACTCTTTTCTTCAGCAGAAGATCAAAACTTTTGAAGAAAAGATAATCAAAGAAATATGTTCTGATATCCCTACTGCCTTTTGGCACAGGAAAAAACATATTGTCTCACTACCCTACATCAAGGAATTCAATGAGAAAAACATCCCCACTAAAGCTCGTCCAATTCAAATGAGTCACGAGATCATGGATTTTTGTAAAAACGAAATTAATGATTTACTCAACAAAAATATTATTCGCCCTAGTAAATCCCCTTGGTCTTGCCCAGCGTTCTATGTTCAGAAAAATGCTGAACTCGAACGAGGGACTCCCCGTCTGGTTATAAATTACAAACCTCTTAACACAGTTTTAGAATGGATCAGGTATCCCATTCCCAATAAACGAGATCTCATTAACAGATTAAACAAATCTGTTATCTTCAGTAAATTTGATATGAAATCAGGATTTTGGCAAATTCAAATTAGTGAAGCCGACAAATACAAAACTGCATTTGTCACGCCTTTTGGACATTATGAATGGAATGTTATGCCCTTCAGATTAAAAAATGCACCTAGCGAATTCCAAAACATAATGAACGATATATTCAATCCTTATAGTCACTTCTCCATTGTCTACATTGATGATGTTCTAATCTTTTCTCAATCAATTGACCAACATTGGAAACATCTTCACCAATTCTTTTCCATAATAAAGAATAATGGTCTAGTTATTTCTGCCTCAAAAATCAAATTATTCCAAACCAACATTCGTTTTCTTGGATTTAACATTCACCAACTCCAAATTAAACCTATTGATAGAGCAATACAATTCGCTGACAAATTTCCAGACGTCATTTTAGATAAAAATCAATTACAAAGATTCCTAGGATCTTTAAATTATGTGGCAGATTTTTACAAAAACCTTAGGAAACATTGTAAACCTCTGTTCGATAGATTACAAAAAAATCCTTCCCCTTGGACTTCCGTACATACATCCTTAGTCAAAGAAATTAAAAGTCACGTCAAAACCTTACCATGCTTAGGAATCCCTCTTCCCGATTCCTATAAAATAGTAGAAACTGATGCCTCTGAAATAGGTTATGGAGGTATTCTCAAACAACAACTTTCTCCTAGTCATCCTGAGCAAATTGTTCGTTTTCATTCTGGAATTTGGAATCCAGCCCAAGCAAATTATAGTACTATTAAAAAAGAAATTTTATCAATTGTTTTATGTATCAGTAAATTTCAAGATGATTTATTAAATCAAAAATTTTTAGTCCGCGTCGATTGTAAAAGTGCTAAAGATGTTTTAGAAAAAGACGTTCAAAACATTGCTAGTAAACAGATCTTTGCCCGTTGGCAAGCAATTTTAAGTATCTTTGATTTTGAAATTGCATTCATTAAAGGCAGTGACAATCATATCCCAGACTTCCTAACTCGTGAATTCCTACAAGGCGCCACAGCATAATGTCTAGCTCATCCAAAGGGAGAAATCCCAGAAAAACAAAAGTTACAGCATCCTCTCCAGTCAAGCCAGAATCACCTGAGTCAAAATCAAACATAGTTCCTTTTACAAGTTATTCTCCTGTTCCATTAGTCAACCATTATAGTGCGCTTGGTAGTACTCTCAGTCCAAATATGCCCAGTTACCAATCAGCTTTAGTCAACCAGTTCGACCCTTACAAATCAAGCTCCTCATCTAACCGTCCAATTACTTATAAAAAATCCTCCCCTTACATCATCCGGGTCGCCCATGGCCTATTTTACATTGAACCTAACTTGAGTCATCTAAAAAACCCTGTTTCTTTAGTAAAAAGTCATTTTGGTCCAACCTCTCATTATCCTCCAGGAAAACCCCCATTATCATTTTATAAAGACATCCTGTATAAAACCGAGTCAATTTTTATTAAACCAATCCTTGATCCTAAAGACCAATCCAAGATATTATATCATTCCCTTTATATAATCCGAATCATGTCGCTAGCTCAATGGGGTGATCCCCCCTTTACTCCCCACACATTAGACACAATCACATTCACGTATCATGACTACATGGAAGCATGGGATAAAATATTCCTCCATCAAACCGAGGATTTTAGTCATTCATGGTTCCTCAATTTCGACAGAAGATTCAATCGCCAGTTCCCTATGTGGTTTTGCAATTGGTGGGATGACCATGGTTGCTCTTATGATCTTCTCCCTCCACAACTCCAGAATGCAGTCACAAAATTTACTACAGTCATGACCTTTTCAGATTATGAGAAAAGATTTTCTCCCACTCTTCAATTTATGGCAAAGTATAAAATTCCTTGGATTCTGAAATGGCAATACAAAATCGAACCTGAAGAACACATGGTTACAAGACAATTCCTAGTAAAATGGTGGGATAAATTCGACCCTGAGAGAGTTTTAACTCAATTCAGTGAAGAATTCACAGTTATTCCCTCGAGTTCAATAGCTCCGGTTTCCATTCAGCCGGCCCCTCCAATCTCGCAGTTAACATCTCCAACTCCTCAGTCACCATTTTCTTCCAAGAAGACAAAGCAGTCACCATCCTCTTCCCAGAAGAAAAAGGCTTCCAGTTCATCTTCATCTTCTAAAGCAGAAGAGTTAAAAGCATTAGCAAAGCAGTTACTACAAGAAGCAGCAATTTTATCTACAGATGATGACGAAGAACATTCTCCATCAGATTCATCATCTCACAGTCATCAAAGTCCCCCCAATCAACCAAAAAGATGGGCGGATTATGAAGATAGTCAAGACCCTTATGCCGATTTTGATTATATATATATATATATATATATTAAAGGAAGAGCCTATTATTCTCTAAAGTTTAGGCGACAAGCTTGACATTAGAATAGTACCTTGATTTTCTTGATTAAAAAATTGGTGGCTAAGTGAGCTACCAGTCTAAGACCGAGAGTAATTTAGTTATGGCCCCTCCCCGATGGATGTTTTTCATAGGTTGCGGTTCAAACCAAGGAACTCCTATTACCAGGAGAATCCTTGCTACGTTCACCGCACTTTCAACATATCAACTTGATTTTCTTGAATTAATCAACTTATAGACTTAGATTTATGTTTTGTTTTTTTTAACTATAACTTCATTTATAAATGCTTTATTTAGAGTATCTCCAACAGCTTCCCCATTTTCTTAAACTTTTCAATTTTGGGGAATATAGAGTTGTTTTTAGGTCCAACAGTTTCCCCATCTCATTCCCCAAAATGGGGATGGAGAAGAAAGAGAAACATTCATTCTCCAAATTTGCAGCAAAGCCTTCCTTCCCCAAAATTTAATTTTTCACGTGCTCCAACGAATTCAAGACAACAATAGAATATTTTATTGGGTATTTTATTGTTACAATGAAATATATAATGGTCTTTTGTTATAATTAATAATGATATAGTATATTTTATTGTTGTATTAAATGCCAAAATCTCCAAAATGGAGAAGCTGTTGGATTTTGAGCATAATTTTTTTGAAGATTTTAGCTTTTGCTTCCCTATTTTAGAGAAATTTTGGAAAAGCCGTTAGAGATGCTCTTATATTACCTAATCTTGGGTAATAATAAAACCACTTCTTGTTCTTTTTGAAAATGATGTAACTTTAATGGACCATATATAGTATACAAAGCTGAATAAGCTAATAAGTATATATGAATTAGTAACTTTTTCATAGTTACTAACCCTAGAGAGTGAGAGAGAAAAAAATTTGATTGAGAGCCTGTCCAGCTGTGCCTCGTCGCCGATAACTGCCTCTGGCCTTAAAGGTGCACACTGGTATGGCCGGACGGGTTTGTTGAGGCGAGTCCTTGTTTGGAGTAGAAGATCGGTTAGGTTTTATCTTCCTTCTTTTGGGTTGAGGATATGTCTGACCCGGGCTTGTGTGGGGGAGATCGGAGGTTACTTAGGGTTTCTCAAGGGTGGATCGGAGGGGGGGGGGGTGGAACTCGGAGTCGCTCAGGCTAGGTCCGATCGCGTTGATCAGATCAGATTGATGATGTATGTAGGTCGAGGATGGAGCATTATTTTGTTATGAATCTGGAGGCTCCTAGGCTGTTATTGTGACTATGGCTATTGGCGGGTGACGATTGTCATTGTAGGAGTGGGTTGGACGGTGACGACGACTTGACGATGGTCCGCCAAAGCAACAACGGTGGAGAGGGACGGGCGAGGTAGAGACTTGGGCTGGGTTTGAGGAGCTAGGCCCACCTGATTGTATCTCCAAGTTTTGGGCTTGTTCTACATTGGTTGATGCATGGGCCAGGGTTCTTCATGGGCCTTGGGTATGGCTTTTTGTTTTTGGTTTTCATTAGTTTAGACTAGGTTGCTTGAGGGTCTAGAGCATTTTCTTAGTTTTGGGCTTTGACTTATAACTAGGGTGGTTAATGCTCTGGGGTAGCCCCCTCTACATAGGGTCACTAAGGTGGTTCCGCAAGTGGTCAAATAAGATAAGTTGCAAACTTGTTCCTTCCTCCTTGTGTCTTGGTGGCTAGTTACTTGGTTTTTTGTGTTGCCAAGACATGTTCTTTTGTCGACCTCGCATATGGTTTATGGTATTAAACTGGATTAGGTTGGCTTAGGTTCTTAAGCCTTAAGTTTCTGAGTTGTTTTGCATGGTTCAATTCTTACGTGCCCTAGAGGACGGATCGTGTATATGTTGTACTATTACTTTTAGTTATCAATATATACCAGCCAATGCCTGGCAGCGCCCTACTGCGGCCTTTTTTTTCCTGAGTATCTAGTCAGCTGTGTAAGTACATATTTTATAATTTTCATCCGGACTGTACCAAGATCCTTCATTTCAGCGAGACTTGGCACATGGACTTGATAAACATTCTTAGAGACACATTCTTAATCATATAATAGCTGATTAGATTGCAATTGCATCGGAAAACCTAATGCAAACTATCAAATCACAAACCTCTTTCATCAAATTGTACCAAGATTGTTCTGGCAAAAGCAAAATTCCTCAGTAGGTAACAGACAGTCAATCAGTGTGGAAAGGAAACTTCATTTACGTAGATAAAACAATGATCTGGCAAGGTTGCATCTTCACTACGAATGCACCTATTGTACATATGCACACCAAAAACTACAAACCCCAGGGATCACAGCATTGTTCATTTTCAACTGATACATCGTATTAAGTATGAACACAATAACACATGCAATTGTTCACTGCTGAATGATGACCAGTTCATCACAGTCATGCAAAGAGCTTTACCTAACTGCTCCTGTTGATATAAGCATAAACAATTTTCCAATGAAGATTTTGCATTAATCATAACAAAGACAACATAATTAGTACTAAGTTGCTTCACTCTACAGGAATTTAAGATACTGCATTCAGATATATGGAAAAGGTCACCAGATGCTAAATCAACAGACCCCATGTATGAGATAACTTTCAAGTATGGTGGAATTGATGAGGTTTATATATAGTTATACACTCAGTTTTCTTCCAGAGTGGAACACTACTTTGAAATTAAAGTGCAGTGCTCCTCATTTCGCTCACTTTAGGTCACATTTTCACATCTCCACCGTTTAATGTCTAGAACATAGTGTGTAGATCATTTCTGCAAAGTTTCATCCAATTTAGAGATTATTTGAGTATTAAATTAGATTAAATGAATTAACTGAACAAAAATTATCCAAAAATTTATCCAAAATTTATGAAACGATCGTCAAATTAGATGAAACTTGACAGAAGTGATCTATACATTAGGTTCTAAAAACTGAACGGTGGAGATGTGGATACGTGACCAAAAAATGAGCTAAAAAATGAACTTTCATACTTTAATTTCATAACGAAACTTCTCTCTAGATATATATATATATATATATATATATATATATATATATTGTAGTTGCACAAATATATTTGTAAATGTCATCGGTTGCATATGATAATCATTTTTTTTTCCATCAATATGTCGTACTAATCAAATATGTCTTACTAATCAGTCTGATTATATTTTATTTACCATGTACAGGGCGGACGAGGATGTTGTTGATCAAAAAAAGTATCTTGAGGATTCTTGTCAACCTAAATGCGTGAAGCCTTTAATTGAATATCAGGTAATGTGATTTTCTTTTACTTTCTAAAAGCCTGACACAAAAATTTACTTTTAGACAAAAAAAAAAAAAAGTTAGTTTGAATTGACATAATTTGTGAATTAAGGTGTTTTATTTTACATAGGCGTGTGTGAAGAGGATTGACGGTGATGACAGTGGTTACAAGCATTGTACAGGCCAATACTTTGACTACATATCTTGTGTCGACAAATGTGTAAGTTTCTATTTTATTACAACTAATATAGTTTTACCACCCCAAGCTTTATTGATCATAAAAATATGCTAAAAATATAAGAAAATGTAAGAGAATATGGATTAAACAATGGTCCAAGTGGTTTGATAAAAAAAAATTGTCTAAGTGGAATTCGCAAGTCCATGCCAATGCAAAAATGAATTTAGTTCTAAAATTTATTAGGTAAAATTAATGCACCCCTTAAGTATGAATTTTGATTTTTTTTTGTTCTTTATTCATTTGTTGATTATTTTCTTATGTAACGTAGGTCGCGCCAAATTTATTTGGAAAGCTCAAGTAACAACTGGAAGTTGAGGATCTTGCAATTCTTTCGTTGTTATTATTTTATTACGTTGAAACTATGATTTAAAATTGGTCTTGTAGTACCCCGAAACTTAGTACTAATTATATAACACACTAAGGCTCCGTAACTTTGGATAGTAATCCAAATATCTTCTAAATTAAATATTCATTTTAGAAGCCAATGACTCCAAGTATCATACTTACAAGATATGTATTTTTATTAAGTATTAGAATTTGAGTAAACTACTTAAATACCTTAACCCGTATTTCTTACATACAATTGATACTTGTGATCTAATTTAAGACTTGTGTTAGTATTGCTTTTATCATGCATATTATTCTAATATTAAATATTACTAACACATTTACAAAATCTTAAGAAAGGAAAACATCATATTCATTTACTTATTAGCTAGATATATATCTATATATATACATATATAAATATTTGTGTATTTATAGATTCATATCAATACATATATAAGGCAATAGCTGATTTTTTTTTTACCCCTCTTACTATTTGATTTTCTTTGTGAACAATCACCCTAACTAGCTAGATTATCACTCAATATTAATGCTTGGTCTTTGAAGTCAAATAAAATTGGTTGAAATTAATTTACAATGCATGCTTCATGGCCTATATATACTTGGGAGCTGCAACATCTTTTCTTCACACTCCAAGATCAAACATAAAGATGATTACAAACTCTCTTAGTTGAATAGAAAAGCTCCCGCACCAAAATATCTTATCATTCACTCTTTTTCTCTTGAGAAGTTCTCTCTTTGTCAAAGAAGTCCAACCTTGAGTCAATACCCAAACCCTCACTTAACCTTTTGAAAATTTAAGAGTAAGTACATGGTTACATTCTTATATTTTTTTTGTCTTTAAGATTATCAAAATGCATAACTAAGGATAAAATGGAAAAGAATATGTTTTTTAGAAAACTTATATTTTCGTATATAATTAAATATCACTTGGTAAATTGGATCACAGAATTAGATTCTTCATGAAAAATGCTTCAGTTTAGGCTTTTGAATCATATAAAAAGGTTTGGAAATGAACAAGTTATGGCTAATCAAAATTTCAAACTAATAAACTCGCTGAAAATCTATTACAACTACCACAACTTCAAAAATTCTTATCTCACTCATTTCTAATCCTTTTTCTACAAACTTTATATCAAATTGAAGCTTAGGACCTCTACTTTAAATCTGGAAAGTTTCAGAAGCAATGGTAAAATATAAAGCACGTAAAGACTTAGACATCAAAGGTAATATAAAAGATAACAGCTTTCTGCACTACTACTGTTTTTACCATTTCTGGACTCTATGACTTCGAATTGGATTATATGACTTATCTCAATGGATTTCTTACGAAAAATCCTTCGATATGGACTCCTCACTTGCCTAATTTGGACATAAATTGAATGAGATATGAAAATGATAAGTTGACGGTTATTTGGACAAGGATTTCCCTCACTATGGGAAATGTGACTACTAATTCTTTAACTACTAACTAATATTTTCTGTTTATTTAAATTAAAGTACATTAACTTTATTAAACATTTACTTTCAAGTTTATTAAATTGCTAATCTTGTGCATACCTTGAGTTATTGACAATTTTTAAAATATATTGATGTACGCTTATATACTTTGTTAGTCTTGAAGTAATTGTTTTACTTACTAAAGTTGGCTATATTTTATTGACATAATTATATTTGGAAACGTGAAGCCGGGTGATTAGTACTACCCCGTGCTTAAGTGAATTACTGGTAAAAGTGTTTTGTGATTTGTGGAGTTAGTCTGGTCCATAGTCCCTATAGATAGTGCACTATTATACTCATAGGAAGAAAGTGTCGATCTTGAGTATACATACTCTGGTATTGTCCTCGGTATGCTACGGCTTATCACACACTTGTATATGTGTGTGTGTGTGTGTGTATGTGTGTGTGCATAAATAAGAATCGGTATGAACAAATAAAAATGATTCTTGGTACATTTTTACTTAGTTCTGTTTATTTCTGGTTTCTTATAGATACATTATTATAAGAATGTAAGCTGTACTTACTAGGTTAGTGTAACTCATAATGCTACACATTTATGTTTTCAGGTGTTTATACCCAAATTAATATTTTACTGGACAGTAAATGTCTAAGTGAATATTGATTAAATTCTTGATCCACGTCACACCGGCGAGCCCAAATAATTGGGTTTACAAGTGGTGGCCCGCCGACAAAGTCATGCGAGCTAGGTGTATAGTTCGCATAGAAGACTAGAAGACGTGGGTTAACTTGGTCTGATGTTTAGTTGCCTACAAGGTGACGCGAGCTAGATGATACAGGTTGCATGCGAGATGGACTTCGCGTAGAAGTACATGAAGGCGAGGCAAGATGGCTCCGCGTAGGAGACTTCACAAAGAAGCAAGAGGCGGAGTCCGCATGCACGTGATCACCTACGCAACATTTATCGTTGAAGACTCTTTGACATGATTTGTGCCAACTCCTGTGACCCTTTTAATGGAAAAGTCTTTTAAGTCTCACGAGCTTCAAGGGCCCACTAGATGGAAGCAAGCTTCAGGAGCTCGCGGGATGGTTTGAGTTCGCGGCCCGCGCGAGATAGGTTTCCACAAGGACTGTGACACCTCGCGGGATAAGGACGTTCCTAATTTGAGTTTGCATAGGACTCTACAGTTGGGCAGCGTGGAGGCAGTGACCTATGTGAAATGTGCTGTGCGAAATGGACACGCGTCACGCAGATGGTTGGTTCACGCGGGTGAAGCAGTGTCCTTATGGTATTATGTTTCAGAGTCGGACTTGGATAGTAATTACTTCTAGCAGAAGGCGAGTTACTATATAAAGGGGCTCGAAGGCTTACATGAAGCTCTCTCTCTCTCTCTCTCTAACAACAACAAGAAGAAGAACAACTCAATAGAAACAAACTTTCAACCTAGTTGATACCTTCGAGCCTCTCGAAACCCTAGTTCTAAGCGCACATTGCCTGAGTTCTCAGAGCCCTTTCAGACACATTTCCAATCACTCTTGATCCCTCTTTGGTTGCTCTGCTCGCGACACACCGTGAGTATCGATTCGCTCAATGCTTGTAATTCCTCGTCCACGAGGAGGCACCGGAATCCCTCCGCTTGATTAAGAAGTCAAGACCTGACACACTCTCTTTCCTCGTCCGCGAGGTGGCACGCCCGCATCTTTATTACTTTTGGTAGCTAATTACCTCGCTATCCCTTACTGAGGATCGTGGCCAAAACATCAGGTAACGAGTATATTATTGGGGACGAGATGAACCGACGTAAATTTAACAAAGAATGTTTTATATTTTTACTTTTATTTCATCACAATAAACCTTTTATTTGTGTTTACAAAATTTATTGTTAAGCTCAATCGATGTAAAAGAATCTTTGTTATATCAGTCGAAAGTTTTACTCAGAACTATTCCCTTACTTTCAAGTTTTATTATTGTTTTATGGCTCATGTCACAAGTTCATTGTCACACCCCAATTTTTGAAGGATAAATTTCAAAAATTTGGGCATGATAAATCTCAAAATACTATAATCTCATAACCTGTTTCAACAAACTATCTCAAGCACTAAAACTCACTTGCAGAAATGTAAATGTCACACAACCAAACGCTGAGTTAAATATTACATTTCCTTGTTTACATGAACTTGAAAATCAAGAAAATGAAAACAATCTCAAGAGCTTAAAACTGTCTACCCAATATACAAAAAAGACAGTGTACAACAAAACCCAACCAAGACCCTTCCACTAAGCCTCCGCCTCAACCCCGCTGATCCTCACCTGCAGGTCTAACCCCTACACTAAGAATTGGTGCACCGGGTTGTAAAATAACAAACCCGGTAAGCTAAAAAGCTCGTATGAGTAATCTCAAAAAATAACACAACACTTCTCACATCCAAATATACCACAAGAGCAATTAGATCAATAATTAAAATCCACACATCCGACACATTTACTTAAGACATGTATTCATGAGTCCCAGATATTAATAAATACCTCTCATGACCTACAACAATAAAATTGTGTACCCATGGGTCCCAGATACCATAAAGTATCTCTCATGACCTACACCGACAGACAGACAAGAGCTCTATTCCTAACCGTAACCAATCACCCGGCCAAAGGCTTGGAACCCAGTTTGACTGTCCAATAACAAATCACAAAATAAAAATAGCATTATATCCGTAATCAATCACCCGATTAAAGACTTGGAACCCGGTTTGGCTATTTATCCAACCATCACAATATCACAACATCATTATCAACAACACAAGATCACATCATAAATTATAAACTTCCACATAGATATTCCACAAGAATAATCTATCACAAACAATAAAATTATGATCACATGAACCTCAACAATAACATATAAGGAAAACTCGTTTTATCTTACCTATGAGCCGTTGGCGATCAATATCATATATTTTAAAACAAATAATAGCATAGTATTAATTTCATCAATAAATGATCATAATAAAATTTGGTCCTAAAATGAACCTTGGTGAGATTTACTCACCTAAAAATCCTGCTGCGATTTCCACAACACATAAAAGCAAGCCAAATCGCAACTTCAAAATCAACTAAAATCACACAATTAACAACCTTAGTAACCAAGGTACTATAGGGTAACCAATACCCTTAAACTAACCCTTAGCTCAAGGGAGGAAAACTTTCCAAAGTCGTTGAACTCAACGACACAATAAAGCTGCCTCTAATCCTCAAAACCTATACTCAAACCTCAACCAAGCCAAAAATAACCTAAGGTCCTAACATGCAATCCTTGCTCAAAACCTAGCAATACTACCTCTCAACAAGCTCACAACAGCAAGAGCTTGCTAAAACAAATGCTAAGGCCGCAAACACAGCCGGACGCGCTGCCACGCGTTGCCACAGGCGGCGGCGAGTGAGCCCCACACGCCACCCTAAAACTTCCGAATTAGGAGAAACTCACAACATCAAACTTGACGATCACAGCATAAGGAACACTTTTTGTACCTAAGGTTAAGCTTGGTTCGGCCTTGAACTGCCCCAAACAGCCCCCACAAGCTTGAGTCTCAAACTGAAATTCAAGATTTCCAAAACTCAAAATCCAGTTGTATGACTAGCAAAATCATACTTAGAAGGAAGAGAGCTTCACAGCTTACCTCTCACTGCCTATTGTCGTCACCGGAATTTGCAACTTCCGGCCAACACTGCTCTGCTTGCCTCTTGCTGCTACAACTCAAGGTGAGGCCACCCACTTGCCTAGGAAGCTTCACATGGAGGAGACAAGCCTAACTAGGCTAGCTGCGTCGTCGGAGATCACTAGATTAGGGTCCGGTGAGAGGTCACTGCGGCAGTGGCTTTCGGGCCTTGTTGCGCCTTGTACGCCGGTCGCCAGCGTCAGGGATCGGCACAGTTGGGTTGGTGAGGACGAGACCGAGCTAACGGAACCAGTGGCGGCCAAAACCATGGCCGGACGTCCGACTTCTTCTCCGGCGAAAATGGCTGCTCGTGCGTCTTGGGGAGGAGGAGAGAGAGAAAGAGTTGAGTTTCTGAAATTAGGTTTTCCACCCCCAAAACTTTTCTATTTAACCCAAAATCCCGTAAAGCCACGAACTTCCGCTGACCATAATTTTCTCATACGACATCCGTTTTACGTGTGTCGCGTGTCTACGAACTCGTATCGCCAAACTCTACAACTTGTGTGAAGGAAGTTTTCACAAATAACTCACGGAAAATAAAGTCAACTTTTGGCCTTTTAAAAGTCAAAGCACCTTAAAATTTACTCCCGAAACTTCAACTTCGCATAAACCAAAGAATTTCCACAATTAATCCTTCATTAATTTCAGAAATAATACAAGGAAAATTTATATGAAAATCTGGGGTATTACATTCACGAGCCATATTTTAGTATAATATTGGTCTTGAATTTGGGAGCGTGACAGGTCTATTTTGTTCTAGCATTATTGTTAAAAGAGGTGTTAACTTCGAATAACAAAATAAATAGTACTTGTTACCGTCATATGTTGTTTCTTTTAACATAGCGGATAATGATTGAAAAATGCAATGTTATACTAAAATGTTGTCTTAGTCCGTGTCGGCCTGGGCATAGACCCAATAGACATGCGTCTATGGCCCTCTACAATCACGGGCCCCAGATTTTTTTTTACTCTTTTTCATATGTATTACAAAATTAATTAGAAAATTAAACAAAACAATTGGTAGATAGACAGTTATGGTAATAGACTTGATGCCCTAGAGAGTTGGAGAGAAAAAACCATTATGAAATAGATAGTCAATTTATTGGGTATTAATTAGATTTTGGTTAATCAAGAATTATGAACTTATGGGTTTTATAGCAATGAGTGCTCGGTGCGACACATATTTGTAGATCTCATTCAAATTATATGCTAGTATTTTTAGGATTTTTTTTTCCAGTAATAACGGTAATTTCTTTTCATCACAAGCCGGAACGGCACATATACTTACATATATACATTCCATTGTCAACAAAGGACAAGTTAGAGGATATGATATACTAGCACCACCCCACTCTATAAGAACTATGAAAACAAAGCATACTAATTTATTTATTTTTTAAAATAAAAACGGGTATATATATAACCCTTTGTATTACCAATGACAAGCCAGAATAGTATCACATGTACTATTACATTATAAATTGAAGCTCATCTAAAATGAGCCTAGCCGAGCTAGACAGTTATCATACACAAAGATAAATTAGTCGAAAGTTTCTTTCGCCAAAGTGCTTAATTGCAGTACTCCCGAAACTTTCATTATCGAGGTGTCAAAATAACCCTCATAGTCGACAAGCAAAAATATCCTACCCTAGAATAACCAAGAATTCCTTAATAAAAGGAATAATAGAAAAAGTAAAATAAAACAAAATAGAAAGGAAAAAACCTAAAACTAGAAACCCACCAGGCCCACAATAAAGGCTGCCCAAAGTCAACCTGCCTGGCCCAAGCTTGAGCCCAATCCATCACCTCCCAGTGCCCTACCGTGTAACACCTTCAACCCGCCGCTGCGACCTTGACCCCGCAGACACGACACCAACAATCTCCCCATAGCTAGAGCAAAGATTGAAGTCCAACCAAAATCAAAAGAAAATCAGAGCTCTCAACTTTGGAAGAAGGCAAACCACGGTGACACGTTGTTCTAGCCGATTGGAGTATACCCACATGTCGTCGAGAAAACTTTGAATCAACCTGAGTTTGAGACCTCTAATTACCTTCAAGCCACCAACATCAAATCCAATGTAGTAGAAATTCCCGTCTGGCAGCAAGCCTAACGTTTGCGTGGCAAAATCCCACACTTTTGTGGCTGTCGTCGGACTGAAAGTTGTTTTTTTTTTTTTTTTTTTTTTTTTTTTGTGTTGTTGCTCTCGCGGAGGAAGAGAGCTTTAGGATTTTTTTTTTTTTTTTGCTTCACATGTTACACAAAGCATAGTAATTAGGTTATAGAAAATAGATCCTAATACAAGGAAAATGATTGTAATTAAACTAAAAGAAAAGGAGAGTGAAATTTGCACTGATTTTTTTATAAACCACACTCCTCTTGTTTTTTTATTCCTGAAACACCCTTTTGTATTCTTCTTTCACTCTCATTTTCCTTTTGACGTTTTGTTATCTCTATTTCGACCACTTGACTAGAATGTAAAGGTTCGATGAAGGTCAAAGAAGATGATGTGGATCAGAACAAGAAACAACCCTCGTTGTCTCTACCTTACCTGGAGTCATATTCAAACACACCATTCGAAGGATTGATTGAGATTGTATTGGATGAAAATAAGAGTTCATGCCAATAATTTGATCATGTTGAAGAAGAGAATTTGATAGATATAGATATATCTCCAACGTGAAGTAATGACTTGGGGACGAGATTAGATCCAACTACTTAGTTCACATTTGGATATCATGAGAGTACTTTGTGACAATTGGCGGAAAAAAGTGATTGAATTATGATAGAACTTAACCTAT
Organism: Fragaria iinumae; assembly: GCA_009720345.1. Classification (NCBI taxonomy): domain Eukaryota; kingdom Viridiplantae; phylum Streptophyta; class Magnoliopsida; order Rosales; family Rosaceae; genus Fragaria; species Fragaria iinumae. Next base: position 3,707,411 of record CM019123.1, read on the forward strand.
ATGCTGAATTTAGGAGATGAAGATGCTGTTTGAAATCAAAGATAATGGAAAAAGAGAAGTAAAAGGTCTGAAACTCGAGTACTAGCGTTGGTTTGAATCAAATGTGGAGGGACATATGAAGATTTTGGAGGTACAATTGCAGTTAGGTTCAGTGGGGAAATTTGGGAAATTAATGTATAAAAGAAGAAATGAGAGTGTAGTATACAAACATGAGTGCAAATTTCAAACCCTACACAGAAAAGCTAAAAACTTAGGTGTAGGCTAAGGGCTGAAAGCACAACCCACTTTAGTGAGAACCAAAGCAAAAGCCCAATCCACTTAGCAGTCTCAAGACCAAAGAGGCAGACCAAACCCAATGGTCCAAACAACTAAGCCAGTACCAGCCTGTCATCTATAAACACGTTGCACCAGTGTCGCCACTCGACATTCCCAGCCTGACCCGTCGTTTTAGGCAATTGATTATGTGTGTCTATCACAAATTCATTAGTTGACTTTTGTGATTGTAAATAGTTCTAAGATTTTGTAAACAAAAAAAATCTAGAAAGTCTCTACCATTTTGCGGAATTACGCTACCCTTAGTCGATCAAGATTGAACTTTTGATTTAACTACATTGTATCATTTTAATTATTTTTAAAGGGGGAACGTCAATCGATTAATACCCTCTAAGAGGACTACGACAAATTTGAGCCATCCATATGGAGCTCTAAATGGTCTAAGAACCAAGATAATTAAACAATACAAAGGCAACCTAACATGCAATTATTACAAAATAAGAGCAATAAAACACAAGGACGAAATCTCAATTGTGCTAGAGAAGAAAGTGGAACAGAACCAAGCACTCTCTAAACTTACTCGATAGAGGGCATTCAATTTACCCCATCTAGCCCAAAAAAAAAAAAACCAAAACAAGCTAGGCCCAACCCTAGAAGCAAAAGTCTCAAAGCAATGAGTCGAAGCCCAAAAAGAGCCCAGGCATGGTCCATCTGCTAAGGGCACCTAAGGGATTAGTCTTGGTATGCTCAATGTTCTCTTTCTTTTTCAGCTTTACTTTCTTTACACCAATGGGTTGATGAGTCGTACCAAATTCATCATTATATAGCTCTTGTTCGTCTTCATCTGCATTCAAATCGACACAAATGGTAATGAACCTGAAGATTGTGATGTGCGAGACGTTGATTCATATCCTTCACTTATCAATCCACTTTTTAACATCCTTAAGAACATGCCATACATGATCAAACTGAAGCTTCTTCTTTGTGAAGTTAGGATCTTCTAGTAAATGTTGTTTTGCTTTTGCACCCTACAGATGCCAACAACGAACAATTGGTTGATATTAATTCATGATATAACTTCGTTAATAAAAAACTGCTTTTGAATAAATACTTACAATATCTATCCGAAGCATCGCTTGGATTTAGATGTTCCACTTGGTGAATTAATGTACCACGAAATTTGCTTACACAATAGATAAGATCTGAAAGTCAACTTTAAAGAGACTTGACACTTCACGTCCTATCCGATTTTCATCATTATCCTTATTCCACAAATCAGTTATCAACTCCCATACTTTATCCTTCTTTTGATTAACACCTTCGATGGTAAGGGTTCATATTCTTGGTGGGAAAAAAAAATTCCTTTTTCAGTGAAAACATTTATTTGCCTAAAATTTGTCATTGAAGCCTATAGAAATATTGTTGTGGAAACGATGGTGTGAGTTATGAACCAACATTTATTTGCCTAAAATTTGTCATTAAGTACTTATCATGCACATCACCGTTGGCTAGCCTAGGTACTTCTCACACCAAATTGGCTAGCCTAGGTATTTCTCCCCATCACCGTTGGTAAGCCTAGGTACTTACCATGCTTATCAACAATACCAACCTTCAAAATTGCTGCTAATTGAGATCAAGCTTCATCAGAATGTTAGATACTTCTTTGCTAAAAACAACATCACTTTTAGCCAGGTTCTCATGTTGGCCAGAAGCTGCCTCATAATCTGATAGCACTGATTTGATAGTATTACACTCCTCCACTGAGGCTTTACCAAATAAGAGACCATCATCAGCAAATAACAAACGGTGAATAAGTGGAGTAACGTTACAAATTTGTTCTTGCAGTAACCCCATCTCTGCTTTCTTTTCCAAGAAGGTACATAACACTTCTACACATAACATAAATAAATATGGGGAGAGAGGGTCCCCTTCTGAGACACCGTGAAGGGTTTAAAGAGCAACATGGTTTCCCATTTACTAGGAACGAGCAACTAACTGTACTCACACACTGCATAATCAACCTAACCAAACACTGAGCAAACCCAAGTCTAAGTAGAACAACTTCCAGAAATAGCCATTCCATGCGATCATAAGCTTTACTCATATTTAGTTTAATGGACATCACCCTCATTCACATCTGAATTGATATAATGGGAAACTTCATTAGCAGTCAGAGAATTATCAGTAATCAATTGACCTGGGATAAAATCGATCTAAAACAAGGAAATAATAATTGACAGATGCTTCTTCAACTGATTGGCAATCATCTTCGAACAAATCTTATAGAGAACGTTACACAACTCTATGGAACTCGAATCAAAAACTTTGGGAACTTTTGGAAGCAGACATACATGAGTATAGTTGACCTGTCATACCAACTGGCCGATCTATAAAAAGTTCTTCACAACCCTACACACCTCAGCTCCCACTACATCCCAGTATTTCTGGAAGAATTCTGGAGGCATGTCATCAGGCCCGGGAGATTTAGTTGGATATATCTGGAACAAAGCAACTCGAATTTCATCATCCGCATAAGAAGTACATAACTTTGCATTCATCTCGCTAGTCACCCTCGGTTGGAGCAGAGTAACACACGCCTGCATATGAACCATATCAATAGAAGTTGAAATAAACATGGTCTCAAAGTACCTCAGTATCACTGTTTCTCTGTCTTTTGGTATACGCTGCCATATACCATTATCATCATACAACCCTTTAAGCCTATGCTTGGCTCTTCTTTTCGAGGCTTTCTTATGGAAATACTTGGTATTTTTATCACCCTTCGTTAACCAAGTAATTTTTGAACGTTGTTTCCAATAGAGCTTCTCCTCCTCCAGCAGCTTCTCTAACTTACCGGATAAAGTTGTATGTTCTTCTAGCTAGATAGTTAGGAGTAAGAGGCATATACATTAGCTCCTGCAACCTCCCCCAGATCAACTTAACCTCTTTCTTCCTATTACCAAAGGCAATCCGTTGCCAAGAGTTTAATGCCATCCTCGTGGTAGCAATCTTTGACAGAGCCTAAAACATAAGCTGTCACGATACATGGACATTCCAACCCGCCTCAATCACTCCCCTACATCCCTATGCACCCTCCAAGATGATTCAAACTGGAAACGGAGCTTCACAAACTCTCTGCTAGCCGACATGGATTCATAGACACCAATTAACAGAGGAACATGGTCACTATGTATTGGGGGCAGGTGAGTAACAGTAGTCGCCGGAAAAAGATCCAAGCACGACGAATTAGCAACTGCTTTGTCCAACCAACAACGTACATCTCCTCCCTTCTAGGTGAAATGTGCACCGATATAGCTCAAATCGATGAGCTCCACATCATCCAGCGCCATCTGAAATCGGCTCATCTGAGCTTTGTTTCTCGGAATTCTATTGTCCTTCTCAGTTTCAATGAGAATTTTGTTGAAATCTCCGACTAAAGACAGATGCTGATCGGACGCCGATGGGTGACCATAGAACCCGGTTAGGCGCCAACGAATCCTTGACCCATCCACAGCATACACCTCGACATCAATATGGTTCCTTGATTTTGAAAGAAATCAGATATCCAATCCATCTCCCCAGAATAGAGCAACTCCACTTGATTGCCCCTCACTGTAAACAACCTCCCCATTGTGAAACCCTAATTGCAGCCGCAACGCGTTCATGTAACTCCGATCATGAATCTTCGAAAAACCATAGAGGGCTTCTTCTGCCAAATCTGAGTTTGCAACACTTGCAAAGCCTGATCATTGTTCATGTCTCTACAATTCCATGTCAAAACCTCCATCGAATTTTGGTTGAGGTGCTAAAATTGCAACCCTAGCAAAGCAAGGGTTCGCGTTCTCTCTAAACTGATATTGTTATAACTCCAAATATCAATTAGTTGATACTAGATCATATAGTTTTTTTTATTGAATATTAGATAATATTGTTAATAAAAAAACAAAAATGATAAGAAATAGGTCATCACTTTTATTATTTTTAAAATACAATCGGGAAGAGGAGGATAAACACAACAACTTCAATGTCGGTGAGCCGTGGTCTGGTTGGTTAGATAGTTTAACCAACAACTTTAAGGTCATGGTTCAAACCTCACTCTGACATATATGTATGGATATGTGAGTTATTTAATAAGAAGTTTAAAAATAAAAACACAACAACTTCAATGACAAACAAAGTATCAAACATTCTTCACCCATTTATACCATATCGATTCATGAATGCTCAATCAACGCGTTCCATAGTGCAATATGAGCTGACTTATTTTTAATTTTCATATGTCGAACAAGGAACTCTTCAAACTGTGTAGTGTCATTAATTACCAATTCAACAGATAATGCAGGAGCCCGGTTGCATTCTCTAATTGGAGCACGTTCATCTTCGATTATCATGTAAGGAATAAACTTGCTTATTTGAAATCGTCTGCGAAATTTGACATAGGGAAATAGCCGAACCTTAACAAATAAGTAATCCATTATTATATCCATCGATCTTGTCAATTATGATTAATAATTATATGGCCATGAACCGCTCTTCTACGTCTTAATTCGGCCTTGTCGTTGTCCTCATTGTCATTCAACTCCACCAAGAGATGATTATCTTTCGCATACGTGCGAAACAATAAATTTTGCTTGATCAAATGAAGCCATGACCCGATATTAATAACCATTGGTTCTGTTTGAAGAAAAAAATGATGGTGATTTGAGAATTATTCATGGTAGAAAATGGCTACAAGACTGAGATTGAAGAAAGAAGAATGGAAAATTATGTGATGAATATGATTGTAGTATGCAGTTTTTATAGGCTTCTTAAATATAACAGTTATGAAAAATAGCCGTTACGAAAAATAGAAAAAGTAGAGGAATATAGCCGTTGCAAAACAACTTTTCAAGTATACCTTATGTGTTTGCCGGTAGAAAATATTCTGTCCCCATTTCCCTATCCCCTTGCTTGTCTCCCTTTTAATTTGTGACATTTGGCACTTGTATCATACTCAACTTTAACATCTTCTAACCCCTGTTAACCCATGTTAATCTCGTTAAACTATAACCTAACTCTAATCCTAACTTAACTCTAACTCAAACAAAAAAAATAAATTTGGATTTGATGAACCCAGATTAACCGTGGGTTACCCCTCTCCTCTCCCATCCTTCTTCTTCCTCCCTTCCGTCATCAAATTCCGGCAAGTGCCACAGATCTGTTTCAAGTTTTTAATTACTACGAGTCTGAGATCATAATTCCTTTTTGCATCAGCCACTTTTGGTCAAGCTTTTGCCCAATTGGTAAAAGAGATAAACTGCGTTTGATTTCTAGATTCATGTAGTATGAGATGAAGGGATGTGATTGTTTATGATATTTGAGATGTGCAAAACACAAAAAAGAAGAGTTCTGCCACGTTTTGGGGTTTTATAGTCCTCTAATTGTGTAGGATTATTAGCATGCTGGGTTCGACATATTACAACACTGGGTTTTCATCAGTGTATGAATTTAGTGAGGTCTCCCCTGTATACTAATTCAAAACGTGTGGGAGTAAGAAGAGAGCGAGGAAGAAGAAGGAAGGGAGAGGAGAAGGGTAACCCATGGTTAATCTGGGTTCATAAAATCCAGAATTTTTTTTTAAGTTAGGATTAGAGTTAGGTTAGAGTCTAACGAGGTTAACATGGGTTAGCATGAGTTAGTGGATGTTAAAGCTGAGTAGGATAAAAGTGCCAAATGTCAAAATTTAAAAGAGAGACATGCAATGGGATAGGGAAACGGGGACAAAAGATTTTCTCCTGTGTTCCAACAAAAGATTCCAAAAATGGTATGGAATATTCATCACAAGTAAGCCGTATATATTTGGCTATATATACTCTACCAAATACCAACTATTTCATACCGTGGTTGTTGCTCTTAGCCCAAAACGACAGGTGTCTAGGGCCGATCAATTATACCAATGGCACGTTAACCGCCCGTTTAGAACCCAAACCCATAAATTTTTGCCTGATAACATGTATTAATGATTGCCCCATCCATAAGTCATTTTAACAACAAGAAAACACGTAAAGATCAAGACGAGAAGCTACGGGTATGGCAGAGCCTCTGCAACAAGCGAAACTTAGGTTTTAGATGAGTGGCGGTGGGCTGGGCGCTATTCCGACCAAGGAATGATGGAGTTTCGGGTGGCTCTTCACTAGCGACGCCATCAGAATCCCAATCGTGTTGAACCAACGACTCCAGTATGAGTAGGTTTGGCCTGTTGAGACTAAAGGTGCTTATGTGTTGCGCATCTGGTTCTAACCAAATGAGATAGATGGTCCGAGAACGCCGACAAAGATGGAGAGCCCGATCGATCCCGTGATCAATGGTAGAAAGCCTTGGGTTCGGTGTGGCAGTCTGAACGTGATGGCTGCAAGGCGGCAGTTGTGGGGCTTTGGTTAGGTCCGAGGGTGGCGATTGAACCAGTCGACGACTAGAAATCATGGAAACTCCAGCGGCCAAAAAAAATGGTGGTGCTAACCTAGAAGAGAAAAAGGAATAGAGGTTGCTAAGGTATAAGGGCACTGGTGGCTGAGCTGTCTTGGTCGCAGTCAACGTGACGATAGCAAGCGTAGCAAATCTAGTAAGGGTTGGAATGAGCTCGGGTCCTTAGGCCTGGGTCTAGACTCCAGCAAAAAAAAAGTCAAATTTGGAATTAGGTGGTTTGGCTTGATTTAAATTGATTGTGGCTCAAGTTGTGGTATTCCTGCAGAAAAATATGATCTTAGATCAATGAAAATTAAGCGCTCATGCGATTATATGTATTAGGTCTAGTATCTGCATTACTTTTAGGATTTTGTTCTCTGTTAGGCTCACAAAATAAGTTAGCAAATATTTACGTGTAATGAAACTTGTTTGCCATTCTCGCTTGTATTATTAATAAAATGATATTTTATTTTCAATAATAGTTGCCCCAACACGTTAATAACCTGTTAGTTTTTATTTTTATTTTTTAGAAAATAATCTGTTAGTGGTATAGTCTTCTCTTAATAAATGAGAGGTTGTAAGTCGAAGTTGTAATATTTGAGTTGTTTACTAAAAAACAGAGAACATGTTCAGTACACGGTGTGTATCTTCACAAACATATATAGATAGTCAAGATTAAAAGAAATAATATAGAAACATGGTGGTCAAACATATGAATTGTTATGAACGGTTAAGATTGCGTCGTGTATTTTTTGTGCCAGGTTAAAAAAGGAAAAAGAAAATTAAAAAAAATAAACCACCCACCGTTTCACGGTCTCCCACTCACTCCACCTCACTTGTCTAGTTCCCGCCCGTTTAGAAAGAAGTCAAAGAACTAAAGCCAAAGCCGCACTTTCGGGCGCCGTCGCCGGCCGACTGCTCCGTTAGCTTGGTTCAACATCTTTCTCTCTCCGGAAACCCCAATACTCTCATCATCATCACTCCTGTTCTACAGGTCGGTTTCTTTTCGTTTTTCCCGTAATTGCTGCGATTTCTACTTATTCTTACTGGGTTGGGTTCGGTTTATTCTATGTTGATTTCGTTTGCGGTTTAATTTTGGGTGATATTGATTTCTGGGTTCTCTACAAATCAATATTATCATATGACTTTTATAGCATCTGTGACAACAAATCGGATTATTTGAGCCCCTCATCCTTTCTGCTGTTATTGCCATCGAATTACTAGTTTCTCAATTTCTCTAGTTGATGCAATAATGGATTTTAAACTCACAGCAGTGTGTTGTTGATGTGATTTTAGGTTTAGGATAAGAGATTAGAGATAATAGTTGTATCAAGTCATATGCCTATTCGGCACGAGTCTTATATTAAAAGATTTGTTTCGAGCCAACAGTACGAAGACTGAGAACAATGTTAAAATAGTGAATTACATTTTGCATTGTGTTTGGATGCAAAAGGCTTTTTTTCTTTTTAAACTGGTGGATGCGAAATTGTAGTGCCATATTGTGACTTCTTAAAGTAGTTGAAGCTATATAGAAATCTGTTGAATAATTTGAGATTCTATTGTGACAAATTCGAAAGCAGTCATACATAGTTACATACAATGAAATGTTAGATCTTCGAGACTCGTTTTGCTTACAGCATTCACTATCATTATCATGAGAGAGGTGATAACAGTCTCTGCACTTCTCTGTCATTAGTCTAATATGATGTGAATTATGCAGCTTTGACGTAGTTTGTTTATCATGTATCTTTGTTCTTACCTTTAACTAAATAACGTTTTCTGTTTGTTCAATATTTGAAGTATGGCAAGAATGGAAAGAATACACGTTGCCATCCGGGCTCGGCCGCTCTCAGCTGATGACGCCAAAACCAGCCCTTGGCGTATCTCTGGCAACTCCATCTCCAACCCCAAATCCTCCTCCAAGTTTGAATTCGGTAACTATTCAACTCCCCCTCACCTCTACCTCTAAGCACTTCTCACTTCCTTTGCTTCAATCCAATATGATCATGTTACTTTTTCAATTTGCAGATCGGATTTTTGGCGAAGATTGCAAGACCAGTGACGTGTATCAGTCTCGGACGAAAGATTTGGTCGCCGCTGCTATTGATGGTTTTAATGGTACCAATGGATCATCTCCTATCTATTTATTTGGATATTGAGTATTATTTTGTATAGTTTTCTTATATATTTTTTCTTTTTGGATTGTGTTTAGGAACCGTTTTTGCTTATGGCCAAACTAATAGTGGCAAGACTTACACTATTCGAGGTTCGGCTACTGAGCCCGGAGTGATTCGCCTTGCCGTGCGTGATTTGTTCAACCTAATTCAACAGGTACATGCTTATTGTGGATGGATTGTTAAGTGGGAAAAGTATAGTGGCAAAGTAGTGTATATCTAACGTAACTAGTTTTGGAAATCTAAGTAGAAGTTAGCTCTGATGCCTAAAAGGTTTTGCGAAACTTAATAAGATAGCAATGTGTCTTTAATTTGGGAGTCGAACAATTGACTTTCATTTCCAAATTCATATATTTGCTCAAGTCTTTTCGCAGTTGAGAATAGTTTTAATTAATATTTTTCAGTCGACATGATTGAGTTCCTTTAGGATGTGAATCGGGAGTTTCTTCTGCGGATGTCTTACATGGAGATCTATAATGAGGAGATAAATGATTTACTGGCACCTGAGCATCGTAAATTACAGATCCATGAAAGTATCGAGGTACTTGAGGGGCTAAATATATCCTACTTATTGAGATTGCTTGCAAGTACTTAAATAACTGTAGGTTGTATTTCCATTTATGGATGCAGCGGGGAATTTATGTTGCTGGTTTGCGAGAAGAAATTGTTGCCTCTCCTGAGCAAGTCCTTAATCTCATGGAGTTTGGAGAGTGTAATTACCTTTTACACTTCTGATTTCTAATATTTAACTTTCTATAAGAGCACTCTTACATAGTTCTCCCAGTTTGGCATACCTCACTGTTTTCCACTTTCTGAGTGGTATGGAATTCTTATCAATATGTTAGAAAATGGTAATATTTTACCTAAATTTTCCAATTCATTCCATCTGGAAGCCTTTTAATTTTCAGTATATTGTCACTCTGAACTGGTATCAAATCTTTTGGTAAAATTCTAACATCTACCAACTCTCACATGTGTTCCTCATTTTTTCCCAGCCCATCGACATATCGGAGAGACAAATATGAATCTCTACAGTAGTAGGTCCCACACTATTTTCCGTATGGTACTTTTCAAACCTTACAACTTTTATTTGTCATTTAGGAGCTATACATCTAATGTGGCTCACTCAACATGTTTAATCAGATAATTGAAAGTCGAGATAAAACTGAAGATGAAGACATTGGTAGTTCTGGTGATGCTGTTCGTGTTTCAGTTTTGGTATGTTTCATTACAATAAAAATTTTCTTTGTTCTCATTCCTATTTATTGCGTCTATTTTTTCGATCAGATGATTTCTTTTTCTTCACACTTTTCTCTTGATTTTAGAATTTGGTGGATCTTGCTGGTTCAGAACGTGCTGCAAAAACAGGTGCAGAAGGTGTGCGGCTCAAAGAGGGCTCTCATATCAATAAAAGCCTTATGACATTGGGAACTGTCATTAAAAAATTAAGTGAAGGAGCTGAGAGCCAAGGGTAGGTTTTGCATATGTTGAATGTCTAGTGCTGTTTCTCTGTATGATATTAAGGTAATGCAGAGTCTGAATGTAATATATATTGCAGGGGGCATGTACCATACAGAGATAGCAAACTTACACGCATTTTGCAGCCTGCTTTGGGTGGAAATGCAAATACAGCTATAATATGCAACATCACCCTTGCACAGGTAATGTTGTATAAAGTCATTTGAGGAATGCTACTGATAAATATTGATTGGAGGGTGTAGGTGTCAGATTTCCAAATTGTACCACGTGTTGAATCACATATATGTGGATATGATTTGTAAGTAGGTGTGTCTCTTGCCTTGCACAATTTTGTTTTTAATCTTGCATCGGTTTTTGTCCTGGACTTGTCAACAAGTTTCTTTAATCTGGTTCATACCACAAGGAGGCTGCATCTTGTTAGGATAAATTCATTTTTCTTAAATCTCATATTGCTGTGCAGCAAACAGTAAAAGTGTGATTCAGACTACCTTGAGTTCAGGTTTACATTTACGTAAAAGGTTGCTAATCAACCACCAGACCACTCCAGACAGAACAGCAGATGCATATGTTATATGTATTACATGTTATACAAATTGGAGTTGAGTTTCCTTTAATTTTTAGATGTCTACTATGTATGTTCTGTTGATTCTCAGTACATTTCGTTAAATCGCAGATTCATGCAGATGAAACTAAAAGCAGTCTCCAATTTGCAAGCAGAGCGTTGCGTGTCACAAACTGTGCTCATGTCAATGAGGTTTTGCTCTAATTTGGTTTCAGTTTCCATCATTGTAGTGTTTCTTGCATCTTCCTTTAAGATTTGTCATAATACATAATATATGCCATAATGAAGTTTCTTTTTTGCATAATCATATATATAATATATAAAATATGTTATTTACTTGATCTGCAATCTATTTTCTTTCTTCATGCAAGATTTTGACTGATGCGGCTCTTCTAAAGCGTCAAAAGAAGGAAATTGAGGAGCTTCGAGCAAAATTGCAGGTTTCTTTTATTGTTATTTCATCGTGCATGTATAATGCCTATCAATTGAGTTCATGTAAAAACTTGGGCCTAATACAGTTCTGTCTGTTTTAGGATTCCCATTCAGAACATTGGACAGAGGAAATCCTCAATTTGCGGAATACATTATTGCAGGTTTGATAATGTCACTTGTAGTTTACCGTAATTAGGAGAATGCTACTATATTTACATACTTGATGTGCAGACCGAGTTAGAAAGGGAACGTATAGCCTTGGAGTTAGAGGAGGAAAAGAAAGCCCAAGCTGAAAGAGAGAAAATGGTCCAACAACAAGCTAAGAAAATTGAAAATTTGAGCTCAATGGTTTTGTATTCAAATAGGGATGAGAATCGTGATCGCTTCAAGAAGGTTTGCATAATGATAAAGTAGTCTCATTGTTTACCTTCTGTATGATGAATTTCTTTCATTTCCTATCATAATTGTCTTTCACTATTGTTCTTATATTATGAGGCTACTGCTTCAGAGTTCAAATTTACATCATTGGCACAAAATGAAGCACTTCTTCTTGTTTCCTTTCCAATGAGATATCATTCTTTGATCTTAATATACACAGATATAAACTTTGTATATTTGTGGGAAAATAGTAGTATTAGCCAATATGTGATGCCTAGAACTTAGTACAAAGGCGGACCATATGATTGACTAGGTGCAAACTCATGCCTGCTTGACAACTTCAATCTTTTGTTGGCAGTTGGTTCTCAAAACAATAAAAGTTGAAACCCTAGGCAATAGAAACTCAAGTCATGTCTGTAGATAAGCATACCATACTACCATGTTTGGGAAGAAAGGAGATGTTCTCCAAAAGAAGTTTTTGTGTTCTGGTAATTGCCAGTTTTTAATTCATGTTTGTAGATAACCAAAACTTGCATCACCAATTTGCAGCATGCATAAAGCTAACACAGGATTCCATTCAGTATATTTTATTATGTTACACTGTTATAGTAAAGCTCATATACTGTGCGTTGCTTCTTATTGCCCATAGAATCTACTAGTTTTCCCTCCCTGTTTTGTCCTTTTATCTCTCACTCTTTTCTTACTTCTCTCGGTTAGAGTAATTTTTTCCTGTTTTTTGCAGCAGAAGAGGAGGGATACTTGGTGTCCAGGTAATCTTGCAAAGCAGGCTCTTGGAGAGGTAAAACTTTTTTCTTCCTGAAATATTTTTGGTCAAGTTATCACATTTCTCCAGGAACTGCGAATTCAATTTCTCCATGAAAATAAATACTCAGGTGATCTCATGTGCATATTATTTCAGGAATATATACATGTATGTAATTATATATATGCATGTTAGCGTGCATTGTGATCTCATTTAGGCAATGTGAGAAGCAAAAATAGGACATAATGTTGCTGAGTACCTAACAAAGTAATAGTTGCATGAAAACTTACGAAGTTCTAACTTCCAGATGATCTATAGCATCTTAGAGGCTCTTGGGTGCAGGGGTGACAACATGTAATGGGGTGCCGTACTAAAACAGAGCTTCTATAGGAAATTGGTTGATTAAATTTAGTAACTTATGCTCTGCTGGAATGTTTGTGTTCAAAACATTAGATCTATTAATCTACTTCTCTATCCAAATTAAAACCTTTTGTTTTGCATGTCTCCCTTCAAACAAACACATAATGGCATAAATATGTTTAAATTTGGGAAGCCATGTTTTTTATCTATTAATCCAAAATGAAATTGAGTCATTCAATCTCGCCCTTTGTAGGTTGCTAGCTGGAGAAGAAATTTGGAGTGTGCATTGATTTAGTGTAAATAAAATAAAAAGAGGCATGCTAAATTGTGAGTCGATCAGAAAAATTATATAGATGGAGCAGCAAACACTATAACCTAGAAACCCATGGCCTATGATGGATATGGAGCTAACTAGAGCTCAATAGGGAAAGGATTACAGTACGCAGCCTACCAAAAGCCGCTGGAAGATAACATTTTGTTGACTTGTGACTTTTTCTTTTTCTTTTACTTTTTCCCACGTACAACATACAATACTTCTGTGTCAGATTACTTGCTGTGAATAAGGTAATATTGTTGTATGGCTCAACAAATTATATCCCGGTACACTCTGTATCTCATTGTGCAAAGCTGTTATAGTCTAGTCTAATGTCCTAGTAAACTATAGATGCTGCCTTTATAGTGTGGTTTTTTAATTTGTGAACATTTAGAATCTATTTTCTAATTATTTATTTATTTATCTATTTATTTATATATGTATATTTTAGCAATTTCTAGTTTGCTTCACTTTAGGTTCCTGCCACCATTATATCAAAGGCATCTGCTATAAATCCAATGAGACCAGAGCGTGACGTGCGACTACTTCCTTTTGACGAACTGGTGAATGAGACTGATGTTGCTCTGAATGAATCTTGCAAAGATGAAGAATTTAAAAAAAGCGCAGTGGAGGATTGTACTCTTCCTGATCCATGTGCTTTATTACATGTTACTAGCAGAAGAAAAGTGCCACCCAGGAATAAAAGCTTATGCCAGGTTTATATTATAGACTTTACAGTTTACATTCTCATGTACGGAAGGTTGGGCTGTCCACATTTAAATCTCCGTTGATCTTTCAGGACAATGAATTGTTTGATTTGCAAGGAGAATATGAAGATTTGCTTGTAGAATTTGAAACTCAGGTTCCTACTTTTAATTTTTCTTTTCCTCTACGACAAAAATATGTGTTTTTATTCCATAATACTCTTTATTTTGTGCAGAGAACATGTAGTGAGATACAAATTGATTTCTTGACAAGGAAGCTTGCTAAGGCTGATATGTTTTCTGTTGATGTACGCAATGACTACTCCACATCTTGTGTCAAGAAGGGTGCAATTAATGTGGATAAGAATGTCAGCTTAAGACATTCGGAAGCTATTCTTGTGATTAAGCGACTTCAAGAACAGGTTGTCCTCTCATTCTTTTTCTGTATTCTTTACCTTCAGGACCGATCTGCAAATTTCATTTTATTCTTAGTTGGTAAGACTCAGGTCAAGCTAGTTTTATATCGGGCTGTTGTTTACTTCCTCTGTGCTTCCAATCTCAAGAGTGTCATAGAGATCCAAAACTGAATCAAGTACAGAATTTTGAACTAGTTCAATGAATATGTTTCTGTCAAAAAAACAATTTATAAGATTTTATTTCTTTCAGGCCTATAAAAGATGAGATTCTTCCTTAGAATTGTTTTGAATGCTTTTTTAAATATTCTTTTCCGCTGCTCATCAGAAAACATGTGGAACCTCCTATTGACATGTCAAACCTTATTTTTTTCATACCTTCTATTGCATTGAACATTTCGAAAAGTAGAACGTAGTAGATTCTGGAAATTTAAAGATGGAGTGAGTGGTTTGTCATTGAGGGACAACTCCAGGGTAGTAAAATATAGTTTGCCTTTTTTGTAATCAATTCTAGATTGGTTTGATGTATCCGTTACTTATTGTCTTGTTTCTATATACAGATTAAGAGGTTAGAAATGGAGATGTCTTCAGGCCAGCAAAATCTGGATTCTGTTGTTGAGCTGGCAAAAGAGCAAAATATATGTGCCATGGAGAAGTTTGGTGAGGTAATTTCACCATGCTGCAAACCTTTGCACTTTAAGCTATTTATCGGCCTCTCCACCTACTTTGTTTTATTCATATAGTTGCCTGGATCACTCATTGTGTCTCTGATCTTAAATAAGTATGGGATGGTTTAGTGAAGTTCCTTGAATCTGATTATCATATTCTACGTTCCAGATATTAGTCTCCTTGTAGTAATGTAAATCAAATTAGTGTCGCGCATCAACTGTTAAAGTCCTACCAAGTTTTGCTAAATTTTTTGTACCATGTGGTAGCGGACAGTCAATACCGCAAACAGTTGGTTGTATAATGGTTAGAATACTTGGCGGGACATGTATGTAGTTTTCATCCCTCGTTAATAAAATGTTTTGCTCTAGTTTTTAACTTTCAATTGAAAATATTTAGGTGAAACAGGCTATTCTGCAATTTTTCACTTTTAAATAGATCATATCTATGGGTAAATAGGTAACATTTACTTATAGTATTTATCCATCTATCATGTGCACCACCTTCTGGCTGCACTTTATCTTCTTATTGCTGGATGTAATTATTTTAAGATGATATTAATTTGTCCTTTCTGACTTACTTTATTGTTGAATTTTATTAGCTCCGGGAGGAGCTGCTGATTGCACGAGAGGAGTCCAGGGTTGCCCGTGAACAACATACTTGCCACGCGTCTGTAACCCAGGTACTGACGATGATATTTGATTTCTGTTCTAAATTATCTAGTAACTGTGCGATGAACATCCAGTTAGTTTTAATTATCAATAATTTGAAAGAGAGGTAATCCAAAACGCAAATTACAATTGCCAATGCTGAAGATAGCACAAATCTAGATAGTTTAATATGTTGAGTTATCAACTTCTTACATTCCGGTTATGTTATATGGCCATTACTCCCATTAGGTCATTCCACTCTACTGAAGCTTTTTAGTATCTGTAAAAGTATTCGGTAAAATCATAATTATTCTAAAGTATACGGTGATGGCTATTTACCTCTTGTAAATTTTGTATTCTGTTTTCAGGAAAATTACAAAAAGATGGAAGCTTACGCCCTTGAAAAGGACGCACAGATTATTTCTCTAGAAAAAGAATTGGAAGCATTATACAGGGAAAAGGAAGGTGCTCTATCTAGTAATGAAGGTTTACATTCTGAAATAAAATCCCTATCTGAAATGTTGAACACTTCACACTCTGAAGTGAACAAATTGCAACAAGAGCTTTTGGTCCTGGTAAGCTGATCCTTTTCATGCTCGTTTCTTTTATTTTCATTTCATAGAACAAATAGGTATTGTGATTTTGTTTGTAAAATTTCTTATTTCATTGTTGTTCTCTATATCCAGAAAAATAGGTTGGAAGAATCTAAACTTGAGCAGCAAAAGATGGAAAACTCCATTAAAATGTTGGCTGAAGAAAAGGAAGAGTTGGCCCTGGTAGTCTAATTTTGGGTTTCTTTTAGGGCAGCATCAGTGTGCTCTGTATTTATTTATGTATTTGGTGAATAGTGGCTCACTTGATTATATAATTGGTTTTGCAGAAACTTACAGATTCCCTTTTGGAAATGGAGGAGGATAGGGCAATATGGTCTTCCAAGGAGAAGGCTTCACTTGAAGCCATAGAAGATAAAGCAAAGTTATACAAGGAGACTGCATTATGGGACATGTCAGAGGTGAGATTCATCTTCATTGGTGTCGATCTCAAGAGTTCGCCTGCATTATTCTTCAAATTGTCCTCTATTGTATCTTTACTGAGCTAATTCCATTGCATTTTCCATATCATATTCATTTATTTTGAATGTTGTCCAAGAGTGTTTTGGTGGCTATTGCGTTTTATGGAGCACATGTATTATACTCTAGATTAAGTGTACATTACCCTTGTCAACTAAGACCTATTACAGCAGTTAAGACCATAATTTCTTTATGCCTTGTTCAAATTCCCTAAAGATGAAGTTAAGAAGTGAAAATGCATTATGAGGTAATCAGGAACAAAAAGTCTATGAAGGGGTTGGGGTTGATGTTCTTTGGGAGACGGTAATTTTGGGCGGTTTCTTGGGCTTCAGTTTATGAATTGCTTAAAGTGTTTGGTGGTTATTGCACACCATTTTTATAGCAGGTTGGTTTTGCATGGTATAACCTTTAAATTAAACCATTCAGCTGTCGAACTCAAATGTGGAGATATGTAAAGTTGACGATTTCAAGGAAGTGAATTTGCTTCAGAAGGAGCTGAGTTTTCTTAAGAAAGAAAGAGAAAATCTGTTACTTCAAATGCGAGAGTTATCAAAACTTCCTGATGACTTAGAGGTATTATTTCTATTTCTATTCTTTCCTAAGCAGCATGTAAAATTTTATATATTGATTAGTTAAACTTGTTATCAATAGTATTGAGGAACCCAACCTTATTACTTGCAAATTGTTTTCAAAATTTTCACTGATTATATATTATCTCCAGAATCTCAACAACCAGCTCCTTCTTGTTAAGAAGGAAAATGATAGATTAATTACTCAGATTCAAGAGCAGCAGGAACATATAACTGAAGAACAAATTCGCCACGAGCATAACAATGACTTGGTAGGTCAATTATAATTTTCTTTTTCTCTCATAGGCAGCTAAATAGTGTTAGAAACATCTGATGTAGTGATGAACTTGTTATCAGTTAGTGGAGGAGCTGACAAGAAGAATTTCAAGCATGGAAGTCAAGATGCAGAGTGTAAGTTTTTGTATTTGAACTTTATGGGTTGCAACAGGTTTCTCTTTCTCGTTCTAACTTCTAAACTAAAGTTGCATAGCTTCAGTTTCCGTCAATTGGGTTTGCTGGATTAACTATGAGTTTGGATGTTAATGAAGTTGAAAACTTTGATTAAGGGAAACTGTTGTAGAAGTCAAAAAAAAAAAAAAAAAATTGAACCACAGTCGTAGTAGTGTCATCTCTTAAGTTAAGTCATTTTAGAATGCTTAGAGCGGCTCTATTATTTAAACAGGATCATGTTGAAAACATCAAGGAAAAGGCAAAGCTTCGAATGAGGCTTCAAGGGACTCAAGCAAAGTTGGATGCCTTTTGCTATAGATATAAGGAAGCAGAAGACGAGAAGAATGTTATGGACAAAAATTTCAGGGAGGCTACAGGCAACCTTAAGGATCGCTTAGCTTTAAAAGGACTGGAGGTCCTCACCCTCAAGAAGCAGCTTGCTGCAAAGGGTTGATGAACAAAGTTATTTTGTTAAATTTATATGTATTACACATTGCGAAGTGTAGTTAACTCTATACAAAATCATATATATGTATCTTCTGGCTATCTCAATCATCTATATTTCAAAAGTTATTTTGCTACGTACATAGCTTAACGACTGTAATTCTTTTGGGCAGCATTCATTGCCATTGCTAATGTTAGTCTATGACATACCTGGAGGTAGTGAAAGTATCACATATTGGAGGTCTGAAACGAAACCACAAATCTCCCTTCCATATATGAATCAATCAAATACCTTAACCAAAATATGACATTCATATGTGTTTTCACATAGATATATACAAACGCTTAACTCACCTAATTTGGGCATTACACATGCACATTAGGGGGCTAAATTACATATTTACAAGTATAGCGAAGAGTATCACAAGGATACACACAAATGCTTAACTCACCTAATTTTTGGAATTTTGCACATTTAGCCTAATACTCGTTATTTTTTTAATAAATACATGAGGGTTACTTTGTTCAAGATTTGGTAGCACAAGCAAGAGGATTTGGCACACGAGTAATTGTTGGCCTCACATTAGAGCATTGAGATGTAAGTGAACCTTGCTTTCCATTGTACTTGAGATTGATGTCAGTCATCTCCACCTTGTCACAAGGTAAGCCCTTGGCGCATAATATCTTCAAGGCCAACGGAGTGGAAGACGTCCCTCTAATGTTCCTAAAGCTCACGTTGCTGATCTTCACTTTTGATGCAACCTTCAAACAACAAACACTACTAATTAAATTCACATTCACATATTATTGGTAACGTTATGTTCTGTGTCGAATTCCAAAAGCCTAACCAATCAACATGATTGCTAAGATTAGTTGTTTTTTTGGTAAGATTTAGTTAAGATTAGTTGAAACCCCCATATCACACATGAAAGGATTCTTTTGGTTGGTTAACTTTAGGTAAAGGATGGGGTTGTAGAACAAGTACCTCAATTGTAATAGGCTAGCTAGTAATAAGATGCATGTTAATATGGACAATACCTGCTTATTACACAGATTCCAAGGGCAGTATTCTTGATCTATGAGGATCGGGTTACCAACATTATTCATGATTATGTCCTCAAAGTGAATATCTGAGGCTATGCTAGCTGCCGGAGAATTAGGCCATGTCTTGATTCTAACACCATTCATTGTATTACTGAAGGTGCAGCTCTTAATATAGATTCCAGTCACAGGTTCTTCTTTTGGGTACCTTCCCAAACTTCCTATGCTTATTCCATGGCCTGGTCCACAAGTCACCTTAGTTATAGTTAGTTGCTTAGTGCCATCACCAATTGAAATGCAATCGTCTCCCGTAGAAATATTGGAATCAGTAATGTTGATCCCGGTTGAGCGGCCAACATGTATTCCATCTGTATTGACACTAGTTCCTGGTGCAGTGATGGTGAAATGTTGAAATGTAAGTCGCTCGCATCCTAATACATTTACGTGGAAGTTCTTGCTGTTAAGTGAAGTTACATCTCTGACTAAGGAGTTCTTAACAGAGTGGAACCTCATATTCTGCACATATTGAGAAAGCATTAAAACATACAAAGAGAAGAAAAGAAAGAAGAGTAAGATATATGATACTAGGATGCATACAATGGCAATGGATGAACACTTGGGGTTTTTGTGGCAATCATTAGTTTTCCAAGCTTGTTGTCCTTGGCCATCAAAAATTCCAGTACCCGACAATGTGAACCTGTCAAGGTATGAAAACAGGATCCAGGTATCTGGTTTTGATAGTTGGGCACCGTCTGGTGAGGCTTGCAGAGTGCCATAGACTTGAAGCTCAATAGGAGCCTTGCAAGGACCGTTGAAATTTGCTTCTTTCAATTTGTAAATCCCCTTTGGAACAATAACTTTACTTGGCATTGTTGATGCACATGCATCTTTCCATGCATTTGCTATAGCCTGAATACAAAGATAAATGAAATCCGGCAATTCAATATCATAGAACTTAATTACACAAATATTCATTTGTAATTACCTGAGTGATATCAGAATTCGGCTTTGCACCATATTTTCCACTAGTCACGTCGAAAACACCACCGCCTAAAAGCTCCCTAGATCTACTTGCTGATGTCGAGGATATGGCCATAAGTATTAACAACATACTAATGACAAGTTTGAGACCCATTTTGATGTTTTTTGCTAAGTTTTATTCTTATTGATTGTTTTGAAAGATGATGAAAAACCACTCTAATTTTGAGGTCATTTTATAGTTATGTCGGGGAGCTTAGCACCATTAAACTATCTAACCAATCCTTCTTCAGTAACTTATGTGAAGCTATTTTTCGCTAAATTTTTTTCTTACTAATTGTTTTGAACGATGATGAAACACTCACTCTGATTAGACGTCATTTTATAATAATGTCTGGGAACCTTAGCACCATTAGATTATCCTACCACAAATCCTTCTTGATTAATTTATGTGAGGCCTTACGAAGAAGTTGCAATGTTGTTCAACTTTTGTCACATTGTTGGTATCACTAACGAGGTGTAACAACTAGATAAGGTATTGATTTATATATATTTTTATATCTATATATATATATATATATATATATATATATATATATATATATATATATATATATAACATGATTACCTCCAAACACAATTATACTTGAGAACGTACATAGCCTGTCAAATAATTAACACCACCATTCACCCCCACAATGACACCTATAACTTAACTACACTGAAGAATATGTGGCTGCTTAGAGACTATAACGAAATCTAAAAAGTAAAAGTAAAAATAAACTAATGAAAAATAAAAATAAAAAGCGTGTCCAAAATAGGTCCAGGCTCAGGGCCAAAACCCATTTTAGCTCAATTACTAGCCTAAAATCACAATTCACAAACCAAATCCGGCCCAAATGCAAGACTCCAATCCACTAGCCAAATCTAGATCAGAGAAGGACCCGGATCCAAATGTAACCTGGTTTACCGATTCCAAATCTGCTTAGAGCACCCACAAAAGTGGGCACCCCCAACAGACGACATCTCTTCTCCCACCACTACACATCAACCGTCGAAAACAGAGCTTGCGCCTTCTATGACTTGAGAGAGGGAGCTAAACCCTAATTAAACTGTAAACCCAAATCCCAAGCCTGGATTCAATGCGACCAGTCACCACCCCTCCCTGAATCGCAGTGCTACGTCACCAGCAAACGAGCCATGCCACATCCTTAGCAGCAGAAGCTACCGCCTAGGAATGTGGAGTGACCAGTGCCTCCGTGGCTTTTGCTCCTCCTTCTCAAAAGTCGGTGAGAACCGTTCCACGCACCGGGAGAGAAAGCATCCTAACCGCTTGAGCATTATTCTCAATTTCTGGATTACGAAAAACCTTAGGAGACTCCGCTCACTTTTAAGCGCGCCTCTCGCACTTTACTGCCTCCTGCACCAAATCTTGTCCTCCACCACCGATTTCACCCTCTTTCAACTCTTCTCATCTCCATGGCTTCCATCGACGCCGTTATAGCCAGTTTTGCTGCCTCTTTGGCTCTTGCCGACAAAGGCAAAGCCCCTGACCTCGGAAAAATTAGAGGAGGCCCCGTTGAGAAATCCACCATTGTTTTCCTCATTGGAAAACCTTTGACACGCCATCCTGGGAATCTGGCTGGCTCTATTCAAATCGCACTTTCTTCGAACTTGGATGGTGGATCGCCAGTTTAGGGTTCAGGAGAGGGCTGAAAACCTCTTCCTCTTCTCCTTTGACACAATTCGTGACCGGAACAAGGTGTTTTGATCGCGCACCGGTGGCCTTTGAACTGTATGATGGAATTCGACCTTTTGAGCAAGTTCCCATGAGGCATGTTTTGATGTGGGTTAGGTTTTCTGCAATCCCTCCCCGATATGAAGTCCCAAAGAATTTCAAATTGATTGGTAATCTACTAAGAGGTTACATCGATTATGACAAGACTGAATTCAAGAAAGGTGTTGTCCGCATCTTATTCTCGCACGACATCTCTAAACCAGTTCTTATGGAGCTTTTTGTTTTTCTGGAGGAAGGAGCTCAGCCTCTTCTACAATTTTCCTATGATCACCTGAAAGGTCGTTGCTCTCTTTGTGGCCTTGTTACTCATGCAGGGGCTCGTTGTGAAGAACCACCTTTGGTTGTTCAAACCAGAGCTAGGGATTTGGGTTTTGTTGGTTCCTCTTCACGAAACCCTAACCCTAATTTTGCTTTTCTTGTCAAGGGTCCATCTGACTCCTTGTTGCAACCTACAAGCCCTGCGCCCTCTACTACTCCTAAAAAGAAGAAACCAGTTATCTTGAAGGAACGTATAATGTCTAGAACCCTCACAACTGAGTTGGTAGCATCTGGCAATGAAGAACACGAACTAGGAAGCAATTTGAATGAGCCTCCTGCAAGTGAGGGAGGACCTCGTTACTGGTTTTGAGACTTTTGGTTCTGATTTACAGGTAATACCGACAATGGAGATCACTACTCTGAGTGATGAAGTTGTTTCCACCCCAACTCGGAAACATGGAAAGGATAGAGGTATCACTCCCTCCCCTAAAAATTCAAGACTATTTTGGGAGGTAAGGTTATAACTCTCCAACCAGAATCTCTCGGGTTGGTGGAAGAATCGAAGGATATAACCAGTGACTTACAAAAGGAAACTTTGACGTCCTTTGGGAAGCAAGAACAAGAACCCAAGCCGGATAAGAAGCCTGTAGCCCTTCCTGTGCGCATCCCTTTGCTGATCTGCTTTGGAGATGATATCAGCACTTCAGACAACGGCAAAGGAAAGTTGTAAACTTCCTTGTTTCCTTGCCTACGATAGAAGCTCAGTTCCAGATTACCTAACTTCTTAGTATTTCTTGTTGTACACCAATTGCGGTCTGTAGGTGATTTGATTTATTTTTCTGAGAGAGTTAGGGAGTTAGTTCTTAGTTTCTATTGTTGAGAGAGTTAGGGAGTTAGTTCTTAGTTTCTATTGTTTAGGCTCTTTGAGCATAATTGATTGTAATGAGGATACCTGTCAATTAGTTTATTTTAGCTTGAGTTGGATTAATTTTTGCGCAAGCTACTAGTATTTTTTTTTATAGATCAAATGCACAATAATGTGCTACAATACTGTGAGTCAAACTCACGACCTCTCACTTATAAGGAAAGACTTATGCCACTAGACCAAATGATACTAGGCCACAAGCCGCTAATTGATGTACGTGCCTTATGACCATGAGTAAGTAATGATATTATCTATTTCTATTAAAAAAAAGAGTCGAACTCCTTTGATTTCAATCGTACGACCTTACTAGGTCAAGCTAGGAGAATATCCGAAGACAACTCCATATTACATGACGATGCTCACTCGACCAATGGGACAAGCGGGAGTAAAACTCCAAAACAAGTCTAACAGCTGGTTAACTAGGAGCAAGCTCCGATACAACTTATAGAGCCTACAAAACTAAAAAGAAAAACCAACTCAAAAAAATTAATGTCCACAAGAGGACTTTATTTTGGCCTAAAAAGCAATAACCTACATAACCAACCAAAATACCCAGCTCATGTATTAGTTCAAGACCTTTTACACAAATTTTAATAAAAGTTTATTTTTGATTGCCCACAAACATTAAAAAAAAGCTTTTTTGTAGATAAGTGAGCTCTGATCAAATCTTTTTCTTCTAAAATTTTATTTCTTCTTTCTCATCTTCTATTCAATTATTGCTTTATTGATTGATGGTTTGCTTATGAGTGGATATCTAAATTTTCTTTGTCATGTTGCGAAAATCTTTTTATTGTTGAAGGAATTTATATTCCTGTCCTTAATGATGTCTCTTAACCGAATCTTCACCTTATTAGACTAGAATATCTGTTAGATATCAAACCCTGATTTACATGGATTCTCTATGTAATGCCTATATAAAAGCCATGATATAATTGAGATGAGTAGACCTTTATTCTCATATTCACATACTCTTCATCACGTTATCAGACTTGGTGCCCTAACCAAGAGATAATAGGCCAACCATCCCGAAAAACCCTAAAACCTTCGAAAACCCAAATTTTTCCCGAAACCCTAATCTGCCTGTTTCGTTTTTCCCGATTTCCGGCCGGATTTTCCTCTGTCCACGGCCGGAATTTCATATCCACAGAAAACCCTCGACGTCCCGGTTCCAACCCCACCATTCTCATCCCGAGAACCGGCCGCCGGAAGTTTCTAGACCGCCTCCGACTCCAACCACCGGTTTACTGCCTTCTCGTGCTCCGATCGACCTGATTTTTGGACAGCAGCTTCCTCTTCGAGTGGTGCTCCTCCTTTCAAAATTTCAGCTCCAATATTAAAGTAGAAGTAGGTGAAAAGTTGTTTTTCCTCTCGGCAGCCTCTAGAAACCAAAGATTTCAAGATTGCTCGTCTTCCAAGGAAAGCCAGAAAGGTTCCCAACCCTCCGTCGAAGCCTGTAGTCGACTCAAACTCATCAGAGGTAAATTTTAATTAAGGTTACTGCTTTCCGAATTTCAATTTATAGTTTGGGCTTAGTAGCCTTTTTCCATCTATCCCCTCTCTATGACGGGATTGGGTTTTAAGGGGGAATAGGGTTTGAGAGTTTTGTTAGGGCTCACATCCTCTATTAAACTTTGTAACTGTGACATACGCGTCACCATATATTTGTGACTGCGATTACGCGTCGTTACGACAGCTGTGAGTGTCGCCTACAAGGGATGAATCGATTGTGATTGCGATTACGCGCCCCCTGCTTTTATTTGCATCGATTTTATGACCACATCATTGGTTCACTAATTCAAATCCCCTTGTCTTTTGTAGATGACTGCGTCTCCAAGGCCTGAGTTTGAGATCCTCGATGTACGAGGCAATAATTACCTTCAATGGGCATTCGATGTTACACGATTATTTGTCAGAAAAATGATTTACTTCCACTATTTTTCCTCTTGATGGCCCAGATGCCGTTCCCAGTGAGATGATCAAAGCCCAAGCCCTCATGTTCTTGAGGCGCCATATCCATCAGGAATTGAAGACGCAATATCTGATGATAATGGATCCCAAAGAACTGTGGGACGACTTAAAGCTCCGCTTTGATTACGTACATGATGTACAGTTTGTCACATCTCAACTCTTAAATTTTTACCTTATTTACTGTCTTGGACTTAATAATAGTTTTACCGTCTTCGTAAATGAGTTTATAGTTCAAAGGTCCCTAGATGAGTGTTGAGGGACAAATATTTCGGAGAAATTATTCGTAGAAGAAAATTGTGACGACTGTAAAAATGGTAAATTTTACCCAGTAAAATGGTAAGTTTTATCAGAGTATTATTTTTAGGGTGTTAATTTTTAGAGTTGGGCTTTATTTGGTAGTGTTGGACCGGTTGGGGAAAAAAGGCCCAACACATTCTCTCTCCTCCCTCCCAACTTTCTCCCTCTCTCTCTCCCTACCGGACGTCTCCCGCGCCCGTCCGCCGCCGTTCGGCCACTGCGGACCGCCGCACCGGTCCCAATCGGTCGGCCTTCAACTCAGCTCTCTTTCTGGACTGGTGGGAGCCGCCCTAGTGCCGCCGTGAGGGAGAAAAGCCGCCCGAAAGCCCCGACTGCCGTGGAGGTTCGGTCGCCGGAACTCGCTCCTCCGGCCACCATAGCCGGAGCCGCTTAGCTCGTTTAGTAGTCCTCCTCCCGTGTAGCAATCCCTCCAAAGGATTCGCTCCCTCTTGTGCTTAGTAAGGAGAATCGGTGAGTTGAAGTTCTAGGGCTCAATTTTATGTTTTGGTTCGATTACCCTATCTAGGCTTGGAAATAGTGTTTGTGGTAGTTAGAGAAGTTGTTGTGCATGTTGAGAGGAAGGTTGTGCTAAATTTTGGTGGGCATTGGAGGTCGCCGCTGTTAGGGGGATTTTTATGGTTTTAGATATGAAATATTAAGGGGAGGTTAATGATGTGAATTTAGGAATTTTTGGAGGAATTTTGGATAGATTTGGGATTTTTCAAAGTTTGGTATTTTGACCGTTAATTTGGATAGAATCCGGTCGTTAGATTATTGTTGTTTTGGCTGTAGAAGATTGGTTTAAGGCTGCCGGTATTTGTGGTGAAGTTTGGACCGTATCGATTTTAAGATTGACGAAGTTGGGAAAGGGTGAGAGTAGATAAGGCTCACATTTACTGTTGCATATTTTTATTTAAGCGTTGACATATAGTTGGAGATTAATTTATGTTTTTGAAACAGGACGTGAGGAGGCTCGAGCTAAAGAGGTCTCGGACCGACATCAGGCTTAGGCCTAATTTGTGAGTGGACATTTGTTTTTAAATAATATGCATGCAATTGTTTATTGTTGGAGCATTTGACATCATTTTATTTTGATGATTTTATTTGTTTTGAAGAGTTACCGAAAAAGGGGGATTTTTCGGTAAATTATAAATATTTATATAAGGAGAGTATGTATATAAATGCTAGCTAGCCATATGTGTCTGTCCACCTTAATGGCGTAGTATATAACCGCATTATGTGTCTGTCCCCTGCCCAGTCCTGCCGTGTCGCGCCGCAATACCGCGCCCCTGACCGCGCCCCAGCGTGTCTCGCACGCGGACAGGCCCTCGGCCGCGCCCTGCCACGTTACCGCGCGCGCTATTCGTGCTGCCATGCCCCTAACGGGCCCTTGTCGTATGCCAGCGCTACGAGCGCACTACTAGCGCACTTTTGGTGCTGCTGCCGAGCCTCTAAGCTGGCCACATGCTATGACTTCATAAAAGTGATTTTCATGCAGTGTAATTGCACTCATTCGGGTTCCAACTTGGTTTAAATTCCCGATTAACCCCGCTATGTTTAATTAGAGTGTTCGTCTTGTCTTGATCCAAGACTAATTAATTTCACATATTTGTGTAGATGTCTCGTGTCGAAATTGAGTGTCAAGCTGAGATGAACATTTCCGTTCCAATTGAACGTCGAGAATTAACGCGCTCTGACCCCACTATGTCTCGTTATGATCCCCGCACTTCTGACGGTGATTTAGAAGTTCAGCGTATTCTCGATCTTAGTAGAGTTGCAGATTCGATGCCTGACTCATTTACCGATATCGCGAAAGTGACAAGATTAATTATACCTGCTGCAAATGTTCCTGCAAGGTTAGAAGTCCCCACAAGAGGAACTTTACCGGCTGCATCCGAGCTCGACAATGGCGTCTTGGACGTGCCGGACGCTCATGGTGGTGGTGTGGCTGTGGCCTTGGCTTCCACCAAGAAGAGGGGGAGACCTGTTAGTTCAGTAGATACTGTGTCACGCAAAAGGCGTGACAGTAAGGCAAAAAATGATCCACTTATCATCAACACTGTAAATCCTTCACATGAGATTTTCTCTGACTATAGTTATGTCCAAGAATCAATGTTAGCGTATCTGGGGGACACCTTAGATCCAATGTTAATGTTAGAGAACAAAGAAATCTCACTAATGTTTACCGATACACACAGTATGATGGAAAGAAGTTCCATGACTATTGATGATGCTTTTGCTTATTCCGTCGCTCAAGTGATTATCGACGATGATGAGATTGAACCACGCCCCATTGAAGAATGTCAACGTCGAGTAGATTGGCCAAAATGGAAGGAAGCAATCCAGGTTGAACTAGACTCTCTAGCGAAAATGCAAGTTTTCGGTCCGGTAGTGGTATGCCCATCGAATGTGAAGCCTGTTGGACATAAATGGGTCTTTGTTCAGAAGCGGAATGAGAAACATGAAGTCATGCGCTATAAAACGCGACTCGTGGCGCAAGAATTTTCTCAACGCCCTGGAATTGATGTCATTACCTTTCGCTACTTAGTCAGTTTAGTAGTGTCCGAAAAACTGAGCATGCAGCTTATGGATGTGGTTACTGCATATCTCTATGGGGATCTTGATTCAGATATATATATATATGAAAGTGCCTGATGGACTTTCACTACCCAAGTCAAGTGACTCTAAGCCACGGAGTGCCTTTGCATTAAAGTTGCGGTGTTCACTATATGGATTGAAACAATCCGGACGAATGTGGTATAATCGTCTAATTGACTACTTGATTGGGAAGGGATATAAGAATGGCAATCTTTGCCCATGTCTGTTCATTAAAAGAACAAGTACCAGATTTGCTATAGTAGCTGTCTATGTTGATGACATGAGTATCATCGGTAATCTTAAGGAAATTGATGGACCGTGACCTACTTGAAATCCGAGTTTGAGATGAAGGATCTTGGAAAAACTCGATTTTGCCTAGGCTTAGAGCTAGAGCATCGAGAGACTGGAATATTGATTCACCAGTCAACTTATGTTCCAAAGATGCTCAGGCACTTTAATATTGACAAAACTCATCCACTTGGGACTCCCATGGTCACGCGAAATCTGGATATCAAAAAGAACACATTCCGTCCTAAAGAGGAGGATGAGGAAGTCCTTGGAGAAGAAATTCCGTACCTAAGCGCTATCGGAGATCTCCTTGTAGACATATAAAATTTAACGATAATAATAGTCGTTGAATAATCCAAGAAAATATGTGGCTCGTGAGTCAACAAAATTGGGAAGCCGTCGGAAATAACACGTGGCAACGTGGAAATGATCGGCCGACAACAAAACCTTAAATCCCGATTGAAATCAATTATCAAGTGTCGATTAATGATGTGACTTCGCCAGGCGAACAAGACTTCGCCAGGCAAAATAGACTCCGCCAGCGAACAGGACTTCGCTAGGCGAAATAGACTCCACCAGGCGAACAGGACTTCGCCAGGCGAAATAGACTTCACCAGGCGAAATGACTTCGCAAGGCGAACAAGACTTCGCCAGGCGAACAGCACTTCCCGAGGCGAGATAGACTTCGCAAGGGGAACAAGAGTTCGCCAGGCGAACAGGACTTCGCCAGGCGAAATAGACTTCACCAGGCGAAATGACTTCGCAAGGCGAACAAGACTTCGCTAGGCGAACAGAACTTTCCGAGGCGAGATAGACTTCGCAAGGCGAATAAGACTTCGACAGGCGAACAGGACTTCGCCAGGCGAAATAGACTTCACCAGGCGAAATGACTTCGCAAGGCGAACAAGACTTCGCCAGGCGAACATGACTTCGCGAGTTGACCTTGACTTTCCAAGGCGAAATGGACTTCGCGAAGCGAGCTAGGCTTGGCGAGGTGAAATTGACTCCGCGAGGTGACCTTGATTTCGCAAGGCGAAATGGACTTCGCGAGGCGAGCTAGGCTTGGCGAGGTGAAATTGACTCCGCGAGGTGAACTTGACTTCGCGAGGCGAAATGGACTCCGCGCGCGTAGATTTACATGAAGGCGAGGGGAGATGGCTCCACGCGCGTAGATTAACATAAAGGCGAGGCGAGATGGCCCCGCGTAAGGGGAACCTCGTGAAGGAGCTAGACGACAGAGTTCGCATGCATGCGGGGATACGTCCAAGAGAAGTCGTCCGCAAAGTGGGACTAGAAATCACGGCTTGCTTGGAAATCAAGCTTCCTCGCGGGATACCTTCCATATCCGCGAGATAGCGTAAAGATCTTGCTCAAAACAGGACATTCAATCCAAAGCGATCTGGGCAAATCTAAATCTCAAGATTTGATTGATTTGATTATGTTAAAATCGACAAGTAAATCAGTCAAGATTCATTGATTCGATTAAAGAAATATTATTGATTCAGAATCTTCATTACATGCCTTAAGTGGAGGCATGCTAACACTATAAATACCCCCTCTCATACCAAGAGGGGGGAGCATAAAAGAAGGCAGCGAACTAGAGAGAGAGAAATCCCTCCGCGAGCTCAGAAGTCTCCCCTAAACCCTTGAAGAACTATCAAGCTCCCCAGATAGCCAGTTCTTCACTAGATCCTTGAAGAACTATCAAGCTCCCTAAATAGCCAGTTCTTCACTAAACCCAAATCCAAATCCCAAATACCCGTTACGTGATCAACCCGCGTAACCCTCAAGAACAAGTGCTTGTCACCCTTGAGTTAGACCTAAATTCGGAGATAGAATCAGAGGAGTTCACAAAGATTGTAACCAGCATTCGCATTGATTTAAATTAAATTATTCTTTGTACACGTGTCTTTCTGTTATTTGTTGCAGATATTTTCGTGTTTACAAAATTGGCAAGCCCAGTGGGACAACTTTGCCTCTCATCTCCTTCTCTGCAAGCAAGCTCAAATCCGTTGGTAGTAATGGCCTCCAATAGCACTCAAGCCATCTCGACGAAGAAGTCTAAACCAACGACCGCGAGGTCAAATAGCGAGTCCTCTGGTCATGCCACCCGTAGCATGGCGAGGAATCAACCCACAACATTTGTGACTTTGCCTTCCAACCCTCGCGAACCAGTCATCACCCTGGCGAATCTCGCGGACAAGCATGCCTCGCGAAGTGGAGTCAAGCGCGCCTCGCGAAGTGAAGAGAAGGAAACTTCAAACAAATCAAGGGAGCGATCATTCTCACCTGCCACGGACGATGAATCAAGCACGGCTTCATACGATGGAAGTCCAAATGGTGATGAAGACAACACGTATGGCATGCCAGCGGATTATTCATCACAACCTATCCCCATGCAAGTCATGGTGACAGGCGCATCCACCATTGAAGAGCAAATAGCCAATCTGATGGGAGCGGTTGAGAAGCTCACCAAAACGGTGGAAGAAAAAGACATGTAGATCGCCGAGCTCTACAGCAGGCTTGAAAGTCAAGATGAAGAAAAGAAGCACAAAGTAGGCGAGAGCTCCAAGAACGATGACAAAGACGATGATGGCTCGCTTGGATCTATGTCCTTTCAGCAGTTACAAGACATCATCACCAACTCCATCAGAGCTCAATATGGAGGTCCTTCTCGTGATTCTCTCACCTATTCCAAACCCTACACCAAAAGAATCAATGTACTAAGGATGCCGTTGGGATACCAGCCGCCAAAATTCCAGCAATTCGAAGGGAAGGGTAATCCAAAGCAACATGTTGCTCACTTCATTGAAACCTGCAATAACGCTGGGACAGAAGGTGACCACCTTGTCAAGCAATTCGTTCGCTCGTTAAAAGACAATGCCTTTGAATGGTACACGGACTTAGAGCCCGAGTCCATCGACAGTTGGGACCAAATGGAACGTGAATTCTTAAACCGCTTCTACAGTACAAAGCGAACTGTGGGCATAATGGAACTCACCAACACAAAACAATGGAGAGACGAACCAGCGATTGATTTCATCAACAGGTGGTGCTCGCTCAGCCTCGATCGTAAAGACCGCTTGTCAGAGAGGTCTGCGGTATAGATGTGCATCCAAGGCATGCATTTTGATTTGTTGTACATTCTCCAAGGTATCAAGCCTCGATCCTTTGAAGAACTAGCTACGCGAGCCCATGATATGGAGTTGAGCATAGCTAGCCACAAGGGTAAGAAGGAGTTTGTCAATGATCAACGAAAAGACAAAGCTTTCAGCAGCAAAGTTGACAAGGTCGTGAAAAGATCTACAAAGGAGTCGATGACTGTAAGTGTTGCTCCAATCAAAATCTCCACACGAGACAAGAAGGAGGTTAAGAGAGTAGAACCGACTCAAGCCTATGGGAGGAAGAAACATCCATTGACTGAGTGGGAGCAAAAGACTTATCCGTTCCCAGATTCCGACGTGGCAGGCATGTTGGAAGATTTGCTTGAGAACAAGGTGATAGAACTTCCAGAATGCAAACGTCCAGAAGAAATGCATCGGGTCAATGATCCGAAGTATTGCAAGTTTCATCGCCTCGTCAGCCACCCAGTTGACAAGTGATTTGTTTTGAAGGATTTGATCATGAAGCTTGCCAAACAAGGAAGAATCGAGTTGGATGTCGACGAGGTTGCTGCGGTCAATTGCACTACCATTTCATTTGGGTCTTTTGAACCAGTTCAAGTACCTTCCATGCCAGTAAAAGCGCCATGCCATTACTCGAACGTGACGGGCAATGATAAAAAGTTAGAAGGAGTGAAGCCAATCCAGCAAATAAACCTCACTCCTAAAGCCGCCCCATGCGATGATGGCGAGGGATGGATACTTGTCACTCGATGAAAAGCGCGCAAAGGTGTGTTGTCAAGTCCACCACTCTCACAGCCAGATCATAAACGACCACATGGGAGTCGTCAATGCCTCGCGAGAAATGAGATAAGGTGTATAAAGGAGAAATTCGCTCCTTGTGTACAAAAGTCCTTCAATCAAAATCCACCAGCAAGATGCATGCCTAAGATGCGAATGAGTTTGAGAGCTAATTCAATGACAACCAGTTTTGAAGGTGGTTCCAAAGATGCTGAGAAGTTTGAAGAAACTAAAGTGCTGAGACAATTGGAAGATTTGCCTCTAAAATTTAGCCTCTCTAACCTGTCGCAACTTTTCAAATAGGCGAGACGTGCGTTGGTCCAGTTGTTGCTTGATGAAGACCAGCATTCTTCGAACATCAATGAGTGTGCGGTATGCGTAGCGTGTTGCGACGCCATTCACTTCACGGATGAAGATTTGTAATTGGGTTCAAAACCACACAATCGACCTCTTTTTGTGACAGGTTACATGCGAGAGCAAAAGTTAAACCGCATGCTTGTAGATGGAGGGTCTGCTGTGAACATTATGCCAAAATCAACAATGTCTCGACTCGGCATCAATATCGACGAGTTATCTAAAAGTCGTCTCATGATCCAAGGTTTTAACCAAGGAGAGCAAAGAGCGATAGGCATGATTCGACTAGACATGGTTATTGGCGAATTGGAGTCACACACTTTGTTCCATGTGATCGATGCAAAGACTTCATACAACATATTGTTGGGGCGACCATGGATTCATGAAAATGATGTCGTACCTTCAACTTTGCATCAATGCTTCAAATTCTACCGCGGAGGCGTGAAAACAGTGATAGGTGATACCAAGCCATTCACCGAAGCTGAGTCTTACTACGCAGATTCCAAGTTCTATTCAGATGAGGAATCGGTAATAGAAGTTCTTCCAGTCAAAGTACCCTCAACAGGGAAGGCTACGACGGCAACAAAGAAAGAAGTTGAAGCAAAAGGCAAGGGAAATGAAGAGTCACACAAGCCTCCATCCAAAACTGTGACATCAGACAAGTCTAGTCCAATTTTCCCAATTCTTCTATATGTGCCAAAGTGTAAGCGCAAGGAAGGAGAGTCTCCGTTTGCGGGAACAAAGCGGCAAGTGAGTCCTCGGAAGTTGAGTGAAGAGGACATAAAATTATTGAAGGAAGCATCAATATTGCCATTGACAAATTTAAACGACCAAACTCCTACCAAGCAACCATTGAAGGGATTTGTCAAACCAATCCGAGGAAGGGTAGAGCACGGACCTTTACCCGAGAAAAGAACAAATGAAGGGTTTGACCCCAATGCTTACAAATTATTGGCAAAGGTTGGATTCGACTTCGGTTCGTCAAGTAAAGAGGATGATCAAGTTGTCAGCAAGAAAGCACATGAGCTCAATGAGTCTCAAAAGAAGTTGAGAGAACAGGGAAAAACAAATGATTCGGTTAAAACGGGTCTTAGTTTTGTCCCAAGCAAGCCAGTCAAAATCTCAGGCAGAAGAAAGGCGGAGAAGGCAAGCATGCAATACATAAGCGTCGAAGAAGTAGAAGATGAGATTCCACGAATCCAATCTATTTCTCGCACTTCAACGTTCGATCGCATCTGCCCAAGTTCTCAAAGTACTTCTACTAAATCAACAGGCAGAGTTTCGGTGTTTGGACGTGTTGAAAAGTCAACAAGTCGAAGCCCCATCTTCAATCGTCTTGACACCGCAGCTACACGAACTTCTGTGTTCAAAAGGTTGTCATCGTCAAA
Source organism: Fragaria iinumae (assembly GCA_009720345.1). Lineage (NCBI taxonomy): Eukaryota > Viridiplantae > Streptophyta > Magnoliopsida > Rosales > Rosaceae > Fragaria > Fragaria iinumae. The sequence continues at coordinate 3,741,350 of CM019123.1, forward strand.
TAAAGAAAATAAACAAATAAAGCCAACTCCTCGAAAGTCAGCACTTGAAAGGATCCAAGCTCCTAAAGAACAACAAGATAGAAAAAGAAAAGAAGTTGGCCAATCGGGACATAAAGAAAACCAAAGTCTCATCCCATCACGCATGAAAAGACGTTGTGTGCTAGAGGTGAATTCAACTAACCAACTTAAAGTGAGGCAACATACCTTCACACTTACTGGTCAAGATAAAGAAGGCGACGATGCTAGCGGCGATGAGGATGATGTTATTCAATGTGCTTATCACATCACCGTAGCAGAGGTAGAAGCTTATGAAGAGGATGACCATGAAGGCTTCGAATATGAAGTAGAGGCAGCTCCTCCAAAACTTGAAGATGGGGTGAAATCTACGGTCGATGAACTTAAGAAAATCAATCTGGGGACGGAGGAAGACCCAAGACCGATATTTGTAAGCGCATCACTAAGTCCCCAAGAAGAGAAAGAGTATTATGACTTGTTGCTTGAATACAGGGAGGTCTTCGCTTGGACCTACACAGAAATGCCCGATCTTGACCCTAAAGTAGCAGTTCATCGATTAGCTGTTAAACCGGAGGCTCGACCCATCAAACAGCTGACACGACGTTTTCGAACGGAGGTTCAAACTCAAATTGAAGAAGAGGTTGACAAGTTGATCACTGCAAGCTTCATCAGAGAAGTGCAATATCCCAGGTGGATCGCAAACATTGTCCCAGTTGAAAAGAAGAATGGACAAATGTGTGTGTGTGTAGACTTTCGCGACTTGAATGATGCGTGTTCGAAAGATGATTTCCCTTTGCCTATCATCGAACTCATGGTGGATGCAACCACAGGTCATGTAGCTTTGTCTTTCATGGATGGATCGTCTGGCTACAACCAAATAAAGATGGCGCAAGAAGACGAGGAGTTAACTGCATTTCGCACTCCCAAAGGCATTTACTGTTACAAAGTCATGCCATTTGGATTAAAGAATGCCGGTGCAACATACCAACGTGCCATGCAGAAAGTCTTTGGAGACATGCTTCACAAGTACGTTGAATGCTATGTTGATGATTTGGTTGTCAAGTCAAGAAAAAGGAGTGATCACTTGCAAGACTTACGAAAAGTGTTCGATAGCTTACACGAGTACCAACTCAAAATGAACCCATTGAAGTGCGCTTTTTTGGTGTGAGTTCAGGCAAGTTCCTTGGATTCATTGTGAAGCATCGGGGCATTGAAGTAGATCAATCGAAGATTAAGGCCATTCAAGAAATGCCGGAGCCAACAAGTTTAAAAGAATTGAGAAGCCTTCAAGGAAAACTCGCGTTTATCAGGCGGTTCATCTCCAACCTTGCAGGTCGATGTCAACCTTTTAGTCGACTCATGAAGAAGAATGTGCCTTTCGTGTGGGATGAAGCATGTCACAATGCTTTCGAAAGCATTAAAAAGTACATGGCTAACGCTCCGGTGTTGGGTGCACCCATTCCTGGGAAACTTCTTACCCTTTACATCGCAGCTCAAGAAAGATCGCTTGGAGCACTTCTAGCCCAAGAAAACGAGGAAAGAAGGGAGATGGCCTTGTACTATTTAAGTTGAACTCTCACAGGAGCAGAATTAAATTATTCTCCAATAGAGAAGACATGTCTCGCTCTCATCTTTTCCATTCAAAAGTTGAGGCATTATATGCAAGCTTACACAGTACATTTGGTAGCCCGAGCTGACCCAGTCAAGTTTGTCATGTCTAAACCAGTCTTATCAAGACGAATGGCAAAATGGGCTCTCCTCCTTAACCAACATGACATCGTCTATGTACCTGCCAAGGCGGTCAAAGGCCAAGCTGTTGCTGACTTTCTAGCGGATCACCCAATCCCTGCCGATTGGAAAATTTTAGATGACTTGCCGGATGAAGAAGTCTTTCTTGCAGAAATTCTCCCCACTTGAAAGATGTTCTTTGATGGATCTTCAAGAGTATACGGAGCAAGGGCCGGCGTTGTCTTCATCACCCCACAAAAGCAAATACTGCCATATGCCTTCACTCTCGGTGAATTGTGTTCCAACAATGTTGCGGAATACCAAGCTCTCATCATGGGATTGCAAACGGCCTTAGAAATGCAAATTGCAAATCTAGAAGTGTACGGGGATTCAAAGTTAGTAATTGATCAACTACTAACTAATTACGAAGTCAGGAAACAAGATTTTGTTCCTTATTTCCGTCTCGCTACACAACTCTTGACGGGTTTCGATGTTGTTACACTAGAACATGTGCCAAGGAAAGAAAACCAGATGGCGGATGCCTTGGCCAACCTAGCAGCAACTTTGGCATTATCAAATGATGAAATCGTGGACCTTTCAATTTGCCAACGATGGGTTGTCTCAACAGGGATTGTCCCATTGTGCGAAAATTCCAATGTGGTCTCCGTCTATGTTATTGACGTCGAAGATTGGAGGCATCCTTTGATCTACTACATTGAGCATAATAAATTGCCTGACGATCTAAAACAGCGAACGAATATCAAACGAAGAGCCCTACGCTTTTTCTACTACAAGGAGACTCTTTATCGACGATCATTTGACGGGTTACTCCTTAGGTGTTTGGGAAAAGAAGAGGCGTCCAAAGCCATAGAAGAGGTCCATTCCGGAATATGTGGAGCTCATCAATCAGGCCCTAAATTACATTTTCAAGTAAGGTGAATGAGTTACTACTGGCCCACAATGGTCAAGGATTGCATGGAGTACGCACAGAAATGTCAAGCCTGTCAATTCCACGCAAACTTTATCCATCAACCGCCTGAGCTACTGCATCCTACAATCGCTTCACACCCGTTTGATGTCTGGGGGATAGACGCTGTGGGACCCATAAACCCGAAATCTTCTAGAGGCCACATGTACATTTTGGCAGCCACAGGTTCCTTCTCAAAGTGGTCAGAGGCGGTACCGCTTAAAGAGATAAAGAAAGAAACCGTTGTAGACTTCATCAAGACATGTATCATCCAGCGATATGGTGTGCCACGTCGCATCATTACATATAACGCCAAGTACTTCTCAAATAGTGCTATGCAAAAACTTAGCGAAAAGTATCACTTCAAGCTACAATGCACCAGCTAATGGTTTAGCGGAGGCATTTAATAAGACGCTCTGCAACATCTTGAAGAAGACCGCCAACAAGTCACAAAGAGACTGGCATGAGAAGATGGGCGAAGCATTGTGGGCATATAGAACGACATACCGAACTGCCACAAATGCCACACCTTATTCTCTTGTGTATGGTGTTGAAGCCGTCTTGCCATTAGAGAAGCAAATTCCTGATAGGAGCATAAAATGCGACATTATTAGTATCTTATTATCCCTTATTTGTGCTTTGTTAAGTCTATTTAGAGTAAGATAGAGTCATAATTTAGTTAAATGAAGCTCTGGTATAGTTTTGGAAAAATGTGCTTAAATTGCTAGAAAAACGACTAAGTATAGAAAATCTGTGAAAAAGTGCCAAGATATGTAGTTTTTGTGATTTTGAGGCTTGCGTCTGACTGACTTATTCTTATCCGAATTCGATGAAATTTTGCAATTGTACTATTGGGAAGCTAAAGTGTATTATGTCAAAATTTCAGGTCAATTGGAGTTCGGGAGGTCGTTCAAATGAAGGCTCAAAGCCGGCAGTTCGAGAATTTCACTCCAGGGGCTAAAACAGAGTTTCCAGCTACTGTGTCCTAACTTTAAGAGCTTGTGTACGATTCAATACTTGGAATTAAATTGCGTGCTATATATGGATGGAAAGCTCTACGAGTCTAGTTTCCCCAGAACTTGGAATCACGCCAATTGGATTAACGAGGAGAGAGTTATGCCTGAAGAAATGACCAAAGGTCAGTCTGCCGGAAATCAGGATTCTGCTACTTTGCAATTCCGGTTTGGAGTTCAATGTTTCTACATCAAAGTCACATCAAAACTCATCAAGAGAGGTCTACTAAGCATATTGAAGATTTGAAAAGTCATTTAGGGCCAAAGCTTTGCACGGAATGGAGGAGAAGAAGCAATCCTAGTCCGGCTAGGATTGGAAGATGCATTTCCTGTTTTGGAGAGAATTCCATGTGCAACCATGAAATAAAGCTTGCATCTGCTATCCTAGGCCGATTATGACAAGAGACGCAACAAAGGAGTTCCTAGAAGATTCAAGAAGTTCAAAGTCTAGTTGGTTTAGGAAAAGCTAATATTGTTGTACTAGGAAAACCAATTCCTCTTGGTTTTAGGTTAAGGCTTGGCTGGCCATTGTAATCACTATATATAGGACCCTCTAGGCACTTAGATAACGGTCACAACCTAGCAATACACAGAGCGTAAGTCATTGTAATACGAGAGTTTTTGAGTGTTCATCCTATAGACAAGTAGAGAGAGATTTCACCACCGCCGGTCACCTTTCATAATTCCGTCCATCACCATACTTTGGAGCTTTAACTTATAAAGTATGATCCATACATTCTATTCTTCATCTCTGTTTATTTGTTTAGATTTGCATTATTTTGTCTATAAAATATGCATGTTTGATTGCTTGATTCTTTTGTTGTATGAAAGTTGTGAAACCATTTTCAAAATCTATACTTAGGATTTTCATACTCTTAAACTTGTGATAATTTTGTGCATTAGATTAGGCAAAGCATGTTCATGTAGTCATTCTCATAACTTGATTAGTTTCTAGGATTCGAGCAACTCCATCAACACTTGCATGCGGCTAAGGCCTTAGTTGTTGTGTAGGTTTAGATGTCATCAACCAAAGTATTTAGGGCTTAGTTAGGCGCAACGTCGATTAGGTTCCATTGCTTTTAGGGCAGTTATAATTCTAGAAATTTGCATGCTAATAGGATGAGTGACGCCATACCTTGTGTGTGTTTTCGATCAAGACTTTTGTGCATAATTACTTGTTGGTTTTATTTTCGACGCAACGTGTTCTTAAAATCAATTAGTAAAGGCTTAGGATTCGACGCAACGTGTTTTCTAAGTATAATCTAAGAAGTCTTTTAACGATTAGATGAACCGCAACGGGCTCTAGTTAGGTCGAAATTAAGTTAGAGTTAGGTTATTTGTTCATTGTTTTGCCGATTCCCTTGTATGATCTTATTGCATGTTTTTGATTGCTTTTGACTTATGCTATGATGTGTATGGTTGTCGATCACATGTAAATATTAGTCTAGGATTTATTTTTCGTGTCTTTAGGATCATAGTAATGTTTTCTAAAAACCCCCAACGTGACAACTTGTAAATATGTATATATGTGTGTGTTTTGTTTTAGCATCATGATTGATCACCCTAATTGATCCCCGGACTGAACGATCCCTACTTATTTTATACTAACGATGATTTTGCAGGGTAATAAATTGTGCGCTTAGTTTAACCCCGGTTATGCGACGCGTCAATTCCCTCATTGAGGATTGCTTTGCAAGAAGGCCTCACCAATGAAGAAAATATCGAGCTACGACTTCAAGAGTTGGAAGCTTTAGACTAGAAGAGGCTCGATGCGCAACAACATTTAGAATGCTATCAAGCCCGGATGTCGCGTGCCTTCAACAAAGGAGTTCGGCCTCGATCCTTTCAAATCGGTGACTTGGTCCTTGCTGTACGCAAACCCATCATCATGACACACAAGACCGGTCCCAAGTTCAAGTCAAAGTGGGATGGCCCTTATGTCACCAGCGAAGTCTACACCAACGGAGCCTACAAAATTGTGGCTGAAGACGGTTTGAGAATTGACCAAATCAACGGGAAGTTCTTAAAGAAATACTACGCTTAAATCAAGTGAAGACCGCTCATTGTCCGCACGAGCATAAACTGCGAATGACAAAAACGCTCATTGTCTGCACGAGCTTAAACTGCAAATGACAAAAAATGCTCCTAGCCTGCATGAGCCTAAACTGCACAAGGCACCCAAAAAAAATCTCAAAAAAAAAAAGAAGTTCTAAATCCTCATCCTTGAACTACGTTATGACTTGATTCTTTCTTTGGAAGGATACGTAGGCAGCTTGAGAATTATATTCTTAAGTTCAGTCACATCGAAAAAAAAAAACTTTTTTTATTGCATAATGAGTTTTATTGTCAAAATGACTTATTACATGCGCAAAAGAAAAAGAGAATAAATCATAAGTTACAAAACAATGATGGGCCCTTCACGTCCAAGATAGGCCTTTGAAGATGTTGCGTTGCTTTTCAAAATCATCTCGGAACCTCTTTGTTTCCTCAAGTTCTTCAGCAGTCAACTCTGGAGTTTCCTTGATTTGGACTTTCTGCTTCTCTAAATCGGCAAGCCTTTTGTCATGAAGTAGAAGGCTCACATCTAAGGAGGCTATTTTCTGCTCTAACTTCTGTTGCTCTTCCTTCAAGATATCCAAGGACTCGATCATAGTCTGAAGTTGACCAAAGTCAGTTTGACGAAGTTCGACCGACTTTGCAATTTCAGCCTCCATATAAGGCAAACGTTGATCACATGTGCCTGGAGTAGCTTTATGCATGCATACAAGCCTTGCTGCGTTATACTGAGTAGCACAAATCATCAAGCTTTCTACCTTGTCTTTTACTAGCGAAGGATCAAACCCATAGCACTGAAGTTCGGCTACCATCTCGCCAAGGTCTTTCTTTTTAGAAAGAATGGTTCTTGATGAGTGCTTCGTGATGATGTCTTCAATTTGTTCACAAATTAGAGTGGCAGCCTGCATACGAATCCTTCGGAGCCCTTGGTTAGTGTCCATAACATCAACTTCACCGCGGGTGACTTCGGAGAATGCCATATTGCTTAAAAGCCTCGGAGGATTCACCGAAATATCTTCAAGATTAACTTGTTGCGAGTCGTTTTGTTTGCATGCATCGTCTTCGTGAAAAGAGGCGGTCTTCATTGGTTCTGTTGAAAGGACGCCAACCTCTTTCGAACAAGCTTCATCTTCAAAAAGTGGGAGTCCTTCTAGCTGAAAACAAGAAGGTAAAGAAAATGAGTTCAGATCATGCATATAATGTCAAAAAAATATACATGGTGACGGTGGTGAACATACCTCGACATGATTTGGAGTCTGTTTCGATGGACTAGGCACTTCGCCAAGAAAGTTTCTATTAAGGAGAAACTCATCGTCAGGATTGAAATAAACGGAGCCAAGGTCGGGTTCAATCCTTTGATGCTTGAAGTTCACGTCCCTGGAACTGTTAGTACTCCCACTAAGTCTTTTTTCTTGAGTTTTTATCCCCTTCAACTTAAGGTGACTCTGGGCGAGATGATGATCAGATGAGTCCCCATGACCTTCTAAAGCTTGGTGCGGTTCATTGGGAGAATTGCTACTTGGGGGCAACGCCTTGGTAGAAGATGCGTGAAGATTATTGTCAAGTTCAATCTCGCGGGGAACCACTCTCTAGCGAGATGGCATCTCGCGAGGAACCACTCTCTGGAAAGATGGCATCTCGTGAGGAACCACTTTCTGGCGAGACGGCATCTCGCGGGGAACCACTTCCTGCTGAAATGGTATCTCGCGGGGAACCACTTTCTAGCGGGGCGGTACCACGCGAGCAGCAACCTTGTCTTCTTTCGTTTTTAAAGGCTGGTGCGGTGACCCAAGCATTGTTGCTGTAGTCATCTTGGGCATGGAACGATACACCTTGGACCACCATTCCACATAATCACGAGTCACCATGTACTCTGTTGGAACGCTCTCAGGAGGCAACGTCATTGTGCTCCCTGTCTCACGTTTGGTAAAGCTTTCCCAATGCCAGTACGTCGAGGATAATGCGCCCATCCGAATGTCTTTTTGAAGACTTCCTGGAACATCTTGAACATAGCCAAACTGACGGCTGAAACGGTAAGGACTGTAGGGTTGAACGACTCACCGGTTGCCCTGCCTAAGAGTAAGAAATCCAGATCGAAGGCAGATGAGGTAGACAATGTCGGAACGTTTAACATTCTCACGGTCAACGATCACTCTACGTTCTTTAGGGACTATGGTTAGAATGTCCATCCCCACTTTGCCACACTCGTTGAATAAAGAACGATGATAGCGACCGAAACTGGGCGTTTCAATTAAAACCCTTTTGTGTCAATTGTAGTATAAAGCAAATAAGGGTATCGTTATAAAAGCCGGGGATTGAGGGTACTCTTACAATTACGTTAATTACAAAACAAGAGAAAACAAAATATTATAGTACTAGAGATATGAGGTTTTGTGATTATAAACAAGAGAAAATAAGAAACAAAATAAATCAGAAAAGATCAGATGGATGAGACATTAGAGACTTGGAAATCCACCACCAAGTATGTTTCAAGACATGTTAACAACCAAAGCTTCAATCATTAAGTCACAAATCGGTATCAATCAAGAACAAACCGTGAACGCACTGCGTAAGTCCTTATTACTTCCCTTGAATACTTGAGCAAGATGAACGCACCATTACTAAGCCTTTAGAATAACCGATCAAGGTATAGACGCTATCCTATCAACAAATTATTCTAAGCATTAAGATAAATGGAAGTGATTGAACAAGTATGCAAAACTAGTGTAGAACGCCTACCTAGCATGCAATCCTTTTTATTTGGTTTCACCTATTGTCCTATAGGTTTTACTACTTTGAACTAAGCCGTATTAACCGTTTAGGAGATTAAACAACCTAATTCTAGCCCCACTCACAAGTTCATAATGTTCTATGTTGCGCATACATGAACATAAACAAGCAAGAGTTCTCCATAAACCAAAACCAAATAAACAATTTGAAAGACTTAATAATTCGAAACCAAGGTTCAAAACAATATCTAAAACATTCTTGGGGCTTCAAACCTTGCCCCTAACTAAGAGAATTCAGCCACACATGGCTGCAAAGACACACAAGGAGAATAAAAGATGACACAAGAAAGATAAACCGTGGATGATAGAGAGATCAATGATGGCTTGGCGGCTTCCTTGTGCGAGTCTGCAACTCTAGAGGTTCTTCTGATGATGAGATCGCTGCCTCCTCTCTTCTCCTCCTTTTCATCCTCCGATTAGGGTTATGAAACCCTCAAAACTCGTCCATGGGCTTGCCAATGTAGTCTGGGCCTTAAAATAGAAGTTTTGGTCCAAATCAGAAATTCGGGCAGACTGCCTTCGGCTACTCAAACGGTCATAACGTTTTCTCCAAAATAGGTATTGATGATCCGTAAAAAGTTATGGAAAGTAGACTCTTGTAGCTTTCCATTGATATATGGAACATCTCTTGAATCGTTGTGAGCTGATCACAATCTTCTGTCGAAGTTGACTGATAATTTCTGACAGATTTTCTGATTTCTTTCCTTGCACAACATGGATTCCTTTTCCTTCAAGATTTCTCCTCTTTCGTCTCTTTTGAGCTCCTCGGCTTTATTTATGACCTAAAAACACAAACTTAGTTAATATGAATATTGTTAAAGGAATTACATTGCTAAATAGGGTCGGAAATACAATATAAACGTAGCACTTTGTGCTCCTATCAAACGAGCTTGTGCGTCTCCAAAGTACTTGGCCGAAAATGCCCCTGAAAAGTGAATCATGCGCGGTTTAAAGTTGTCAGGAAGAGGAGAATAAAAATGGGTGCCAAAGTACTCTGCCAACCATGTATACACGTAGTGAAAGGGTAAATTGGCCGAACAGCTCCCCGGGTCTTTAGAGGCAGAAATCTCGTTCAAGCCTTGATAAATGTTGGCCAACACAGGTACAGCTAGACAAAATTGATAGCCTTGGGACATTTTGCTGGCAACTTTAAACACGCTAGGTCGGATCAAGCCTGTGTCGTCCATAGGAAAGACGAATAGACACAACCAGCACGCGTAAAATGCCGCCAAGTAAGTAGACTCCATGTCTTCATCATCCACTCCCAAGTCATCGAACGGTGCGGAGTCATCATCAGTCCGGGCTTGAACCTCATGGATTTCACCAGACGGGTTGTACGCGTTCTGAGGTGCATCTTTCTTGTTCCGTACACTTTTGGCGGGCGGTCTCTTGTATCTCAAACTTCCTTTGTACCAGTATTGTATCCACAACGCGATCTTCACTTTTTGCCCTTTATTGTCCTTGCAAAGCTTGTGGTACGCAAGAAATAAAAACCTGCAACTCTTGGGAATGATTGGTTCACCACCTTTCCCCTTGACTGAAAATTCTTCGATGGATGGAACAACTTCGTCATAGAACCTCCCAGTTAAGGGCAAACCACAAATATATGTCAAATCCCTCAAAGAAATAGACATCTCGCCACACGATGTGTGAAGAGTATTCGTGTTAGGGCACCAATACTCACAGAAGGCTCGGATCACAGGAACAACACGATCATAGCTGAAGAGCGATGCAAACACCGCTTGGTAGAGGCCGGCTTTGTGGATGTGATCTCCGCTTCGGCTTAAGATGTCTTCTAACCACTCCCAGTAACGTTCCGTGTAAGAGAAGGCTCCGTTTGCACGAAACCCTCTCCATTGCACGTACGATCGCTGAGAAGCACGAGCGGTGTTTGAAGAACGTTATGGTCATGATGGGCAGATTTCAACATCCATACATCTGCGCTTCGCTTCTCACTGGTAGATTTGGCTGATTGAAAGGTGGCCAGCTGACGCGATTGTTGCAAAGACCACCGAGGAATGTGACCTGAATCATCATACAAGGGAGGCTCGAGGGCGCGCGGCCCAGTCAATGAAGGATAGGTACACAAGGTGGTGCCATCGCTTTGAACGTCGTTAGTATTTTCAAGGATAGTGATCGTGCCTTTCTTGAAACTTTTGAAAGTTGCCATGCGAAGTAGTGTACGTCTACACAAAAAAATTTGACTTGTCAAAATTTTTTGTGCTTCGCTGGCTTAAAACTCCTGCTGCGCCTCGCTGCCTTAAGATCCTGCTGCACCTCGCTGCCTTAAGATACTGCTGCGCCTCGCCGAGTAAGGTTTCTGCTGTTACTGACAACTCAGAAATACCTCACGACCTACAAGATTAAAAAAGAAAAAGAAAAAGAGAAAGGTCAGCCAATTATATGACTCTGCGCCATAGCAATCAAATCAAAAGGAGGGAGAGTATACTGCTGATCTCACAGTGAGATGGTTGTAACTTTGTGATGAATAATGTTCAACCGGAAGCTCTAATTTATAGTGCAGTCTTTCCTCCTTGAAACTGGAAAAGTATGGAGAATCAAGCAAATCAAGAAAGAAATACATCGAAGGTTTCCGCCCACTACTTGGAAACTTTACCAAATCAAATTCGCAGGAATCCTTGCGAATTAAGGAATCCCAACAAAATTCGAGTATCCCATAAATTCAAGGAATCCCTATAAATTCAGGAACTCCCACAAAATTAAGCCATTAAACATAGACTTCAAGTCGCGCCTCTGGCACATGACGACAGCATGGCTACGACGCACCTTGAAGTGAGGGCATTTGTAGACATATAAAATTTAACGATAATAATAGTCGTTGAATAATCCAAGAAAATACGTGGCTCGTGAGTCAACAAAATTGGGAAGCCGTCGGAAATAACACGTGGCAACGTGGAAATTATCGGCCGACAAAAAAACCTTAAATCCCGATTGAAATCAATTATCAAGTGTCGATTAATGATGTGACTTCGCCAGGCGAACAAGACTTCGCCAGGCAAAATAGACTCCGCCAGGCGAACAGGACTTCGCCAGGCGAAATAGACTCCGCTAGGCGAAATAGACTTCACCAGGCGAAATGACTTCGCAAGGCGAACAAGACTTCGCCAGGCGAACAGCACTTCTCGAGGCGAGATAGACTTCACAAGGCGAACAAGACTTCGCCAGGCGAACAGGACTTCGCCAGGAGAACAGGACTTCGCCAGGCGAAATAGACTTCACCAGGCGAAATGACTTCGCAAGGTGAACAAGACTTCGCCAGGCGAACAACACTTCCCGAGGCGAGATAGACTTCGCCAGGCGAACAGGACTTCGCCAGGCGAACAGGACTTCGCCAGGCGAAATAGACTTCACCAGGCGAAATGACTTCGCAAGGCGAACAAGACTTCGCTCGGCGAATAGAACTTCCCGAGGCGAGATAGACTTCGCAAGGCGAACAAGACTTCGCCAGGCGAACAGGACTTCGCCAGGCGAAATAGACTTCACCAGGCGAAATGACTTCGCAAGGCGAACAAGACTTTGTCAGGCGAACAACACTTCCCGAGGCGAGATAGACTTCTCAAGGCGATCAAGACTTCGCCAGGTGAAATAGACTTCACCAGGCGAAATGACTTCGCAAGGCGAACAAGACTTCGCGAGGCGAACAGAACTTCCCGAGGCGAGATAGACTTTGCAAGGCGAACAAGACTTCGCCAGGCGAACAGGACTTCGCCAGGCGAAATAGACTTCACCAGGCGAAATGACTTCGCAAGGCGAACAAGACTTCGCCAGGCGAACAGAACTTTCCGAGGCGAGATAGACTTCGCAAGGCGAATAAGACTTCGACAGGCGAACAGGACTTCGCCAGGCGAAATAGACTTCACCAGGCGAAATGACTTCGCAAGGCGAACAAGACTTCGCCAGGCGAACAGGACTTCGCGAGTTGACCTTGATTTTGCAAGGCGAAATGGACTTCGCGAAGCGAGCTAGGCTTGGCGAGGTGAAATTGACTCCGCGAGGTTACCTTGATTTCGCAAGGCGAAATGGACTTCGCGAGGCGAGCTAGGCTTGGCGAGGTGAAATTGACTCCGCGAGGTGAACTTGACTTCGCGAGGCGAAATGGACTCCGCGCGCGTAGATTTACATGAAGGCGAGGGGAGATGGCTCCACGCGCGTAGATTAACATAAAGGCGAGGCGAGATGGCCCCGCGTAAGGGGAACCTCGTGAAGGAGCTAGACGACAGAGTTCGCATGCATGCGGGGATACGTCCAAGAGAAGTCGTCCGCAAAGTGGGACTAGAAATCACGGCTTGCTTGGAAATCAAGCTTCCTCGCGGGATACCTTCCATATCCGCGAGATAGCGTAAAGATCTTGCTCAAAACAGGACATTCAATCCAAAACGATCTGGGCAAATCTAAATCTCAAGATTTGATTGATTTGATTATGTTAAAATCGACAAGTAAATCAGTCAAGATTCATTGATTCGATTAAAGAAATATTATTGATTCAGAATCTTCATTACATGCCTTAAGTGGAGGCATGCTAACACTATAAATACCCCCTCTCATATCAAGAGGGGGGAGCATAAAAGAAGGCAGCGAACTAGAGAGAGAGAAATCCCTCCGCGAGCTCAGAAGTCTCCCCTAAACCCTTGAAGAACTATCAAGCTCCCCAGATAGCCAGTTCTTCACTAGATCCTTAAAGAACTATCAAGCTCCCTAAATAGCCAGTTCTTCACTAAACCCAAATCCAAATCCCAAATACCCGTTACGTGATCAACCCACGTAACCCTCAAGAACAAGTGCTTGTCACCCTTGAGTTAGACCTAAATTCGGAGATAGAATCAGAGGAGTTCACAAAGATTGTAACCTGCATTCGCATTGATTTAAATTAAATTATTCTTTGTACACGTGTCTTTCTGTTATTTGTTGCAGATATTTTCGTGTTTACACTCCTATACTTGGCAAAATGCACAAGACTAGACATTGCATTCTCAGTAAACTTGTTAGCTAGATTTAGCTCTGCGCCAACGCAACGTCATTGGACTGGTGTTAAGCACATCTTCAAGCATTGGAAGGGTTCAATTGATTTGGGCTTTTTTTTCCCTTACAAAATCGAAGTTGAGAACATGAATGTTGATGTTTCAATTGAAGATTGCATTGCAGGCAGTTTCGCCGAGCCCCTAAGGGCCCCTGCCATGTCGGGCAACAGCTTGGCAGTGCAAGACAGCGCCCAGCGCGCCCCTGCCGAGCCCCTGCCGCAGTCTGCCTACGCGGGCAGCGTGCAGCGCGCCTCTAGCGCGCCCCTACATGTGCAACATTGCAACCGAGCCCTTGCCATGTACGGCTGAGCTCCTACTGGGCCCCTATGCGTCCTCGAGGGTTTCCAATGCTGCAATTGAGCAGATTTTGGCTCCCAACCAAAATTCAGCTTCTGAAGCTCTTTCTAGCTCAAAATTGACGCAATGTGGCATAGTCCCCTATGCTGAGACACCGAATGATGTGTTAGTCGGTTTTGCTGATGCTGGGTATTTGTCAGACCCTCACAAAGGATGTTCCCAAACTGGGTATGTGTTTATCATGGGAACTACGACGATTAAAGGAGATCTACCAAGCAAACCCTTGTTGTTACTTCCTCGAATCATTCAGAGATTATTGCACTACATGAAGCAGTCAAAGAATGTGTTTGGCTTCGCTCTATAATAACTCATATTCGAGAGTCCAGTGGATTGACATCTACCACTGAAGCACCAACTTGCATCTATGAAGACAATGCGGCATGCATTGAACAAATGAAGTTGAGATTCATCAAGGGTGATAATACTAAACATATCTCGCCTAAGTTCTTCTACAATCAGCAACAGTAACAGCTTTTGAATATCCAGGTGAACCAAGTGAGTTCCGAGGATAATGTAGCATATTTGTTTACTAAGTCTCTACCCAAATCTACTCTTGAGAAACATGTGCGAAGTATTGGTATTCATCAAGGGTGGTAATACTAAACATATCTCGCTTAAGTTCTTCTACAATCAGCAACAGCAACAACTTTTGAATATCCAGGTGAACCAAGTGAGTTCCAAGGATAATGTAGCAGATTTGTTTACCAAGTTCCGAAGTATTGGTATCCGTCGCTTATCTAAACTCCATGATTGATTGATTATCAGGAGGAGTTGATTATGTAGACATCAGAGGGAGTCTACGACACAAGTTTTACATTTCAAGTTGTAGTTAGCGTGTTGTGCTTTTTTTCCCTTCGACCAAGTCTTTTGTTTTTACCCAAGAGATTTTTGTTTTACTTGACACGGTTTTTATCGAGGCAACGTTCATGCGCCATGTGATTCTGGTACGCGACATAAGGGGGAGTGTTGAAGGAATTTACATTCCTATCATTGATGATGTGTCTTAACCAAATCTTCACCTTATTAGAGTAGAATATCTGTTAGATATCAAACCCTGATTTACAGGGATTCTCTATGTAATGCCTATATAAAGGCCATGATATCAATGAGATGAGTAGACCTTTATTGTCGTATTAACATACTCTTCATCATTTATCAGTTTTTTTTTAAGTATCAATATATCCATCTTTCATGTATGTATATGTAAGAGTTTTGGGTGTCAATATATCCATCTTTGATTCATGTATGTACTTACAAGAGCTTTAGGTAAGAGCAATAAGATATATATGTGTGTGATGCAAGTATCAAATGATGAAACTTTGTATGAAAAAATAATATTTCAATTTATTTATGAGAGTATCAATTCGGAAGCCTGTTATTTGTATATGCTCCACAATTGACAATTTTGTTGTAAAGGGAGAGTGGGGAGTGCCACGTGCCCTTTATCAGTGGGAGAGTCGGTCCCTCCCGAAAAAAACGGTTAAAACCAACAGACACGAAGGAAATCCTAGTCCCGAGACCAAAGCTAGGAACACCCCCAACAGTCTCCCTCTCGTTATATTCTTCTTCTTATTCTTTGAATCGAATTCGATTCAATTCAAAACCCTAATTAAATTATTTTACCAATGTCGTCTTCCCAATCCAAACCCTAATTAAACTATTTTTGTATCCCCACCAATCAATTCAATGGACGACGACGACGCCACGTCGTCGTTCGCCGATCACAGGCTCTCCGGCTTCCTTTACGCCGTTCTCGCCGTCACCTCCCCTTACCCACCCAACAACCTCCTCCCCTTGGGCGCCCGCTTCCGAATGTCCCCCGACTCCTCCGTCAGCTTCAGGTCCCAAAACGACGCCGTGGTGCTCTCGCCGGTGGCTGAGAATCCGGTTGTGGAATGCGAGAGGAGGACGAGGACGAGGACGAGGAAGAGGAGTATTGGGCTGGTCAATGGGAGCATCAGCGTGGTGCACCAGCTTCACGCTTTGGTGATGAACAAGTGCGTCAAGATCGATGCTTTCTTGCTTCGGGTTGAGGTTGAGCCCACCGGCGGCGATGGAGAAGTCAGGGCTGTGCTGCTGGTTGATGTCTATCTCCCAATTCAGTTATGGAGTGGTTGGCAGTTCCCGAAATCGGGCTCTGTCGCCGGCTCCCTGTTTGGACACTTGAGGTACCCTGTTTGCTTCCTAACAGCTGTTGTTTTCGAATCGTAGATTGAATGGTTACTAATTGTTGATAGAAAGGATTGTATTCCGGAATGTTAGTGTCAGCATTGTGACTTATAGCACCTATTTCACATAAAGAAAAAATAAGATAAGATAAACTTAATCTGGTTACAATGGTGGGAATTAGTTGAAGCTGGAGAAGTTGAAAACTATAAGCTTTTGTTTAAAGGACAGTTATTTAGGTTGTAATAGTATTGGATCCTATTGCTGGTACTCAGCATTGGGTTGCACTCGTATGATCTGATGTGGTGAAGTTTGTGTTTGTTGCCTATGTGCCTTGTGTTTGAACACACACATGTTATATGTAGAAATATGTACAAGCTTTTATGGATAAGATTCTTACTTGTATGGATAGTACATATTTATGCATGTCTCCTCTTAAGTGTTTCATGTGCGCTCTTGACTGTGTTTTTGGCTTTCTGATATCAATATGCCAGTGCAGAGCATTCCTAGGCGTGCGTGTATTAGATTTTGATTATAGACTGTCAACTTCAGTGAGGTGATGTATGCGGCTGTTGGTGTATTGAATAGTTTTTCATTCTGTATTATATCCATTTTATTGCAGTTGTTTGATTCTGATTCAGTGAAAGGGTCTTTACCAAAACATTGAGAATCTTTATGTTTTCCATATAATTTTAACAACTTTAGAAACAACAATTTGCAGTTCCGACTGGGCAGAGAGAAGTGCATTGCTTGCTGACAAAGATTATCTTGAAAATAATCTAGGAGGTGGCAGAAACATATGGAATCTTTCTGACTGCCATGTTTTAGGATGCAAGCGGCATCATAATTTCACTGATTCTTCGAAGAAGAAGCTTTTTGAGCTTCATGAAATTTTTAAGAGTTTACCTACCGTGGCAGAGACAGGAAACCCTAATTCTTCTAGAATACAACCAGTTGATGACTCTTGTGAGGCTGGTATTTGGGATATATCAGATGACATATTACTAAATATTCTAGCTACACTCAACCCAGTGGACCTTGTTAGGGTGTCTGCAACTTGTTGCCATTTGAGAAGCTTGGCTGTGTCGATCATGCCATGCATGAAACTCAAACTGTTTCCCCATCAGCAGGTAGCAGTTGAATGGATGCTTCAACGTGAGAAAAAGGCTAAAGTTCTGCCCCATCCATTGTATCTAGCTTTCTCTACTGAAGATGGATTTTCTTTCTGTATTAACACTATTTGTGGAGAAATTGTCACTGGTGAAGCTCCCACTATCAGTGATTTTCATGGGGGAATGTTCTGTGATGAACCTGGCCTAGGAAAGACCATAACTGCTCTTTCGCTTATTCTGAAGACACAAGGAACTCTGGCAACTCCTCCAGATGGGGTACAAGTGAATTGGTGTACTCATAATGGAGACCAGAGATGTGGTTATTATGAGCTTGATGGTGATAATGTTGGTGTTACTAGTATGCTCCCAAAAAAGAGGGATATGGGTAAAGATCATAATGGTCTTGATGATTCCAAATACTGCCGATCTAAAAGAGCCAGGCTACTTCTGGATGAACGAATTCCAGGATTCTCCAACTCATGTCCTGGCAAAGTAATGAAAACACCAGCAGCATCTGATTCAGGAGTGTGTGCGGTTCGATGCACTAGGAGTTTAGGTGGCATAAAAAAAGATCTTTTGCCATCATTTCAAGGAGCATCCGGCTCCAAACAAGCAAAGGCTGGAAAAAACTTGGGTAGATTGTCCAACGACAACTGGGTTCAGTGTGATCTATGCCGTAAGTGGCGGAAGCTCCCAGAAAGCAGTATTGCTGACGCTAGCGCGCCATGGTTTTGTAGCATGAATTCTGATCCCTTCTACCAGAGTTGCAGTGTTCCAGAAGAATCCTGGGATAATTGCGAGCCAATAACACATTTACTTGGATTTCATACCAAGGGAACAGCTGGAGGAGAGGAACAAAACGTGTCGTTTTTCATTAGTGTGCTTAAGGAGAGGTATGCCTTGATTAATTCTATTACAAAGAAAGCTCTATCCTGGTTGGCTAAACTTTATTCTGACCAGGTCTCTGTTATGGAGACAGTTGGTCTGCGAAGTCCTTTCGTAAGCTCTTGTGTAGAGTTGGGTGATGCCTATCCGTTTCAGGAATTATTTCAAGCATTTGGTCTCAAAAGAAGAGTAGAAAAGGGTGTTATCAAATGGTGTTACCCTCGAAGTCTTAACAACATGAGTTTTGATGTTGCTGCTCTCAGAATTGCTCTTTCCGCGCCATTGAACTCAGTGAGGTTGTATCTTTCAAGAGCAACTCTAATTGTTGTCCCATCAAATTTAGTTGATCACTGGGCTACCCAAATTCAGAAGCATGTCAGGCCTGGTCAGCTGCGAGTTTATGTTTGGAGTGACCATAAGAAGCCCTCTGCACACAGTCTGGCATGGGATTATGATGTTATCATAACCACGTTCAATCGGTTGAGTGCAGAGTGGGGGCCCCGTAAAAAAAGTGCACTAATGCAAGTGCATTGGCTCAGAGTCATGTTAGATGAGGGGCATACTCTTGGCTCAAGTCTTAGCTTGACAAACAAAATGCAAATGGCAGTTTCGTTGATGGCTTCAAACCGTTGGATATTGACTGGAACTCCAACTCCTAATACACCCAATAGTCAACTTTCACATCTTCAGCCATTGCTTAAGTTCCTTCATGAGGAATCTTATGGGCAGAATTACAAGTCATGGGAAGCTGGGATCCTTAGGCCTTTTGAAGCAAAGATGGAAGAAGGACGATCACGTTTGTTGCATTTACTACATAGGTGCATGATTAGTGCTAGAAAGATGGATATGCAGACTATTCCACCGTGCATTAAGAAAGCTACGTTTCTTGATTTTGCTGAGCAACATGCAAGAAGTTACAATGAATTGGTAGAGACAGTTAGGCGCAATATACTTTTGGCCGACTGGAATGATCCTTCTCATGTTGAGAGTCTTCTGAATCCAAAGCAGTGGAAGTTTCGGAGTACAACTATAAAAAATGTTAGGCTATCCTGCTGTGTGGCCGGGCATATAAAAGTAACAGATGCTGGCGAAGATATTCAGGAAACAATGGATATTTTAGTTCAAAAGGGTCTAGATCCCATGTCAGAGGAATATGCTTTCATAAGATATAATATTAGTTATGGTGGCAACTGTGTCAGGTAATATAAGTGTCCAGACACATCCTCTTTTTTTGTTTTTTGTTTTTTTTGTTTTTTTGGTCTTTTAGACTTTTCTGTATGAAGTTTGTGTACTGATCAGATATTGCATTTGTTTTGTTAGATGCAAGGAATGGTGTCGTTTACCTGTCATTACGCCATGCAAGCATCTTTTGTGCCTTGATTGTGTTGGTTTGGACAGTGAGAGGTGTACTTACCCTGAGTGTGGCAACTTATATGAGATGCAAACTCCTGATACACTAACTCGGCCTGAAAATCCAAATCCTAAGTGGCCTGTTCCCAAGGATCTTATTGAGCTGCAACCCTCATATAAACAGGCAAGTCAGCTCTCTTTATAAGTTGAAGTATTTTCCTTTTCATTCTGTTATATATGTTTGGTTTTACAGATATTTACCTTTTGGATTTTGTGCAGGATGACTGGGATCCTGATTGGCAGTCAACATCTAGCAGTAAAGTCTCTTATCTTGTAAGGAGATTGAAAGCATTGCAGGAATCTAATAGCAAAGTTGATTGCCCTACAAATGTCAAGAATAGTGCTATGGACACCAATAATTTAATTTCACTGTCTGAGATGGGTGATTCAAGAGAATTGATACAAGTTCATGGCTTTAGAAGGGGCACCATGACTCATGAAACAAATTTGGATAAAGTCTTGGTTTTCTCTCAATTTCTTGAGCATATACATGTGATCGAGCAGCAGGTGACTGTTGTATACTATACCATTTCCTGGTTTTATGTGATTATCATTTTACGAGTGATGGATTCTTACACAATTCTCTGTCCAGTTGACCATTGCTGGTATCAAATATGCTGGGATGTATAGTCCTATGCATTCTAGCAACAAGGTATATATTTATATTTGATGTTTTGGTTTTACTCTTAATTAATTCATCTTTTGCCTGAGTAAGATTAATCCACTTTCTTTCTTTTTTTAGATGAAGTCACTGGCTAGTTTCCAGAATGATGCTAGCTGCATAGTTCTTTTGATGGATGGAAGTGCTGCATTGGGTCTCGATTTGAGCTTCGTAACACATGTATTTTTAATGGAACCAATATGGGACAGGAGGTTAGCATTCCTATTTTTGTAATATCATTTGCTTTTAATTTTTAAAATAATTTTGAATGCTTTATATCTCATGCATCCTTCATATATTTAATTACTCTATTTGAAATGAACATTATCTTCTCCATTCTAACCTACTAAGGACCAGATACCAGTTATCTGATGCACTACAGAATGATTTCAATGAGTTATAAATACCATAGTGTCATACTGAATTTCCGAATGATTATTGATTTTTTATGTTGGTTGATACCTGATTAGCATGGAGGAACAAGTCATTAGTCGTGCTCATCGGATGGGTGCTACTCGTCCTGTACACGTGGAAACTCTGGCAATGCGTGGCACTATTGAAGAGCAAATGCTGGAGTTCTTACAGGTAAATATATTTAGCTATGTGGTTTTGATGCTCCTTTCTTTATTTCTTCATTCTTTTATCTTTTTGTAATTTAAACTTTAGTGATTCTCATGCTACAGTATATGCTTCCTTTTTTGTTATAGGACTCTGATGAGTGCAGCAGAGTCTTGAAGGAAGAGACTGGAAAATCTGACCAAGGGGCACGAACTCAACGTTCCTTACATGATTTTGCTGATAGAAATTATCTTTCTCATATTAGCTTTGTACGGACAAGTCCTCAGATGTAAGAGGTATGTGCAACATTTCTGATAGTGCTATGATTGGTGTAGGTTTTAACTCGTTACAAATTATATGGTTATCTGCTAAATGATGGGACAATCCAGAATCTGACTATATGTAGTCAAATTTTGTAAAAGGACAAGTTGCATATATGCTTCTATATGAACAGCTCTAGCACTGGTAGGTTCTTGCTCAGTTCCCACACTTTTCATATAGGACATCAGTAATTGTGCTCGTTCTGAATGTGTAGAATTTATTTATTTTATATTTTATTAATTTTCTTTTGGTTCTAAACAGTCCACTGGTTCATATCAGATTTTTGCCCTATAGAGTTGGTAATATTTTTTTTTCAGGTAAAATGGTAAAGACAAGGTTCTCTCCCTGTAAACTGGTGTATTTCTTGCATCTTCCATTGATCTTGTCTTTCTCCTTTCTGTTTGCAATAAAATGTGGTGGCATCCCCTCCAAGGAGGACTATTTAGGGTGGTATAAATTATTGAAAGTTTTTTTAATTAAATTATAATAACTTTCCTCATCATCCACACTCGAGAACTAGTTATATAAATTGCTGGAACTATGAAGTCAGTGCATAAAGCACCGTTGGTGTGTGTGAGGAACTATATATTTTTTTTAACAGAAAAAGAAAAAAATATTACACGGTTAATTTGTCTTTTCAATTATTATTTTTTATTTTAATAGTGGATTATTCTGATGAGGAGGGGGTTATGGATAAGGTGGTGTCATGGAGATTTAATAGTGCAGTGGTTATGTGAAAATACGTTAAGCCTTGGGAATATGTGTAATTAACCTCAACTTCTGTACCAATATAAAAAGGTTTCTGTGATTTAGGTATTGCCCACCTGGTGTATCCCGGGTCATGATCACTGTTTTAATGTTGTATGTCATCTAGAAGACGAATATGCTCTTTACGTATATGCTCCTATATTCACTTTCAGTAATTTTTCATGTCTGACATTTCATGTCTGCATGGGGTAGTTTTTCATCCATAAGTTCCCTCGCTTAATTGATTAACGTCTTAGTGCCTTGTTTCTGTCAGTTGAAAGCAGTTCAGTGAGAAACATGAAGAACAGTGGTGGACGGCAAGAACATCAACCTTACATTGTTATTGTTTCTGTGATTCGGTGACCTCCTATTCTTTTCTATAATTGTGAAATCTGGTATTCTTTTGCAGTGAAGGCTAGGTAGGGTTGTAAACTAGTTGTAAGTATGAAAAATAGCTTTTCCTACCCTTGTAATTTATAATGGAGAAAGCTTGAAAAGAGTTGATACAACTGAACAGCTTTCAGAAAATTTTCTTATTTTTTGGTTACCATGAAATAAAAGTTGAAACTTTAACTATGGCATAGAAAATTAATGTGCTTGTAGAAGTAGAAACACAATGTTCGAGGGTTACTAGTTTATATACTTAATAAATCGTGGAGAGAAGAGAAAAAGGAAATGGACCAAAATTAGATCTCATAAAACTGAGTGATTGTTTATAGAATTGAGTTGTGGTTTTAAGAAATGGTGACCGAGTGTTGTTAAACGATATATACAGCACGCTAAATCAGAGACTGGAGCATTAGTCGATGACCAGTTCTTCCCAAAAGTAACATTTTCATCGACATGCTACTACAAGTTGCTCAAGTGCTGCCGCTATTCTCTTTCATTCTCTTCTCTTCGTCTTCTTTGTTCTCTTTTCCTGTTTCAAACGTTGTATTCCTCCACAAACCAGCCATGGGACGGAAGAAGCCAATGGCCAAAAGGGAGAAATCGAACCATCAAAGACCATGATGGATTCGAGGTTTCGAACCAGAATTCAATCTCTGAGACCATAAAGGTAGCTTCTATTGATTGTGGCATAGTTGAAGAGAAAGAGCGCAATGTACAGTCACTATGCATGAAACATAGATTGAAATAGGTGAAGTGACTTTGAGCATGTCATGCACGATCTTAATGGAGAGCATAACCTCTTTCGATATGGAGTTGCAATCATATTGCAGCGAGCTGTATTTCTATCCTTTTCATTCAGTACTTCTACAAGTCCTTTTGATTGTGTTTTACATGGAAAGGTTATTGTTAACAAGTCCTTGTACCCTATGATGGTTTTATTGATGAGATTGTTGCGGCAAAGGTACTATTCACTACATTTTGTTCATTGATATTAGTGTAGATGGAGAGGGTAATACTCATTACAGCATAATAAGTGAGATTCATTACAAAAGACCCCTCAAACTATGGGGCCACTTTTATTTTGGTGCTTAACTACTAAAATCTTGCATTTACATACCCGAACTTTCATTTTGATACCTAACTACTAAAATCTTGCATTTATATATATACTACTTATCTCCATTTAACAACTTAGTACCTCCGTCATTAACCCGTTAGTTTACCATCACCACCAGTTTTCAGTAGTAGGTTTATAACGCAACCTACATGTGTAATTTTCATGCTTTTACTAATTTAATAGCTCTGATTACCTCAGATATTATACGCTCATGTGTTATGGGTCTATGACCGTAATTTAGAATATTTAGAAGGATATTATGTTATGGTTGTTGGCTACGAGAGCATAAAACGGTTCTCGACCGGCCCACTCGCGGCTTAATAAACATAAACAAGAGAATGTGAACACATGAAATTAAAGGCCCACAAGGGCAAGAAGACAAACATTTATATTAAAAAATGGGGAAATCCCCAAAGGTACAAAGAAGGTCCCCCATATCAAAAATGGAGGAAAAGACTCATCCTCTAATTGCTTATAAATGCAAGCAAAAACTGTCAAATCAAGTAAGTCTAAACTTCCACTTTATTCCTTTTTTCACCAAGTCAACATTTCTGACGACTTAAGCATGGCGTTTATTCCTTTTTTCACCAAGTCAACATTTCTGACTTAAGCATCGGATTGGACGCCTCCGGGATGCCAGGGGTCACCCTCTGATTTTGTCTGTTTTGACAAGTTGAGACTCGGAAAAGAAGGGAAGAAACCATTTCAGTGACACGCAAACCGTCCTCGGTACCGTGTGCATACCCGAAAAAAATTGATGCTCTCGTTGAGAGTCGAACTCAAGACCTCTCGCTCCGCTAACCCATGGTTGAGATCGCTCCAGAAGGTGCCAGCAATTCCGGGTCCGCGGGTATCAGAGGGAACAAGAGCTTCTCCGGGCCACCCTTGAGCACATGAATAACTATAATGACTCCCTTGTGAGAGCCAATCAACTGTTCACCCCGAGTTCAGCAACGTACAACGGGCCCAAGCACTACAATAACCCCGCCTGTTTCCCAACCCATAACAACTGCCATGGCCCCTTTGGGTCAAACCCCCAAATCATTTATACGAACACTCCCCTCCTCAACCAAACATTCCACTCGGTACCGACGCCCAAGCGTGCCACGCTTTTCAGGAAACTCTAAGCGAAGAAGCCTTAAGTTGGTTCCTCCGGCTCCCTGCACACTCCACACTCCACACTCCATTGACAGCTATGACCAGCTCATGCAGAAATTCCTTGACCGGTTTATCCTCTTAACGAGTACCCACAGGACAATGGCCTCCTTTTTCAAAGTCCAACAGCGGGACGATGAGAACCTTCGTCACTTTGTCATACAGTGGCAATCTGCCACTGCCAAATGCCATGAATATTAATTAATATGACGATCTTGAGTTCTGAAAAATAATGTAATACTCGGTTATTGAAAAAATAAAAATAAAATTATAATAGTAATTGACATAAATAAA
Organism: Fragaria iinumae; assembly: GCA_009720345.1. Classification (NCBI taxonomy): domain Eukaryota; kingdom Viridiplantae; phylum Streptophyta; class Magnoliopsida; order Rosales; family Rosaceae; genus Fragaria; species Fragaria iinumae. The sequence goes on from CM019123.1 coordinate 3,766,129, forward strand.
TAAATAAAAAGAAGAGAGAGAGAGAGACAGGGACCGGGACCGGCATAATAAGTCCAGGCCGGTTCTTTACGTAAAAAAAGCTGAGACCGGTAGAAGACCGGACCGACTAAAAACCGGCTGGTTCTTCGAGCATTTAATCTCGATCTCACCGCCGAGGCGTCGACCCATTTCAATCACCACCAAATCTAATTTCACCACCGATCAACTGCTCAAGTTTCTGATCTGGAAAGAGAAAAGCTAGGGAGATCGGAGAAACCCTATTGATCTCAGTATCTCACCATGAAAAAACCGGCAGGATTGGCGGCCTCCTCTGTAAGATATACCAGGCGAAGACAGGATGACGACGAGGCCAAGGCCTTGTGGTAGAAGCTTTCCGGCTAGGAACCCCTTGTGGCGGCGGTGAGGGGTTGAGGATGCGGAGGAGACAGGGGTAGAATGGTTGTCGTTGATGTTGTGATTGTTGTGGTGGCTATTGTGGTGATGGTGATTCGATTCGGCGGCGAAGTCATTGGTCCACAAGATGTCATCCTTGGTGAGCTCGTCGCCGACATCAGGGGCGGAGATAAGGTTGCTAATTGGTGAGAGAGAATGAGAGAGAGGTTGGGGGAGGCTTTGAAAGGGAGAGGCTGGTTTGTTAAAACTGGGGTTAAATGGCTATGAGACTCTCGATTTAGGATTTTAGGTCTTTAATTAGCCTAAACTTGACTAAAAATCAGGTGTAGATGAGCTTATATTACTACTATACAACCTCTTAAACTACCTAATAATTGGGCGTATATAAACAAGTCGGGTTTTCGTGCCTTACAATTTTTTGTGTTATATAAACAAGTCGCGCTTTCGTGTCTTAAAAATTTTTGTGTTCGAAGGATAGAACCGGGCCGGCAGTTAACTAGACCGGATCGGATTGTCAAAAACCAAGCTGGGACCGGGAAAAAGCCCGTCCCGGCTCGGCCGGTCCGGGTTGATTTTGTCGGGTTTTATGCCAACCTTAATCAAAAGAAGAAAAAGAGGGGAGGGAAGGAAAGCTCAAGAAGCTTTTGGCCATCTCACCGACCTTCCCAAGTCAGGTTTACCTTCTCTCTCACCAACCTTGTGGCGTTTATCTATTTTTGACCAACCAAATAGGAAGACCGTCGTCGTTCGACGACAATGCGACGGCAGACTGGTCAAGACGGTGAGCCGGAAATTCATGATTTTATATGAAATTGTAAGCGTTTAATATGGTAATTGAATTCAGTAGGTATCAATAAGTATGATATTGGAATGTTGTTGCTTCTATTCATGCCACTGTTAAATTGTATTTCAAGAGGTAAGAAGATAATTTTCAATTAAATTTTGAGGTCAGGGTGTTACAAATGAATAGTGTTATGTTGGCTATTACAAATAACTCATGTTAAAAAAGATTTTTCTTTTTTCTTTTTTTTGCAAATGAATACTTAAAGCCATTTTTTTTCCTGACAAAACTGAAACTCTTCATGCATTATTTTGGAACTCAAGTCTTTTCTTATGGCTCAGCACTCTGAAGACCTACATTCCTGACGGAGACATTGATTTGACATTCCTCTGCCATCGAAACAAGGAGGACATTTTTGCTAGAGATGTGTGCAATCTCCTGAAGGTGAATCAAAGGAATCTACCAAAGGAATCTACTTGTTCCTTTGTTCACAGACTACACACATCCCTCTAGCTAGGTCGTCCTCCTTGTTCGATGACAGATGATCAACAGTCAAATCAATATCTCCTTCAGGATATAGGTCTTCAGAGTGACTGAGCCATAGAAAAAGACGTGAGTTTCATTCACCTTCAAGGAGACCGCACGCATCTCTCTAGCTAGCTAAGTCGTCCTCCTTGTTTCGATGGCAGTAGGTCTTCAGAGTGACTGAGCCATAGAAAAAGACCTGAGTTCCGAAACAATGCAGTTTTAGTTTTAGTCAATTACCTGTACTCTATCCAGATATGTAAATGAGACTAGTACTTGTTATTTCAACAAGCATGAAAAAATGGCTTTAACTATTTATTTGAAAAAAAAAATATGTTTCACATACACGAGCCACATGATTTACTTGAAGTTGATGAACTCATTTGAGTTTGTGTGTTCATTTCCGTCTAGATTGGAAACACTCCATGTCTCGAAGCCATGTTCAGCCACATAGCATAAATTGAAGGCGATGCCTCTTAGAGCCTCCCCTACAGGCTACAGCTGCATGAAATAAAACAAGGGAAGAGCGTCAGACATAATAGCATATATGTTATGTATGTTTTGAGAATATGAATCTGAACAAGAAATATGCAGGTTTAATTTGTAATTGAATATAAAGTACCAGATTTCTCAAGCTTAGCTATATTAATTCTAATTAATCCGTAAAATTCCTTCTAAGGAAGATTTTACATTTACCAAAAGGTGATCAAACACAGCACCACTAGCTACCTGCTTAATAAAGAAATCTGAACCAATTCTCAAGATTGACAGATCAAGTTCCTATTAGTAAGTGTTGGGAAAATAATATAATGGAAGTAACAACTCAAAAACACACAAAGGATAAATATGCGAAGATGTAAAAGATAGAGGAAAGGGAACACCAGATATAACGTGGTTCGGCGATGTGCCTACGTCCACGGGGCAGCAATAACAAGAACTTCCACTATGAAATAATAGGTACACGAGATACACAACTTCAAGAACAGTACTTGAAGGAAACCATCTCTCACAGTTGTTTTGCTATCAACCACTCTACACTCTCAACTTGGAGTGAACACTTTTCTCTACTTGGAAGATGAATGTTTCTCTCTTGGAAGAAATGCTTGAGATGGATGAGATGCTTGGAATGAGCAAATGACTCTCCTTTTATAGGCTAAGGAGGAACCATCTAGACCTCATTAGGCTCTCCCAATAAATGGTGCTTCATGAATATTCTTGTAACTCATGCCTTGACCATAACTCCAAAATCATCCATGTAACTCATGTAACGTTTGTGTAACTCATGAAACGTTTGTGTAACTCATGAAACGTTTCATACTATTTTATTTATTTTGGTCTGGATATTATAACAATCTCCCCCTCCAGACCAACCCGGGGAAATATGCGGCAAGACTTCTACTTGAAGTCCATCCCAGCAGACTTGCTGCAATACTCCAACTTATGTTGTGGCACAACCTTAGTCAACATATCTGAAGTATTCTTGTTGGTGTGAATTTTGCTCAACTGCAAAAGCTTCTTTGACACTATATCTCGTATCCAATGATAACGTAGATCAATGTGCTTAGTGCGAGGGTGATAAACTGAATTTTTACTCAAATGAATAGCACTTTGACTATCACAATGCATCACATACCTTTCTTGCTTCACACCTAACTCCTGAATGAACCTTTGCAACCATATCATTTCCTTGCCTGCTTCGTTTGCCGCTATGTACTCGGACTCAGTGGTGGATAAGGTAACACACTTCTGTAACTTAGACTGCCATGATACAGCTCCCCCACAAAATGTAAATAAGTACCCAGAAGTGGACTTTCTGTTATCAAGGTCCCCAGCTAAATCTGCATCTGTGAAACCCTCCAAAACGGGTTCGGATCCACCAAAAGATAAGCACAACTTTGAGGTGCCCCTCAAATATTTGAGTATCCACTTAACAGCTTCCCAATGCTCTCTGCCAGGGTTAGATAAATATCTACTAACAACTCCAACTGCATGAGCAATATCTGGACGAGTACATACCATGACATACATAAGACTACCAACAGCTGATGAGTAAGGGATACCTGCCATCTTGTCTTTCTCCTCTTGTGTAGTTGGGCATAATAATCTGCTTAATTTGAAGTGATTACCTAGAGGTGAGCCCACTGACTTGGCTTCTTTCATGTTGAACCTTTCAAGCACCCGTTCAACATACCTCTCCTGTGACAACCATAATTTATTTGCCTTCCTGTCACGGGTAATCTCTATGCCCAAAATCTGCTTAGCTGGACCTAAGTCTTTCATATCAAAAGACTTTGATAAATCTGGCTTCAACTTGCGGATCATAGAAACGTCTTGCCCCACTATCAACATATCATCAACATAAAGCAACAAAATTATAAATTTACCTCCAGTGAACCGTTGAATGTACACACATGGGTTTGCATCAGTTCTTTTGTATCCATGACCCACCATGAATGAGTCAAACTTCTTGTACCATTGTCTTGGCGCTTGCTTCAGCCCATGCAAACTTTTCTTTAGCTTGCAAACCATGTGCTCCTTGCCCTCGACCTCAAAACCTTCCGGTTGCTCCATGTATATTTCTTCCTCCAAATCACCATGTAGGAATGCCGTTTTTACATCTAACTGCTCCACCTCAAGATCCATGCTAGCTGCCATGCCCAAAATAACTCTGATAGATGTCATTTTGACAACTGGTGAGAAGATCTCATCAAAATCTACTCCTTCCTTCTGCCCGAAACCTTTGACAATCAAGCGAGCCTTGAACTTTGTCAACTGTTCATTCTCGTCCCTCTTCAACTTAAACACCCTTTTTTTTTTAGTGTTTTTCTGCCTTTAGGAAGCTCCACCAACTCGTAGGTACCATTTTTCAACATCAGACTTCATAGCTAATATCCACTTGTCGCCGTCTGCATGAGTCTTCACCTCCTCAAAGCATTCAGGCTCTCCATCACCAGTCAACAGAATGTATTTGGAATATGGATTATCTCCATCACTAGTGAGCAAAATATATTGAGAAGAAGGATAACTTGGTACTTGGCTTCAGCACTCTATGAGATCTTCGAACTGGTGCTTGGGCATTTTCTTGTTGCTGCTCTTGATTAGGCTCTTCCTGATTAGGCTCCCCCTGATCATGATCATCCTGAACCTGATTCTCCTGCTCATCATTTGCAGCACCTGTAGCTTCTGGTTCTGCCGTATCAGGAACCGTCTTCATTAACCATTTCTTGAGGTTTGTTAGACTCTTCTTGGAGCGGAGACGAGTCATAAGTGAGACGCTCTGCATTTTCTAGTATGTTCTTGTCAAAATTTGCAACAGTCTGATCCTCATGGAACACCACATCTCTACTTCTGAATAACTTCTTGGTTATTGGATTCCAAAACCGGTAGCCCATCTCTTCATTACCGTACCCAAGAAAGATGCACGGCACGGCCTTGTCATCTAGCTTCGATCTTTTCTCCTTTGGAACATGTGCAAATGCTTTGCACCCAAATACCTTCAAGTGAGAATATGAAGCACTTCTACCGGTCCACACACTCTCTGGAGTCTCCAAGCCCAAAGGTACACAAGGTGTTCGGTTGATGAGGTAACATGCGGTTGTCACTGCTGCGCCCCAAAACTCTTTCGCCAGGTTAGCTGTCTTTAGCATGCTTCTCACTTTCTCCAAGATGGTCCGGTTCATCCTCTCTGCTACACCATTATGTTGTGGGGTGCCAGGAACTGTCTTTATGTGTCTAATGCCATGCTTCGAACAATAACCTCTAAACTCGTTCGAAGTGTACTCTCCACCATTATCACTGCGGAGACACTTGAGGGTTCGTCCCGTCTCCCTCTCAACCATGGCATGAAACTCCTTGAAGGTTTGGAACACCTAGTCTTTTGATTTCAACAAATACACCCAAACCTTTCGTGAAGCATCATCAATAAAAGTAACAAAATACTTGTTATGACCTAGTGAGTCAACTTCCATGGGGCCACATACATCAGTATGTACTAGGTCTAAAAGATTCTCCTTCTTGGCGAATGTATTAGAAAAGCTGACTTTCTGCTGCTTACCAAACAAACAGTGATCACAAGAGTCAAGAGAGGTACCTTTGGCAAAGGGAATAAGAGACTTCTTTGCCAGAACTTGCAATCCCTTCTCGCTCATGTGGCCCATCCGCTTATGCCATAGACTTGGGGAAGAGTCTTCTCCAACGTTCAACTCCCCTTTACATATCTTGCTGTATGTCTTGTAGAGGGTACAACACAGCTTCCCTCTAGCCACCACTAGTGATCCTTTGGTAAGCTTCCACTTTTGGTCTCCTCCGTGATAATGATATCCTTCCCGATCAAGCACGCCGGTTGACATCAAATTGAGACGTAAGCCGGGAACATGTCGAACATCTTTCAACATAAGCTTGTTCCCCAAATCAGTCTCAACGCAAACATCTCCAACTCCTGCAATCTTGGAGTAGCCTTCATTGCCCATCTTTACAATCCCAAATTCTCCACCGGGAGTATGTAGAGAAGAACTCTTTATTTGGAGTGGCATGGAAAGAGGCTCCGGAATCAACGACCCATGGAACACCGGGAGTATCGTCATGAACATGTAGGCATTCTCCTTCAAGGCAAAAGAACTCATACACATCATTGCACACGGCAGCGGTTGTGTTCCTTGTGTCATCCTTTGGTTGAGAACTGCCTTCTCGCACCTCCCTTGGACCCTTTTTCAACTTGTGACAATTTTTCTTCATGTGCCCAAAAATGCCACAATGATGGCACTTTCCGTTGAACCTCGTTCTGGATCGGCTTACACTCTTTCCATGACCTTTGGGTCCTCTACTCTTGCTCCTTCCTCTGTTCTCCGCCACGAAGACTTGGCTACTGTCGGAGCTTGAGGCTTTTCTCCTTGTCTCTTCATTCAACAAGTTACTTTTGACATTTTCCATAGTCATTTTACCATCAGGAGCAGAGTTACTTACAGTGATGACAAAAGTCTCCCAATTATCTGGCAACGACCCCAACAACAACAGTGCTTGTAATTCAGCATCGATCGACATCCCCATGGTTGTCAATTGATTAATTGTACTTTGGAAGTTGTTTAGATGCTTGGTGACCCTCACGCCATCACTATACTTCATGTTGACAAGCTCTTTGATTAAAAAGGCTTTCTTGGCGGCGGTCTTCTTCTCGAACAAGGACTCCAACTTCTTCCATAACTCGTGCGCATCGGTTTCGTTGGCTACGTGGTAGAACACACTATCGTCCACCCACTCTCGAATATGACCGATCGCCTTGCGGTTCATCTTCTTCCAATTAGCATCCGAAGTCCCTTCCGGCTTAGCCTCGACTCCTTCGATGGGCTCATGCAAATCTTTGCAATAGAGGATGTCCTCCATTCGCGGCTTCCATGTAATACAATTTGAGTGGTTGAGTCGCACCATGGTACTCCTTGAACCTTCCATTGTAACACCCACGCCCTACGAACCAAGGGTTCTGATACCACTGTTGGGAAAATAATATAATGGAAGTAACAACTCAAAAACACACAAAGGATAAATATGCGAAGATGTAAAAGATAGAGGAAAGGGAACACCAGATATAACGTAGTTCGGCGATGTGCCTACGTCCACGGGGCAACAATAACAAGAACTTCCACTATGAAATAATAGGTACACGAGATACACAACTTCAAGAACAGTACTTGAAAGAAACCATCTCTCACACTTGTTTTGCTATCAACTACTCTACACTCTCAACTTGGAGTGGACACTCTTCTCTACTTGGAAGATGGATGTTTCTCTCTTGGAAGAAATGCTTGAGATGGATGAGATGCTTGGAATGAGCAAATGACTCTCCTTTTATAGGCTAAGGAGGAACCATCTAGACCTCATTAGGCTCTCCCAATAAATGGTGCTTCATGAATATTCTTGTAACTCATGCCTTGACCATAACTCCAAAATCATCCATGTAACTCATGTAACTCATGTAACGTTTGTGTAACTCATGAAACATTTCATACTATTTTATTTATTTTGGTATGGATATTATAACAGTAAGTTGGCAGCATAAATTTAGAATGAAAGACAACCGTGTCAAAAAAAGTCATGATGTTAGTACTTACAGAGTTCACCACAAGATCAGTGGAATGAGCAGATTGACGACTAGCCATGGAAGTTCTCAATGATAAAGAAACTACTTATATTCATCACCAGAGTGAAAATTTAGCTGTTTCTAGGATCTTTGAGAGATGAAATCAAGATGTAATCGCACATTAGGAATATATATAACTATTCTCAAAAAAGGAATATATATAACTAAACCTACAACAATGAATTGTGAAGAGACCTGGCTATCCTGCCATTATATAGATGTGATAAAGTGAAACTCTGGCAAAATTCATGCAACCAACTATGCTTAGGTGATTACACCTGCCTCAGACGGTTATCGATCAATGAGGGAAACGGACCTGTAAAACATGAAAGAGACTTGCTCACTTGAATGAACAGACAAATAGGGTAAGCACTAAGCAAATTACTTTATCATCAGTTATAAGCGTTACTCGTTTGATCACGAGAGCAGCACGCAAAAGCAGCTGCACAAGCAGGAAGCTTATCCTGCTTTCTGAAACAGAACATGTTTGGCGATCCAATTGGCTTTTATTAGGAAGTAAATATTGTGTAATTTGTATTTTGGGAATGTAGTCATTGGTAGAGATCTGTTGCCTTATTTTCTCCTTAATTGTGGAGATAGTTTCGATCTAGGAAAACAACTCTTCTCGTGTAATATGTATATATATTCTTCATATGTTAACGTAAGAATTATTCTAGCGAAACTATCATTCTTTAAACACTAAACCCTAGGAAATTTTCATGTCTCCTCCTCCTGGTCTTCGGCGACAGGGGGAGAATTTGGTTTGTCGCTTTAACAAGTCTTTGTATGGTTTAAAGCAAGCATTCCGACAATGGTTTGCCAAATTTTCAGATGCTATTCGATCAGCTGGTTATATTCAGTCCAAGGCAGATTACTCATTATTCACTCGAAAGCATGGGAAGTCATTCACAGCTTTATTGATATATGTTGATGATAATCATTAGGGGTGGCACTTTCGAGCCGAAAACCGAAAAAAACCGAGCCAAAAACCAAGCCGAAACCGTAAAAACCGGGCCGAAAAAAAAAACTGGGCCGAACCAGATCTGTTCGGTTCGGTTTTCGATTTCAGCTTTGCAGAAACCGAACCGGACCGAAAACCAAAGTCAACCCGGTCAACGACGTTGTTTTTTTTAATTTTTTTTAAACCCTAATCCTAATGAAGTAACGAGTATTCAGTCCCTCTCAGACTCTCAGTCTTCTCAGTCCCTCTCATCCTTCTCGACCTCTCCTCCAGTCCTCCTTTTTTTCTTTGTCGCCTCCTGCCCTCCTCTCCTCCCTAATTTGTTCTCATCTCCGCGCTCCGTCACCGGACTCCAGTCCTCCAAGTCTCCAACCTCTCCTCTCCTCTCCTCTCGGTCTGACCATCACAATGAAGAGGGGTAAATTGAACCCATCGAAGCGGGGTTCCTCAAAATCGTTTGGCTCAACTGGTCGTGGCCGTGGTCGTGGTGTTGCGATATGTGCAATGGACAATTCGTCCTCATCTTCTCAGGTATGTTTTTCTTTTCAGAATGTCCTCATCCGAACCGGTTCAACTGGCCGTGGCCGTGGTCGTGGTGCTGCGATCGGTTCAACTTTTCATTGCTTTAGTACACATTTGGTATTTTGGTTAGTGACTAAACCCTAATCCTTCAAGTGTAGATTCTATACAAGGCTAATGACTTTGAGGAGAGTAGATGGCCGATTGAGGAGATATATAATGAGGCACATGCTATATATCATGTGTGTTATGACCATGTGAAGAGGGTAGGCAGTGTGAAGGTGTGATATTGATACATAGTTTTGAAGTGCTAAAAACAAGAAAGGTGGTTAGTGTTTTTACATAGTTTTGTAAAAAAAAAAAAAAAAACCGAAACCGAACCGGACCGTCGGTTTGGTTCGGTTTTCGGTTTGACATTTCTAAAAATGGCAAATCGGGCCGAACCGGGCTGAACTTTATTTTCGGTTTGGTTTTTGGTTTAGGCTAAAAACCGAACCGAATCAAACCGAACCCACCCCTAATAATCATGATATATTAATTACTGGTAATGATCAGGTTGTTATTTTTGCTTTAAAGAATTTTCTGAATAGCCGGTTTCGTATTAAGGATCTTGGTAATTTAAAGTATTTACTTGGCATAGAGGTTTCTCGAAAGTATGCATTGGAGATTATCAGTGATGCGGGTTTATTAGGAGTAGCTCCTGTAGATACTCCTATGGAGTGCGGTTCGAAATTATCAAATAAGGGAGATCTTCTTAAGGATGCTTCACGTTATAGAATATTGGTTGGCAGGTTGATCTATCTCACCATCTCAAGGCCTGATATAACCTACTCTATGCATGTATTGAGTAGATTCATGCATGAGCCTCGCAAGCCTCATATGGAAGCAGTTTTACGAGTTGTTCATTATCTCAAGAGCAATCCAGGTCAAGGTCTATTTTTCTCTTCACAAAATGATTTCAGACTTCTTGCTTTTTGTGATTCGGATTGGGCTGATTGTCCCATGACCCGAAGATCTACTACAAGTTATTGTGTCTTTTTTGGTTCTTCACTAATCTCTTGGAGGTCAAAGAGACAAAAGACGGTTTCATTGTCTTCAGCTAAAGCAGAATATCGAGTAATGACAGGAGCTTGTTGTGAGTTAACTTGGTTGAAAAATCATCTCAAAGATCTAAATATTCTTCATTCAAAACTTGCTTTGTTGTATTGTGACAATAGAGCAGCTTTGCATATTGCTGCCAATCCTCTTTTTCATGAAAGAACCACATTGAGATGGATTGTCACTTCATCAGAGATAAGATTCAAGATGGGTCAGTTGTTACTAAGTTCGTTAGTTCTGGAAATCAGTTAGCTGATGTTCTTACCAAAGCATTGGGAAAGGAAGTTTTCATCCCTATGATTCGCAAGTTGGGAGTTCGAGATATTCACTCTCCAACTTGAGGGGGAGTATTAGGAAGTAAATATTGTGTAATTTGTATTTTGGGAATCTAGTCATTGGTAGAGATTTGTTGCCTTATTTTCTCCTTAATTGTGGAGATAGTTTCCATCTAGGAAAACTACTCTTCTCGTGTAATATGTATATATTCTTCATATGTTAATGTAAGAATTATTCTAGCCAAACTATCATTCTTTTAGCCTTCATGCACTTGATGAGCAACATAAAATTATCTGAAGCCTTAACTTAAGTACAGAATAAATGTATTGGCCAGCCAACCTAAGCAAGTCTGCCTAATTTATGCGTGGGAAAACTTATCAGATTGAACAAATAAAATCTTTAGACAAACAAAATTATAGGATGTCTCTCATTTGGCATAGGAATTGGAAGTCTAACACTGTTCAAAACTTGTCTTTGTAATTCTAGTTTATTTTTCACTGTTTGATAAATATGAATTTTCATGTAATTTTTTCATATAGGAAACAATCTGGATATGTAGCTTTGCCTGTATTCGACACCTATCAGAGCCAACAACAAGAGTAACATGCAATTGAAAATTTTATGACAAACAGTTCATCACCAATAGTCTTCGTCCTGCTCCCGGATACCATATAGTAAGTAATATAGTTCTATCAGATTCAGTGAAAGAGTAATTGTAAACACGAAAATGTCTGCGACAAATGACAGAACAACACGTGTACAAACAATAATTTAATCAAATCAATGCGAATGCGGGTTACAATCTTTGTGAACTCCTCTGATTCTATCTCCGAATTTAGGTCTAACTCAAGGGTGACAAGCACTTGTTCTTGAGGGTTACACGGGATGATCGCGTAACAAGTATTTGGGATTTGGATTTAGGTTTAGTGAAGAACTGGCTATGAGCTTGATAGTTCTTCAAGGATTTGATGAAGAACTGGCCGTGAACTTGATAGTTCTTCAAGGATTTGATGAAGAACTGGCCGTGAACTTGATAGTTCTTCGAGGATTTGATGAAAAACAGGCTATGAGCTTGATAGTTCTTCGAGGATCTTGGGGAGACTTCTGAGCTCGCGGGAGGGATTCTTCTCTCTCTCTCTAGTCCGCTGCTTCTGTTTATGCTCTCTTGGTTTCGCCCTTTTTCTCTGCCCCCCCCCTCATGGTATGAGAGGGGGTATTTATAGTGTTAACATGCCTCCACTTAAGGCAAGTAATGAAGATTTTGAATCAATAATATTTCCTTAATTGAATCAATGAATCTTGACTGATTGATTTACTTGCTGATTTTAACACAATCAGATCAATCAAATCTTAAGATTTAGATATGCCCAGATCGCTTTAGATTAATGTCCTGTTTTGATCAAGATCATTAGTAAGGGGCGAGCTGTCTCACGGACATGGAGAGTATCCCGCGAGGAGGCTTGATCTCCAAGCGAACCGTGATTTCCAATCCCTGCATGCATGCGAACTCTGTCGTTTAGCTACTTCGCGAATTTTCCAACGCGGAGCCAACTCGCCTCGCCTCCACGTGAAACTACGCGCGCGGAGTCAATCCACCTCGCCTTCACGTACATGCGCGCGGAGTCATTCCGCCTCACCACTATTTAAGTCTATGCGAAGTGAAGTCTAGTTCGCCTCGCCAAGCTTAGCTCGCCTCGCGAAGTCAAAGTCACTGTTTAGGTCTACGCGAAGTGAAGTTTAGTTCGCCTCGCCACTGTTTAAGTCTATGCGAAGTGTAGTCTAATTCGCCTCGCCAAGCTTAGCTCGCCTCGCGAAGTCAAAGTCACCTCGCGGAGTCAATTTAATATTGCCAAGCCTAGCTCGCCTTGCGAAGTCCATTTCGCCTTGCGGAGTCTATTTTGCCTGGCGAAGTCACAACGTCAATCCACACTTGATAATTGATTTCAATTGGGGGTTTAAGGTTTTGTTGTAGGCCCACCATTTCCACATTGCCACGTGTTATTTCCAACGGCTTTCCAATTTTGTTGACTCATGAGCCACATATTTACTTGGATTATTCAACGACTATTTTTATCGTTAAATTTTATATGTCTACAAATGCCCCCACTTCAAGGTGCGTCGTAGCCATGCCGTCGTCATGTGCCAAGGGCGTGACTTGAAGTCTATGTTTTAATGGGTCAATCTTGTGGGAGTTCCCAATTTGATAGGGATTCTTAATTTTGTAAGGATTCCCTATTTTCTTGTAAAGATTCCTTGAATTTACAGGATATCCAAATTTTGTAAGGATTCCTTAATTCGCAAGGATTCCTACCCAAAAAAAAGTTTCCAAGTAGTGGGCGGAAATCTTTGATGTATTTCTTTCTTGATTCGCTGGATTCTCCATACTTCTCCAGTTCCAATGGGGAAAGATTGCACTATAAATTAGAGCCTCCGGTTTGAACATTATTCATCACAAAGTCACAACCATCTCACTGTAAGATTAGCAGTATACTCTCTCTCCTTTTGAGTTGATTGTTATGGTGCAGAGTTATATAATCCGCTGACTTCTCCCTTTTTTGTCTTGTAGGTCACGAGGTCTTTCTGAGTTATCTACCTTCAACAACAGAAGAAACCCTACTCGGCGAAGCGCTACAGAGTTTTAAAACAGCGAGGCGCGGCAAAAGTTTAGGGCAGCGAGGCGCAGCAGAAAGTTCCAGGCCGCGAGGTGTTGCAGAAACTTCAAGCCCGCGAGGCGAACTCCTGTACACTACTTCGCATGGCATCCTTCAAGAGTTTCAAGAAAGGCACAATCACTATCCTTGAAGACAGCAACGACGTTCAAAGTGATGGCACCACCTTATATGCCTACCCTCCATTGACTGGGCCGCGCGCCCTAGAGTCTCCCTTGTATGATGGGTCAGGACATATCCCTCGGTGGTCTTTCCAAAAATCTCGTCAGCTGGCCACCTTTCAATCAGCCGAATCCACCAGCGAGAAGTGAAGCGCGGACGTATGGATGTTGAGGTCTGCCCATCATGACCATAACATTCCTCAAATACCGTTCGTGCTTCTCAGCGACCGTACGTGCAATGGTTCAGTGCAATGGAGAGGGTTTCATGCTAACGGAGCCTTCTCCTACACGGAACGTTACTGGGAGTGGTTAGAAGATGTCTTGAGCCGAAGCGGAGATCTCATCCACAAAACAGGTCTCTATCGAGCGGTGTTTGCATCGCTCTTTAGCTATGATCGTGTTGTACCTGTGATGCGGGCCTTCTGTGAGTTTTGGTGCCCTGGCACGAATACTCTTCATACATCGTGTGGAGAGATGTCTATCTCTTTGAGGGACCTGACATATATTTGTGGCTTGCCCATAACTGGAAGGTTCTAAGACAAAGTTAAAGAATTTGCAGCCAAGGGTAAAGGTGTTGAGCCAATCATTCCCAAGAGTTGCAGATTCTTATTTCTTGCGTATCACAAGCTTTGCGATTTGTGGCTAAAAGTGAAGATTGCATCATGGATCACTGCTCGCGCTGTACTGCCCTGCCAGAAAGTGATTTCCCGCGAGATACCGTCTCGACAAAAAGTTGTACCTCGCGAGATGTCGTCTCGCCAGAGAATGGTGCCTTGCGAGATGCCGTCCCGCCAGAGAGTGGTTTCCCGTGAGAGACTGTCTCGCCAGAGAATGGTTTCCCACGAGAGATTGTCTCGCATGCATCTTCCATCAAGGCGTTGCCCCCAAGTGATCGTGGATCGTGAGAACGTTAACCGCCCAGACATTGTCTACCTCACCTGCTTTCGTTCTGGATTCCTGACAAAGTACATGGTGACTCGTGATTATGTTGAATGGTGGTCCAAAGTATATTGTTCCATGCCCAAGATGACTACAACAACAATGCCTATTGTTGAGTCGCCGCACAAGCTCCTAAAAGTGAAGGAAGACAAGATTGCTGCTCGCGTGGTACTGCCCCGCCAGAAAGTGGTTCCTCGCGAGATACCATTTCGTCAGGAAGTGGTTTTCGCGAGATACCATTTCGACAGGAAGTGGTTCCACGCGAGATACTGTTTTGCCAGTGAGTGGTTACCCGCGAGATTGAACTTGGCAATAACCCTCACGCATCTTCTACCAAGGCGTTGCCCCCAAGTAGCAACTCTTTGAATGAACCGCACCAAGTAGAAGGTCCTGGGGGCTCATCTGATCATCATCTCGCCCAGAGTCATCTTAAGTTGAAGGGGACCAACACCCAAGCAAAAAGGCTCAGTGGAAGTAGTAACAGTTCTAGGGATGTGAACTTCTTGGTCAACATCAAGTTGTGATTGAGTCCTTGGAGAACTTGAAGGAGAAGCAGCGGACGTTGGAGCAGGAGATAGCCTCTCTAGATGCGAGCCTTCTACTTCATGACAAAAGGCTTGCCAATTTAGAGAAGCAGAAAGTCCAAATCAAGGAGACTCCAGAGTTGACTGCTGAAGAACTTGAGGAAGCAAAGAGGTTCTGAGATGATTTTGAAAAGCAACGCAACAGCTTCAAAGGCCTATCTTGGAAGTGAAGGGCCCATCATTGTTTAGTAACTTATGATTTATTCTCTCTTTTTTTTTTACGCATGTAATAAGTCATTTTGACAATAGAACTTATTATGCAATAAAAAAAAGAGATTTTTTTTGATGTGACTGAACTTAAGAATATAATTCTCAAGCTGCCTACGTATCCTTCCAAAGAAAGAATCAAGTCATAACGTAGTTCAAGGATGAGGATTTAGAACTCTTTTTTTTTTTTTTTTTTTTGAGATTGTACCTTGTGCAGTTTAGGCTTATGCAGGCTAAGAGCATTTTTGTCATTTGCAGTTTAAGCTCGTGCAGACAAGGAGCCTTTATTTGTCATTCGCAGTTTATGCTCATGCGAACAAGGAGCATTTATTTGTTTTAGGCATAGTATTTCTTTAAGAACTTGCCGTTGATTGGGCCAATTCTCAAACCGTCTTCGGCCACAATTTTGTAGGCGCCGTTGGTGTAGACTTCGCTGACAACATAAGGGCCATCCCATTTTGATTTGAACTTGGGACCGGTCTTATGTGTCATGATGATGGGTCTGCGCACGGCAAGGACCAAATCACCAACTTGAAAGGATCGAGGGCGAACTCCTTTGTTGAAGGCACGCGACATCCGGGCTTGGTAGCATTCTAGATGTTGTTGTGCATCGAGTCTCTTCTCGTCTAAAGCTTCCAACTCTTGAAGTCGTAGCTTGATATTTTCCTCATTTGTGAGGCCTTCTTGCAAAGCAATCCTCAAGGAGGGAATTTGCTTTTCTAATGGCAAGACAGCTTCAACACCATATACCAGAGAATAAGGTGTTGGCATTTGTGGCGGTTCGATATGTCGTTCTATATGCCCATAATGCTTCGCCCATCTTCTCGTGCCAGTCTCTTTGTGACTTGCCGACGGTCTTCTTCAAGATGTTGCAGAGTGTCTTGTTAAATGCCTCTGCCAGACCATTAGCTGGTGCATTGTACATCGACGAAAAGTGTAACTTGAAGTGATACTTTTCGCTAAGTTTTTGCATAGCACTATTTGAGAAGTACTTGGCATTGTCCGTGATGATGCAATGTGGCACACCATATCACTGGATGATGCATGTCTTGATGAAGTCTACAACGGTTTCTTTCTTTATCTCTTTAAGCGGTACTGCCTCCGACCACTTTGAGAAGGAATCTGTGGCTGCCAAAATGTACATGTGGCCTCCGGAAGATTTCGGATTTATAGGTCCCACAGCGTCTATCCCCCAGACATCAAACGGGTGTGAAGCGATTGTAAGATGCAATAGCTCAGGCGGTTGATGGATAAAGTTCGCGTGGAATTGACAAGCTTGACATTTCTGTGCGTACTCCATGCAATCCTTGACCATTGTAGTAACCCATCCGCCTTACTTGAAAATGTAATTTAGGACCTGATTGGTGAGCTCCACATATTCCGGAGTGAACCTCTTCCATGGCCTTGGATGCCTCTTCTTTTCCCAAACACCTAAGGAGTAACCCGTCAAATGATCGTCGATAAAGAGTCTCCTTGTAGTAGAAAAAGCGCGGGGCTCTTCGTTTGATATCCGTCCGCTGTTTTAGATCATCAGGCAATTTGTGATGCTCAATGTAGTCGATCAACGGATGTCTCCAATCTTCGACGTCAATAACATAGACAGAGACCACATTGGAGTTTTCGCACAATGGGACAATCCCTGTTGAGACAACCCATCGTTGGCAAATTGAAAGGTCCACAATTTCATTATTTGATAATGCCAAAGTTGCTGCTAGGTTAGCCAAGGCATCTGCCATCTGGTTTTCTTTCCTTGGAACATGTTCTAGTGTAACAGCATCGAAACCCGTTAAGAGTTGTGTAGCGAGACGGAAATAAGGAACTAAATCCTCCTTCCTGACTTCGTAATTAGTTAGTAGTTGATCGATTACTAACTTCGAATCCCCGTGCACTTCTAGATTTGCAATTTGCATTTCTAAGGCCGTTTGCAACCCCATGATGAGAGCTTGGTATTCCGCAACATTGTTGGAACACAATTCACCGAGAGTGAAGGCATATGACAATATTTGCTTTTGTGGGGTGACGAAGACAACGCCGGCCCCTGCTCCATCTACTCTTGAAGATCCATCAAAGAACATCTTCCAAGTGGGGAGAATTTCTGCAAGAAAGACTTCTTCATCTGGCAAGTCATCTAAAATTTCCCAATCGGCAGGGATTGGGTGATCCGCTAGAAAGTCAGCAACATCTTGGCCTTTGACTGCCTTGGCAGGTACATAGACAATGTCATGTTGATTGAGGAGCAAAGCCCACTTTGCCATTCGTCCTGATAAGACTGGTTTAGACATGATAAACTTGACTGGGTCGGCTCGGGCCACCAAATGCACCGTGTAAGCTTGCATATAATGCCTCAACTTTTGGATGGAGAAGATGAGAGCGAGACATGTCTTCTCTATTGGAGAATAATTTAATTCAGCTCCTGTGAGAGTCCGACTCAAGTAGTACAAGGCCATCTCCTTTCTTTCCTCATTTTCTTGGGCTAGAAGTGCTCCAAGCGATCTTTCTTGAGCTGCGATGTAAAGGGTAAGGGGTTTTCCAGGAATGGGTGCACCTAATACCGGGGCATTAGCCAAGTAATTTTTAATGCTTTCGAAGGCATTATGACATGCTTCATCCCATACGAAAGGCACATTCTTCTTCATGAGTCGACTAAAAGGTTGACATCGACCCGCGAGGTTGGAGATGAACCGCCTGATAAACGCGAGTTTTCCTTGGAGGCTTCTCAATTCTTTTAAGTTTGTTGGCTCCGGCATCTCTTGAATGGCCTTAATCTTTGACTGATCTACTTCAATGCCCCGGTGCTTCACAATGAATCCAAGGAACTTGCCTGAACTCACACCGAAAGCGCACTTCAATGGGTTCATTTTGAGTTGGTACTTGCGTAACCTATCGAACACTTTTCGTAAGTCTTGCAAGTGATCACTCCTTTTTCTTGACTTGACAACCAAATCATCCACATAGCATTCAACATATTTGTGAAGCATGTCTCCAAAGACCTTCTGCATGGCACGTTGGTATGTTGCACCGGCGTTCTTTAATCCAAACGGCATGACTTGTAACAGTAAATGCCTTTGGGAGTGCGAAATGCAGTTAACTCCTCGTCTTCTTGCGCCATCTTTATTTGGTTGTAGCCAGACGATCCATCCATGAAAAACAAAGCTTCATGACCTGTGGTTGCATCCACCATGAGTTCGATGATAGGCAAAGGAAAATCATCTTTCGGACATGCATCATTCAAGTCGCGAAAGTCTACACACACACGCATTTGTCCATTCTTCTTTTCAACTGGGACAATGTTTGCGATCCACTTGGGATATTGGACCTCTCTGATGAAGCCTGCAGCGATCAACCTGTCAACCTCTTCTTCAATTTGAGTTTGGACCTCCGTTTGAAAACGTCGTGTCAGCTGTTTGATGGGTCGAGCCTCCGGTTTAACAGTTAATCGATGAACTGCTATTTTTGGATCAAGACCGGGCATTTCTGTATAATTCCAAGCGAAGACATCCTTGTATTCAAGCAACAAGTGATGGTACCCCTCTTCCTCTTGAGAGCTTAGCGACGCGCTCACAAATATCGGTCTTGGGTCTTCTTCCGTCCCCAGATTGATTTTTTTAAGTTCATCGACCGTAGATTTCACCCCATCTTCGAGTTCTGGAGGAGCTGCCTCTACTTCATATTCGAAGCCTTCATGGTCATTCTCTTCATAAGCTTCTACTTCGGCTACTGTGATGTGATAAGCATATTGAATAACATCATCCTCATCGCCACTAGCATCATTGTCTTCTTTATCTTGACCGGTGAGTATGAAGGTATGTTGCCTCACTTTATGTTGGTCAGTCGAATTCACCTCTAGCACGCAACGTGTCACGCCCCGGTTCTTAAGTTATTTTACGGTTATTTACTTTGGTAATATTTTGGTCTTTTACCGTTTTAAGTAACCGTTTACTATTTAAGACTCCAAAGTTGACTTTTTCTTCCGTATGGAATTTGGGAAAACTTTCTTCATGAAAGTCGTAGAGGATGTTATTACGAGTTCGTAGACATGCTACGCGTTAAAATCGGAGTTAGCATGTAAAAGTTATCCTTAAAAATATAAGTTTTATTGGGGTATTATTTTGGGGTGTTAAATTTTGGAGTTGGGTTTTGTTTATTAAGTTGAACCGGGCCTTGTTTTTGGTCAAAGCCCAAAACACTCTCTCCCTCTCTTCCTCCCGTTTCTCTCTCTCTCTTTCTCCCCCGTGAGTTTCCCTCCGCCCGGAAATTTCACCACCGCCGTCCGCCGCCGTCCGGCCACCACCGACCGCCAGACCGGTCTCGTTCGGACCCCCGACATCTCCTCTTCATTTCTGGGTAGGTGGCCGATCCCCTAACGCCGCCGTGAAGGAGCAGCCGAGCCCGAAAGCCACGGTTGCCGTGGTTGCACCTTCGCCGGAGCTCCGTCTTCCGGCCACCATAGGTCGTGATTTTTGGCTCAACTTGTAGCCCTCATCTAGGTGAGTAATCCCTCAAAAGGATTCGGCTAAATTCGATTTCGTTAGGGTGGTTTGTATAATTGAAAGTTTTAGGGATTTATGGATGTTTTGATTCGATTACCATAGTTAGGCTTGGAATTGGTGTTTGTGCTAGTTAGGAAAGTTGTAGAGGAGATTGAGAGGAAGATTCTGTTAAAATTTGGTAGCATTTGCAGGTTGCCGGAGTTGGTCGCCGGCGGCGCCGCCGCTGTTTTGGGAAATTTTGTGGTTTTTGATGTAGAATATTAAGGGGATATTATTGATGTGAATTTAGGAATTTTTGGAGGATTTTTGGTTAGGTTTTGAAATTTGTAAAGTTTGGTATTTTTGGCGGATTAATAAGTTAAAATCCGGCCATTGGATTATTTTTATGAATAGGACGTTGGAAGGTGATTTTCGAAGATGTCGGTATTTATGGAGATTTTTGGTTGGCAGTGAAGTTAAGATTTAGGACGATAGGCAAGGTTGAGCACGAGAAGCTCATATTTAATTATGCCTATTTTCTTTAAACGTTGGGATTTTATTTAAGGAATTATTTATGTTTTGGAACAGGACGCGAGGAGGCTCGAGCAGAGGAGACCTCCGACTGACTTCAGGCTTAGGCCTAACTTGTGAGTGGACTTTTGTTTTAAATAATGTGCATGCAGTTGTTTATTTGGTTAGACCATTTGACGTCATTTTTATTTGACGATTTTACTCATTGTGATGAGTTACCGAAAATGGGATTTTCGGTAAATTATAATATATTTTTAAGGAGAGTATGTATATAAATGCTAGCTAGCGATATGTGTCTGTCCACCTTAATGACATAATATATAACTGCATTATGGTGTGACGTGAGCGTTGGACGCAAGCGTAGTAGCCTTATATGAGTGTTTAATTCATATAAGGGGTCTGGGCACATATTTATACACCCGTCTGTCCACCTTAATGACGTAGTGTATCACCGCATTAAGGCGTGACGTGAGCGTTGGACGCGAGCGTAGTAGCCCTATATAGATTATTATTAATTTATATAGGGAGTCTGGGCGAGTGTAAATATATACATGTATATATTTTAGCCTGAGAGGCTGTATTTGAATATATATATAGTTTTGAGCAGTAGAGGCTCGATATTTATAACGATAAGAGAATTATCGTTTAAGACATGCATTCGTTTTCTTGGAAATTAAATTGGGAAAACATAAATATTCTTTTTATTTATTTTTGTCCACTCACTCTAATTATTGCGAATGTTTTTCCCCTGGGCTCTTCGTTTTTAAAATGCCCAGTCTGCAGAGTTCGAGTTAGAACGAGTAGGAGACGACGAGGCATAGTTACCCATTTCTCAGCCACCATTCACCAGTAGGTTACCTGTTTAACCTACTAGAGTATTTTTCCTACTCCTCTAGTGTATAGTAGCTCTGAATACTCTTTGGGATTTATTGTAATGTTTCTGGTGGTGTGCTTGGACTTTTATTGTATTTTTGAATATACGAAGTTTGTAATTATTTACTCACTTTCGTATAATTGTGGGTTGATTTGGAGGATGCTCAAATTTATTTAAAAAAGTAACACTTTAGTTTTCTAGGTTAGGGTTGTCCATTTTCAAGGGAGGTTTGCTTTTTAGTAAATTTTCCTTGGAGGTGGTCCCCGCAGGACTTACCTCGGGTTTCGGGGTGAAATTCGGGGTGGGTCTTGACACAACGTCTTTTCATGCGTGATGGGATGAGACTTTGGATTTCTTTATTTTCCGATTGGCCAACGTCTTCTTTTCTTTTTCTATCTTGTTGGCCTTTAGGAGCTCGGATCCTTTCAAGTGCCGACTTCCGAGGAGTTGGTTTTAACTGTTTACTTTCTTCATTTGATGATGACAACGTTTTGAACACAGAAGTTCGTGTTGCTGCAACGTCAAGACGATTGAAGACGGAGCTTCGACTTGTTGACTTATCAACACGTTCAAACACCGAAAGCCGGCCTGTTGATTTAGTAGAAGTACTTTGGGAACTTGGGCAGATGCGATCGAACGCTGAAGTGCGAGAAATGGATTGGATTTGTGGAATCTCATCTTCTACTTCTTCGATGCTTATGTACTGCATGCTTGCTTTCTCCGCCTTTCTTCTACCTGAGATTTTGATCGGCTTGTTTGAGATAAAACCAAGACCCGTTTTAAACGAATCACTTGTTTTTCCCTGTTCCCTTAGCTTCTTTTGAAACTCATCGAGCTCATGAGCTTTCTTACTGACGGCTCGATCATCCTCTTTACTTGACGAACCGAAGTCGAATCCAGCCTTTGCCAGCAATTTGTAAGCATTGGAGTCAAACCCTTCATTTGTTCTTTTCTCGGGTAAAGGCCCGTGCTCTACCCTTCCTTTGATTGGTTTGACAAATCCTTTCAATGGTTGCTTGGTAGGAGTTTGGTCGTTTAAATTTGTCAATGGCAATATTGATGCTTCCTTCAATAATTTTATGTCCTCTTCACTCAGCTTCCGAGGACTGACTTGTCGCTTTGTTCCCGCAAATGGAGATTCTCCTTCCTTGCGCTTGGACTTTGGCACATATCGAAGAATTGGGATGATTGGACTGGACTTGTCTGATGTCACAGTTGTAGATGGAGACTTGTGTGACTCTTCACTTCCCTTACCCTTCGCTTCAACTTCCTTCCTTGTCATCATTGTGGCTTTCTCTGTTGAGGGTGCTTTGACTGGCATAACTTCAATTACTGATTCCTCATCTGAATAGAACTTGGAATCTGCGAAGTAAGACTCAGCCTCGGTGAATGGCTTGGTATCACCTATCACTGTTTTTACGCCTTCGCGGTAAAACTTGAAGCATTGATGCAGAGTTGAAGGCACGACATCATTTTCATGAATCCAGGGTCGCCCCAACAATATGTTGTATGAAGTCTTTGCATCGATCACGTGGAACAAAGTGTGTGACTCCAATTCGCCGATAACCATGTCTAGCCGAATCATGCCTATCGCTCTTTGCTCTCCTTGGTTAAAACCTTGGATCATGAGGCGACTTTTAGATAACTCGTCAATATTGATGCCGAGTCGGGACATTGTCGATTTTGGCATGATGTTCACGGCAGACCCTCCATCTACAAGCATGCGGTTTAATTTTTGCTCTCGCATGTAGCCTGTCACAAAAAGAGGTCGGTTGTGTGGCTTTGAACCCAATTGTAGATCTTCATCTGTGAAATGAATAGCGTCACAACATGCTACGCATGCCGCACACTCATTGATGTTTGAAGAGTATTGGCCTTCATCAAGCAACAACTGGACAAAAGCACGTCTTGCTGACTGGGAAAGTTGCGACACGTTTGAGAGGCTAAATTTTAGAGGCAAATCTTCCGATTGTCTCGACACTTCAGTTTCTTCAACCTTCTCAGCACCTTTGGAATTACCTTCAAAGCTGGTTGTCATTGAATTAGCTCTCCAACTCATTCGCCTCTTGGGCAAGCACCTTACTGGCGGATTTTGATTGAAGGACTTTTATATACAAGGAGTGAATTTCTCCTTTATACATCTTGTCTTAGTCCTTGCGAGGCATTGACGACTCCCAAGTGGTCGTTTATGATCTGGCTGCGGGAGTGGTGGACTTGACAACACACCTTTGTGCGCTTTTCGATGAGTGACAAGTATCCATCCTTCATCATCATCGCATGGGGCAGTTTTAGGAGCGAGGTTTATTTGCCGGATTGGCTTCGCTTCCTCTAACTTTCTATCATTGCCCATCTCTTTTGAGAAATGGCATGGCGCCTTTGCTGGCGTGGAAGGTACTTGAACTGGTTTAAAAGACCCAAATGTAACTGTAGTGCAGTTGACCGCAACAACCTCATCGACATCCAGCTCGATTCTTCCTTGCTTGGCAAGCTTCATGATCAAATCCTTCAAAACAAAGCACTTCTCAACTGGGTGGCTTACGAGGTGATGAAACTTGCAATACTTTGGATCATTGACCCGATGCATTTCTTTTGGACGCTTGCATTCTGGAAGTTCGATGACCTTGTTCTCAAGCAAATCTTCTAACATGCCTGCCACGTCGGAATCTGGGAATGGATAACTCTTTTGTTCCCACTTAGTCAATGGATGTTTCCTCCTCCCGTAGGCTTGAGTCGGTTCTACTCTCTTAACCTCCTTCTTGTCTCGTGTGGAGATCTTGATTGGAGCAACGCTTACAGTCATCGAATCCTTCGTAGATCTTTTCACGACCTTGTCAACTTTGCTGCTGAAGGCTTTATCCTTTTGCTGATCATTGACAAACTCCTGCTTACCCTTGTGGCTAGCTATGCTCAATTCCATATCATGCGCTCGCGTAGTTAGTTCTTCAAAGGATCGAGGCTTGATACCTTAGAGAATGTACAGCAAATCGAAATGCATGCCTTGGATGCACATTTCTACCGCAGACGTCTCCGACAAGCGGTCTTTACAATCAAGGCTGAGCGAGCGCCACCTGTTGATGAAGTCAATTGCTGGTTCATCTCTCCATTGTTTTGTATTGGTGAGTTCCATTATGCCCACAGTTCGTCTTGTACTGTAGAAGCGGTTTAAGAACTCACGTTCCATTTGGTCCCAACTGTCGATAGACTCGGGCTCTAAGTCCGTGTACCATTCAAAGGCATTGCCTTTCAACGAGCGAACGAATTGCTTGACAAGGTGGTCACCTTCTGTCCCAGCGTTATTACAGGTTTCGATGAAGTGAGCAACATGTTGCTTTGGATTGCCCTTCCCTTCGAATTGTTGGAACTTTGGTGGCTGGTATCCCAACGGCATCCTTAGTCCATTGATTCTTTTGGTGTAGGGCTTGGCGTAGGTGAGAGAATCACGAGAAGGACCTCCATATTGAGCTCTGATGGAGTTGGTGATGATGTCTTGCAATTGCTGAAAGGACATAGATCCAAGCGAGCCATCATCATCTTTGTCAACGTTCTTGGAGCTCTCGCCTACTTTGTACTTCTTTTCTTCATCTTGACTTTCAAGCTTGCTGTAGAGCTCGGCGATCTGCATGTCTTTTTCTTCCACCGTTTTGGTGAGCTTCTCAACCGCTCCCATCAGATTGGCTATCTGCTCTTCAATGGTGGATGCCCCTGTCACCATGACTTGCATGGGGATAGGTCGTGATGAAAAGTGGTATGCCATGCGTGTTGTCTTCATCACCATTTGGGCTTCCATCATATGAAGCCGTGCTTGATTCATCATCCGTGGCAGGTGAGAATGATCACTCCCTTGATCTGTTTGGAGTTTCCTTCTCTTCACTTCGCGAGGCGCGCTTGCCTTCACTTCGCGAGGCATGCTTGTCTGCGAGATTCGCCAAGGTGATAACCGGTTCGCGAGGGTTGGAAGGCAAAGCCACAAATGTTGTGGGTTGATTCCTCGCCATGCTACGGGTGACATGGCTAGAGGGCTCGCTGTTTGACCTTGCGGTCGTTGGTTTAGACTTCTTCGTCGAGATGACTTGAGTGCTCTTGGAGGCCATTACGTCGAACGAATTTGAACTTGCTTGCGGAGAAGGAGATGAGAGGCAAAGTTGGCCCACTGGGCGTGCCAATTTTGTAAACACGAAAATGTCTGCGACAAATGACAGAACAACACGTGTACAAACAATAATTTAATCAAATCAATGCGAATGCGGGTTACAATCTTTGTGAACTCCTCTGATTCTATCTCTGAATTTAGGTCTAACTCAAGGGTGACAAGCACTTGTTCTTGAGGGTTACACGGGATGATCGCGTAACAAGTATTTGGGATTTGGATTTAGGTTTAGTGAAGAACTGGCTATGAGCTTGATAGTTCTTCAAGGATTTGATGAAGAACTGGCCGTGAACTTGATAGTTCTTCAAGGATTTGATGAAGAACTGGCCGTGAACTTGATAGTTCTTCAAGGATTTGATGAAGAACAGGCCGTGAGCTTGATAGTTCTTCGAGGATTTGATGAAGAACAGGCTATGAGCTTGATAGTTCTTCGAGGATTTGATGAAGAACAGGCTATGAGCTTGATAGTTCTTCGAGGATCTTGGGGAGACTTCTGAGCTCGCGGGAGGGATTCTTCTCTCTCTCTCTAGTCCGCTGCTTCTGTTTATGCTCTCTTGGTTTCGCCCTTTTTCTCTGCCCCCCCCCCTCATGGTATGAGAGGGGGTATTTATAGTGTTAACATGCCTCCACTTAAGGCAAGTAATGAAGATTTTGAATCAATAATATTTCCTTAATTGAATCAATGAATCTTGACTGATTGATTTACTTGCTGATTTTAACACAATCAGATCAATCAAATCTTAAGATTTAGATATGCCCAGATCGCTTTAGATTAATGTCCTGTTTTGATTAAGATCATTAGTAAGGTGTCTCACGGACATGGAGAGTATCCCGCGAGGAGGCTTGATCTCCAAGCGAACCGTGATTTCCAATCCCTGCATGCATGCGAACTCTGTCGTTTAGCTACTTCGCGAATTTCCCAACGCGGAGCCAACTCGCCTCGCCTCCACGTGAAACTACTCGCGCGGAGTCAATCCACCTCGCCTTCACGTACATGCGCGCGGAGTCATTCCGCCTCACCACTATTTAAGTCTATGCGAAGTGAAGTCTAGTTCGCCTCGCCAAGCTTAGCTCGCCTCGCGAAGTCAAAGTCACTGTTTAGGTCTACGCGAAGTGAAGTTTAGTTCGCCTCGCCACTGTTTAAGTCTATGCGAAGTGTAGTCTAATTCGCCTCGCCAAGCTTAGCTCGCCTCGCGAAGTCAAAGTCACCTCGCGGAGTCAATTTAACATTGCCAAGCCTAGCTCGCCTTGCGAAGTCCATTTCGCCTTGCGGAGTCTATTTTGCCTGGCGAAGTCACAACGTCAATCCACACTTGATAATTGATTTCAATTGGGGGTTTAAGGTTTTGTTGTAGGCCCACCATTTCCACATTGCCACGTGTTATTTCCAACGGCTTTCCAATTTTGTTGACTCATGA
This sequence comes from Fragaria iinumae, assembly GCA_009720345.1. Taxonomy (NCBI): domain Eukaryota; kingdom Viridiplantae; phylum Streptophyta; class Magnoliopsida; order Rosales; family Rosaceae; genus Fragaria; species Fragaria iinumae. The sequence continues at coordinate 3,792,814 of CM019123.1, forward strand.
GCCACGTATTTACTTGGATTATTCAACGACTATTTTTATCGTTAAATTTTATATGTCTACAGTAATGACAACAAGCCTCAAAGAATTCTCGAGTCATATTTGAAAGTGTCAAGGGCAAGACAGGTTGCTTAACATGAATGCTAAACCTGGCCTCAAAGCACCAAGTTATGATGAAAGATTATCGGTTTAAGGTGGCTTATTCCTCTACATACATAGTCTTGCTTCTCAAAATACGTGCACAATTTTAGCTGGAAGCAGTAGTTTAAGATTTTCAATTCTGGAATAACACTAAAGATCAGAACCAAGACCAAGTTATCCTATTGAACTGACGTTTCACAACAAAGTAAAAATTGTCACAACGTTCAGATAAAGACCCATAATGACTTGGAACCCCTTTTCCCCAATTTCAAAATCCAAGGATTAGAATTTGAACCTGTGAATTTGAGAACCTATGACTATTATGCTTGGCAATAATAAAATGGTTAAAGGGGCAAAGTGAGAGTTTCCAAACTCACCGACTAGCGACAGACCCTAGACCCTAAAGTCGTTAATTTGTGGTTTGTCCTCGATGATATGTACGCAGGAAGATACTTGATTTTCTTGAAGCTCAAGCTTCATCTTTGCCCAACTTATGAATAGGGTCTGATTGGCAGTGAACCGCCTGCTAGTTACGGTTAGCTCAACCCGTCAACTCCATGGCAACAAAACAAACACCAATTAGCCTCACCATACCATACAATCAAAGTAGTCATCCATGGAGGTAAAGCCAATCTATAAATGTCAAAATTAGGAGTTGCATCGCCGTAGGTGTCTTTTGCATGGTGTTGCTGGTCATGGTACAGTGCCAGCCAAAGGAGTTTCAGTATGAGACGGATCCGATGCAGAAAAGATGAAGACCCGTGGAGAAGCGACCACATTTAGCCGGAAAACCAAACGAAATTAGGCAAAAGCAGTGACAAGAAAAAAAGCCAAGGGTTCATATAATGGCAAACTATGCGCGATTGCTTATTCTTTTCGTCTCCATCGCTACTCACCTGAAAAATTTATGGGGAGAACAACGAAGTCACAGACGGATTGCTTTTGGTCAATCTCTGCTGTTAGATTAGGATTAGCATTCTTCTGATCTTCCCAACGCATAATGGAACATCTACATGCTGGCAAAAGAGTCGCTCTTTAGCTATATTAGTATCCCGTTGTGTTCATGCATCTAGATTTGGCAAATGAGATTGTTACAGAATATAATCACACAATCGAGTGATCAACAATGCGACTCAAAAGGTTACACAGGCCATGAGCCCTTTGAAGTTTTGCCTACATTGTCCGATTAAAACAAAAAACAAACAACAAAAAAGAGAACAGAAAAAAAAAAAAAAAAAAAAAAAAAAAAAAACAAAGCATCCAGAACATTTCTGAAACCTATTCAGTTGTATATGACCTTTCCAGCTTTTTATGAAAAATAGTTCTCGAGTACGGATTTACAAGGAAAGCTATTTGAATTTGAAATCCAAAAGCTACTTACAAAGAATTTACACACCCCTACCTACTCTTCCCTCCAAAGGAATACCAAATACCAAATTTATGGCAAAAGAATAGGAAGGATAAAGACAAATTTCCCTCCAAAGGAAATTTCCCACATACCTCTTTACAATGTAAAACGATTAGTGGGTCTATTAAAGAGCTAACCCTTATCTTCGCCCCAAATAACATCTTGAGATTAGCAGCTCAATGAGCCAATCCTTCTCTTCCTACGGAAATACTAGATTTTTCAACCACAGGAACATTGTACTGCTGATATACTCTAGCCCTATTTGCCGTCCACCACTGTTCTGCTTGTTTCTCACTGAACCGCTTTCGACTGAAACAAATCAGGCACATAAAAAGTTACACAGTCAGAACCATTGATGCAATCCAAGGGAAGAACAGATTATTACTATTAGAATTTAGGATTGTAAGCATGGACTGTAAGCAGATGATATGACATACAGGATCCGTTTTAGTAAAGGAATGACATATAATAAAAATTCATATCAGATTCAGACATAGAATGCCTATGACATGAAGCTTAAAATCCACTGAAAGTGAACACGAGCACGTACTGGTAATACTGGAATGAAGACACAATGATGTGAAATGCCTAATTCTTTAGAAATCCTCATTATAAGATGAAAGTTTGGGTTACAAACGCAAACTAAACCGTAGCATTGCCACAAGTCACCTTACTATGACTGCCCATAATCTCCAGGCAGAATAATCGAATAATAGAATTGAGGAACTAATAGAATTTCAAAGTACCCGTATTTTTTTTTTTAAGCAGTTAATTCCAAAAACATGGTAAGGGTGTTATGGGCTTTGTAATGTATCTCCTAAAGGCAGGGAGTTGTGTAAGAACATTAAACCTCAAAGCAATACGTAGTTATCACATGCAAGTTTGGTAGCCCACCACTGATATATATGACAGATCCTAGTTTGTGGCATGCAGTTCAATATAACAAACAAACAAACAAACATTAAATACAGTTCCAGGAATCTTTCTTCAAATTTGGGTGAATGAAATAATAAGCAAAAGAGACATGCCTGAAGCGAACACGCTTGAGATCTTTGACTCCTGTGGGTGAGGAAACAAGGGTAATATATACACCAGGCTCGTCTTGCTCAACCCATTCATCCCCATGTGTGGTATCAGCTTTTGTTTCCCTGTTCTTATGCCTAGCAGTTGCTTCTGAATTTGCCACTTCAGTGGTATTTGAAGCATGATTACTCAAGACCCTTGGTGCATTAGAAACCACCAGGGTATTTGATGCAATAGAATGTGGTTCAAGGGAGGTCAAAGGACTGCTTGCTTTCTCAGTGGCTGCAGTAGAAACTTCATGGGTAGGACTAGAAGAGCCTAATGGACGTATGTCACTGATTCTTGTTGTTCCAATGGGTAACCTTTCAGCCATTTCTTTTAACTATCAAAAATAAGACGAGGCACTCAATCATATTAGCTTATGTAAACAGTTGTGTTTTAGCTACAAAAATAAAAAAATAAAAAGAAAAAAAGAAGATGCAATTGCATTCTCAAAATTAATGTTTTCTACTAGATATCAAAAAGCTTTTTGCAAAGTGAGTGGTGAAGTAACTACAATGCTTACTCAAACCATCAAGAGCATGACGTTAACCTGGAATAAAATATAAGAGTAAAGTGTGGTCCAGGAAGGGTCGAAGTTGCAGTACTTCACAAAAAATTTTCCTAACACCTACATAGTAATCTTTAATTTTAATTTGCTTTGGTAGTAGAATAGTTTATTGAGCTAAAACAATTCTAAAGTATTAACATATTGAATACTTGTAAATTGCTATTCTATATTGTTGGTTCAGACCTACAATATTGAGAGGTTGAAAAATTATAAGTATGTTTGATTCTCTTTGGTTCAGACAATAGAAGTTTATCACATAAAGCTTGAACTAACTACTAATATGACGTTGATTTTATGAAAGTTACTTAGTCAGTCAGTCAATAAGGTTGATTTGTATAATGTTTAAACACTGAACTTATTTAAATGAAGATAGCAAAACCTACTTGAGCTGTGAGCGCTTTAATTACTTCCTTTGCTGCTTTACATTTTGCACTTTCTTCCCCAGCTATTTTGACAGCCTCCTTCAATTGGTGGGTAGTTCTTTCCAGCTCAATATCTTGAATTCGACTTTTACGAGTAAGATCTTCGACCTACAACATAAAATTGATTATTTGAAAACCACAATGATTGCAGGTGGTGCTCATCATCTGCTTTTGTAGGGTAAATTTGCCTTTCTACTACATCAAACCAGAGTTCTGAACTTGAAATAAAATCTCCAGACTAAATGTAATAATCAAAGTTGTAGGAAGCAAAGAGAAGACCAGATAAATGGTGTTGTAACAAATAGCTCGGAGACTTGTTATATAAATGCTGACATAACATCCATAATGTAGAGAAAACTCCAACATGTAGAGACCCTTCCCACTCCTTTCTATTTGTTTCTACCCTTAACAAGTAAATCAAAATATACATCATGCAGCGAAAGATATCAATGAATTAAAAGACATTTTAAGTCCAAGCGGATATTACATATAACACAGGGTAGCTTCATCTTAGAGTGAACAATCCAACTAAAATATAAAAAATAAAAAATAAAAAATAAAAATTATGGCATGCATGTCATTACAACTTCAGAACTTTATACATTAGACAGAGATTTTGCTAAACTGTTAAAGATTTGTTCGCTCACACAACTTATTTACTTTTATAGGAAACAAAGATCATAAATGTAAAAAGACTACTCAAAGCATAACCGTGGATAAAACAAAATAAAGATAGAAAAAAGAATGAAAACCAGACAACAAGGAGATTAAAAGAACCAGAGAACAGCAGCTCTACAATTAGAACAAAGAAAAGAAAGAGCTCTCCCTGAATTTCGATGAAAGTGAAGACCAAGAGAGGCTAAAGAGCGAACCCTTTCCCAAAGAATACCCAACTACTTCCCACTCCCAAACTCACAAACTCTAATTATCAAAACAATTTTTATTTTCACACAGTTTGCTGGGTCTAAATTAGTAAGAGGTTTGGTGGTTCAACTTGCAGGCTTGCAATCACCAAATTAGGCAATCACTAGCAACTTTACCATTCACCAAGACCCTACTGCAATCAATAACAAGCTCAGTCCTATCCCTATGCAATGAAACAGCTCTAAGTTATCCCTAGGAGGAATAGATCAATAGAGATAGCTGTCATGTCTCTGGGTAGTTACCAAATTCAATAAACAGTTGAGTCCGATGAAACTATATATAGAAGCAATACGGGGAAGATAATCCCCATTCTCTAACCGGTTTTACACAAACCTAAAGACCCCCCAGCTCAGAAATAAGGACTTCACCTTTCTTTTCATATGGATTAATTAATTAAGATGCCGAAAGTACATGACTATTGAAACTGACAGTTAAACTATGGCATTGGAAAGAAACAGATGTAAGGACCAGCTTGAGTATATCCCTATTGCTATAACATTTGCAGTATGTTCAGGATTTACAAAACATATCCATTCAGATATATTCTAATGGATGATAAATTGATAAATATGTGAATTATTACTAAAATGATGGAGTTGGACCGCTAACCAAAACAGATGGCAAAACAGTTAGTAATCAGAGAAATGAACAAAGTACACTAAGTCTCTACTTAGGTTTGCAGTTTCAGATATGAGTATGGCATTTTCGTTTGTGAAGAGTTTGTCAAAAATGTGACAAGAATGATCTAGCATTCAAGAGAAAAAAAACATATGAAGAAATAAACAATCTTGATTGCCTCGGACTTTACTAGTAAATGATTATACACAGCAAGTGGCTCAAAGTCACCCACAAGATACTTCAGTAACACAGCAAGTGGCTAAAAGTAACATACTTTAGTAATCCTACTTGTTTGAACTTATTAATATATTTTGCAGTACACAATATATTTTGCAGGATATATTTAGTGAAAAGATATTTATATATCACTTAAGTAGTTGTACGCAAGCTACATAGAACACCAACCCAGTTAAAGTGTGTAAAACTGTAAGCTTTTTTTTTTTTCGAACAAAACAAATGCAGGAAACTTAAGTGAAAGTAATCTGCAAACTGTACTAGAAACAAAATTTCACAAATTATTGAAATTTAAAGGGAAAATTAACATACCTGAGCTCTTAATTTAAGAACTTCTTCACTTAGACCATCATTTGTCCCTCTAGCATATTCCACAACATTTGGCAATGTGATCCCTGAGAGAGCAGCAGGGGTTGGTGTTTTCGCGCGAGGCGGACTAGATCGCCTGGATGTTGGTGATGTTGCTCGAGAAGCAATTCTTGATCCAGGAAGAGAAGCTGAGAAAAACTTTTTGGAAGATCCAAATACTGGGTTGAAAGATTTAGTCCCACTGAATAAACGGCGCTCAGAAATGTCATGTGGAAAAGGAGCAACACAATTACTGCTAAACTGTAGTTTCTTGCTTCTTGTGGTTGAACCACTGTCCAAATCTTTATTATTTTCACTCACTTCAGCGAATCCCTGATTTACACTTCCTTTTCTCAAAGCAGAACCAGATGAATAGTTGGTTTCAGACGCCTTTCTAAGTTTCCCAAAACAATTATCACAAACTCGATATGGTTTGTTCGGATTTGGTGCCATCGCAGCCTTGAGGCACTTTTTGCTACTGCACGAATGGCATAATACAAGTCCACAATTGTAGCAGTTGTGTCTTTTTCTTTTAAAGTTAAATGGAAGGCGACAGCCAGAACACATTGATTGATCAACACCAGAGACCCATTTATGAAGACAGATGGCTGCTGTAAAGTTAGTGCCGCAAACAATACTTTTGACTTGTTTGTCTCTTAGTGCTTCAACTAATGTTGGTGAAAATTTATCCTCTGTATCCCCAAGACCTAACCTACCATTTGCACCCTTTCCCCAAGTGTAAACTTCAGTTCTTGACGTTAAGACTGCAACATGATAAGCACCACAAGCAATTTCTTCAACAAAATTCTTCATTAGCTTTCCCTCAACACGGCGCGGGAGTTTCCCATCAGCTTGAGGGATCCCTAATTGACCAAAAACAGGGCTTCCTACAGTGTAAACATGGCCAGTTGTTGTAAGGGCAACAGTCAGACTTTGTCCGCATGCAACTTGACAGAAGTTGGGTTCAACCAAAGCAGCAACACAAGTGGGCACAAGTCTTGCATCCTTATCACCATGCCCAAGTCGACCTTTATCACCATCTCCCCATGTAAAAAGCTTCCCAGAAGAACAGTTGCTGGAACTTGATGATCCCACCATGACTTCAACTACTGCAGCAGAGTGCCAAACACCACAAGCCACTCGAACAGTACGGAGGCCTTTAAGGGACTCAACTTCCCTTGGAACTGATATACTCTTGCAATCCCCATGACCTAGAACACCAAAAGTTCCATCACCAAAAGTAAACAATTGACCAGCAGAGGTCACAACAGCTGTGTGCCATGGTCCACAAGAAACTGAAGAGACATGAATTCCCTCTAAAGGTCCATTTAACTTTTTTGGGACCCACTGACTCGATTGAAACCCGTGTCCAAGGAGTGCAAAATTAGAAGTACTGCCACCCCATGTGTATATATCACCAGAGAGTGTTACTGCACAAGAATGGTACTCCCCACATGCTAAAAATTCTACGTTAAGATTTTTGAGACCATCTATGAGCTTTGGATGGGAGATATCAGCTTCTACACCATGTCCAAGTCTGCCTCCTAATTCTTCACCCCAAGAAAATACCTCTCCTTGCTTGGTCACAAAAGCAGCATGTCTTCCACCACAAGCTATACTTTGAACATCAAGTACAACAGCAGATTCCAAGACTTTAGGTACAGATGAGTCCGTCTTAGAACTAGAAGAACTACCAACTCTATGTAATCCCCCACCCAAAATGCAATCACCTACACCTTCCCCCCAAATGAAAACATCCCCTAAAGCGTCACCATCATCATGACCAGAGCCTTGACTTGATGAGCTAACTGCACTTGATAAACTAACTCTATAAGCATCTGTCCCCGCACCCTTTGTTCGACCATTCATTCCATCTGAGCCTCCTGATGACAGAGACTGAAATGAGCCAGAAGCAGAATCTAAAGGAAAGGGAACTTTCGGAGGGAGGGCATATAACATGGCATCTGATAAAGCCTTCTCCAAATGGACTTTAGGAGGGCTTTCAGATGTAGCATGAGGATGAAAGGGTTCCACTTCATCCTGCATTAGTCACAAGAAGACTATTCACTTTTATATTACAGTTATGCAAAGTATTAACAACAGAGACAAAAATAGAACACCTTCTGTGAACTATCACCACTACAAAATGGAGAGCTCAAAGGAGAACTTCTTTGCGTATGTGATCTTGGGCTATTTGCTTCAGAGGTAACTCCACTTTTTGTTTCTGCTCTCCCCTTCTGTTGAAGGCCACGTGATATTAGTGCTTTTAGACCAGTAAACCAGACCTCAGCTTCATCTTTATCCTTGCATATCTGGTATAAGCAATTAGCATCAAGAAATACAAAGTTCGTAAAAAAAGGTTTATTGAAGAGTAACAGCCTATCATAACAAACTATTCACTCACATAATTAAGGGAATGACTAGTTGAACTAGAAGACAGAACTCCAGAGAATCAGATAGTGGGGGGATCACCACCAAAAGATGCTTACCAAATCTAAAGACCTGTCATCGTATATAAGAGAAAATGACTGATATTCCTTCTCCGGCCGAGGATACCTCTGAAAGATTGGCTGCAGTATATACAGATAAAAGGAATGTTTTGTTACCATGTAACAACCAATAAATGTAGAAGAAAACAATATATGGATATATTACAGCACTAAACTCTTCATCATTAGTAACCATCGCATAATCAGTAAGGTATATGTTATTACAAAGTATCCAAGATGACTTTCCTTGCAAGATCAAACACCTAAAGAACCAATGTAAATAAACTTAAGAACTCAAAACATTTAATACGTAACTTAAGACTTGAGTACAACTAGAAATATTATAATTCCAAGTTACCAAATTTTTAATATAAGCTTAGGACGAAATGACAACACCAGCTACCACACCCTTTTAACACTGAAGACATGGTTTAATGCATCTTTTCTTCATTCCCCTTCCTGTATGAAAATAGAAATTGGCACCTATCATGTGACCCTATATGATAGGCCAGACACGGATACGCAGGCAACCATCTATAAGAAGGAACTTATGCGAGCATGCAAGTAAGAAAAAAAATATATATATGAAATCATAACTATGCCTCACATTGAATAAAATATTTTAACTGCATACACAGCAGCATTAAGCAAAGAAATATGCCCAAAATTGTATAAACCTTTCCTCCTTCCAGGTTGCCTAGCTACAATAGATCAAGTACGTGAAACTCTTGAGCTTTTTTCCCTTCTCTTAAGGAATTGGGATCAATTGTTTACGGCATGTAGTTTATGACTAACACACATTTTACTTTGATGAAAATACCATTCAAATGTTGTCTCCTTCAAAAATCATCAAAGTGTAAATCAAAGGAAAGGAACATTGAAGGTCATTCATTCGCAAAATACATTTAGCCATGCTATGGCCATGCTACAAACTCTTTTAATTGTACAGCAAGTCACTAAGCTAAAAGTTGCATTTGAAATCATGTGCCAAAACTCTACAACTACCAGTTGCAAAGCTATCAAATGCTAGTGGACGGTTCTTGCTATCTACAAGTTCATATGTTGTAATGATCACCATTTGGAAAAGGTGCAAGATATCTCAGCATGAAGAACTTACAGTGCGCTGGCCAGGTATAATTCTAGAAACATGGCTTAGTTTAACATATTTCTCATCTTTGCCTGAGTACCATATCAGAACTGATTCATCCTGAAAGTAAAATGGAAAAGTTTAAATCAAGACTGTAAGAAAAAGGAAATTCACAGAATGATGTACTACATCACAAGAAACTGCAACAACTACCTCATGGAAAGCATAAGTATGAAACGCCTAACAGCTTTATAAAATGATCATGAATTGATAATTTTCAAAATATTGTAGATCAGAAAATAATTTTCAGCAAGAAAAACTACAGTTCCATAAAGATGGCCAGGTATAATATTGTGTAAAGCGTCCTAGAGTTAATACATGAAGAAGCATTGATACTATGAACCACAAGCAGTATGGATAGCATGTTTTGCGCTGTCTAAAGTTTCTTACTGATATAATTTTAAGTCGAGTCTCTGTTATCCGGAATCCTCTTTATTGAGCATAAACGATCTCATCCTATTCATGCTTTTTTTTTTTCACTTATTCCTATAAGCAGCAAATAAGAAGATATGTAACAACACACTTTGATTACTTTATTAATCTCAAGTTCATTTGGACATACATTGGACAGTCTGAAAGGACAAAATTTGGGCTTTCCTCTGCGTCCATACTTCAGTAACTGTGACCCCTTTTTTAGAGCAGTGATGGCCTGATTTGAAACACGAGCAGAGAACATGAATTAGAACAAATTCCACAAGTTTTGCACTCTAGTAATTTAATAGAAAAATGAAATTTAAAAGCACCATAGAACTTGATTTAGTGGGAATATTTTACTTTAATGTTTAAAACAAGGAGCAACAACCCAAACATCAAACATATTGACCCCATTTAAGAAGCCTTCTCTTTCCATCTGGAGAAGCAAATGATTCCATGTCTATTTAAGTGAAGTCCAACAATTATTTCCTTCTAGCAATGTGAACTCGTGTCAATTTATTTGATAATCTGCAAAGCCTTTCCTTCTAAAATTAACTGATAAGCTGTTCATCGAGTTTACTTTCATTCCGACTATCAAGCAACTTCTCTTAAGTTAACTAAATATTACTCAACCACTCTGCAAAGTGGTTACAGTCTTATACTATCTATCTTTTTTCCATTCGTTTAACTTTCTTATTCTTTTTCTTTCCCTTTCTCTTCACATACACAAACATGTGCACGCAGCCGAAAGGAGGAGCGTAGAAACTCAACGCTGCAGCTCCTATTTGTATATACAGCTCCCGAAAAATTCGCTAACCGAATCCAATAATGAACGCCGAAGCTATACAGTTTGTCCATGAAATGCAATTACGATTTACGAGTGTAAATACTAAATACTAGCTTACATGTGAAGATAAAGTCCTGTTACGCAAATTTGAGTCACCGATTTTATCAATGTAGCTTTAAGCTTCACATAATGAAGTAAAATTAAAAAAGGCTACACCAAAAGCTTCTCATCCAAAAATCAACTACAATTTCAACTCATCCACAAACACGAATTCCTGCTTAAGCTAATTTCAACACATCTAAGTCACCTATATCATCAACACAGCTCAAAGCTGCGGAAAACTAACCGAAGCTAGAAGACGAAGTAAAAGTAAATTTGAGGTGCAGAGAGAGAAAAAGAGAGAAGGGAGAGAAGTTACCAAGTGAATGTCGCGCTCGAGCGGGCCGGGCTTGGCCTGATCGGCAGTCATCCTCTCCATGCGCAACATCAACGGCGATTGAGTCCCTCCCGCGAAACCCTAAGCAGCTCCATTGACGCAATCGCAGCCGTCGGATTGAGGCGAATGGGAATGGCGGTGTGATTCCCGAGATTCTGGGTGCTCTCTCTCTCTCTCTCGGTTAATCCGAGGCGGTGAAAAAAGGGGAATAAATCGGGGTCAGGGGAAAAAGGGAAAGCGAGGGAAAGAAGAATAGTGAAAGCGAGAGAGAGAGAGAGAGAATCTGAGTGAGAGTAGAGTGAGTGAGTGATGGTCCTCTAACGAAAGCGATTGATTCATCTCCTGGAGACCTCAATTGGCGTAGGACTATACTCTAATTCTTTTTTCTTTTCTTTTTTTCGAGCTACGTAGTCAACGACTGACATTTTCTGGTCAATCAGCCAATGGGGTCTTGCCACGACGGGAAAAAACAAATTAACGGGCTTTAGAATTTATTTTTTTCCTATTTTATTTATTTTTCATTTTGTCTAGTTTTGGCTGATGCGTGAGCGAATCTTCTTTACATTTTTTTTTTTGGTCGAAAGAGGAGAATTTCATTGAAAAAAGAGGAACATAACAAGTTCCAAAATAAGGCCCTATTCCTATTTCAAAGAGACTATCTCCAGACACATGCGCCTGAAGAGAAATAACTCTTGCACCCGAAACCAGGTTTCCTTCTGAATCTCTTGCAATAACTCCAATTCCTGCACTATTGTCTTCCGAATTCCAAGCACCATCCAGGTTTACCTTGATTATTCCTTGAGGCGGGGCCAGCCTTACATTTGGATAAATAAGTTCGATCTATATATATAATTCTGTTTTAAAGCGTTATCCGGTTTTAAAATTAAAGTGTGTACCTTCTTATTTCGCTCACTTTCAGGTCGCACTTCAACATCTCAACCGTACAATGTCTAGAACATAGTGTACGTGTATATCATTCATGCACAGTTTCATCTAATTTTGAGATCATTTGGGTACCGAATTAAATTAAATAAATTAAAAAAACAAAAGCTGTCCAAACAGAACCGTACGTGTAAATCACGATTACAGAAGCTCAAATGATTATCAAATTGGATGAAACTTTGCAGAAATGATCTACATACGGTGTTTTAGACACTGAAATGTGGAGTTGTGGAAATGCGACCTGAAAGTGAGCGAAATAAGAAGGTCCACATTTTAATTTCAAAGCGAGTTACCACTCTAGAAGGGAACGTGTGTGTGTGTGTGTGTATAAACGATATGAAGCGAACGTCCGCATTTGGCTTAAAGTACGGACATCCCTTCGTTCTCCTTCGTCTAATGATGATGACGGCGCGCCTCCACCCGAGTAGACACCAGAGGCGTCCCCGACCACTTTCCCTTCCCGGCGAGTTCGCCGAATTCCAGTTTTCCGGCGAGATCGATCTTGGTTGAAGTTTTGAGTGGAGGTTGCTGCCCAGACCTTCAAATCAATCTCGCCGAGAAGGGAAAGTGGTCGGGGACGCCTCTGGTGTCTGCTCGGGTGGAGGCGCGCCGTCGTCGGCGCCGGACGGAGGAGTACGGAGGGACGTCCGCACTTTAAGCCCAATGCATACGTCCGCTTCATAGCGGGCCTCTATATATATACACACACACAGAGGCAAACGTCCGCAACAAAGAAAAAGTGTCACACCCCAATTTTCGAATGAAATTTTCAAAATTTTTGGCATGATATAACTTAAAATATTACAATCTCAAATATGTTCCAACAGCAACAACAACAACAACATCCACAAACTAAAACTCAACGTAGAAAAGTAAATATCTACAACCTATCACTGAGTTAAATATTACATTTCCATGTTTACATAAGCTTGCAATTTTCAAGAATATGAAAACAATGTCATGAGTTTAATATTATCTACTCAATTAACAAAACTATACATAGTACAGCAAAAACCCAAAAGGACCATGCCACTACGCCACCGTCTCAACCTTGTTGGTCCTCACCTGCAGGTCTAACCCCTACTGTCACACCCCGGTTCTTAAGTTATTTACTTTGGTGTCATTTTGGTCTTTTACCGTTTTAAATAACCATTTACTATTTTAAGACTCCAAAAGTTGACTTTTTCTTCCGTTTGGAATTTGGGAAAACTTTCTTCATGAAAGTAGTAGAGGATGTTATTACGAGTTCGTAGATATGCTATGCGTTAAAATCAGAGGTAGCATGGTAAAGTTATCAATTAAATGGTAAAGTTTTTGAGTTGGTAAAAAAAGGTAAAAATTTTAGTGGGTATATTTTTGGATTTAAGTGATGGACCGGGTGTGGAGCAGCCCCAGCCCAATCCTTTCTCTTCTTTTTTCTTTCTCTTCTCTTTCCTCCGGAGCTCTCCCCGAGCCTTCTCTCGCCGGAAACCTCCTGCCACCAGCTGCCGCCATCCAGCCAGCAACTGGCCACCGCTCCGGCCCAGTTCGGACCCCCGCCACCTCCTCTCTCTCTCCGGCCTAGTGTCCGAGCCGGTAGTGCCGCCGGAGAGGAGAAAACCCGCCGGAAACGCCGGGCAGCCCTTCGCCGGAGTTCCCTCTTCTGGCCACCATAAGTCGGAATTTTTGGCTCATCTTGTAGCCCTCATCAAGGTGAGTAATCCCTCAAAAGGAATTGGTCTAATTCGATCTTTTTAGGGTGAAATGTATAATTGAAATTCTAGGGCTTATTAGATGTTTTCGTTCGATTGGCATAGTTAGGCTTGGAATTGGTGTTTGTGCTAGTTAGGAAAGTTGTAGAGGAGATTGAGAGGAAGATGCTGTCAAAATTTGGTAGCTATTAGAGGTCACCAGAGTCGGCCGCCGGCCGCCGCTATTAAGGGGATTTTTATGGTTTTAGATGTGGAATATTAAGGGGAGTTTAATGATGTGGATGTTGGAATTTTTGGAGGAGTTTTGGATAGGTTTGGAAATTGTTAAAGTTTGGTAATTTTGACGGATCAATAGGGTAGAATCCGGCAGTTGATTTGATGTTGTTTAGACTGTGAAAGGTTGCGTTAAGGTTGCCGTTATTTTTCCGGTGAGGTTGGATAATATTGAGTTAAGAATGACGAAGTTAGGCAAGGATGAGCGTGGTTAAGTCCCACAGTTAATTTTGTCTATTTTGAATAAATATTGGATTTTTAAGTTGGGAAATTAATTATATATTTGGAACAGGACGTGAGGAGGCTCGAGCAGAAGAGACCTCGGACCAACAACAGGCTTAGGCCTAATTTGTGAGTGGACCTTTGTTTTAAATATTATGCCAGCAAAAAGATTTATTGATGAATATTTTCTTTTATTGGAGAATAACCGAAATTGAGAATTTCGGTGATTATATATTTATATATGGATGTTTATGAGGATAGTATGTATATAAATAAATGCTAGCTAGCTATACGTGCTTTTCCGCCATAATGAGGTAAAATATCATTATGGTGTGACGTGAGCGTTAGACGCAATCGTAGTAGCCTTATATGAATATAATAATGATTCATATAGGGAGTATGCACGTATATAAATACACCCGTCTCTTCCGCATAATGAGGTAAAATTTCATTATGGCGTGACGTGAGCATTAGACACAAGCGTAGTAGCCTTGTATGAATTTCTATTTTCTTATATTTCTTCATAAGAAATCATACAAGGAGTATGACGAGTGTAAATACATACATATATATATATTTTAGCCTTAGAGGCTGTATTTTATTAAGTTTTGGAGACTAGCCGGAACTAGTCATATACTTGCCAGTTTTTGAGCTGTCGCATGCAGCATAATTTCTATGGAAATTAAATTGGGGAAGCATAAATATTTTCATTAAATTCATTTTTGTCCAATCACTCTAACGTTTTCAAATGTTTTCCCCTGGGCCCTTCGTTTTTTAAAATGCCCAGTCTGCAGAGTACGGGTCGGTACTAGTAGGAGGAGACGAGGCATAGTCACCCATCTTTCAGCCACTTTTCACCAGTAGGTTACCTGCTTAACCTACTAGGGTAGTTTCCTGCTTCTGTTGTTTTTAGTAGCTCTGAATACTCTTGGGATTATTGTATAATAATTTAATGGAGTGTGCTAAGATTCATGTTATATTATTTCGATTATTTTTATGGGTAATTCATGGATTCTCCGGATTAGGGTTGTCCATTTTCAAGGGAGGTTTGCCGAGTTCTTTGGTAAATTTTCCTTGGAGGTGGACCCCGCAAGACTTACTTCGGGTTTCAGGGTGAAATTCGGGGTGGGTCTTGACAGTTGGTATCATAGCTTTAGGTTTCATTTCCTGACTCCTTAGTACTATCATATTTGCCTAAGAAGCACGTAGTCCCTATATAGTGGTGATCCGACCGCGGCGGATTCACTAGCATTTTATGCTTTGGATGCTATGTGTTATTGGGTATGTGTGATAGTTCTGTTAGTCTTGTATATAGACTACTAAATATCTCCTTCCTCAGGTACTATGCCTCCTAGACGCCAACCCCGTGTGGCTACCTCGACCAACCCGAATGAGGGTGATGAAGTTAGAGGATTAGTTGACTCCATTGGGAATATGCTGAGAGGTGTATTAGACATGGTTCAACACCCTCAGTCTGTGAGGAAGAAGGATGTCTTCGATGCTAGGGCAATTGAGTTCAAGGGTGCCAAGGGACCCCTTAATGCATACACATGGGTAGACAAGATGGAAAAGGCTTTTGAGAGCACTGATATGCCCGAAGAAAAGAAAATGAAGATGGCAGTGATTTTTCTGGATGACTCAGCGCATCATTGGTGGACTCTCGCTAGCAGGAATAATGGTGGTGCTCAGGACATGACTTGGGAGCAGTTTAAGACGCTCTTTTTGGGTCAGTATATCAGTCATGCTCATCGTAGTAGGATTCAGACGGATTTTCTTAACATGAAGAAGAGGGTTGATGAGGGTGTCATCGAGTTTGAGTTCACTACCTTGAGCTATCATGTGCCATATTTGGTTCCTGATGAGAGGACCAGGATTGATATGTTTATTGGGGCACTTGGTGGAGTGTATGCAGATAGGATGACAAGTGTTATTTACCCAACTATCCTTGATGCGGTTATTGCAGCCATGGCCATCGAGACTAGGGGAACATATAGTGCTCGGCCCCGAGATTTCAGTGGTCCCAGTCAGGGTCCATCTAAGAAGGTTGCTTCCTCATCCGCTTCTAGATCATCAGCCGGTAGTGGTTATAGCAGCGGATCGAGTTCTGGTGCGTGGAACAGGGCTAGAGGACGTTTCAGGAGACCTTTTAGGAGTCAGTTGGGTAGGCAGCAGACTGGTCAATTTGGTGCTGGTGGCAGTTTCCATGGTGGGACATCGGGTGGTCAAACTTTTTCTTTTGGTCAGCAGTAGTCTTCTGGGTGCTTTGAGTGTGGTGGTCAGGATCATTTCATGAGAGATTGTCCCTTTTTGGCTCAGAGGACCACCCCTACTCAGCCAGCCGGTTAATCCTCAGCCAGAGGCTCCAGTGGTGGTTCTCAGGGCGGTTCAGCAGCCAGGAGTGGCTCTCACCAGGGTAGTGGTCAGTGTGGACGTCCCATGACTCGTGCTAGACTTCATGCTATGACTCAACAGGAGGGTTGTACTTCTCTAGATGTCATCATTGGTACGTTATTAATTTTTGGGCAGTCAGCTTTTACTTTAATTGACCCCTGAGCCACACATTCATTTATGTCTAGTAGATTTGCCCTCCATGCCAATGTGCCCTCATCGTCTCTTCCAGGCGAGTGGCATGTGTCTCTACCCTTTGGTGAGGTGATGAGAATAAATTGGGTGTTTAGTGGTTGTGAAGTGTTGATAGAAGGGACTAAGTTTAAGGCGGATCTAATCCCTTTAGATATTGTGGAGTTTGATGTGATCTTGGGAATGGACTTTTTAGAGGCTTATAGAGCTATGGTAGATTGTTTTCGAAAAGAAGTGGTGTTTCGAAGTCCAGATGGATTTGAGGTTGCTTTTCAAGGGGAAAGAGATGTTATCTCGAATTGCTTGATATAAGATGTTACTGTTAGGAAATTTTTAAATAAAGGCTGTCAGGCATACTTAGCTCACATTGTAGATACAAGTGTGGGAGCGTTGGAAGTAGAGGATATTCCTGTAGTAAGAGAGTTTCCGGATGTGTTTCCCGACGAGTTGCCTGGTTTGCCTCCTATAAGGGAGATAGATTTTTCTATCGAGTTACTTCCTGAACTACGCCTATCTCTCAGGCACCTTACATAATGGCTCCAGCAGAATTGAAAGAGTTGAAGACTCAACTGCAGGAGTTAGTAGATAAGGGTTTTGTTCGGCCTAGCATGTCTCCATGGGGTGCTCCGGTGTTGTTTGTTAAGAAGAAAGATGGCACCATGAGACTATGCATTGATTATAGGAAGCTAAATCAAGTCACGGTGAAAAATAAATATTCGTTGCCTCGCATTGATGATTTGTGCTTCTGTTTTCTCAAAGATTGACTTGAGATCTGGTTATCCTCAGTTGCGGATCCGGGAGAGTGACATAGCCAAGACTGTTTTTCGATCACGTTATGGTCATTATGAGTTTGTGGTGATGCCTTTTGGACTTACTAATGCACCCGCTGCCTTCATGGATCTCATGAATAGGGTGTTTCGTCCATATCTTGACCTTTTCGTGATCATATTCATAGATGACATTTTGGTATACTCAAGAAGTGAGAAGGAGCATGCCAAACATCTAAGAATGATATTGCAGACTTTGAGAGATGCTCAACTGTATGCTAAATTCAGCAAGTGTGAATTTTGGCTGGATAAATTGGGGTTCTTGGGTCATGTGGTTTCGACAGAAGGTGTTAGTGTGGATCCCCAAAAAGTGGAAGCAGTGTCAAATTGGAGAAGACCCACCACTATGATGGAGATTCATAGTTTCTTGGGGTTAGCAGGTTATTATCGACGTTTTGTGCAAGATTTTTCAAAGATTGCTGCTTCACTTACAAGATTGACCAAGAAGGGAGTTAAGTTCGAATGGTCAGATCAATGTGAGCAAAGTTGTCAAGAATTAAAAAATCGCTTGACTAGTGCTCTTGTATTGGCACTTTCGGATGATAATGGGGAGTATGTGGTTTATTATGATGCTTCTAGACGAGGTCTAGGCGGAGTCTTGATGCAGCATGATCGAGTTATTGCCTACGCTTCTAGGCAATTGAAGCCGCATGAGGCGAATTATCCCACTCATGATCTAGAGCTTGCAGCGGTGGTATTTACTCTCAAGTTGTGGAGACACTATCTTTATAGAGCCAAGTGTTAGATTTTTACCAATCACAAGAGTCTTCGGTATGTGTTTACTCAAAAAGAGTTAAATATGAGGCAGAGAAGGTGGATGGAATTAATCAGTGATTATGATTGCACTATTGAGTATCATCCTGGAAAAGCTAATGTGGTAGTTGACGCACTTAGTTGAAATCCCACCATATCTTTGTCTCACCTGTGGATGGTTAGAGTTCGACTTCTTTTTGAGTTGCAAGCTACAGGGGTGGATTTAGCGGTAGATGAAGTGGGTGCCTTGGTAGCTAGTTTCCATGTGAGGCCAGTTTTGATTGATAAAGTGCGGGAAGCTCAATATGATGATCATTCCATAGCTCAGTTGATAGAAAGAGCATTGAATGAAGCCGCCGTGGATTTTTTGGTAAGAAGAGATGGAACTTTATTGTTCAAAAATAGGCTTTGTGTTCCAAAGAGGAATGAAGAGTTAAAGATAGAGATAATGGAGGAAGCTTATAGTTATGCATATGCTGCTCATCCGGGTAGTACAAAGATGTATCGGACTTTGAAGGATTATTATTGGTGGCCAAACATGAAGAGGGAAATCGCAGCCTTTGTTAGTAGGTGTTTGATCTGTCAGCAAGTGAAAGCTGAAATGCAGAAACCTTCAAGATTGCTTGAGCCGTTGCCTATCCCAGTGTGGAAGTGGGACCATGTAATATCCCACATCGGCCAAACGGAGAGGGGTTATGTGCTGTATATGTACATGCCCACCTCCAATCTAACACGAGGCCTTTTGGTGGCTCAGCGGCTTCGGAGGGGATGGGTACTCCGAGGTTAAGCATGTTGATGCTAGAGCAATCCCAGGATGGGTGACCTACTGGGAAGCTGCTCCTGAGCTGCCGGAAACAAAACCGTGAGGGCCGGTGGGCCCAAAGCGGACAATATCGTGTTACGGCGGAGTGGGTCCTGGGATGTGACAAATGGTATCAGAGCCACTCTGCCGTGTGGTGCGAGTGTGCCGACGAGGGCGTCGGACTCCTAAGGGGGGCGGATTGTAATATCCCACATCGGCCAAACGGAGAGGGGTTATGTGCTGTATATGTACATGCACACCTCCAATCTAACACGAGGCCTTTTGGCCGCTCAGCGGCTTCGGAGGGGATGGGTACTCCGAGGTTAAGCATGTTGATGCTAGAGCAATCCCAGGATGGGTGACCTACTGGGAAGCTGCTCCTGAGCTGCCGGAAACAAAACCGTGAGGGCCGGTGAGCCCAAAGCGGACAATATCGTGTTACGGCGGAGAGGGTCCTGGGTTGTGACAAATGGTATCAGAGCCACTCTGCCGTGTGGTGCGAGTGTGCCGACGAGGGCGTCGGACTCCTAAGGGGGGTGGATTGTAATATCCCACATCGGCCAAACGGAGAGGGGTTATGTGTTGTATATGTACATGCCCACCTCTAATCTAACACGAGGCCTTTTGGTGGCTCAGCGGCTTCGGAGGGGATGGGTACTCCGAGGTTAAGCATGTTGATGCTAGAGCAATCCCAGGATGGGTGACCTACTGGGAAGCTGCTCCTGAGCTGCCGGAAACAAAACCATGAGGGCCGGTGGGCCCAAAGCGGACAATATCGTGTTACGGCGGAGTGGGTCCTGGGATGTGACAGACCACATCACCATGGATTTTGTTTTTCAGTTTACCTCGTACCCGTGAGGGGCATGACAATATTTGGGTGATTGTGGATAGACTTACCAAATCTGCACATTTCCTGCCCGTGGGAAAGAAGTATACACTGGATAAATTGGCGGAGCTTTATGTGAATGAGATCGTGAGAGTTCATGGTGTACCTAAATCAATAGTGTCGGATCGGGATCCTAGATTTGCTTCTAAATTCTGGGGAGCTCTTCAGGCAGCGTTAGGCACCCGATTGCACTTCAGCACTGCTTTTCATCCTCAGACCGATGGGCAATCAAAGAGGACTATTCAGACTTTAGAGGATATGTTGAGAGCTTGTGCCTTGCAGTTCAGGAGGAGTTGGGATAGTAACCTGTCTTTGATGGAGTTTCCTTACAACAACAGCTACCATTCTAGTATTGGTATGGCTCCCTTTGAGGCACTTTATGGGAAGCAGTGTCGTACACCTTTGTGTTGGAATGAAGTAGGGGAAAAAGAGCTTTGTGGTCCTGAGATTATCCATGATACAAATGAGAAGATTAAAGTGGTCAGAGATAGACTCAAGGCCGCTAAAGTAGGCAAAAGAGTTATGCAGATGTCCGCAGGAAGGACCTTGAGTTTCAAGTGGGTGATTGGGTGTTCTTGAAACTATCTCCTTCGAAAGGAGTAGTACGCTTTGGTAAGCGTGGGAAGCTTAGTCCGAGGTATATTGGCCCTCATGAGATAATAGAGCGAGTTGGCTCACTTGCTTATCGGCTACTTTTGCCTCCAGAATTATCCAGGATACATAATGTGTTTCATGTATCCATGCTTCGCAAGTATATTGCCGATCCCTCTCATGTGCTGCAAGAGCAGCCGATTGGTTTGCAAAAGGATTTGACCTATGAAGAGGAACCGGTTCAGATTCTTAATCGAAAGGAGCAAGTGCTTAGGGACAAGACAATCCCACTTGTTAATGTGCTCTGGAGAAGTCATCAAGTAGAGGAAGCTACTTGGGAATCAGAGGAACAAATAACAAAGAATTGGTGCACCGGGATTGTAAAATAACAAACCCGGTAAGCTAAAAAGCTCGTATGAGTAAACTCAAATAGTACAATATATCTCATATCTAAAAATTCCACAAAAGCAATTTATATCAACGAATATAACCACAAATCCAACACTTTTCAAATAACATGTACCCATGAGTCCCAAGTATTAAGAAATACCCCTCATGACCTAAAACAACAAAATTGTGTACCCATGGGTTCCAGATACGATAAGGAAAAATGATATGAAAATCTAGGGTATTACAATCTACCCCCTTTAAAGGAATTTCGCTCCAAAATTCACAAGTACTAACCGAAAAACAACTTGGGGTACTTAGCCCTCATATCTGACTCTAACTCCCAATAAGCATCTCCCTCATCCTGGTGACTCCAACACACCTTAACCAAATCGACTTCCTTCCTTCGAAGCCTCTTGGTTGATCTATCTAAGATTCGAACCGGTTTAACAACAAAGGTTGCATCCGCATTCACTTTGATAGTTCCATAATCAATCACATGTGATGCATCTGGAATATACTTCCTCAACAAGGACACATGAAACACATTGTGTACCCCAGACATGATAGGAGGTAAGGCAAGTCGATAAGCCAAATCTCCTACTCTTTCCAAAATCTCAAAAGGCCCGACATACCTAGGAGCCAACTTCCCCTTCTTGCCAAATCTCACCACCCCTTTAGTAGGTGTGACCTTCAAGAACACATGTTCCCCAACATCAAACTCTACTTGCCTCCTCTTTAAGTCGGCATAGCTCTTTTGCCTGCTTTGCGCTGTTCGGATCCTATCTCTGATAGTAGAGACCTTCTCAGTTGTCTCTTGCACAATATCAGGACCCAACAGCTCACTATCACCCACCTCCGCCAAACATACAGGAGATCTACACGGCCTTCCATAGAGTGCCTCATATGGTGCCATGCCGATACTAGAGTGATAACTATTGTTGTAGGCAAACTCAATCAGTTGGAGGTGATCCTCCCAACTTCTCTTAAAGTCCATGACACAAGCCCTCAGCATATCTTCTAACACCTGATTCACCCGCTCAGTCTACCCATCAGTCTGAGGGTGAAATGTTGTACTCATGTCTAAGGTAGTACCCATGGCTTTCTGAAAACCATCCCAAAACTTTGAAGTGAATCGGGGGTCTCGATCTGAAACAATCGAAGTAGGCACTCCATGAAGTCTCACTATTTCCTTCACATACAACTTGCACAAGGCATCAACTGTGTATGTCATTGACACCGGAAGGAAATGTGCTAACTTCATCAATCGGTCAACAATTACCCATATAGCATCATGTCCATGCTTGGACTTAGGCAGTCCAGTCACAAAGTCCATAGAGATCTGCTCCCACTTCCAAGTAGGAATAGGTAATGGCTTCAACATACCTCTAGGCCTTTGATGCTCCGCCTTCACCTGCTAACAAGTGAGGCACTTAGACACATACTCAGCTACATCCTTCTTCATCTCATTCCACCAGAACTGCCTACGCAAATCTTTATACATCTTGGTGCTCCCTGGGTGCACCGTATAACGAGAACGATGTGCCTCCCAAAGGATCTCCCCTTTAAGATCCATACTATCTAGGACACACAGTCTCAATCTATACCTGAAACCACCATCTAATCCAACCGACCACTATGAAGGACAATCATCCAACAAATCCACCACTAACTCCGCCAACGTTGCACGTGAGAACTCGTCATGTGCTTAGCCTTGGATGATTCTGGAAATCAAGGTGGATTGCACAGAGGCGCTTCCAAGGAAGATCCCCTGCTCCTTGCCTGATGGCAGAATGCCAAACTCAGATGCAGTCTCCAACATGAGCCACTCCTGCACTATGATAGAGGCGACTATACCCCTAGGTTTCCTGCTCAATGCATCCACCACCACATTGGCTTTCCCAGGGTGATACTCCAAAGTGAAGTCATAGTCCTTAAGAAGCTCCATCCACCTCCTTTGCCTCATGTTCAAATCTTTCTGAGAGAATAAATACTTCAAACTCTTATGATCAGAAAAGAGTTCGAACTTCTCTCCATACAAGTAATACCTCCAAATCTTCAAGGCAAATACTACCGCAGCTAGCTCTAGGTCACGAGTGGGGTAATTCTTCTCATGAACCTTCAACTGCCTCGAGCCATAAGCCACAACACCACCAAGCTGCATCAACACACAGCCCAAACCCCGATGAGATGCATCGCTATAGACAACATAGCCAACACCACTAATAGGAATGACCAACACTGGGGCTGTAGTCAACCTAGTCTTCAACTCCTCAAACGCCTTCTCACACTCATCGGTCCACAAAAACTTGACATTCTTCTTTGTCAACTTGGTCAAAGAAGAGGCAATATTAGAAAATCCCTCAATAAATCTCCGGTAGTATCCTGCCAACCCAAGGAAACTACGGATCTCCGTAGGAGTAGTGGGACAACTCCAATTCAACACAATCTCCACCTTAGAGGGATCCACCGAAATCCTCTCCTTTGATACCACATGACCAAGGAACTTGACCTCTTCCTTCCAAAACTCACACTTCTCAAACTTAACATACAACTCGGCCTCCTTAAGAACCTGTAGTACGATCCGTAGATGCCTATCTGATCCTCCAAGGTCTTGGAGTAAATCAAAATATCATCTATAAATACTACCACAAACACATCCAGATAAGGACTGAACATGCGTTTCATCAAATCCATAAATGTAGCAGGCGCATTGGTCAGACCAAATGGCATAACAACAAACTCATAATGGCCATATCTCGTCCTGAAAGCGGTCTTCAGAATATCCTCCTCCTTCACCCTTAACTGGTGATAACCGGACCTGAGGTCAATCTTAGAGAATACCGTAGCACCTCTAAGCTGATCAAACAAATCATCAATCCTAGGCAAGGGATACCTATTCTTGATAGTCACCTTGTTCAACTCCCGGTAATCCACACACAACCGGAGTGTATCATCCTTCTTCCTCACAAACAATACTGATGCATCCCAAGGCGAGGTGTTAGGTCTAATGAATCCCTGCTCAAAAAGACCCTCAATCTGAACCTTCAACTCCTGAAGTTCAGTTCTCCCCATCTGATAAGGAGTCTTTGATACCGGTGAAGTACCTGGTACCACATCTATAGCAAACTCCACTACTCTCTTAAGAGGTAACCCTGGAATCTCCTAGAACACATCACTAAACTCAGAGACTACTACAATATCCGCAATACCCACGGTACTACCTGTAGCCTCTATGTGAGCTAACACTCCTTCCCACATGGCCGTGTCCGACCTATGACAACAATAGCGAAAGCTCTGCTGTCCAGGAACGTGAAATGACACTACCATATCAAAACAGTCAATCACCGCATGAAGCCTTAGCCAATCCACTCCCAATATCACATCATAGGAGTGGTCTGGAATCACAATCAGAGATGCAAGGAACTCTCTCCCACTAATCACTAAAGGGCAAGCACCACACAAAGTGCCTAGCTCGATAGAAACACCGAGAGGCGATGAAACACACAATGATCTAGTAAGCGGTGTCGGAGTCAAGCCTAATGCCCTCATCACCGAGCTAGATATGAAGGAATGGGTTGCCCTCGTATCAAACAAAACTGTAGCAAGCAGATCATAAACAAGAGTGGTACCTTCCACACATGCACCACGCTGACCAATGGCATAGACTCTGGCTGGTGCTGGAAGTAACGGCCTCTGCTGATTACCCTGCCCTCCAGCCTGTGGTCGGGTGCAATCCCTAGCAAAATGGTCTGCTTGCCCACAAGTGAAGCATCCCTGCCTCCTGGGCTTCGTGCATGCCGAAGAGAAATGGCCCGGCTCACCACAGTTGAAACACTTCAAGGGTGCTGCCTGCCTAATAGGTGGAGCCCTAATAGGTGCAGCTGCTGCTCTAGCTGGAGCCAGCTGATGAGTCTGCTGCTTCTTCCCATAACCACCTCTGTGGTACCCTGAACTGCTACTCCCTGCCAGGACCTTTTCCTTCCCCTAAACATCTCTCTGCCTCTTAGTCTCATGCATGGCCTCTTCCTGCTCAACTGCAAGGGCACTCTCCACCGCTTCTGCTAGAGTAGCAAATCGGTGGGAAATCACCAACTTCCAGAGTTCATGCCGCAAACCCTAAATGAACTTCCGTGCCAAATCTATTGCATCCATCCCTCGAGCGAAACGATACAACTGAGAAAACCTGGCCTCATATTCCCTGACACTCATCAAGCCCTACACCAAAGCTATGAACTCAAGCTCCAACTATTCCCTCACTGTATCAGGAAAATACTTCTCCCGAAAGAACTGAACAAACCCCTCCCAAGTCAGAGTGGTCACATCTCGAGATCTCTCTACCCCGCTCCACCACACCTGTGCCTCATCCTTGAGAAGAAACGTAGCAATACGCATCTTCTCAATCTCCATACACGTGATCATGGTGAAGTATGTCTCGATGCCCTCTATCCAATGATCAGCTACGAGGTAGTCTGTACCTCCAAGGAAGGAAGGTGCTCCTAACCTGATGATACCTTGAGCCAGCCTGGCCAGACGTAGACCATCATCCACTACAACTGGCACTGGCATCTCTAACACCACTTCCTCCTCAAAGAAGTCATCCACAGGTGGAGCTCTACCTCTGCCTCTGGCCCTACCTGCCCCTCTAGCCCTACCGGCCCCTCTGGCCCTACCTCGGCATCTAGATCTTCCTCGCGGAGGATCCATCACCTAAGGAGCAAGTAACCTTGGTTAATTTATGCATAAAACTTAAACCAACGTATAAGTCCAATACGACAATTATTAACCAAGCACTAAGTCAAGGTGGACACAAGATTCGAGAACACTAACAGAGTATTCTCTACTCTGACATCCTATTGACCTAGAGGCGACACCTACCCTTCACATAGCCAATGACATATCAATACCGAATAGCTTATGATGGTGATCCGCTGCAGTCGGGCCATCACTCCGAAGTATTGATTATCACCAAATATGTAAACCTAAGTTCTGATACCAAACTGTCACACCCCAATTTTCGAATGGAATTTTCAAATTTGTTTGCATGATATAACTTAAAATATTACAATCCCAAACCTATTCCAACAGCAACAACAACAACATCCACAAACTAAAACTCAACGTAGAAAAGTAAATATCCTACAACCCATCACTGAGTTAAATATTACATTTCCATGTTTACATAAGCTTGCAATTTTCAAGAATATGAAAACCATCTCATGAGTTTAATACTATCTACTCAATTAACAAAACTATACATAGTACAGCAAAAACCCAAAAGGACCCTGCCACTACACCACCGTCTCAACCCTGTTGGTCCTCACCTGCAGGTCTAACCCCTACACCAAGAATTGGTGCATCGGGATTGTAAAATAACAAACCTGGTAAGCTAAAAAGCTCGTATGAGTAAACTCAAATAGTTCAATATATCTCATATCTAAAAATTCCACAAAAGCAATTTATATAAATGACTATAACCACAAATCCAACACTTTTCAAATAACATGTACCCATGAGTCCCAGGTATTAAGAAATACCCCTCATGACCTAAAACAACAAAATTGTGTACCCATGGGTTCCAGATACGATAAGTTATCTCCCATGACCTACACCGACAGACGGACTAGAGCTCTAATTCCTAACCGCAACCAATCACCCAGCCAAAAGCTTAGAACCCGGTTTGACTGTCCAATACCAAACACAAAATAGTAGATAGCATCTAAACCGTAACCAATCACCTGATAACAGGCTTGGAACCTGGTTTGGCTATTTATCCAACAATCACAATATCACAACATTATTATCAACAACACAAGATCCACATTATAAGATTATATCCTTCACAAGGACATAATTATATAAACAATATAAATTATTCCACAAGAATAGCTTATCACAAATCAATACAATTATGATTATATGCACCTTCAAATAACACATAAGGAAAACTTGTTTTATCTTACCTATGAGCCGTTGTCGATCAAGCTCATATATTTTAAAACCAATAATAGCATAATATTAAAATCACATCATAATCATTATCCTTCTCAAATGACCATAATTAAACTTGGTTCAAAAGTGAACCTTGGTGAGATTTACTCACCTAAATACTCCCGCTGCGTCTTCACAAAAACACAAGAGCCAAGCTAAAGGTTAGAAGGGCAATCCTTAGAAATTTCTCAACAAGGATTAAAGTACCCTTAACCTAAAGGTTGCCCAAAGAAGGGCAATCCTTCCTCTAAGACCTCCCAAGGTCATCGGACACTCAACAACAACCGCTACTACCTCCAAGAATCAAACTTTCCAAGTTTCCGACCTAATGAACACCAATAACCAACTTAGCACCTACAATGCAAAAACCTAATCAACGCTCATTCTTCACACACAACAACACCCTAGCAACTACAAGGACTAGCTAATGCAGCAATCAAGGCCTCTACCCTGTCGGGACGTGCTCCCACGCGCTGCCACAGGCAGCGGCGAGTGAGCCTCACGTGCCTCCACCAAACTTCAAAATTTGGGGAAACTCAAAACATGAAACTTGTAGATTGAAGCAAGGTGAGTAACTTTAATACCTGGTGCTTCAACCTGTTCGGCCGAGATCGGCCGGAAAACGCCCCGCAATACCATCCCGGAATCAAATTCCAAACCTACAAAACCGGCCCCAAAACTTGATTTCTAGATCACAAAAAGGGTAGAAACATCTCTAGAAGAGAGAGGAGAGCAAGACTTATCTAAACTTGGCCTGAATCGGCGTCGAAATAGCCGGCTTTCCGACGGAACTGCAGCAACTCCGCCGCTTCGTGGCGGTTTCCAGGTGGCGTGACAGCGAGCAAGGCTGCCCCAGCAATGGAGAGGAGACCCGTGCCGACTCAACGGAACCAGCGACGTCCAATTTGGTAGCCGGATGAGAGAGAAATCTGCTGGAGAAGAGAGAGTTCGGGGGAGCTCGGGAGAGAGAGGAGAAAACACTGATTTCAGGTTTCCAAATTAACTCCCCCCACACTTTTCTACATATAAACTTTCCATACCCAGCAACTAACTTCCTCTGACCATAACTTCTTCATACAACGTCGGTTTCATACGTGCCACATGTCTACGAACTCGTATTGATGAGCTCTACAACTTTTATGAAGGAAGTTTTCGAAGATAACTTACAGAAAATAAAGTCAACTTTTGGCCTCTTAAAGTCAAAATACCTTAAAAACTACTACCTAAACTTCAACTTCGCACAAACTAAAGAGTTTCCATCAATAATCCTTCATTAAATATGGGAATAATACAAGGAAAAATGATATAAAACTCTGGGGTATTACAAAAAGTGTGGACGCCACCTCAAGGGCGCCGGCATCGATGGCTTCACCGATCTTGTTGGTGCTGCTCATACCTCCATCCTTACCTTCTCATTGTCGGTGGACTTTCCGGCAACGAGTTTGGAGTCAAGAATGAAGTGCTTGAAGTTTTCTGGTAAACTTCCTGACTGCACCTGTGATCTTGGTCACCGTGGTCTTCACCTTGATGATGACAATGTCCGGGATGTCTGAAATCTCCAAGGACAGAACTAGAGCTTTCATCGACGTCGGCGTGAGGCTCCTTGAGGTGGCGTCCGCACTTTTTCTCCTTTGCGGATGTCCGCCTCTTATATATATATATACGATTTTTCTCAGCTGCGGACGTTCGCACCAATGGTTTTGGTGCGGATTTTCATTTTTGCACCACTTTTCGATCAAATTTCCTCATCTTCACCGTCTACTATCTAGATAATATTGTGTAGATCATCTCTGCAAAATTTCAGCCAATTTGGTAATCGTTAAGGCCCTCAACCTCGAAAAACCAATGGACGGACTGAATTCTGTCAAACATGAACTGTTCATGTTTGTAACATAAAGACGCTATTTTGAGGGTCTTAACGATTACCAAATTGGCTGAAATTTTGCAGAGATAATCTACACAATATTATCTAGATACTAGACGGTGGAGATGAGGAAATTCGATCGAAAAGTGGTGCAAAAATGAAAATCTGCACCAAAACTATTGGTGCGGACGTCCGTAGCTGAGAATTGTTGTGTATATATATATATACATAGTTCCTATCCAGTGCGAAGTTCTGCTTTGAAATTAAAGTGAGAAGTTCCTTGTTTGACACACTTTTCGGTCATATTTCAACATCTCCACCATTCAGTTTGTAGAACCAAATGCATATATAATATATATATATATTCCTATCCAGAGCGAAACTTCGCTTTGAAATTAAAGTGTGAAGTTCCTTGTTTGACAGACTTTTCGATCATATTTCCACATCTCCACCGTTCCGTTTGTAGAACCAAATACATAGATCACTTCTGCCAAGTTTCATTAAATTTGGTGATAGTTTGGGTATTCATAATCGTGATTTACACAAACAGTTCTTGTTAAACATATTTATAGTCCGTTCATTGATTTTACCTAATTCGGTACATAAACGATCATCAATTTCAATGAAATTTTGTATGAATGATCTATACATTAATATCAATAAACTGAATGGTGGAGATATTGAAATATGACCGAAAAATGTGTCAAATAAGGAACTTCACACTTTAATTTCAAAGCGAATAGGAACTATATATATATATATATAATCCTTTTCAAATAAGGATATCCTTATCTTAGTTAAGGTACAGATTTCTTTAGTAGACCCACTTTTCGATCACATTTTCTCATCTTAACCGTTTAGTATCTAGGTATATATGAGTAGATCATCTGTACAAACTTTTAGCCAAATTGATAATCATTAAGGCATTCAAAACTGTGATTTAGAGTTAAAAGAACGTACGGTTCAGAATGAACACATTCAGTTCATTCATTGATTTAATACATTTTCGATACCTTAACAATAACAAAATTAGCTGAAAATTTACAGAGATGATCAAGTCATGTATTTCTAAATACTGAACGGCTATGATGAGAAAATATGATCGGAAAGTATGTCAAATTAAGAAAATTCGTAGCTTAACTAAGATAAGGAGATCCTTATTTGAAAAGGACTATATATATGTGTGTCTATCTAATCTCTTCTTAAACATACAAGTTCTTACAACAAGTCTCAAATACTTGGAAAACATAAATGTGGATTAAGGAGAAGGCTACCATGGACAACACAGGTGATTTGCATACAATGACACAATAGATTTTCATAGATTGCAGACTAAGATATATATATATATATATATATATATATATATATATATATATATATCCATCCTAGAAGTTTACAGCAAAACATAAAGACATTATAGATAAGTTCATAGCATGATTTGATCTAATATAATCTAAAGTAATTAAGGTTCAAGATTGATTCTAACCTTTCACTTTCATTGTTCTCTCTGAATCACTCTTTGGTATTTTTTCAATTTTACTGTTTTTTATTTGTTTGATTATTTATCTATTACTATTATCACTTTTAAATGGTTTTATT
Organism: Fragaria iinumae; assembly: GCA_009720345.1. Taxonomy (NCBI): domain Eukaryota; kingdom Viridiplantae; phylum Streptophyta; class Magnoliopsida; order Rosales; family Rosaceae; genus Fragaria; species Fragaria iinumae. The sequence goes on from CM019123.1 coordinate 3,823,223, forward strand.
GGTAATTTCATATGGGTTGACAAAGTCAACCACAACATGGAAAAAGAAAGAGGTCAAATATCGATTTTGGAGGTATGAATAGAAGCTCTCGTCAATAAAATATTTTTAATTTCTTTTTTAAAAATGAATCATATTTGTACAATCTATAGGCGAATCATACTACTGGATAATGTATAGACAAAGGCAAACAAAAAAGTATTTTTTGAAGTGTGTATTAAAAAAATTTAATTCTATTTCAATTGTTTCAAACCAAAAGAAAGACAAAAGGATATTTCAAACTTTCATAAGAGGTATGGTTCAAGTAGAAGTCGGGAATCTATGTTCCTATTCACAAATTTCAATGTCTTAAATACCTTGATTACGAAAAGAGATGCTTCTCTCTCAAAAACCTAGCCACCTCTTAGGTCTAGGTCAATATTAATGGTGCAAAAACTCCAATACAAAACAGGGAAATCTCTGCCTCTCGCCTTACTTTAAAGGCAAACCAACATCCAATCATTGGAGAAACTAAAGGACAATGTTTAGTAGAATGGGTTCTTACCCATTTGATTGCTGCCGGCCAAGAACACACAGCGGGATCTGCACTCTGTATGTAACCATACCTTCTCTAAAAATTCTCTTTTCTTATGGAGATGGTTGGACTAAGATTAATCAACCCCACACATGGGTGCTTCTCATCAATCTGATTCCGATCAAATTTGGTGATTAGTGCTTCGGTTTGGGTAGCCCTAAAGAACTTCGAGTTTGCAATGGTGATATCGCAGATTGGTACTCCCAGGGATTATATGGTGGTTGTCGGCGTGATGGCGGTGACGGCTGCAACATCAAGAATGGAGATGCCAAATTGCTTTGGCGTGCTATGACAAAGAAGAAGGCTGCAAGACTGCAAAGAGAGCTGTTAGGACGTTGACTGCCGGATCCCGTCTTCTTGACGGCGACGAACCCATCTTGGTGGCAGCTAGGGTTTTTCCTTCTTAGGCTGATACTTGGACATGGATCTGTGAAGAATGATCACGGGCCTCGTCTGTCACACCTCAATTTTTGAATAATTTTTAAAAATTTGGGCATGATATTTCTCAAAATATCACTCCTAAAACATGTTCAACAACTTCCAAACTAAATTCAAAAGCTGGAAATGTAAATGTCAACAAACTCATCAACTGAGTTAAACATTATATCTCCTTAATTACATCAACTTCAAAAGTCTAGTAAAATAAGGACGTTCACATGCGCTTAAAAACAAACTGTCATAATATACAAATAAAATGTACATCGTCTAAAACCCCGTCACTATGCCTCTGCCTCATCCTTGCTGATCATCACCTGCAGGTCTAACCTCTACACCATGAATTGGTGCATCGGGTTGTAAAACAACAAACTCGGTAAGCTAAAAAGCCCGTATGAGTAATTCCCAAAATTAACTCAACATTTCCAACAACCAACAAAACACATGAAACAATATAAGAACAAATATTAAAACCACATAACCAACACTTTTACAAATATACATGTACCAATGAGTCCCAGATACCAATAAGGTATCTCCCATGACCTACAACAAACACATGTACCCATACGTCTCAGATATTAATAAGTACATCCCATGACCTACAACAACAATTTATGTATCCATGGGTCCCATATACCATAAGGTACCTCCCATGACCTACACCGACAGACGAACTAGAGCTCTATTCCTAACCGTAACCAATCACTTGGCCAAAGGCTTGGAACCCAGTTTGACTGTCCAATATCAAATCACAAAATAATAATAGCATCATAACCGTAACCAATCACCCGATTAAAGGCTTGGAACCCAGTTTGACTATCTACACAACAATTCACAATAGAGTAGAATCATCATAACCGTAACCAATCACCCGATTAAAGGCTTGGAACTCAGTTTGACTATCTACATAACAAATCACAATAGAGTAGAATCATCATAACCGTAACCAATCACCCGATTAAAAGCTTGGAACCCGGTTTGACTATCTAAACAACGAATCACAATATAATAATATAATAGAAAAACTTGTTTTATCTTACTTATAAGCCGTTGGCGATCAAGCTCATATATTTAAAAACAAACAATAGCATATTCTTTAATTCAACATCATCATCATCAAAATGACCATAATAATTTGGTCCAAATGTGAACCTTGGTGAGATTTACTCACCTAAATACTCCCGATGCGTCTTCAATAACAACACAAGAGCCAAGCTCAAAATTGACTCCACAAGTTCCTAAATAACACAAAGTCATCCTTAGTAACTACTCAACAAAAGATCAAAGCACCCTTAACCAAACCTTAGCCTCAAGGTTTCCCAAAGGAGGACAATCCTTCTTTCGAGACCTCCCAAGATCGTCGGAAACTCAACAACCAATCCATGCTGCCTCCAAGTTCAAACTTTCAAAGTTAACAACCTAACAAACAACAATGATTAACATAGCACCTAAAATGCACTACCTAATCAACACTTAGCCTTATCACACAACAACACACTCACAACTACACAAACTAGCTAACACAGCAGAAAACCCACTCATACTGCCCGGACGCGTTTCCACGCGCCACCACAGGCGGCGGCGAGTGGGCCCCACGCGCCACCACCAACTTCAAAATTTGGGGAAACTCCCAACAGGAAACTTGTAGATTGGAGCAAGAGGAACACTTTTTATACTAGAGACTAAGTTCGATTCAGCCTTGAACTGTCCCAAATCACCACCACAAGCTCAGGCTTCAAATCTGCAAATTCGGGTTCGAAAACTCAAAACTAAGTTGATTGGTTTGCATAGCCACACACAGACGAAAGAGGGGAGTAAAACTCACCTAGCGTTGCACCTTGTCGCCGCCGTAAACGGCGGTTCCGATCGGTGACCCGTCGACAGTGGCGTCGGGTCTAGCTGCGCCACCTATGCTAGTCGACGGCCTTGAAGACTAGCACAGTTGTGTAGGGGAGGTCCGTGCAAACCTATAGGAACCGACAACGTCTCGATTGGTGGCCGGAAAAAGAAGAACTCCGATGAGACCGCCACAACTCCACCGCCTTGCAGCAGCGTCTAGGCGGTGTGACGACGAGCGGCGCTGCCTCAGGAATGGAGAGGAAGTCCGTGCGAACCCAACGGGACCGGCGGCGTCCAATTTGGTGGCCGAATGAGGGAGTTATGTGCCGAAGAAGAAGAGATGTGTGGGAGGGTCGAGAGAGAGGAGAGAGAGACTGATTTAGGGTTTCCAAAAATAGATCTCACCACTTTCTATTTATATACTTTTCAAAACCAGAAACTAACTTCCTCTAACCGTAACTTTTTCATACGACATCCGATTTACGCGTATCGCATATCTACGATCTCATATCGCCAAACTCTACAACTTTCACGAAGGAAGTTTTTGAAAATAACTTAAGGATAAAAAAGTCAACTTTTAGCCACTTAAAACAAGACACCTTAATAATACTCCTGAAACTTCAACTTCGCATAAACAAATAAGAATTTTCATAAATAATCATTCATTAATTTCGGAAATAATACAAGAAAATTGATATGAAAATATGAGGTATTACATGGTCGCCTTTAGGTCACCGAAACTTTTGGGCTTCCTTGTCGATTTTTCATTTAGTTTTATTTAAACTTTGTCTATTTCAATGTTTGTCATGCATTGATATTAGACTCTCAAATAAGGGAGTAACTTAACGTTAAATGTTTAGACCTATTCTATGTATCAATGTGATCGTGTATCACAAACTTTTTATCTACCGTACCCTTAGTCGGTAGGGGGAGGGTATGTGATGGCCTCTTCTGGGTTAAGTATTAATATATCATCGATATAAAGTAGAAGTCGAGATGACATAGCAGAATATCCTATTTTTCATAAGAGAGCCTAGTCAGCCTACATTAAGATATGATGAATCTAGACTGCCAGGGATGGAAATAATCTATTACGTATATATAAAATGAGACAACATATATGTAATTGTTGTAGAGTATGAGAATACGAGAGAAAAATGTTTACTCATTCATTGATAGATTGGCCTTTACATAGACATTACATAGAGAATCCTTGTAAATCAGAGATAGATATCTAAGAGATATTATAGTCTAATAAGAAGAAGATTTGGTCAAGACACATCATCAAAGATATGAATGTAAATTCCTTCACTCCCTCTTGTGTCGCGTACCAGAATCACATGGCGCATGAACGTTGCCTCGGTAAAAACCTTGCCAAGTAAAACAAAAACCTCTTGGGTAAAAACAAAAGACTTGGTTAAAGGGAAAAAGAGCACAACGCGCCAACTACAACTTGAATGTAAAACATGTGACGTAGACTCCCCCTGATGTCTACACAATCAACTCCCCCTGATAATTAAATCAATTATGGAGTTCAGATAAGCGACGCATATCAATACTTGACACATGCTTCTCAAGAGTAGATTTGGGTAGAGACTTGGTGAACAAATCTGCTACATTATCCTCGGAACTCACTTGGTTCACTTGGATATTCAAAAGCTATTGTTGTTGTTGTTGCTGATTGTAGAAGAACTTAGGTGAGATATGTTTAGTATTATCACCCTTGATGAATCCCAACTTCATTTATTCAATACATGCCGCATTGTCTTCATAGATACAAGTTGGAGCATCAGTGGCAGATGTCAACCCACTTGACTCTCGAATATGAGCTACCACAGAGCGAAGCCAAACACTTTCTTTGACTGCTTCATGTTAGGCAGCTTGAGAATTTTATTCTTGAGTTCAGTCACATCAAAAAAAAATATCTTTTTTTTTATTATTGCATAATAAGTTCTATTGTCAAAATGACTTATTACATGCGCAAAAACAAAAAGAGAATAAATCATAAGTTACTAAACAATGATGGGCCCTTCACGTCCAAGATAGGCCTTTGAAGCTGTTGCGTTGCTTTCCAAAATCATCTCGGAACCTCTTTGCTTCCTCAAGTTCTTTAGCAGTCAACTCTGGAGTCTCCTTGATTTGGACTTTCCGCTTCTCTAAATCGGCAAGCCTTTTGTCATGAAGTAGAAGGCTCGCATCCAGAGAGGCTATCTCCTGCTCCAACGCCTGCTGCTTCTCCTTCAAGTTCTCCAAGGACTCAATCACAACTTGATGTTGACCAAGATCAGTTTGGCGAAGTTAGATCGACTTTGCAATTTCAACCTCCATATGAGGCAAACGTTGATCACATGTGCCTGGAGTAACTTTATGCGTGCATACAAGCCTCGCCGCGTTGTATTAAGTAGCACAAGTCATCAAGCTTTCTACCTTGTCTTTTACTGGCGAAGGATCAAACCCATAACATTGAAGTCCGGCCACTATCTCGTCAGTCTTTCTTTTTAGAAAGAATGGTTCTTGATGGCCGGGTTCAATCCTTCGACGCTTGAAGTTCACGTCCCTAGAACTGTTACTACTTCCACTGAGCCTTTTTGCTTGGGTGTTGGTCCCCTTCAACTTAAGGTGACTCTGGGCGAGATGATGATCAGATGAGTCCCCATGACTTTCTACTTGGTGCGGTTCATTCAGAGAGTTGCTACTTAGGGGCAACGCCTTGATAGAAGATGCGTGAGGGTTATCGCCAAGTTCAATCTCGCGGGTAACCACTCACTGGCGATAATGGCATCTCGCATGGAACCACTTCCTGTCGAAATGGTATCTCGCGGAAACCACTTCCTGTAGAAATGGTATCTCGCGGGGAACCACTTTCTGGCGGGGCAGTACCACGTGAGCAGCAATCTTGTCTTCCTTCACTTTTAGGAGCTTGTGCGGCGACCTAACAATAGGCATTGTTGTTGTAGTCATCTTGGGCATGGAACAATATACTTCGGACCACCATTCAACATAATCACGACTCACCATGTACTCCGTCAGAAATCCAGAACGAAGGCAGGTGAGGTAGACAATGTCTGGGCGGTTAACGTTCTCACGATCAACGATCACTTGGGGGCAACGCCTTGATGGAAGATGCATGCGAGTTATTGTCACGTTCAATTTCGCGAGGAACCATTCTCTGGCGAGACAGTCTCTCACTGCAAACCACTCTCTGGTGGGACGGTATCTCGCAAGGAACCATTCTCTGGCGAGACGGTATCTCGCAGGGAATCACTTTCTGGCAGGGCAGTACCGTGCGAGCAATGATCCATGATGCAATCTTCACTTTTTTTGCCCTTTATCGCAAAGCTTGTGGTACGCAAGAAAATAAGAATCTGCAACTCTTGGGAATGATTGGCTCAACACCTTTACCCTTGGCTGCAAATTCTTCAATAGATGGAACAACTTCGTCGTAGAACCTTCCAGTTATGGGCAAGCCACAAATATATGTCAAGTCCCTCAAAGAGATAGACATCTCTCCACACGATGTATGAAGAGTATTCGTGCCAGGGCACCAAAACTCACAGAAGGCCCGCATCACAGGTGCAACACGATCATAGCTGAAGAGCGATGCAAACACCGCTCGGTAGAGGCCAGTTTTGTGGATAAGATCTCCGCTTCGGCTCAGGATGTCTTCTAACCACTCCCAGTAACGTTCTGTGTAGGAGAAGGCTCCGTTGGCACGAAATCCTCTCCATTGCACTGAACCATTGCACGTACGGTCGCTAAGGAGCACGAACGATGTTTGAGCAACATCATGGTCATGATGGGCAGACTTCAACATCCATACATCTGCGCTCGCGAACAAGATTTCTGCTGCGCCTCGCTGCCTTCAACTTCTGCTGCGCCTCGCTGCCTTCAACTTTTGCTGCGCCATAGCAATCTGCTTCGCCTCGCGACCTACAAGATTAAAAAAAAAAGAGGGGTCAGCGAATCGTATAACTCCGCAGCTTAGCTGGTTAGAGCGTCGTGCTGATAACGTGTTGTAGAGTATAAGAATACAAGAGAAAAATGTCTACTCATTCATTGATAGATTGGCCTTTATATAGACATTACATAGAGAATCCCTGTAAATCAGGGATAGATATCTAAGAGATATTCTAGTTTAATAAGGAGAATATTCGGTCAAGACACAACATCAAATATAAGAATGTAAATTCCTTCAACAGTAATTTGATTCTAGTCCAAAAGAAAATATATGATTTTGGAGATTGATTTGGTATTAAAGTATGAGGATCCTCTCGATTTCTGTACTCACTAGTTGCTTGTTCCATTCGTACCTCTGCTTAAAACTCAAAGGTAGTCAACGATCACACTTTGACCTACAAAAAAAGGATGACACAGCTTTTTCTTTATAGAAGCCATTGTGGTAGTCTTAATATTAACATCACTTCTATGCTCTACTGCAAATTTTTTATGTTGTTTTCTTCAAACTGTATAATTTGGTTCGGTATGATTCCTTCTAGGGCTTCCCCTGCCTACAATCTTGACCGACATGTGTTTGATTGTAGTAGAGGTTCTTCCTTCAATTTCTTATAAACTCGTAAATGGACCAGATCATGTTGAACTGTTTATAAAAGAAGAGTCCTTTATAGTTTCCTTTCTCCCAAAAAAGAAAAAGAAAATGTAGGCGTGTATGCCTGATTAGCATACTTTAGCCATACTTAGGCCGGATATAACCGTCATACTCACAAGCGTTACGACCACCATCAGCGAGACAGCAGCAACAACTCTAGTATCCGTCAATCACTTGGCAATAGGCGTTGGAACACGCCTGCACGTGCACCACCAATACTGCCCGGCAGAACAAGAAAAGAGGCATCAGTCCCACATCGAAGAGATGGAAATGTTTCATATACTTCCAGCCTATAAATGGTAACTCTATCTCTCCTTATTTACTACGTATTTACTACTTACCTACTATTATTCTGTCAACATCAATATATTGACTGACTTAGGCATCGAAGAGTAGAAGACCGCCCGACACGGTCTTTCATTTTACATTACTTCATGTTGTTATTGACAGAGGCTTGCGGAGTCTTAAGCGTATTTGCACCGCTGCCCCCCACTCAAAACAAACAAAGTACATGGGATAAGCAATCCGCTAATCCACCGTATCAACAGAAAAAGTAGAAAAAACTCATGTGCAACAATAACTTGCATGAGTCGAACACTGTTACTTATGCCTCATAAGTTCCTCGAAAATGCTCTTTTTTATTTTCTCCTATTTGCCCCTTCTGAAGTAGCAAGGGACAGTGTGATACTAGGATACATGCTTTTGAAAATAGCAAAGGACAACATGCACAAAAAAATAATTAGAAAATAGAAAATAAAAAGGGAAAATAAACAAATTAAATAACTGGCAGTTGGTTTAGAGCTGGAGTTGGTCGAGGTGCACCAGCAACATCTGTAGCATATGAAGCCTCCAACTATGACTGATGAGGTCATGCCGTCAAGTCCAACAGTTTAGGATCCTGGTTATCAAATGCTTTCAGAGATAACACGTCTCTTTTATTTTTTAAAACAAACATTTACTCATTAGACCTCCTTTCAAATTTCTAAAATAACTTTAGGTTTGTTATTCATATATATTTCAATAATTTACTCATTATACCTTACTCTCTGCTTTCTAGGCCTCCCACACTTTAATTTTTTTTATTTTTTTTCATTTTGCATGCAAACATCTATTTTCAGACCTCGATTGCTTGATTTCTTTTTTCTTCTCTTTTTTCATGACAACCTCTTTGTCAACCTCAATTCCTTGATTATTATTTTTTGCATAGAATATCATTAACCTCTATTATTTGATCAAGTTGTAAGAACGATTTTTTGATGACAACAATTTTAAAAAAAAATTATTCAAATTTTGAATCGTTTTCATAGTCAATTGCAAAGCAATAAAATACATAAATTAATGATATGCACCCAGAAACCTTTGACCTAGAAGAAAACCCCAAGAAGGCCAATCTCGTCAACCACCAATCCATGAAACAAGTCCTCGAGGAGAAGATTCTTTCACAATAACTATTAAAATAAGACCTTTCTCTTGTAGAATAGCGATGCCAGTTTCAAATTAATGTTTCAGAAAAAAAACTATAAAATATTATCCATATGCATTCAAAAACCTTCGAACTAGAAGAAAAACCCTAAGAAGGCCACTCTCGTCGACCACCACTCCATGAAGCATGTCCTCAAGGAGAAGATTCTTTCACAAGAAGAAGATTACGAAGAAGACGTTTCCTAAACTAAACGAAAATCAGGAGGAAGAAAAAGAAGAACATATCATGAATCGAAACAAAAATTATATTAGTATTGAAAAGATACATTCTCTGAAGGTTTTAAAACAAATGATTGTGTCTTCGTCAATAGAGATTCTTCCATTAGGTGTAGTAGGTTTTTGAGCAACGGTTACACTTAGGTTTAGGGTTTTGTATCATTAACTTGAACAAAAAAAAGGAAGAATACTAATCTGATTACATTTTTTTTTTGGTGAAATTCAATGTCTATTACTGTCATTTTGTATGAGGTTATATTTGTAATCTAATAAGTCAAAACAGGTGGAGGTATACTAAGCAAATCTGGAGGTCCAATAGCCGCACTCTTTGAGAAATGAGATTTTCTTTTTCTTTAAGATCACATATTTAAATTATCAATCACCAATTCATGAGTGTGATTCTTTATGTTTAATGATAACGATGATATCTGTAAATGTAAAATTCATTCATAGATTTGATACTGAATCCTACGTCAATAATAGATGATTAACAATCACATCAAATAACATATCTTCTGCAAATCATTAGATAAATATCAAATTTGGAGCATGAATTATGAATATGCAACATCCTCAAACAAAAAATCAAAATCAAAAATTACTGAGTCGAAATCAGATATTACTTATCAGGAAAGATCGATCACGTTACTATCCTTCTCTACCTGGCCCATAGTATCGCCTGCATAAGACTATAACAACATATATCTTCACAAAACATGATCACAGAAGTATCAAATGACGGTTTTGTCTATGAGTCTTAAACTTGAATCCCATTTTCCATCAATGTAAATATGGCGAGCCTGAGGGTCATTTGGTTTATAGAGAGAAGAAACAGCACCTTCTTTGCGTCTTCACCAATTCAAAAATCAAGCTAGAAGATCCTTGAGATTCTGTCGGATCTTCCTTTCCAAACTGTCAGATTTCCAAGAGGATTTCTTGAATCTCGTCTGATTCAGATGGCCTCCCATTTAAAAACTCCCCCAACCCTTCTTGGGTTTCATCATTATCTTTTTCCTCTTGATCATCATCATCTCCATAGTCTTTTTCTCTCATTTTTGGTTGCTTCATTGCTTTTGGGATCATGGGTTTGGGAGCTACAGATGCGCAGTTTCATGTTCTGGCTGTAGATGATAGCGTCATTGACAGAAAGTTGATTGAGAGACTTCTCAAGACTTCTTCTTATCAAGGTATATATATGCTTGCACAGTTTTTTCATTTCTTATTTTCATGAGAGACTTGATTTGGTTTGATTATAATAGGGTGCTAAATCTTGTCGGTTTCTTCTGTTTTTGCAGTTACTGCTGTAGATTCTGGAAGTAAGGCTTTAGAATTTTTGGGTTTGAATGATGAAGTGGAGCAAAGTGATATTGCAGAAGCTCCTTCTGTGTCTCCAAACAATCATCATCAGGTATTACATTCTTGGGTAGTTTCATTTTGGGGGTGTTTTCTTGCTTATTATTATCTGTGGTTATATAGTTTTAATTTATCAATATCTGATTTCAATTGCCCTGCCTCTTCCTACAGGAAGTAGATGTGAATTTGATCATTACAGATTATTGCATGCCAGGAATGACAGGCTATGATCTCCTAAGAAAGATTAAGGTATAATTTTGGCTTCTCAAGATCGGTGCATCTAGGATAATAAGAATAGATCTTCATATTGCCAATTGTATGGATTTCAACAATACAAATTTAGACTGTGATTTCAAAATCCTCATACATGTTTCCATGATCCATAAACCTTGTATCATTTATCAAATCTTAAAAAATGTAATGTCTAATCTCTAAAGCATATATTGTCCTCAAATAGGGAATCTATGGGTTATATCACTAAAATGTAAATCTCTGGATGATGTTCCCTTAGTTTTGTGCACATATCTGAATATAGCTAGTGTTTCATTTGAATTTGCAGGAATCCAAGTCTCTTAAAGATATACCAGTTGTTATCATGTCTTCAGAGAATGAACCATCAAGGATCAACAGGTTAGGGGAATTTTCAATTACACTTCCAATTTGAAACATTGGATTTGATTTAATATGTGATCATGATCTGACATAGCTTGTATTGATCAGATGCTTAGAGGAAGGAGCAGAAGAGTTCTTCCTGAAACCAGTAAAATTGTCCGATGTCAACAAGCTTAGACCCCATATGATGAAGGGTACAAGTATGGAAGACGAAGCCAATAACATCAGCAGGAGAAAGGCCATGGGAGAAATCCAAGCTCCTGAGAGAACTAGAACAACATATAATGGCTTTGATGTGCTTTCATGATGTTATTTGTTTTAATTATCACTATAATTAAACACCCTTTTGATCTCCAAGTTTCTACCGACTCCCGATCTTGATTGTTCAATTATCTGATTGAAAGATTGAAAATTAACTGCTAGAAAATTATTCTGTATGTTATGTTGGTTTTCAATTATTTTTTTTTTGTTTTGTTTTGAAAGTGTTTGTTTTTAACTTTTCTTGATCGAGATGACAGATAGTTTAGGAAACTATTCCAGCCTCCAAGTTCGGCTTTAGAAAAGAAATTCAATCATTTCCTCTGTTTGGTGTGCGTAAAGAAACGAACGACTTTAAGAAAGAAAAGAGGGAGGCGAAGTTGCAATTTTCCATTAATGATATATATATATATATATACAGGGTCCTTCCACTAAGTGATTCTTTTTTTTGACAGATACGAGGGATGGGGGATTACACCAACTTTTCGATCACAAAATCACATCTCCACCGTTCAATATGTAGTTCTATATGAGTAGATCATTTCTGTAAATTTTCAGAAATTTTGGTGATCGTTAAGGCATTCAAAACTACGATTTATAATTATAAGCATGAACGGTTCAAGTTTGGCAGATTTGGTTCTTTCATTGATTTAATCTTGTTCGACACCTTAACGATCACCAAATTGGCTGAAAATTTGCAGAATTGATCTATATATAAGGACTAACAAACTGAATGGTGGAGATTCAACTATATAATCGAAAAGTTGGTGTACTCCCCCATCTCTCATATATGTAAAAAAAAGGATCCCTTAGTGGAAGGGTTATATATATATATATATAGTTCCCTTCCAGAGCGGGACACTTCTTTGAAATTAAAGTGTGGTGCTCCTCATTTCGCTCATTTTCAGGTCGTTTTTCCACATCTCCACCATTCAATGTCTAGAACATAGTGTGTAGATCATTCCTGCAAAGTTTTCATCCAATTTGGAGATCATTTGGGTACCGAATTAGATTAAATGAATCAACTGAACAAAATCTGTCCAAACGGAACCGTTCGTGTAAATCACGATTACGGAAGCTCAAATAATCTCCAAATTGGATGAAACTTTACAAGAATGTTCTAGACACTGAACCGTGGAGATGTGAAAAAACGACTTGAAAGTGAGAGAAATGAGAAGCACCACACTTTAATTTCAAAGCTGTGTCCCGCTCTAGAAGGGAACTGTGTATATATATATATATATATATATATATATATATATATATATATAGATTTTCTCAGGTGCGGATATCCGCATTTATTCTTACGGTGCATATTTCCACTTTACACTCACTTTTCAATTGAATTTGCACATCTCCACCGTCTAGTCTTTAGATACTAATGTATAGATCATCTCTGCAAAATTTCAGCCAATTTGGTTATCATTAAGGCACTCAAACTCGATTAAACCAGTGGATGAACATAATTCTGTAGAACTTTAACCGTTCATGTTTATAACAGAAAAACGCAGTTTTGAGTGCCTTAATGATAACCAAATTGGCTGAAATTTTGCAGAGATGATCTATACACTAGTATCTAAATATTAGACGGTGGAGATGTGAAAATTCGATTGAAAAGTGAGTGTAAAGTGGAAATCCGCATCGTAAAAATAAATACAGACATCCGTAGCTGAGAAACTCTGTATATATATATATATATATTTTTTTTTTTTCGATTTCATGCCTGATGCACATAAATGTGGTTTTATTACACTTTTAAATCCAAATGAAATTTGCACTAATATGACATAAATATTTAGAAGTTACAGGATTTGCTCCAATGATGCTCAGTAAAATAAGAACTGTAACTGCAAACAAAATTCAATTCCATTTATAACCCTAGAATTAGAGCAAAAAACGTAAGCAAATCTTAATATCTTTATATTGGTGTTTCATTGCTCTTCTATATATAAATAGGTGTTCTAGGATATTCCATATGTGTGTCTTGGCCTTATGCCATCATGATATGTAGTTAGAGTAAGATTATGTATTCCTTATCATTATCATATTGCTACTTTGTAATTCCCTATATAAATGACTCTTATCAATGAATAAGATAATGATTCTTTATACTCTTACTAGATCTCTTTGTCTCTACAATTTATACTTAATCACGTTATCATGCACTTTGTTCTAACCCTAGAGCCAATAGTCCACCATTTGTTTTCCGAAACCCTAAAAAAAACGTTTTTCGGCTCCTATGTCCGACCGCCGCCGCCGCCTGTTTTCCCGGCCAGCGTCTGACATCACCGGCTGCCAATCCCTTAGCCGTCGCCCGCCGGCGATTTTTGGTTTCCTCCGACTACAATTTTTGACTTCTTCAAGTGTTTGAAGTTTCGAAAGTTATGTTTTGAAACCCTAAACTTTTCCAAGTTTAATAACTCGGGGAGGATGAAATCCTTTCCTCCCTTCTTCATCTCTATTCTATGCTTGGGATTTTGTGTGTGCACGTATCAAAATCTCGGAATTTTATTCGCGGGTCAAGAGTGTGTTTGATCACTCTTGTTTCCTTGTTCGGGTTGTGTGTGATCAACCCTGACCTTTCTCTAGATTGTGTTTGATCAATCCGAGGCCTTTTTCGAATTGTGTTTGATCAATTTGCGGCTTTTCCAGATTGCGTGTGATCAATCCGTAAGACAAACCATTAAAAACATCGTTTGTGACCTCTATTGAGTCTCATAATAGCTTGGTTTTGTATGCCAGAGCAACGTAAAATTCTGCTCATTTGAGTTTTGACGTACTTGATACCTAAGGCCAATCTTCGCTTGGTATCTGTGGAACCTTTCATTGGAAAGGATTAAACCATATGTTTTGACCCCCAGGCTAACAAGCCTAGATGCCGAGATTTCACATCTCATGCGCTCAAAGTCTTTGACGCGCCACATCGACAAAAGCCTTAAATGGTTGTGCATAAAGTAATGACCACAACGTACTGTGGAATGCACTCATGTAGCGTTTCTTGAAACGTTCATGTAATTCTACTTGTTGAGTTATTAGTCAAGTGGATTGCTTACCACTTTAATTGACTACATATTGTCGATGATCTTTTGTGGCATCATGATCCATAATCTTTAGCGTATTCGATCATCTTCAAGTTCTCTAGGCCCTCCAAGTTGGTTTGGAATTACCAACGAGACTTGGTTTTGATCATACAATTGCAAACGAGATTGTATATACGCTAATGCGATAAACGTATTTGGGATTGTCCCCTAATCTGGGGACAACAATATGGGTCATGGCAACGGTAGAAAACGCCGTGCCAATGTCTAGAAAAGAGGAGGAGGTACCGCATAATGACGACACTCCCAATCTAGACACCAATTTGTCAAAACTACTCATGTCATCTCATGACCATGCAACCGTTGTGGATCTCCAGATCACTGGTTCAAGAGTTGTCGGGCTCTCCTTCAAATTGTGAATGCATATAAAAAGGTACGGAAAATCAATGAGGACAAAATCGTCATCCTCATGATCACGAATTTCAAAGATTCGGATCCTGCTCTAGCTACTCCTGACTTTGACGTCATCGGCTAGACATTGATTTTCGTTCCAAGCTATATGTAATAAGGCGTCGTATCGACGTCCATCGTCTATTTAAGACCTTGATGTCAAGACCCACCCCGAATTTCACCCTGAAACCCGAAGTAAGTCTTGCGGGGTCCACCTCTAAGGAAAATTTACCAAAAAGCTAGGTAAACCTCCCTTGAAAATGGACAACCCTAACCCAGAAAACTAAAGAGTTACTTTCCTAAATATTATTAAGCATCCACCAAATGAACCCACAATTATCCGAAAGTGAGAATATAACAATTACAATCTTCGTATATTCTAAAATAAAACATAGGTCTTAGCACACCACCCAAAAAAATATACGATAAACCCCAAGAGTATTCAGAGCTAATAAACACTAGAGGAGCCAGAAAATACCCTGGTAGGTTAAACAAGTAACCTACTGGTGAAATGTGATTGAGAAATGGGTAACTATGCCTCGTCGTCTCCTACCAGTACTTGTCAGGACCTACCCCGAATTTCCCCCTTGAAATCCGGAATAAATCCTGCGGGACCCACCTCAAAGGAAATTCTACCAAAAATATTGGCGAAACCTCTCTTGATAATGGGTAACCCTAACTGAGAGAAAAATCACCAAACCCAACTCAAAAAAATTTCCGAACAAAATCCATAAATATAATCTCTCAAATAAACATAAGCAAATGAATCTTTTTCAACAGCTCTTAACACACTTAGACACACTTAGACCATCCCATAATTATCAGAGCATTTACTAGGAAAATGAGAGAAACAACACAATAGGTTAAACTAATAACCTATATGGGAAAACTGATTGAGGTGGGGATTTATGACACGCCTCCTATCCTCACCGAACCGAACTCTGCAGACTGGGCATTTAAAAACGAAAGGCCCAGGGGAGAAGCATTTAAAACGTTAGAGTGAGTGGACAAAAATAAATAATAAAAATATGGAGCAATAAAATCAGATCTATGCTCTCCCATAATTTCCATTAGAAAAATATTTTGCATGCCATTCATGGAAGATTCTCCATAAATACTTACAAATAAAAATGATGAACCAATCCCATTGGTTCTCATTAATTAATAAAAATGGGGAAGAGATTTCACCATAACGATGAGCCTCCCAGGCTACAATAGCGTCCCACGCTAAGCGTACTACTCACTTATAGTGAGTAGCCGCTAATAATGGCTAGCTAACATATATATATATATATATATATATATATATATATATATATAAATACCGATCGGTTGCCTCCCAGGCTATAATAGCGTCCCACGCTAATAATGATTAGCTAGCAACAATGATTATATCTCAACCCTTTATGGTGAAATAAAGAAATGTCAAATATCCAGAACGTCACTTCCCCAAAAATAATCTAAAATCACTTGACATGATAAAATGCTCAAGAGAGTTCCCAAAAATAAATGGAACTCTTTACTCCAAGAAATTATAAAATCTTCAATAAGCTTTTGAAAATTAAATAAACTTTATTGCATGCAAGACATTCAAATCAAAGGTCCACTCACAGTGCTCGGCTACGCCTGCCGACGACCTGAGGTTTCCTCGAAATGATTTTCCTCACGTCCTGAACAATAATTAATATTAACTCCCAATCAACATTTAAAACTTCAATAAATAATTCCATAAAATTAAGGGTCTAAAATTATTATTCTTCCTTGCCCATTTTCTTCATCTTTAATCCAATATAACTCATAATTCACCACCATCACCGATAACCAAAAATTAACCTTATACGCATTTTAAAACCGGTTAACCCAACTACCAATATTCCATTCTAATCACCGCCAAAATCCTTAACCATTGAAAAATCCCCAACAATATCAAAACTCCTCCAAAAATTCCAAATTATACTTCATTAAACTCCTCTCCTTAATACCATCTTAAAAACATGAAAAATCAGCCCCCAAGGGGCGGCGCCGCCGCCTGCTCAGCCGGCAGCCGTTTTCCGGCAACCTCCAATGCTTCTACAATTTTAACAGAATAATCCCCTCAACACGCACAATAACTTTCATAACTAGCACTTAGTCCAATTCTAAGGCTAACTAGGCTAATCGAACCAAAACATCCATAAAATCCGTAGAACTTCAATTATACAAATCTCCACAACAAGATCGAATTAAGCCTATTCATTTGGAGGGATTACTCACCTAGATGAGGGCTATAAGTTGAGCCAAAAATCTCAGCATATGGTGGCAGGAGGACGGAGCTCCGGCGAAAAGACAGTCGGCGTTTCCGGCGAGTTTTTCTCCTCTCCGGCGGCACTACCGGCTCGGACACTTGGCCGGGGAGAAAGAGGAGATGACGGGGGTCCGATCTGGGCTGGAGCGGCGGCTGGTGGTTGGCTGGACGGCGGCAGCTGGTGGCTGCAGTTTCTGACGAGTGAGAGAGAGCTCGGGGAAAGGAAGAAGGAAGAGAAAGAAAAAGAAAAGAAAGAAGGGAGTGGGCTCGGGCCGTTTCCCCCTACCCGGTATAAAACTTAAACCCAAATAATATACCCACTAAAAGTTTTTTACCCCTTTTTACCAACACAAAAACTTTACCATTTAATTGATAACTTTTCCATGCTAATTCCGATTTTAACGCGTGGCATGTCTACGAACTCGTAATCACGTCCTCTACAACTTTCATGAAGAAAGTTTTCCCAAATTCCAAACGGAAGAAAAAGTCAACTTTAAGGTCTTTAACAGTAAACGGTTACTTAATACGGTAAAAGACTAAAATAATTCTAAAGTAAATAACCGTAAAATAACTTAAGGACTGGGGTGTGACAATTCTCCCCTCCTTATAAAAATTTTGTCCCCGAAATTTACGCACCTGTCACTCGAAGAGATAAGGATATTGTTGCCTCATTTGCTCTTCCGGTTCCCAAGTAACTTCCTCTATTTGCTGACTCCTCCAAAGAGCTGTAACAAGAGGAATTGTTTTATTTCTAGGCACTTGCTCCTTCCGATCAAGAATCTGAACTGGTTCCTCTTCATAGGTCAAATATTTCTTCAAACTAAGCGGCTGCTCTTGCAAGACATGAGAAGGATCGGCAATATACTTGCGAAGCATGGACACATGGAAAACATTATGTATCCTGGACAGCTCTGATGGTAGCTCCAACCGATAAGCAACCGTGCCAACCCGCTCTATAATCTCATAAGGACCAATATACCTCAGGCTAAGCTTTCCTCGCTTACCAAAACGTATTACGCCATTCCAAGGGGATAGTTTCAAAAATACCCAATCCCCCACTTGAAACTCAAGGTCCTTTCTGCGGTTATCCGCATAACTCTTCTGCCTATTTTGAGCCGTCTTGAGCCTATCTCTAATCACCTTGATGTTCTCATTTGTGTCCTGGATTATCTCTGGACCACAAAGCTCCTTTTCTCCCACCTCATTCCAACATAGAGGTGTACAACACTGCCGCCCATAAAGTGCTTCAAATAGAGTCATACCAATACTAGAATGAAAACTGTTGTTGTAGGCAAATTCTATCAAGGACAAATTCTTATCCCAACTCCCTCTGAACTGTATCGCACATGACCTCAACATGTCCTCCATGGTCTGAATAGTCCTCTCAGACTGCCCGTCTGTTTGAGGATGAAAAACTGTGCTGAAGTGCAACCGAGTGCCCAAAGCTGCCTGCAAAGCTCCCCAGAATTTAGAAACAAATCTGGGATCCCGATCCGATACTATAGATTCAGGCACACAAGGAGTCTCACAATTTCGTTCACATAAAGTTCCGCCAATTTATCTAACGAACACTTCTTCCCCACTGGCAGAAAATGTGCATATTTTGTTAATCGATCCACAATCACCCAAATACCATCATGCCCATCACGGGTACGAGGTAAACTAAAAACAAAATCCATAGTGATGTGGTCCCACTTCCATATCGGAATAGGAAATGGCTCAAGCAGACCAGAAGGTTTTTGCCTCTCAGCTTTCACTTGCTGACAAATCAAACACTTGCTCACATAAGCGGCAATCTCCCTCTTCATATTTGGCCACCAATAAAAATCTTTCAAGGTCCTGTACATTTTAGTACTACCAGGATGTGTAGCATAAGCAGAATTATGAGCTTCCTCCATTATCTCCTGTTTCAACTCCAGATTCCTCTTCGGAACACATAGTCTGTTTTTAAACAACAAAGCATCATCTCTCCTAACAGAAAAATTCACTGCCGACCCGTTAAGTACTCTTTCTATCAACTGAACTATGGAAGGATCATTATGCTGAGCCTCACGTACTCTATCAACCAAAACTGGTCTCACATGAAAACTAGCTACCAAAGCACCAATCTCATCCACCGACAACTCAACTCCTGAAGCTCTTAACTCATAAAGAAGAGGGACCCGAACCGTCCTCAAATAAGCTAGAGACATAGAAGGATTGCGGCTAAGAGCGTCCGCAACAACATTAGCTTTCCCAGGATGATACTCAATAGTGCAATCATAATCTTTGATCAACTCCATCCACCTTCTTTGCCTCATGTTTAATTCTCTATGAGTGAACACATACCGTAGGCTCTTATGGTCGGTAAATATCTGGCACTTGGCTCCATAGAGATAATGTCTCCATAATTTCAATGCAAAAACTACTGCAGCAAGCTCTAGGTCGTGGGTGGGGTAATTCACCTCATGCGGCTTCAACTTCCTAGAAGCGTAAGCAATTACTCTTTCATGCTGCATCAACACACCACCCAAACCCTGCCTAGAAGCATCACAATAAACCACATACTCCCCACTATCATCAGGGAGTGCTAGAACAGGAGCACTAGTTAAACGATCCTTGCTCACACTTCTCAGACCACTCGAACTTCACCCCTTTCCTGATCAATCTTGTAAGAGGAGCGGCAATCTTTGAGAAATCTTGAACAAAACGACGATAATAGCCTGCTAACCCCAAGAAGCTATGGATCTCCGTCACACTAGAAGGTATCTTCCAATTTGTCACCGCTTCTATCTTTGGGGATCAACACTGACACCTTCGGCCGAAACCACATAACTAGCACTTAGTCCAATTCTAAGGCTAACTAGGCTAATCGAACCAAAACATCCATAAAATCCGTAGAACTTTAATTATACAAATCTCCACAACAAGATCGAATTAAGCCTATTTCTTTGGAGAGATTACTCACCTAGATGAGGGCTACAAGTTGAGCCAAAAATCTTGGCCTATGGTGGCTGGCGAAGAGATAGTCGGCGTTTCCGGCGAGTTTTTCTTCTCTCCGGCGGCACTACCGGCTCAGACACTTGGCCGAGGAGAGAGAGGAGATGACGGGGGTCCGATCTTGGCTGGAGCGGCGGCTGGTGGTTGGCTGGACGGCGGCAGCTGGTGGCTGCAGTTTCCGGCGAGAGAGAGAGAGCTCGGGGAGCTCGGGGAAAGGAAGAAGGAAGAGAAAGAAAAAGAAAAGAAAGAAGGGAGTGGGCTCGGAGCGTTTCCCCCTACCCGGTACAAAACTTAAACCCAAAAAATATACCCACTAAATTTTTTTTACCCTTTTTTACCAACACAAAAACTTTACCATTTAATTGATAACTTTTCTATGCTAATTCCGATTTTAACGCGTGACATGTCTACGAACTTGTAATCACGTCCTCTACAACTTTCATGAAGAAAGTTTTCCCAAATTCCAAACGGAAGAAAAAGTCAACTTTAAGGTCTTTAACAGTAAACGGTTACTTAATACGGTAAAAGACTAAAATATTTCCAAAGTAAATAACCGTAAAATAACTTAAGGACTAGGGTGTGACAGTACTAACCCGAACTCTGTAGACTTGACATTTTTAAAACGAAGAGCCCAGGGGAAAACATTCGTAAAAATTAGCGTGAGTGGACAAAAATAAATAAAGAAAATAATTTTCAAGATTTATGCTTTCCCAATTTTTATTTCAAAGAAAACGAAAGGATGCCTCAAACGATAAATCTCTTATCACATAAATATCGAGTCTCTTCAGCTCAAAACTATATATATCAAAATATGTATGTATTTACACTCGCACATACTCCCTATATAAATTAATAATAA
This sequence comes from Fragaria iinumae, assembly GCA_009720345.1. Taxonomy (NCBI): domain Eukaryota; kingdom Viridiplantae; phylum Streptophyta; class Magnoliopsida; order Rosales; family Rosaceae; genus Fragaria; species Fragaria iinumae. The sequence goes on from CM019123.1 coordinate 3,844,208, forward strand.
TCTATATAGGGCTACTACGCTCGCGTCCAACGCTCACGTCACGCCTTAATGCGGTGATACACTACGCCATTAAGGTGGACAGACGGGTGTATAAATATGTGCCCATACCCCCTATATGAATTAAACACTCATATAGGGCTACTACGCTTGCGTCCAACGCTCACGTCACACCATGATGCAGTTATATACTATGTCATTAAGGTGAACAGACACATATGGCTAGCTAGCATTTATATACATACTCTCCTCATAAATATATTATAATTTACCGAAAATCTCATTTTCGGTAACTCACCACAATGAGTAAAATCGTGAAATAAAAATGATGTCCAATGCTCCAACCAAATAAGCAATTGCATGCACATTATTTAAACCAAGAGTCCACTCACAAATTAGGCCTAAGCCTGAAGTCTGTCTGAGGTTTCTTCTGCTCGAGCTTCCTCACGTAAGTCTGTCTGAGGTTTCTTCTGCTCGAGCTTCCTCACGTTCTGATCCAAAAACATAATTAAATCCTCAACTAAATACCAAACTTCGAAAAATCCCAAACCTATCCAAAATTCCTCCAAAAATTCCAAAATTCACATCATTAATCTTCCCTTAATATTCCACATCTAAAACCATAAAAATCCCCCTAACAGCGGCGGCGACCTCCAATAGCTACCAAATTTTAACAGCGACTTGCTCTCAATCTCCTCTACAACTTTCCTAACTAGCACAAACACCAATTCTAAGCCTAAATAAGGTAATCGACTAAAAACATTACGAAAAACCCTAGAATTTCAATAACCGATTTCTCCTTACCTAGCTCAAGAGGAAGCGCAACCTCTTAGGGGTTTGCTGCACGGGAGGAGAGCTTTCCAACGAGCCAAGCCGCTCTGGCTATGGTGGCCGGAGGAGGGAGCTCCGGCGAGAGAACCACCACGGCAGTCGGACCTTTCGGGTGAGATAACTCCCTCACGGCGGCGATATGGAGGTTGCCACCGGTCCAGGAAGGAGGCTGGGTCGATGGCCGACCGTTTGGGACTGGTTGTCAGGACCCACCCCGAATTTCACCCTGAAACCCGAGGTACGTCCTGCGGGGACCACCTCCAAGGAAAATTTACTGAAAAGATTGAGAAAATCTCCCTTGCAGATGGACAACCCTAACTCGAAAATTCCAAATTTCACTCTTAATTCAACACTTCCAAACATCACATAATTATCCTTCAGAAATTCTACACATAATATACAATAATCCCAAAGTATTCAGAGCTACTAAACACTAGAGGAAGCAAGAAAACACGAGTAGGTTAAACATGTAACCTACTGATGAAAACTGGCGGAAATGCGGGTGACTATGCCTCGTCTCCTACTAGATCCAACCCGAACTCTGCAGACTGGGCAATTTAAAACGAAGGGCCCAGGGGAAAACATTTAATAACGTTAGAGTGAGTGGACAAAAATAAAATAAAATATTTATGTTTCCCCAAATTAATTTCTAAGGAAAAATCGAATGCATGCCGCAAGCGATAAAACTTTTATCTCATAAAATATCGAGCCTCTCAAACTCTATAATATATGTATGTATTTACACTCGTCCATACTCCCTATATAAATTCATGGGTCTATATAGGGCTACTACGCTCGCGTCCAACGCTCACGTCACGCCTTAATGCGGTGCTACACTACGCCATCAAGGTGGACAGACGGGTGTGTAAATATGTGTCCATACCCCCTATATGAATTAAACACTCAAATAGGGCTACTACGCTTACGTCCAACGCTCACGTCACACCATAATGCGGCTATATGCTGCGCCATTAAGGTGGACAGACACATATGGCTAGCTAGCATTTTCTATACATACTCTCTCATAAATACATATTTATATCCACCGAAAATCCCATTTTCGGTATCTCTCTAAGAGAAATAAAAATCGTCAAAAATTAAAATGACGTCAAAATGCTCCACAACATTAATTGTTCATTCATGAACCATAGCATGCATATTATTTAAAACAAAAGTCCACTCACAAATTAGGCCTAAGCCTGATGTCGATCTGGGGCCTCGTCTGCTCGAGCCTCCTCACGTCCTGTTCCAAATATAATATTAATTTCCCAACCAATAATCCAATATTTAATCAAAATAGGCAAAATTACCCGAGAGCCATAAATACGCTCATCATTGCCTAACTTCGATATTCTTAAATCGGAACGATCCGAACTTAAATATCATACTCATCAGTCGTAAATACAATCTCCCCAAAATACGACTTAAATCCTACGGCCGGATTCTACATTAATTAACCGCCAAAAATACCAAACTTCGGAAATTCACAAACCTATCCAAATCTCATCCAAACATTCCATAAATCACACCAATATACTCCTCTTAATATTCCACATTTAAAACCCTAAAAATCTGCTAACCGGCGGCGGCGCCGGCGGCGGCCGGAGGCCAATTCCGGCGACCTCCAAAACCTATGAAATTTTGATAGAATAATCTCCTCATCATGCTCTACAACTTTCATGACCAACACATCACCCAATTCCAAGCCTAACTAGGCTAATCGAACGAAAACAACTTAAAAGCCCTAGAAATTTCAACTCCACATTTCTCCTTACCTAGCTCAAGAGGGAGTGAGTTGATTGGAGGGGTTGCTGCACGGGAGGAGGGCTACAAAACCGTACCAAGCTTGCCCGGATTGGTGGCCGGAGGATGGAGTTCCGGCGACCGGAAGTTCGGGGCAGCCTAACCTTTCGGGCGGCACCGCTCTCTCACGGCGGCGCTAGGGGGGCTGTCACCGGTCCTGGAAGATAGCTGGGTCGGAGACCGATCGATTGGGACCGGTGCGGCGGTCTGGGGCGGCCGGACGGCGGCGGTCTGGCGGTCGGAATTCCGGACAGCGGGAGGGCTCGGGTGCGGGAGCGGGAGAGGAGAGAGAATCGGGAGGAAAAGAGAGGAAAAGAGAATGGGTTTGGGCCTCACGCCCCAAACCGGTCCATCACCTATATACTACCTAATTCTAAAATTAAACACCCCGAAAAATAATACCCGAATAAAATTACCTTTTACTAGCTAAAATTTACTATTTTTACCGTCGTTGTATTTTCCTCTTACGAATAATCCTCAGCACAATAATCGTCCCCGAAACCTCTCTAGGGACCAATTAAGCTATTAACTCAATGATCGAGACGGTAAAATTCTTATTATAATCACGCTAGTAAATAAGGTAATTTTATAAGGGTAGGGATGTGACACTGGTGCGGCGGTCTGAGGCGGCCGGAGGATGGCGAAAGGCCGGGAAGAAGTTTCCGGGCATCGGGAGGGAGGAGAGAGAAGAGAGAGAAGAGAAAAAGATTTGGGCTTTTTCAAACCGGCTCAACTCCTTATACTTACCAAATAAAACCAAACACTAAATATTAAACACCCCAAAATAATACCCTAATAAAACTTACCTTTTTACTAGCTAAAATTTATCATTTTTATTGTCGCCACATTTTTCTCCTACGAATAATTCCACCGTAATATTTGTCCCTCAATACTCCTCTAGGGACCCTTGAAACTATACACTCATTTACAAAGACGGTAAAACTTTATTAACACCATGCTAGTGAATAAGGTAAAAATTTAAGAGTCGGGGCGTGACAATTCTCCCCTTCTTATAAAAATTTTGTCCTCGAAATTTACATAATTGTCAATCAAAGAGGTGGGGATATTGCTGCCTCATTTGCTCCTCCGATTCCCAAGTAGCTTCCTCTACTTGATGACTTCTCCAAAGTACCTTAACAAGTGGGATTGTCTTGTTCCTCAGTACTGGCTCCTTTCGGTCAAGAATCTGTACCGGTTCCTCTTCATAGGTCAAATCTCTCGTCAAACTAATCAGCTGCTCTTGCAACACATGAGAGGGATCGGCAATATACTTGCGAAGCATGGATACATGAAACATATTATGTATCCTGGACAATTCTGGAGGCAAAAGTAACCGATAAGTAAGTGAACCAAGTCGCTCTATTATCTCATAAGGGCTAATATACCTCGGACTAAGCTCCCCACGCTTACCAAAATGTACTATCCCTTTCCAAGGAGATAGTTTCAAGAACACCCAATCACCCACTTGAAACTCAAGGTCTTTCCTGCAGACATTTGCATAACTCTTCTGCCTACTTTGAGCGGCCTTGAGTCTATCTCTGACCACTTTAATCTTCTCATTAGTATCATGGATTAACTCAGGACCACAAAGTTCTTTTTCTCCTACTTCATTCCAAAATAAAGGTGTACGACACTGCTTCCCATAAAGTGCCTCAAAGGGAGCCATACCAATACTAGAATGGTAGCTGTTATTATAAGCAAACTCCATCAAAGATAGGTTCTTATCCCAACTCCCCCTGAACTGCAAGGCACAAGATCTCAACATATCCTCCAAAGTCTGAATAGTCCTCTCTGATTGCCCATCAGCCTGAGGATGAAAAGCAGTGCTGAAGTGTAGTCGGGTACCTAAAGCTGCCTGAAGAGCTCCCCAGAATTTAGAAGCAAATCTAGGATCCCGATTCGACACTATTGATTCTGGTACACCATGAAGTCTCACAATCTCATTCACATAAAGCTCAACCAATTTATCCAGTGTATACTTCTTTCCCACCGGTAAGAAATGTGCAGATTTAGTGAGTCTATCCATAATCACCCAAATACTATCATGCCCCTCACGGGTACGAGGTAAATTGAAAACAAAATCCATGGTGATGTGGTCCCACTTCCACACTGGAATAGGCAACGGCTCAAGCAATCCTGAAGGTTTCTGCCTTTCAGCTTTCACTTGCTGACAGATTAAACACCTACTCACAAAAGCTGCCATTTCGCTCTTCATGTTTGGCCACCAATAACAATCCTTCAAAGTCCGATACATTTTTGTACTACTCGGATGAGCAGCATATGCAGAACTATGAGATTCCTCCGTTATCTCTTTCTCTAACTCTTCATTCCTCTTTGGAACACAAAGTCTATTTTTGAACAATAAAGTTCCATCTCTTCTTACCGAAAAATCCATGGCGGCTCCATTCGATGCTCTTTCAATCAACCGAACAATGGAAGGATCATGATACTGCGCCTCCCGCACTTTATCAACCAAAACTGGCCTCACATGGAAACTAGCTACCAAGGCACCCACTTCATCCACCACGAAATCCACCCCTGTAGCTTGCAACTCAAAAAGAAGTGGAACTCTAACCATCCTCAGGTGAGACAAAGATATGGTGGGATTTCGACTAAGAGCATCAGCTACCACATTAGCTTTTCCAGGATGATACTCAATAGTGCAATCATAATCATTAATTAATTCCATCCACCTTCTCTGCCTCATATTTAACTCTCTTTGATTGAACACATACCGAAGACTCTTGTGATCGGTAAAAATCTGACACTTGGCTCCATAAAGATAGTGTCTCCACAACTTGAGAGTAAAAACTACTGCTGCAAGCTCTAAATCATGAGTGGGATAATTCACCTCATGCAGCTTCAATTGCCTAGAAGCGTAGGCAATAACTCGATCATGCTGCATCAATACCCCGCCTAAACCTCGTTTAGAAGCATCACAATAAATCACATACTCCCCACTATCATCCGGAAGTGCTAAAACAGCAGCACTAGTCAGGCGATTCTTTAATTCTTGACAACTTGCTCACACTGATCTGACCATTCTAATTTAACTCCCTTCTTGGTCAATCTTGTAAGTGGAGCAGCAATCTTTGAAAAGTCTTGCACAAAGCGTCGATAATAGCCTGCTAATCCCAAGAAACCACGAATCTCCGTCACAGTGGTGGGTCTTCTCCAATTTGACACTGCTTCCACCTTTTGGGGATCCACATTAACACCTTCAGCCGAAACTACATTACCCAAGAACCCCACTCTATCCAGCCAAAATTCACACTTGCTAAAGTTGGCATACAACTGAGCATTTCTCAAAGTCCGCAATATCATTCTTAGATGTTTGGCATGCTCCTTCTCACTTCTTGAGTATACGAAAATGTCATCTATGAATACGATCACGAAGCGGTCAAGATATGGACCAAACACCCTATTCATGAGATCCATGAACGCAGCGGGTGCATTAGCAAGTCCAAAAGGCATCACCACAAACTCATAATGACCATAGCGTGATCGAAAAGCAGTCTTGGCTATGTCAGTCTCCCGGATCCGCAACTGATGATAACCAGATCTCAAGTCAATCTTTGAGAAAACAGAAGCACCTCTCAACTGATCAAATAAATCATCAATGCGAGACAATGGATATTTATTCTTCACCGTGACTTGATTTAGCTTCCTATAATCAATGCATAGTCTCATGGTGCCATCTTTCTTCTTAACAAACAACACCGGAGCACCCTATGGTGACATGCTAGGTCGAATAAAACCCTTATCTACCAACTCTTGCAGTTGAGTCTTCAACTCTTTCAATTCTGCTGGAGCCATTCTGTAAGGTGCCTGATAGATAGGCGTAGTTTCGGGAAGTAACTCAATAGAAAAGTCTATCTCCCTTACAAGAGGCAAACCAGACAACTCTTCGGGAAAAACATCTGGAAACTCCCTTACTACAGGAATATCCTCTACTCCCAACACTCCCATACTTGTATCCACAATGTGAGCTAAATATGCCTGACAGCCTTTATTTAACAATTTCCAAGCAGTAACAGCTGATATCAAGCAACTCGAAATAACATCTATTTCTCCTTGAAATGCAACCTCAAATCCATCTGGACTTCGAAGCACCACTTCTTTTTGGAAGCAATCTACCATAGCTCTATAAGCCTCTAAAAAGTCCATTCCCAAGATCACATCAAACTCCATAATATCTAAAAGGATTAGATCCGCCTTAAACTTAGTCCCTTCCACCAATACTTCACAACCACTAAACACCAAATTTATTCTCATCACCTCACTGGAGGGTAGAGACACATGCCACTCGCCTGGAAGAGACGATGATGGCACATTGGCCTGGAGGGCAAATCTACTAGACATAAATGAATGCGTGGCTCCGGGATCAATTAAAGTAAAAGCTGGCTGACCAAAAATTAATAACGTACTAATGATGACATCTAAAGAAGTACGACCCTCCTGCTGAGTCATAGCATGAAGTCTAGCACGAGTCATGGGACGTCCACGCTGACCACTACCCTGCTGAGAGCCACCCCTGGCTGTTGAACTGCCATGAGTACCACTACTGGAGCCTTTGGCTGAAGACTGACCGGCTGGCTGAGTAGGAGTTGGGGTGGTCCTCTGAGCCAATAAGGGACAATCTCTCTTGAAATGGTCCAGACCACCACACTCAAAGCACCCAGAAAACTGCTCCTGACCAAAAGAAAAAGTCTGACCACCCGATGTCCCACCTTGGAAACTGCCACCAGAACCAAACTGACCAGTCTGTTGCCTACCCAACTGGCTCCGGAAAGGTCTCCTGTTACGTTCTCCAGCCCTGAACCGAGAACTAGAACTCGATCCACCACTACTGCCACTACCAGTTGAAGACCCTGAAGCGGATGATGAAGTAGCTTTCTTGAATGGACCTTGATTGGGGCCAATGTAATCACGGAATCGTACACCATGTGTCCTCATGGTCTCAAAGGCCATAGCTGCACTAACTGCATCAAGAAAGGTCGGGTAAATAACACCTATCATCTTATCTGCATAAACCCCACCAAGTGCCCCAATGAACATGTCAATCCTGGTCCTCTCATCAGGAACCAGATATGGCACATGATAACTCAAAGTAGTGAACCTCTGCTCAAACTCTATGACACCCTCATCATCCCTCTTCTTCATGTTCAGAAAATCCGACTGAATCCTGGTACGATGAGCATGACTAAAATACTGACCCAAGAAGTGCGTCTTAAACTGCTCCCAAGTCATATTCAGAGCACCACTAATATTTCTACTAGCGAGAGTCCACCAATGATGAGCTGAATCATCCAGAAAAGTCACTACCATCTTCACTTTCTTTTCTTCTGGCAGATCAGTGCTCTCAAAAGCCTTTTCCATCTTATCTACCCAAGTGTATGCATCAAGGGGTCCCTTGGCACCTTTAAACTCTATTGCCCCTGCATCAAAAACATCTTTCTTTTTCACAGATCGAGGGTGCTGAACTGTCTCCAAGACACCTCTCAGCATGTCCCCAATGGAATCAACAAATCCTCTAATCTCATCACCCTCATTTGCATTGGTCGAGGTAGCCTCACGGGGTCGACGTCTAGGAGGCATAGTTACCTGAAGGAAAAGATATTTAGTAGTCTGTACACAAGACTAACAGAACTATCACACATACCCAATAACACATAGCATCCAAAGCATAAAATGCTAGTGAATATGCCGCGGTCGGATCACCACTCTATAGGAACTACGTGCTTCTTAGGCAAATATGATAGTACTAAGGAAACAGGAAATGAAACCTAAAGCTCTGATACCAACTGTCAAGACCCACCCCGAATTTCATCCTAAAATCCGAAGTAAGTCTTGCGGGGTCCACCTCCAAGGAAAATTTACCGAAAAGCTAGCTAAACCTCCCTTGAAAATGGACAACCCTAACCCAGAAAACTAAAGAGTTACTTTCCTAAATATTATTAAGCATCCTCCAAATCAACCCACAATTATCCGAAAGTGAGAATATAACAATTACAATCTTCGTATATTCTAAAATAAAATATAGGTCTTAGCACACCACTAGAAAAAATATACGATAAACCCAAGAGTATTCAGAGCTACTAAACACTAGAGGAGCCGGAAAATACCTTAGTAGGTTAAACAGGTAACCTACTGGTGAAATGTGGCTGAGAAATTGTCACATCCCAGGACTCGCTCCGCCGTAACACGATATTGTCCGCTTTGGGCCCACCGGCCCTCACGGTTTTGTTTCCGGCAGCTCAGGAGCAGCTTCCCAGTAGGTCACCCATCCTGGGATTGCTCTAGCATCAACATGCTTAACCTCGGAGTACCCATCCCCTCCGAAGCCGCTGAGCCACCAAAAGGCCTCGTGTTAGGTTGGAGGTGGGCATGTACATATACAGCACATAACCCCTCTCCGTTTGGCCGATGTGGAATATTACAATCCACCCCCCTTAGGAGTCCGACGCCCTTGTCGGCACACTCGCACCACACGGCAGAGTGGCTCTGATACCAACTGTTAGGACCCACCCCGAATTTCACCCCGAAACCCGAGGTAAGTCCTGCGGGGACCACTTCCAAGGAAAATTTACTAAAAAGCAAACCTCCCTTGAAAATGGACAACCCTAACCTAGAAAACTAAAGTGTTACTTTCTTAAATAAATTTGAGCATCCTCCAAATCAACCCACAATTATACGAAAGTGAGTAAATAATTACAAACTTCGTATATTCAAAAATACAATAAAAGTCTAAGCACACCACCAGAAACATTACAATAAATCCCAAAGAGTATTCAGAGCTACTATACACAAGAGGAGTAGGAAAAATACTCTAGTAGGTTAAACAGGTAACCTACTGGTGAATGGTGGCTGAGAAATGGGTACCTATGCCTCGTCGTCTCCTACTCGTTCTAACTCGAACTCTGCAGACTGGGCATTTTAAAAACGAAGAGCCCAGGGGAAACATTCGCAATAATTAGAGTGAGTGGACAAAAATAAATAAAAAGAATATTTATGTTTTCCCAATTTAATTTCCAAGAAAACGAATGCATGTCTTAAACGATAATTCTCTTATCGTTATAAATATCGAGCCTCTACTGCTCAAAACTATATATATATATCCAAATACAGCCTCTCAGGCTAAAATATATATATATATATCAAAATACAGCCTCTCAGGCTAAAATATATACATGTATATATTTACACTCGCCCATACTCCCTATATAAATTAATAATAATCTATATAGGGCTACTACGCTCGCGTCCAAAGCTCACGTCACGCCTTAATGCGGTGATACACTATGTCTGTGATGACCTGACTAGGCAAGCAAGCTAGTAGGTGCATCCGTCCCACATCGCCCGGGGGAGACAAGTTGCTATGCTTATATGTGCAGAGCTAACACCTTACATTGAGACGCGTTTTGGGGTGAAACCTCAAGAGCAAAACCGTGAGGGTCGTTGGGCCCAAAGCGGACAATATCTCAATGGACTGGGCCGGACTGTTACATTTGGTATCAGAGCCTGTCCCCGGCCGGAAGTGTGCCGACGCGGACGTCGGGCCCTAAAGGGGGGTGGATTGTGATGACCTGACTAGGCAAGCAAGCTAGTAGGTGCATCCGTCCCACATCGCCCGGGGGAGACAAGTTGCTATGCTTATATGTGCAGAGCTAGCACCTTACATTGAGACGCGTTTTGGGGTGAAACCTCAAGAGCAAAACCGTGAGGGTCGTTGGGCCCAAAGCGGACAATATCTCAATGGACTGGGCCGGACTGTTACAGAAATGGGTAACTATGCCTCGTCGTCTCCTACCAGTACTAACCCGAACTCTGTAGACTGGGCATTTTTAAAATGAAGAGCCCAGGGGAAAAACATTCGCAAAAATTAGCGTGAGTGGACATCAATAAATAAAGAAAATAATTTTCAACATTTATGCTTTCCCAATTTTTATTTCAAAGAAAACGAATGGATGCCTCAAACGATAAATCTCTTATCTCATAAATATCGAGCATCTTCAGCTCAAAACTATATATATCAAAATATGTATGTATTTACACTCGCCCATACTCCCTATATAAATTAATAATAATCTATATAGGGCTACTACGCTCGCGTCCAACACTCACGTCACACCTTAATGCGGTGATACACTACGCCATTAAGGTGGACAGACGGGTGTATAAATATGTGCCCATACCCCATATATGAATTAAACACTCATATACCACAATGAGTAAAATCGTCAAATAAAAATGACGTCCAATGCTCCAACCAAATAAACAATTGCATGCACATTATTTAAACCAAGAGTCCACTCACAAATTAGGCCTAAGCCTGAAGTCGGTCTGAGACCGCTTCTGCTCGAGCTTCCTCACGTCCTGATCCAAAATCCTCAACTAAATACCAAACTTCGAAAAATCTCAAACCTATCCAAAATTCCTCCAAAAATTCCAAAATTCACATCATTAATCTCCCCTTAATATTCCACATCTAAAACCATAAAAATCCCCCTAACAGCGGCGGCGACCTCCAATAGCTACCAAATTTTAACAGCAACTTCCTCTCAATCTCCTCTACAACTTTCCTAACTAGCACAAACACTAATTCCAAGCCTAAATTAGGTAATCGACTAAAAACATTACGAAAAACCCTAGAATTTCAATCACCGATTTCTCCTTACCTAGCTCAAGAGGGAGCGAAACCTCTTAGGGGTTTGCTGCACGAGAGGAGAGCTTACCAACGAGCCAAGCCGCTCCGGCTATGGTGGCCGGAGGAGGGAGCTCCGGCGAGAGAACCACCACGGCAGTCGGACCTTTCGGGTGAGATAACTCTCTCACGGCGGCACTAAGGAGGTTGCCACTGGTCCAGGAAGGAGGCTGGGACGACGGCCAACCGTTTGGGACCGGTGCGGCAGTGTGAGGCGGCCGGATGACGGCGAACGGCCGGGAAGAAGTTTCCGGGCAGAGGGAGAGGGAGAGAGAATCGGGAGGGAGGAGAGAGAAGAGAGAGAAGAGAAAAAGATTTGGGCTTTTCCAAACCGGCCCAACTCCTTATACTTACCAAATAAAACCTAACACTAAATATTAAACATTCCAAAATAATACCCTAATAAAACTTACCTTTTTACTAGCTAAAATTTATCATTTTTACCGTCGTCACATTTTTCTCCTACGAATAATTCCACCGTAATATTCGTCCCTCAATACTCCTCTAGGGACCTTTGAAACTATAAACTCATTTACAAAGACGGTAAAACTCTTATTAACACCATGATAGTAAATAAGGTAAAAATTTAAGAGTCGGGGCATGACACTCGATGTACTCACATTAGCAATAATGAATGCCTTGAGAATTTTTTCGAAGTTATGAAACTATTCTCCTCTTATGGTTCATATTTATTTATAAAAAAGATGTATATTCTTACATCGTCCTTAGAAACATGGCATATTGTGCCGATTTTGGTCCCTTCCTTTGAAGGTGACTCATGGCACCGCATCTTTAAGGAGGATCGCCCACGTGTTTTTTGGTTAAGTTTTCTACCCTATAGCCGATTTTCCATCATCAACTGTTCAACTAGGCTCATCCAAGCTCAGTGTGATGTCTTATAATTGTCTGAAATTAAGGAGATAGTGGTTTAAGTGTGCCTCGCACTACCGACCCTCCACGGACATGCCTGGTCATGCTAACTTGGAGTTACCGTAAGCTTTTGATTTTGGATCCCCCTACGCTATTAAACCAATTGTCGGCTTGCAAAAGACGTTGAAGACTTATCAAAACCGGACAATCATCATCATCATCGAATCCTCTAGGTTCTCTGAGTTAGTTTATGTTCATGTCATGGAGCTTTTGCTAACTAGTCATGGAGTTTACAACCTTGAAATGACCGAAAGGACTTGGTTTTGATCATACACACGTCACTTTTGGCTCAGGCAAAAGCCTACACGCCACCTGCAAGCTTCAAAGCTTCGCACATGCTAATTCTGTGAAAAACAGCAATCTGTCCCTTCTGGACAGTCAACTTCGTTTGAGCTTTATGAACAGCTCCCGGTGAACCAGACAGTGAGCTTTATATCATTGGAAAGCTCTACGACTCTAGTTTTCAGAACTTTTCGCGGTTTGTCCATATCTATTTTAACGAAGATGTTATGGCTGTTTTAGTGAGGAAATGTCATACTGCACGGAAAATTTTATGCACTTTCGGGATTGCAGCTTTTCGTAGCTTCTTTCAATCCTTCAAAATGGTTCAAGTAGAACTATTTACTCACCTATCTACTCCTTTTTATAGATATGTCTCATAGATATATTGAGTGCCTCGCAGATAGTGGAACTATTGGATTTTGTGCTTCTGTAAATCTTCTGTGACTACAATAATTGAATCATACCGGTCATTTAGGGACACGGTTTAGCTTGCATTTTGATGTCTCATGGCATCATGATCAACGTCACAGATTCTCTCTATGCATTGAGAGGCAACCGAACCATGTTGAGCTTTAAAGACATTCACGCTAATAGTTTTCATTTGAAAACAGATTGTGAGAATGAACAAAAATTCTTTTATGAATACCTTCTCATGAATGCGGTCTGAAGCGCATCTTGGAGAAGTTCATGAGTCAATCTAGTGGATTGTATGTTACTACGATTCGAATATCGAATCCCATGTTGTCGCCAAACATGATATTTAGGAAAATTTAAAAATAATATTAAATAGGAAAACTTGTTTTCTCTTACCTATGAGCCGTTTGCGATCAAGCTCATATATTTTAAAACAAACAAAAGCATTATTTTTTTTAAATCATCATCATCATCATCATAATCATCATCATCATCTTCATCATCAACATTTTCATCAAGCTTATCATCATCATAATCATCATCATCATATCATCATAATAACCATAAATAAATAGGTCACAAAGTGAACCTTGGTAAGATTTTACTCACCTAAAATTCCTGCTGCATCTTCACAAAGAAACTCAAGAATCAAGCTCAAAAACAACTCCACAAGCTACCTAAACAACACAATTATTAACCTTAGTAACCAAACAACTAAATAGTAACATTTGCCCTCTTTACCCAAAACTAAATCCGAAGGTTTGCCCAAAGGAGAACAACTCTCCTTCAATACCTCCCAAGGTCCTCGATCACCCAAATCAACACCTCCTGCAACTGCCAAAAACGGCTCCTACATTCTAAATCACAAATTCAACAACCTCACACCTCATCGAAAAAGCTCCAACAATTAAGCATTACATGATCTCAACCTAGTCTTATAATATATCAACATGCTCACAACAACAAGAACTAGCTAACTCTTGCAACAGAACCTACACACCCTGCCAGACGCGCTGCCACGCGCCACCCCAAAACTTCAGAATCTGAACAAACTCCCAATATCAAACTTGTAGATTGAAGCAAGGGAAGCATTTTTTATACCTGACGTTTGAACCAATTCGGCAGGAATCGTCCACAATAAAACCGGCTGCCAAGGCTTGAAACGTGCTTAGAGGGAAGAATGCTTCAAGAAAAGGGCAGCCTCACCTCCAGTCGTCGCCGTACACAACCGGAAAGCCCTCGGTTTGGAGTTGGGTTCGCCACCCTCCGCTGCGGCGTTCGATTCTCCCAATCTAGCTCGAGTTGTCCTCACCCACCTACACAAGAAGGACCACGCCGAAGAGAGGAAGAAAACTTGACCGGTGCCGCCGTCTGAATCCGCCGGAGTCGGCCGGAAAAACCGGGTCAGGTTGACCGGGTCCGGGTCGGGTCGGCTGGAGAATTTTGATAGTGAGGGTGAGGCGTGAGAGAGAAGGAAGAGAGAAAAAAAAAGAGGGTTTCCGGAAAAATGAAATGGAAACCCTAACTTTTCCTTATTTAACCCAAAACCCCGTAAAGCCACGAACTTCTGATGACCATAACTTTCTCATACGATATTCGTTTTACGTATGCCGCATGTGTACGAACTCGTATCGACAAAATCTATAACTTTCATGAAGGAAGTTTTCGAAAATATCTTACGGATAAGAAAGTCAACTTTTGACCACTTAAAAGTCAACTTTTGACCACTTAAAAGTCAAAGCACCTTAATAAAATTGATTCCTGAAACTTCAACTTCGTACACACGAATAAGAATTTCCCACAATTAATCCTTCATTAATTTTGGAAATAATATAAGGAAATTGATATAAAAATCTGGGGTATTATAATCTACCCCAATTAAAGAAATTTCGTCCCCGAAATTTAAACACACTAATCCGTACCCCACCTAGTGGAAATCGATCGACTTGTGTCACACTTCCCTACATAATGTCACTTCCACCACGTGGCTAACTATACAGAAACAAGGGTTACTAAGGATGCGCACCAGTTCACCACTCACTAAGAGCTCAACCATTCCAAAGACACCCATCCCACTAAAGTCAAACCTCAACCAACCCAATCAAAAAATAAAACACAATAACACACACAGAAAAACAAGTTACAAAAGATTTTCCACACATATAGTGGAACACACAAGTTCAACTAAAATCATAAGGCACGAAAATCATGACACCACCCAACGCAACCTAACAAAAGGTAAACAATTAACTCACCTGAATACTACTGGGTCAGAGGCAACTATCTCTACGGGTACCCCTGCCTGTCCTCCTATGGTCGAGTACACTCCCTAGCAAGGTGCCCCACTTGCCCACAACTGTAGCAAGCCTGAGTCTTCTGCTTGTTGCACTCCTTAGAAGTATGTCCTAACCCATCGCAACGGTAGCATCTCAAGGGCTCTACCTGTCGAATAGGTGCAGCTGGCACTGTAGCTAGAGCCTGCTGATGAGTCCGCTGTCTCTTCCCAAATGCACCATGATGACCCTCAGAGCCACTACCCCCTGCAATGGTCTTCCCCTTCCCATGCATATATCTCTGTCCCTCAGCATCATGCATGGCCTCATCCTGCGCAACTGATAAGGCACTCTCAACTGCCTCTGCTAGAGTAGGAAATCTGTGGGAAGTCACAACATTCCTGAGCTAATGCCTCAAACCCCGAATGAACTTCCGTGATAAAGCTACTGCATCCATTTCTCTCGCAAATCGATACAGCTGAGAAAACCGGGCCTCATATTCCCTGACACTCATCTGGCCCTGCTCTAAAGCTAAGAACTCGATCTCTAACTGCTCTCTCACAGTATCTGGAAAGTACTTCTCCCGAAAGAGCTGTACAAACCCCTCCCAAGTCAAGATGGATACATCTCTAGCTCTCTCTACTCCGCCCCACCATACTCGTGCCTTATCCTTGAGAAGAAACGTGGCAATCCGCATCTTCTCAAACTCTGTACACATGATCAGGGTAAAGTATGTCTCAATGCCCTCAATCCAGTGATCAGCCACTAAATCTACCACAACTGGCACCGGTGGCTCCAACTCTACCTCCTCCTCATAAAAGTCATCCACAGGCGGAACTCTACCTCTGCCTCTTGCCCTACCTGCTCTTCTGGCCCTACCTCGGCCCCTAGCTCTTCCTCGTGGAGGATCCATCACCTAAGAAGCAAGTAAACCTTAGTTAACTCATGCATAAAACTTAAACCAAAGTATAAGTCTAATACATCATGCATTAACCAAGGCACTAACTCAAGGTGGAACACAAGGATTCAAAATCCCACTAACAGAGTAATCCCTACTCTGACATCCTACTAATCTAGAGGCGACACCTAACCCTTCACATACCCAATGACATATCAATACTGAAAAGCTAATGATGGTGATCCGCTGCAGTCGGGCCATCACTCTGAAGTACTGATTATCACCAAATATGTAAACCAGACTTTGATACCAAACTGTCACACCCCAATTTTCGAAGGATAAATTTCTAAAACTTTGGGCTTGATGTAACTTAAAATCTTAATATCCCAAAACCTGCTCCATAACTTCCAAACTAAAATCAAATACTGGAAATGTAAATGTCAACAAACTCATCAATCGGGTTAAACATTATATCTCCTTAATTACATCAACTTTAAAAGGCTAGTAATTATTAAGTCGCTCACATGAGCTTAAAAACAAACTGCCATAATAAAATAAATAAAGTGCACGAAAACTAAAGTCCTGCCATTATGCCTCTGCCTCAACCCTGCTGATCAACACCTGCAGGTCTAACCCCTACACGATGAATTGGTGCACCGATTTGTAAACAACAAACCCGGTAAGCTTTAATAGTTCGTATGAGTAAATCTACATTAAAGAACTCAACCCAACATCACATAAGATAAAGACCGGTAATTCTTGCATTAGTAACTTAGTTCAGGAATCGCCTAAAAGCAAGAGAATTCAAAAGAGAGAAAATAAGAAAACACAACAATTCAGAAAACATTTAAAATCATAAATGAATCTTGTAAAAATGTAGTTCAGGAATTCACTAAAAATCACACAATTAAGATTAAGAATCTCCTGCGGATAAGCATAGTTCAGGAGATACTCAAAACAAGGAATTTAAATGACAACACATAAGAACATCACACAATCATTTCTCTACTCTTATTTATGAGTTAGCCAACATTTAGTCATCCCCCATAAGTAACCAAACAAACGCGTACTCATGGGTTCATCAACACTTAGTCATCCCCCATGAAGTACCGACAGACAGACTAGAGCTCTATACTGACCGTAACCAATCACCCGGCCAAGGCTTGGTTCCTGGTCCACCACGAAGGCTCCTAATCTAATGCACACAATCACCACTAAGACACACACATCCACAACTAATGCACACAATCACCACTAAGGCACCATTCCACAACTAATGCACACACTCACCACTAAGGCACATACATCCACAACTAATGCACACAATCACCACTAAGGCACACACATCCACAACTAATGCATACAATCTCACCTGATCGGAAGTCCTTTTGAAAGATTATATTTTTAACAGAAAACTTGTTTTCACTTAGCATGAGCCGTTGACGATCAAGCTCATTTATATTTAAAAACAACATCATTTTCCTTCAAGGACAACTTCACAATTAGCAATAATAAACTATAAAGTAAACTCGGTTCTTTTATGAACCCATGTGGGATTTACTCGCCCAAATGACATATATTTCAACAAGGCATAAATGAGCACGTCAATAGAACCAACACAAGCAACACCTCATTATAATATACCTTTTCACATAGAGATATATATACACATACACATAGATACACTCACAAGAATAATCTACCAAGAACCAAGAAAATTATGGTCACAAGAACCTTAAAAATAATCAATTAAATAATCAATTTTAAAAACAGTGCATGACAAACGGTGCACTCTCAACTTTGGTGTTTCAAGTTTCAAAACAATCAAAATGATACATGAAGTTTAAAAGTCGGCACACTTTTAGCACATACTGTCAATAACACCGTTAATTCTATGTAATTTCTTATTTTTCAAAAGGTGGTTTCGGGTTTTCTCCATTCTTTTTCTTCATATTATGTTTATTTTTTATTTTTCTATTTATATACTTTTTTGAATCTTGTAAACTCAGACACTATTTGTTGTATTTGTAAGTTACTGGGTTTGGTTTTAATAAAAGGCTCTTAATCATCAAAAAAGAAAGAAAGAAAAAAAATACTTTGATGCTCGTCTCAATCCAAGTAAAACTAGAACATAGTTTTCTCGCTCTACTCGCTCTAAGTGTCGTTACTCAATACCCACTGATATATATTCAAACCCTTTCTTCCATAACTTACCAAATCAAATCATCTTCCAACTTCCTTCTACAGTCCTACCTCGATCACCATTTTTGTGTATGCTGGGTTTGAATGGGGACGAAAAAGAGAGACAACAATAATTTTTCCTTTCTTATTTCCCTCCCCTTATTAATGTTTCATGTAATTATTGATTTTAATAATTTATTACTGCTAAATTAAGGAGTGACGGATTTGCCCCTCAAAGTTTAATGGAAAACATGCACGTTAGATAACAGAAAATGTAACGGTATGTGCATATTTTCGGTTGAGATTACAAGTTCATATACCGTTATGATTGTTTTAAAACATGAAACACCAAAATTAGGAGTGGATCATTTGTCATGTACTGTTCTTAAAATTTTCCCTATTCAAAACAAAAGTCCACTCACAAATTTAAGGCTAAGCCCGACGATATCTGCAACGCCATTCGTGTGAGGTCTCCACGTATCTTGACACCATAAGCATATTTCGAACCACACTCCAATTTCGGAAAAATAATTGCTTTAATATAACAACCCGAAAATCTTCCGCCTAACCCAGTCCCCTAGCTAAGGCTAAGCTTATCGGATTCATGCCAAACTCCACCCACAACTTCATTTCATTGATTTCAAAATTCTAAAACAGAAATAAGGGAAATCCAACGGTAGGATCTTCCCGAGTAGCACATCGACAAAACCAAACTTCGAATAATCCCAAATCTATTCAAAACTTCACCAAAATTCTCGAATTTTATACCATTGGACTTCTCTCATCATAAACAAGTTAAATATGTCGAAAAACTACCCGAAAGAGGCGCCGCCGCCGTCTGCTCCCCGGGCAGCGGCGGCTGGCCACGGTCAAACTCCGACCACCTCCAATGCTTACCAAATTTTAATACAATCTTTCTCTCAACAAACCAAACAACTTCCTCAACTAGCACAAAGATCAATTTTAAATATAAGTAGGAGAAATTACCTCGTAAAGTAAAATTCCCAAATCATAAACCCCAGAATTTGGATTCATCGATTTTCTCTCCATGTTGCAAATCGTTGGAAAGGTTTTGTAGAGATTGGCAAGACGAACAATGCCCAATCAGTCACACAATCATATTTGGCTGGAATGTGAACAATAGACGAAAAGATAGTCATACCTTCTTCCATTCCATTCGTCTTATACGTTCATAAAGAGGTTGCAAGGCATATATGATTGGAAAGGTCATTCCAAGACGAAGATAATGGGACCGGTCTCATCACCAGAGGTGGCTGGAATTGGCGTCGGCGAGGCCGAGAAGTTTCGGTAGCAATTCTGGAAATTCTGGGCATTTTCTGGAATTTTCCCCTAATGGCAGGTCTGATCTGCTATTTATAGAACTTGAAACCCTTGTAACTTTTTCGTACAAACTCCGATTAAAATGCGCCACTTATCCACGAACTCAATTTAACGTTCTCTACGACTTTCATTAAGAAAGTTTTCTCAAATTTCGAACGAAGGAAAAAGTCAAATTTTAGAGCCACTAAAAGCTCGAATATGAAGGTAAAAGTAAAAATGATGGTCGCTTACTGTCCAAATGACGGTAAAAGATGAAATAAGGTTCGGGCCGTTACATTAGTAGTCTCCGAAAAACTAAATATGCAGCTTATGGATGTAGTTACCGCATATCCCTATGGGGATCTTGATATAGAGATATACAGAGCCGTTCCAAAGAGGACGTCCGTACAGCCCTTAAAGTGCGGACGTCCCTCCGTTCTCCACTGGACGGCTCCGACGACGGCGCGCCTCCATCCTAATGGACTCCAGCAGCATCCTCAATCACTTTCTCTCCTTGGCGAGTCCGCCGAATTCCAGTTTTCCTGCCAGATCGATCTTGTTTGAAGTTTTGGGTGATCTCGCCGGAAAACTGTAATTTGGCGGACTCTCCGGGGAGGGAAAGTGATCAAGGACGCTGCTAGAGTCCGCTAGGGTGGAGGCGCGCAGTCGTCAGAGCCGTCTAGTGGAGAACGGAGAGACGTCCGCACTTTAAGGGCGTGTGAACGTCCGCCTCTGATCCGGACTGTATATATATATATATATATATATATATATATATATATATATATATATATATATATGAAAGTGTCTGACGGCTTTTAGTTGCCCAAATCAAGTGACCCTAAACCACAGAGTGCTTATTATGCTATTAGATTGAGACGTTCATTATATGGATTGAAACAATCCGGACGAATTTGGTCTTCACTATAAGTGATTACTTGATTGGGAAGAGATATAAGAACGATGAGTTGTTTCCATGCGTGTTCATAAAAAGAACAAGTTCCAGATTTGCAATTGTAGCAGTATATGTTGATGATATGAATATCATCAGAATTCTCAATGAGATCAATGAGACGGTTAGCTACTTGAAATCCGAGTTTGAGATGAAAGATCTTGGGAAAACTCGATTTGGTTTAGGCTTAGAACTAGAGAATCGAGTAACTGAAATCCTAATTTACCAGTCGGCTTATGTCCAAATCATGCTCATGCTATTTAATATAGACAAAGCACATGCTCTTGGCACTCCTATGATTACCCGAAGTCTGGATATTATAAAAGACCTGTTCCGTCCGAAAGATGACGATGAAGAGGTCCTGGGAGCTGAAACTCCATATCTTGATGCGATTGGAACTCTGTTATATTTGGCTCAGTGCACTCGATCAGACATTGTATTCACTGTGAACCTGTTAGAGCTAGATTTAGCTCTGCTCCAACGCATTGTCATTGGAATAGTGTTAAGCACATCTTCAGGTATTTGAAAGGTTCCATTGAGTTAGGTCTGTTCTTTCCCTACAGTGAAACAAGAGTTCAAAAGATCCCCCTTGGGATCGGTGGAACACAGCTCTCGGCCTCCCACCGAGAGACTGTGTCCAACACTGCCATAACCACAGGTTATGCGCACAGCAGACTAGTCCCCTAATAGAAGCCTCAGATATAGGTGTTTGTTATGGAAGGTTAGGGAATGACCTCCCTACAGCAACATAAGTTGTCAACCTCTACAAGAAATATAACATCACCAAAATGATAGGAATGTAATATTTTTGTCAACCTTCATCTGAGGTTGAAGTTGTCAACCTCAGATGAATCAATCTTGTAGTATTTTTGTTATAATGTGAGAATTTCCTGCAGAGTGCAAAAGTGAGAGTAAGAATTGTTATATTAGCTTATTAATCCTACTGAATATGGAACTAGGCTTATATACTTTATATATCATTAAGTAAACTTTAAACTTGATATTGAATTTCTAATGTAATGTTTTACATGTTTGAATTAATTGATTCAGTTATTGTAAGATCAACATCTGTTTTGAATTCAAAATTCAAAGTAATATCATTAATACAAAGATTGGATTAGGACAAGAAACAGTTAGACAATTCCTTGATGGAAGGAACTGTCAAGTAATTGTAAATGATAGTTACAATCTGCTGTTTATATAAAACAATCTTAGGTCCCTGCTAGAGCACAGTTGCATTCTCATTCATTTTGTCCCATCAAGCAAATAGAGAGTATTAAGAAGTGAATCTAGGAGAAGACTGAGACAGAAACAAATATGAACCAATCAAGTTAGTATTTCTGTTACTTATGCATTTGATCTAAAATCTGTCATAGAATCTTAAGTTTATGTTTAATGGCATAATTGAATTTTAACAATTGGTATCAGAGCCTTTATGCTAAGATATTAGATTGATATATGAGTTATTTATTTCATTACTTTTAGAATCCTGGGACATGATGCATTTCAGTGAACTGTTTTACATACTAAAATGCTATTCTCAAATGTTGTTTTCATATAAATTGTTTCTTATTCTTTATAATCTATTTACCTGGTGTTTAAATTTTCTGGTAATAAGTATATGTGAATACATGTGAACATTACAGATGATCCGTGAAGTCCAATGCATATGTTCTCTTGATTACAAATGTTGCCATAGTGACTATGTATGAATTGTAATATATGTATCAGACTAAATCATTCTTTCTGTTGATGCATTATGTAACTTTCATGTATTTTCAATGCTGACATATTGGCTGAAGTATATGTATTGTTAAGTATCTTAGAAAGAATCCCTACATAAAATATGAAAATTTGGAATAAAATTTGACTTCCATAGTGGTTAAAATTTTGAACTGAAAATTCTTGTTTCAAGTTGTATATCAGATGATAATTCAAGCATTTCATTACAGTTAATGTATCAGATATTGAAACTGATATCTTGAATATGCCTTTTATTATTTTATATATGACATTCATTAAAATGTTGTTTCTTTATGAACTGACATTGGGATAAGCATTTATATATGAATTTTGTGGTATTTTGGACAAACTAGATCTTATGTATATATATATACATGCAAATTGAGATAAATGAATGACTGACTTAAGTTCAAAACTTCATTACAGCCATGCATTTTCCCATGAGCATCAATCAAATTGAACTCCTCAATGGATTCAATTACCAGAAATGGAGGGGTGACATTGAACTCAACTTGGCAATTATGGATTTTGATCATGTGCTCAAGGAAGATCCCCCTGCGGAACCTGCTACAAATGCTTCAAAGGAATTGAAGGACAAGTACTTGAACTGGAAGAGGCACAATAAAATGGCACTGATTTGTATCAAGAAGAGCATGAACAATTCTGTGATGGGAAGCATACCAGATTCTAATTATGCAAAGGAGTACATGAATGCAATTGCAGAGAAGTACAAGGTGTCAAACAAAGCTGAGATAGGTAGGCTTATAAACAAGCTTACTGGACTGAAATACAATGGAGGAAGCATTAGGGAGTACATCATGAAAGGAGCAGATATTGCTGAGAAGCTGAGAGGGCTGAAGATGAACATTGAGGAGCCTTTCCTTGTGTTTCTATTGCTGAACTCTTTTCCAGATCAGTATAGCCATCTGAAAAGTCTTTATAACACTCAGAAGGAGAAATGGAGTGTTAATGAGCTAATCTCTATCTATGTGCAGGAGGAAGAGGATAAGACTAAGAGAGGAAAGGAGGTTGTTGTCAACTACATATCTAAGCCAAAGAGCAAGGATAGCAAAGGCTAGAAGTATTCTGCCATTAAGAATTTTGGTAATAAGAATGGTGCTTCAAATTCTGGAGTGAAACTTGATCTGAACAAAGGCAAGCCTCACAACAAAACCAATGGTCCACTAAAATGTTTTTTCTGTAAGAAAACTGACCATTTCAAGAAGGATTGTGATGGTTTTAGGAATTGGTTGAACAAAAAAGGTACTTTTCTGTTTAAAACAATCTTTACATTAGAGTCTCATGCATGTGTTAACAAAAATTCATGGTGGTTTGATACTGGTTCACCCATTCATATTGTCAATTCTGTGCAGGGATTATTCAGTCAAACAATCCCAAGAAAGAATGAAACAAAAATTTGTGCTTCAAATGGACAAGGGGTAGCAGTTCAAACTGTAGGAACTGTGAAATTGTTGTTTAGGAATAAGTTTGAATTAATATTAGATAATATGTATTGTATTCCCTCAATATAGAGAAACCTGATATCTGGTTCTCAATATGTATTGAATAATGGTTATAATTTCTCTAGTAATAATAAATCTATGTTTTATTATAAAGATTCATATTGTTTTGGCAATGCTGATTTAGTATATGGTTATTGGCATGTGAATTGTGTCAATGCAGTAGATAAAAAGTATGAAGTTTTTAACATATCAAGTACTGTTGGTGTCAAAAGAAAGTTTCAACAAGAAAAATCATCGTTTTTGTGGCACAAGAGGTTAGGAGATGCATCTAAGCCTAGACTACAAGAACTAGTGAAACAAAATATTTTGCCTGCATTGAATTTTGATGATTTTAGCACTTGCATAGACTGTTTGAAAGGAAAAATGACTAATCAAAGGAATTTTGATTCCAAAAGAGCTACTGCATTATTAGAATTAATACATACAAATGTTTGTGGTCCCTTTCCTGTGCAAACAATATGTGGAAATTCTTATTTTGTGACATTCATAGATAATTTTTCAAGATATTGTTTTGTTTATTTGATTTCTGAAAGATCACAAGTCTTCAAAATTTTCAAAATCTTCAAAACTGAAGTAGAAAAACAAACAAAAAAGTTCATTAAGGTTGTAAGATCAGATCGAGGTGGTGAGTACTATGGAAAATACTCAGAAAAGGGGCAACATAAAGGTCCATTTGCCATGTATTTGGAACAATGTGGCATTGTTGCTCAATATACCCATATACACCACAACAAAATGGTGTAAGTGAGAGGAGAAATAGAACTCTCATGAATATGGTACGGAGCATGTTTTGCAGATCAAATTTGCCAAGATTCTTATGGGGAGAAGCCTTGAAAACAGCTAACTATATCAGCAATAGAATACCGAGCACAGTAGTGATTAATACTCCTTTTGAAAATTGGTATGGTTACAAGCCAAGCTTATATCACTTCCATGTTTGGGGCTGCAAAGCAGAAGCCAGAGTTTACAAAGGTAAAAATGACAAGCTTGAATCAAAGTCCATTAGTGCTTATTTCATTGGTTACTCAGAAAATCGAAGGGCTACAAGTTCTATGATCATACAAGATTCAATAGGATTTTTGAAACTCATAGAGCTACCTTTCTTGATGAAGTCTTTTGTCAGAATGAAGATCCAGGGATGGCTAGAGAAGTAGAAAAACAATACTTAAATATGGAGGAATGGTTTGTATTTTCAAATATGCCTCAAATTACAGACTTTATAATCACAGAAAATGCAGCAGAAAGTATAGTAGCAGAAAATGGAGCTGTTGAAAATCAAATTTCGACAACTATTGTTCCAGCATCTATTACTGGAGCAAATGAAGAGACAGTTGATGTAGGACAGCCAGAAGTTCATATGGAACAACAACAAGAAGAAGTTGTTGCTGAACAACCAGTTTTGAGAAGGTCTCAAAGAGGGAGAAAATCTGCAATTTCTAACGATTACCATGTGTTCAGTACTATTGTCGAATTTGAATTGGGGGAAGAAAATGATCCAACTACACTCAAAGAGGCTATGCAATCCGAAAACAATCACAAATGGAAGATTGCAATGAAAGATGAACTTTTAAGCATGTCTCAAAATGGTGTTTGGATTTTGGTGGATGAAGTTGCAGATATAAAGCCAATCGGATGTAAATGGGTGTACAAGACTAAGAGAGATGCTGAAGGTAAAATAGAAAGATACAAACCAAGACTTGTGGCTAAGGGATACAATCAAAAAGAAAGAGTGGATTACAATGAAACATTTTCCCCAGTTTCTACCAAAGATGCTTTTAGAGTGATGATGGCTCTGGTTGCACATTTCAACCTTGAACTACATCAGATGGATGTTAAGACAACATTTTTAAATGGAGATTTGCAAGAAGATATATATATGTTGCAGCCAGAAGGTTTTGTGGAAGATGAAAACAAAGTCTGCAAATTGAGAAAGTCGATCTATGGTTTGAAACAAGCTTCCAGGCAATGGTATTTAAAGTTTGATGCAGTAATTACCAGTTTTGGATTTGAAGAGAACAAATTGGATGAGTGTGTATACTGCAAGATCAGTGTGAGTCATTTCATATTTTTAGTTCTATATGTGGATGATATCTTACTAGCAAGTAGTAATATTGGATTGTTGAAAGCTACTAAAGATTTCTTAATGAAAAGTTTCGATATGAAGGATATGGGGGAAGCACACTATGTGCTAGGCATTGAAATAAGTCGAGACAAAGAAAGAAATATGGTGGGATTGTCACAAAAGAATTATATTAATAAGGTGTTGAGCAGATTTGGAATGGAAAAGTGTAGATCTGGGAATGCACCTATTTCAAAAGGTGATAAAATGCATAAAGAGCAGTGTCCTAGAAACAATCTAGAGAGGAAGAATATGGAGAATATACCTTATGCAGAGTTGGTTGGAAGTTTGATGTATGCACAAGTGTGTACAAGGCCTGATATTAGTTTTGCAATAAATATGCTCTCCAGGTATCAATCAAATTGTCAAGACCCACCCCGAATTTCACCCCGAAACCCGAGGTAAGTCCTGCGGGGACCACCTCCAAGGAAAATTTACTGATAAGCAAACCTCCCTTGAAAATGGACAACCCTAACCTAGAAAACTAAAGTGTTACTTTCTTAAATAAATTTGAGCATCCTCCAAATCAACCCACAATTTTACGAAAGTGAGTAAATAATTACAAACTTCGTATATTCAAAAATACAATAAAAGTCTAAGCACACCACCAGAAACATTACAATAAATCCCAAAGAGTATTCAGAGCTACTATACATTAGAGGAGTAGGAAAAATACTCTAGTAGGTTAAACAAGTAACCTACTGGTGAAATGTGGCTGAGAAATGGGTAACTATGGCTCGTCGTCTCCTACTCGTTCTAACTCAAACTCTGCAGACTGGGCATTTTAAAAACGAAGAGCCCAGGGGAAAAACATTCGCAAGAATTAGAGTGAGTGGACAAAAATAAATAAAAAGAATATTTATGCTTTCCCAATTTAATTTCCAAGAAAACGAATGCACGTCTTAAACGATAATTCTCTTAACGTTATAAATATCGAGCCACTACTGCTCAAAACTATATATATCAAAATACAGCCTCTCAGGCTAAAATATATATATATCAATATACAGCCTCTCAGGTTAAAATATATATACATGTATATATTTACACTCGCCCATACTCCCTATATAAATTAATAATAATCTATATAGGGCTACTACGCTCGCGTCCAACGCTCACGTCACGCTTTAATGCGGTGATACACTACGTCATTAAGGTGGACAGACGGGTGTATAAATATGTGCCCATACCCCTTATATGAATTAAACACTCATATAAGGCTACTACGCTTGCGTCCAACGCTCACGTCACACCATAATGCAGTTATATACTATGTCATTAAGGTGGACAGACACATATCGCTAGCTAGCATTTATATACATACTCTCCTTAAAAATATATTATAATTTACCGAAAATCCCATTTTCGGTAACTCATCACAATGAGTAAAATCGTCAAATAAAAATGACGTCAAATGGTCCAACCAAATAAACAATTGCATGCACATTATTTAAAACAAAGGTCCACTCACAAGTTAGGCCTAAGCCTGAAGTCGGTCGGAGGTCTCCTCTGCTCGAGCCTCCTCGCGTCCTGTTCCAAAACATAAATAATTCCTTAAATAAAATCCCAACGTTTAAAGAAAATAGGCATAATTAAATATGAGCTTCTCGCGCTCAACCATGCCTATCGTCCTAAATCTTAACTTCACTGCCAACCAAAAATCTCCATAAATACCGACATCCTCAAAAATCACCTTCCAACGTCCTAATCATAAAAATAATCCAATGGCCGGATTTTAACTTATTAATTCGCCAAAAATACCAAACTTTACAAATTCCAAAACCTAACCAAAAATCCTCCAAAAATTCCTAAATACACATCAATAATATCCCCTTAATATTCTACATCGAAAACCACAAAATTTCCCAAAACAGCGGCTCCGCCGGCAGCGGCGGCCGGCGACCAACTCCGGCAACCTGCAAATGTTACCAAATTTTAACAGAATCTTCCTCTCAATCTCCTCTACAACTTTCCTAACTAGCAAAAACACCAATTCCAAGCCTAACTATGGTAATCGAACGAAAACATCAATTAAAACCCTAGAATTTCAATCTCCGGTTTCTCCTTACCTAGCTCAAAAGGGAGCGAAACCTCTTAGGGGTTTGCTGCACGGGAGGACGGCTTTCCGACGAGCTAAGCAGCTCCGTCTATGGTGGCCGGAGGAGGGAGTTCCGGCGAAAGTGCAACCACGGCAGCCGTGGCTTTCGGGCTCGGCTGCTCCTTCACGGCGATGTTAGGGGATCGGCCACCTACCCATAAATGAAGAGGAGAGGATGGTGGTTCGAACGGGACCGGTGCGGCAGTCAGGGGTGGCCGGACGGCGGCGTACGGCAGTGGTGAAGTTTTCGGGCGGAGGGAAACTCACGGGAGAGAGAGAGAGAGAGAGAGAGAGAGAGAGAGAGAGAGAGAGAAACGGGAGGAAGAGAGGGAGAGAGTGTTTTGGGCCTTTGACCAAAAACAAGGCCCGGTTCAACTTAATAAACAAAACCCAACTCCAAAATTTAACACCCCAAAATAATACCCCAATAAAACTTACATTTTTAATTGATAACTTTTACATGCTAACTCCGATTTTAACGCGTAGCATGTCTACGAACTCGTAATAACATCCTCTACGACTTTCATGAAGAAAGTTTTCCCAAATTCCATACGGAAGAAAAAGTCAACTTTGGAGTCTTAAATAGTAAACGGTTACTTAAAACGGTAAAAGACCAAAATATTACCAAAATAAATAACCGTAAAATAACTTAAGAACCAGGGCGTGACACAAATGCTGGGCAAGAGCATTGGATGGCAGGAAATAAAGTTTTGAGATACTTGACGAGTACCAAAGATTATATGCTGGTATATAAGCACATTGAAGATCATGAGTTGGACGTAGAGTGTTATACAGATGCTTCATACAAACAAGAAATGGATGATTTAAAGTCTACTTCTGGATACATATTTATGCTCGCAGGAGGAGCTATATCATGGAAAACCAGTAAGCAAGGATTGACTGCTACTTCAACATTTCAAGCAGAATACATTGCTATTTTCGAAGCTACTGCACATGCTATATGGTTAAGGAATTTTATTTCCAGAATGAAGGTTGTTGATTCGATTGAAAGACCATTGGTGATTTATTGTGATAATGCAGCAGCTGTATTTTTGTCCAAGAACAACAAAAGAACTTCTGCTTCAAGGAATATTGATGTGAAGTACTTTTTTGTAAGAGAAAGTGTGAGAGATAAGGAAATTGAAGTAGTGAAGATTGGTACAAGAGAACAGCTTGCAGATCCGTTGACCAAAGCACTACCAGTAACAGCATTTGCAAATCATGTCAAGCATATGGGAATTTTAAGTAGTTTTGATGATTGACAAAGCAATTTACTGTAAGATGTTTTATACATAAGTATTTGCAAGTTGATTATTTCAGTATGCATTATTTCATTTAACAAATTTGAATGAATTTCAATTTGTCCAGTTACTGCATAGATTCATCAAGTATATACTTTCAGATATTACTGATATCATATCAGTAGACTATATATGCAGTATATTAAGCCATCTGGATCAAGATGCTTATACTCGATTACTTTATATAAGCATGATTTTACTAGTGGTAATCCATGTAATTTGATTCGCTGTAGTGTGATTATAAGAGACTAATAATTTACTAAATTGTCATGTTCTCTTATGATTCAATATGGTTGAGTCTAATTGACAGGGTTTTGAAAACAGATGAGAATTTGTATTGAGTTTGATGCGCAACTCAAGAAGTTTAATTGCAGGTTATAAAGTATATAATCCAAGTTCAATGGGAGATTGTTATATTAGCTTATTAATCCTACTGAATATGGAACTAGGCTTATATACTTTATATATCAGCAAGTAAACTTTAAACTTGATATTGAATTTCTAATGTAATGTTTTACATGTTTGAATTAATCGATTCAGTTATTGTAAGATAAACATCTGTTTTGAATTCAAAATTCAAAGTAATATCATTAATACAAAGATTGGATTAGGACAAGAAACAGTTAGACAATTCCTTGATGGAAGGAACTGTCAAGTAACTGTAAATGACAGTTACAATCTGCTGTTTATATAAAACAATCTTAGGTCCCTGCTAGAGCACAGTTACATTCTCATTCATTTTGTCCCATCAAGCAAATAGAGAGTATTAAGAAGTGAATCTAGGAGAAGACTGAGACAGAAACAAATATGAACCAATATAGTTAGTATTTCTGTTACTTATGCATTTGATCTAAAATCTGTCATAGAATCTTAAGTTTTATGTTTAATGGCATAATTGAATTTTAACAAGAATGTTCTAGTTAGTATAGGTTTCCCTACTAGTTTCCTATGTGTGATGGTGTGTAGCAACTTTCAGGATAAGGTAGTGATGAACAACTAGCTTGTGATCATGCAAGAGTGGTAGATACCATATGCATATCTTTCACTTTCAGCCAACCATGTTTGCCAAGTTGTACAAAACACTAGAATGTGTCATTGGTTTCAACACTTGATTCAGAATCTTACCCTGACTGGGATTGATATAAAGAACAATAAAGGAAAATTGTACGGTTCATACCGGTCACAAAGACACAAACATGAAAAATCACAAACCTTAAAGAAGATTGACGTTGTGATTATTGACCTTGAAAGAGCAAAACTGATTATGGCATTTCATGACACCCTTATAAGCAATTCAGTGACCTCAAACAGCAGAGTTATGTGGTTTTTACTGCTAGGGTTTATCAGTTCAAAAAAAAAACAGAGAGAGAGAGAGAGAGAGGCTGCTATAGGGTTTATTGAGTCTGATTTTTGTTGTCTTTTTCCCCTTTCTGAGTGTTGATTTTACTATCGTTTTCCCCATTCTGCCTTTTGTGAATGCAGGTGAGGGTTGAGCATTTGGGCTACATAGTTTTTTGAGAACTTGGGCTACTTAGTTTGGAACACCCGATATCAATTTTTTTTCGGTGCCCCATGCGAGAAACTTAGCTAGAAGCTTGGAAAGGACAAATATTTGTGTATTTTTTCCTAGTTGGTCTGGAAATTCATGTGGCCATACGTTGTGTAAGTTACATTGTAGAATCTTGAACGTAATACTATTTCTTTTGTAAGAAAACTGATAGGATCATAAAATCAACATTAACATGGAAGAAAACTAATGAAACATTTAAATTTTGATTACTTGCAATATTAGGTATTGTGGATATAGCAAGGCTGGATATGCATAATCCAAAAAAATCAATTCCCAGAACTGGGACATTAATTGAATTTAGTGTTAAATCCTCATTCTTAGTGTGTATATATATGTGCAGAATGGAGTCACCAAAAGTTCAAGTTATTCATGGTAGAATCACCTCATTTTGATACTCAGTCTGTGCATTTCATCTTGCTCTAATTTATTTGTGGCCAGCTCACGCACATTAATTCATTAAAGAGAAAGAAATGACGGTACTTGGATGCATTGCTCTCATTCTGTGTGTTTTAGGAAGCTTTGACAACTATGCAGGCCGTGTGGGAGCTTTAGACATCGGTGTTTGCTATGGGACTTTGGGAAGTGACCTTCCTGCACCAGCAGATGTTGTCAATCTCTACAAACAACATGGCATAGCGAAAATGAGGCTCTTCAATCCAAACCCTGCAGTACTTGACGCCCTGAAAGGGAGTGGAATCGGTGTCACTATCGGCATTGCAAACGAGGACTTGGAGAATTTGGCAACAGGCCAATCTGCTGTGGAGACATGGTTCAATAACAATATAGCTCCTTATGTAAATGATGTTACCATCAATTACATCGCCGTCGGCAACGAGGCCGACCGATCAGGAGGCCTCAAAAATATCTTCACGGTGATGCCGTTGTTAAATAACATAGTCCGTGACAAAGGGATCAAGGTGACAACAGTTCTGTCATCATCTGTCCTAGCATCTTCGTACCCGCCTTCAAGTGGTGCATTCACACTAGAGGCTTATAGTACAATGGCCGGCATTCTTGCGTTTCTAGCATCCACTGATTCTCCCCTTATGATCAATGTGTATCCTTACTTTGCCTACAAGTCAGACCCTGGCAATGTTCGATTAGACTATGCACAATTCACTGCAACAGAGACGGTGGTTCAAGACGGGGAATATAGCTACGTCAACCTGTTTGATGCCATTGTGGATGCTTTTGTTGCAGCCATGGACAAAGCAGGCGGTGCAAATAATGTCAGAGTTGTGGTGTCTGAAAGTGGTTGGCCTTCTGATGGTAGCGGAAGTATCACCACGCCAGAACTCGCAGCCACTTATAACAAGAATTTGTTGAATCATATTCTTAAAAGGGGAGGGACCCCAAGAAGACCTGGTTCAAACATTGAAGGGTTTATTTTTGCCATGTTCAATGAGAATCAGAAGCCTGCTGGCGAGGAGCAACACTTTGGTCTTTTTTATCCCACCATGCAACCTGTTTATGATGTATTCTCTTGAACAAAAATCTTGTATCTTGATTTCCAGCCAAGCAAAAATCATGATTCAATAAAAAATTATATTTAATTCTGATATCTAAATAAATTTTGTAAGAATTAATCATCATTAATCGAAAAAGCTTTTTAGTGTGCATATTTATATAATGCAGAAATGAATTCAACTTAGATCATCAATGGTTTAAATTGATAAAGAGTAGTTATGGCCTCTAGAAACACTTGCTGATGCTGGGTATCTCTCTGACCCGCAAAAAGGACGTTCGCAAACTGGTTATGTGTTCACAATTGGGAATACGGCGATATCTTGGAGATCAATCAAGCAACCCTTTGTTGTTACATCCTCGAATCATGCTGAGATTATTGATGATCAATGTAGTTAACCGAGGTGTGATTTTGTATTTGATGATACATTGGTCAGAAGTTGTTGGGCTTCGAAACAGTAGCGCCAAGTGAGTACAAGAGTTGTCCATAAATGATTTTTCGGATCGTATTCTGCTATTAGATTAATTATAAATGGAGGTTGAGAGAGAAATGTGTTTTGTCTGGTTTATAAGTTTTGGCATTTAGAATCTTTCCCTTGGAATGACTAAAGTGAGATGTATAAGTTTAATTGTTGAATAGTGGCCGCAGTGAAACCCGAATTAAATAATAAGATTTGAAGATCATATTATTGCCACAGCCTAAGGACGGTGATCTGTTTGCGTGAATTTCCAACGTTAAGTCAGGCAATATGAATTGTTTGTGCAAAAATTTTGTGGATATTAAATAGTTCAGTTTTGATTACGGCAAGCAAGAAGGGAAAAAAAATAAAAAATCTTGTTATCGCATGATAATCATGTTTCAAATCATCTTCTGGTTTGGGGTGAAGAGATTATTGGGAATAATAGAATTAGAAGAGAATTGGTATTCCCATAAGCTGCTAGTTTGGGTGCTCAAAATGGTAATGTAATAGTTTTGGTGGAGAGATCTAAGTGACGTAGTATTGATCACTACATAATGTCATTTTGAGAATTGAGGTTAACATATGTGGTGGACTGGCCACTTAGGCAGAGAAAGGTTGTCTTGTGGACTTGCGAGAGCTTTGACTCCGCAAAAGACTCTGCGAAGTGCCTTGGTATTAGAAGTGTGATTGCTGCAGTTTTTGCAGGGTACGAATCCTTAAATATGTTCAAAAGTGTCTTAATTTTGACCTCTATGAGCGTGTGAGAATGCGTGAACTTTAGTTTCCTAACAAGTGGGCTTCAACATCGAGTTTGTTAGCAGCATAATGACTAGGTTTGCATGACGTTAGGAGATTTGAGCCCGATGGTGATAGCGATTTTATTAGGTTAGCTACTTTCATTGCAGAGGAAAGAGTGTGCATACCTACGGGTACTCGTGCTCTAGAGCAGGTATCGCTGAAATCACTTACGTGTAGATGTTAGTGGTTCAACGAAAGATATAGTCTTTGAGAAGATTAAAATAATTTAGGATACAAATGAGAAGATTAAAGTGGTCAGAGATAGTCCCAAAGCAGCTCAAGGTAGGAAGAAGAGCTATGTAGATGTCCGCAAGAAGGACCTTGAATTTCAAGTAGGAGTTTGGGTGTTCTTGAATGTAATACCCTAGATTTTCATACCATTTTTCCTTGTATTATCCCCATATTTAATGAAGGATTATTTATGAAAATTCTTATTGGATTTTGCGAAGTTGAAGTTCGGGAGTTTATTTAAGGTGCTTTGACGTTTAAGGGACCAAAAAGTTGACTTTATTTTTAGTAAGTATTTTGCGAAAACTTTCTTCATGAAAGTTGTAGAGCTCGTCAATACGAGTTTCGTAGACATGCGGCACGCGTGAAACGGAAGTCGTATGAAGAAGTTATGGTTAGAGGAAGTTAGTTTCCGGGTTTGGAAAGTGTATAAGTAGAAAAATGTGGGGAGTTAAGTTTGGAAAAAAAAAAAAAAAAACAGAAGCAGTCTCTCTCACTATCTCCCGACCCTCTCACGCTCTCATTCTTCTCCACCTGATTTCTCTCTCCTCCAGCCACCAAATTGGATGTTGCCGGTTCCGTTGGGTCGGCCCTGGTCTCCTCTCCACTGCTGGGGCAGCCTTGCTTGCCGTCGCGCCGCCTGGAAGCTGCCACAAAGCGGCGGAGCTGCTGCTGTTCCGTCGGAAAGCCGGCGATTTCGACACCGATTTCGGCCAAGTTTAGGTGAGTCTTGCTCTCCTCTCTCTTCTAAAGATGTTCTTACCCCTTTGGTGATCTAGAAATCAAGTTTTGGGGCCAGTTTTGTAGGTTTGGAATTTGTTTTCTCGGTTGGTTTGCGGGGTGTTTTCCGGCAGGTTCCGGTCAGAATCGGTTGAAACCTCAGGAATTAAAGTTGTTCACCATGCTTTAATCTACAAGTTTCATGTTTTGAGTTTCCCCAAATTTTGAAGTTTGGTGGAGGCGCGTGAAGCTCACTCGCCGCCACCATAGGGGAGCGCGTCTGGGCAGGGTAAAGGCTTTGGTTGCCGTGTTAGCTAGTCCTTGTTGTTGCTAGGGTGCGTTGGTGCGTGAAGATTTAGTGTTGATAGGTTTTTGCATTGTAGGTGCTAAGTTGGTTCTTGGTGTTTGTTAGGTCGGAAACTTGGAAAATTGGATCTTGGAGGGTAGTAGTGGTTGTTGTTGAGTGTCCGATGACCTTGAGAGGTCTTGGAGGAAGGATTGCCCTTCTTTGGGCAACCTTTAAGTTAAGGATACTTTGATCCTTGTTGTGTTTTTTCTACGGTTTTAATTGTGTAATTTTAGGTGGTTTGTGAGGTTGTGGTTAGCTTGGCTCCTGCGTTTTTGTGAAGACGCAGCGGGAGTATTTAGGTGAGTAAACCTCATCAAGGTTCACTTTTGAACCAAGTTTAATTATGGTCATTTGAGGAGGATAATGATTATGATGTGATTTAATATTTTGTTATTATTAGTTTTAAAAATATATGAGCTTGATCGCCAACGGCTCGTAGGTAAGATAAAACAAGTTTTCCTTATGTGTTATTTGAAGGTTCATATGATCATAATTTTATTAATTTGTGATATGATGACTGTTGAATAAATAGCCTAACCGGGTTCCAAGCCTTTAATTGGGTGATTGGTTACGGTTAAGATGCTATTTATTATTTCGTGTTTTGGTATTGGACAGTCAAACCGGGTTCCAAGACTTTGGCCGGGTGATTGGTTACGGTTAGGAATTAGAGCTCTAGTCCGTCTGTCGGTGTAGGTCATGGGAGATACTTGATGGTATCTGGGACCCATGGGTACACATATTGTTGTTGTAGATCATGAGAGGTATTTATTAAATATCTGGGACTCATGGGTACATTTCTTGGTAATGTGTGATTTTTAAGTATTGATCAAATTTCACTTGTGGCATGTTGGATGTGTAGGGGTTAGACCTGTAGGTGAGGATCAGCAGGGTTGAGGCGAAGGCGTAGTGGCAGGGTTCTCCCTATTTTTGTCAGACTTTGTATAGTTTTAGAATTGAGTAGACTGTATAAAAATCATGAGATAGTTCTCATGTTCTTGTTTTGCACGTTATGTAAACAAGGAAGTGTAATCTTATTTCAGAGACAGTTTTTGTGGGAAATTCTATTCTGTATTCGATGTTGTTGTTGTTTGTTGTAGTTGTTGTCGTTGTTGGAACAAGTTGGGATGTTAATATTTTAAGTTAGATCATGCCAAAATATTTGAAAATTCTCTTTCAAAAATTGGGGTGTGACAGTTTGGTATCAGAGCTTGGTTTACATATTTGGTGATAATCAGTACTTCGGAGTGATGGCCCGACTGCAGCGGATCACCATCATAAGCTCTTCGGTATTGATATGTCATTGGGTATGTGAAGGGTAGGTGCCGCCTCTAGGTCAATAGGAAGTCAGAATAGAGAACACGCTATTAGTGGTTCTCGAATCTTGTGTTCACCTTGAGTTAGTGCTTTAGTTAATAATTGTTGTTTTTGACTTATACGTTGGTTTAAGTTTTATGCATAAATTAACCAAGGTTACTTGCTCCTTAGGTGATGGATCCTTCGCGAGGAAGAGCTAGAGACCGAGGTAGGGCCAGAGGAGCAGGTAGGGCCAGAGGCAGAGGTAGAGCTCCACCTGTGGATGACTTCTTTGAGGAGGAAGTGGTGTTAGAGATGCCAGTGCCAGTTGTGGTGGATGATGGTCTACGTCTGGCTAGGCTGGCTTAGGGTATCATTAGGTTAGGAGCGCCTTCCTTTCTTGGAGGTACAGACTACCTCGTAGCTGGTCATTGGATAGAGGGCATCGAGACATACTTCACCATGATCACTTGTACGGATATTGAGAAGATGCGTATTGCTACGTTTCTTCTCAAGGATGAGGCACGGGTATGGTGGAGTGGGGTAGAGAGATCTCGAGATGTGACCACCCTGACTTGGGGGGGGTTTGTTCAGCTCTTTCGGGAGAAGTATTTTCCTGATACAGTGAGGGAGCAGTTGGAGCTTGAGTTCATAGCTTTGGTGTAGGACTTGATGAGTGTCAGGGATTATGAGGCCCGGTTTTCTCAGCTGTATCGTTTCACTAGAGAGATGGATTCAGTAGATTTGGCACCGAAGTTCATTCAGGGTTTGCGGCATGAACTCTGGAAGTTGGTGACTTCCCACCGGTTTGCTACTCTAGCAGAAGCGGTGGAGAGTGCCCTTGCAGTTGAGCAGGAAGAGGCCATGCATGAGGCTGAGAGGCATAGAGATGTTCAGGGGAAGGGCAAGGCCCTGGCAGGGAGTAGCAGTTCAGGGTACCACAGAGGTGGTTTTGGGAAGAGGCAGCGGACTCATCAGCTGGCTCCAGCTAGAGTAGCAGCTGCACCTATTAAGGCTCCACCTATTAGGCAGGTAGCACCCTTGAAGTGTTTCAACTGTGGTGAGCTGGGACACTTCTCTTCGGCATGCACGAAGCCCAGGAGGCAGGGATGCTTCACATGTGGGCAAGCAGGCCATTTTCCTAGGGATTGCACTTGACCTCAGGCTGGAGGGCAGGGTAATCAGTAGAGGCCGTTACTTCCAGCACCAGCCAGAGTCTATGCCATTGGTCAGCGTGGTGCAGGAGTGGAAGATACCATTCTTGTTTATGATCTGCTTGCTACAGTTTTGTTTGATACGGGGGCAACCCATTCCTTCATATCTAGCTCGGTGGTGAGGGCATTAGGCTTGACTCCGACACCGCTTACTAGATCATTGTGTGTTTCATCGCCTCTCGGTGTTTCTATCGAGCTAGGCACCTTGTGTGGTGCTTGCCCTTTAGTGATTAGTGGGAGAGAGTTCCTTGCATCTCTGATTGTGATTCCAGACCGCTCCTATGGTGTGATTTTAGGAGTAGATTGGCTAAGGCCAAACCATGCTGTGATTGACTGTTTTGATATGGTGGTGTCATTTCACGTTTCTGGATAGCAGAGCTTTCGCTATCATTGTCATAGGTCGGACACGGCCATGTGGGAAGGAGTGTTAGCTCACATTGATGCTATCGGTAGTACCGTGGGTATTGCGGATATTGCAGTAGTCTCTGAGTTTAGTGATGTGTTCCAGGAGATTCAGGGATTACCTCCTAAGAGCATAGTGGAGTTTGTTATAGATGTGGTACCAGATACTTCACCGGTATCAAAGACTCCTTATCAGATGGGGAGAACTGAACTTCAGGAGTTGAAGGTTCAAATTGAGGGTCTCCTTGAACAGGGATTCATTAGACCTAGCACCTTGCCTTGGGGTGCACCAGTGTTGTTTGTGAGGAAGAAGGATGATACACTCCGGTTGTGTGTGGATTACCGAGAGTTGAACAAGGTGACCATCAAGAATAGGTATCCCTTGCCTAGGATTGATGATTTGTTTGATCAGCTTAGAGGTGCTACGGTATTCTCTAAGATTGACCTGAGGTCCCGTTATCACCAGTTGAGGGTGAAGGAAGAGGATATTCCGAAGACCGCTTTCAGGACAAGATATGGCCATTATGAGTTTGTTGTTATGCCATTTGGTCTGACCAATGCACCTGCTGCATTTATGGATTTGATGAACCGCATGTTCAGTCCTTATTTGAATGTGTTTGTGGTAGTATTTGTAGATGATATTTTGATTTACTCCAAGACCTTGGAGGATCATGATAGGCATATACGGATCGTACTACAGGTTCTTAGGGAGGCCAAGTTGTATGCTAAGTTTGAGAACTGTGAGTTTTGGAAGGAAGAGGTCAAGTTCCTTGGTCATGTGGTATCAAAGGAAGGGATTTCGGTGGATCCCTCTAAGGTGGAGTCGTCCCACTACTCCTACGGAGATCCGTAGTTTCCTTGGGTTGGCAGGATACTACCAGAGATTTATTGAGGGATTTTTTAGTATTGCCTCTTTTTTGACCAAGTTGACAAAGAAGAATGCTAAGTTTGTGTGGACCGATGAGTGTGAGAAGGCATTTCAGGAGTTAAAGACTAGATTGACTACGGCCCCAGTGTTGGTCATTCCTATTAGTGGTGTTGGCTATGCGTCTATAGTGATGCATCTCATCGAGGTTTGGGCTGTGTGTTGATGCAGCTTGGTGGTGTTGTGGCTTATGGCTCGAGGCAGTTGAAGGTTCATGAGAAGAACTACCCCACTCATGACCTAGAGCTAGCTGCAGTAGTATTTGCCTTGAAGATTTGGAGGCATTACTTGTATGAAGAGAAGTTCGAACTCTTTTCTGATCATAAGAGTTTGAAGTATTTATTCTCTCAGAAAGATTTGAACATGAGGCAAAGGAGGTGGATGGAGCTCCTTAAGGACTATGACTTCACTTTGGAGTATCACCCTGGGAAAGCCAATGTGGTGGCGGATGCTTTGAGCAGGAAGCCTAGGGGTATAGTCGCCTCTATCATGGTGCAGGAGTGGCTCATGTTGGAGACTGCATCTGAGTTTGGCATTCTGCCATCAGGCAGGGAACAGGGGATCTTCCTTGGAAGCGCCTCTGTGCAACCCACCTTGATTTCCAGGATCATCTAAGGCCAAGCACATGACGAGTTCTCACGTGCAACGTTGGCGGAGTTAGTGGTGGATTTGTTGGATGATTGTCCTTCAGAGTGGTCGGTTGGATTGGATGGTGGATTGAGGTATAGATTGAGACTGTGTGTCCCAGATAGTAGAGATCTTAAAGGGGAGATCCTTTGGGAGGCACATCGTTCTCGCTATACGGTGCACCCAGGGAGCACCAAGATGTATAAAGATTTGCGTAGGCAATTCTGGTGGAATGGGATGAAGAAGGATGTAGCAGAGTATGTGTCCAAGTGCCTCACTTGTGAGCAGGTGAAGGCAGAGCATCAGAGGCCTAGAGGTGTGTTGAAGCCATTACCTATTCCTACTTGGAAGTGGGAGCAGATCTCTATGGACTTTGTGACTAAACTGCCTAAGTCCAAGTCTGGACATGATGCTATATAGGTTATTGTTCACCGATTGATGAAGTCAGCACATTTCCTTCCCGTGTCGATGACATACACGGTTGATGCCTTGTGCAAGTTGTATGTGAAGGAAATAGTGAGACTTCATGGAGTGCCTACTTCGATTGTTTCAGATCGAGACCCCCGATTCACTTCAAAGTTTTGGGGTGGTTTTCAGAAAGCCATGGGTACTACCTTAGACATGAGTACAGCATTTCACCCTCAGACTGATGGGCAGACTAAGCGGGTGAATCAGGTGTTAGAAGATATGCTGAAGGCTTGTGTCATGGACTTTAAGGGAAGTTGGGAGGATCACCTCCAACTGATTGAGTTTGCCTACAACAACAGTTATCACTCTAGTATCAGCATGGCACCATATGAGGCACTCTATGGAAGGCCGTGTAGATCTCCTGTATGTTGGGCGGAGGTGGGTGATAGTGAGCTGTTGGGTCCTGATATTGTGCAAGAGATGACTGAGAAGGTCTCTACTATCCGAGATAGGATTTGAAGGGCGCAAAGCAGGCAAAAGAGCTATGCCGACTTGAAGAGGAGGCAAGTAGAGTTTGATGTTGGGGACCATGTGTTCTTGAAGGTCTCTCCTATGAAAGGGGTGGTGAGATTTGGCAAGAAGGGGAAGTTGGCTCCCAGGTATGTAGGGTCTTTTGAGATTTTGGAAAGAGTAGGAGATTTGGCTTATCGGCTTGCCTTACCTCCTGTCATGTCCGGGGTACACAATGTGTTTCATGTGTCCTTGTTGAGGAAGTATATTCCAGATGCATCACATGTGATTGATTATGGAACTATCAAGGTGAATGCGAATGCAACCTTTGTTGTTGAACCGGTTCGAATCTTGGATAGATCAACCAAGAGACTTCGAAGGAGGGAAGTTGAATTGGTTAAGGTGTGTTGGAGTCACCATGAGGAGGGTGATGCATCTTAGGAGTTAGAGTCAGACATGAGGGCATTGTACCCTAGGTTGTTTTTGGGCTAGTATTTGTGAATTTCGGGGCGAAATTCCTTTAAGGGAGGTAGATTATAATACCCTAGATTTTCATACCATTTTTCCTTGTATTATCCCCATATTTAATGAAGGATTATTTATGGAAATTCTTATTGGATTTTGCGAAGTTGAAGTTCGGGAGTTTATTTTAAGGTGCTTTGACGTTTAAGGGACCAAAAAGTTGACTTTATTTTCAGTAAGTATTTTGCAAGAACTTTCTTCATGAAAGTTGTAGAGCTCGTCAATACGAGTTCGTAGACATGCGGCATGCGTGAAACAGACATCGTATGAAGAAGTTATAGTCAGAGGAAGCTAGTTTCCGGGTTTGGAAAGTGTATAAGTAGAAAAATGTGAGGAGTTAAGTTTGGAAAAAAAAAAAAAAAAAGAAGCAGTCTCTCTCTCTCTCCCGACCCTCTCACGCTCTCATTCTTCTCCACCTGATTTCTCTCTCCTCCGGCCACCAAATTGGACGCCGCCGGTTCCGTTGGCTCGGCACGGGTCTCCTTTCCACTGCTGGGGCAGCCTTGCTCGCCGTCGCGCCGCCTAGAAGCCGCCACGAAGCGGCGGAGCTACTGCTGTTCCGCCGGAAAGCCGGCGATTTCGACGCCGATTTCGGCCAAGTTTAGGTGAGTCTTGCTCTCCTCTCTCTTCTAGAGATGTTCTTACCCCTTTGCTGATCTAGAAATCAAGTTTTGGGGCCGGTTTTGTAGTTTGGAATTTGTTTTCCCGGTTGGTTTGTGGGGTATTTTCCGGCAGGTTCCGGTCAGAATCGGTTGAAACCTCAGGAATTAAAGTTGTTCACCATGCTTTAATCTACAAGTTTCATGTTTTGAGTTTCCCCAAATTTTGAAGTTTGGTGGAGGCGCGTGAAGCTCACTCGCCGCCACCTATGGCGGCGCGTGGGAGCGCGTCCGGGCAGGGTAAAGGCTTTGGTTGTCGTGTTAGCTAGTCCTTGTTGTTGCTAGGGTGTGTTGGTGCGTGAAGATTTAGTGTTGATAGGTTTTTGCATTGTAGGTGCTAAGTTGGTTCTTGGTGTTTGTTAGGTCGGAAACTTGGAAAATTGGATCTTGGAGGGTAGTAGTGGTTGTTGTTGAGTGTCCGATGACCTTGAGAGGTCTTGGAGGAAGGATTGCCCTTCTTTGGGCAACCTTTAAGTTAAGGATACTTTGATCCTTGTTGTGTTTTTACTAAGGTTTTAATTGTGTAATTTTAGGTGGTTTGTGAGGTTGTGGTTAGCTTGGCTCCTGCGTTTTTGTGAAGACGCAGCGGGAGTATTTAGGTGAGTAAACCTCATCAAGGTTCACTTTTGAACCAAGTTTAATTATGGTCATTTGAGGAGGATAATGATTATGATGTGATTTAATATTTTGTTATTATTATTTTTAAAAATATATGAGCTTGATCGCCAACGGCTCGTAGGTAAGATAAAACAAGTTTTCCTTATGTGTTATTTGAAGGTTCATATGATCATAATTTTATTAATTTGTGATATGATGACTGTTGAATAAATAGCCTAACCGGATTCCAAGCCTTTAATTGGGTGATTGGTTACGGTTAAGATGCTATTTATTATTTTGTGTTTTGGTATTGGACAGTCAAACCGGGTTCCAAGACTTTGGCTGGGTGATTGGTTATGGTTAGGAATTAGAGCTCTAGTCCGTCTGTCGGTGTAGGTCATGGGAGATACTTGATGGTATCTGGGACCCATGGGTACACATATTGTTGTTGTAGGTCATGAGGGGTATTTATTAAATATCTGGGACTTATGGGTACATTTCTTGGTAATGTGTGATTTTTAAGTATTGATCAAATTTCACTTGTGGCATGTTGGATGTGTTAAATGTGGAGATTATTTTTTTAGTTTACTCATACAGGCTTTTTAGCTTACCGGGTTTGTTATTCTACAATCCCGGTGCACAAATTCTTGGTGTAGGGGTTAGACCTGCAGGTGAGGATCAGCAGGGTTGAGGCGGAGGCGGAGGCGTAGTGGCAGGGTTCTCCCTATTTTTGTCAGACTCTGTATAGTTTTAAAATTGAGTAGACTGTATAAAAATCATGAGATAGTTCTCATGTTCTTGTTTTGCACGATATGTAAACAAGGAAGTGTAATCTTATTTCAGTGATAGTTTTTGTGGGAAATTCTATTTTGTATTCGATGTTGTTGTTGTTTGTTGTAGTTGTTGTTGTTGTTGGAACAGGTTGGGATGTTAATATTTTAAGTTAGATCATGCCAAAATTTTTGAAAATTCTCTTTCGAAAATTGGGGTGTGACATTGAAATTATTTCCTTGGAAAAGTGTAGTACTGTAAACACGAAAATATCTGCGACAAATGACAGAACAACACGTGTACAAAGAATAATTTAATCAATGCGAATGCGGGTTACAATCTTTGTGAACTCCTCTGATTCTATCTCCGACGTCGATTTGATCCAAGGGTGACGAGCACTTAATCTTGAATCGAATTGTTGTGATTTGGACTTTTTGTCGTGTTGACGATTTGTAGAAGTTGATTGACCAAGGGCCGTAAAGGCTTGTTCTTGATCGGACTTAGGCCACGAGCAGTGTCACGTGGTGGTTTGTTCTTTATCTTGGAGTTGGTGAAGATGTCGGGTATTTGGCAGCTTGATGACTCTTCGAGATTTGATAACTTCTAGACTTGAGGTTGATGAAGAATCGGCTATTTGGCAGCTTGATGATTCTTCGGGACTTGACAACTTCTAGACTTGAGGTTGATGAAGAATCGGCTATTTGGTAGCTTGATGATTCTTCGGGACTTGACAACTTCTAGGCTTGAGGTTGATGAAGAATCGGCTATTTGGCAGCTTGATGATTCTTCGGGACTTGACAACTTCTAGGCTTGAGGTTGATGAGGAATCGGCTATTTGGCAGCTTGATGATTCTTCGGGATTTTAGGGAGGCTTCTGAGCTCTTGAGGGATTTTTCTCTCTCTCTCTAGTCCGCTCCTTTTGTTTCTGCCCCCCTCCTCATGGTATGAGAGGGGGTATTTATAGTGTTAACATGCCTCCACTTAAGGCAAGTAATGAAGATTTTGAATCAATAATATTTCCTTAATTGAATCAATGAATCTTGACTGATTGATTTACTTGCTGATTTTAACACAATCAGATCAATCAAATCTTAAGATTTAGATATGCCCAGATCGCTTTAGATTAATGTCCTGTTTTGATCAAGATCATTAGTAAGGGGTGAGCTATCTCACGGACATGGAAAGTATCCCGCGAGGAGGCTTGATCTCCAAGCGAACCGTGATTTCCAATCCCTGCATGCATGCAAACTCTGTCGTCTAGCTACTTCGCGAATTTCCCAATGCGGAGCCAACTCGCCTTCACGTACATGCGCGCAGAATCATTTCGCCTCACCACTGTTTAAGTCTATGCGAAGTGAAGTCGAGTTCGCCTCGCCTTCATTTATCTCTACGCGGAGTCATTCTGCCTCGCCACTGTTTAAGTCTATGCGAAGTGAATTCCAGTTTGCCTCGCCTTCATTTATCTCTACGCGGAGTCATTCCGCTTCACCACTGTTTAGGTCTACGCGAAGTGAAGTCTAGTTCGCCTCGCCAAGCTTAGCTCGCCTCGCGAAGTCAAAGTCACTGTTTAGGTCTATGCGAAGTGAAGTCTAGTTCGCCTCGCCAAGCTTAGCTCGCCTCGCGAAGTCAAAGTCACCTCGCGGAGTCAATTTAACATTGCCAAGCCTAGCTCGCCTTGCGAAGTCCATTTCGCCTTGCGGAGTCTATTTTGCTTGG
Source organism: Fragaria iinumae (assembly GCA_009720345.1). Lineage (NCBI taxonomy): Eukaryota > Viridiplantae > Streptophyta > Magnoliopsida > Rosales > Rosaceae > Fragaria > Fragaria iinumae. Next base: position 3,888,811 of record CM019123.1, read on the forward strand.
CGAAGTCACAACGTCAATCCACACTTGATAATTGATTTCAATTAGAGGTTTAAGGCTTTGTTGTAGGCCGATCATTTCCACGTTGCCACGCGTTATTTCTGGCGGCTTTCCAATGTTGTTGACTCACATGCCACATATTTACTTGGATTATCCAACGACTATTATCATCGTTAAATTTTATATGTCTACAAGTACGTTTTGTGTAAACGGAAAACTTAGTCCAAGATTTATTGGTCCTTATGAGATAATAGAACGGGTTGGCTCACTTTCTTATCGGCTCGATTTGCCTCTAGACTTATCAAGGATACATGATGTTTTTCATGTGTCTATGCTTCGCAAGTATGTTGCCGATTCCTCTAATATCTTGCAAGAGCAGCCGATAAGTTTGAAGAAAGATTTGACCTATGAAGAGGAACCGGTTTAGATTCTTGAACAAAAAGAGCAAGTGCTTAGAAGCAAATCAATTCCACTTGTTAAAATTCTTTGGAGGAGTCATCAAGTAGGGGAAGCTACTTGGGAATCGAAGGAGTAAATGAGGTAATAATATCCCTACCTCTTTGATTGTCAGGTATGTAAATTTCGAGGACGAAATTTTTATAAGGAGGGGAGAATTGTCACATCCCGACTCTTAATTTTTACCTTATTTACTAGCATAGTGTTAATAAGAGTTTTTACCGTCTTCGCTAATGAATTTATAGTTTCAAGGACCCTAGAGATGTTTTGAGGGATGAGTTTTTCGGAGAAAGTATTCGTAGGAGAATTATTAGAAGACGGTAAAAATAGAAAATTTTTAGCTAGTAAAAAGGTAAATTTTATTAGGGTATTATTTTTGGGTTGTTGTTGAAATGTTTTATTTTTGGGAGTGGGTTTTTAAGTGTGGACCGGGTCAAGTGGAACTCAAAAGCCCAATTCTTTTTCTTCTCTCTCTTTCTTCCCTCTCCCCTGAGCTCTCTCTCTCTGTCGGAAAATTCCCCTCGCCCGTTCGACGCCGTCCGGCCAGTTCTGACCGCCGCACCGGTCCCAATCGGTCGGCCATCAACCCAGCTTCCTTCCTGTACCGGTGAGAGCCTCCCTAGCGCTGAGGCAACAAATATTTATTCTTCACAGTAACTTGATTTAGCTTCCTATAATCAATGCATAGTCTCATGGTGCCATCTTTCTTCTTAACAAACAACACCGGAGCACCCCATGGAGACATGCTAGGCCGAATAAAACCCTTGTCTACCAACTCCTGTAATTGAGTCTTCAACTCTTTCAATTCAGTTGGAGCCATTCTGTAAGGTGCTTGTGAGATAGGCATAATTCCCGGAAGTAACTCAATAAAAAAGTCTATCTCCTTTACAGGAGGCAAACCAGGCAACTCCTTGGGAAAAACATCCGGAAACTCCCTTACTACAGGAATATCCTCTACTCTCAAAACTCCCACACTTGTATCCACAATGTGTGTTAAATACGCCTGACAACCTTTATTTAACAATTTTCTAGCAGTAATGGCTGATATCAGACAACTTGAAATAACATCTCGTTCCGTTTGAAATGAAACCTCAAATCCTTCTGGACTTCGGAACACCACTTATTTCCGGAAATAATCTATCATAGCTCTATATGCCTCCAAAAAGTCAATTCCCAATATCACATCGAACTCCACAATACCTAATGGAATTAGGTTGGCTTTGAAATTAAATCCCTCCACCAATACTTCACAACCATTAAACACCCAATCAATTCTCATCACCTCACCAAAGGGTAGCGACACATGCCACATGCCTGGAAGAGACGATGATGACACATTGGCGTGGAGGGCAAATCTACTAGACATAAATGAATGTGTAGCTCCAGGATTAATTAAAGTAAATGCAGGCTGACCAAAAATTAATAACGTACCAATGATGACCTCTGGAGAAGTACGACCCTCCTGCTGGATCATAGCATGAAGTCTAGCGCGAGTCATGGGATGTCCACGCTGACCACTACCCTGCGGAGAGCCACCCCTAGCTGCTGAACTACCATGAGTACCACTGTTGGAGCCTCTGGCTGAAGACTGTCCGACTGGATGAGTAGGGGTGGGGGCGGTCCTCTGACCCAACAAGGAACAATCTCTCCTGAATTGATCCTGACTACCACACTCATAGCACCCCGCAGACTGCTGCTGTCCAAAAGAAAAAGTTTGACCACCAGATGTCCCACCCTGGAAGCTGCCACCAGTACCAAACTATCTCGTCTGCTATCTACCCAACTGGCTCCGGAAAGAACTCCTGTAACGTCCTCTAGCCCTGTTCCGAGCACCAGAGCTCGATCCACCACTATAGCCACTACTAGCTGAGGATCTAGAAGCGGAAGAAGCAACCTTCTTTGATGGACCCTGACTAGGGCCGCTGAAATCTCGGGGCCGAGTACTATATGATCTCATGGTCTCAATAGCCATAGCTGTACCAACTGCATCAAGGAAAGTCATGTACACTACACCAGTCATCTTATCTGCATATACACCATCGACTGCCCTAATGAACATCCCAATCATGGTCCTCTCATGAGGAATCAAGTAAGGCACATGGTTGCTCAAAGTAGTGAACCTCTGCTCGAACTCTATCACACTCTCAGCATCACTCTTCTTCATGTTCAGAAAATCCAACTGTATCCTGCTACGGTGCGCATGGCTCAAATACTGCCCCAAATAGAGTGTCTTAAACTGCTCCCAAGTCATATCCCGAGCATTCTCATTATTCCCGCTAACAAGCGTCCACCAATGATACGCTGAATCATCAAGATAATTCACCGCCATCTTCACCTTCTTATCTTCTAGAAGTTCAATACTCAGAAAAGCTTTTTCCATCTTATCCACCCAAACATATGCATCAAGAGGTCCCTTTGCACCTTTGAACTCAATCGCTCCAGCCTCACTAACCTCCCTCTTCTTAATAGTCCTAGGGTTTTGAACCCTATCCATAACACCTCTCAGCATATTCCCAATAGAGTCAACTAATCCTCTGACTTCATTGCCCTCGTCTACGTTGGTTGAGTTAGCTTCACGAGGTCGGTGTCTAGGAGGCATAGTACCTGAGGAAGAAGATATTTAGTTGTCACATCCTGACTCTTAAATTTTTACCTTATTTACTAGCTTGGTATTAATAATAGTTTTACCGTCTTCATAAATGAGTTTATAGTTTCAAAGGTCCCTAGAGGGGTGTTGGGGGACGATTATTTTAGAGAAATTATTCTTCGGAGAAAAATCTGACGACAGTAAAAAGGGTAAATTTTAGCTAGTAAAAAGGTAAGTTTTATTAGGGTATTATTTTTGGGGTGTTAATTTTTGGAGTTGGGTTTTTATTTGGTGGTGTTAGACCGGGGAAGAGAGGCCCAAACCATTTCTCTCTTTCTCTCTTCTCTCTCCTCTCCCACTCTCTCTCTCTCCCTGCCGGACATCTCCCGCTCCCGTCCAGCCACATTTGACCGCCGCACCGGTCCCAATCGGTCGGCCTCTGACCCAGCCTTCTCCCTAGACCGGTGGCAGCCTCCCTAGCACCGACGTGAGAGAGAAACCACGCCCGAAAGGTCCGATTGCCCGTAGCTCTCCGTCGCCGGAACTCCCTCCTCCGGCCGCCATAGCCGGAGCTGCTGGGCTCAAGAGGAAGCCCTCCTCCCGTGTTTCAATCCCTCAAAAGGTTTTGGTGTGATTCGTGCTAGGTAAGGAGAAATCGTTGATTGAAACTCTAGGGCTCAATTTACTATTTTGGTTCGATTACCCTATCTAGGCTTGAAATTAGTGTTTGTGCTAGTTAGGGAAGTTGTTGTGCGTGTTGAGAGGAAGGTTGTGCTAAATTTTGGTAGGCATTGGAGGTTACCGGAGTCAGCCGCCGGCCGCCGCTGTTAGGGGGATTTTCATGGTTTTAGATGTGTAATATTAAGGGGAGTTTAATGGTATGAAGTTTAGAATTTTTTGGAGTTTTGGATAGGTTGGGATTTCTCAAAGTTTGGTATTTTGACAGTTAATTTGGATAGAATCCGACAGTTAGATTAATGTTGTTTAGGCTGTAGAAGGTTGGTTTAAGGCTGCCGGTATTTGTGGTGAAGTTTGGACCGTATCGATTTAAGAATGGCAAAGTTGGGCAAGGATGAGCGTGGATAATGTTCACATTTAATTTTGCCTATTTTTATATAAGCGTTGGTATATAGTTGGAGATTAATTTATGTTTTTGAAACATGATGTGAGGAGGCTCGAGCTGAAAAGGCTTCGGACCGACATCAGGCTTAGGCCTAATTGTGAGTGGACTTTTATTTTAAATAATATGCATGCAATTGTTTATTGTTGAGTAATTTATTTTGTTGGAGCATTTGATGTTATTTTTATTTGACGATTTTATTTATTTTGAAGAGTTACCGAAAATGAGATTTTTCGGTAAATATAAATATATATTTATGAGGAGAGTATGTATTTAAATGCTAGCTAGCCATATGTGTCTGTCCACCTTAATGATGTAGTATATAACCGCATTATGGTGTGACGTGACTGTTAGACGCAAGCGTAGTAGCCCTATATGAGTGTTTAATTCATATAGGGGGTATGGGCACATATCTATACACCCGTCCGTCCACTTTAATGGCGTAGTGTATTACCGCATTAAGGCGTGACGTAAGCGTTAGACGCGAGCGTATTAACCCTATATAAATTATTTTATAAATTATGTAGGGAGTATGGACGTGTGTAAATACATACATATTTTGATATATATATTGGTATATATTTTTGAGCTAAAGAGGCTCGATATTTATGAGATAAAAGATTTATCGCTTGAGGCATGCATTCGATTTCTTTGGAAATTAAATTGGGAAAGCATAAATCTTGTTAATTATTTTATTTATTTATTCTTTTATTTTTGTCCACTCACTCTAACGTTTGCGAATGTTTTCTCCTGGGCCCTTCGTTTTAAAATGCCCAGTCTATAGAGTTCGGGTTGGCACTAGTAGGAGGCGAAGCATAGTTACCCATTTCTCCACCACTTTTCACCAGTAGGTTACCTGTTTAACCTACCAGTGTATTTTCTTGCTTCCTCTAGTTTTTAGTAGCTCTGATTACCCTTGGGGTTAGCGTATACTTTTTCGGTGGTGTGCTAAGACTCATGTTATATTTTTCGAATTCTCGAAGGTTGAAGTTTGTTATATTATTTGGATATTTATGGGATGAATTGGAGGTTGTTTGATTCGTTATAGGACGGTAATTCTTGATTCCTCATGTGCCTTACTTGGTTAGGGTTGTCCATTTTAAAGGGAGGTTTGCCGAGTTTTTCAATAAATTTTCCTAGGAGGTGGACCCCGCAAGACTTGCTTCGGGTTTTAGGGTGAAATTCGGGGTGGGTCTTGACAATTGATATCAGAGCTTTAGGTTTCATTTCCTGCCTCCTTATTACTATCATATTTGCCTAAGTAGCACGTAGTGCCTACAAAGTGGTGATCCGACTGCGGCGGATTCACTAGCAGTTTATGCTTTGGATGCTATGTGTTATTGGGTATGTGTGATAGTTCTGTTAGTCTAATAAATATCTCCTTCCTCAGGTACTATGCCTCCTAGACGCCGACCCCGTGAGGCTACCTCGACCAACGCGAATGAGGGTGATGAAGTTAGAGGATTAGTTGATTCCATTGGGAACATGCTGAGAGGTGTTTTAGATAGGGTTCAACACCCTCGGTCTGTGAAGAAGAAGGATGTTTTCGATGCTGGGGCAATTGAGTTCAAGGGTGCCAAGGGACTCTTTGATGCATACACTTGGGTAGATAAAATGGAAAAAGCTTTTGAGAGCACTGAATTGCTGGAAGAAAGGAAAGTGAAGATGGCAGTGACTTTTCTGGATGATTCAGCGCATCATTGGTGGACTCTAGCTAGCAAAAATAATGGTGGTGCTCAGGATATGACTTGGGAGGAGTTCAAGACGCTCTTCTTGGGTCAGTATTTCAGTCATGCTCATCGTAGTAGGATTCAGACGGATTTTCTGAACATGAAGAAGAGGGATGATAAGGATGTCATAGAGTTTGAGCAGAGGTTCACTACCTTGAACTATCATGTGCCATATTTGGTTCCTGATGAGAGGACCAGGATTGATATGTTTATTGGGGCACTTGGTGGAGTGTATGCAGATAAGATGACATGTGTTATTTACCCGACTTTTCTTGATGCGGTTAGTGCAGCCATGGCCATCGAGACCAGGGGAACATATAGTGCTCTTCCCCGAGATTTCAGTGGTCCCAGTCAGGGTCCATCTAAGAAGGCTGCTTCCTTATCCGCTTCTGGATCATCATCTGGTAGTGGTTATAGCAGCAAATCGATCTCTGGTGCGCGGAACAGGGCTAGAGGACGTTTCAAGAGACCTTTCAGGAGTCAGTTGGGTAGGAAGCAGACTAGTCAATTTGGTGCTGGTGGCAGTTTCCATGATGGGACATCTGGTGGTCAGACTTTTTCTTTTGGGCAGCAACAGTCTTCTGGGTGCTATGAGTGTGGTGGTCAGGATCACTTCAGGAGGGATTGTCCATTATTGGCCTAGACGACCACCCCTGCCCTTACTCAGCCATTCGGTCAGTCTTCAGCCAGAGGCTCCAGTGGTACCCATGGTAGTTCAGCAGTCAGGGGCGGAACTCAGCAGAGTAGTGGTCAGCGTGGACGTCCCATGACTCGTGCTAGACTTCATGCTATGACTCAGCAGGAGGGTCGTACTTCTCCAGATGTCATCAGTGGTACGTTATTAATTTTTGGGCAGCCAGCTTTTACTTTAATTGACCCCGGAGCCACGCATTCATTTATGTCTAGTAGATTTGCCGTCCATGCCAATGTGCCAACATTGTCTCTTCCAGGTGAGTGGCATGTGTCTATACCCTCTAGTGAGGTGATGAGAATAAATTGGGTGTTTAGTGGTTGTGAAGTATTGATAAAAGGGACTAAGTTTAAGGCGGATCTAATCCCTTTAGATATTGTGGAGTTTGATGTGATCTTGGGAATGGACTTTTTAGAGGCTTATAGAGCTATGGTAGATTGTTTTCAAAAAGAAGTGGTGTTTTGAAGTCCAGATGGATTTGAGGTTGCATTTCAAGGGGAAAGAGATGTTATCTCGAGTTGCTTGATATCAGCTGTTTTTGCTAGGAAATTGTTAAATAAAGCCTGTCAGGCATACTTAGCTCACATTTTAGATACAAGTGTGGGAGTGTTGGAAGTAGAGGATATTCTTGTAATAAGAGAGTTTCCGGATGTGTTTCCCGAGGAGTTGCCTAGTTTGCCTCCTGTAAGGGAGATAGATTTTTCTATCGAGTTAGTTCCTGGAACTATGCCTATCTCACAGGCACCTTACAGAATGGATCCAGCAGAATTGAAAGAGTTCAAGACTCAACTGCAGGAGTTGGTAGACAAGGGTTTTGTTCTGCCTAGCATGTCTCCATGGGGTGCTCCAGTGTTGTTTGTTAAGAAGAAAGATGGCACCATGAGACTATGTATTGATTATAGGAAGCTAAATCAAGTCATGGTGAAGAATAAATATTCGTTGCCTCGCATTGATGATTTATTTGATCAGTTGAGGGTTGCTTCTGTTTTCTGAAAGATTGACTTGAGATCTGGTTATCATCAGTTGCGGATCCGGGAGAGTGACATAGCCAAGACTGCTTTTCGATCACGCTATGGTCATTATGAGTTTGTAGTGATGCCTTTTGGACTTACTAATGCACCCACTGCTTTCAAGGATCTCATGAATAGGGTGTTTCGTCCATATCTTGACCGTTTCGTGATCGTATTCATAGATGACATTTTGGTATACTCAAGAAGTGAGAAGGAGCATGCCAAACATCTAAGAATGATATTGCAGACTTTGAGAGATGCTCAACTGTATGCTAAATTCAGCAAGTGTGAATTTTGGCTGGATAAAATGGGGTTCTTGGGTCATGTGTGTCAAGACCCACCTCGAATTTCACTCTGAAACCCGAGGTAAGTCCTGCGGGGACCACCTCCAAGGAAAATTTACCGAAGAACTCGGCAAACCTCCCTTGAAAATGGACAACCCTAACTCGGAAAAATATAGAACACCCTCTTAACCAAAATATCATTCTTCAACTCGATCCAAATAACCGAATAAAATAATACACAATTATTTTTCCGAAAGTATTCAGAGCTACTACAAGAAAGACAACGGAAGCTGATAAAAATCCTAGTGGGTTAAACGGATAATCTACTGGCGAACAGTAGCGGAAAGATGGGTGACTATGCCTCGTCGCCTTCTTCTAGACCCCACCCGAACTCTGCAGACTGGGTATTTAAAAACGAAGGAAAGGCCCAGGGGAAAAATATTTAATTATGTCAGAGTGAGTGGACAAAAGTAATTTCGACAAACGATAATATTTCCCCAAGAAAACTTTAAAGGAAAGCGCTATGCAAGCGACAGCTTAAAAGCTTAACTCAAAAATTCTTAACTGGTGTCTAGCCTCGCTAGACTCCCAAACTTCAGAAAATGGCCTCTCAGGCTAGAATTATAAATATATCAGTATGTATATACACTCGTCATACTCCTTGTATGATTTCTTTGAAGAGATATAAGGAAAACATAAATTCATACAAGGCTACTACGCTTGCGTCTAACGCTCACGTCACCCCATAATGGCAGTTTTCCTCATTATGGGGGAACCGCACGAGTGGATATATATATATATATACGTGCTGACTCCTTGTACGAATTCTATGAATGAATACTAAAAATAGAAAGTCGTACAAGGCTACGACGCTGGCGTCTAACGCTCACGTCACCCCATAATGGCATTTTTCCTCATTATTGGGGGAAATCACATATAGCTAGCTAGCGTTTACTTATATACATACTATTCTCATAAACGTCAATAAATCAGTATAAACACCGAAATTCTCAATTTCCGGTTAAATTCCAACAAAAGAAATTATTCAACAATAAAACATTTCAAGCACATTATTTAAAACAAAGGTCCACTCACAAATTAGGCCTAAGCCTGATGTCGGTCGGAGGTTTCTTCCGCTCGGGCCTCCTCACGTCCTGTTCCAAAACATAAATAAATCCTTATATAAAACACCGACGCTTAAAGAAAATATGCATAATTAAATATGAGCTTTTCGCGCTCAACCATGCCTATCGCCCTAAATCTTAACTTCACTGCCAACCATAATTCTCCATAAAAACCGACATCTCGAAAAATCACCTTCCACCGTCCTAATCATAAATAATCCAATGGCCGGATTTTTAACTTAAAAATCCGCCAAAAATACCAAACTTTAACAATTTCCAAACCTATCCAAAACTCCTCCAAAAATTATAAAACTCATTCCATTAAACTCCTCATAAAATTCCCCACTAAAAACAATTTTTCAGCGGCTCCGCCGGCAGCGGCGGCCGGCGGCCAGCTCCGGCTACCTCCAATGCCCACCAAAATTTAGCAGCACCTTCCTCTCAACCTCCTCTACAACATTCCTAACTAGCACAAACTCCAATTCTAAGCCTAACCATGTCAATCGAACGAAAACAACAATAAAAGCCCTAGAATTTCCTTTACCGATTTCTCCTTACTTAGCTCAAGAGGGAGCGAATCCTTTGGAGGGATTGGAGCATGGGAGGAGGGCTTCCTTTTGAGCCAAGGGGCTCCGGCTATGGCGGCCGGAGGAGGGAGTTTCGGTGAGAAAACACTTCCGGTAGTCGGACCTTTCGGGGTTGATTTCTCCTTCACGGCGGCGCTAGGAAGGCTACCACCGGTCTAGAACGGAAGCTGGGTCAGAGACCGATCGTTTGGGACCGGCGCGGCGATCTGGGGCGGCCGGACGGCGGCGGACGGGCGGCCGAAAGTTTCCGGCAGGGACAGGCTCGGGGAGAGAGAATCGGGAGGAAGAGAGAGAAGAGAGAGGGAAATGAGTTGGGCTCGGCCCAGCCGGTCCAACATCACCAAATATAAACCCATTCCAAAATTTCAACACCCCAAAATAATACGCCAATAAAAATTACTTTTTACTAGCAAAAATTACCATTTTTACCGTCGTCACAATTTATTCCTTCGAATAAATCCTACAAAATAATTGTACCCCACAACCTCTCTGGGGACCAATTAAATTATCCACTTAATGACGAAGACGGTAAAACTCTTATTACCACAATGCTAGTAATTAAGGTAAAATTTAAGAGTCGGGGCGTGACAATGTGGTTTCGGCAAAAGGTGTTAGTGTGGATCCCCAAAAGGTGGAAGCGGTATCAAATTGGAGAAGACCCACCACTGTGACGGAGATTCGTAGTTTCTTGGGGTTAGCAGGTTATTATCGACGCTTTGTGCAAGATTTTTCAAAGATTGATGCTTCACTTACAAGATTGACCAAGAAGGGAGTTAAGTTCGAATGGTCAGATCAGTGTGAGCAAAGGTTTCAAGAATTAAAGAATCATTTGACTAGTGCTTCTGTATTGGCACTTCCAGATGATAGTGGGGAGTATGTGGTTTATTGTGATGCTTCTAGACGAGGTCTAGGCGGAGTATTGATGCAGCATGATCGAGTTATTGCCTACATTGCTAAGCAATTGAAGCCGCATGAGGCGAATTATCCCACTCATGATCTAGAGCTTGCAGCGGTGGTATTTACTCTCAAGTTTTGGAGACACTATCTTTATGGAGCCAAGTGTCAGATTTTTACCGATCACAAGAGTCTTCGTTATGTGTTTACTTAAAGAGAGTTAAATATGAGGCAGAGAAGGTGGATGGAATTAATCAATGATTATGATTGCACTATTGAGTATCATCTTGGAAAAGCTAACGTGGTAGCTGATGATCTTAGTTAAAACCCCACCATATCTTTGTCTCACATGAGGACGGTTCGAGTTCCACTTCTTCTTGAGTTGCAAGCTACAGGGGTGGATTTAGCGGTGGATGATGTTGGTGCCTTGGTAGCTAGTTTCCATGTGAGGCCAGTTTTGGTTGATAAAGTGCCGGAGGCTCAATATGATGATCCTTCCATAGCTCAGTTGATAGAAAGAGCATTGAATGGAGCCGTCGTTGATTTTTCGGTAAGAAAATAGGCTTTGTGTTCCAAAGAGGAATGAAGAGTTAAAGATAGAGATAATGGAGGAAGCTTATAGTTCTGCATATGCTGCTCATCCGGGTAGTATAAAGATGTATCGGGCTTTGAAGGATTATTATTGGTGGCCAAACATGAAGAGAGAAATTCCAGCTTTTGTGAGTAGGTGTTTAATCTGTCAGCAAGTGAAAGCTGAAAGGCAGAAACCTTCAGGATTGCTTGAGCCGTTGCCTATTCTAGTGTGGAAGTGGGACCATATCACCATGGATTTTGTTTTCAGTTTACCTCGTACCCGTGAGGGGCATGATGGTATTTGGGTGATTGTGGATAGACTCACCAAATCTGCACATTTCTTGCCGGTGGAAAAAAAGTATACACTGGATAAATTGGCAGAGCTTTATGTGAATGAGATCGTGAGACTTCATGGTGTACCTGAATCAATAGTGTCGGATCAGGATCTTAGATTTGCTTCTAAATTCTGGGGAGCTCTTCAGGCAACGTTAGGCACCCGATTGCACTTCAACACTGCTTTTCATCCTCAGACCGATGGGCAATCGGAGAGGACTATTCAGACTTTGGAGGATATGTTGAGATCTTGTGCCTTGCAGTTCAGGGGGAGTTGGGATAAGAACCTATTTTTGATGGAGTTTGCTTACAACAACAGCTACCATTCTAGTATTGGGATCGCTCCCTTTGAGGCACTTTATGGGAAACAGTGTCGTACACCTTTGTGTTGGAATGAAGTAGGAGAAAGAGAACTTTGTGGTCCTGAGTTAATCCATGATACTAATGAGAAGATTAAAGTGATCAGAGATAGACTCAAGGCCGCTCAGAGTAGGCAAAAGAGTTATGCAGATGTCCGCAGGAAGGACCTTGAGTTTCAACTGGGTGATTGGGTGTTCTTGAAACTATCTCCTTGGAAAGGAGTAGTACGTTTTGGTAAGTGTGGGAAGCTTAGTCCAAGGTATATTGGGCCTTATGAGATAATAGAGCGAGTTGGTTCACTTGCTTATCGGTTACTTTTGCCCCCAGAAATATCCAGGATACATAATGTGTTTCATGTATCCATGCCTCCCATTAGCTGTAAGAGCAGCCGATTAGTTTGCAAAAGGATTTGACTTATGAAGAGGAACCGGTTCAGATTCTTGACCGAAAGGAGCAAGTGCTGAGAAATAAGACAATTCCACTTGTCAAGGTGCTTTGGAGGAGTCATCAAGTAGAGGAAGTTACTTGGGAATCGGAGGAGCAAATGAGGCAGCAATATCCCTACCTCTTTGATTGACAAGTATGTAAATTTCGAGGACGAAATTTTTATAAGGAGGGGAGAATTGTCACATCCCGACTCTTAAATTTTTACCTTAATTACTAGCTTGGAAATAATAAGAATTTTACCGTCTTCGTCAATGAGGTATTAGTTTAAATGGTCCCTAAAGGGTTTTTGGGGACGTTTATTTCGAAGGAATTATTCATAGGAGAAAAATGTGACAACGGTAAAAATGGTAAATTTTGGCTAGTAAAATGTAATTTTTATTGGTGTATTATTTTGTGGTATTATTTTTGGAGTTGGGTTTATTTTAATTTTCGTGTGGGTATATTAGTGTTGGACCGGTTGGGTTTGGAAAGCCCAAACCATTTTCTCTCTCTTCTCTCTCTCTCCCCCCCCCCTGCCAGACGTTCCCCGCGCCCGTCCGCCTACAGTGGCCGCACCGGTCCCAAACGGCCAGCCATCTCCTCCTCTTCCTTCCTGGACCGGTGGCAGCCTCCCTAGAGCCGCCATGAAGGAGAAATCGAACCCGGAAGGTCCGACTGTTCGTAGTGCTTCGTCGCCGGAACTCCCTCCTCCGGCCACCATAGCCGGAGCCACTTGGCTCGTTTGGAAGCCCTCCTCCCGTGTAGCAATCCCTCTAAAGGATTCGCTCCCTCTTGAGCTAGGTAAGGAGAATCAGTGAGTTGAAGTTCTAGGGCTCAAATCACTGTTTTGGTTCGATTACCCTATCTAGGCTTGGAATTTGTGTTTCTGCTAGTTAGGGAAGTTGTTGTGCGTGTTGAGAGGAAGGTTGTGCTAAATTTTGGTAAGTATTGGAGGTCGCCGGAGTCGGCCGCCGGCCGCCGCTGTTAAGGGAATTTTTAGGGTTTTAGATGTGTTTTCTTAAGGGGAGTGTATTGATGTGAAGTTTGAAATTTTTGGAGGAGTTTTCGATAGGTTTTGGATTTTTATTAGATTTGTGAAATATGGCAGTTAATGGGATATAATGCAGCGGTTGGTTAATTATTGTTAGGACTGGAGAGAGTGGTAGGAAAGATGTCGATATCGTGGTAAAGTATGGATCGAAGCGAAGTTGAGAATTAAGATGTTAGGCATGGCTGAGCGTGCAAAGCTCATAATTAATTTTGCCTAATTTTATATAAGCGTTGGATTATAGTTGAGGATTTAATTATGTTTTTGGAACAGGACGTGAGGAGGCTCGAGCAGAAGAGGCCTCGGACCGACATCAGGCTTAGGCCTAATTTGTGAGTGGACTTTTGTTTTAAATAATGTGCATGCAAATGGTTCATTGATGAATAATTTCTTTTGTTGGAGAATAAACGAAATTGAGAATTTCGGAGATTATATATTCATACATGGATGATTATGAGGATAGTATGTATATAAATAAATGCTAACTAGCTATACGTGCTTTTCCGCCATAATGAGGTAAAATACCATTATGGTGTGACGTGAGCGTTAGACGCAATCGTCGTAGCCCTATATGAATATAATAATAATTCATATAGGGAATATGCACGTATATATACACCCGTCTTTTCCGCATAATGAGGTAAAATTCCATTATGATGTGACATGAGCGTTAGACGCAAGCGCAGTAGCCTTGTATGAATTTCTATTTTTTCTTATATTTCTTCATAAGAAATCATACAAGTAGTATGACGAGTGTAAATACATACATATATATATAGTTTAGCCGAAGAGGCTGTATTTAATTAAGTTTCGGAGACTAGCCGAAGCTAGTCATGTATTTGCCAGTTTTTGAGTTGAGAGCTTTTGAGCTGTCGCATGCATCATAAATTCTATGGAAATTAATTTGAAAAAGCATAAAGAATTATTTCTTTTAAATTTATTTTTGTCCACTCACTCTAACAGTTTCAAATGTTTTCCCCTGAGCTCTTCGTTTTTAAAATGCCCAGTCTGCAGAGTGTGGGTCGGTACTAGTAGGAGGAGACGAGGCATAGTTACTCATCTATCAGCCACTTTTCACCAGTAGGTTACCTGCTTAACTTACTAGGGTATTTTCCTACTTCCGTTGGTTTTAGTAGCTCTGAATACTCTTGGGATTATTGTATAATTTTCTCGGTGGTGTGCTATGATATATGTTATAGTATTTTTAAATTTATGGGTTGAAATGGAGAATGGTTAATTTGTTATAAAGAGTAGTTTTCTATTTTCCGTGTTAGGGTTGTTTATTTTCAAGGGAGGTTTGCCGAGTTTTTCGGTAAATTTTCCTTGGAGGTGGACCCCGCAAGACTCGGGTTTCAAGGTGATATTTGGGATGAGTCTTGATAAGGACACTCCCATAAAGCGTGAACATGAACAATTGTTTCCTCCCCATAACCACATACCAAGCACCGCCTTGAACTACTCACTTTCCTCCTCAATAAATTAGTTGCGCACGGTAACAAACCATTACAAGCTCTCCACAAGAACACTTATTTAATTTTGTAAGGCAGATTTAAACCCCACAAACATTTCCAGCTCTTTGGTAGCTTAGACCCTCCACTCCAGCAACTCCCCGACTCTAGCCTCAAACTCAAGAAACAACTCCCTAATTAACTGAACATTCCACCCTTCCTCAGGACTAACTAAGTCAACAACTCTAGAATTAGCAGGCTAGATATTGCGAGAACACATCTTGAATGTAAATGGTTGCGGAAGCCATTTGTCAGTCTTCAGCAAAACCTGGCTTCCATTACCAATTCTCCATCTAGTGCCGACTTCTAGTAATTCTTTCCCCCACACAAGGCTCCTCCATATTGAAGAAGGTTTCCTTCCAACCCTGGCATTCAACCACTTTACTTTTGGAAAGTATTTTACTCTCAAAACTTTGCCAACTAAGGAATGTGGCTTATTCATGATTCTCCAGAATGTACTAGCCAAAAGAGACTGGTTGAACAACTCTAGGTCTCTAAAACCCAATCCTCCTTCCCATTTACTTCGACAAACCCAGATTATTCCTTTGAGGAGTCGGAACGCATTCATCGTATATGTTGGGATAGCCTGTGCTACAGCTATGATAAGAGTCAGCTTACCGGCTTTGGATAAGAACTTGTTTTGCCAACCAACCAGGTGATGGTCTAGTCTTTCATTAATCTTCTTGTACATTTTTTTCTTGTTTCTCCCTGACAAAGTTGGAAGCCCCAGATAATTTTCATGGAACGGAACAATCTGAACCCCAACAATTGTTGCAGCTCTAATTTCACTTCCCCCCTTACTCCAGGCCCAAAAGATAAGGTTGATTTGTCAAAATTAATCTTCTGACCAACAGCACCCTCATAAAGGAGAAGAACCTGCTTCATATTTTCTACCTCTAGTGCCTCAGCTCTTGCGAAAATAAAACTATTATCTGCGAAAAGAATGTGTGAAATTGAAGGTGTATTGTGGTGACCTAACTAGGCAGACAAGCTAGTAGGTGCACCCGTCCCACATCGCTCAGGGGAGACAAGTTGCTATGCTTATATGTGCAGAACTAGCACCTTACATTGATACGCGTTTTGGGGTGAAACCTTAACAACAAAACTGTGAGGGTCATTGGGCCCAAAGCGGACAATATCTCAATGGACTGTACTGGGCTGTTACAGATGATATCAGAACCAGTCCCCTGCCGGAAGTGTGCCAACACGGACGTCGGGCCCTAACAGGGGGTGGATTGTGGTGACCTAACTACGCAGGCAAGCTAATAGGTGCACCCGTCCCACATTGCTCTTGAGACGCATTTTGGGGTGAAACCTCAAGAACAAAACTATGAGAGCCATTGGGTCCAAAGCAGACAATATCTCAATAGACTGGACTGTTACATGTATTTTTGCTGATTCTATATTTAATAAGTTCGACCTTAGTTTGATTGTTCATGCATAATGTTAAGGTTATAATATGTAATAGGTTGATGTGGTTATTTTAGTATAGTATAAAAGCTTTCCACAATGCAATATTTCACATCAAGTCAGCAAAATTATAGCCCACTCAAGCTTTTGTGTTTTCTCTCTCCATTCTTCGTATCTTCTTCTTGGTTGCGATTTTGGAGCACCAGAAGTATGATTCTCCTTCAAATCTTTCATATTTGCTTATATCGAGTTTGTCTCATACTCAGATAAGTGTTTCTTATCACTTTCAAAGAATTTTGTTTTTTTTTTGCTCCGGTTTGAAGAAGTGTGAAGATCCTTGTTGTTTGACTTTGAATTCATACATTGAAGCTTCAAATTTGTGTTTTGAGCACTCTAATATTAATTGAAGTAAGTTACTCATAGAGATTTGCTGACAATTGAAGAAAAGTAAAAACCATAGAATTTGGGGATTTTAGTCCAGAGGTTCTCTGTGTTATAATTTGGGGATTCTTCTAGAATATGGTTGTTGATCGATGAAACATTGGTGAAAGAAATTAAAGAAGCGTGTTTTGTTGTTTCATCAAGAAGTACTGAACAATGAAGGATTTGTGAGTCTCTTTCAGGTTCATTTGCAATTGTGTTTTGCCTTGCATCATGGATAACACTACTGTGTTACTGAATTGTCTACTTTCTAATTTCCACAATCTAGTTTCCGTTGGGTTAGATGTGTCTAACTATGTAACGTGGAAATTTCTGATAGAAACATTTTTACAAGGTTGTGGTCTAATGAGATATATTGACGGATCGTTCTCCTGTCCTCCAAAACATGTGAGTAAGGAAGGAAATGAGATTGCATTTCATTAGAAAATGAGTACATGAATTGGGTGCAAACTGATTCTACCATTATGTCGATACTTTGTTATTGGAAGCAAGTCTTCAAAGGAAATTTGGTGTCGACTCAAGGAGAAATATGTTGATGATTCACGATATAACATAATGAATCTCAAAAACTCCTTGTACAACATCCGAAAAGGCTCAGACTCTATAGACGGTTACTTGCTTCGAGTCAAGTCAATATGTGATCAGGTTGCTGTGATGGGGGTTTATATGGATGATGAAGAAATTGTAATCTCGATTCTTAATGGTTTGCCCTCAGAGTTTGCAACCATAAAAACTATAATAAGAATCAAAGCATTGAGCTCTATTTTTGAAAAATTCAAGACTGAGATGGTGGCACATGGTGATAGTTTCAGCATTGAAAATTGTATATCACAAGCAACTCAAGTCAGTGGTTCTGGTCTTCCAAAAGGCATGTCTGATGCGTCTGGTCCTTCATATTCTAGCTCCACTTCTCAGATTGGTCATGCACCCCCTTATTCTGCATTGACTGGGAATGCACATATACCTTCAGCTAGTTCTGTTTCTCACATTGGCTATGTATCTCCATCTACAAGAATGACTACAAGAACAGGTTTTGTGAAGTCTTCCATTGTACGTTATATTGGTATTAATTCTACTTTGCAAACACCTAGTGATCATCAAGTTGCTTACAATGCGAATACAATGGTCAAAAACAGTTCTCTCTCACCCACCACTGGTCATTTGCTGAATTATGTGCCACAAATGCAAAGCAATGGATTTCTGTTGCATTCTTCAACTACTCCTACTTCTAGTTGTGATTGTTACAACAGTATTTTCAGCTACTCCAAGAAGGAAATATGATGAGCAGGAAATGAACAACATACACTTTAGTGGGAAAATCAATACCACACTTCAGCAATAAAAATCAATATTTCGGTAGCTCTATTATGTGCAAATTTTGTGGCAAACAAGGACACTATGCATACACTAGTTACCAAAGTATAATTGTTTTGGCCACAATCCTCAGTTTGGGATTGAAGAGGTATTTAGCGGTACCAAAAGTAAACTAATGGTGCGGATGCAGGCGTGCCACCTTGCGGACGAGGAAAGTGATGTGGGATGCGTCGGTTCTTGACTTCTTGAACAAGCGGCGGGCTTCCGGTGCCACCTCGCAGACGAGGAATTACAAGCACAAGGCGATTCGATACTCACGGTGTCGTGAGCAGAGCAACCAAGGAGGGATCAGGGGTGATCGGAGTAGAGTCCGAAAGGGCTCTGAGAAACCTAGGTGGCGGCGCGCTTAGGGTTAGGGTTTTCGAGAAGCTCGAAGAGGTTCAACTAGGTTGAAAGTTTGTTTGTACTGTTGTTTGAGTTTTTTGAGAGAGAGCCCTCTGTAAGTCTTCGAGTCCCTTTATATAGTAGCTTGCCTTCTGCCAGAAGAAAGATAATCATAGTCCAATTCGGACTCAAATTAGGAACGTCTTTATCCCGCGAGGTGTCACAGTCCTTGTGGAAACCTATCTCGCGCGAGCCGCGAAGCTTGCTTCCATCTAACGGGCCCTTGAAGCTCACGAGCTTTAAAAAGGGCCACAGGAGTTGGCCCAAAGCATGTCAAAGACTTGTAAGAGTCTTCAACGATACATATGGCATAGGTGATCACGTGCATGCGGACTCCGCCTCTTGCTTCTTAGCAAAGTCTCCTACGCGGAACCATCTCGCCTCGCCTTCTAGTCTTCTATGCGAACTATATACCTAGCTCGCATGACTTTGTCGGCGAGTCACCACTTGTAAACCCAATTATTTGGGCTCGCCGGTGTGACGTGGATTAAGAATTTAATTAATATTCACTTAGACATTTACTGTCCAGTAAAATATTAATTTGGGTGTAAACATTGTCCCCCAGCCTCGAAGTCATGTATGTCAAAAATGACTGAAGAGGTTTATGTTCATGCTGCTCCAAAGCCACTGGTATTGGCTTGGGTCATACAAAATGAGTGTGAGTAAACAAGCTTGTGAATAGGCCTTGAAACCCAAGCACCGAGCAAAGCATTGTAGCGAACTGTTGTACGATTCGCCTAGTACCATGTAGAACTGATAATCATGAACTTAACATAGCTAGGCACCTTGGACTTGAACTTAACGCGCACTCCGCTTACACTTCGCCTGCTCTACTCAGAAGACATGGTACATTGCACATACCTCGAGCGGATGTAGCTCGCATGGATGCATCTTGAGCGAATGCATGTAACTTGAGTAGATATATTTGAAAATGAACCGTCTAACCTCGAAGGATATACCTCGAATAGATGTAGCTCGAGGGGATGTATGAATGAATTGAAAAATTGCCCTTTGCTTGAGCTCTTGGCGACAGCGAACCATCTTTTGTAGTTCGAGGCCATGTACTTCGCTGCCCCCCCGTGCGAACCAATGAGGGTCAAACACAGTGCCATATGATTTAGCCAAGCAAAATTCTAAAAAATAGGCCACAGGGATTGGCCTAAATAATGACCAAGACACTTCAAGAAGGGTCTAAAGTCTGAAATATCTGGAACACATATCTACACCTTATGTGCCCCCCAGTTTTGATGTCAGTTCGACGATAATGAAGAAGAATGAAGGACATCAAACCTTTAGTATACCCCCCAGTGAAGGAGTTGTAGTACCGTGTATCATTGAAGGTAGCAAACACCGAAAAAGGTAGTGGACCGGCCTTGAGCAGATCCCGGTGTATGAATAAAGGTACAAAAACCTTATGTGGATGCCCCCAGTAAAGGAAAGCATGCTGCAAGGTCATGAAAACACATTGAAAAAGCACATTGCAAACACTACTACATAAAAAGTTTCCATGACAGTAAATTAATGACGTTTGCTCGAAAACGTCATCGTATGTCATTTTTATGACATTTTCAGAAGCAAACGTCATAAATCTGAATTTATACTTTCTTTTATGATGTTTTACGACCGTCATGTTAGGTCTTGATTTTTAACCACGTGTATCGACTGTCATTAATTTTATGACTTTTTAGAATCGTCATCATATATATTTCCATGACATTTTTTAAACGCCATTCTTGAAATATGTTACGACAGTTTTCAAGGGTCATTAAATCATTCGGCCCAATTGTTCGATGACATTTTTCGAGTGCCATGAATTCCGGGATGGGCTATGACTCTTTCCCAAAGTCATAAAATCTTTTGGCCCAAATTTTTGAAGACCCCGCGTGTTGGTATTTTCACTTGGCGCCTAGCCCAAATTTGTGGCACTGAACTGTCCTTTTTATTTTTTCTTCTCCATTTTTTGGTTTACCCAAATAGGATGAGATATATAAATGGGGGGACGAAACCTAATTTTCAGATAAACCCGCACACACACACTTCTATTTTTATTTCCACTCGATCTTCTTCTCCGTGTTGGAGCTGTTCCCCAAAACTTCGGCAGGTGTTGTTCCCCTGAACTAACCACCCAGCCACCGCAGTCTCCACTCCTTTCGTCCAGTCCGTACTCTCAGCTTATCTCCTTCCGTCCGGCTTCTCTCTTCCCAGCCAAATCAAAACCCGATTACTTGTTCAGGTACTGTTGATTTCTCTCTATTTGCTTCTCTCTATCTGTAAAATTAGGGCTAAAGTAATCTGCCTTGCTTTCCTATCAAAACAATGAGTTTAATTGGAAATTGGGGGCAGGGCCAATTTGAAGTTCTTAGTCTCTCTTTTACATTTCATGAAATGTGAGATGTGTATAAGGTTTCGAATATGTTGTTAGGTATGACTTGGATTCTGGAATTTGTGAGACGATTGGGAACCATGATGACATAGCAACCTGAATTGGATATTCCGATAAAACAAGTAAGCTTTTTATTACATTGCTAGTTTCCGGGAAATGGTGGACTCAGTTTCTGTTAGGAAACATAATTAACAAGGACCGATATGAGTTTATGATTGATTTATGTGTTTGCGTCATATACTACTGATTGTTTTTTTCTTTGTCAAACATACAGGTAACAGTAGAATAATAACTATGCTAAAGTTATTTGCTCTGGTGATTTGCAACTAGGAGGTGGTATTGCTCTCCTTAAATTGTTTTTCAGAGGTATTACTCTAATATCTTGTTAGTCTTTAGCTTTTGGCTTTTGTTATATGATGTCTTTGAGTGCATTGCTTTGATATCTTAGTTGCATAATTGGTCTCATTTATCACTGTAAGTATGAGTTTTGGTTAAAGATTCTGTCTAAGTATGAGCTTTTCTAATATCTTGTTAGTATTTAGTTTTTGGCTTTTGTTACATGATGTCTTTGAGTGCATTGCTTTGATATCTTAGTTGCATAATTGGTCTCATTTATCACTGTAAGTATGAGTTTTGGTTAAAGATTCTGTCTAAGTATGCATGAATTTCAAGGCTATTTGATTGGTATCTGATATATACTTCATATATATGTATGCATATATTAGTTTAAAAATATTAGTATTTGTGAATGTTGACTTTGTGTTAGTTATCCTTTAGTTTAGTTTGTAACTTGTTTGGATTTAAAAAATTGTTTAGGTGTAAGACGGTTCTAGTTTAGTATGGATAAGAGCTGGATAAATTGGGATCCAAATAGTTTCGAGTATCAAGAAAAAGTTAAGGAGTTTATCTTAAAGTCTAAAAAGTATGCAAGGAATCCTGACAAGGTCATATGTCCTTGTGTTATTTGTGGAAACTGTAGTCCACAAAATGATGAAACATTGTTGTTCCATCTGACCAAATACGGCTTTGATCCTACGTATAAGCTCTGGGTTGCTCATGGTGAGCCTAGTGTATCAGCAAGATCTGCACAAGTCAATGGCTGTGCAACGTCACCTCATATTGATGAGGATTCTGAAATGCTAGAAGTACATCAGATGTATGAAGATGTCTGTTTTCAGTTAGCTGTTGAAGGGGAAACCCCTAATTTTACAAATGTAGAAGATGGGTACCAAAAAAAGATTAAAGAGGCTGAAGTTCCTATATACCCTGGTTGTACAAAGTACACAAAACTATCAGCCACCTTAGACATGTACAAGTTGAAAGCTGAATATGGTCTATCCAATGCTGGGTTTGATAAATTCATGAGTGCTTTTCAGAATATGTTGCCAGATGGAAATAGTTTTCCTGAGTCACTATCCACAGTAAGGAAGACACTTAAAGATTTTGATTTAGGGTATGAGAAGATAGATGCATGCATCAATGATTGTTGCTTGTATAGGGGAAAGGAGTACGAGAACTTACAAAAATGTCCTGAATGTAATGCTTCGAGGTATAAAGTAAACCCATGCACTGGAAAGATAAAAGAAGGAGTTTCTGCAAAAGTTTTGCGCTACTTTCCTATACTTCTAAGAATTCAACGGATGTTTCTTTCAGTAGACGTAGGAAAGCAGTTAACATGGCACTCTACTCATCACAGTCAAGATGGCAAGATGCGTCATCCAGTAGACTCAATATGTTGGCATACAGTAGAGAAAAAATGGCCTACTTTCGCATATGATCCAAGAAATTTGAGATTTGGACTTGCAACTGATGGGTTTAATCCGTTCAGTAATCTTAGCTCCACACATAGTTTTGGCCAGTGATCCTAGTCATCTATAACCTTCCACCAAATGTGTGTATGTCTTCTGAAAACTTAATGCTAAGCTTACTCATTCCAGGCCCAAAACAACCAGGAAATGACATCGACATATATTTGCAGCCACTTGTAGATGACTTAAAAAAGCTGTGGGATGGTGTGGATATGTATGATGCCTATATTAAAGCCATGTTTAACCTCAGAGCTATCTTATTGTGGACTATTAATGATTTTCCTACTTATGGCAATTTATTTGGGTTAACCACAAAAGGTGAATTCGCTTGTCCTGTATGTGGTCCTGATACTTGCTCACATTGGCTGCCACTTGCAAATAAGACTATTTACACGGATTATAGACGATTTCTTCGGTCAAACCATCGTTTCCGCTCAAAACATAAGTGGTTCAATGGAAGAAAGGAGAGGAGGGTGAGGCCTAAAATATTTACAGGGAGAGCTATAGTTCGTGCTTTATCTAGGTTCACAAATAAATGGGGGGGGGGGGGAAAAAAAGACACAGAAGAAACTAAAGAAAGGTGACCCTGCTAAGTTGTTAAAGAAGAAGTCCTTATTTTTTGACTTGCCATATTGGGAGGTCAGTATCTTAAACTTGGTATTAGACTATTAGTTATTACTACTTAAAAATGTTACAAGATTGTGATGATGAATTATATGTTTTGTGTTTGCTGGTTTATGTATATATAGGAACTCCCCGTGTGTCATAATTTGGATGTCATGCATATTGAAAAGAATTTGTGTGAGAGTGTTTTAGAAACTATCTTAGATGTGAAGGGAAAATCTAAAATTGGGGTAGCTTCACGTAGAGATCTAGAGTTACAAGAACTTATGAAAGATGTTCCGGTAGAAGAAAGAAATGATATATTGGATGCTTCTGAACCATACACCTTGACAAAACTTGAGAAGCCAAAATTTCTTTGGAGGCTATGGATGCAAAAGTTTCCTGATGGATATTGCTCCAATATTGGGAACTGTATCAAGATGAAAGATTGCAAAATTCTTGGACTCAAGTCCCATGATCATCATGTCTTGATGCAGCAGCTTTTGTCTGTTGCTGTGAAGGGGCTTTTACCTGTAGGTATTAGAAAAGCAATATTTCGTCTGTCTTCATTTTTTCATGAGTTGTGTCAAAGAGTACTTGAAACAAAAAGATTGGAAGAGCTAGAA
Source organism: Fragaria iinumae (assembly GCA_009720345.1). Taxonomy (NCBI): domain Eukaryota; kingdom Viridiplantae; phylum Streptophyta; class Magnoliopsida; order Rosales; family Rosaceae; genus Fragaria; species Fragaria iinumae. The sequence continues at coordinate 3,912,568 of CM019123.1, forward strand.
GATGAGATTGTTGAGACACTGTGTTTGTTGGAGAGGTACTTCCCTCCATCATTTTTCGACATAATGATTCACCTCACAATTCATATAGGAAGAGAAGCAAAATTATGTGGTCCAGTCCATTATAGGTGGATGTACCCTTTTGAGAGGTACTTCAGTGCTGCTAATTTTCTGTTTTATTGTGATGTGTGTTGTGTTTTTGTTAACTTTGTTTCTGTTATGTAAACTTTTAGATACATGAAGGTCCTTAAAGGTTATGTTAAGAATCGTGCAACTCCGGAAGGAAGTATTGCAGAAAACTACTTAGCAGATGAGTGTGTTCGGTTTTGTGGTCGATACATGAAACACTCATTTGTGTTTAGTAGAAAACGAAAACGGAATGATGTCGTTGAAGACGACACAATAATTGAAGGATCAACCCTCCTAAAAGGCCGATCTGTACAATTGACTGATGAAATGCACAAGGCTGTGCATCTCTGTGTGCTTAATAACAGTCAAGAAGTTGTACCTTACATCGAGTAAGTAAAAAAATCGTAAGTTTAGAAACCTTGCTTAAAGTTAGATTGATTTGTTTGATGCTTCTTTAGGGCTCATAAGGAAGAGTTAAAGTGCTTTGATCAACGTTTGAGAACCAATTCTAAATTGCTAGAGAAAGTGCATTTGGAGAAATTTGTCGAATGGTTACAAGCTAAGGTTTGATTTATTGATTTTAAAATTTTCAATATTAATCTTTCCAGATTAAAGTAAAATTTTCTTATTAATCTTTCCAGATTAAACCCCAAGCTGGTAGTACTTGTCTCGAGTCTAATGAAACGCTCTCTTACCTTGTGAAAGGGCCAAGGTGTTGTGCAATGTCCCACTCTGGTTTTATTATTAATGGAAAACACTTTCATACTATGGAATCTAATGTTTCTACACAAGACTATGGAGTGCATATAGAAGCAGATACTTTAACTAATTATTATGGGATTATTAGACAGATTTTGGTCTTGGACTTCTACAAGTTTCGGTTGGCTGTATTCCTTTGTGATTGGGCCAACATGGCTTTTGGTGTGAAGAAAGTAGATGGATTCACCTTAGTTAATCTTCATGAAGGTTTAAGTAAAAAAGATCCATTCATTTTAGCATCACATGCCCAGCAAGTGTTTTACTCTAGAGATAATGAAAAATCAAGCTGGTATGTGGTGTTAAGGGCACCACCAAGAGGTTTTCATGATCTGGAACTGTTTGATGAGAGTGTTTTTACATCTATTGCTCAAGAGTCATCTGCACTTGATATATAAAATCAGGATGTCGTTAATCAAATACCTTTGTAATTGATACCTGATCAGATTTTGTAATTTATTGTATATGCTTCTGATCAACTTTTGTAATTGATACCTGATCAGCTTTTGTAATTAAGTAGACTATGTCAACAGGGAGGAAAAGAGGTAGAACGGAAGGGCCTGTATCAGATGCACCTGTTTCACAAACAAGAGACGAGGAAGAGCTTACTCCTGATGATGCTAACACAACAAAAAAGAATGTAAGAGGTAAAACTACCATGCAGACTATTCATTCAGGACAGTCCCAGAAAATAACGATTGAGTGGAATGAAAAAGGGCAACCTGTTGGAGAGCTTTCAAGAAGGTTTAGCTCAACCATTGGGGTTTTAATAAGAGAGCAGGTGCCGATCAACATAGAAACTTGGCATAAAGTGGATACTAAGATGAAAAATGAAGTCTGGGATCTTTTGATGGTAATGTGTTTTCCCATTTGTTACAAGTTTTTCTTGTCTTTGGAATTATATTAACACCCTTTAAGTATGAAGATGATAATAGTTTGTTAATTGTTTATGTAGAACAAATATAAGGTGGATCTTGCTCATAAGACATTCATCCTACAACAAATGGGAAGGTTATGGAGATCATACAAATTTGAACTATCCACTAGCATTAGGAGAGTTATAGATTCTCGAACCACTAAGACAGAATCTTCACGGCTACTTAGCATGCTTAAACCCTCTGATGTGCCACATAATGAGTGGGATATGTTTGTGGCAGAACGTCGATCATCGAAATGGAAAGTAAGTGATTCACTTGACATAATGTATGTGCCTTGTTATAGGGAACAAGTGAGTTGAAAGTAGGTGTATGTGCATCATATATTATGTTATGGTGTCATGATTTGCAGGAAAAGAGTGAGAAAATGAAGATAATCAGGGGTAAACAGCTTCATCCTCACACACTGAGCCGAAAAGGTTATGCAAGATACGAGTATGACTGGAATATGAACAATCCTGGAAAGCGGTTGTGTAGGACAGAGTTATTTATCCATGGCCACGAGCAGAAGAAGAAGATCAAAAATGTGCAGATGGCTGCCACAATGGTGAGTATTCTCTAATACATTAGGGTATCATCTATCATTGTTTATATTCCAAATTTATTTTAGTACACTTGTTGCTGGACTGATATTCATCTGTTTAGGCTGAGCTACAAAAAAACTTGATGAGCAACCGCCGAATGAAGGGCCTATTCCTATAAAGTTTGATGTATTGAGTCAAGTTCTTGGTAAGGAGAAAAGTGGTCGTGTTAGAGGTATGGGAGCAGGTGTTACACCTTCGAGGGTAGATGCTCAGATACAAAGTGCCTCTTGGAAAAAGTCATTGGAGGAAAAACTTGAGGCGAATTGTAAGCGTACAAAGCTTCTCGAGCAAATACTTTTTAACTAGGTAAGTTTTATGCTCTGAAAGTGTTCTTTAGATCTAGTGTTCCCAGTCATGCATGTGTAGCATAAATTGTTTGTGATTGTTTTAAAAGAGCCAAAGTGGTACTGGTGGTGGTGATCCAAATAGTGGTAATGGTGATGGTGGAAGCAAGTGAACAAGCATTCCTGCTGATACTTCACAAGTAAGTTATTGTGCATTGTTGTACTCTTTTGGTTACTATATATACTGTTTTGTTATGACGTACTGAGTTGGTAATGGCTATGTGGTACTGAATTGAATTTGATTATATGTACTGTCTATAACGGCTTAGTTGAAACTTTGTTCTTTCATCTATATGTACTGACTTGCCTATATATTTACCATTTAGGATGTGCCTGAAAATGGTGAAGTAGGAATTCACTCTGGCCCTTAGACTGGAACTTCTAAGGTGAATATACATTATTTAAGCATATGAGTTAAAGTGTTTTAGGTTTGTATGTCAATCAAATGATTTGACCAATCTGTTATTGGACTTTTGATTGTGTAGTCAGTACAAGGAAGCACCCTTTGTGTCAATGATTTGTGTGAAGTGCTCGATTGGGAAGGCACAGGTTTAGTTGTGGCTAGAGGAAAGATTTCAGCAGTTGACCCAACTACAAACGTGCATGGCTACAATCTTGGACCTGACTGTTATAGAGTTGCTGTTGAGGAAGCTTTGGTTCCTTGAGCTGAATTTTATCGTCCCCAACCTGAATTTTCTGCCATGGAAGATGCAGTTGGAAGTACCATTGCTTGGCCAACAAAATACATTGTCCCTCTTTAAGTATCGGTACGGTATTGATGTTTTCTTTAAGTACTTTGTTGTTGTGGCTATGCTAGTTTGAATTATTGCTGTTTTTGTTACAAGCATTATGAATCAGCAGTCTTTTGTACTATTGTTGTTGGTTTTAGGATGTTGCTAGGCAATATGTTAATAAGTAGTACTTGTTTAAACTTTTGTTGTTGCTTATGGTCAATGTATATATATATATATATATATATATATATGATCATGCCACCATAAGCTGCAATTTTCAGCTAGCTAGCTAGGTAGGACAAAAACTATTTGATGGTTGGACTTTTGTATCATAAGTACTATTTGATGATGGATGTAATTGCTTGTGAATTATAGTTTCTAATACCAAGTGAATTCAGTAAATTAATTGGTATAATTTTTTTTTACCCAATTAAGTGTATTTTATGACACTTTGACATTATCATTGAAAAAGAGATAATGACATGTAAAAGCGTCATTCAAACATAACATGACAATAACAAAATGTCATTGAAACCATTGGATGTAAGTTATAAAACGTCAAGGAAACACTACTGATGGCGTTGGATAAACATCATCTAAAAACATATGATGACAATTGGAAACAGTCATGGTACATATTTGATGACAGCGTAAAAATGTCCTGCAAAAACTTTAAATGACACTTTCCAACCGTCATTCTTGTTATCTATGACGTTTATGCACCGTCGTTAAAAGTTATTTTATGACGTTTTCTAAACGTCGTTGTTTCAGGCCCCTTTCCATCACTACGGTTAAGACTGCAAAGTAGATGATGTTTGATAAACGTCATGAAATCGCTATAATGACGTATGGAAACTTTTTCTGTACTAGTGAAATTTGCGCGTATCCTGACCTGTGTGCATTCAAACTGCCATAACTCTCTTCACGAATGTCGAAATGACGAACCGTAAAATCCTCTGGAAAATAGACATCCAGGGCTTTTTGTTGATATAAGGCTCGCCTGTTGTTTCTTCCTGGATCATTCCAGTTTAATCGGCGAAGCTGACTGTTCGGTAGTGGCTGCTGCAACTTTCAGCATTGCAAATATTTCTTCAATCCTCCTCTGATATCGACTTCGCTAGCAGTAACTCCAAGGCATATGGAATGCCTGCTGTATTGTCTCCAGGCCTCAGGGATAGGCCTCCAAGTAAAGTTCAAGCCTTATATAGGTAAGAACGTTGTCTTGCATTTCAGCAAAACTAAGGATCTCTTTTTGTATTTTCTGCTATTTGATTTTTTTTGTATTTTCTTTTTTCAATGCGAGAAAGAAAGAAAAATGAAAGCAAACAGAAGTAAAAACTGAAGTAAAGCTAAGAGTAAAGGAAAAGAGAGTATAGCATGGTTAGTTACCCTTCGTAAGGCCACGGGGGAGGCCACCAATGCTTCACTCCAAGTCTCGACGTTGTTATGTTTTTGGCTTGAGACTCTTGTCGTCGAGAATCTCCAAATGTTGAGCAGGGCTACTTCGCGTCAATAACTTGAAAATTTGAGCAAGGTAGTTCGTAGGGTACGTCTAGTTGCCCCCCATGCATCCTTGTCTTTTGACCAAACATGATCTTTGACTGTATTCTTGCGTACCCTGTGCTGTCGAGATCAGCCTTGTTGCCAACTATCATGTCATAATGCATGATCTTATCAGGAATAGCCACGCATTGGTCATGGAAGGAGACCATATCAAGAGCTTCACCGGATTGAACTCCTGTGGAATATGATTTTGAGAGAGACACACCAACATATAGTCTTCATCATATTCATCATAAATTGGCTCTGTGTCAAAATCACATGCAAAATTATCAAAGGTCGGTAGCTCGACCTTCCTTGCAACCATAGGCATGCATGGGATATGTACGTATTTCGCACATAAACCAAACTCACATCCCGGCTTATGAACTTGCATATAAAAACTCCAATGGTATTGGATAATGAAGCCACGTAATGGCTTTGCAAGAACACATGTTGGTTGATAATTAAGTTGGCCATTCTTTTGGCCATACTTGAGGAAACATTCAGAAGCTAACTGACAAAGTAGGCTGAAAACCTATTCCTTCACTAAGACGCCCAGCAGCTTCATGAACTTGCTTCTCTAGGTTAATTAAAGAATGAAGGCGAGCTACACCTTGCCCCCCATGCGCCTGACCTGTGTCCACATATACATCTCGCATAGGAAAGCTGGCTCCTTGGTCACCTTTCATGTGAAATTGTGGTTCGCCATCATCAGTGTTCAAACCACTTTCTTCTCTTAAGATGGACTGTTCTGTCATATCTTCAAGTTCTTTTTCCTGAGGAACACCGTCAAATTTCGAGAGAAGATTATTATCCATAATCTCGTTGGCCTCGACCTCCGGTTCTTCGTCATTGATTGACAAAGTAGTTTCTTCTTTGGACGTAGGTTCGTCCAAAGGAAAATCTTCGCCAATAGATTGGTTGCTAGGCAATTCAATCTTTTTGGCAAGGACGTGTTCGACAATTGTAGGCCTTACATTTAGGCATTGTAAAGCCTTTTCCAAGTCATCCCATCGCTGACGAGACTCCTCTAGAAAGGCCTTCCTTTCGGCTTTTTCCTTTTCTTTAGCAGCCTCTCTAGCAGCCCTTTCCTCAGCGAATTGCTCGAGGAGGGCAGCCATTTGCTCGGCGCATTTTCTTTAGACGACCGCTCTTCGTTCGAGATGTTTTCTAAGGATGGCATCTAATCTTTCATTACTGGCCGCTAATTTTTCTTGTCAATCCATTATCACATCTTTGTTTCTAATCTTCGATCCCAAGAACCTGTTCCATGGTGAGAGATCGGCATGTCGCGCTGTTATGGGGCTTGTACCGTGGTGATCTGTGCTTGAGACAAGAAATCTGAGGTCTCCTGTATGGTGATTCTCCTGGTATTCCTATGGTGAATCGCTTGTACTCTCGGTCCCACTAGGCGTGCCAATGTTTTGGCCATGATCCTCAGTTTGGGATTGAAGAGGTATTTAGCGGTACCAAAAGTAAACTAATGGTGCGGATGCGGGCGTGCCACCTCGCGGACGAGGAAAGTGATGTGGGATGCGTCGGTTCTTGACTTCTTGAACAAGCGGCGGGCTTCCGGTGTCACCTCGCGGACGAGGAATTACAAGCACAAGGCGATTCGATACTCACGGTGTCGCAAGCAAAGTAACCAAGGAGGGATCAAGGGTGATCGGAGTAGAGTCCAAAAGGGCTCTGAGAAACCTAGGCGGCGGCGCGCTTAGGGTTAGGGTTTTTGAGAAGCTCGAAGAGGTTCAACTAGGTTGAAAGTTTGTTTGTACTGTTGTTTCAGTTTTTTGAGACAGAGCCTTCTGTAAGTCTTTGAGTCCCTTTATATAGTAGCTTGCCTTCTGCCAGAAGAAAGATAATCATAGTCCAATTCGGACTCAAATTAGGAACGTCCTTATCCCGCGAGGTCTCACAGTCCTTGTGGAAACCTATCTCGCGCGGGCCGCGAAGCTTGCTTCCATCTAGCGGGCCCTTGAAGCTCGCCAGCTTTAAAAAGGCTTTTTTTATTAAAATGGCCACAAGAGTTGGCCCGAAGCATGTCAAAGACTTGTAAGAGTCTTCAACGATAAATATGGCATAGGTGATCACGTGCATGCGGACTCCGCCTCTTGCTTCTTCGCGAAGTCTCCTACACGGAACCATCTCGCCTCGCCTTCTAGTCTTCTATGCGAACTATACATCTAGCTCGCATAACTTTGTCGGCGAGCCACCACTTGTAAACCCAATTATTTAGGCTCGCCGGTGTGACGTGGATCAAGAATTTAATTAATATTCACTTAGACATTTATTGTCCAGTAAAATATTAATTTGGGTGTAAACAATAATCTCAGTTTCAAAGCACTACATCAAGTTCATTCATCAAGTACCAAATTTGCAAGAGGAAAGGTCATTCTGCTAAAAGCTGTTACTACATACAACCACAAGTTGCGACTAAATTCTTCTCCTTTCAACCAGGGTCTATGTAACTCCTTGCCATATATCAATACTTCTCAGTATTTGCCACTTATTCCTCCTAGTTAAAGTAACAACATACTTGGTCTGCTATCTTCATCAAAGACATGTTTGTCACAGCACAAATTTTTATAACTACTTTGAGGAGCAGAAAGATGCAACTAGTTAGCAGATCTATTTTCATATGTTTAGCTGCACTTGACTTCTGAGTTTCTTAATATTTTGTTGTTGCTGCAATTCTGCAAAAACAAATTTGGTACCCAAACATATGTTTGAGGGGGGATGTTAAGGGTATAATAGGTAATAGGTTGATGTGGTTATTTTAGTACAGTTAAAAAGCTTTCCACAATGTAATATTTCACATCAAATCAGTAAAATTGTAGATCATTCAAGCTTTTGTGTTTTCTCTCTCCATTCTTCGTATCTTCTTCTTCCTTCCTTTATAGTTCAATAGCCCAACTCTTATTTTCACACAGGGGCGGACCTACTTTCAAGCTTGAAGGGTTCCGGACCCCTGCCAACATTTTTCAAACTTCTCATAAACACTACATAATCTCATCTAAATGAAGAAGTTTAGTGTTAATTCCATCACTCAACCCGATAAATTTTTCAGTGCAACTGTAGCACCACATGACATTGACTAATGGTGCTACGCGCCTATAGGAACTCGCCATGTAGACAATTTAAACACATCAGTTTAACGGAGTGTGAATGTGTTGGTCAAGGATGAACAAAAATGCTGATAGACAAACATGAATACATCCGCCTGTGATTTATGCTCTGTGCAAACCCAAAGTGATGCTTGCTATCAGGATATCGTCTTATATATCAGCCAAGAATCACCTTTGATTGAACTGGGTATTGGGAAGTGGTTAAATATTATAATGAAAAGAAGAAAATCCATTTATAATCATGAAATTTTAGTTTTGGGATGAGTCTTGGAGTCTGGGTTCTGTTCAACAGATCGGGAATCAAATTCGGTCTTCATTCTTCATGCTTGTATTATATTGATTCCAATTAAAGCCCTTTTTTTCATGATTTAATTGCCTTCTACAATAAGATCTCCAGACCCCATCATCATCACTCTTGTCATGAATTGTATCTATCATAATCAAATCCAAAGGGTTATATCAGAATATTAGGTAATTAGGTATGCATTCGCGGTGCTTCTGTTCTTGTAATAGGTAATGAGACATGGAAGAACTAGACCTCAAGGAATCCTTCTTAGAAATTTCTCGCAGATTCAAAAGAATTTCTGATACTCATCAATCCATACCGAAATTGCTCGGAAGATCGTTTAATCCATGTCATATGCCACTCGGCAATGATTTCTGAAATCTTCATTGTAAGAGAGCTTGAATCAAAACCAAGAAATTATATGAAACCTGGGTTTGCTTCTTGTTTTTATCAGTAAGAAATTTCGAGATTTTTTTTCGGTAATGACGAACTAACGTTAAGCATTGTTGTCCACGTGGCGAGTTCTTGTAGGCGCGTAGCACCATTAGTCATTGTCACGTGGTGCTACAATTGCACTGAAAAATTTCTCAACTCAACCCCTCTTAATCAATGACCAAAACAAGTAAGAGCAATTAAAGAGGAAAATTCACTACAGGAAATCTCGTCCTAGGTGACGGAAACAACTCGTCACCTAAGACTAACTATTCATCTTCTAGGATCTTGGCAGACGAATTATCTGTCGACTAAGTTTTGTCGCCTAAGTGTCATGAGGTAGACACTTAGGCGACGGAACTAAAGTTAGTCGTCGACTAAGAGGGATCCTACCCAAAGGATATTTTCCTCCCTTGTCGACAAACTGTTTCATCGATAAAAATCTTTGTCGACGGAACGTTTTTTTCGGAAAGATTCTTAGCCGACGAATATGAAATTGTTCTTAGCAGATAAAATTGTCGTCGGTATGTATGTTTACCGACGAATATTACATCGTTCTTAAGCGACGGAATATTCGTGGGCAGAGTTTTAAACCGACGAATGCATAACGGTTCTTAGTCGACGATCGATCTTTGTATTCGTCAAATATGTGGTTTATCTTAGGCGATGAATGTTACTGTTTTCATTTCTTAGGTGTTTTATCTTGGGAGACGAATGTTACTGTTTATGTCACCTAGGTGGTTTATCTTGGGTGACGAATGTTACTGTTTTCGTCGCCTAAGAGATTTTATTTAGGGTTAAAAAATTGTAATTTTTTTTTTTACCTTATTCACTGTTTTCAAAAATTACAAATAAGTAACAATAATCAAACACATACAGATACAGCAGGCAGGAAGCACTGGATTTGGAAAACATATTCATATATTGATCATGATAACTAGATGGACAAATATTGTTCATATATACAAAATGAACTAGGTAGAAAATTGTTCATACAATCTAGCTAAACTATGAATGAAGTACTACAAAATCAATAATGTCAATTGTTATTCTCGTCCAATCCTATGTTGTCGCTGTAAACACGAAAATATCTGCGACAAATGACAGAACAACACGTGTACAAAGAATAATTTAATCAATGCGAATGCGGGTTACAATCTTTGTGAACTCCTCTGATTCTATCTCCGACGTCGATTTGATCCAAGGGTGACGAGCACTTAATCTTGAATCGAATTGTTGTGATTTGGACTTCTTGTCGTGTTGACGATTTGTAGAAGTTGATTGACCAAGGGCCGTAAAGGCTTGTTCTTGATCGGACTTAGGCCACGAGCAGTGTCACGTGGTGGTTTGTTCTTTGTCTTGGAGTTGGTGAAGATGTCGGCTATTTGGCAGCTTGATGACTCTTCGAGATTTGATAACTTCTAGACTTGAGGTTGATGAAGAATCGGCTATTTGGCAGCTTGATGATTCTTCGGGACTTGACAACTTCTAGACTTGAGGTTGATGAAGAATCGGCTATTTGGCAGCTTGATGATTCTTCGAGACTTGACAACTTCTAGGCTTGAGGTTGATGAAGAATCGGCTATTTGGCAGCTTGATGATTCTTCGGGACTTGATAACTTCTAGGCTTGAGGTTGATGAAGAATCGGCTATTTGGCAGCTTGATGATTCTTCGGGATTTTAGGGAGGCTTCTGAGCTCTTGAGGGATTTTTCTCTCTCTCTCTAGTCCGCTCCTTTTGTTTATGCCCCCCTCCTCATGGTATGAGAGGGGGTATTTATAGTGTTAACATGCCTCCACTTAAGGCAAGTAATGAAGATTTTGAATCAATAATATTTCCTTAATTGAATCAATGAATCTTGACTGATTGATTTACTTGCTGATTTTAACACAATCAGATCAATCAAATCTTAAGATTTAGATATGCCCAGATCGCTTTAGATTAATGTCCTGTTTTGATCAAGATCATTAGTAAGGGGTGAGCTATCTCACGGACATGGAAAGTATCCCGCGAGGAGGCTTGATCTCCAAGCGAACCGTGATTTCCAATCCCTGCATGCATGCAAACTCTGTCGTCTAGCTACTTCGCGAATTTCCCAATGCGGAGCCAACTCGCCTTCACGTACATGCGCGCGGAATCATTTCGCCTCACCACTATTTAAGTCTATGCGAAGTGAAGTCGAGTTCGCCTCGCCTTCATTTATCTCTACGCGGAGTCATTCTGCCTCGCCACTGTTTAAGTCTATGCGAAGTGAATTCCAGTTTGCCTCGCCTTCATTTATCTCTACGCGGAGTCATTCCGCTTCACCACTGTTTAGGTCTACGCGAAGTGAAGTCTAGTTCGCCTCGCCAAGCTTAGCTCGCCTCGCGAAGTCAAAGTCACTGTTTAGGTCTATGCGAAGTGAAGTCTAGTTCGCCTCGCCAAGCTTAGCTCGCCTCGCGAAGTCAAAGTCACCTCGCGGAGTCAATTTAACATTGCCAAGCCTAGCTCGCCTTGCGAAGTCCATTTCGCCTTGCGGAGTCTATTTTGCTTGGCGAAGTCACAACGTCAATCCACACTTGATAATTGATTTCAATTAGAGATTTAAGGCTTTGTTGTAGGCCGATCATTTCCACGTTGCCACGCGTTATTTCTGGCGGCTTTCCAATGTTGTTGACTCACATGCCACATATTTACTTGGATTATCCAACGACTATTATCATCGTTAAATTTTATATGTCTACAGTCGCCTCTATCATCATTGTTCTGTGGGGAAACTCATGGAGGAGGAGAAGATTGTGGAGGAGGAGGAGGAAATTGTGGAGGAAGAGGGGTGGCATACCTAGGTGCTCATATATGGCTGCAACTTGGGACTGTACAACACTATACATAGACTCGGCACACAAGGCACGCTGCTGGACCTCTTGGATTTGTTACTGGGCACGCGCCTCTAATTCCTTTAGTCTCTGCTCATAGCGCTCCTGCATCTCTTGGAGTTGCTGCTCATCAACTCTAGGAGGACGACTACGGGAAGTGGAACCATTTGAAGAATGACTCAAGTCTCGCTCGCCTCCTCGTCCCATCCCTCTGATCTCCTTTCCTTTCCGAGTTTTGAGCACCTTACCCAACACCTCAATTTGTTGGGACTGAACACTTTCCATAATCTCCTCCTCCGTCGCGTCAGGGTGTTGTTCCTTAAATACATCATTTCGTTTACTGACCTCATCAACCATGTCATTTTGCATTTAAAATACATCAATTAATAAACAAAACATGGAGCTCAACATTTCCATAATAAACTTGACATTTTGCGTAAGGGAAACTTCACTTATTATTAGGTACACATGATCAAACAATACAGGGAAGCTTAATAAGCTTGACATTTATTAATAGACCTGATCAACCATGCATCATAATAAATGTCAAGTTTATTAAGTGTACCTAATAAACAGGGAAGCTTCCCTTTCAAGCTTTCCAATGCATGGTTTGATCATAAAGTTGACAATACAATGTTCAACTATTAAGAGTGCAAGTATTAATAGACATGTGTTAATAATAGACAAGGAATCTTTCTAATGCATGGTTTGATCATAAACAGGAAAGTTGACAATAAAATGATAATGATAATGATAAATAGGGAAATTTATAACAAGGTTTGATCATAAACATGGAAGTTTCCAATCCCATCACAGGAAAACTCAGCTTCTCACCCTAAAATTATGTCAAGACCCACCCCGAATTTCACCTTGAAACCCGAGGTAAGTCTTGCGGGGTCCACCTCCAAGGAAAATTTACCGAAGAACTCAGCAAACCTCCCTTGAAAATGGACAACCCTAATCCGGAGAATCCCTGAATTACCCATAAAAATAATCCAAATAATAAAACATAAATCTTAGCATACTCTATTAAAATATTATACAATTATCCCAAGAGTATTCAGAGCTACTAAAAACACGGAAGCAGGAAACTACCCTAGTAGGTTAAGCATGTAACCTACTGGTGAAAAGTGGCTGAAAGATGGGTGACTATGCCTCGTCTCCTCCTACTAGTACCGACCCGTACTCATTATGGCGGAAAAACACGTATAGCTAGCTAGCATTTATTTATATACATACTATCCTCATAAACATCCATATATAAATATATAATCACCGAAATTCTCAATTTCGGTTATTCTCCAACAAAAGAAAATAATCATCAATAAATCTTTTTGCTGGCATAATATTTAAAACAAATGTCCACTCACAGGTTAAGCCTAAGCCTTTAAATATAATGCCCGGAATACTCCTCGAGCATTGCTCCCATACAAAACCTTAACCTGGAATCGAAGTCACAATCACTTTTCATGTCTTTAACACATCAACCAATTTACTTCCAAATTCATCACATAGTAATCTGGTCTACATTCTAGAGTTACTATGGACAATGTTCACATTACCAAAATTATTTTATGGTCCCCTACGTTCAGGCATGCCCACATACAATACCAATAATTTCCTTCATTTCCTCTCTACACAACTTCACCCCAAAATTTACTAAGGGCAACCAAAAGGGTTTCCATGAATGGAAAGTTTTCATAAAGGGAAAGTTTCCTAAAATTGAAACTTCCCTCATTTTGAAAGATTTCCGATTACAAACCAACAACTTTCCTATTTATTAAACAACACAAAGTTTCCTCAACTGCTTTTGTCGGATTAATTGCCTTCGTCGGAATATTCTGCCGGAATTTCGCCATAGCCTCCTCATAAACTCCAAATCACCAAGTTATCGACTTGCAACACCAAAAATGCACCCAATCAATCCGAAAATCAATATAACATCAACGGAGATCGAGATTACCTTCCATCGATCTCAAGCACTAGCCCTAGAACTCTCCTGGTCTGGACTCAACAGGCAGGACCTCCAAACATCCCCAGCTGCTGCCTTAGTCGCCACCTTCACCGAATTAGCATCACACCACTTTGGTTCCTCTCAGCCCAAGCACACCCGACCTCTGCCTCAATCTGGATCGACCTGCAACTCCTCCAAGGTCCAACTCGTCAACACACAGAGCATCGAGGACCGACCAAAACCCGAAGCACTCGCCGGAAACCGTCGAACGTAGGTCGCCGGAGCTAAGAACTCGAAACCCAGAAAATACAGAAAAGATGGACTTTCGGTTAGGGCACGATTTGGGGAAAGGAAACACTGGACTGTGCAAAAGGAAGAGAGGAGGAAGGGACTCACCGTCGCTGGGTGGATCGGTGACTGGAGCTCATAAACCGGAGTCGCAGTCACCGCGGTGTCTGTCGGAATACGATGAACACAATTGTGTTCTTCCACTTCGATCTCTTCTCTGTGTGGATGCTAGCTGGAATGGAGGGTTGGGTTTGGAAGAGGAGAAGGAGACGGTCATTTTGAGACCGGTTTGGCGGCGAGTGGTGGCCGGAATCGGCGACAATGCGCCGGGGTTGACTGGTGTAGCCGGAGAGAGGAGAGAGAGGCTGGAGCTCGGGTCAACGCCCGAGTGTGGCTTCTTGACTCGGTCAACTCTTCCCTTCCCGTTATACTTGAATTGACGGTTAAGATTAAAACCCTAAAGATCTAATAGTCAAGATTAAATGGGCTATTCTAATTTTAGAAAATTAATTTCTTTCACCAACCTTAAATAAATCGTAGAAAATAGCTCGTAACTCCAAAAATAATCCGAAGACACCGGTGAACTAGTGTCGACTTGCACTTCGACATTAGAGTTTTAACAGAAGAATTTGACATTTCAAGAAAAACTCGAAAATAACTCAAACGTTAACTTATTAGGTTACCGAGCATGGTTAAAATCTCCAGTAACTAGCAGAATACCTAATAAATAGGTAAAATTGGGTATGGGGCGTTACAATCTCACCCCCTTATAAAAATTTCGTCCTCGAAATTTCAAACTGAACGACCCAATGCCAATGATTATAGGTCACTACCTTTTACTCTTTGTTTCGCTAAGAAACTCGATAACTCGACTCTGCCATCCACGCGTGATGACGCTGTTTACGCTTAAATTAATATTTTACTAGACAGTAAATGTCTATGTAAATATTAATTATTTCTTGGACCATGTTATACCGGAGAGATGGAGTTTCTCTAGGTTTACAAGTGATAGCCCACTAGTGAGACCACGCGAGCCGAGTTAGATTTCGCGCGGAACGAACTGCATGCGAACTAGACTTAGCTCACTCGCGGAATGAACATAGGCGGACTACGCAGTTCGCGTGGAACACTTAGCTCGCGCGCGGAATGACTTCGCCCGGAATTACTATTTGACACTTCGCGTAGGCGAGGCGAGATTGACTCTCCGCGTAGGCGAGGCGAGGCGAGCTGGCGAACTGGCTCGCGTAGAAGACTTCGCGAGGAAGCAACATGCGGAGTCCGCGTGCACCACGACAAACGTTGAAGACTTTTACAAGTCTTTGACATGCTTCGGGCCAATCCCTGTGGCCCATTAAATATAAAAAGCCCTTTTAAGGCTAGCGAGCTGCAATAGCCCGCGAAATGGAAGCGAGCTTCAGTAGCACGCGAGATAGCTTCCTGTGACAGCCCGCGAGATGAGGATACTCCTAATTCCAGTTCGCATAGGTGTCTACAGTTGGCAGCGCGGAAGCAATGCCCTATGCGGAACGAAGTGTGCGAACTGGACATGTGTCACAAGATGGTTGGTTCGCATGGACGAAATAGTGTCCTTGTGAATTAGGGTTTCAGAGTCCGACTTGGATTCTAATCACTTTTCTTCTGCTGCAAGTCGAACTACTATATAAGGGGGCTCAAACCCTAACAGAAGACTCTCTCAAACAATATACAAAAACACAAATACAAACTGAAACCAGTTACCTTTTGAGCTCCTCGAAACCCTAACCGTAAGCGCCGCCGCCTAGGTTCTTTCTTCAGAGCCCTCCGGACTCTACATCCCAGCTTCTCTCTGAACTACCTATAGTTGCTCTACTCGCGCCGCCGTGAGTATCGATCGCTTGTGCTCGTAAATCCTCTTCTGAGGTGGCACCTGAAACCCCCGTCGCCTGATCAGAAGTCAAGATCTCGCATCACCATCAACCTTTTCCTCGTTCGCGAGGTGGCACGCCCGCAACTCCCCCCTACTCTTTGTTCGCTAGAAACCTCTGCTCTGCGCGCTGAGGATCGTGGACAAAACTTTGGCACGCCCAGTGGGACCGGGAGTACAAGCGGATACATCATAGGGAAACCGGAGGAAGCGCCGTACCGAAAGCCCCAGCTTTCTTGTCTCAAGCACAGATCGCTACGGTACAAGCCCCATAATAGCGCGGCTTGCCGATCCCTCACTCAAGAACAGGTCCTTGCTCAGTTTGGTAACCTAGATTACAGCGAGACCACCATGGTAGGCTCTCAGCCGATCCAAGATACAGACTCTGCTCCGTCTATGGAGCAAGTCTTCCAGATGTTCGCACAACTCACGATGCAGATCCAGGGTTTGACAACCCAACGCTCTGCCACTCAACAAAGCCTCACCGACCTTGCTGGTAAGGTCGACGGCCTTGCTGAACAAGTTAAAAGGGACAAAACCCTTTGGGAAGCAGACCAGCACAACCTTACCGTACTCAGTGAAGACTTCAACCAGTTTGTCAGCGAAACAAGGGAAACCAAGGGCTTGGTCGAAGGAAACCTTCAACAGATCCGCTCAGATCTGGACCAGAACACGGAGACCGTGAAGCAGAACGCGGAGACCGTGAAGCAACATGCAGAGGTCCTGTCGCTCACTCGCGCAACAATAGACGAGCAGACTCGCCGCTTGGACGAGCACGATACCAAGCCGCATGACCAGCAGAATGCTTCCTTCTTTGGAAGTAAGAACAGTCTAGAGAAGCTAGACGAATTCAAAGACAAACAGGACCGGCTGAACCTACGAGTCCTTGAAGTGGAAGACTGGATGAGGGCGCAGGCACCAAAGAACCCTGCTCTAAACCCTACTGACCCAAGCGCGAACGAAGGGACGCCCAAGTACATCCCTCCTAATGAACGCGCCAGAGGAAACCCTAAGGTCGGGACTCCGAAGGCCCCGCAGTTCGGTCCAGGAGCAGGAACGTCAAAGAGTCCGCTCCCGCATGGCTTGTTTGCTCCCTCCAAGGGACTGCATAATTCTCTACGCCAGGGAACCGGGACACCAGATGACCCGCTTCTAGTTTATTCCAGCCTTACTCCCAAGAACGGCGGACAGGCCGTCAATCTCTCTGCATGGCCAAACCATGTGAAAGGGGCAGAATCCATGCCCGTGACAACAGCCGACTGGCGCCAGCTTATCTCCTCCATTGTCAAGGAGCAAACCGGACACGGTGATGCTAACTTGCAGTATCGCGACCCCTATCCCGATAGCGTGGCGCAATACCCCTTCCCGCATGGGTTCAAGAACGTAGTGTTCACTACCTTCTCTGGTGAAACAAGGGAGGACGCAACAACCCACATGGCCCGCTTCAAAGTCCAGTGCGGCCAGTACGGGAACAATGACATCCTCAAGCTCAAGCTTTTCGGGACCTCTCTGTCGGAGCTGCATTTACTTGGTACTCCAGGTTGAAACCAGGATCCATTGCGGACTGGCCTACCATGGAGAAACTGTTCCGGGAGACCTATGGTACCATTGAGCCAGAGGTCGGCCTTGACTCCCTCACTCAGATGAGTCAGCAGAGCATGGAGTCAGGAGTCTCCTTCCTCCAGCGGTTCAAGATCCAACAAGCCAAGTGCGACTTCCTCCTACCCGAACAGGAAGCCATTAAGTTGGCTATCCGTGGCCTCGAACACCGCCAGCGGTTGAAGCACCATGGGGAACGCTTCATGTCTATGGGCGACCTCATCAACAAGGTCGGCAGTTATGAGGTGATCCTCAACGAAATGGACGAGAAGGCGAATGCCTCCAAAGGGACATACGTACCGGGGAGAAACAGGATAGTAGGGGCATTAAACCTCCAATCCCCTGCGTTCGACCCTTACTACCAAAGGCAGGAGGAGAATGAGGCCGCACAGGGGTATGTTGATGACGTTGGAGCAGTCGAACTGACCGGGAAGCCTTTAGCTCACAAGATGAAGAATCTCAAGATGACCCGTGAGCCAATCACCATCCAGTCCTTTGCATGGACTAAGCCCGAATATGAGGCGTACACGTATGACGCGAAAAACGCCCATCTTGTCTTTAATGACTTGATTGAGGCGAAATGCGTGCGCTTGGATCATAGGATCCCGTCCAAGGAAGAGCTAAAGGACAAGAAGTATTGCACTTTCCACAACGCTTACAATCACGACACCAAGGACTGTGTCAAACTCCGCGACCAACTGCAAACCTGGTTGAATTTGGGCGCCCTAAAAATGAAGACGCCAGGAAGCACCACTTCTCTAGTGGATGTTGATCCATTCCCGGCCGTTGTTGGTATGGTCGAGGTGAATTGGGCCGACCAGCCAAAGGAGAACAGCCGCCGCCGCGCACCAAAGCCAGGCGAGCGGAGAATTACCTTGGACCTGGCTGAACATCCAGAGGATGATAATCCACGCCGGGCACTTAAGCGAGACCGAGAGGATGGTAATGATGACACACGTCAGCCATCTCGCCGGTACACTTAGAACGTCAACCTCGCGCACGAGGTCTTAGACGATCTTATTGATGGCGAACTCGTCACTGTATCAAGGGCCTTGCCCTATGTTGAATACAAGGAGGGTCGCGTCAACTGCAAGCTCCATGACAGTTGGGGACACAAAACTCGTGACTGTTACCAGCTCCGCGAGCAAGTCCAAGACTGGTTAGACCTCAAGTATAATCGCTTTGAGGACCAAGGTGGCTTCATGATCACAGTTGGTGACATCGCCTGGCCCCCCATCGGCCACCGCGCGATAACTTTGGACATATCTCCAGACGCGGGCCCACGCGAACCACCAGGTCGAAACCGCAAGAGGCCGGCGAATGACTACACTGTTCTGGCGAACCAAAATGGGAACCACTACCCAGCAAGGGAGTTAGCCGCCAGACTGCAACCCGATCGCTTTCAAGAAAGGATAAAGGCAAAGCTACCTTGCGGGACGATACACCGTCTCCAGCTGACAACTATCAACCCATGAGTCCCAGGACTCGCGAAGAGCTGGAACAGAGGATCAAGTGCCTCGAAACCTTTGTCCAATCACACTGGACTAAAGATGTACCTTCATCTCCGGCTTCAAGCGAGATGGATATCTCCGACTCCGGCAGCGAACGCCAAGACAGCGAGGCTTCAAGCCCTCGGCGAGGTATCTTGACTGACCCCTACATTCCTCCGACGTCCAAATCAACGATCAAGGAAGGGATTTGGTACACACAGCAAGGGGGAAAGTCGGTTACCATCAGCAGATCCAAGAAGCGGAAGCTACAAAAGAAGTATGGCAGCATACTGCGTGCCTTACGAGCGGCTGATGAAGGCATCATCCAACCCTCGCAGCTCGCGCAGACACCCGAGAGGATGTGGAGAGAAGCTGAAGGCTTGCGCGCTCTACTCTCAAGACCACCTGTCACTCCTCCACGTGTCTGTGCGCAGGTAGCAGACGACCCCGCTCCAAAGGCGAATGTCTTCTGTCGCCTCACCGTACCACCAAGGCAGGATCCGCGCCCCGTTCGGCAGAGATCATCTCCGGAGCCAGAAAGGAGAAGGGATCCACATTCCTCCCGGCACAAGCCTTCATCAGAGACTGAAAGAAGAAGGGAGTTGTTACAGGGGTCAAGGCGTCAGCAGTCGCCGGAAGCCGAATGACGAAGGAACCCTCCACCTCTACCAAGGCGTAGGAAGTCGCCAGAGGCTGAAAGAAGACGAGAACCGTCTTCCCCGGCGAAGCAAAGATTGTGCGCCACACCAAGGTCTGAGCCAAGGTGCGAGCCGCCTCGGTCATCACGTCCTCGAGAGCTTCTTCGCCAGGAACCTGAGGCTACAAAGGAACTATCGCGACCCGGTCCACCCCGACCACAACCCAAACAAGAGCCTCAGGTCTCAGTCCCTCCTCCGTCTAAGGCAGAGGACAATGCCAGCGCTCCTCTAGCCGCGGATAAGCATTCAGCTGAGGACAAACAACCCTCGACCAAACTCGTGTGGCGACCACGGCAGCCAGAGGGTACCGTCTCGCCAGGAGTCGAAAGTAGCACCTCCAGCCCCAACCTCGTGGAACTCATAAACCAATGCTTCCGCGAGAATTCCTTGAACGAGGAGACTCATTCCGAGCCTCGTATCGACTTGGGCGACAACCAAGCAGAAGGGCAGGGTGAATCATTCAACTGCAATATGCTTGAGATCTCTGCATGGCCAGAGCTCGAAGAGGTCAATCTAGCGGAGGGGGCATTTGCCGTGCTCGACGGAGAACACGGGAGCATGGAGACACCACTGATTCCAGTCCGCGAACAATTCTCTTTTCAGGTCGGAATGGTGTTCTTCATATCTGAGAGATACGCTCTCCCGCCAAACACAACATGCAATGCGGCGGATATTCCAGACAATAGCGAAAGTGTCTGCGACATATCCCCCCCTTGCGGAGCCTGAACACGCTGCACCATTGGACGCCACAAGCAGCGTCACATACACGTTGACTCTGACTTTCTCCACTCCGACCCTAGACATGGCCACTCACATGAGGCCATTGTATATCACGGCTGAAGTTGAAGGGATTATGATCAACAAAATCATGGTCGACACGGGGGCTGCAGTGAATGTCGTCACCACCCGCACTATGAGACTCCTCGGTATCCCAAGCTCGATGATCCAAACTACGTCCTTGACAGTCAAGAACTTCACCGGACAAGTCTCCAGGACTCTAGGTTTGTTGTTCTTACGGGTCAAGTTGGGACCGGCTTCAAGGGTCTACACATTCTTCGTCGCCGAGTGTGCTTCGTCTTACAGCATGATCCTAGGCCGCGACTGGATCCATAGAAGTTTTTGTATACCTTCGTCCATGCACCAGGTTCTTATGATCTGGGATACTGAGAAACGCGAGGCGGTCCTCATCCAAGCGGATCCGCGTCCTTTCTCCATTTCCACCAACTTCAATAACGCCCGCTATTACAATACCAACTTGGGCCCATTGGAAGTTCAAGGCGTCGATTCTAAAGGCCGCCCATATGGGGTCACGGCCTCTAACTTAACGCGATGGGGACTCACTCAGGCAAGGGACGACTTACAACGTCCTTACACCATCGCGGATCATTGCCAACTTTCTGATGATTAGTACACCCTCAGATGAAGCACGCGAGGCTGGCGAGTCCTTGTGTGAGAGACTCCTCTCATACTGGGCGGAACGCGAAGCCTACGACAGGGTCACCACTATGGAGTATGTAGACGAGATAGTGGACTATACCGATACCGAGGAGGAAGTTATTCAGTTAGCTCCCGCTGCCTTGGACGACACGCCGCCTCAAGTCCGCGATCCCACCTTACAGGTCGATGTGGGGACTGCGGAGAAACCCTTGCTCCTCTCCATCAGTGCCAAGAGGGAGGGACAAGAAAAGGAAGACCTTCTCGCCTTACTACATGAATATAGGGATTGTTTCGCCGAGCAGTACGAAGACATGCCTGGCCTTTCCCCGGACTTAGTCTGTCACTGATTCCCTACTCATCCCGACAGACGTCCAGTCCACCAGGACGGCAAATTCATGCGAACTGAGACCCAGATCGTGGTCAAGGAAGAAATTGAGAACATGCACCGATCAGGTATCATTCGCGTGGCCAAATACAATGAATGGCTATCCAACATCGTTCCAGTTCGCAAGAAGAACGGCAAAACGCGCGTCTGTGTTGACTACCGTGACCTCAACAACGCAACGCCTAAAGATACATATCCCATGCCTGTTGCTGACCTTCTCATTGACGCGGCCGCGGGGCATGAAATGCTATCCTTTATGGATGGAACTGCTGGGTACCATCAGATCCCTGTCGCTGAAGAAGATCACCACAAGACTGCTTTCCACTGTCTAGGGTTTGCAGGTGCATTCGAGTATGTTGTCATGCCATTCGGGCTCAAGAACGCGGGGGCAACATATCAACGCACCATGAACCTTATCTTTCATGATATCCTAGGCAAGTTGATTGAAGTCTACATCGACGACGTAGTGGTTAAAACCAAGACGCGGGCGACACACGTTGAAGACCTCCGACAGGTTTTCACGCGGATGCGGAAACACCACCTGAAGATGAAACCCGCCAAATGTGTTTTCTTCGCGGAGGCAGGCGACTTCCTTGGTTTTCTAATCCATCAAAGGGGTATCAAAATCCCCAAAGACAAAGCGCAGGCGGTAATCAACGTCTCGCCTCCTACAACCAAAAAGGAGCTCCAACAATTGATCGGGCGAATCAACTTCCTCCGCCGTTTCATTTCGAACGCAGCAGGGAAAGTTCAGCCTTTTTCGCCTCTTCTAAAGCTCCAGGGGGCAACCGAGTTCGTATGGGAGTCATAACACTAGGAGGCCTTCGATCGTATCAAGGACTATCTTGCAAATCCAACTGTTTTGGTTCCCCCTCGCCCTGGCGTTCCGCTTAAGCTCTACATCGCCGCTGCTGATTTGTCTATCGGCGGACTCTTGGCACAAGACGACGAGAATGGAGTGGAACACGCTGTTTACTATCTTAGCAGGGTGTTTACCGATTGCGAGACGCGCTACTACCCAATGGAAAAGTTGTGTCTCGCCCTTTTCTTTGCAGGTTGCAAGCTCCGCCACTACATGTTGGCCTTTACCACGGTGGTGATCGCTCAATCCGACTTAGTCAAATATATGCTTTCCCGCCCTATCCTACGGGGCCGCATAGGTAAATGGATATTGGCTTTGTCTAAATTCTCTTTGCAATATGTTCCGCAAAAGGCAGTTAAAGGACAGGCCATAGTGGACTTCCTCGCTCATCACCCGCCGACCGAGCTGACAGCATTCCGCGAGTTGGAGGTTGCCGTAATCTCCCTTACTCCATGGACCCTCTACTTTGATAGCTCGCGTACTGAACTTGCTGCAGGTGCCGGGATCGCCATCGAGAACGCTGCAGGAGATCAGTTTTCTTACTCTTTCCAGGTGGACTTTAAATGTACAAATAATCAGGCAAAATACGAGGCGCTCATCATCGGACTGGAAATCTTGCTGGACTTAGGAGTACGCGAGGTTCAAGTCTTTGGCGACTCCTTACTGGTCGTCAACCAGCTTGTGGCGAAGTTCAAGTGTTTAAGCTCGTCCATTGAACCTTACTTGCGGAAAGCTTTTGATGTCTTGGACCGCTTCGACGATGTTCACATTGAACACATCCCACGCGAATTCAACTTCGCGGCGAATGAGCTCGCACAGATCACATCCGGTCTTAGCTTGCGCGATGGAGTGCGCGAACGACTCATCAAAGTCGAACGACGTACACTTCCTTCTTTTCTTGCTAGGGGGCAATACGAGGCAAACCCTCTTAACGTCGCTGCCCTAGATCCTATCGATGAAGATTGGCGGCTACCGTTCATTGCCTACCTCGAGCACCCTCATGACACTACCTATTCCCGGCAAATGTGGTTTCTTGCCCTCAACTTTGTGCTTCGCAATGGTGAGCTTCGCCGGCGCGGCGAAGACGGTAACGATTTCCGCTGTGTGTATGGCAACGAGGCTAAGCGGCTTCTGCGTGAGGTGCATTCCGGCATTTGTGGTTCGCATCAGGCTGGACCAAAGATGCGTTGGTTAATTCGTCGCCACGGCTACTACTGGCCTACTATTCTCAAGGATTGTATTACTTTCGCTAAAGGATGTTAGGACTGCCAGGCTCACGGACCAGTGCAACACATTCCAAACATTTCGTTACAGCCGATTGTTAAGCTCTGGCCATGTCGAGGTTGGGCGATAGACTTCATCGGTCTCATTCATCCCCATTCCTCAGAGCAGCACAAGTTCCTTATTGTGGCCACCAATTTCTTTACCAAGTGGGTTGAAGCCGAGCCACTCAAGGTCGCTTCCGCGACTTCGGTCCGCAACTTTATTTTCTCCAACATTATCTCCCACTTTGGCATTCCAGAATGCATTGTGACGGACAGAGGGGCAGCTTTCATGGCGGATTCAGTAGTCACATTCCTCAACGGCTATGGTGTCAAACTCCTGCATTCGACCCCCTATTATGCCCAGTCCAATGGTCAGGCGGAGGCGAGCAACAAAGTCTTCATCGGCATCTTGCGAAAGATGCTAGAGTTGAACCCCCACGTCTGGCATCTAGAGCTTTACCATACTTTGTAGGCCTACCGTACCTCCAAGCGTGGTCCGACAGATACCACCCCATATGCTCTCATGTATGGCCATGACGCCGTCCTTCCCCTTGAGGTTCACGTCGCCTCGCTTCGTGTCCAGGAGCAGCACCAGTTGCTTGGTGACGATTACGTCCAGGCAATGTGGCAAGAGCTTGAAGACCTCGACGAACATCACATCACTGCTTTTAACAATCTCATCCTTGAGAAGCAGCATGTTGCGCGGTCTTATGATAAAGTCACTCGAGGTCGGAGTTATGCCGAAGGCCAAACGGTATGGCGTGCTGTGCTCCCACTTGGGGAGAAAACCGAAGGCTGCGGGAAATGGTCCGCGCGGTGGGAGGGACCCTTTATTATTCATCGCATATTGCCTAAGGGGGCATACCATTTGCCCGACCTTGACGGTACACTCCATCCTAATCCTATTAATGGTCGTTTCTTAAAGCGCTACATCGCTAGTGTTTGGGAGCGCGCAGATCCTCCTCCTCCCCCTGATCCCGCGACCACTGTCATTAATGTCATGCACCGTCGCGCTTACGCTCCATCACCTCACACTAGGGGGCAACCCCAGGGAGAAGCATACAATTAGTTTTTTCTTCATAAACGTGCGTGGTCTAACTAACAGACCAGTACAAGATTGGGGCCTATTCTTGAGGCCCTAAATATATAAAAAACAATTAATTCAAGTGTTTCTTAGTCATCAGTTTTCTCTTTATAAATGTGCGTGGTCTAATTAACAGATCAGTACAAGATTGGGGCATATTCCAGAGGCCCTAAATAAAAAACAACTTCATTCAAGTATTTCTTAGTCATCATTTAGGCCAATTCCCGTGGCCTCCAAATTTTCAAACTTGGCTCGCCAGCTTTATGCGGTCGTTCGCCGACTCCTTTGTTTACTTCTCATTGGTTCGCACTGGGGGGCAGCGAAGTACATAGTCACTATCATTCCACGTTGGTCCGCCATCGCCAAGAGCTCGCGAAGGGCTAATTTTTGGAATCTACTCAAGTTACGTGCGTCTGCTCGAGATACATTCACGCGAGCTACAGTCGCTAGCGGTACGTGCCATGTACTATGTCTTCTGAGTTGAGCAGGCGAATGCGGGCTAGAAGCACGCGCATGCAAAAGTGGAATAGGCAATTGCGAGCTAAGAGCAGGCGAATGCATTTGAAGTTCAAGTCCAAGGTGCCGAGGCGAGCCGTACAGCAGTTCGCTACAATGCCTTACTGGGTGCTTGAGCTTCAAGGCCTATTCACAGGCTTGTTTCCTCACACTCCTTTTATGTATGACCCGAGCCAATACTATTGGCTTTAGAGCAACATGAACATAAACCTCTTCAGTCATTCTCGACATTTCATGACTTCGAGGCTAGGGGCAATGTTTACGCCTAAATTAATATTTTACTGGACAGTAAATGTCTATGTAAATATTAATTATTTCTTGGACCATGTTATACGGGCGAGATGGAGTTTCTCTAGGTTTACAAGTGACAGCCCGCCAGTGAGACCACGCGAGCCGAGTTAGATTTCGTGCGGAACGAACTGCATGCGAACTGGACTTCACTTAGCTCGCGCGTGAAATGGACATAGGCGGACTACGCAGTTCGCGTGGAACACTTAGCTCGCGCGCGGAATGACTTCGCGCGGAATTACTATTTGACACTTCGCGTAGGCGAGGCGAGGCGAGGCGAGGCGAGCTGGCGAACTGGCTCGCGTAGAAGACTTCGCGAGGAAGCAACATGGGGAGTCCGCGCGCACCACGAAAAACGTTGAAGACTTTTACAAGTCTTTGACATGCTTCGGGCCAATCCCTGTGGCCCATTAAATATAAAAAGCCCTTTTAAGGCTCGCGAGCTGCAATAGCCCGCGAAATGGAAGCGAGCTTCAATAGCACGCGAGATAACTTCCTGTGACAGCCCGCGAGATGAGGATACTCCTAATTCCAGTTCGCATAGGTGTCTACAGTTGGCAGCGCGGAAGCAATGCCCTATGCGGAACGAAGTGTACGAACTGGACATGAGTCACAAGATGGTTGGTTCGCATGGACGAAACAGTGTCCTTGTGAATTAGGGTTTCAGAGTCCGACTTGGATTCTAATCACTTTTCTTCTGCTGCAAGTCGAAGTACTATATAAGGGGGCTCGAACCCTAACAGATGACTCTCTCAAACAATACACAAAAACACAAATATAAACTGAAACCAGGTACCTTTCGAGCTCCTCGAAACCCTAACCCTAAGCGCCGCCGCCTAGGTTCTTTCTTTAGAGCCCTCCGGACTCTACATCCCAGCTTCTCTCTGAACTCCCTATAGTTGCTCTGCTCGTCTGAGGTGGCACCTGAAACCCCTGTCGCCTGATCAGAAGTCAAGATCTCGCATCACCATCAACCTTTTCCTCGTCCGTGAGGTGGCATGCCCGCAACTCCCCCCTTCTCTTTGTTCGCTAGAAACCTCTGCTCCGCGCGCTGAGGATCGTGGCCAAAACAGACGCCACAAATGAAACACTGGACTCTGGTTCACCAATCCCTCGCTCCGCACGAGTAAAATCTTTTTCAAAAACTCTGAATTTTCACCGAATTACAAATTTCCGCTCATAAGTAATATTTCTTCTAGATTGCTATACTTATATACTACCGCGAACATCCTTTGGAAATAGTTCCGCGGTGCCTAAGCCAAAACTTGAATACTTATAGATATGTTCACACTTTTCCAAGCAATGAAAGTAGCTAACACACTCGAAGAGCAAAGTTCAATTTCAACGCCGGGCTTAAATCTTCTAATGTCATGTAACGAACTTGAGAATACGATGCGTACAAATTTGACGTTGAAAGCCGCTTGTTAAAATGTCTGCGACAAATGACAGAACAACACGTGTACAAACAATAATTTAATCAAATCAATGCGAATGCGGGTTACAATCTTTGTGAACTCCTCTGATTCTATCTCCGAATTTAGGTCTAACTCAAGGGTGACAAGCACTTGTTCTTGAGGGTTACACAGGATGATCGCGTAACAAGTATTTGGGATTTGGATTTGGTGAAGAACTGGCTATGAGCTTGATCGTTCTTCAAGGATTTGAAGAAGAACTGGCTATGAGCTTGATAGTTCTTCAAGGATTTGATGAAGAACTGGCTATGAGCTTGATAGTTCTTCAAGGATTTGATGAAGAACTGGCTATAAGCTTGATAGTTCTTCGAGGATTTAGCGAAGAACAGGCTATGAGCTTGATAGTTCTTCAAGGATCTTGGGGAGACTTCTGAGCTCGCGAGAGGGATTCTTCTCACTCTCTCTAGTCCGCTGCTTCTGTCACGCCCCGGTTCTTAAGTTATTTTACGGTTATTTACTTTGGTAATATTTTGGTCTTTTACCGTTTTAAGTAACCGTTTACTATTTAAGACTCCAAATTTGACTTTTTCTTCCGTATGGAATTTGGGAAAACTTTCTTCATGAAAGTCGTAGAGGATGTTATTACGAGTTCGTAGACATGCTACGCGTTAAAATCGGAGTTAGCATGTAAAAGTTATCAATTAAAAATGTAAGTTTTATTGGGGTATTATTTTGGGGTGTTAAATTTTGGAGTTGGGTTTTGTTTATTAAGTTGGACCGGGCTATTTTTGGTCAAAGCCCCAAAAATATTTCTCTCTTCCACCCGATTTTCTCCTCCCTCCGCCCGGAAATTTCACCACCGCCGTCCGCCGCCGTCCGGCCACCACCGACCGCCAGACCGGTCTCGTTCGGACCCCCGACATCTCCTCTTCATTTCTGGGTAGGTGGCCGATCCCCTAACGCCGCCGTGAAGGAGCAGCCGAGCCCGAAAGCCACGGTTGCCGTGGTTGCACCTTCGCCGGAGCTCCGTCCTCCGGCCACCATAGGTCGTGATTTTTGGCTCAACTTGTAGCCCTCATCTAGGTGAGTAATCCCTCAAAAGGATTCGGCTAAATTCGATTTCGTTAAGGTGATTTGTATAATTGAAAGTTTTAGGGATTTATGGATGTTTTGATTCGATTACCATAGTTAGGCTTGGAATTGGTGTTTGTGCTAGTTAGGAAAGTTGTAGAGGAGATTGAGAGGAAGATTCTGTTAAAATTTGGTAGCATTTGCAGGTTGCCGGAGTTGGTCGCCGGCCGCCGCTACCGGCGGAGCCGCCGCCGGCGGCGCCGCTGTTTTGGGAAATTTTGTGGTTTTTGATGTAGAATATTAAGGGGATATTATTGATGTGAATTTAGGAATTTTTGGAGGATTTTTGGTTAGGTTTTGGAATTTGTAAAGTTTGGTATTTTTGGCGGATTAATAAGTTAAAATCCGGTCATTGGATTATTTTTATGATTAGGACGTTGGAAGATGATTTTTGAGGATGTCGGTATTTATGGAGATTTTTGGTTGGCAGTGAAGTTAAGATTTAGGACGATAGGCATGGTTGAGCACGAGAAGCTCATATTTAATTATGCCTATTTTCTTTAAACGTTGGGATTTTATTTAAGGAATTATTTATGTTTTGGAACAGGACGCGAGGAGGCTCGAGCAGAGGAGACCTCCGACTGACTTCAGGCTTAGGCCTAACTTGTGAGTGGACTTTTGTTTTAAATAATGTGCATGCAGTTGTTTATTTGGTTGGACCATTTGACGTCATTTTTATTTGACGATTTTACTCATTGTGATGAGTTACTGAAAATGGGATTTTCGGTAAATTATAATATATTTTTAAGGAGAGTATGTATATAAATGCTAGCTAGCGATATGTGTCTGTCCACCTTAATGACATAGTATATAACTGCATTATGGTGTGACGTGAGCGTTGGACGCAAGCGTAGTAGCCTTATATGAGTGTTTAATTCATATAAGGGGTATGGGCACATATTTATACACCCGTCTGTCCACCTTAATGACATAGTGTATCACCGCATTAAGGCGTGACGTGAGCGTTGGACGCGAGCGTAGTAGCCCTATATAGATTATTATTAATTTATATAGGGAGTCTGGGCGAGTGTAAATATATACATGTATATATTTTAGCCTGAGAGGCTGTATTTTGATATATATATATATATATATATATATATATATATATATTTTAGCCTGAGAGGCTGTATTTGGATATATATATAGTTTTGAGCAGTAGAGGCTCGATATTTATAACGATAAGAGAATTATCGTTTAAGACATGCATTCGTTTTCTTGGAAATTAAATTGGGAAATCATAAATATTCTTTTTATTTATTTTTGTCCACTCACTCTAATTATTGCGAATGTTTTTCCCCTGGGCTCTTCGTTTTTAAAATGCCCAGTCTGCAGAGTTCGAGTTAGAACGAGTAGGAGACGACGAGGCGTAGTTACCCATTTCTCAGCCACCATTCACCAGTAGGTTACCTGTTTAACCTACTAGAGTATTTTTCCTACTCCTCTAGTGTATAGTAGCTCTGAATACTCTTTGGGATTTATTGTAATGTTTCTGGTGGTGTGCTTAGACTTTTATTGTATTTTTGAATATACGAAGTTTGTAATTATTTACTCACTTTCGTATAATTGTGGGTTGATTTGGAGGATGCTCAAATTTATTTAAGAAAGTAACACTTTAGTTTCTAGGTTAGGGTTGTCCATTTTCAAGGGAGGTTTGCTTTTTAGTAAATTTTCCTTGGAGGTGGTCCCCGCAGGACTTACCTCGGGTTTTGGGGTGAAATTCGGGGTGGGTCCTGACAGTTGAAATGGTATCAGAGCCACTCTGCCGTGTGGTGCGAGTGTGCCGACGAGGGCGTCGGACTCCCAAGGGGGGTGGATTGTAATATCCCACATCGGCCAAACGGAGAGAGGTTATGTGCTGTATATGTACATGCCCACCTCCAATCTAATATGAGGCCTTTTGGTGGCTCAGCGGTTTCGGAGGGGATGGGTACTCCGAGGTTAAGCATGTTGATGCTAGAGCAATCCCAGGATGGGTGACCTACTGGGAAGCTGCTCCTGAGCTGCCGGAAACAAAACCGTGAGGGCTGGTGGGCCCAAAGCGGACAATATCGTGTTACGGCGGAGCGGGTCCTGGGATGTGACAAATGGTATCAGATTATCGTTATAAAACATGCATTCGTTTTCTTGGAAATTAAATTGGGAAATCATAAATATTCTTTTTATTTATTTTTGTCCACTCACTCTAATTATTGCGAATGTTTTTCCCCTGGGCTCTTCGTTTTTAAAATGCCCAGTCTGCAGAGTTCGAGTTAGAACGAGTAGGAGACGACGAGGCGTAGTTACCCATTTCTCAGCCACCATTCACCAGTAGGTTACCTGTTTAACCTACTAGAGTATTTTTCCTACTCCTCTAGTGTATAGTAGCTCTGAATACTCTTTGGGATTTATTGTAATGTTTCTGGTGGTGTGCTTAGACTTTTATTGTATTTTTGAATATACGAAGTTTGTAATTATTTACTCACTTTCGTATAATTGTGGGTTGATTTGGAGGATGCTCAAATTTATTTAAGAAAGTAACACTTTAGTTTCTAGGTTAGGGTTGTCCATTTTCAAGGGAGGTTTGCATTTTAGTAAATTTTCCTTGGAGGTGGTCCCCGCAGCACTTACCTCGGGTTTCGGGGTGGGTCTTGACAGCTTCTGTTTATGCTCTCTTGGTTTCGCCCTTTTTTCTCTGCCCCCTTTTCCTCATGGTATGAGAGGGGGTATTTATAGTGTTAACATGCCTCCACTTAAGGCAAGTAATGAAGATTTTGAATCAATAATATTTCCTTAATTGAATCAATGAATCTTGACTGATTGATTTACTTGCTGATTTTAACACAATCAGATCAATCAAATCTTAAGATTTAGATATGCCCAGATCGCTTTAGATTAATGTCCTGTTTTGATCAAGATCATTAGTAAGGGGCGAGCTGTCTCACGGACATGGAAAGTATCCCGCGAGGAGGCTTGATCTCCAAGCGAACCGTGATTTCCAATCTCTGCATGCATGCGAACTCTGTCGTCTAGTTACTTCGCGAATTTCCCAACACGGAGCCAACTCGCCTCGCCTCCACGTGAAACTACGCGCGCGGAGTCAATCCACCTCGCCTTCACGTACATGCGCGCGGAGTCATTCTGCCTCACCACTATTTAAGTCTATGCGAAGTGAAGTCTAGTTCGCCTCGTCAAGCTTAGCTCGCCTCGTGAAGTCAAAGGCACTGTTTAGGTCTACGCGAAGTGAAGTTTAGTTCGCCACGCCACTGTTTAAGTCTATGCGAAGTGTAGTCTAATTCGCCTCGCCAAGCTTAGCTCGCCCCGCGAAGTCAAAGTCACTGTTTAGGTCTACGCGAAGTGAAGTTTAGTTCGCCTCGCCACTGTTTAAGTCTATGCGAAGTGTAGTCTAATTCGCCTCGCCAAGCTTAGCTCGCCTCGCGAAGTCAATTTAACATTGCCAAGCCTAGCTCGCCTCGTGAAGTCCATTTCGCCTTGCGGAGTCTATTTTGCCTAGCGAAGTCACAACGTCAATCCACACTTGATAATTGATTTCAATTGGGGGTTTAAGGTTTTGTTGTAGACCGATCATTTCCACGTTGCCACGTGTTATTTCCAATGGCTTTCCAATTTTGTTGACTCATGAGCCACGTATTTACTTGGATTATTCAACGACTATTTTTATCGTTAAATTTTATATGTCTACAAATGCCCCCACTTCAAGGTGCGTCGTAGCCATGCCGTCGTCGTGTGCCAAGGGTGCGACTTGAAGTCTATGTTTTAATGGGTCAATCTTGTGGGAGTTCCCGATTTGATAGGGATTCCTAATTTTGTAAGGATTCCCTATTTTCTTGTAAAGATTCCTTGAATTTATAGGATATCCAAATTTTGTAAGGATTCCTTAATTCGCAAGGATTCCTACCCAAAAAAGTTTCCAAGTAGTGGGCGGAAATCTTTGATGTATTTCTTTCTTGATTTGCTTGATTCTCTATACTTTTCCAGTTTCAATGAGGAAAGATTGCACTATAAATTAGAGCTTCTGGTTGAACATTATTCATCACAAAGTCACAACCATCTCGCTGCAAGATCAGCAGTATACTCTCTCTCCTTTTGATTTGATTGTTATGGTGCAGAGTTATATAATCCGCTGACTTCTCCCTTTTTTTGTCTTGTAGGTCGCGAGGTCTTTCTAAGTTATCTACCTTCAACAACAGAAGAAACCCTACTCGGCGAAGCGCTACAGAGTTTTAAAGCAGCGAGGCGCGGCAAAAGTTTAGGGCAACGAGGCGCAGCAGAAAGTTCTAGGCCATGAGGTGCTGCAGAAAGTTCAAGCCCGCAAGGCGAACTCCTGTACACTACTTCGCATGGCATCCTTCAAGAGTTTCAAGAAAGGCACAATCACTATCCTTGAAGACAGCAACGACGTTCAAAGTGATGGCACCACCTTATATGCCTACCCTCCATTGACTGGGCCGCGCGCCCTAGAGTCTCCTTTGTATGATGGGTCAGGACATATCCCTCGATGGTCTTTCCGACAATCTCATCAGCTGGCCACCTTTCAATCAGCCGAATCCACCAGCGAGAAGCGAAGTGCGGACGTATGGATGTCAAGGTCTGCCCATCATGACCATAACATTCTTCAAATACCGTTCGTGCTTCTCAACGACCTTACGTGCAATGGCTCCGTGCAATGGAGAGGGTTTCGTGCTAACGGAGCCTTCTCCTACACGGAACGTTACTGGGAGTGGTTAGAAGATGTCTTGAGCCGAAGCGGAGATCTCATCCACAAAGCAGGTCTCTATCGAGCGGTGTTTGCATCGCTCTTTAGCTATGATCGTGTTGCACCTGTGATGCGGGCCTTCTGTGAGTATTGGTGTCCTAGCACAAATACTCTTCACACATCGTGTGGGGAGATGTCTATCTCTTTGAGGGACTTGACATATATTTGTGGCTTGCCCATAACTGGAAGGTTCTATGACGAAGTTGTTCCCTGTATTGAAGAATTTTCGGCCAAAGGTAGAAGTGGTGAGCCAATCATTCCTAAGAGCTGCAGGTTTTTATTTCTCGCGTACCACAAGCTTTGCGATAAAGGGCAAAAGGTGAAGATTGCGTCATGGATCCACTACTGGTTCAAAGGGGATTTGAGATACAAGAGACCGCCTGCCAAGAGTACACGGAACAAGAAAGATGCACCTCATAACCCGTACAACCCGTCTGGTGAAATCCACGAGGTTCAGAGCCGGACCGATGACGACTCCGCACCGTTTGACGACTTGGGCGTGGATGACGAAGACATAGAGCCTACTTACTTGGCGGCAGTTTACGCGTGCTGGTTGTGTCTATTTGTCTTTCCTATGGACGACACAGGCTTAATCCGACCTAGCGTGTTTAAAGTCGCCAGTAAAATGTCCCAAGGTTATCAATTTTGTCTAGCTGTACCTGTGTTGGCCAACATTTATCAAGGTTTGAACGAGATTTATGTTTCCAAAGATCCAGGGAATTGTTCAGCCACATTACCCTTTCACTACGTGTATACGTGGTTGGCAGAGTATTTCGGCACCCATTTTTATTCTCCTCTTCCTGACGACTTTAAACCACGCATGGTTCACTTTTCAGGGGCATTTTCGGCCAAGCATTTTGAAGACGCACAAGCTCATTCTTTATTCAATGCATGTGGCAATGTAGAGATGGACATCTTAGCCAGAGTCTCTAAAGAACGCAAAATGATCATTGATCGTGCGAATGTTAACTGTTCAGACATTGTATATCTTACCTGCCTTCGATCCGGATTTCTTACCCTTAGGCAGGGCAATCGGCGAGTCATTCAACCTTACAGTCCTTACCGCTTCAGCCGCCAATTCAGCTACGTTCAAGATGTGCCAGGAAGCCTTTATAAGGACACTCGAACAGGCGCATTGTCCTTGACGTATTGGCATTGGGAAAGCTTTACCAAACGTGAGACAGGAAGCACAGTGATGTTGCCACCTGAGAGCGCTCTAACAAAGTGCATGGTGACTCGCGACTATGTTGAATGGTGGTCCAAAGTATACTGTTCCATGCCTAAGATGACTACAACAACAATGCCTATTGTTGGGTCGCCGCACAAGCTTTTAAAGGAAGACAAGGTTGCTGCTCGCGTGGTACTGCCCCACCAGAAAGTGGTTCCTTGCGAGATTCCACTTCGTCAGGAAGTGGTTCCCCACGAGATACCATTTCGACAGGAAGTGGTTCCATGTGAGATGCCGCTTCGCCAGAGAGTTGTTCCCCGCGAGATACCATCTCGCCAGAAAGTGATCCACCGCGAGATTGAACTTGGCAATATAACTCACGCATCCTCTATCCAGGCACTGCCTCTAAGTGGCAATTCGCCCAATGAAACGCACCAAGCTTTAGAAGGTCACCGGGATTCTGATAATCACCTCGCCCAGAGTCAACTTAAATTGAAGGGGATCAACACTCGAAAAAGGCTCAGTGGAAGCAGCAATAGTTCTAAGGACGTGAACTTCAAGCGTCGAAGGATTGAACCCGACTTTGGCTCCGTTTATTTTAATCCTAACGATGAATTTGTCCTCAATAGTAATTTTCAGCTAGAAGAACTCCCACTTTTTGAAGACGAAGCTTGTTCGAAAGAGGTTCGCGTCCTTTCAACATAACCGATGAAGACCAACTCTTTTCACAAAGACGATGCATGCGAACAAAGCGAATCGCAACAAGTTAATCGTGAAGATGCTTTGGTGAATCCTCCAAGGCTTTTAAGCAATATGGCATTCTCTGAGATCACCCACGGTGAAGTTGATGTTATGGACACCAACCAGGGGCTCCAAAAGATTCGCATGCAGGCCGCCACTCTAATTTGTGAACAAATTGAAGACGTCATTACGAAGTACTCGTCAAGATCCATTCTCTCTAAAAGAAAAGACATTGACGAGATGGTGGCCGAACTTCAATGTTATGGGTTTGATCCTTCGCCAATAAAAGACAAGGTAGAAAGTTTGATGACTTGTGCTACTCAATACCACGCGGCGAGGCTTGTATGCACGCATAAAGCTACTCCAGGCACATGTGATCAACGTTTGCCTCTTATGGAAGCCGAAATTGCAAAGTCGATCGAACTCCGCCAAACCGATCTTAGTCAACGTCAAGTTGTGATTGAGTCTTTGGAGAATTTAAAGGAGAAGCAGCGGAGATTGGAGCAGGAGATAGCCTCCCTAGATGCGAGCCTTCTACTTCATGACAAAAGGCTTGCCGATTTAGAGAAGCAGAAAGTCCAAATCAAGGAGACTCCAGAATTGACTGTTGAAGAACTTGAGGAAGCAAAGAGGTTCCGAGATGATTTTGAAAAGCAACGCAACAGCTTCAAAGGCCTATCTTGGACATGAAGGGCTCATCATCGTTTAGAAACTTATGATTTATTCTCTTTTTTTTTGCGCATGTAATAAGTCATTTTGACAATAGAACTCATTAGGCAATAAAAAAGAGATTTTTTTTTTTTGATGTGTCATTTGCAGTTTAAGCTCGTGCAGACAAGGAGCCTTTATTTGTCATTCGCAGTTTATGCTCGTGCAGACAAGGAGCAGTTTTCATTTGTTTTAAGCATAGTATTTCTTCAAAAACTTGCCGTTGATTGGGCCAATTCTCAAACCGTCTTCAGCCACAATTTTGTAGGCTCCGTTGGTGTAGACTTCGCTGATGACATAAGGGCCATCCCACTTTGACTTGAACTTGGGACCAGTCTTATGTGTCATGATGATGGGTCTGCGCACGGCAAGGACCAAATCACCAATTTGAAAGGATCGAGGGCGAACTCCTTTGTTGAAGGCACGCGACATCCGGGCTTGGTAGCATTCTAGATGTTGTTGCGCATCAAGCCTCTTCTCGTCTAAAGCTTCCAACTCTTGAAGTCGTAGCTTGATATTTTCTTCATTTGTGAGGCCTTCTTGCAAAGCAATCCTTAATGAGGGAATTTGCTTCTCTAATGGCAAAACGGCTTCAACTCCATACACCAGGGAATAAGGTGTAGCATTTGTGGCAGTTCGATATGTCGTTCTATATGCCCATAATGCTTCACCCATCTTCTCATGCCAATCTCTTTGTGACTTGCCGACGGTCTTCTTCAAGATATTGCAGAGCGTCTTATTAAATGCCTCCGCAAGACCATTAGCTGGTGCATTGTACATCGACGAAAAGTGTAGCTTGAAGTGATACTTTTCGCTAAGTTTTTGCATAGCACTATTTGAGAAGTACTTGGCAATGTCTGTGATGATGCAACGTGGTACACCATATCGCTGGATGATGCATGTCTTGATGAAGTCTACAACGGTTTCTTTCTTTATCTCTTTGAGTGGTACTGCCTCCGACCACTTTGAGAAGGAATCCGTGGCTGCCAAAATGTATATGTGGCCTCCGGAAGATTTCAGATTTATAGGTCCCACAGCGTCTATCCCCCAGACATCAAACGGGTGTGAAGCGATTGTAGGATGCAATAGCTCAGGCGGTTGATGGATAAAGTTCGCGTGGAATTGACAAGCTTGACATTTCTGTGCGTATTCCATACAATCCTTGACCATTGTGGGCCAGTAGTAACCCATTCGCCTTACTTGAAAATGTAGTTTAGGGCCTGATTGATGAGCTCCACATATTCCGGAATGGACCTCTTCCATGGCTTTGGACGCCTCCTCTTTTCCCAAACACCTGAGGAGTAACCCGTCAAATGATCGTCGATAGAGAGTCTCCTTGTAGTAGAAAAAGCGCGGGGCTCTTCGTTTGATATCCGTCCGCTGTTTTAGATCGTCAGGCAATTTGTGATGCTCAATGTAGTCGATCAACGGATGTCTCCAATCTTCGACGTCAATAACATAGACAGAAACCACATTGGAATTTTCGCATAATGGGACGATCCCTGTTGAGACAACCCATCGTTGACAAATTGAAAGGTCCACAATCTCATCATTGGATAATGCCAAAGTTGCTGCTAGGTTAGCCAAGGCATCCGCCATCTGGTTTTCTTTCCTTGGCACATGTTCTAGTGTAACAGCATCAAAACCCGTTAAAAGTTGTGTAGCGAGATGGAAATAAGGAAATAAGGAAATAATTAGTTAGTAGTTGATCAATTACTAACTTCGAATCCCCGTACACTTCTAGATTTGCAATTTGCATTTCTAAGGCCGTTTGCAACCCCATGATGAGACCTTGGTATTCCGCAACATTGTTGGAACACAATTCACCGAGAGTGAAGGCATATGGCAATATTTGCTTTTGTAGGGTGACGAAGACAACGCCGGCCCCTGCTCCATCTATTCTTGAAGATCCATCAAAGAACATCTTCCAAGTGGGGAGAATTTCTGCAAGAAAGACTTCTTCATCTGGCAAGTCATCTAAAATTTCCCAATCGGCAGGGATTGGGTGATCCGCTAGAAAGTCAGCAACAGCTTGGCCTTTGACTGCCTTGGCAGGTACATAGACAATGTCATGTTGATTGAGGAGCAAAGCCCACTTTGCCATTCGTCCTGATAAGACTGGTTTAGACATGATAAACTTGACTGGGTCGGCTCGGGCCACCAAATGCACCGTGTAAGCTTGCATGTAATGCCTCAACTTTTGGATGGAGAAGATGAGAGCGAGACATGTCTTCTCTATTGGAGAATAATTTAATTCTGCTCCTGTGAGAGTTCGACTTAAATAGTATAAGGCCATCTCCCTTCTTTCCTCATTTTCTTGGGCTAGAAGTGCTCCAAGCGATCTTTCTTGAGCTGCGATGTAAAGGGTAAGGGGTTTTCCAGGAATGGGTGCACCCAATACCGGAGCATTAGCCAAGTAATTTTTAATGCTTTCGAAGGCATTATGACATGCTTCATCCCATACGAAAGGCACATTCTTCTTCATGAGTCGACTAAAAGGTTGACATCGACCCGCGAGGTTGGAGATGAACTGCCTGATAAACGCGAGTTTTCCTTGGAGGCTTCTCAATTCTTTTAAGTTTGTTGGCTCCGGCATCTCTTGAATGGCCTTAATCTTTGATTGATCTACTTCAATCCCCCGATGCTTCTCAATGAATCCAAGGAACTTGCCTGAACTCACACCGAAAGCGCACTTCAATGGGTTCATTTTGAGTTGGTACTCGCGTAACCTATCGAACACTTTTCGTAAGTCTTGCAAGTGATCACTCCTTTTTCTTGACTTGACAACCAAATCATCAACATAGCACTCGACGTACTTATGAAGCATGTCGCCAAAGATCTTCTGCATGGCACGTTGGTATGTTGCACCGGCGTTCTTTAATCCAAACAGCATGACTTTGTAACAGTAAATGCCTTTGGGAGTGCGAAATGCAGTTAACTCCTCGTCTTCTTGTGCCATCTTTATTTGGTTGTAGCCAGACGATCCATCCATGAAAGACAAAGCTTCATGACCTGTGGTTGCATCCACCATGAGTTCAATGATAGGCAAAGGAAAGTCATCTTTCGGACATGCATCATTCAAGTCACGAAAGTCTACGCACACACGCATTTGTCCATTCTTCTTTTCAACTGGGACAATGTTTGCGATCCACTTGGGATATTGGACTTCTCTGATGAAGCCTGCAGCAATCAACTTGTCAACCTCTTCTTCAATTTGAGTTTGAACCTCCGTTCGAAAACGTCGTGTCAGCTGTTTGATGGGTCGAGCCTCCGGTTTAACAGCTAATCGATGAACTGCTATTTTTGGATCAAGACCGGGCATTTCTGTATAATTCCAAGCGAAGACATCCTTGTATTCAAGCAACAAGTGATGGTACCCCTCTTCCTCTTGAGAGCTTAGCGACGCGCTCACAAATATCGGGCTTGGGTCTTCTTCCGTCCCCAGATTGATTTTTTTAAGTTCATCGACCGTAGATTTCACTAGCATCATTGTCTTCTTTATCTTGACCGGTGAGTATGAAGGTATGTTGTCTCACTTTAAGTTGGTCAGTCGAATTCACCTCTAGCACGCAACGTCTTTTCATGCATGATGGGATGAGACTTTGGATTTCTTTATTTTCCGATTGGCCAACTTCTTCTTTTCTTTTTCTATCTTGTTGGCCTTTAGGAGCTTGGATCCTTTCAAGTGCCGACTTCCGAGGAGTTGGTTTTAACTGTTTACTTTCTTCATTTGATGATGACAATCTTTTGAACACAGAAGTTCGTGTTGCTGCAATGTCAAGACGATTGAAGACGGAGCTTCGACTTGTTGACTTATCAACACGTTCAAACACCGAAAGCCGGCCTGTTGATTTAGTAGAAATACTTTGGGAACTTGGGCAGATGCGATCGAACGCTGAAGTGCGAGAAATGGATTGGATTTGTGGAATCTCATCTTCTACTTCTTCGATGCTTATGTACTGCATGCTTGCTTTCTCCGCCTTTCTTCTACCTGAGATTTTGATCGGCTTGTTTGGGATAAAACCAAGACCTGTTTTAAACGAATCACTTGTTTTTCCCTGTTCCCTTAGCTTCTTTTGAAACTCATCGTGCTCATGAGCTTTCTTACTGACGGCTCGATCATCCTCTTTACTTGACGAACCGAAGTCGAATCCAGCCTTTGCCAGCAGTTTGTAAGCATTGGGGTCAAACCCTTCATTTGTTCTTTTCTCGGGTAAAGGCCCGTGCTCTACCCTTCCTTTGATTGGTTGGACAAATCCTTTCAATGGTTGCTTGGTAGGAGTTTGGTCGTTTAAATTTGTCAATGGCAATACTGATGCTTCCTTCAATAATTTTATGTCCTCTTCACTCAGCTTCCGAGGACTGACTTGCCGCTTTGTTCCCGCAAATGGAGACTCTCCTTCCTTGCGCTTGGACTTTGGCACATATCGAAGAATTGGGATGATTGGACTGGACTTATCTGATGTCACAGTTGTAGATGGAGACTTGTGTGACTCTTCATTTCCCTTACCCTTCGCTTCAACTTCCTTCCTTGTCACCATTGTGGCTTTCCTGGTTAAGGGTGCTTTGACTGGCAGAACTTCAATTACTGATTCCTCATCTGAATAGAACTTGGAATCTGCGAAGTAAGACTCAGCCTCGGTGAATGGCTTGGTATCACCTATCACTGTTTTTACGCCTCCGCGGTAAAACTTGAAGCATTGATGCAGAGTTGAAGGCACGACATCATTTTCATGAATCCATGGTCGCCCCAACAATATGTTGTATGAAGTCTTTGCATCGATCACGTGGAACAAAGTGTGTGACTCCAATTCACCGATAACCATGTCTAGCCGAATCATGCCTATCGCTCTTTGCTCTCCTTGGTTAAAACCTTGGATCATGAGGCGACTTTTAGATAACTCGTCAATATTGATGCCGAGTCGGGACATTGTCGATTTTGGCATGATGTTCACGGCAGACCCTCCATCTACAAGCATGCGGTTTAATTTTTGCTCCCGCATGTAGCCTGTCACAAAAAGAGGTCGGTTGTGTGGCTTTGAACCCAATTGTAAATCTTCATCTGTGAAATGAATAGCGTCACAACATGCTACGCATGCCGCACACTCATTGATGTTTGAAGAGTATTGACCTTCACCAAGCAACAACTGGACAAAAGCACGTCTCGCTGACTGGGAAAGTTGCGACACGTTTGAGAGGCTAAATTTTAGAGGCAGGTCTTCCGATTGTCTCGACACTTCAGTTTCTTCAACCTTCTCAGCACCTTTGGGATTACCTTCAAAGCTGGTTGTCATTGAATTAGCTCTCCAACTCATTCGCCTCTTGGGCAAGCACCTTACTGGCGGATTTTGATTGAAGGACTTTTGTATACAAGGAGTGAATTTCTCCTTTATACATCTTGTCTTAGTCCTTGCGAGGCATTGACGACTCCCAAGTGGTCGTTTATGATCTGGCTGCGGGAGTGGTGGACTTGACAACACACCTTTGCGCGCTTTTCGACGAGTGACAAGTATCCATTCTTCATCATCATCGCATGGGGCAGTTTTAGGAGCGAGGTTTATTTGCCGGATTGGCTTCGCTTCCTCTAACTTTCTATCATTGCCCATCTCTTTTGAGAAATGGCATGGCGCCTTTACTAGCGTGGAAGGTACTTGAACTGGCTCAAAAGACCCAAATGAAACGGTAGTGCAGTTGACCGCAGCAACCTCATCGACATCCAGCTCGATTCTTCCTTGCTTGGCAAGCTTCATGATCAAATGCTTCAAAACAAAGCACTTCTCAACTGGGTGGCTTACGAGGCGATGAAACTTGCAATACTTTGGATCATTGACCCGATGCATTTCTTCTGGACGCTTGCACTCTGGAAGTTCGATGACCTTGTTCTCAAGCAAATCTTCCAACATGCCCGCCACGTCGGAATCTGGGAATGGATAACTCTTTTGTTCCCACTCAGTCAATGGATGCTTCCTCCTCCCGTAGGCTT
Source organism: Fragaria iinumae (assembly GCA_009720345.1). NCBI lineage: Eukaryota > Viridiplantae > Streptophyta > Magnoliopsida > Rosales > Rosaceae > Fragaria > Fragaria iinumae. Next base: position 3,953,955 of record CM019123.1, read on the forward strand.
GAGTCGGTTCTACTCTCTTAACCTCCTTCTTGTCTCGTGTGGAGATCTTGATTGGAGCAACGCTTACAGTCATCGACTCCTTCGTAGATCTTTTCACGACCTTGTCAACTTTGCTGCTGAAGGCTTTATCCTTTCGCTGATCATTGACAAACTCCTTCTTACCCTTGTGGCTAGCTATGCTCAATTCCATATCATGTGCTCGCGTAGCTAGTTCTTCAAAGGATCGAGGCTTGATACCTTGGAGAATGTACAGCAAATCGAAATGCATGCCTTGGATGCACATTTCTACCGCAGACGTCTCCGACAAGCGGTCTTTACAATCAAGGCTGAGCGAGCGCCACCTGTTGATGAAGTCAATTGCTGGTTCATCTCTCCATTGTTTTGTATTGGTGAGTTCCATCATGCCCACAGTTCGCCTTGTACTGTAGAAGCGATTTAAGAACTCACGTTCCATTTGGTCCCAACTGTCAATGGACTCGGGCTCTAAATCCGTGTACCACTCAAAGGCATTGCCTTTCAACGAGCGAACGAATTGCTTGACAAGGTGGTCACCTTCTGTCCCAGCATTATTACAGGTTTCGATGAAGTGAGCAACATGTTGCTTTGGATTGCCCTTCCCTTCGAATTGTTGGAACTTTGGTGGCTGGTATCCCAACGGCATCCTTAGTCCATTGATTCTTTTGGTGTAAGGCTTGGCGTAGGTGAGAGAATCACGAGAAGGACCTCCATATTAAGCTCTGATGGAGTTGGTGATGATGTCTTGCAATTGCTGAAAGGACATAGATCCAAGCCAGCCATCATCATCTTTGTCAACGTTCTTGGAGCTCTCGCCTACTTTGTACTTCTTTTCTTCATCTTGACTTTCAAGCTTGCTGTAGAGCTCGGCGATCTGCATGTCTTTTTCTTCCACCGTCTTGGTGAGCTTCTCAACCGCTCCCATCAGATTGGCTATCTGCTCTTCAATGGTGGATGCCCCTGTCACCATGACTTGCATGGGGATAGGTTGTGATGAATAGTCCGCAGGCATGCCATACGTGCGGTCTTCATCATTATTTGGGCTTCCATCATATGAAGCCGTGCTTGATTCATCATCCGTGGCAGGTGAGAATGATCGCTCCCTTGATCTGTTTGGAGTTTCCTTCTCTTCACTTCGCGAGGCGCGCTTGTCTGCGAGATTCGCCAAGGTGATGACCGGTTCGCGAGGGTTGGAAGGCAAAGCCACAAATGTTGTGGGTTGATTCCTCGCCATGCTATGGGTGACATGACCAGAGGGCTCGCTGTTTGACCTCGCGGTCGTTGGTTTAGACTTCTTCGTCGAGATGGCTTGAGTGCTCTTGGAGGCCATTACGTCGAACGAATTTGGACTTGCTTGCGGAGAAGGAGATGAGAGGCAAAGTTGTCCCACTGGGCGTGCCAATTTTGTAAACACGAAAATGTCTGCGACAAATGACAGAACAACACGTGTACAAACAATAATTTAATCAAATCAATGCGAATGCGGGTTACAATCTTTGTGAACTCCTCTGATTCTATCTCCGAATTTAGGTCTAACTCAAGGGTGACAAGCACTTGTTCTTGAGGGTTACACGGGATGATCGCGTAACAAGTATTTGGGATTTGGATTTGGTGAAGAACTGGCTATGAGCTTGATCGTTCTTCAAGGATTTGATGAAGAACTGGCTATGAGCTTGATAGTTCTTCAAGGATTTGATGAAGAACTGGCTATGAGCTTGATAGTTCTTCAAGGATTTGATGAAGAACTGGCTATGAGCTTGATAGTTCTTCGAGGATTTAGCGAAGAACAGGCTATGAGCTTGATAGTTCTTCAAGGATCTTGGGGAGACTTCTGAGCTCGCGGGAGGGATTCTTCTCTCTCTCTCTCTAGTCCGCTGCTTCTATTTATGCTCTCTTGGTTTCGCCCTTTTTTCTCTGCCCCCCTTTCCTCATGGTATGAGAGGGGGTATTTATAGTGTTAACATGCCTCCACTTAAGGCAAGTAATGAAGATTTTGAATCAATAATATTTCCTTAATTGAATCAATGAATCTTGACTGATTGATTTACTTGCTGATTTTAACACAATCAGATCAATCAAATCTTAAGATTTAGATATGCCCAGATCGCTTTAGATTAATGTCCTGTTTTGATCAAGATCATTAGTAAGGGGCGAGCTGTCTCACGGACATGGAAAGTATCCCGCGAGGAGGCTTGATCTCCAAGCGAACCGTGATTTCCAATCCCTGCATGCATGCGAACTCTGTCATCTAGCTACTTCGCGAATTTCCCAACACGGAGCCAACTCGCCTCGCCTCCACGTGAAACTACGCGCGCGGAGTCAATCCACCTCGCCTTCACGTACATGCGCGCGGAGTCATTCCGCCTCACCACTATTTAAGTCTACGCGAAGTGAAGTCTAGTTCTCGCCTCCACGTGAAACTACGCGCGCGGAGTCAATCCACCTCGCCTTCATGTACATGCGCGCGGAGTCATTCCGCCTCACCACTATTTAAGTCTATGCGAAGTGAAGTCTAGTTCGCCTCGCCAAGCTTAGCTCGCCTCGCGAAGTCAAAGTCACTGTTTAGGTCTACGCGAAGTGAAGTTTAGTTCGCCTCGCCACTGTTTAAGTCTATGCGAAGTGTAGTCTAATTCGCCTCACCAAGCTTAGCTCACCTCGCGAAGTCAATTTAACATTGCCAAGCCTAGCTCGCCTCGCGAAGTCCATTTCGCCTTGCGGAGTCTATTTTGCCTGGCGAAGTCACAACGTCAATCCACACTTGATAATTGATTTCAATTGGGGGTTTAAGGTTTTGTTGTAGACCGATCATTTCCACATTGCCACGTGTTATTTCCAATGGCTTTCCAATTTTGTTGACTCATGAGCCACGTATTTACTTGGATTATTCAACGACTATTTTTATCGTTAAATTTTATATGTCTACAAGGTCAAAATTAAGACCCGCTAATTGAACAGATTTAAGAATGCGTACACTGCAGAAACTACAACAAACACTTCTAATACCGAGATACTTCGCGGGGTCAAAACTCACCCAAAACCCCAAGACAACCCTTCTTCGCCTAAGCGATTAGTCCAACAAGAGTTTAACCTCAATTGCTAGAATAAAATTATATATTGATCAATAACTACGACACTAAGGTCTCTCCACCAAAACTAAAACATTACCATTTTGTGCATAAAATCTGGCAACTTATTGGAATTCAAATTCTCTCATGATTTTGTTAACCCCACTAATCTCTTCACCACAATATAGGAGATAATTTAAACATGACTAATATTGCCCATAAAATTCGCACAATCAAATCAAGCTGCCTGACTTAACCTTCCTTATACATTGGCAATATTTGATCTTCACACCTCACTACTTACCCGGGTTTCACCGCGACCACAAATCAATAGTTAAAAAAATCACACGACTTACTCTAGTTGTTCCATGAGAAAGATTCTGAATGCTAAAACCATCGAACTGAACAAACACATTTCTCTTTTTACCTCCAAATATAATTAGTTTGACAACAAAAATTTGATCCAAGAATCATTTATGGTCAAACTCTTGTACACACTTGGCGCTACAATTTCGAATCCCTTAAAAGCTTCTAACCCATGTATCGACAACCATGAGATTACACCTGGGTTAACTACATTGGTCGTCAAAAGCGGTGACAACCGGAAACAAGACTTAGCATTAGTATTCCTAAGTTTATGTGTGAGGGTTCTATAGTTAGACAGGGAGGAGGAGGGCACAAGGTCTTGTATGGATACCGTTTTGGAGGGCGACGACTGTTGTATGTTGGAGGAGGATGAAGAGTCTTGAATGTCCACCGAGGAGGAGTGATAGGAGCACAAAGTGTGACGTTCTTAATATGTTTATACCCTTTATTTTCCCTTTGTTAACTCTTATTTAGTTGATTTAGCTTTATATTTGTGTTTAGTGTAGAATAATTGCTTAAAGTAGAAATATGTAAGTTTGAGTGTTAAAACACATAGTAATTTCGGAATTGAAGAATTTGGTGTTAAAATTGTGCTAAGTATTTGAAATCCTTGTTTACTCAGGATTCATGTCTTAATCAGGATTCCATCTTTCCTCGAAGCCGAGTCCATGAGGGAGAAGCCCAAACCAAGTCCAATATGGAGAAGAAGATTTAAATTCAGCAGAATCCGGATCAAATCGGGAGAATTCCTGTGCACGTCTGCCAACTTCAACGGACTCTCCAGGACAGCTCACAATGAATCAGAAAACGTGCCATATGTGGATAGAAAGCTACGGGAGTCTAGTTTCCAAATCAATTGGAATCATCTCAATATCTATTTTCTAGAGGAAGTTATGACGTAATCTTCAGACGGAGGTCATTCTGCCGAAATTGAGAAGAACTAGGAATCCTAAACCAACTTGGTTTAGGCTTTGTGGCTGACTTCTCTAGGGTTTTTCCTCTATATAAAGCACGACTTCAAGGACAGAAGAGGATCATCAACCCGTACAAATAACACCAAAGCCTTTACCGAAACTCCATCAACCTCCAAACACCACAATCCGATCCCACCTTCAGCATTTGTCCAAAGCAAGTAGCCTAGGACTCCGCTCACTCGAAGAATAGAACACGTAGGGATATTTTGAGAGTGAATTCCATCTTCTATTTTCGGATTGCTATGTGTTTGTTCTCGTTTATGTTTGTTTTAGGTTTTTGCTTAAGTATACTTCGATTCTTGTCTATGAGATAGAAGTACTTTTGAACCATGTTTTGAATTAAAGTTTTCAATTTTTAATCAATGATTTTAGGTAATATGCCGTGAGTTTAATGTCTAAATACTTTAAGATTTTCGGTGCTATATTACATTATCATGTGTAGTTGATACAAGTAGTTGATATTGCATGTGTTAATCATCCAAAGTTCGACTTTGATACACGTAGTTGATAAGTTGCATTGTCTTTGTTTTTCACCGATTTTCTACCTATGTTTGATTTGGACTAGTGCTAAAACACATCAATTCTTTATGTGATACGTAATTGCATGATTAGTTTATGTGTGTGACCGATAAGTAGAGCACGTAGCCGAGCTTGTTGTGTCGCGATGTTGAATGAAACCCGTAGTCTAATTCTAAGTTGGTCTATGTCATAGGAACCACGTAGGAACTTATGTGCATATCAAATTTAGGTTGTATAATTACTCACGGTGTAGACTTAAATGAGATTAGGAATTGTCTTCTTTATTCTTACATGGTCGTTTGGTTGAGTTTGCATGAATGTTGGTTGATCACGTGTATATATGTATAGAAGTAATTTAGGATTTATTATTAATGTTGTTCCGAAATTATAAAACCTTAAACCCTTTATGCTTATTTCGACATTTACATTAGATTAGATGGATCTACCCTGTAGTTGGATCCCCGGTTTAGAACGATCCCTGCTTGCTTTATACTACGATTGATTTGTTGACAGGGTTAATTGATGCGTGTGCAAATACGTCTTATCAAATGGCGCCGTTGCCGGGGATCCTTGGGGATCCTCGATCTTTTTAATTGTCAAAATTTGCATTGTATATATGTCTATATGTTTATATTTGTAAAGTTAAACCATAAATTTGTATATGATGTAACTGTGTTTTATTTTTGTCTTTCTACTTTAATACTTGTATGAATAATGTTGTAGGTTGTACTACACAGGAATAGGTAGGATCCCTTTTGTTAATTCTAGCCTTAACCCTTCTTGTTTACCCTCGGGCTTGCATGAGGTTGTGGGCGGCTTTTATTAACACTTGGAGTCATGTTTGGTTCATAAGTTTGTTGCTAGCTGAGTACATTGGTACGCTCCTTCTATTACTCTGGTGCATGGGACCAAAATTGGATCTCAAGAGCCTTGAGGACATACATCTCGGTGATGGAGTTCTCATTGCTCACTAAACGAGTCCTACCATGTTCACTATCTCTGGATTGAGCTATTGACATTTAGAAACAACGCTTCAAGCTTGTGATCGAAACATCAATATCCAGGCCGCACGTCCACCGTGTCTTACCATCTAGAATCATTATTTATTTAAGTGTTTTAGTAGCGACTCGAAAATAAGCTTGTATGAATTTGTAATCTTAAAAGATTGGTGCCATGTATGATTTTTGTATTTAATTTATTTCGAAATTTTTCTCTAGATTTTCGAATTTGTTTTGTTTTCCTTTGCTTATTCTAGTTTATTGCTTGTGATTTCGTTTTATACTCATGCATACTAAACTTGATCTTGGCCGATTGGTTTTTCAGGTACTAGACGTGCATGCAACCACGACTCACTCGTTCGTCTTCACAAGGAGCTCTTGTTCCATTAAATCCCGAGATTGACCGTGCTTATAAAAACCAAAGAAAGAAGCAAAAAGAAGCATCAAGTAGCACGGTTGGACCTTTGGAATTTGAAGAGCAAGACCCTCTTTCTCCATTTCGGATCCATTCCGAATCTTCATTTTCATCCGAATCCGAAATTGATTGTGAGGAAGACAAGGCCGACATCGACATGACCGACTCACCACTCAAATCTGCTTTCGTTCCCACAACCCCGGAATCACCTTCATGCATCGCTTTCACTGTGCCTAATGAAGCCAACTTCTCCATACCAGTTCAGTTACTTGGGCAATTGCCTAAGTACTCGGGATCACCAATGGAGGACCCTAATGTTCACCTTAGAGAGTTTCTCGATATCTGCAGATTGTAATCCATCAATCATCTTACTCCAGAAGGCCTAAAACTGCTTTTATTTCCTTTTACTCTTAAAGATGATGCTAAGCGTTGGTTGTATTCTTTGCCTGCAGGAATCATCACCAATTGGAATGAGATGACCTCGAAGTTCTTGAAACAATTCTTCCCTGCGCAACTCACGAAGAAGCTAAGGAGGGAGATTCAGAACTTCACTCAAAAGGATGGTGACACTCTCTATGAGGCATGGGAAGAGTTTCAGGAACTTCAGAGGAAGTGCCCTCATCATGGAATTTCTTTGGACGAGTTAGTTCAAGCTTTTTATGAGGGACTTGACAACACCAACAAGGGTATGGTGGACTCTGCATGTGGATGCACATTTATGAACAAGACCGGACGGCAAGCATATAACTTGATTGAGGACTTGGCGGATAACAATCGTCAATTCAGCACCAAGAACTCAAGGAAGTCGGCAGGAGGCCGTGGTGGTGTCTATGACATTGAAGCTCGGAATCAAATGATCACGTTGGATAGGAAGCTTGATGTCTTGGTCAAGGCTTTCAATGGTTCGAACCTTGGCAACCAAGCTTGTGGAATTTGCTCACTTTCGGATCACTCTACAGATTCATGTCCGAATAGTGCTATGAGTGAGGAGGAGTTGAACTTTATGGGACAACAGAAGCAACGTTATGACCCATATTCGAACACTTACAATCCTGGAATTAGAGATCATCCGAATTTTCGGTGGAGTAACAACAATGCTCAACCGGCCAATATGCAAGGTCAAGGACCTCGTCCTTCAGGTTTGTTTGTGAGGCCTCAGGTACCTCAAGGTTTTGTCCCTAACTCTTCTAATTTCGTGCCTAATAATGCCAATGTTCAAGGTTCAAATAATAATGCTAGTTCTTCTACTCCTAACTATGATGAAATCTTGAAGTCCCTTGCTCAAGGGCAACAGAACTTAACATCTGCAACTCAAGCTTTAGTGACAGGTCAACAGGCTAATGCTAAAGAGATCACGGAGCTCAAGAAGCAGATGGGACAGGTTATCGATTTCATGGGTAAAATCCATGAAAGTGGTAAGTTGCCGAGCCAAACCTTGCCAAACCCGAATGCCGGACAATTCAAGATCGTTACAACTAGGAGTGGTCGAATTTTTGAGGAGCCTTTGTTGAAGAAGTCGGAGCCTTCTAAGGAAGGTGAGGCCGAGAATGTCTGTTTACAAGATGACGAAGATATTGAAGAGGTCTATGCCGAGAAGCAGCTGGACAAAGAGGCCGTGCCTCAGTCCGAGAGAAAGAATGACCATGCGGCAGTTCCTGCCGACAAGAAGAAGGTGCAAGAGGCCGTGCCTCTTGCAGTCCCTGCTGATCCGAAATCCACTCAAGCCGTGCTTGAGAAAGGTAAGTCTTCTAGCTCTAGTGGTTTAGTTTCTACTAATGTCCATGCTCGTGCCCCTTTCCCCAACAGGTTTGCTAAATCAAAGCACGATGAAGCTGATCATGCAATGATTGAGTTATTCAAGAAGGTGGAAGTAAACATGCCATTGCTTGAGTGCATTCAACAAAATCCAAAGTATGCGAAATTCTTGAAAGAGTTGTGCACCAACAAGAGGCTACCACGAGAGAAGGATGTAGCGGTAATGAATGAAACCATCTCTGCGGTTTTTCAAAGGAAACTACCACCTAAGCTCAAGGATCCAGGGAGTTTTTCGATTCCATGCACCATTGGTACTCATAGTTTTGATAAAATCATGTTAGATCTAGGTGCTTCGATTAATGTTATGCCTTCTTATCTTTGTCACATCCCAGGACTCACTCCGCCGTAACACGATATTGTCCGCTTTGGGCCCACCGGCCCTCACGGTTTTGTTTCCGGCAGCTCAGGAGCAGCTTCCCAGTAGGTCACCCATCCTGGGATTGCTCTAGCATCAACATGCTTAACCTCGGAGTACTCATCCCCTCCGAAGCCGCTGAGCCACCAAAAGGCCTCGTGTTAGATTGGAGGTGGGCATGTACATATACAGCATATAACCCCTCTCCGTTTGGCCGATGTGGGATATTACAATCCACCCCCCTTGGGAGCCCGACGCCCTCGTCGGCACACTCGCACCACACGGCAGAGTGGCTCTGATACCATTTGTCACATCCCAGGACTCACTCCGCCGTAACACGATATTGTCCGCTTTGGGCCCACCGGCCCTCACGGTTTTGTTTCCGGCAGCTCAGGAGCAGCTTCCCAGTAGGTCACCCATCCTGGGATGTGACAATCTTTATGCGGATTTAGGTCTAGGTGAGTTGAAAAAGGATAACATTATCATTAGATTGGCTGACCGCTCCAACAAGATCCCTCTGGGATATGTTGAGGATGTTTTAGTGCAGGTTGCAAGTTTAACATTTCCTGCAGATTTCTATGTCATTGACATGGAACCGGCGGATGCAGATGACAAAGAAATTCCCATTCTGTTGGGAAGACCATTCATGAGAACCGCCAGGACCAAAATTGATGTCTACTCAGGGGAACTAACTTTTGAAATAGATGGAGACATCATTAGTTACAATATTTTTGATGCAATGAGGTATCCTCTTCCTGAACTTTTTCGAGATTCTTTTTCTATTGATGTTGTGGATGCTCTTGCAGATGAATATGTGGAGACAATAGCTCAAGACACCTTGGCACTCACCTTGGCAAAAGGAATCGGATTTGATGCCATGGGGAACAAAATTGCAGTTTCTGCCGAGGCCGTGTCTCCGCCCTTATTTGCAACCGTGCAGTTACTTGAGGTGGCTGCCGAGGTATGCTACTCCTCCCCTAGTCCAATTCTCTGTCCATCTAACAAGTTTCTTCCTTCCATTGTCCAAACTCCAAAATTAGATCTCAAGGTTCTTCCGGAACATTTGAAGTATGTGTATTTGGGAGAGAATGAAACATTGCCAGTTATCATATCATCATCACTAGAGAAGGAGCAAGAGGAGAGATTGATCGAAGTTTTGAAAAGACACAAGACGGCCATAGGGTGGACCTTAGCCGACATCAAGGGAATTAGCCCTACAATGTGTGTTCACCGAATTTTGCTTGAAGATGGAGCAAAGCCGACCAAGAGGGTCAACGACGTCTTCATCCACCTATGATGCAAGTTGTGAAGGATGAGGTGACAAAGTTGCTCGATTGTGGAGTCATCTACCCAATTTCGGATTCAAGATGGATTTCGCCGGTTCAAGTTGTGCCAAAAAAGAGTGGAATCACGGTGGTGAAGAATGATGAAAACGAGCTTGTGCCGCAAAGGACCGTAACCGGCCACCGAGTGTGTATCGATTATAGGAGGCTCAATGCAACAACAAGGAAGGATCACATGCCATTACCATTCATTGATCAAATGCTTGAGAGGTTAGCCGGCCATTCCTTCTATTGTTTTCTTGACGGTTATAGTGGTTACAATCAAATAAGTGTTGCGGAAGAAGATCAAGAGAAGACAACGTTCACATGTCCCTTTGGCACTTTTGCCTACCGCCGCATGCCTTTTGGCTTATGCAATGCTCCAAGTACGTTTCAAAGATGCATGTACCACATATTTTCTGAATTCATAGGTTCTAAGATTGAAGTCTTTATGGATGATTTTTCTATTTATGGTGAAGATTTCGATACATGCTTAGAAAATGTAGAATTTGTACTTAGGAGATGTGAGGAAACTAATCTTGTGCTTAATTGGGAAAAATGTCACTTCATGGTTAATCAGGGTATAGTGCTCGGTCATATTGTTAGTAATAGGGGTATTGAAGTTGATAAATCTAAGATAGATATTGTGCGTCACTTACCCATCCCCACAAGTGTGAGGGATGTTCGAAGCTTTCTTGGACATGCAGGTTTTTATCGTCGATTTATCAAAGATTTCTCCAAGATAGCTCGACCTTTGAGTTCCTTGTTGCAAAAGGATGTGCCCTTCCACTTTGATGCCGAATGCAAGGAAGCTTTTGAGCGGTTGAAGACCATGTTGACATCGGCACCAATCATGGCGCCACCGGATTGGTCCTTGCCCTTCGAGTTGATGTGTGACGCCTCAGACTATGCCGTGGGGGCTGTGCTCGGACAGAGAAGAGACAAGCAGCCGTATGCCATTTATTATGCCTCTCGGACACTCAATGATGCGCAACAAAACTACACCACCACCGAGAAAGAACTTCTTGCCGTGATCTTTGCTTTGGATAAGTTTCGTTCTTACTTACTTCAATCTAAAGTTATTGTTTATACTGACCATGCGGCTTTGAAGTATTTGTTGACAAAGAAGGATGCCAAGCCGAGATTGATTAGGTGGATATTGCTTCTCCAAGAGTTCGATTTGGAAATCAAGGACAAAAAGGGATCGGACAATTTTGTTGCCGACCACCTTAGCCGATTGGTGCGTGACTCGGATCCCGTGGCCATCCAAGAATGTTTCCCGGACGAGCAACTCTTCAAGGTAAGCAAGGTAAGTGAGGTAAGTGAGCCTTGGTATGCCGATATTGTGAATTATCTTGTTACACAGCAATTTCCGAATTTTATGTCCTATCATGCTAGAAATAGACTTAAGGCATTAGCTAGATATTATGTGTGGGATGAACCTTATTTGTGGAAGCATTGTGTTGATCAAGTTATTAGGAGGTGTGTCCCAGAGAATGAGCATAGGTCTATTCTTAGTTTTTGCCATGATCAAGTTTGCGGAGGTCACTTTGGTTCTCGTAGGACTGCTTTGAAGTTTTAGAATGTGGATTCTTTTGGCCTACTATTTTTCGAGATGCCTACATGTATTGTGCTTCATGTGATAGATGTCAAAGGACAGGGAATTTAGGACCTAGGGACGAGATGCCTATGCAACCTATTATACATGTTGAAATATTTGATTGTTGGGGTATTGATTTCATGGGGCCTTTTTCGAATTCTCAGGGAAATTTATACATTCTCGTATGTGTGGATTATGTTTCTAAATGGGTGGAAGCAAAAGCCACCCGGACTAATGATTCTCGAGTTGTTGCAGATTTCCTACGCTCTAATATTTTCTCCAGGTTTGGAATGCCGAAATTTGTTATAAGTGATGGAGGTTCCCACTTTTGCAATCGGACAATTGAAGCTCTAATGAAGAAGTATGGAATCAAGCATAAGGTGGCTACACCTTATCACCCCCAGACAAGTGGGCAAGTGGAGCTTAGTAACCGAGAGATCAAGCGGATATTGGAAAAGAGTGTGAAGCCATCACGCAAGGATTGGAGCCAACGACTTGATGATGCACTATGGGCATATCGGACTGCATTCAAAAATCCCTTGGGGATGTCACCGTTTCGTATGGTGTACGGCAAAGCTTGCCACTTGCCTGTGGAGTTGGAACATCGAGCTTGGTGGGCGGTTCGGACTTTTAATATGGATATTGATGAGGCCGGATTACACAGGAAATTGCAGTTGTGTGAACTTGAAGAAATCAGGAATGAAGCCTATGATTCTGCCGTGATCTACAAAGAGAAAACCAAGGCATTCCATGACAGGATGATTCGAAAGAAAGATTTTGTTATTGGCCAGAAAGTTCTCTTATTTAATTCTAGACTTAGGTTGTTTCCAGGCAAGCTACGTTCTAGGTGGATAGGACCTTTTGTTATCACTAATGTCTTTCCTTCTGGTGCAGTCATGATTAGAAGCATGGTCAAAGGAGCTGAATTTCAGGTTAATGGTTATCGATTAAAGCCTTACATGGAGAACATGGTGAACAAAACGGTGGAGGAAGTCTCTCTCCTAGATGCTACGACATGAGCAAGAGGAGATGATAGTCTAGGCTAAAGGACTATAAACACTTAAGCGCTGCATGGGAGGCAACCCATAGAAGGAGCCATCAACGAGAGTTTGCAAATTTCTTTATCCCTCCTCTTTTCTCTTCGAATTGCTCTTAGTTTTCTTACATTGAGGACAATGTTGATTTTTAAGTGTGGGGTGGATGTCATTACTCGTTGATTTGCTATGCTTTGATATGATTTGAGTTGTTTTTAATTTTTAGGATTAAAATTGAATTTTTTGTTTATGTTTTCCGATTTTTTTAGATGAACTTTGTTTCTTTATTTTGTGTTGTTATTTTATTTTGTTAAGTCTTAGGTGCCTTCTAACGTGTCTAGGATGAATATACGATCTTTGATTGATTAGTTATTGAGATGAGCATGATTTCGAATATTTGAGCTTATATGTTATTTGATGGTTAATAGATATGTTGAAATTGTACGAACTTGTAGTAGATGAGGATCATTGAAACTTAGGTATAGAATGAGCATGTTCCTTACTTGTTTGATTTCATATAACCTTTGTGAGATTTTCGAGCCATATATATGTGTCTTTTCTTTGGAGAGTTTACTCTATCTATTCTTTGATATATATGACCTCATTATACACTACTTGATCGATTTATATGCCATAGATTTAATGAACTAGAGATTGCTAGAACTTACTTATGAAACTTTCAAAACTTTTATCATAACTTGCTTTGATTTTGAATAGGATTGTGGATCTTTCTTAGGACTATCACCACTTTATCTAAATAGCCATATATCCCTATTTTGAGCCCTGTTTGGGACCCCTTAGTCTAAACCCCCTAGAGCCTACGTTATGCTTTTCTTGTTCACCTAAATTATCCCTTGCCTAGTATAGAATTCCTCTACCTTGTCTCGAGCTTGGCAGAGCTATCTTTGATTGGTGATTTGAGGTGATGATTCAATACAAGTGTGGGGTTGTTCTAAGGAGTTTGTTGCCGAGATACATATGAAAAAAAAAAAAAAAAAAAAAAAAAAAAAAAAAGAGCATGATCCGAGAGAAGAAGGAAAAAAGAAAAAAAAAAAAAAAAAAGAGTTTCGAATTGATAAAAGTGTCTCGGCCTAGATGAAGTTTTTGTGAATTTGGAGTTGTGATTTGTTTGTTGAAGGCTCAATATGTTATACTTTAGCCTTTGTTCGTTTTCACAATGTTTAAAGTGAAGGATGGGTCCAACATGATGAAATTTGGCCCTTGATGGTGTATGGTGACATAAGGTGGATGTTCTTGCTCTGCTAAGTCTTGAGGATGACCTTTGTGATTCCTTTACTTTGAAAATTCTTCCACGCCGAGCCTAGCCAACCTATTTTCTAAAAGATCCGCATGATTCTTAAGATAAGTAAACTTTGATCTGTGGAGTCTGTTTCATGAGTAAGCTTATGGTTGTGGTTCATTTGTGCATATGATTGGTATCTTTCATGAGGTTTTTGAATTCATTATGTTCTTTTTAACTCTTGTGTGTGAAAAGCTTTTAAGCATATGCCATGTTCTTGAGAGAAAAAAATTCGGAGTGCATATCCTTTGTGAGTTGAATTTGAACTTGTTTGGAACATGTCGAGCTTAATTTCACCTTCGTTTCTGCCATGCCTTACTTGTTATATCGAAATCTCATGTTTATTAACCATTGAATTCACCTTTCAATTTCGATACTTGTGCTATTCTCGATGCTATGATTTTGAAGGTCTCTGAGACAATTTCGTTGAAGGCATTAGATTGAGTCATTGTAGTATTTTCGATATTAGTTGTGTTGTTTTTGTTTTAGTAGTTTGCTAAGGGACTAGCAAAGGTTAAGTGTGGGGTTGTTGATAGGAGCACAAAGTGTGACGTTCTTAATATGTTTATACCCTTTATTTTCCCTTTGTTAACTCTTATTTAGTTGATTTAGTTTTATATTTGTGTTTAGTGTAGAATAATTGCTTAAAGTAGAAATATGTAAGTTTGAGTGTTAAAACACATAGTAATTTCGGAATTGAAGAATTTGGTGTTAAAATTGTGCTAAGTATTTGAAATCCTTGTTTACTCAGAATTTATGTCTTAATCAGGATTCCATCTTTCCTCGAAGCCGAGTCCATGAGGGAGAAGCCCAAACCAAGTCCAATATAGAGAAGAAGATTTAAATTCAGCAGAATCCGGATCAAATCGGGAGAATTCCTGTGCACGTCTGCCAACTTCAACGGACTCTCCAGGACAGCTCACAATGAATCAGAAAACGTGCCATATATGGATAGAAAGCTACGGGAGTCTAGTTTCCAAATCAATTGGAATCATCTCAATATCTATTTTCTAGAGGAAGTTATGACGTAATCTTCAGACGGAGGTCATTCTGCCGAAATTGAGAAGAACTAGGAATCCTAAACCAACTTGGTTTAGGCTTTGTGGCTGACTTCTCTAGGGTTTTTCCTCTATATAAAGCACGACTTCAAGGACAGAAGAGGATCATCAACCCGTACAAATAACACCAAAGCCTTTACCGAAACTCCATCAACCTCCAAACACCACAATCCGATCCCACCTTCAGCATTTGTCCAAAGCAAGTAGCCTAGGACTCCGCTCACTCGAAGAATAGAACACGTAGGGATATTTTGAGAGTGAATTCCATCTTCTATTTTCGGATTGCTATGTGTTTGTTCTCGTTTATGTTTGTTTTAGGTTTTTGCTTAAGTATACTTCGATTCTTGTCTATGAGATAGAAGTACTTTTGAACCATGTTTTGAATTAAAGTTTTCAATTTTTAATCAATGATTTTAGGTAATATGCCGTGAGTTTAATGTCTAAATACTTTAAGATTTTCGGTGCTATATTACATTATCATGTGTAGTTGATACAAGTAGTTGATATTGCATGTGTTAATCATCCAAAGTTCGACTTTGATACACGTAGTTGATAAGTTGCATTGTCTTTGTTTTTCACCGATTTTCTACCTATGTTTGATTTGGACTAGTGCTAAAACACATCAATTCTTTATGTGATACGTAATTGCATGATTAGTTTATGTGTGTGACCGATAAGTAGAGCACGTAGCCGAGCTTGTTGTGTCGCGATGTTGAATGAAACCCGTAGTCTAATTCTAAGTTGGTCTATGTCATAGGAACCACGTAGGAACTTATGTGCATATCAAATTTAGGTTGTATAATTACTCACGGTGTAGACTTAAATGAGATTAGGAATTGTCTTCTTTATTCTTACATGGTCGTTTGGTTGAGTTTGCATGAATGTTGGTTGATCACGTGTATATATGTATAGAAGTAATTTAGGATTTATTATTAATGTTGTTCCGAAATTATAAAACCTTAAACCCTTTATGCTTATTTCGACATTTACATTAGATTAGATGGATCTACCCTGTAGTTGGATCCCCGGTTTAGAACGATCCCTGCTTGCTTTATACTACGATTGATTTGTTGACAGGGTTAATTGATGCGTGTGCAAATACGAATTATCAAGGAGAACGACTTGTGATGACATTAGAGTCTTTAGAGGACAGAGCATGAGTGTGGCGAGGGTAAGGAGGGCATATTTCATGTTGATGATGAATTATTGACCTGTTATTGTTATGTGTACTAACTGAATTTGTTAATTATCCAAATACACTTCACATTAGACTTGCCTCAGTCCACAGAGTTTTTTTTTTTAATTATCCAAAAAATAAAAAAATAAATACCAATATCACATTGTATCTTCTGCTTAAGTGGCTCATAGCTTTTGTTAGTGTTTTCTGTATCCCCAATGCATCATTTCAAAAAAAAAAAAGTGAAGAAAGACAAGTGGTTTGATCAACCTGTATGCTTTTCTATGGACTATTTTTCATAATCTTTATCTATTACTCACTCATTTACTAACAATTGTGTGTTATTCATGTGCAAGATATGGTGATCATGAGAAAGAGGAAGGACCGAGCCACTAAGGCCAGTGCTTTGATGGAGTCAATACGACAGAGCGCCGGCTCAGCTAGCAGTAGCAGCCACCCTACCCCCATGCCGACTGGGACAATACCACCAGGGGCTCCCCCTTGATCGTGCGGCCCCCTACAGTTGACAGTAGTTCAACAGGATCTCCATCGGCGTCTGCAACCGCACCTGAATCTGCAAGACGCATCGTCGGCAGCGCTCGAATCAAAGTTAGAAGCCCAACATGTAAGTGTATTAATTTACTGCCCCTTAGTAAACTTCTACTAAGGGTCAGTAAACTTGCAGTACATTATCTCCCTTTCAATTTAATGTCAATTACACACAACAGATACCCTAATAAATGACTTTATTGCCCCATAGTAAACCCAATAGAAGTTTACTGCCCCCTAGTAAACTTTTACTGGGGGTAAGTAAACTTGCAGTACAATATGTCTCTTTCATTTTCATGCCAATTACACACAACAGATACCCTAATAAACAACTTTATTGGCCCCTAGTAAACCCAGTAGAAGTTTACTGCCCCCTAGTAAACTTCTACTGGGGGGTCATTAAACTTGCGGTACAATATGTCTATTTCATTTTCATGCTAATTACACACAACAGATATCCTAATAAACAACTTTATTGCCCCTTATAAACCTAGTAAAAGTTTACTGCCCCCCAGTAAACTTCTATTGGGGGTAAGTAAACTTGCAGTACAATATGTCTCTTTCATTTTCATGCCAATTACACACAACATATACCCTAATAAACAACTTTCTTGGCCCCTAATAAACCGAGTAGAAGTTTACTGCTCCCCAGTAAACTTCTACTGGGGGTCAGTAAACTTACAGTACAATATGTCTCTTTCATTTTCATGTCAATTACACACAACAGATACCCTAATAAACAACTTTATTGCCCTCTAGTAAACCTAGTAGAAGTTTACTGCCCCCCAGTAAACTTCTACTGGGGGTCAGTAAACTTGCAGTACAATATGTCTCTTTCATTTTCATGCCACTTACACATAACAGATATCTTCTTGTATATTAAGTATCCTAATGTATTTTCACATGTTAATTGTAGCTCCTGCCCCGAAAAAGAAGCGGGGTTTATGTTCTTGTAAGAAGGCGGAGGATATCGTTCAACAAACGGGGCAAAAGATCAAGCTGGAGTATTGCCCCCATGTAAAAGGCCCTAGCGTGAGGGGGATAAACAGCTTGGTGGCACATGATATCGGTTTCACCATACGGAGTCTGGTGGGAATGAAGGCAAGGACGTTCTACGACCTTGATCAGATCGAGAAGTGGAAAGTGTGAAATGCAATGTCGGTAAGTAACTGAAAAGTATATGAAAAGTAAATTTACTTCATTACATTTGTTTGATATCATATATATGATTTCTTATGTAATTGGAAGGCATGATCTGACTGAATTGACATCTCTCAGTTGATAAAATTTCATGTCTAAGGATATGTTTGCATAAGACCGAGTTTTCTTATAAAGTGAAAATGTTATGGATATGTGTAAAGTATGATTGAATGTGTGTAAAGTATTGTGTGTTGATATGAATTGAAAGATGTGTTTTGTAATAGTAATTGGGTGTACTAATTTATTTTATTTTATTTTTTAGTGCTTAACATGGAATTTTTTTTATTTCTTACTTAGCCGAAGTACGAGTGGGATGAAAATGATGAGCCAATGTTCAATTGGATACTGAAGAGGGCACAAGAGAGGTACAAGGACTGGAAATACCAATGTCACAAAGTTTATCTGAAGGAAGGGTCATTAGGAGAGATGACCAGTGGGAGTTTCTATGTGAGCACTTCGAGTCAGATGCGTTCAAGGTGATTTTTTTTAATTACCTTCATTGTTTCCCTTCTATTTTATTATTAGCTCATTCATGTATAGTTATGTATTTATAACTTGAAATGTGAAATGTGCAAGATATTAGAACTAATCTATTTAATATTTTTTCGTGTATTAGAGACTCTCGTTGGCAAACAAGCGGAACCGTGGAGAGAAGACTATGCACCACCACACGGGGTCTTCTCTTATCATCTACACAATGGAGGAACTCAGAATACAAGGCGAGCAACTTCCAATAATCAAAGATTTTGAGAAGACCTATGTCAGGGAGGGTGATGAAGTTACAACCAAGCATTATGTAAGTGTTTCTCCTTTTACTATTATGTAAGTTTATCAGTGATTAGTCAAGCATGTGTAAATCCGGTTATTGGTATATATATGATCATAAGTTGAATGAATGTCATGTTTTCCTGCTTCTTCCAAAACAAAACAAAAAAGTGTTATTATCATTTATTAAGATGTATAGTTTGTAACGCCCCGTACCCAATTTTGCCTATTTACTGGGTATTCTGCGAGTTACTGGAGATTTTAACAGTGCTCGGTAACTTAGTAAGTTAACGTTTGAGTTATTTTCGAGTTTTTCTTGAAATGTCAAATTCTTCTGTTAAGACTCCAATGTCGAAGTGCAAGTCGACACTAGTTCACCGGTGTTTTCGGATTATTTTTGGAGTTTCGAGCTATTTCTACAATTAATTTAAAGTTGGTGAAAGAAATTAATTTTCTAAAATTAGAATAGCCCATTTAATTTTGGCAATCAGATCTTTAGGATTTTGATCTTAACCGTCAATTCAAGTATAAAGGAAAGGGAAGAGTTGACTGAGTCAAGAAGCCACACTCAGGCGTTGACCCGAGCTCCAGCCTCTCTCTCCTCTCTCCGGCTGCACCAGTCAACCCCTACGCATCGTCGCCGATTCCGGCCACCACTCGCAGCCAAACCGGTCTCAAAATGACCGTCTCCTTCTCCTCTTCCAAACCCAACTCTCCATTCCAGCTAGCATCCACACAGAGAAGAGATCGAAGTGGAAGAACACAATTGTGTTCATCGGATTCCGACAGACACCGGCGGCGACTGTGACTCCGGTTTGTGAGCTCCGGTCACCGATCCACCCAGCGACGGTGAGTCCCTTCCTCCTCTCTTCCTTTTGCATAGTCCAGTGTTTCCTTTCCCCAAATCGTGCCCTAACCGAAAGTCCCTCTTTTCTGTATTTTCTGGGTTTCGAGTTCTTAGCTCCGGCAACCTGCGTTCGACGGTTTCTGGCGAGTGCTTCGGGTTTTGGTCGGTCCTCGATGCTCTGTGTGTTGACGAGTTGGACCTTGGAGGAGTTGCAGGTCGATCCAGATTGAGGCAGAGGTCGGGTGTGCTTGGGCTTAGAGGAACCGAAGTGGTGTGATGCTAATTCGGTGAAGGTGGCGACTAAGGCAGCAGCTGGGGATGTTTGGAGGTCCTGCCTGTTGAGTCCGGACCAGGAGAGTTCTAGGGCTAGTGCTTGAGATCGATGGAAGGTAATCTCGATCTCCTTTGATGTTATATTGATTTTCGGATTGATTGGGTGCATTTTTGGTGTTGCAAGTCGATAACTTGGTGATTTGGAGTTGATGAGGAGGCTATGGCGAAATTCCGGCGAAGGCAGTTAATCCGACAAAAGCAATTGAGGTAGTTATCGACGTTTTTTCTTTCTATTTTGTGTTGTTTAATAAATAGGAAAGTTGTCGGTTTGTAATCGGAAATCTTTCAAAGTGAGGAAAGTTTCAATTTTAGAAAACTTTCCCTTTATGGAAACTTTTCATTCATGGAAACCCTTTTGGGTGCCCTTAGTAAATTTTGGGGTGAAGTTGTGTAGAGAGGAAATGAAGGAAATTATTGGTATTGTATGTGGGCATGCCTGAACGTAGGGGACCATAAAATAATTTTGGTAATGTGAACATTGTCCATAGTAACTCTAGAATGTAGACTAGATTACTATGTGATGAATTTGAAAGTAAATTGGTTGATGTGTTAAAGACATGAAAATTGATTGTGACTTCGATTCCAAGTTAAGGTTTTGTTTGGGAGCAATGCTCGAGGAGTATTCCGGGCATTATATTTGAAGGCTTAGGCTTAACCTGTGAGTGGACCTTTGTTTTAAATATTATGCCAGCAAAAAGATTTATTGATGATTATTTTCTTTTGTTGGAGAATAACTGAAATTGAGAATTTCGGTGATTATATATTTATATATGGATGTTTATGAGGATAGTATGTATATAAATAAATGCTAGCTAGCTATACGTGCTTTTCCGCCATAATGAGGTAAAATACCATTATGGTGTGATGTGAGCGTTAGACGCAATCGTAGTAGCCCTATATAAATATAATAATGATTCATATAGAGAGTATGCACGTATATAAATACACCCGTCTTTTCCGCATAATGAGGTAAAATTCCATTATGGCGTGACGTGAGCGTTAGACGCAAGCGTAGTAGCCTTGTATGAATTTCTATTTTCTTATATTTCTGCATAAGAAATCATACAAGGAGTATGACGAGTGTAAATACATACATATATATATTTTAGCCTGAGAGGCTGTATTTTATTAAGTTTTGGTGACTAGCCGGAGCTAGTCAGATATTTGCCAATTTTTGAGCTGTCGCATGCAGCATAATTTCTATGGAAATTAAATTGGGGAAGCATAAATATTTTCATTAAATTCATTTTTGTCCACTCACTCTAACGTTTTCAAATGTTTTCCCCTGGGCTCTTCGTTTTTAAAATGCCCAGTCTGCAGAGTACGGGTCGATACTAGTAGGAGGAGACGAGGCATAGTCACCCATCTTTCAGCCATTTTTCACCAGTAGGTTACATGCTTAACCTACTAGGATAGTTTCCTGCTTCCGTGTTTTTAGTAGCTCTGAATACTTTTGGGATTATTGTATAATATTTTAATGGAGTTTGCTAAGATTTATGTTTTATTATTTGGATTATTTTTATGGGTAATTCAGGGATTCTCCGGATTAGGGTTGTCCATTTTCAAGGGAGGTTTGCCGAGTTCTTCGGCCCGCAAGACTTACCTCGGGTTTCAGGGTGAAATACGGGGTGGGTCTTGACAGTTGGTATCAGAGCATTAGGTTATTCGATTCCTTTCTTTTTTGGTACTACCTCATATTCTTGGTCATGCTTAGTGTCGATAGAGTGATGGTCCGACCACGGCGGATCCATTAGCATTATATGCTTTAGACATTATGTGTTGATTAAGTTTGTGATTTAGTCGTTCTTATTTTATTTATGGACAGTAGTGTGCCATAAATGTCTACATCTCTAAGACTATGCCTCCGCACGCCGACCTCTTAAGTAAATTTTTCTGCTTTGAGTAATGAAAAGATGTATGGATTACGCCTTTTCCAAGGGTTATCGAGTTGATATTAAATTGTTAGAGTTCAGTTGCGAGTTGAGAACTCGCAGGCTTGACGACATACCTTTCATTTGTCCAATGACTAATTAGGCTATGATTAAGATGCTAGGGTGTAGTAGGTGAAATGTGTGATTTGATTCATGCCTTGGAGTTTTCTATTTATGATGGGCAAGTAAGGAGTTGTAGTAGTTCGATGGAAGATTTTTTATTTTGAGTTACGTGACTTTTGAGAGAGAATAGCTAGAAGGAAGGTTTGTAGTAGTTGTGTGTTTGTTGATGAAAAAGTTAGTTGAAGTGGTATAGTGAGGTACCCATAGAAATTCCAAGATGTACCGTGACAAGTTATTGAGGACCCTAATCCTGAGTGATTTAGTCATGTGGGATTAGTGACTAGTTTTGGGTTGCAGGAAGTTGTTATATGAAAAGCTATTTGTCATTTTGGAGAAGTCATGACTGAAGGTCAATTTTATCGACTACGTTAACCGCAATAGAAATCAGTTGGGAATATATTTTGGAAAGGACGGCTAATAGTAGTCGATGAATAGTAAGATTTCTGATGACTTCTGTATATAATGTGGGTTAGCTGAAGTTGGGTAGAGCATTCAACATAATAACTAAGATTATTTTTTCCCTTGGGTTTTGGATTTTATGAATGTCATTGGATATAGCGTTATGACCAACTTGTTGTTATGTCACAGTTAGAGAATTTTAGAAATTCAATGGTGTCGCTAAATGTTACGAATTTTAAGCTAGCTTTGAAGCGTTGAGTGGCATCTGTCTATTATAGTATTTTAATCGTGGGGCCATTATAGATTCTTCCGGAATTCTATGTCACATCCCAGGACCCTCTCCGCCGTAACACGATATTGTCCGCTTTGGGCCCACCGGCCCTCACGGTTTTGTTTCCGGCAGCTCAGGAGCAGCTTCCCAGTAGGTCACCCATCCTGGGATTGCTCTAGCATCAACATGCTTAACCTCGGAGTACCCATCCCCTCCGAAGCCGCTGAGCCACCAAAAGGCCTCGTACTAGATTGGAGGTGGGCATGTACATATACAGCATATAACCCCTCTCCGTTTGGCCGATGTGGGATATTACAATCCACCCCCCTTGGGAGCCCGACGCCCTCGTCGGCACACTCGCACCACACGGCAGAGTGGCTCTGATACCATTGTAACAGTCCGGCCCAGTCCATTGAGATATTGTCCGCTTTGGGCCCAACGACCCTCACGGTTTTGCTCTTGAGGTTTCACCCCAAAACGCGTCTCAATGTAATGTGCTAGCTCTGCACATATAAGCATAGCAACTTGTCTCCCCCGGGCGATGTGGGACGGATGCACCTACTAGCTTGCCTGCCTAGTCAGGT
Source organism: Fragaria iinumae (assembly GCA_009720345.1). Classification (NCBI taxonomy): domain Eukaryota; kingdom Viridiplantae; phylum Streptophyta; class Magnoliopsida; order Rosales; family Rosaceae; genus Fragaria; species Fragaria iinumae. The sequence goes on from CM019123.1 coordinate 3,976,970, forward strand.
CATCACAATCCACCCTCTTTAGGGCCCGACGTCCGCGTCGGCACACTTCCGGCCGGGGACAGGCTCTGATACCAAATGTAACAGTCCGGCCCAGTCCATTGAGATATTGTCCGCTTTGGGCCCAACGACCCTCACGGTTTTGCTCTTGAGGTTTCACCCCAAAACGCGTCTCAAGAGTGGCGCAGCAGCTCTGATACCAAATGTAACAGTCCGGCCCAGTCCATTGAGATATTGTCCGCTTTGGGCCCAACGACCCTCACGGTTTTGCTCTTGAGGTTTCACCCCAAAACGCGTCTCAATGTAATGTGCTAGCTCTGCACATATAAGCATAGCAACTTGTCTCCCCCGGGCGATGTGGGACGGATGCACCTACTAGCTTGCCTGCCTAGTCAGGTCATCACAATCCACCCTCTTTAGGGCCCAACGTCCGCGTCGGCACACTTCCGGCCGGGGACAGCCTCTGATACCAAATGTAACAGCCCGGCCCAGTCCATTGAGATATTGTCCGCTTTGGGCCCAACGACCCTCACGGTTTTGCTTTCGAGGTTTCACCCCAAAACGCGTCTCAAGAGTGGCGCAGCAGCTCTGATACCAAATGTAACAGTCCGGCCCAGTCCATTGAGATATTGTCCGATTTGGGCCCAACGACCCTCACGGTTTTGCTCTTGAGGTTTCACCCCAAAACATCCCAGGACTCACTCCGCCGTAACACGATATTGTCCGCTTTGGGCCCACCGGCCCTCACGGTTTTGTTTCCGGCAGCTCAGGAGCAGCTTCCCAGTAGGTCACCCATCCTGGGATTGCTCTAGCATCAACATGCTTAACCTCGGAGTACCCATCCCCTCCGAAGCCGCTGAGCCACCAAAAGGCCTCGTGTTAAATTGGAGGTGGGCATGTACATATACATCACATAACCCCTCTCCGTTTGGCCGATGTGGGATATTACAATCCACCCCCTTGGGAGCCCGACGCCCTCGTCGGCACACTCGCACCACACGGCAGAGTGGCTCTGATACCATTTGTCACATCCCTGGACCCACTCCGCCGTAACACGATATTGTCCGCTTTGGGCCCACCGGCCCTCACGGTTTTGTTTCCGGCAGCTCAGGATCAGCTTCCCAGTAGGTCACCCATCCTGGGATTGCTCTAGTATCAACATGCTTAACCTCGGAGTACCCATCCCCTCCGAAGCCGCTGAGCCACCAAAAGGCCTCGTGTTAAATTGGAGGTGGGCATGTACATATACAGCACATAACCCCTCTCCGTTTGGCCGATGTGGGATATTACAATCCACCCCCCTTGGGAGCCCGACGCCCTTGTCGGCACACTCGCACCACACGGCAGAGTGGCTCTGATACCATTTGTCACATCCTAGGACCCACTCCGCCGTAACACGATATTGTCCGCTTTGGGCCCACCGGCCCTCACGGTTTTGTTTCCGGCAGCTCAGGATCAGCTTCCCAGTAGGTCACCCATCCTGGGATTGCTCTAGTATCAACATGCTTAACCTCGGAGTACCCATCCCCTCCGAAGCCGCTGAGCCACCAAAAGGCCTCGTGTTAAATTGGAGGTGGGCATGTACATATACAGCACATAACCCCTCTCCGTTTGGCCGATGTGGGATATTACAATCCACCCCCCTTGGGAGCCCGACGCCCTTGTCGGCACACTCGCACCACACGGCAGAGTGGCTCTGATACCATTTGTCACATCCCAGGACCCACTCCGCCGTAACACGATATTGTCCGCTTTGGGCCCACCGGCCCTCACGGTTTTGTTTCCGGCAGCTCAGGAGCAGCTTCCCAGTAGGTCACCCATCCTGGGATTGCTCTAGCATCAACATGCTTAACCTCGGAGTACCCATCCCCTCCGAAGCCGCTGAGCCACCAAAAGGCCTCGTACTAGATTGGAGGTGGGCATGTACATATACAGCATATAACCCCTCTCCGTTTGGCCGATGTGGGATATTACAATCCACCCCCCTTGGGAGCCCGACGCCCTCGTCGGCACACTCGCACCACACGGCAGAGTGGCTCTGATACCATTTGTCACATCCCAGGACTCACTCCGCCGTAACACGATATTGTCCGCTTTGGGCCCACCGGCCCTCACGGTTTTGTTTCCAGCAGCTCAGGAGCAGCTTCCCAGTAGGTCACCCATCCTGGGATTGCTCTAGCATCAACATGCTTAACCTCGGAGTACCCATCCCCTCCGAAGCCGCTGAGCCACCAAAAGGCCTCGTGTTAAATTGGAGGTGGGCATGTACATATACAGCACATAACCCCTCTCCGTTTGGCCGATGTGGGATATTACATTCTATGTGTTGAATTTTGATTTCCGGATTTGTTGTTGGAAAGACGGTAAATGTAAATGGCTTTGAAACGTAGTGGTAGAGTGAAAGCGAGATGGTTGTGGTGGTTCTGACTCTACAACAACACCTGGTAAATTTAATAAGTGTTGTCATGGATATTCTAAGATAGTTGCGTGGAGTTGGTGGAAGGGGCAGCGGTGGAATAAAGCCCACTGAATCATGGAGCAAGAGTGTGTGGGTGTCTATAGTAATTTCAAGCAGTGTCGTTTTAGGTAGTTGATAGTAACATCACTTCGTTAGCAAATAGTTACTAACTACGACACTTCAATAGGAGGATCTGTTCACCCACCTTATTGCTAATTTGGTGAACTGGAATAGAGTATTAGTTGTGCCGTGTTTGGGAATATTTAAATTGTTCATGCTGTAGTTTGGATAGCATCTTCAGAGCTTGAAACTATTGATGTGCGAACACTATGATTTGAAGGTTAGAGATCCTGGTTAGTTTGTCGAATTTTGTGGGAAATGATAAATTGGTTGTTGAGTTGTAGACATGGAGCATTGATTAATCCAGTGGTGATCCCAAGTGAACTGGAGTTTGATTAAGCGACGAACCATGCAGTTATAATTATATGTAGTAGTCTAGGAGTCGCGTGGATATGTTGAATCGACTGTATGCGTGTTGTTGTGTTTGATTTGTGGCGTAGCCTTAAAGGTGAGGGTTTCCTTGTTGACTCAAGAAGCTTTTCGAGTCAATGTTTATTAAGAGTTTCAATATTGTGGTAGTATATATATTGATAAGTTGAGCGACGTCCTTTCTAGGGATCAGATCGTCGTTGGACCACTTACTGATCCAGGTATGATTTAGGAGGTCATCGCTATTTGGATGTGTGTTCATTCGTTGGTGTCAGGGTGATTAGTTTCGAAACGGGTTAATTTGTGGAGCTTTTGATCTCAAAGTTGTGGGACTTATCCTTCATATTCTTTAAATTATTTTTCTTCTGGAGCTTGAGCTGAGTCTAGCCATGAGTTTTGACTTTTACTTAAACTCATAGTTTTCATTGGTTGGCGAATCACAACGTGTAGTAATGAGTCTTGTATGGACATTAATTTTGATGTGCGATAGGTAACTTGGTGTTCTTTGCATGCTCAGCGCGGTAGTGGTAAAAGATCCTTGCAGCCTTGCAATAAAGTAAAAAGACCCTGCCTACCAATTCTCGCCTTTCTCAACCACAAGTACTTAATCTTCGGCACAAACTTGACAATAGCCAATGCCCCCTTCTTCCCTATATCGTCATCACACACATTCAACCCACATAAACTCTTGCATTTCTCCTTCACATGTTCAAGCACTACTTCTAAAGCATAAGAGCCAGTAGGCAGCTTAAAAAAAATCTCCTAGCTTGCCATTTTTGCCTTCAAAAACATCAACCATAATTCCAAATACATCAACCTAGCTACACTTTGTTCACTCCTTTTATATTCCTAATCCTAATATATGAGATTTAATCACAAACGAATTCAGATACGATTCAGAAGTAACAAGCAAGATCAATCTGATAAGAGAGAGAATACGAACCTGAAAAAGGAGCGGCGGTGAGAAGGTGAGAGCAGCGAGATCGGAGCGGCAGGTGGATGCGGTGGCGATGAGTGGAGGAGGTGGGTGGATGCGCGCACTTGAATCGGTTTCCGAAGTGTGGATGGGGTCTGGTGGCACGAGGCGATGGGATTTGGGAATTGTGGGTGTGAATTTAGGAATTATGGATTGAGTGAGGCAGTTAGTATCGATTTTATCTTAACCGTTGAATGAGTTCCGTCGCCTAAGACACATATTCGTCTCCTAAGTAATATGAAATTTCCGGGGAAAAAAAGGTGCAAAATTCACCCGCCTAATATTTCGGGATCCTATACGACGGAAAATACGTTTTCCGTCGCCTTGGTTATACCAAGCCGATGACTTATTCAATTTCCGTCGCCTTAGAAGTACTAAGGCAACGAATTATTCAAGTTTCGTCGACTAAGTATATTTTTAAAAATTTTGGATATTTTATTATATTTACATCCGAACATTTTCGTGTAACTTTTCAAACTAGACCCAACTGTAACTCCACATAAGTATTCGTACTTAAAAAAGCATACATATACATTTTAAAAATTACACTTGTAGAAAAATGGAAATTTGCATGAATAATTAATATATGGTTGGACGTACGTACGTACGTGGTTACAAATTTAAAAATACATATCCGAAGTTACGCCAAATTAATACAAGTAGATTAGACCGATCGAACTCCACAATAATGGTTATATTAATCGTACTCATGATAATATAAGTCGTCTGAATCATCATCCTCCTCAATTTGGTCAGAATACTCATCATCCTCCATGTATTCGTCATCTGTGAAGCCGTCGTCATCATGATTGGGGTTGCGTTGTAGCGAGTTCAGTTCAGATGGTGTAATTAAAATGTAACCTATGATAGTCGGAACGTGTTGGTTGTTGACACGAATATCCTCAGTATCGGGGACTACATGTGGAGATTCCTTTTGATATGGTTCATTCGGTTGATCAGTTGTTGGTTCACTAGGTCCAGTCTCATCACCCCATCCCAGTGTAGCTGCACTCCAAATCTTCCTATGTGACATCATCTGCACCACTTTCCAACCCTCACCCATAGCCGGATCATCAAGATAAAACACTTGTTTCGCCATGGTGGCAAGAATAAACGGCTCATTCTCATACCATACACTGTTTGAGTCCACTGATAACAAGCCACGATATTGTACTCCTTCGTCTGGTTGGGTCAGTATTGAACCATTTGCACTTGAACAACATGACTGACATACCCTTGTCGTAGATTAGTTCGATGACACTGACAAGAATCCCGTAGTAGTTGAAACCCAGACCCTCAGCCATGACTCCATTGTTTTGGGTGACATGGCATTCATCTCGTTCTGACGTCACAAACTTATCACCGTTCACAAAACATCCACCACGAACTCTGTGGCTTTTGGGTCCTCCAGCCAACAAGTGCAACTCCAGGTCGTAAGAAGCAGGAAACTGTTGTTCAATGTGCATCATCTGTAATAATTTTAGGAGCAACGTTGTTACATTATGTAACATCATATATAGAGATAGAAGGTACTCAAATAGGGAAGTAATCAGGAAAATCTCTCTTGTGTATGGCTTCATGATAGCTAAATTAAAATCTATTTATTTTCCTTATTCTCCTGCAAATTTATCGATTGTAATATAGAGAAATAAGGGTCTCCCGCAGAGGATTAAATTAAACTAAAAGCTTCAATAAATGTCACAAAATGTGACTGCCTTGATCCATGTTGAAATATAGGTGGTCCATTGTATGCACCTTGAGGAGGTCGAAGCACGTTGTCATTGTTACTCCAACGAAAGTTAGGGTGATCTCTCAATCCGGGATTGTACGTGTTCGAGTAAGGATCATATTTAGGCCTTTGTTGTCCCGCATAATTCACCTGCTCCTCAGATAAAGAAGACATAGGACATCTATCAGTAATATGGTTAGAATAAGAACAAATAGAGCATACCTGAGGAGATGCTTTAGAGCCATTGCCTATGGCATTAACCAACATGTCAATCTTTCTCTCCATTGCCACCATTTGATTCCATGATGATGAAACCTCATATACTCCAAGGCCTTTATGTCGCTTGTCCCTTGTGCTAAATTGCCTGTTATTGTCAGCTAAGTCATCAATGAGATTGTATGCTTCCTGACCGGTCTTGTTCATGAATGTGCATCCACAAGCTGAGTCCACCATGCCTCTATTACTCGTGTCCAGTCCATCATAGAAAAATTGAACCAATTCATCCAAGTCATAACCATGATGGAGACACTTCCTTTGTAGCTCTTGGAACTCCTCTCATGCCTCATATAAGGTGTCACCATCTTTCTGAGTAAAATTCTGAATCTCCCTCCTCAGTTTCTTTGTCAGTTGGGCTAGAAAGAATTGTTTCAGGAAGTTCTTGACCATTCCATCCCATGTAGTGATGATACCTGCAGGCAAAGAGTAAAGCCAACGTTTAGCATCATCTTTCAAAGAAAAGGGAAACAAAAGCAACTTAAGCCCTTCAGGAGGCAAATTTGCTATAGTTTGCAGTTTGCATGTCTAAGAACTCCCTAATATGAACATTAAGGTCCTCAGATGGTGAACCCATATACTTGGGAAATTTTCCTAGTAACTGCAAAAGGATCGAAAACGAATGATTGCCCTGTGGTGTGTAATCGATGTATGATGGAGAGTCTGTAGCGGTTGGGACAAAGGAATCCTTCAATGTCATCTTAGCTTTTGACGGTTCCTCTACTTTTTCTTCCTCGTCCTGGTGAATTGAATGTGTAGGTGATGATGGTATTTGCTCATGTTCCTCCTCTTGTGAAGAAGTAGAACCCGCCGTTATGTCTTCAATTGACAACCGAGAATCTTTCGATTGCTTCTTGTTCAACTTACAAGTGTGTTCTATCTCCGAATCCAAAGGGATAAGTTATCCTTGCACAGTCCTTCGAGTGTGCATTCACCTTAAAAGAGGAACAAAGAACACTAATTAAAAACTAAAACACAACAAGAAACAAACACAAAACAAAAGAAGCTATTAGATGTAAAGTAATCCCCGACGATAGGGCGCCATAAAATTGATAGCTAAATTAAAAGCCATTTATTTTTCTTATTCTCTTGTAAATTTATCGATTGTAATATAGAGAAATAAAGGTCTCCTACAGAGGATTAAATTAAACTAAAAGCTTCAACAAATGTCACAAGACGTGACTGCAGCTCCTATTGAACAGCAGTCGAAACATAAAAGAAACACCTAACCTAAAATACTCTGAAAAATACTAAAATTTACAGAGGTGTACTAGACACACAGAGCGTCTAGTACAAAAAAATTGAGATGATTTGGAGTTGATTTGATAGGAAAATAAAATACGGGAAGATGACGGACAGAAGATAAGAAAACTGAAAACTGATTTCAAAGTAGTTGAGAATCAAGATAATGAGACTAGCTAGAGAGAAAGTATCCACCCCCGACAATCACACACAACACACTTTGTCTAATTTGTGACCAACTAACTCAATTGAAGATGCTCAGATTGACTCGGTACGTTTGAGCACAATCTATTACTTTTTCTTACTTTGTACGTTAGGCAGGAAGTGCTCTACACCTAAACTATTCTCAAACATTGTGACATAAAGGTACGTTTATTAGGCTAAACAAGGAGAGATCAATGAGCATGAAAAGAGTTTGAGCAATCACTAGGCATCGCAATAAACTTAGCGCCTTGCTAAACCTAGGGTTTCATCTACTCACAAGTGAAAACTACCGATTATTGCTCTAGACAATTTGAGGAATCCAATATTGACCCAGGCATCAAATAATCAAAGTATTAGAACCCAAGAATGTATACCAAGTAGGCCTCCAAAGCACACACACAAAGAATTCATCGATGAACAATCGGTAAACAAAACCTCAATCTTATTAATTGGAAAAACAAATTGAAAATCAAAGCATGTTATGAATCATGTCTAGGGGATTCAACAGCCCCCTAGCTACTATGAATTTAGTTGCACATAATGAAAATTGAAAACACAAAAGAGTTCATGGAAGAGGAAGACAACAATAACCAAGATTGGAAAATCCCTGAGAAGAGCTTGATCATCTGATTCTTGCGTTCTTTTTCTTCCCGACTTCCTCTGCTGCCCTCCTCGTCTCATGTATTAGATGATATTAGGGTTAGAGAACCCTCAATTTTCGTACATGGGCTTGCTGATTTGGTTTGGGCCTTGAAATTGAAGTTTTGGTCCAAATCAGAAATTTGGGAAGACTGACCTTCGGCCACTAAAATGATTATAACTTCTTCTCCAAAATAGGTATTGATGATCGGTAAAAGGTTCTAGAAAGTAGACTTTTGTAGCTTTCTATTGATATATAAAGCATCATCTGGATCGTTGTGAGCTTATCACAATCCTCTGTCGAAGATAGATGATGATTTCTGGCAGATCTCATAATTCTTTCCTTTCACGACATGAATTCTTTTTCCTTCAAGATTTCTCCCGTTTTGCTTCATAAACACCTAATAAACATAAAAATAACTAAATCAAATGGAAAATATGATAAACTAACAAAGTAAAGAGGGGAATTAACCATTATATCGTCGCATATTTATGCTCCTATCACTTCGTTACCATCTTGCCTTTCCAAATGGGACTTCAAGTACAACTTGGCTTCGTCACAATGTTGAAGGACAGACCAATGAGCCTCTTTGATCTCAGCATTACTTAATCTTTCAGAATTACTTAACCTGCCATACGGTTGAATATCGTTGGAAACAACTGATAGATTGAATTGTTGGCCGCTACCCGCTCTAGATGATTCCCCCACTGTGTCTTCATCATTGAGATATGTGCTGCAGTAAGTTACGCACTCAGCCTGAATGTATGCCGCCGTAATCGACCCTTCAAGGAAACGTTTGTTTTTGTTCGACTTCTTGAAATCCCCTAGTTGCCGGCAAAACAGATATTTATTCTCTTACAAATAATATTTAAAAAAATTATCTTAATTTCAAAGGATGATTAATTAGAAAATGAGTGCATACCTCTCATTTGGATAGCACCAGGTATACTGTACCGGACCAGTAAGCAACACTTGTTTGGGAAGGTGGATCATGAGGTGAATCATGATGTCAAAGAAAGTTGGGGGAAAGATCCTCTCCAGCTTGCACATGATGTACACAATGTCTTCTTGCAATGACTGAACATCAGACTTTTTAAGCTCTTTAGCGCATATTCTCTAAAAGAACATTGACAAAGCCACTAACATGTCAACCACATCACTCTGCAAATATGGTCTAATGACCACGGGAAGAAGACGTTGCAGCAAAACATGACAGTCATGAGTCTTCAACCCAGTAATCTTATTTTCCCCCGTCTTAACAAATCGAGCGATATTCTCTACATACCTGTGAGGATACTTAACGTCATGAAGCCACTGAAACACTTCCGCCTTCTTCTGAGGATGAACTGTGTAGCCTGCTTGAGGCATTATGGCTTTTTTTGTTTTTTTGTTCTCTACTAGCCATAGCTTAAGGCGTATACCCATTTTCTTAAGATCAACAAGGGCTTTGGGGGTGTCCTTGTTCTTATCTTTGAGATTCAGAATTGTTCCAAGAACGTTGTCACAAACATTCTTCTCTATGTGCATGACGTCCAAGTTGTGTCTGATTTTCAACGTCAACCAGTAAGGCAATTCAAATAATACACTTTTGTGCGTCCAATACTTAAACTCATCAGGCGTGGGAGGATTCAAGTCGGTTACTTCTTTACTGGTGCTCAAATATCCGAACCAGTGCTGGTTGAGCCTATCCAAAATCCACTCACCATACCTCCCTAGGGGTTTCAGATTATGCTCCTCAGTCCCATCAAATGCCTCAGCATCCCACCGCCATTTGTGATCCTCGTCAAGCCATCTACGAGATCTCAAAAAACAAATTTTGTCGGCGTGACGACTAGAATTGATGTCATCTAAGCATACCGGACAAGCCTTATACCCCTTAGTTTGTTGGCCAGACAACATCCCGTAAGCTAGATAATCACTTATGGTAAAAATAACAGCTGTTTTCATCATGAATAAAATTTGACCATGCCTGTCAAAAGTAAGGAGTCCATTTTCCCATAACTCCTGCAGCTCGTCAATTAATGGTCTCATGTACACATCCAAGCACTTTCCTGGAGAATACGGCCCTGGAACCATAAGCGTAAGAAAATTGTACTCCTTCTCCTTCCTCATACACATGTTGGGAGGTAGATTGTACGGAAATACTATCACAGGCCAAATGCTATAAGACAAATTCATGTTTCCAGTAGGATTGAATCCGTCTGTTGCAAGTCCGAGTCTGACATTTCGATAGTCTCCAGCAAATTCGGGAAAAGAACGGTCAAAGTGCTTCCAAGCCTCCCCGTCTGTGGGGTGTGTGAGATTATCCGGATCTATCCTCTTCTCTCCCTGGTGCCTTGCCTGGTGCCATCTCATATGTTTGACCGTATGTGAAGACATATACAGACGTTGTAGACGAGTACCCAATGGGAAGTAACGAAGAACCTTCCTAGGAATGGGCGGTTTTTCTGTTTAGATGAAGTGGAAGATTTATACCTTGGCTCGTAGCAGTGTGGGCACTCAACTTCATCCTTGTTTTCTTTTTAATACAAGATGCAGTTATTGACGCAAGCGTCTATCTTCTGGTGATCAAGACCGAGGTCAGCCAACATGTTTTTTACCTGATCGAAATTTTCCGGACAACTGTTACCTTTGGGAAGCACTTTCTTCATAAGTGCAATATCCTCATCAAAACATACGTTAGTCTTTCCCCGCTTGTTTTTTATCTTCATTTCCTTCATGACGGTACCCAACACAGTATGCTCACTGCCAGGATACAATGGGGTTTGTACTTGCCGTAGAAGTCTGTTGTACTTATCATAATCACTGTTGTAGTCAACGTGGGAGACATTAGGGAAGGTGTTAGGGGCGTTGTCATAAACAACATTTTCCTGATATCCTAAGCCGGCGAACGGGAAGGCATCGTTTAAGATGTTCATCATAGTAGGGTCCCTGTAACTAGCATTGGAAGATCATGCCTGCTGATTATGTTGTGCTTGAATTTCTACAAGTGTAGGCATTTGAACTTGATTTTCGCCTTGCCATGTCCATGTGGTATAACTAGAACAAATACTGTTTAGTGCCAAGTGAGAATACATGTCTTCATATGTTACTGGTTTCCGATTGAGACATTTGTTGCACGGACATATGTGAATAACTTTGTCTGGAGGACTATGTAGATGCATGAACTCAAGAAAATCAAAAATGCCTCTCATATAAAGAGGGGACCCCCTCCCTAATTGCATTCAACTCTTGTCCATGTTGTACACTATAATAACAGGAAACAAAAATATATAATCAAAAAATCGTGAATAATAAACAGGAAATATATATATATATACTTAACTATTATATATATAAGATATATTAATGTACGTTATTCACACCTACAATCTTCACCTTGTGCCTCCGGTTAGGGCCCTAATCCCGTTTGAGAACACATGACATTGTGATTTCGTTTGTTGTTGGGGCGTTTCGAATTCGCGTATGTGAGAAAATTTCGGCAGCATCTCCCTACAGTTCCCCAAGTGCACGAAAATCTATACCTAATATGCACTCGAGGAACAATAGAGGAAGATCCTGTCGAAATCTATATAGTCACAACCGAAAACGAAACGCACCAACAACAAACGGAATCTCAATATCATATATCCTCCCACACTGTCCAAATATGGGACAATTCGAAAATCATTTTGTTAGACACAGGCATAACATAATGGTTCTCGAACGGGATTTCTAAGGGTAACAATATATTGATGAATGTACATATAAGAATATTATAATTCTTAATTACATGATTCATCATTTTATTTTTTATCATTTGAATACACAAATGATTTGCATGAAAACGAAAATTTGATAAACATATTATTCACATAATTATTAATCATACACACAAAAGCTAAAGATATATATATATATATATATATATATTTATACAAAAACATAATATTATACACACATATTATACGTATTCACACAGATTATACGTACAAATTAACATATTATACACACAAAAACATATACGTACAAACATATTCAACATGTATATACACTATCAAAGTTACATATATCATGTATGCATCAAGGAATCCAGTAATTTGACCGCCGGCAAAGCAAAGTCGCCGGAAAGTTCACCAGAAAATATATATAAATGAAGAAACTAGATGAATTAAAGTAATTACATACCAATTAGGACAGAAGCAGCTCTTAAAGATCGATCAAATTCATGAAGAAAAGCTTCCAAAACTATATTTTCGGTGGGATGAATTCTATGAGGGGGCGGGAAGAAATTTGGGTTCAGCTGCGTTATCTTCTGCGCAGAAGTTGTATAAATGATGTGTTTACTTAGCCGACGGAATATATTGTCGCCTAAGACAAAAAGCGTCAACAAAAATTATTCGTTCTGCGTTGTGTTAGGCAATAATGTCATTTCTTAGTCGACGGAACAAATCGTCGGCTAAGAAAGACATATTCGTCGCCCAAGACCTACTTAGCCGACGGAACAGTATTCGTCGCCCAAGACTAACTACGCCGACAAAAAATGGTTCATCGCCCAAGACCAGCCTTACCGACGGAAATATGTCGTCGCCTAGGAAGATCTTAGTCGACGGAGGGTGTCGAAAGTCAGTTTCCGTAGCCTAAGAGTTACTAAGCCCACGAAAGACTTCCGACGGAAAAGATTTGTCGCCTAGGGTTTACTAAGCCGATGGAACTTAGACGACGAATGTTATTTCGTCGGATAGGAATATATTAGTCAACGAAAGTCCTCGACAGTCATTTAAAAAATTCTGTCAGCTAAGACGATATTTCCTGTAGTGATTTTAGAACTAATATTACTCAATATGTACTAATTACACCTAATTTATACAAAGAATTGTTTTGGCCACGATCCTCAGTAAGGGATAGCGAGGCAATTAGCTACCAAAAGTAAATAAGATGCGGGCGTACCACCTCGCGGACGAGGAAAGAGAGTGCGTCGGGTCTTGACTTCTTAATCTAGCAGAGGGATTCCGGTGCCACCTCGCGGACGAGGAATTTCGAGCACTGAGCGAATCGATACTCATGGTGTGTCGCGAGCAGAGCAACCAAAGTGGGATCAAGACTGATCGGAGATGAGTCCAAAAGGGCTCTGAGAACTAAGGCAATGTGCGCTTAGAACTAGGGTTTCGAGAGGCTCGAAGGTATCAACTGGGTTGAAAGTTTGTTTGTTTTGAGTTGTTGTTGTTGTTGAGAGAGAGCTATCTATAAGCCTTCGAGCCCCTTTATATAGTAGCTTGCCTTCTGCCAGAAGAAAGATAATCATAGTCCAATTCGGACTCTGAAACAGAATACCACAAGGACACTGCTTCATTTGCGTGAACCAATCATCTGCATGACACGTGTCCAGCCGCGTGATAGACTCCGCATGGGCTACTGCTTTCGCGCTATCTAACTGTAGACTCATACGTGAACTCAACCACAGATATCCTTATCTCGCGAGGTGTTACAGTCCTTGTCACACTCCGCCTCGTGCGCCTCCGAAGCTCGCGACTTTGAACGGGCTTTACATTAAAACGGGCCACAGGTATTGACCCAAATGCTATCCAAAACTTATTGCGAGTCTTCAACGATAAATGTGGCGTAGGTGATCACGTGCATGCGGACTCCGCCTCTTGCTTCTTCGCGAAGTCTCCTACGCTGAGCCATCTCGCCTTCATGTACTTCTACGTGAAGTCCATCTCGCATGCAACCTGTATCATCTAGCTCGCGTCACCTTGTAAGCAGCTAAACATCAGACCAAGTCAACCCACGTCTTCTAGTCTTCTATGCGAACTGTACACCTAGGTCGCATGACTTTGTCGGCGGGCCATCACTTGTAAACCCAATTATTTGGGCTTGCCGGTGTGACGTGGATCAAGAATTTAACTAATATTTACATAGACATTTACTTGTCCAGTAAAATATTAATTTGGGTGTAAATATTGCCCCCCAGCCTCGAAGTCATGTATGTCAAAAATGACTGAAGAGGTTTATGTTCATGCTGCTCCAAAGCCACTGGTATTGGCTCGGTTCATACATCAAATGACTAAATAACAAGCCTGTGAATAGGCTCTAAAACTCAAGTACCAAACATCAAAGCAATGCAAAGAAGCTTCTGAAATGATTCCACTAGTACCACATTAATGAACTGACGATCAATGAATTTAACATAGGTACCTTAGTATTGAAAAATAACTGGCGCTTTGCTTGCTCTGCTCTTGGAGACATGGTACCAAGCATGCACCTCGAGTAGATAATGTCTTCAAAGAGATGTAGCTCGAGTGGATATATTTGCAAAGGAACCGTCTGACCTCGAAGGGATGTACCTTGAGAAGATGTTCGCTTTGAATGGATTCAAAAATTGCCCTTCGCTTGAGCTCTTGGTGACGGCGAAGCATCTTCGTGATAATCATGGAGTGACATTGGCCATGTACTTTGCTGCCCCCCAGTGCGAACCAATGAGAGTCAAACACAGTGCCACATGATTTGGCCAAGCAAAATTCCAAAAAATAGGCCACAGGGATTGGCCTAAATAATGACCAAGACACTTGAAGAAGGGTCTAAAGTCTGAAATATACGGAACACATATATATCCCATATGTGCCCCCCAGTTTTGATGTATGTTCGACGATACTTGAGAAGAATCAAAACTTTAGTATGCCCCCCAGTGAAGGAGTTGTAGTATCGTGCATCATTGAAGGTAGCAAACACCGAAAAAGGTCGTGGATCTGCCTTGAGTAGATCCCGGTATATGAATAAAGGTACACAAAACTTGTATGGATGCCCCCAGTAAAGGAAAGCATGTTGCAAGGTCATGAAAACACATTGAAAAAGCACATTGCAAATTCGCGTGTATCCTGACCTGTCTGCATTTGAACTGCCATAACTCTCTCCAGGAATGTCGGAATGATGAACCGTAAAATCCTCTGGAAAATAGACATCCAGGGCTTTCGGTTGATATAAGGCTCGCCTGCTGGTTCTTCCTGGATCATTCCAGTTTAATCAGCGAAGTGGACTGTCTGGTAGTGGCTGTTGCAACTTGCAGCAACTATTAGAATTTCTTCTCTGACTTGACTTCGCTGGCAGCAATTCAAGGCATATGGAATGCCTACTGTATTGTCTCCAGGCCTCAAGGATAGGCCTCAAGTAAAGTTCAAGTCTTTTGTAGGCAAAAACGTTGTCTTGCATTTCAGCAAAACTAAGGATCTCTTTTTGTATTTTCTGCTATTTGATTTTTTTGTTTTTTCTTTTTTCAATGCGAGAAAGAAAGAAAAACGAAAGCAAACAGAAGTAAAAACTGAACTAAAGCTAAGAGTAAAGGAAAGAAGAGAGTATAGCATGGTTAGTTACCCTTCGTAAGGCCACGGGGGAGGCCACCAATGCTTCACTCCAAGTCTCGACGTTGTTATGTTTCTAGCATGAGACTCTTGTTGTTGAGAATTTTCAAGTGTTGAGCAGAGCTGCTTCGCATCAACAACTTGAAAATTTGGGCATGGTAGTTCATAGGGTACGTCTCGTTGTCCCCCACGTATCCTTGTTGTTTGACCAAGCATGATCTTCAACTGCATTCTCACGGATCGTATGGTGTTGAGATCTGCCTTGTCGCCAACTATCATATCATAATGCATGGTCTCATCGAGAATAGCCACGCATTGGTCATGGAAAGGGACCATATCAAGAGCTTCACTGGGATTGGACTCTTGTGGAATATGATTATGAGAGAGACACACCAACATATCGTCTTCACCATATTCATCATAAATTGGCTCTGTGTTAAAATCACATGCAAAATTATCAAAGATCGGTAGCTCGACCTTCCTTGCAACCATAGGCATGCATGGGATATGTGCGTATTTCGCATATAAACCAAATGCACATCCCGACTTATGAACTTGCATATAAAAACTCCAATGATATTGGATAATGAAGCCACGTAATGTCTTTGCAAGAACACATGTTGGTTGATAATTAAGTTGGCCATTGTTTTGGCCATACTTGAGGAAACGTCCAGAAGCTAACTGACAAAGTAGGCTTTCTCCTATTCATTCACTAAGACGCTCAGTAGCTTCATGAACTTGCTTCTCTAGGTTAATTAAAGAATGAAGGCGAGCTACGCCTTGCCCCCCATGCGCCTGACCCGTGTCCACATATACGTTTTGCATAGGAAAGCTGGCTCCTTGGTCACCTTTCATGTGAAATTGTGGTTTGCCATCATCAGTGTTCGAACCAATTTTTTCTTCTAAGATAGACTGTTTTGTCCTATCTTCATGCTCCTTTTTCTGAGGAACACCGTCAGTCTTTGAGATAGGATGATTATCCATAATCTCAACGGCCTCGACTTCAAGTTCTTCGTCATTGATTGACAAAGTAGTTTCTTCTTTGGACGTAGGTTCGTCCAAAGGAAAATCTTCGCCAGTATGCTCATTGAAGTCCTCCTCGAGTATGGTGAGGTTGTCCTAGTCAGCTTTCCAGAGGATCTTGTCTCTCTTGACCTGTTCAGCAAGGTTGTTGACACTTTGTTGGGTAGCAGTGGCCTCGAGTCGGCTCTTCAGTTCCTCGAACATCTGGAGGATTTGCTCCATAGTCAGAGCAGATCTTGTGTTTTGGGTTGGCTGTGAGCCTACCATTATGGTCTCGCTGAAATCTGTGTTACCAAATTGAGCAAGAACCTGTTCCGTGGTGAGAGATCAGCAAGTCACGCTGTCATGGAGCTTGTACCGTGGTGATCTGTGCTTGAGACAAGAAATATGAGGTCTCCTGTATGGTGATTCTCCTGGTTTCCCTATGGTGAATCGCTTGTACTCCCGGTCCCACTGGGCGTGCCAATGTTTTGGCCACGATCCTCAGTAAGGGATAGCGAGGTAATTAGCTACCAAAAGTAAATAAGATGCGGGCGTGCCACCTCGCGGACGAGGAAAGAGAGTGCGTCGGGTCTTGACTTCTTAATCTAGCGGAGGGATTCCGATGCCACCTCGCGGACGAGGAATTACGAGCACTGAATGAATCGATACTCATGGTGTGTCGCGAGCAGAGCAACCAAAGAGGGATCAAGAGTGATCGGAGATGATTCCGAAAGGGCTCTGAGAACTAACGCAATGTGCGCTTAGAACTAGGGTTTCGAGAGGCTCGAATGTATCAACTGGGTTGAAAGTTTGTTTGTTTTGAGTTGTTGTTGTTGTTGAGAGAGAGCTATCTATAAGCCTTCGAGCCCCTTTATATAGTAGCTTGCCTTCTGTCAGAAGAAAGATAATCATAGTCCAATTCGGACTCTGAAACAGAATACCACAAGGACACTGCTTCATTCGCGCAAACCAATCATCTGCATGACACGTGTCCAGCCGCGTGATTGACTCCGCCTGGGCTACTGCTTTCGCGCTATCCAACTGTAGACTCATACGCGAACTCAACCACGGACATCCTTATCTCGCGAGGTGTTACAGTCCTTGTCACACTCCGCCCCGCGCGCCTCAGAAGCTCGCGACTTTGAAAGGGCTTTACATTAAAATGGGTCACAGGTATTGGCCCAAATGCTATCCAAAACTTATTGCGAGTCTTCAACGATAAATGTGGCGTAGGTGATCACGTGCATGCGGACTCCGCCTCTTGCTTCTTCGCGAAGTCTCCTACGCTGAGCCATCTCGCCTTCATGTACTTCTACGCGAAGTCCATCTTGCATGCAACCTGTATCATTTAGCTCACGCCACCTTGTAAGCAACTAAACATCAGACCAAGTCAACCCACGTCTTATAGTCTTCTATGCGAACTGTACACCTAGCTCGCATGACTTTGTCGGCGGGCCATCACTTGTAAACCCAATTATTTGGGCTCGCCGGTGTGACGTGGATCAAGAATTTAACTAATATTCACATAGACATTTACTTGTTCAGTAAAATATTAATTTGGGTGTAAACAAGAATTATGTAAATGTTGCTTAGAATTAGGATCTTTTGCAATTAATTATCATTAATGTCTAATGTATTCAGTTACTTTATTTTATAGACTTAATAAGGAAGGTAAAACTTTTTAATTATAACATTATTATCCTCCATATTCTCTTTGTTTTGAATGTCAACCCCCAAGATTCAAATCCTAGTTCCGCCACTAGTTTCACATAATATCACCAAGGCCTTCTTTGGTCGATCTGGTAATAAGTTTAGATTACAATTAATATTGTACAAGATATTAGACACGTACGTACGTAGGGGTATAGCATCGATCAGCTCTTGATCATGCATACATTATACATATCAATTCAGCTCTTTCTCCATATTACATTCGTCTGCTTCGATTTTTTTGTACACAAATCCACTAGAAATCCACAAATACAAGCAGAAATTCAACGCGCTCAGTCCTGCAATTACCCAGTAAAAGTAATCCAGATGAGCACGATTGATATTGTTACCAATCCATTTTTCACCACCTTTCGAGCTGATCACTTGCACCAAAGTTATTATCCCACTGCTGAAGAACAATCCAACCCCGGCAACACTGAGGTAAAATGCTGCTCCCAAGCTTCTCATTGCCTCTGGCATTTGATCATAGAATAATTCTTGCATTCCAACAAATGCAAATGCATCAGACAAACCACATATCATGTACTGAGGAATTAACCACCACACTGTCATCGGCACTATTGCTTGAGGATTGTCCAGGAGGTTGTGATCTCCTGCAATCCGAACCCTTTTGGCCTCTACTACGCCTGCAACAACCATGCTGACGATGGAGATTAATAGGCCAGTGCCGATTCGCTGTAGGATTGTGATTCCTGATGAATGTCCGGTGAAATTTCGGGCAAGAGGGACAAAAACACGGTCGTAGATTGGAATGGTAATCATAATGGTGAGGCCAAGAAAGACTTGGAGCGAAGCCTGGGGAAGTTTCAATGAGCCGATTGATCGGATCATTGTGCTTCCTTGCTTGGTGAAGAAGGTCTGCACAAAGGATTGGACTACAGCAAACATTAAGCAGCACATCCAAACGGGAAGGAGGCGTAGGAGGAGCTTCACTTGTTCCACTTGGGTTAGCGAACATAATCTCCAAGGATTTCTGGTCTCGCTTGAAGCATCCAGGTGGTCAATCAACATTGCCTTGTCCAGAAATCTATAGATTAATTTCAACTAATTAATTTCAACATCCAAAGATATAGGATAAGATATGATGACATGAGATAGAGGTGCGTGCATGCATGGTCACTTAGCTAGCTAGTAGATATGATGGCATGAGATGAAGGTGGTCACTTATTTAGCTATAGTGGGATCAATCTAGATGTGGTCACTTTTAAATATGATGGATCTAAATGTGGTGGTGAATAATTTCAACTAGTAAGAGGAAGGAAGCATGGGAGATAAAGAGCTAGAAAAGGAAAGGCCAACAAAATCAGAACTGAAACACCAACGTAAATGTACCTGAATTGGTTGGTATGCACCAACGCCGTATGTGGCTGTTGCTGACTCTTGTCATCTCTGAGATACTGACCTAAATCGTCACTCGGTGTGACCTCGGTATGCCGCTTCTTAACCGCAGCGACAAACACCTGAGCCACCTTGGTGAAGGGACTGCCTAAGGGTCCTTGCTTTCGGTATTTCTTGGTTCCCAGCAGAAAGATAATTAACGCCACCACAATGGAAGCCGTCAATATTCCAAACCCTGCCGCCCAGCTTACATTGTCCTGCAGCCAATATTTAACAATTTTCACTTCTTTTTTTTCTCTGGTAAATGTCAAGAAATTTGGTGTTAATTTCACTTCTTCTTTTTTTCTCTGGTAAATGTCTAGAAATTTGGTGTTAATATTCAATGTAACTTTCCTATTCGTTGTAACAACCATGCTCATGTGAACTGTAACAGTAGTTACTTCAAGAATCTTGAAAGATTTTATTGTAATTAATGGAAAATTCTAGTATACCATTCCGCATGCCTCACAAAATGTGTAGCTATCATTAATTGAAGAAACAACTAAATGACCATGTAATGATCATTTACCCTTTCAAAAGTCCTCATGAGTCATACAATTAGACACATTTGCAATAGGTATGTCATACCATGTGGTATGATAGACAAACCCGTAATTAATAACATGTTTCCAAAACGATTCATATTTTCATCTTCTGGGCCTAGGAAGCCTTTAGGTACCATAACACTGTCAAGGAAAAAAAATGTATTGAAGTAACTACGTACTAAATATGAAAAGAGGAAGAGTACGTACCTGGATATATACGACTACCAAAACGGCAGTAGAGCCACCAACTACAATTCCCAAGTACCACCAGTTAAAGAAGGAGCTCTTCGCCTTTCTCTCATCTGCCAACTCCTCGGAAAACTGGTCGGCCGCGAATGTCTGCACACATGGTTTATGTCCTGACAGTCCTACTGACAATAGGTAAAGCGCCACAAAGAAAATTGATTTCCGCAGATGCAGTGGAATAACTGATGAAACCGTTACGGTTAACAGACTCATTGCCTAATTTGAAGGACATGGAAAAAATTAAAAACCAGACACATTGATAATAAGTTCATAACACTAAAGGGTTTGATTTGAAAATTAGTTATCTGTTACCATGCAGTAAATGATGGAGGAGACAAGGATGGTGTTGAATCGGCCAAGATAGGAATCAGCGATGAAGGCTCCGATAATAGGGAGAAGAGCTGAGACACCACCCCAAGTGTTGACGTTCTTGGCAGCTGTTGGAACTGGTTCATGCAGTTCATTTGTGAGGTAGGTGATGAGGTTACCAGCCAAGCCATAGTAAACAAATCTCTCTGCAATTTCAACAACTGAAACCCAGCCATAAAACGAAGATTAAAAACAACTCGGAGCTCGAGACTACTTCGTTTCTAAGCAAAGATGGAGAAGTAGCTAGCTAGAGGTTATAAATTTGCTTACAGATGATGAAAATGGCAGCACTCCAACCACCTCTGGAAGATTTTGTTGGGCTGCTGAGGTTCTTCTCAGTATCTTCATCATGATGATGGCCCTTTGGAGAGCGAGACTGATCCATAGAACTTTAATATACTGGTGAAGGAATTGGGTGTTAGTTTTAGACTGTTGATGCAATGGTTTTAGCTACTGCTGGTTCTTTTCACCCTTTCGGGCATTCAATTTTCTGAGTTAAAATACAGAAGACTTTCGATGAAATAAAGGCAATTATAGAGTAAAGATGGCAATGCTGCAAGTTTTGTTCGGAAAAATTTTTAGGTAGGATAAGATACGTGAAATTCTGAGGTTCTGCTATATATAGGATAGAAATTTGGTGGAACGGGCCAGGGTTGATTCCCACTCACGCTCAACTCAGTGACCACCATTACACCAATATCACAGATGCCAAATATATATATGAAGTTACTCTCTAAGCCTATATGAGCATATATAAGTCATAGCTCAACAATATCTATAACGTCCATCAGCATAACCTAATACTCATGTCACTAAGAAAAAGAGGACTCGTTTTCTTGCTAATTCACCCCACTGGGTGAATTCGCCAACATGAGAAAGACTCATCATGACCGGGCTATGAAAATGCCGGATCGGAAAAAGGTCATGTTTCGTATGTTTCGTATGCATTTCGGCATCTGGTGACATCCCATTCATGGCTAAAGCTCAAGCTTATTACTTTACCGATTCTTTTCTCTGATGTATACAAATGAAAGGCTAGCCAAGGAACAATTTAATGTTTTGTTGCGTCATTGACGTCGCCACTTATTGCTTGAGATGAACGTTTATCTTTCCATGGGTTAGTTATAGTGCAAATCTTTCTCTAGACCTAGCCTTACGGATCTCTAATACGAACATTGGAGTCGCCAAAAGTCTTGTGAAGTTTCTCGGCTTTCTACACCACAACTCATTCGTAACTCACATTAGGCCTAAACCCAGGTCCATGATAGTGCCCCTTAGGGCAAGAATAATGTGTGAGCTTAGGCTCTTGTCCATCTCTTAAGCTATCGAACAACAATTGATCGAGCGCTTAGTGGATGAGTTTTATCCATGCTAGAGGTTCAAGATCTTTTTAGTATAAGTTGATTAATGGACAAAAATTTCACTAGTCAAATACTCGATCTACAGGCTGAGACAATATCTTGTTTTTTTTCAAGATCCTTCATTGCAAATTATTTCTCTAAAATATTCAGATGCCTTTGAAAGTTCTTTAGCACTTCCAATTAGGTTCTTGTCATCAACATATACTGCTACAATGACAAAACCAAAATTTGATTTCTAAATGACGACCAATTGGCTATAGTCTACCAAACATACAAAAGCAAATAAATACTGGTAATATTGGATTAACCTAAGAACCAAAACGAAACTAATTAATTCAAATCTCTAGTATGCTCACAATTAAGCAATCCTCACTCCACAATCAATCTCGTCTTCTATTGCGCTTACATCTAATTTTCACTTGCCAATCACATAATTGTGGTATGTACAAGTACAAACTAGAACTGATATAAAAGACTCAAAAAGAGTAATCATCTAATTTAATAAGAACTTAACCCCAAATTATAAAAGAATTAAAAGGGAGCACTAGCCCAATCATTACAATGGAACCCAGGCCCAAGGACCCAAGCCTAATTATAGAGCTCAACGTCGACCAAGCTGAAACATTCACCACCACAGGCACTAGTCCATCCGGATGCCAACCCCTAGACAACCATCACCATCCAGTGCAGGGCCGGCCTTTGGCATGTGCAATGTGTGCAATTGCACAAGGCCTCCGATTTTTGGGGGCCTCCAAGAAAAAATATTATATAGGTATGTTAAATGAAATAAAGGTTGATATGTTCACAATAACTGATATAGTAGAATTGGTTTAAATTTTTTAGCTCAACATCCACAATCCCAGTTCAAGGCCTACCTTCTCTCATATCTTCCTAGTCTTGTCATATGCTTTCATATTTTTCCTACACTGTCGTATTCATCTTCACCAATTTCATCTAACTAGAAAAGGAAAAAACAAAACCGAGCCGATCCCTAATTTGATGTCTCAAAAGATCAAATTTCAATGAAGCAATCAGACACTTATATTCACACAAAAGAAAAGGCCACATTTGAAAGTTCGCACAAGGCCTCCTATGCCTCAGAACCGGCCCTGACCATCCAACTTCCACCGACGAATCCCCTAAAGTAAACCGTCATCGATGAGTACCTTCGCAAACTTGAACTTGGATTGACCACAAGCATAACTCCTCAGAATCGCCAAACGAGAGACTCCATTCAGAGAGACAAAGAAATATTTGCGGCCAACGACTACAAACCCATCGCCACCAACGCCATCTAATTGGTTGTAACCCTCTCTTTATCCTTCCATCGTCTGAAACACATTGTATAGATCATCCAGCGTCGGTAGCATGCATGCTATTAGATGCCCGTACCCGGCAATTCTAGAGCCGATGCCGAGGGAAATCACAAATTGAAAATGAATTTGAAGAACAAGTTTGTAAATACGATGATGAGCAGTTATAATCACTAATAAGTCAATGGAAAGAAATTGCCCAAATCATGATAATTAAGTACAAAGCTAGAAGCATGATAATTAAGTATGTTATATTAATTTCCTTATAATGTTTTAACAAGAACAAGGACAAAACCTAATAATCTAATTTAAAAGCTTTCTCAGAAGATCCACGGACAAAACCTAAAATTACTGTAAGTCTGTAACTACACGTAGCATTCCCTAGCTACTTTCTACTTCAACGACGTACTTCCGTCCACCTTCTTTCCAACAACAACTCATCACCATGAATGCGTGGTCGTATATCTCCCAAACCACAGACCTGTGCTCCTGTTCCCCGATTGTTTATGAGTAATGCTTGCTAAAAAGGTTAAAATCACCATCGGAGGTGGAGATTTTATCATTGAAGAGCTATGGCAATCAGAAAATCAAGATGCTGATACACTGATAGGAAATGAGTTTATCCTACAACAAACTTTCATCCACAAGACACCACTAAACCTCTTAGGTTTTGAAAAGGGAGACAAAATCTTCTGGACAGAGCGGCTAAAACACTCTAGAAGCGTGGTTGGTCCCGGATTTACAACACAATATCAGAAGTCGCAGCAAAATCATGGTGATATTTATAAGCCAAAATTTGATGAGATCTTACAATATAAGCAGTACATGCTACAAGAAGAAGTACTTATGAAAGAAGAATCTTCAAAGGAAGAAGAAAAAGAGGAAATCAATGAAGAAATCAGTTTTGTCCAAGAACATAATCTCAAACATTTTGAAACCAAGCTTGAGAAACAAAAGAAGCATACCCTTGGTGAGATTAAGGACATGCTAAAACAAAACATTGATATAAACCCATTGAAGTTTTGGGAAAAAGACCCAGTGGTCTGTGAATTAAAACTTCATGATAAGAATAACATTTGTCATGTAAAACCGATTTCCCAGTATAAAGAAGAAGATCAGAAAGAATTCAAAAAAGATATAACTGATCTCTTGGAAAAAGGATTGATAAGACCATCAAACAGTCCTCATCATGCTCTTGGCTTCCATGTTAGGAATCATGTTGAACAAGTTCGTAGAAAAGCTAGAATAGTGATTGATTACAGAGATGTTAACAAAAAAACTGTTAAAGATGGTTATCAAATAAAAAAAGCAAGAGTGTTGATTAATAGGCTCAAAGGAGCAAAAGTTTTCTCAAAATTTGATGCAAAGTCAGGATTTTGACAAGTTAAAATGCACCTAGATAGCATCCCTCTTACTGTCTTAGGAATTCCACAAGGACATTACGAATGGTTAGTAATGCTATTTAGTTTGAAACAAGCTCCATCAATTTTTCAGAGAAAGATGGATAATATTTTCAAACATGTGGCAGATTTCTGTGTCGTCTATATTGATGATATATTAGTGTTCTCCAAAACCAAAGAAGAACACATGAAACATTTATATGAGGTAGTCAAGCTGATAGTTCAGCATGGAATTATTCTAGGAGAAAAGAAAGTCTTTTTAGTCCTAGATGAGATTGATTTTTTAGGAATAATTATCAAAATTGAGGTTATCAAGCTCCAACCTCATATCTTGGAGAAAATTTGAAAATTCCCAGACAAGATCCCTGATGCCAAAAGTCTACAGAGATTTTTAAGTGTCATAAATTATGGAAGAGATTTCCTTCGTCCTAAAATTGCTGGATTAACAACAATGTTGTCTTCAAAAACAAGTTCTAAGAGAACTTGGAAATTTACAGAAGATGATGAAAAGATTGTCAGGCAAATTAAAAACCTATGCAAAAATTTGCCTCCACTTCATCAACTTGAAGAAAATGATGAGATCATTCTTCAAACAGATGCTAGTGACAATTTTTGGGCTAGTGTTGTTCTCGCAAGAACTCCGGGCACCAAAACATAAAAAATATTAAAGTTTTGTAACAGCAAGTTCAGCCCTGCAGAACAGAATTATCCCACATGGGAAAAAGAAATTCTTACGGTGAAGGAAACAATTGAAAGTTCTCTCGCCTTTTTAGGAAACAATTGAAAATTCTCTCGCCTTTTTAGGAAACAAAAATTATCTCCCTAACGTCTTAACTAGAGAATTGGCGATGTTTAGCAGAAGTGAAGGAAACGACGAAGGTCGTAATCCTTTAAATAGAAGACCAGGGAAAGAACCAGAACAACCAGAAGAAATTGAAAAGGTTCTTAAGAGTTTTTTGCTATGTCCTAAAAGACCAGCCACAACTGACCAATCCTAGAGCAAAGAATTAGCTAGCCTGTCTCAAACGGGAGACGGTAAAGGCTTAACAAGACTGTTGATGGCTGCTGCTTTGCCGAAAAGCAGGCTTACTCCTAAGGAAGTCCTAAATGTTCATGGTTACTAATTAAATACTTTTCCTGAACCAATTTTTCGTTGTGGTAAAAAATTAGCTTTTTACCAGAAAGCATTGCTCGATAATCTGATGTTTGCTTTTCAGGAAAGTAACTTGGGACTCATGGTACAATCACTTCAAGCTCTATCAGAAGAATTTCATAAAGCACACCAAGGGAATAAACAACAGTGTTGTCCTAGCAAATATGTTCAAAGTAAAGTACCTTGAAGGTCCAGAAAGTGCTAAAGTTCCTGTTCTAGCATTAAAAGAATGAGAGTGGCTCAAATTTCATGGTTCAACCTTCCCGCTTAGTATAGATAAATTAAAATAAGTCATCATGCATAACCTTTTTGCATCAGAAAACTTTTCAAAGAAGAAAGAAAAAGAGCACCCAATAGTGGTAGGACATGTCAATCATCCGCACTTTTGCAATTCCACAGACATGCGCCTCTGATCCGGCCTTATATATATATATAAAGCCCTTCTCAGCTGCGGACGTCCGCACCAATGGTTTTGGTGAGGATTTTCATTTTTGCACCACTTTTCGATTGAATTTCCTCATCTCCACCGTCTAGTATCTAGATAATATTGTGTAGATCATCTCTGCAAAATTTCAGCCAATTTGGTAATCGTTAAGGCCCTCAAAATGGTATCTTTCTGTTACAAACATGAACGGTTCATGTTTGACAGAATTCAGTCCGTCTATTGGTTTTTTGAGTTTGAGGGCCTTAACGATTACCAAATTGGCTAAAATTTTGCAAAGATGATCTACACAATATTATCTAGATACTAGACGGTGGAGATGAGGAAATTCGATCGAAAAGTGGTGCAAAAATAAAAATCAGCACCAAAACCATTGGTGCGGACGTCCGCAGTTGAGAAAAATCCTATATATATATATATATATATATAGACACACACACACACACAATCTTTCTCAGGTAAGGATGTCCTTATTTATTCTTACGGTGTGGATTTCCACTTTAGACTCACTTTTCAATCAAATTTTCACATCTCCACCGTCTAGTATTTAGATACTAATGTATAGATCATCTCTACAAAATTTTAGCCAATTTGGTTATCATTAACGCACTCAAAACTATGTTTTTCTGTTATAAACAGAACGGTTTAAGTTCGACGGAATTATGTCCATCCATTGGTTTAATCGAATTTGAGTGTTTTAATGATAACCAAATTGGCTGAAATTTTGCAGAGATGATCTATACATTAGTATCTAAAGACTAGACGATGGAGATGTGAAAATTCAATTGAAAAGTGAGTCTAAAGTGGAAATCCGCACCGTAAGAATAAATAAAGACATCCTTAGCTAAGAAAGCCTGATATATATATATATTCAGAGGCGGACATCAGCACAGCCTTTAAAATGCATAAATCTTCAAGTATTCATCGATACGGGTATATTTCACTTTTGGATAAAGCTTTGAAGCTTCTTCTCCCTTCTCCTTCCTCCCCTATTTCAAAGTTTGTCAAAGAGCCTTCATAGGAAATGTGATAGAAATGCCCCACTCCGACCTGGCCTGCATATTCCATACCTGAAAACCGAATACACATTAATATTTATATCATTTAAAAGATAGATTAGATAGGGAATATAACACCATATGCATGTTGATATTCGATCACAAAACAAATTATTTCAAGCATCCTTGCAATCACTTGATGAGTATTCTTACCTTTCATAGAGGCAAGGAGATCTTCTTTCGAAAGAGAATTTTTCTCTAGTTTCTTTCCAATGAGATTTTCCCAAATCTCCACCAATTGTCTTTGAGTGAGTAGGTTTTCGGGGGGAAGAAGGTACAATGTTTTGTTCAAAGTTCGCTGACGTGTCGCGTAACCGAGGTCAAACAATTTCAATTTAATTACCCTGCAATCGTAGTAATATGGACAGGTAGGGATCGTTCTAGCCGGGGAAACCAAAGGGCGATCGAAAGAAGAGAAACCAAACAACTTATAAACAAGTATTCACATATATACATCAAAATATTGGGGGTTTAAGATTGATTAATTCTAACGAATAACCTACTGAAAATTAAACTTAAGATTATTATATACAAGTGATCAACATACTCATGCAACACGTAACACGAAAAACCATCTAGAACACATAACAACTTAATGCAAGGCCGGGCAGCAACGTTCAAATTGTCCTCGACTCTAACCAATTCTGATTCTAATAGCCTTTGCGGTTATCTAATTGTTAAGACTCCTCAGGTATTTAGAACCATCTTTGCGCTTGATCCTAAACATGAATGCGAACTCATTTAAAAACACGTTGCGTAGAGATTAAACAAGAAAACACTTTAGCACATGAATCAATCGGAAACATGATCTAAGGCATGGCGTCACTCATCCTATTAGCATGCAAATTATCAGAATTAAATCCGCCCTAAGTTAATAACAAAGACCAAGACAACTTTGCGTATGAATCGATCCAAAATTATTATGGTAGATGAAACCGCACCTTAAGGACAGCCATGGCCGAGGCAGCCTCAAAGATTGATTTAGATGCATGAATTCATGACAATTAATGAATTAGAAATCAAAAACACATAAGAAAATGCTACTGCCCCAAAACCTAAATCACGAAATCATCATGTATTCAAGAAGTTACAAATCAAAACATAGAACAATCAAAGATCACAAAGAAATCCGAAAACCATGTTTGATAAATAAAACCAAAATCGAAAAGTATATTACAATAGAGTTCGAAACTAAACAGAAAATAATACAAGAAGCCATGAGAAAATCACACTTTTACAACCTTCGAAGATTCGGCAAGTGTGGGGAAAATCGGTGGAAGGATGGAGTGATTCTTATGGTTTGTGGTGGATGAATCAGCTAAGTAATTTTTTGTATAGGGTTTGGTAGAGTTTCAGCTATGTAATTGCAAGGGTAGAGATGATCCCCTTCTGCCCTTGAAGTCATGCTTTATATGGAAGAAAGACCCTAGAGAGGCCGACCACACAAGTGAAAACCGAGTTGGTTTAGGTTTCCCTAGTTTTTCTCAATTCGGCCCAATGACCTCTGTCTGATGATTTCGTCATAACTTCCTTTAGAAAATAGATATTGAGGTGATTTCAATTGATTTGGAAACTAGACTCCTGTAGCTCTCTATCCATATCTAGCACGTTTTCTGATTCATTGTGAGCTGTCCTGGAGAGCCCGTTGAAGTTGTGAGACGTGCACAAAAATTTTCCTGAAATTAATCAGGAATTTCAAGACTTGGACATTCCTTGATATTCTGCCGAATTTAGATCTTCTTCTCCATATTGGACTTGGTTTGGACCTCTCCTTTCATGGACTAGGCTTCATGGATCAGCTGATTTGCTTCCCGAGGTCCATCAGGAACACTTCTCTCGGCAGGCAATAGGTTACTCTGTTCTGGCAGTCTGACCTTCCGGCAATGATTCCGGCATAACTCCAATTCTCCTGATTCTTTCTCATGAACTCTTCTACATGTCACCTAAGTATCAGAGAGTTAACTCGATTTGTGACAATGTAAAAGCTTTACAAAATCATAAGAACATCTCTAAGGCTCCACAAATCGGCTTTTGACAAATTTCTATATCGTTCCTCTATGTTTAACACGTTTTACACACAACTCTACCAAAAACTTTCGACTCTACATTATGACTCTATTCTACGAAAATAAGAGATAATCAAAGTATAAATGGAGGTAATAACACATTAAGAATGTCGCATTTTATGCTCCTATCATTCGCAGATCATCAATCGTCTTGATTGTATAGCTTGCGACATCATCTTCATCCATTATAGATACTATGTACAATTGTACATACACAAATATATATTTAAAGAACTTAAATGAAAAGCCAAATGAGTAACAAGAATGTAAGGGTACGTAGAGAAATTCACACTCCTCATTTCATGGTGCATGTTTTCCTTTTTATACAAGGATGTGAAATCCACGCTCCCTAAATTGTAATCTACATTCTAATTTTCTATTTTTAGTTATCATTTACATAAAAAGACAAAAATTAAGTCATCAAGGACAAAAGTTAATATAATTTGCATAACATGAAATGCTACCTTTAGTGTTGCCATCTCCATAAATAAGAACTTCATCCTTTGGAAGAACAAGTGTTCCCATCTGCGAGAGGTTCCCAGCAAAATAACCGGCGAAGCAAGTACCACACACACAAGTGAAGGGGATTTTAGCGTCTTCTATTGCCTTCCTCACCACCATTTTCTGATCAAATGTAACTCTTCCTGGTTCAAGTGCATGTCCCATTCGTGCCGGGTCCAGACCAAACTCCGATGGCAAGAAGCGCTACACACACATAGAGATCGAGGAAAGAAAACGAAAATAGGAATCATGATCGACTAAATGTTGGGATTTATACCTGCAATATTGACTAAAACTATTCTACGCATGAGTGATCTTTCACATGCATTAACAACAGAAACTCCATCCGAATCAATTACCTTAACATTTCCAGCTTGTTTAATGGCTTCAACAAGCTTAAGCTGCAACAAAAGGTTGTGACTCCGGAAAGGCACCCCCGACATGGTGCAAATGACAACGTCAACTTGTTTGACGGCATCAACAAGGCTTTGGACATCAGAAAATGAACCCTCTACGAGATGAGCCCCTTGCTTCTTAAACGACAAGAGCATTTGTAGTTTCTCAATGTCGAGGCCGATCTCGGTCGCCGGCCTTTGAAGGACATAAGTCGGGTAGCCTTGTGCCAGGCTTTCCGTGACAATCCTTCTCCCTATGTACCCTGTACCCCCTACCACAAGAACCTTAAGGTTGCTCTTTTCTGTTGCCATATCTTGCCCTCAGGCTCTGGTCTGATATCAATACCTATATAAACAGAGAAAATGTAGTCGGTGATCATAATAACATCAAGTGAGATGGCCGGAAACAAGTAACTCAAAACCAGATTATATCCAAATCACACAATCAAATTAAGGGACAAACGAATACCCCAGTATCAACCTTTCGTCTGTTTTTTTGTTTTTGTTTTTGGTATATATGTGTGTCTTGTCTAATTTCGATCAGCGAAGAACAACCAGAACAGGTTGCTCTAGCGAAGAAGGTTGTTGAAATAACTGAAGTAAAACCAAGAGAAACTAGCTTGCTACAAATCAAACAAAAATCAGAAGACAAATGAAGGGAATAACTGAATGAGTGATATATTGTCGAGTTTTCGATCTGTCAAAGGAAGAGGAGCTGTTTATATAGTGCTCGAGCTATAGTTAGATCATGAAGAAACTCATATATATAATCCAAGACTATGTACTAAATTTCATGAAGTCAGAAGTCTCATATGTTATAGTATATATGAATAAATGAATACGAATCATTGTGAGAACATACAGTAGTATATAGAGGAGAAAGCCGCCGCCAGTTCATAATTCAGATAGGCGACGGTGACAGAGTACCTAACATGATATTTCCGGGATGCATATATGGTTGTCTTAGGTGATTTAGATCTTTATAAATGGCAAGCAAAAATGGCTGTATCAATTATAACACAAATTATATAATGTATAGATGATGCATGATTGATGACACAAATGACTGTTAATCAAGTATATACTAATTAGAAAAGTCATTAAGTAAACGCATATACTTCTCGTCTTCTTGATTCCTAATATGATTTTGTTGACTAGCAGAAGCTGTTTGTTCTGTACGCAGCTGACAAAGAGAGCAAGAATCTTTGGCCTTATGGATATATAAAACATGACTTGAAAGATGTATAGTCCTCCCTTTTATTCTTTAATTGTCTTGTATCACTTGAAAGATGCTAGAGTTGTTACCAAAACATGGTGACATCTCCTCACAACTAGCTTGTTTTTTTTTGCTTCTATAAAATTAAAAACAACAACAAATTACAACCGAAAGCCGAAGGACAGAAAACTGATCGAGATTGAAAGAAACAACAAGTAGAGAGAAAGAAATTAAAAGAGCGTCATATATATCCCATGCCAGATCGTAGGATTTGGTGGACGAATAACCAAGAGAAGTTGCATATTGGCTTATACGTATATGAATTTGTTAAAAGTTTTCTATACGTGTATTGGTGGTAGCCATGCAGCATCAACCCATTTCAAACTCTCTGCATATTATGTCTAGGGCACCGACCTCTATAAATCAAGAGTGACTATTACTAATTACTACAAATTGAAAACTACTCTAGCTATTTAGCTTGCTTGTCACATATTGTGCAAGGAAAGTTAATGGACGTAGATTACCATGTAGCTAGGTATTGTGTCCTTGTGAGAACGGGAGACAATTTGGATGAGCAGAGATCGAACGTTAACACATTTGGATCGATGCAGCAAAGAAGATTCGAAACAATGTTTTATCAGATCGATTTGAGACACTTTCACAAAAGAGATGGTGGTGTAATTAAGTACTAGTAATTAAGGGACGACCGAATACCAGCTAGTGAATTTCTTGATTTTATTTCTTTTGAATGTGTGTGTAATACTAAACATGAAAAAGTTGCTCCAGGGAAGAAGGTTGCTGCATAACCGATATAAACCTTCTCTTCTTTTTTTCTACAAGATCTTGCATGTTTTGGTGTTTGTGTGTCTTATTTGTTTGGCTTTTCTAATTTGAGATGCAAAAATTAATCATCAAAAGGTTGAGATGTAAACAGTAGATTCACCAGCATTGTGTAACCGAATGAGCATAATAGAATAGTCAGGGAGTATCAGGCCCGCTCACCTGCGGGAGAGTTTTTACGGGACAAAGAAGGACAGTTCACTTATGACCCTTAGATTTAAATGAAGCTGATCTGAGGGTTGAAAGAATCTTCACCCCAATTGTGAGTCCACACCAGATAACTTCCTCATCTTCATTCCTTTTTCTCTCGTTAAGAAACCCAGGCGAGGTTCACAGAACACCACCACCACCGAAGCTCTGACGAAGAGAAACAACGTCGTTCCGATAAAAAGAAATTTTGGATCGTTACCGTTCAAATTGAACAAACCCCAAAGAATCATCATATCACAGTTTTCACAAGTTAAAATAAAAAAGCAACAATTTTTGGGGATATTTTTAGATTGGAAAAGAATGAATCTGGGATTTCATTCAACCCAGAAATCTTGAATGTGGTATTTTTCGCACCCCTGAATCAAAACCAAATTACCACTCTATCAAACCCACTTTACATATAATTAACATCGGTTCCTTCAACCTCCAGCTAACTCCTTCTCTATCAATTTTTCAATGTTTTTTCTTTCTTATTTGATATTGAAATTAGAGCTATTACTATTGGGATTTCTTCAATACAGAAACTGAACCACAGAGATTGAAACTTGAAACACAAAGATTTAAACTGATGAATACTAAATCACTTTCATTGATTTTGAAACACAAAGAGAAGATCTTTATTTAACCTCTGCAAACAAAGAGTTTATCGGAACGACGTCGTAGCTCTTCGTCGGAGCTGCGGTGGTGGTGTTGGTGCTGTGCACCTCGCCTGAGTTTCTTATCAAGAGAGAGAGAGAGAGAGAGAGAGAATAGAAAGGAGGAAGATGGGTGAGTTATCACGAATTAGAGTGGAGTTTCGTTTAGCCATTAGATCAACTTCATTTAAATCTAAGGGTCAGTAGCCCGCTCACCTGCGGGAGAGTTTTTACGGGACAAAGAAGGACAGTTCACTTATGACCCTTAGATTTAAATGAAGCTGATCTGAGGGTTGAAAGAATCTTCACCCCAATTGTGAGTCCACACCAGATAACTTCCTCATCTTCATTCCTTTTTCTCTCGTTAAGAAACCCAGGCGAGGTTCACAGAACACCACCACCACCGAAGCTCCGACGAAGAGAAACAACGTCGTTCCGATAAAAAGAAATTTTGGATCGTTACCGTTCAAATTGAACAAACCCCAAAGAATCATCATATCACAGTTTTCACAAGTTAAAATAAAAAAGCAACAATTTTTGGGGATATTTTTAGATTGGAAAAGAATGAATCTGGGATTTCATTCAACCCAGAAATCTTGAATGTGGTATTTTTCGCACCCCTGAATCAAAACCAAATTACCACTCTATCAAACCCACTTTACATATAATTAACATCGGTTCCTTCAACCTCCAGCTAACTCCTTCTCTATCAATTTTTCAATGTTTTTTCTTTCTTATTTGATATTGAAATTAGAGCTATTACTATTGGGATTTCTTCAATACAGAAACTGAACCACAGAGATTGAAACTTGAAACACAAAGATTTAAACTGATGAATACTAAATCACTTTCATTGATTTTGAAACACAAAGAGAAGATCTTTATTTAACCTCTGCAAACAAAGAGTTTATCGGAACGACGTCGTAGCTCTTCGTCGGAGCTGCGGTGGTGGTGTTGGTGCTGTGCACCTCGCCTGAGTTTCTTATCAAGAGAGAGAGAGAGAGAGAGAGAGAATAGAAAGGAGGAAGATGGGTGAGTTATCACGAATTAGAGTGGAGTTTCGTTTAGCCATTAGATCAACTTCATTTAAATCTAAGGGTCAGTAGCCCGCTCACCTGCGGGAGAGTTTTTACGGGACAAAGAAGGACAGTTCACTTATGACCCTTAGATTTAAATGAAGCTGATCTGAGGGTTGAAAGAATCTTCACCCCAATTGTGAGTCCACACCAGATAACTTCCTCATCTTCATTCCTTTTTCTCTCGTTAAGAAACCCAGGCGAGGTTCACAGAACACCACCACCACCGAAGCTCCGACGAAGAGAAACAACGTCGTTCCGATAAAAAGAAATTTTGGATCGTTACCGTTCAAATTGAACAAACCCCAAAGAATCATCATATCACAGTTTTCACAAGTTAAAATAAAAAAGCAACAATTTTTGGGGATATTTTTAGATTGGAAAAGAATGAATCTGGGATTTCATTCAACCCAGAAATCTTGAATGTGGTATTTTTCGCACCCCTGAATCAAAACCAAATTACCACTCTATCAAACCCACTTTACATATAATTAACATCGGTTCCTTCAACCTCCAGCTAACTCCTTCTCTATCAATTTTTCAATGTTTTTTCTTTCTTATTTGATATTGAAATTAGAGCTATTACTATTGGGATTTCTTCAATACAGAAACTGAACCACAGAGATTGAAACTTGAAACACAAAGATTTAAACTGATGAATACTAAATCACTTTCATTGATTTTGAAACACAAAGAGAAGATCTTTATTTAACCTCTGCAAACAAAGAGTTTATCGGAACGACGTCGTAGCTCTTCGTCGGAGCTGCGGTGGTGGTGTTGGTGCTGTGCACCTCGCCTGAGTTTCTTATCAAGAGAGAGAGAGAGAGAGAGAGAGAATAGAAAGGAGGAAGATGGGTGAGTTATCACGAATTAGAGTGGAGTTTCGTTTAGCCATTAGATCAACTTCATTTAAATCTAAGGGTCAGTAGCCCGCTCACCTGCGGGAGAGTTTTTACGGGACAAAGAAGGACAGTTCACTTATGACCCTTAGATTTAAATGAAGCTGATCTGAGGGTTGAAAGAATCTTCACCCCAATTGTGAGTCCACACCAGATAACTTCCTCATCTTCATTCCTTTTTCTCTCGTTAAGAAACCCAGGCGAGGTTCACAGAACACCACCACCACCGAAGCTCCGACGAAGAGAAACAACGTCGTTCCGATAAAAAGAAATTTTGGATCGTTACCGTTCAAATTGAACAAACCCCAAAGAATCATCATATCACAGTTTTCACAAGTTAAAATAAAAAAGCAACAATTTTTGGGGATATTTTTAGATTGGAAAAGAATGAATCTGGGATTTCATTCAACCCAGAAATCTTGAATGTGGTATTTTTCGCACCCCTGAATCAAAACCAAATTACCACTCTATCAAACCCACTTTACATATAATTAACATCGGTTCCTTCAACCTCCAGCTAACTCCTTCTCTATCAATTTTTCAATGTTTTTTCTTTCTTATTTGATATTGAAATTAGAGCTATTACTATTGGGATTTCTTCAATACAGAAACTGAACCACAGAGATTGAAACTTGAAACACAAAGATTTAAACTGATGAATACTAAATCACTTTCATTGATTTTGAAACACAAAGAGAAGATCTTTATTTAACCTCTGCAAACAAAGAGTTTATCGGAACGACGTCGTAGCTCTTCGTCGGAGCTGCGGTGGTGGTGTTGGTGCTGTGCACCTCGCCTGAGTTTCTTATCAAGAGAGAGAGAGAGAGAAAGAGAGAATAGAAAGGAGGAAGATGGGTGAGTTATCACGAATTAGAGTGGAGTTTCGTTTAGCCATTAGATCAACTTCATTTAAATCTAAGGGTCAGTAGCCCGCTCACCTGCGGGAGAGTTTTTACGGGACAAAGAAGGACAGTTCACTTATGACCCTTAGATTTAAATGAAGCTGATCTGAGGGTTGAAAGAATCTTCACCCCAATTGTGAGTCCACACCAGATAACTTCCTCATCTTCATTCCTTTTTCTCTCGTTAAGAAACCCAGGCGAGGTTCACAGAACACCACCACCACCGAAGCTCCGACGAAGAGAAACAACGTCGTTCCGATAAAAAGAAATTTTGGATCGTTACCGTTCAAATTGAACAAACCCCAAAGAATCATCATATCACAGTTTTCACAAGTTAAAATAAAAAAGCAACAATTTTTGGGGATATTTTTAGATTGGAAAAGAATGAATCTGGGATTTCATTCAACCCAGAAATCTTGAATGTGGTATTTTTCGCACCCCTGAATCAAAACCAAATTACCACTCTATCAAACCCACTTTACATATAATTAACATCGGTTCCTTCAACCTCCAGCTAACTCCTTCTCTATCAATTTTTCAATGTTTTTTCTTTCTTATTTGATATTGAAATTAGAGCTATTACTATTGGGATTTCTTCAATACAGAAACTGAACCACAGAGATTGAAACTTGAAACACAAAGATTTAAACTGATGAATACTAAATCACTTTCATTGATTTTGAAACACAAAGAGAAGATCTTTATTTAACCTCTGCAAACAAAGAGTTTATCGGAACGACGTCGTAGCTCTTCGTCGGAGCTGCGGTGGTGGTGTTGGTGCTGTGCACCTCGCCTGAGTTTCTTATCAAGAGAGAGAGAGAGAGAGAGAGAGAATAGAAAGGAGGAAGATGGGTGAGTTATCACGAATTAGAGTGGAGTTTCGTTTAGCCATTAGATCAACTTCATTTAAATCTAAGGGTCAGTAGCCCGCTCACCTGCGGGAGAGTTTTTACGGGACAAAGAAGGACAGTTCACTTATGACCCTTAGATTTAAATGAAGCTGATCTGAGGGTTGAAAGAATCTTCACCCCAATTGTGAGTCCACACCAGATAACTTCCTCATCTTCATTCCTTTTTCTCTCGTTAAGAAACCCAGGCGAGGTTCACAGAACACCACCACCACCGAAGCTCCGACGAAGAGAAACAACGTCGTTCCGATAAAAAGAAATTTTGGATCGTTACCGTTCAAATTGAACAAACCCCAAAGAATCATCATATCACAGTTTTCACAAGTTAAAATAAAAAAGCAACAATTTTTGGGGATATTTTTAGATTGGAAAAGAATGAATCTGGGATTTCATTCAACCCAGAAATCTTGAATGTGGTATTTTTCGCACCCCTGAATCAAAACCAAATTACCACTCTATCAAACCCACTTTACATATAATTAACATCGGTTCCTTCAACCTCCAGCTAACTCCTTCTCTATCAATTTTTCAATGTTTTTTCTTTCTTATTTGATATTGAAATTAGAGCTATTACTATTGGGATTTCTTCAATACAGAAACTGAACCACAGAGATTGAAACTTGAAACACAAAGATTTAAACTGATGAATACTAAATCACTTTCATTGATTTTGAAACACAAAGAGAAGATCTTTATTTAACCTCTGCAAACAAAGAGTTTATCGGAACGACGTCGTAGCTCTTCGTCGGAGCTGCGGTGGTGGTGTTGGTGCTGTGCACCTCGCCTGAGTTTCTTATCAAGAGAGAGAGAGAGAGAGAGAGAGAATAGAAAGGAGGAAGATGGGTGAGTTATCACGAATTAGAGTGGAGTTTCGTTTAGCCATTAGATCAACTTCATTTAAATCTAAGGGTCAGTAGCCCGCTCACCTGCGGGAGAGTTTTTACGGGACAAAGAAGGACAGTTCACTTATGACCCTTAGATTTAAATGAAGCTGATCTGAGGGTTGAAAGAATCTTCACCCCAATTGTGAGTCCACACCAGATAACTTCCTCATCTTCATTCCTTTTTCTCTCGTTAAGAAACCCAGGCGAGGTTCACAGAACACCACCACCACCGAAGCTCCGACGAAGAGAAACAACGTCGTTCCGATAAAAAGAAATTTTGGATCGTTACCGTTCAAATTGAACAAACCCCAAAGAATCATCATATCACAGTTTTCACAAGTTAAAATAAAAAAGCAACAATTTTTGGGGATATTTTTAGATTGGAAAAGAATGAATCTGGGATTTCATTCAACCCAGAAATCTTGAATGTGGTATTTTTCGCACCCCTGAATCAAAACCAAATTACCACTCTATCAAACCCACTTTACATATAATTAACATCGGTTCCTTCAACCTCCAGCTAACTCCTTCTCTATCAATTTTTCAATGTTTTTTCTTTCTTATTTGATATTGAAATTAGAGCTATTACTATTGGGATTTCTTCAATACAGAAACTGAACCACAGAGATTGAAACTTGAAACACAAAGATTTAAACTGATGAATACTAAATCACTTTCATTGATTTTGAAACACAAAGAGAAGATCTTTATTTAACCTCTGCAAACAAAGAGTTTATCGGAACGACGTCGTAGCTCTTCGTCGGAGCTGCGGTGGTGGTGTTGGTGCTGTGCACCTCGCCTGAGTTTCTTATCAAGAGAGAGAGAGAGAGAGAGAGAGAATAGAAAGGAGGAAGATGGGTGAGTTATCACGAATTAGAGTGGAGTTTCGTTTAGCCATTAGATCAACTTCATTTAAATCTAAGGGTCAGTAGCCCGCTCACCTGCGGGAGAGTTTTTACGGGACAAAGAAGGACAGTTCACTTATGACCCTTAGATTTAAATGAAGCTGATCTGAGGGTTGAAAGAATCTTCACCCCAATTGTGAGTCCACACCAGATAACTTCCTCATCTTCATTCCTTTTTCTCTCGTTAAGAAACCCAGGCGAGGTTCACAGAACACCACCACCACCGAAGCTCCGACGAAGAGAAACAACGTCGTTCCGATAAAAAGAAATTTTGGATCGTTACCGTTCAAATTGAACAAACCCCAAAGAATCATCATATCACAGTTTTCACAAGTTAAAATAAAAAAGCAACAATTTTTGGGGATATTTTTAGATTGGAAAAGAATGAATCTGGGATTTCATTCAACCCAGAAATCTTGAATGTGGTATTTTTCGCACCCCTGAATCAAAACCAAATTACCACTCTATCAAACCCACTTTACATATAATTAACATCGGTTCCTTCAACCTCCAGCTAACTCCTTCTCTATCAATTTTTCAATGTTTTTTCTTTCTTATTTGATATTGAAATTAGAGCTATTACTATTGGGATTTCTTCAATACAGAAACTGAACCACAGAGATTGAAACTTGAAACACAAAGATTTAAACTGATGAATACTAAATCACTTTCATTGATTTTGAAACACAAAGAGAAGATCTTTATTTAACCTCTGCAAACAAAGAGTTTATCGGAACGACGTCGTAGCTCTTCGTCGGAGCTGCGGTGGTGGTGTTGGTGCTGTGCACCTCGCCTGAGTTTCTTATCAAGAGAGAGAGAGAGAGAGAGAGAGAGAATAGAAAGGAGGAAGATGGGTGAGTTATCACGAATTAGAGTGGAG
The DNA here is from genome assembly GCA_009720345.1 of Fragaria iinumae. Taxonomy (NCBI): domain Eukaryota; kingdom Viridiplantae; phylum Streptophyta; class Magnoliopsida; order Rosales; family Rosaceae; genus Fragaria; species Fragaria iinumae. The sequence goes on from CM019123.1 coordinate 4,016,632, forward strand.
TTTCGTTTAGCCATTAGATCAACTTCATTTAAATCTAAGGGTCAGTAGCCCGCTCACCTGCGGGAGAGTTTTTACGGGACAAAGAAGGACAGTTCACTTATGACCCTTAGATTTAAATGAAGCTGATCTGAGGGTTGAAAGAATCTTCACCCCAATTGTGAGTCCACACCAGATAACTTCCTCATCTTCATTCCTTTTTCTCTCGTTAAGAAACCCAGGCGAGGTTCACAGAACACCACCACCACCGAAGCTCCGACGAAGAGAAACAACGTCGTTCCGATAAAAAGAAATTTTGGATCGTTACCGTTCAAATTGAACAAACCCCAAAGAATCATCATATCACAGTTTTCACAAGTTAAAATAAAAAAGCAACAATTTTTGGGGATATTTTTAGATTGGAAAAGAATGAATCTGGGATTTCATTCAACCCAGAAATCTTGAATGTGGTATTTTTCGCACCCCTGAATCAAAACCAAATTACCACTCTATCAAACCCACTTTACATATAATTAACATCGGTTCCTTCAACCTCCAGCTAACTCCTTCTCTATCAATTTTTCAATGTTTTTTCTTTCTTATTTGATATTGAAATTAGAGCTATTACTATTGGGATTTCTTCAATACAGAAACTGAACCACAGAGATTGAAACTTGAAACACAAAGATTTAAACTGATGAATACTAAATCACTTTCATTGATTTTGAAACACAAAGAGAAGATCTTTATTTAACCTCTGCAAACAAAGAGTTTATCGGAACGACGTCGTAGCTCTTCGTCGGAGCTGCGGTGGTGGTGTTGGTGCTGTGCACCTCGCCTGAGTTTCTTATCAAGAGAGAGAGAGAGAGAGAGAGAGAATAGAAAGGAGGAAGATGGGTGAGTTATCACGAATTAGAGTGGAGTTTCGTTTAGCCATTAGATCAACTTCATTTAAATCTAAGGGTCAGTAGCCCGCTCACCTGCGGGAGAGTTTTTACGGGACAAAGAAGGACAGTTCACTTATGACCCTTAGATTTAAATGAAGCTGATCTGAGGGTTGAAAGAATCTTCACCCCAATTGTGAGTCCACACCAGATAACTTCCTCATCTTCATTCCTTTTTCTCTCGTTAAGAAACCCAGGCGAGGTTCACAGAACACCACCACCACCGAAGCTCCGACGAAGAGAAACAACGTCGTTCCGATAAAAAGAAATTTTGGATCGTTACCGTTCAAATTGAACAAACCCCAAAGAATCATCATATCACAGTTTTCACAAGTTAAAATAAAAAAGCAACAATTTTTGGGGATATTTTTAGATTGGAAAAGAATGAATCTGGGATTTCATTCAACCCAGAAATCTTGAATGTGGTATTTTTCGCACCCCTGAATCAAAACCAAATTACCACTCTATCAAACCCACTTTACATATAATTAACATCGGTTCCTTCAACCTCCAGCTAACTCCTTCTCTATCAATTTTTCAATGTTTTTTCTTTCTTATTTGATATTGAAATTAGAGCTATTACTATTGGGATTTCTTCAATACAGAAACTGAACCACAGAGATTGAAACTTGAAACACAAAGATTTAAACTGATGAATACTAAATCACTTTCATTGATTTTGAAACACAAAGAGAAGATCTTTATTTAACCTCTGCAAACAAAGAGTTTATCGGAACGACGTCGTAGCTCTTCGTCGGAGCTGCGGTGGTGGTGTTGGTGCTGTGCACCTCGCCTGAGTTTCTTATCAAGAGAGAGAGAGAGAGAGAGAGAGAATAGAAAGGAGGAAGATGGGTGAGTTATCACGAATTAGAGTGGAGTTTCGTTTAGCCATTAGATCAACTTCATTTAAATCTAAGGGTCAGTAGCCCGCTCACCTGCGGGAGAGTTTTTACGGGACAAAGAAGGACAGTTCACTTATGACCCTTAGATTTAAATGAAGCTGATCTGAGGGTTGAAAGAATCTTCACCCCAATTGTGAGTCCACACCAGATAACTTCCTCATCTTCATTCCTTTTTCTCTCGTTAAGAAACCCAGGCGAGGTTCACAGAACACCACCACCACCGAAGCTCCGACGAAGAGAAACAACGTCGTTCCGATAAAAAGAAATTTTGGATCGTTACCGTTCAAATTGAACAAACCCCAAAGAATCATCATATCACAGTTTTCACAAGTTAAAATAAAAAAGCAACAATTTTTGGGGATATTTTTAGATTGGAAAAGAATGAATCTGGGATTTCATTCAACCCAGAAATCTTGAATGTGGTATTTTTCGCACCCCTGAATCAAAACCAAATTACCACTCTATCAAACCCACTTTACATATAATTAACATCGGTTCCTTCAACCTCCAGCTAACTCCTTCTCTATCAATTTTTCAATGTTTTTTCTTTCTTATTTGATATTGAAATTAGAGCTATTACTATTGGGATTTCTTCAATACAGAAACTGAACCACAGAGATTGAAACTTGAAACACAAAGATTTAAACTGATGAATACTAAATCACTTTCATTGATTTTGAAACACAAAGAGAAGATCTTTATTTAACCTCTGCAAACAAAGAGTTTATCGGAACGACGTCGTAGCTCTTCGTCGGAGCTGCGGTGGTGGTGTTGGTGCTGTGCACCTCGCCTGAGTTTCTTATCAAGAGAGAGAGAGAGAGAGAGAGAGAGAGAATAGAAAGGAGGAAGATGGGTGAGTTATCACGAATTAGAGTGGAGTTTCGTTTAGCCATTAGATCAACTTCATTTAAATCTAAGGGTCAGTAGCCCGCTCACCTGCGGGAGAGTTTTTACGGGACAAAGAAGGACAGTTCACTTATGACCCTTAGATTTAAATGAAGCTGATCTGAGGGTTGAAAGAATCTTCACCCCAATTGTGAGTCCACACCAGATAACTTCCTCATCTTCATTCCTTTTTCTCTCGTTAAGAAACCCAGGCGAGGTTCACAGAACACCACCACCACCGAAGCTCCGACGAAGAGAAACAACGTCGTTCCGATAAAAAGAAATTTTGGATCGTTACCGTTCAAATTGAACAAACCCCAAAGAATCATCATATCACAGTTTTCACAAGTTAAAATAAAAAAGCAACAATTTTTGGGGATATTTTTAGATTGGAAAAGAATGAATCTGGGATTTCATTCAACCCAGAAATCTTGAATGTGGTATTTTTCGCACCCCTGAATCAAAACCAAATTACCACTCTATCAAACCCACTTTACATATAATTAACATCGGTTCCTTCAACCTCCAGCTAACTCCTTCTCTATCAATTTTTCAATGTTTTTTCTTTCTTATTTGATATTGAAATTAGAGCTATTACTATTGGGATTTCTTCAATACAGAAACTGAACCACAGAGATTGAAACTTGAAACACAAAGATTTAAACTGATGAATACTAAATCACTTTCATTGATTTTGAAACACAAAGAGAAGATCTTTATTTAACCTCTGCAAACAAAGAGTTTATCGGAACGACGTCGTAGCTCTTCGTCGGAGCTGCGGTGGTGGTGTTGGTGCTGTGCACCTCGCCTGAGTTTCTTATCAAGAGAGAGAGAGAGAGAGAGAGAGAATAGAAAGGAGGAAGATGGGTGAGTTATCACGAATTAGAGTGGAGTTTCGTTTAGCCATTAGATCAACTTCATTTAAATCTAAGGGTCAGTAGCCCGCTCACCTGCGGGAGAGTTTTTACGGGACAAAGAAGGACAGTTCACTTATGACCCTTAGATTTAAATGAAGCTGATCTGAGGGTTGAAAGAATCTTCACCCCAATTGTGAGTCCACACCAGATAACTTCCTCATCTTCATTCCTTTTTCTCTCGTTAAGAAACCCAGGCGAGGTTCACAGAACACCACCACCACCGAAGCTCCGACGAAGAGAAACAACGTCGTTCCGATAAAAAGAAATTTTGGATCGTTACCGTTCAAATTGAACAAACCCCAAAGAATCATCATATCACAGTTTTCACAAGTTAAAATAAAAAAGCAACAATTTTTGGGGATATTTTTAGATTGGAAAAGAATGAATCTGGGATTTCATTCAACCCAGAAATCTTGAATGTGGTATTTTTCGCACCCCTGAATCAAAACCAAATTACCACTCTATCAAACCCACTTTACATATAATTAACATCGGTTCCTTCAACCTCCAGCTAACTCCTTCTCTATCAATTTTTCAATGTTTTTTCTTTCTTATTTGATATTGAAATTAGAGCTATTACTATTGGGATTTCTTCAATACAGAAACTGAACCACAGAGATTGAAACTTGAAACACAAAGATTTAAACTGATGAATACTAAATCACTTTCATTGATTTTGAAACACAAAGAGAAGATCTTTATTTAACCTCTGCAAACAAAGAGTTTATCGGAACGACGTCGTAGCTCTTCGTCGGAGCTGCGGTGGTGGTGTTGGTGCTGTGCACCTCGCCTGAGTTTCTTATCAAGAGAGAGAGAGAGAGAGAGAGAGAATAGAAAGGAGGAAGATGGGTGAGTTATCACGAATTAGAGTGGAGTTTCGTTTAGCCATTAGATCAACTTCATTTAAATCTAAGGGTCAGTAGCCCGCTCACCTGCGGGAGAGTTTTTACGGGACAAAGAAGGACAGTTCACTTATGACCCTTAGATTTAAATGAAGCTGATCTGAGGGTTGAAAGAATCTTCACCCCAATTGTGAGTCCACACCAGATAACTTCCTCATCTTCATTCCTTTTTCTCTCGTTAAGAAACCCAGGCGAGGTTCACAGAACACCACCACCACCGAAGCTCCGACGAAGAGAAACAACGTCGTTCCGATAAAAAGAAATTTTGGATCGTTACCGTTCAAATTGAACAAACCCCAAAGAATCATCATATCACAGTTTTCACAAGTTAAAATAAAAAAGCAACAATTTTTGGGGATATTTTTAGATTGGAAAAGAATGAATCTGGGATTTCATTCAACCCAGAAATCTTGAATGTGGTATTTTTCGCACCCCTGAATCAAAACCAAATTACCACTCTATCAAACCCACTTTACATATAATTAACATCGGTTCCTTCAACCTCCAGCTAACTCCTTCTCTATCAATTTTTCAATGTTTTTTCTTTCTTATTTGATATTGAAATTAGAGCTATTACTATTGGGATTTCTTCAATACAGAAACTGAACCACAGAGATTGAAACTTGAAACACAAAGATTTAAACTGATGAATACTAAATCACTTTCATTGATTTTGAAACACAAAGAGAAGATCTTTATTTAACCTCTGCAAACAAAGAGTTTATCGGAACGACGTCGTAGCTCTTCGTCGGAGCTGCGGTGGTGGTGTTGGTGCTGTGCACCTCGCCTGAGTTTCTTATCAAGAGAGAGAGAGAGAGAGAGAGAGAATAGAAAGGAGGAAGATGGGTGAGTTATCACGAATTAGAGTGGAGTTTCGTTTAGCCATTAGATCAACTTCATTTAAATCTAAGGGTCAGTAGTGAGCTGTCCCTCATTGTCCCGTAAAAACACTCCCGCAGGTGAGCAGGCCTGCAGGGAGTATTAGTATGATTAGGGAAAAGCTATAAGCTCATTGTAATAGTAACTCAGAGTGAAGCGTGAGTGAGACATAACTGCCTAATAACTCTGAGCACTCTCTGAGAAATGTGATAACGACCTCCTGAGAAAGGTGATTTGGATACATGCAAATGAATCATCCTAGCCTGATCACTGTACAAAATTGAATCTTCGTCAGAGATTTGGATACAAACATATACCTAATACACAGACAAAGCATCTTTAGAGCTCTAAGGAGGTGGCAGCTTATGTGGCATAGCCATATCATTAAAACATAATTTCTTATTTTTCTATTTTTCATTTTTCTTAATTACAAAAATTCATTTTTTCTTTTTTCACTTTCTTATCTGAATCCTATTTTTCTTCTTCTTTCGAATCTAATTTGTGCCGTCTTGGTCTTCATTAAACCAATATTTGTTTTGTCCTCCTCTCAACCATGTTATACTTTCTTACTTTCTTTTCAATTGATCAACTCCTTTGTTTGATATCTATGTGATTATGATTTCTCATCTCCCTCACGTGAATACCATGACTGGGTGTAAAATTGGTGTAAAATTGGCCGGATTACCATGACTGGGTAAAGGATTGTTCACTGAGTGCAATGAGTTGGGTTGACAGTGAGCAACAAGATGGGGACTAATGAAGGCCTTCGATTTCGAATTTCGAATTACGATATCCTTATGCATACTGCCATGTCAAATTACATGTTTTGCAGGGAGGTGCTGCAATTGGTGGAATATGGTTTAACATATAAAATCAAGAAAGTACAAAAGAATCATATATGTAGGTGTGATATATGGAGGGGAGGTAAACAAGTTAGGAGTAAAGTTCTACTCAATCTCTTGTTGAAAAACTGATGAAATCACGATCAGTGCTGGATTGTATCAAAAAAAAAATGATCAGTTGAATAAAAATATGCTATCAGAAGGAAGAAAAAAGATAGACACATACGTGATTGTGTACTTTGTTCAAAGACGATAAACTTCTAAAATTTATTGAAAGAGAAAAAGAAATTTTTTGTAAATAAAAGAAAATAAAAGTATAAAAAAAATTATGATTTAATGATGTGGCTATGTCACATAAGATGTCACATAATATGAGCTTTAAGGTGGTTTCCCAAAAGGTGGTTCATCTAACATTAGTCATTGTTTATACCCCTTCGACTTTCTTGTACACAAAACCCAGTGCAATCCTCACATAAACACCTAAACTTAAACCGCTTAATCCAGCGAGCACCCAATAGAAATAATCAAGATGCGCGCGGTTCAAATTGTCCCCTAACCATATTTCACCAGACTTTGAAGTAATAGCCTGCACGGCAGATATGATAAAAGTACTGACCAAGCTCCCAACTCCTACAATACTAATATATGCTGCTGCTCCCAAACTTCTCATTGCATCTGGCATTTGATCATAGAACAATTCTTCGAGTCCAACGACTGTAAATGTAGAAGACAAACCACAAATTGTAAATTGTGGGAGTAACCACCAAACACTCATTGGCACTATTGCCTTAGAATCATCCATGAGGTTATAGTTTCCTGCAATACTAACCCTTTTAGCCTCAACTAGAGCTGACACAATCATGTTGAGTATGGACAGGAATAGACCAATGCCAATTCTTTGGAGGACTGTTATCCCCGTTGGCCTTCCTGTGAACTTTCGCACTATCGGGACGAGAAATCGATCATAGATAGGGACAGTGATTAAAATTATGATGCCGACCAGGGCTTGAAGTGATGCTGGTGGAAGCTGAAAGTGAGAACCCACTGATGGTATCATCATAGAACCTTGCTTGATGAAGTGTGGAGTTGCGAATTGACTGCAAAGAACATCAGGCAACAGAACCATATGGGAATAAGACGTAGAACCAGCTTCACTTCTTCCACTTGATGAAGAGAGCATAGCCTCCAAGGGTTTCTGACGTTGGTTGATACATCAAGGTTGCCAATAAACATTGCCTTGTCCAAAAATCTGTTGGTATGAACAATTCAGTCTATAAATATTTGCAGTAGAAAAGTATACATGTATATACAAGAAGACACTATTGCAGGCTAGGTTTGCTTCAAAATTACCACGTACTAATTAGTCAAATTATGTTCTGTTATTTGCGATCCACCAATGATCGGAATATGGAGTAAAGTCCAATCTTTAATGCTCGCATAACATATGTTTTCTAGTCGTTACTTGGTAATTATATGAACAGATACATAGAGTCAATGCTGCGACAATGGCAGCAATGATCGTGTATATGCAAGAACCTTATATATGCAAGAACCATTCTCACAAAATATCATTTTATGGGGATGTACTCTTATGTATACTTTTCTAAAAACATCTTCACTTTAAGAGTTTAAGGAGGTCCTCTTTAGAAGCGGACGACCGCACTGGGCTTAAAGTGCCAGAGGCCTCCCCGATCACTTTCCCTTGCCAACGAGTCCGCCGAATACCAGTTTGCAGCCGAGATCGATCTTGTCTGAAGTTTTGGGTGGAGGTTGCTGCCTAGACCTTCAAATCGATCTCGCCGGTAAGGGAAAGTGATATATATAAAAGCTCGGTCGATCAACAATTATAAGCTCAATATATAGCTCAGAAATGTTACAGCAAATATGTACCTGAGCTGGTTAGTTCGCGCTAAAGTTCTATCCTCAGACTGAACCCCCATCAGAGCTTTACTCCTTGTAGAAATTAACATCAGAATGAAGCGTCTCATCCACACGCCACTTCCTTGCTGCCGCCACAAACACTTGTGCCACGGTGGTAAAGGCTCTTCCAGGCGGTCCTCCCTTCCTATACCTCTTGATCCCTAGTAAGAATAAAAAGAGGCCTACCGCCATAACCACAGTCAGCATACTGCAGCCAATTACCCAGCTGACATTGTCCTGCAGTATAACATAATCGTTGGTTAGGATGGTACGGCTATGATTGTCTCTCACGCTAGTTATATATCTCTCATGCTCATGGTACTGCTTTACGTCAAAATTGCTAGGTGAATATTGATCGCTTTACATAGCCTGTTACTGCTTTCATTATTGTTAATTGGTGAATGTCATTAGTTTTGGCATATAAGGGTTATCTCATTCTATAACACGTACAATATTTAGGTATACAATCAATTATACGTACACTCGATATTTTATTTTAAAATACAAAATAAATGTACTATAACTAGAAACAGTTTCAAATACTTTACTATGAGCAATCAAATACTTTTACTATGAGCATCTGACAGCTTTTTTGATGAATAGATCACTAGACAGTGATGAGTGAAAGATGCAGATGCACATCGATGAATCGAAATAGAAGACCTGAATGTAGATCACCACAAGTGTTGAACTTGTGCCGGCAAGTACTGTTGCTAAATACCACCAGTTAAAGAATGAGCTCTTTGTCTCTTTCTGTTCAGCAGTGTCCTCATCAAACTGATCGGCGGCAAAGGTTTGGACGCATGGCTTGTGCCCACCTTCACCAACAGATAATATGTAAAGTGCGATGAAGAACACCACTTCACGATAATGGCTAGGAACAATTGAGACCGATAGGCATAGTAATACCATTCCCTGTGATAAACACACAGCCTTAGGCCTTTAGCTATAAGGTACTCTAAGCAGATCAGTAGTACATGCATGCTAGGATTTAGAACAGTAAATATGTCTCCAGGGTCAGGCAAGATATTTACCATGAAATAAATAGAGGAAGAGAAAATGATGGTCCTGAACCGACCAAGGAAGCAATCGGCAACTATGGCACCAAGAAGAGCAAAGAAGGATGACACACCCACCGACGTTCTTGGCCGCGACGGCTGTAGGCTGATGGAGATAATTTGTGAGGTACATAATGAGGTTACCAGACAAGCCATTATATGCAAACTTCTCCGCTGCCTCTACAACTGCATTTAAGGGATATTAGATCGATTGTAAATATATACACGAGGAAAATATAACACGGCGTGCCATGCTCCATATATAGTGTTTAGAAGTTCTTGAATAGTATTAACGATTTACAGATGATGAAAACGGCGGCATTCCAGCCACCCTTGGAGTGTTTCTGGTTGATGGTCTCCTCGCCTTTTCCTGTCATGACTTCTGCTGGAGAGAGACGACCAAGGTATGTCAGTTGTCCTGAGGGTTTTCTGGGTCGACCTTTATATATATCAGTTGTCCAAGTTAGGGCAATTAATGCATTTTGGTCAACTTTCACTGATATTGTTCAATGATATGCATGTTAGAGGTGTCATATTCTTCAATCTTCTCGATGAGTGCGTTCACCGATATCGTTAACCTATGCAGTGGGAAAACCTATGCATCGGGATTCCTTTCACCATTTTGAAACACAGAAACCTTACAATTTTGCATGTTATGAGGTTCATATGGGCATCTCCAACCTCTCACCTAACACACATAGACCCAAATTCAAATTTTACATCACCTAAACCTATTAGGAATGTTCATAGATCACCTAACACACATATAGAATCCGGATCTAGAGAGGACCTCCTTAAACTCTTAAAGTAAGAATATTTTTAGTTCTAGCATGTACTTTGACAATCAAAGTCACCCATTCTCTAGTCACTTACCCACATATGCATCCTACAAAAACTTAGTCAAAATGAAAAACGTTTAACCATTTGATTAGTACAATATTTATTTTAATTTTATCTAACGGGCTACAATTGTTTACATCAATTTGAATGGTCAAATGATTATGGAATTAGTTGAAATTTTGTAGACATGTTTCTTGCATATAAATCTAGAGGTTCAACGGTTGAGATCGTTAAAAAAAATCATCTACTAATGTAAAATAGTAGAAATCCTCAAATTCTTAAAGTAAGGAGGTCCTCTTTAGATCCTCATTATATATGAGTTCGAATCTAAAGAGGATCACCATAAACTCTTAAAATAAGGATGTTTTTAGACAATCAAAAATCTTAAGCCTTATTAAGGCCTAGAATCATTTTCGTATCCTATTTTAGGTCACTTGTGTTTACGTCTAAATTAATATTTTACTGGACAGTAAATGTCTATGTGAATATTAATCAAATTCTTGGTCCATATCACACCGGCGAGCCCAAGTTCTTTAAGTTTACAAATAATGGCCTGCCAATAAGACAACACGAACTGATTTACAAGGACTTCGAGCAGAACACACAGTTCGCGCGCGGAATTACTATTTGCCAGTCCGCGTAGGCGAGGCGAGACAGTCCGCGTAGGCGAGGTGAGACTGACTCTCCGCGTAGGCGAGGCGAGACTGACTCTCCGCGTAGGCGAGGCGAGACTGACTCTCCGCGTAGGCGAGGCAAGGCGAGCTGGCGAACTGGCTCGCGTAGGAGACTTCGCGAGGAAGCAACAGGCGGAGTCCGCGTACACCACACTAATCGTTGAAGACTCTCACTAGTTTTTGACATGCTTTGGGCCAACTCATGTGGCCCTTAATAATTAAAAAGCCTTCTTTTGGCCCGCGAGATGGTTCGAATCCGCGGCCCGCGTAGGATTAGCAAAGTTCTTATGCTATTAGAGTTTTAGAGTTCGATTTGAATTCTAAGTCATCTTTCTTCCGTCGCAAGTCGGATTGCTATATAAAGGGCTTGAAGGTTTACAGAAAGGGACAACTCTCAATACAACAAAACAATCAACTACTCAACAGAAGTATACAAACCTTCGACCTAGTCGAAACTCCAACGCTCCCCGGAGCTCTGCCTACGCTTCCCTGCTGAAGCAACACAATCAACTCTCTCTCAAACAAACACAAAAAACATAATACAAACTGCAAATCAGTTACCCTTCGAGCTACTCGAAAACCCTAACCCTAAGCGCCGCCGCCTAGGTTTTTCTTCAGATCCCTCCGGACTCTACCCTGATTTCTCTCTTACCTCCCTATTGTTGCTCTGCTCGCGTCCTCCGCGAGTATCGATCGCCTTGTGCTCGTAAATTCCTCCTCTAAGGTGGCACCTGGATACCCCTTCCGCCTGATCAAGAAGTCAAGCGCATACACACAAACCCTTTCCTCGTCCGCGAGGTGGCACACCCACAGCACTCCCCCATCTCTTTGCTCGCTATTTACCTCTGCTCCGCACGCTGAGGATCGTGGCCAAAACATTGGCACGCCCAGTGGGACAGGGAGTACAAGCGATTCATCATAGGGAAACCAAGAAAACCTGCGATTCCACGCCATGGTAGGCTCTCAGCCGACCCAAGACACAGGTTCCACTCAGCCTATGGAGCAAATCCTCCAGACGCTCGACAAGCTGGAAGGCCTAATCAGGGGTTTGGCCACTCAACAGAGCGTCACTGACCTAGCTGAACAGGTCAGACCAGACAAAGCCCTTTGGGAGGTCAGTCATAACAAACTCACTGACCCTGCTAAACAGATTGAACTGCCTAGCAGTCAATCTAATGACGAAGAGTTTCCTTTGGACGCACCTACATCCAAAGAAGAAGCTACTTTGTCAATCAGTGACAAAGAGCCTAAGGTTGAGGCCGGCGAGATTATGGATGATAATCTCATCTCGAAATTTCCCGGTGTTCCTCAGGAAAAGAAGCCTGAAGATAGGACAGAACAGTCCATCTTTGAAGCAGAAATTGGTTCGCACACTAATGATGATGGCGAACCACAAGTTCGCATGAAAGGTGACCCAGGCGCTATCTTTCCTATGCGAGACTTATATGTGGACACAGGTCAGCCGCATGGGGGGCAAGGCGGAGCTCGCCTTCCTTCTTAAGTTAACCACCATGACCAAGGGCATGATCAACTCATGCTTCGTCCAATTACTGGACGTGATCAAGACGCTGCCCCAAGTATTGACAAGCGAAATGAAGCTGCGATAATGGATTGGCACAGATTTGACGAACTGATGGCAGCCTGCCGCAAGCAACTAGATGCGCGAGCGGTTGCTGAAGAAAATGAAAAGGCTTTACAACGCCAGAATGTAAAGCCTACGGTTGGTGAAGATTTTCATTTAGACGAACCTACGTCCGAAGAAGAAACTACTTTGTCAATCAATGACGAAGAACTTGGGGTCGAGACCGGCGAGACTTTGGATAATGATCTTATCTCAAAAACCGACGTTGTTCCCCAGGAAGATAAGCTTGAAGGTAAGACAGAACAGTCCACCTTAGAAAAAGAGAGCGGGTCAAACACTGGTGGCGAATCACAACTTCGCATGAAAGGTGACCCACGAGCCAGCTTTCCTATGCGAGACATATATGTGGACACAGGTCAGCCGCGTGGGAGGCAAGGCGGAGTTCACCTGCTTTCTTTATCAAGTCATAACAAGCGAAGTGAAGCTGGACAAGAGCCTCTTGAGTTTCCTTTTCAGCCTGTACACGCGGGGCGTCAAGGCTGGCGAGGTCCGTTTCTCCTAATGATTTGTCTCCCCAATCTTATGTTCACTAGCGAGAAGACTCACTCCGCTTCGCCAAACCATGGTCATATTAAGCTTAACTATATATGGCGTGGTAGTATCCCTAGGCCAATCCGTGGTTTCACATTGCAATATACTTGGAGTCTCTGCATGCAAGTTTAGAGGCCTAAATGGGACTTTGGTTTATGGGCGAAGTACGTACATGTCCCATGCATGCCTGTGGTTGCAAAGAAGGTCGAGCCACCGACCTTTGTTTATTCTGCATTCGATTTTGAAACAGAGCCAACTTATGATGAATATGATGAAGACTATATGTTGGTGCGTCTGTCTCATAACCATATTCCACAAGAGTTCAATCCCAGTGACACTCTTGATATGGTGAAAAGAGACCAGCAAATGGGTCTCTTCCACGGGCAGTGCGTGGTTATTCCCAAAAACACCATGCATTATAACATGATAGTTGGCAACAAGGCAGATCTCAATATCATACGATCCACGAGAATGCAGTTGAAGATCTTGCTCTGCTAAAAGACAAGGATGCGTGGGGGGCAGCGAGACGTACCCTACGAACTACCTTGCTCAAATTTTCAAATTGTTGATGCGAAGCCCTGCTCAACACTTGGAAATTATCAACAGCAAGAGTCTCACGTTAGAAACATGATGACATTAAGGCTTGGAGTGAAGCACCGGTGGCCTCCCCCGTTGGCCTAACGAAGGGTACCTAATCAAGCTATGATACCCACTTTTCTTTGTTCCTAGCTTTCCTTCAGTTTTTACTTCTGTTTGCTTTCAGTTTTTTTTCTTTCTCACATTGAAAAAAGAAAATACCAAAAAAAAACAAGTAGCAAAAAATATAAAAAGAGATCCTTGGTCTTGCTGAAATGCAAGACAACGTTCTTGCCTCTGAAGGCTTGAACTTTACTTAGGAGCCTATCCCTGAGGCTTGATGACAACAGGCATTTCGCATGCCTTCGAGTTACTGCCAGCGAAGTCAAGTCAGAGAGGCAATACAATTAGTTTGCAATTCTGAAACGTTGGCAGCCACTACTGGACAGTCAACTTCGCAAACTTCACTAGACTGATCCAGAAGGAATTAACCGGCATGCCTTATACCGACCGAAAGCCCTGGATGTCTATTTTCCAGAGGATTTTACGGTTCGTCATTCCGACATTCCTAGAGAGAGTTATGGCAGCTTGAATGCAGACAGATCAGGATATGGCGAGTTATGGCAGCTTCCGCTTAAGCTCTACATCGCCGCTGCTGACTTGTCTATCGGCGGACTCTTGGCACAAGACGATGAGAACAAAGTGGAACATGTCGTTTACTATCTTCGCAGGGTGTTAACCGATTGTGAGACGTGCTACTCTCCAATGGAAAAATTGTGTCTTGCCCTCTTCTTCGCAGGTTGCAAGCTCCGCCACTACATGTTAGCTTTACCACGGTGTTGATCACTCAGTCCGACGTAGTCAAATATATGCTTTCTCTCCCTATCCTACGGGGACACATAGGTAAATGGATATTGGCTTTGGCTGCATTCTCTTTGCCATATGTTTCGCAAAAGGCAGTTAAAGGACATGCCATAGCGGACTTCCTTGCTCATCACCCGCCAACCGAACTAACAGCATTCCACGAGTTGGAGTTCGCCGTAGTCTCCCTTACTCCATGGACTCTTTATTGTGGTCAGGATACGCGCGAATTTGCAATGTGCATTTTCAATGTGTTTTCATGACCTCGTAGCCTGCTTTCCTCACTGGGGGGCATTGGTACCACAACTCCTTCCCTGGGGGGCATGCTAAAGTTTTGATGTCCTTCATTCTTCTCAAGAATCGTCGGCGAACAGACATCAAAACTGGGGGGCACGTTGGGGCAGATGTGTTCCAGAAATTTCAGACTTTAGACCTTCTTCAAGTGTCTTAGTCATTAGTTAGGCCAATTCTTGTGGCCTCCAAATTTTCAAACTTGGTTCGCCATCTTTATGCGGCCGTTCGCTGACTCCTTTGTTTGGTTCTCATTGGTTCGCACTAGGGGGCAGCGAAGTATATACTGGGGGGCAGCGAAGTGCATGGCCTCTTAAAATTTTTCAGCTTTATACGGCCGTTCGCCGACTCTTTTGTTTGTCTCTCACTGGTTCGCACTGGGGGCAGCGAAGTACATAGCCATTGTCATTCCATGTTGGTTCGCCATCGCCAAGAGCTTGCGAAGGGCTATTTTTTGGAATCTACTCAAGTCACATGTGTCTGCTCAAGATACATCCATGCGAGCTACATTGGCTCACGATATGTGCAATGTTCCATGTCTTCTGAGTTGAGCAGGCGAATGTGGGCTAGGGGCAAGCGAACGTAAGCAAAAAGCAAGCGAATGCAGGCAAAGAGCAGGCGAATGGATTTGAAGTCCAAGTCCAAGGTGCCTAGGCGAGCTGTGCAGCTGCTTCGCTCCAATGCCTTGCTGGGTGCTTGGGTTTCAAGGCCTATTCACAGGCTTGTCTACTCACACTCATTTTATGTATGACCCAAGCCAATACTAGTGGCTTTGGAGCAGCATGAACATAAACCTCTTCAGTCATTCTTGACATTTCATGACTTCGAGGCTGGGGGGCAATGTTTACGCCTAAATTAATATTTTACTGGACAGTAAATGTCTATGTGAATATTAATCAAATTTTTGGTCCATATCACACCGGCGAGCCCAAGTTCTTTAAGTTTACAAATAATGGCCTGCCAATAAGACAACGCGAACTGATTTACAAGGACTTCGCGCGGAACACACAGTTCGCGCGCAGAATTACTATTTGTCAGTCCGCGTAGGCAAGTCGAGACAGTCCGCGTAGGCGAGGCGAGGTTGACTCTCCGCGTAGGCGAGGCGAGGCGAGCTGGCGAACTGTCTCGCGTAGGAGACTTCGCGAGGAAGCAACAGGCGGAGTCTGCGTACACCACACTAATCGTTGAAGACTCTCACCAGTTTTTGACATGCTTTGGGCCAACTCATGTGGCCCTTAATAATTAAAAAGCCTTCTTTTGGCCCGCGAGATGGTTCGAATCCGCGGCCCGCACAAGATTAGCAAAGTCCTTGTGCTATTAGGGTTTCAGAGTTCGATTTGAATTCTAAGTCATCTTTCTTCCGTCACAAGTCGGATTGCTATATAAAGGGCTTGAAGGTTTACAGAAAGGGACAACTCTCAATACAACAAAACAATCAACTACTCAACAGAAGTATACAAACCTTCGACCTAGTCGAAACTCCAATGCTCCCCGGAGCTCTGCCTACGCTTCCCTGCTGAAGCAACACAATCAACTCTCTCTCAAACAAACACAAAAAACACAATACAAACTGCAAATCAGTTACCCTTCGAGCTACTCGAAAACCCTAACCCTAAGCGCCGCCGCCTAGGTTTTTCTTCAGAGCCCTCCGGACTCTACCCCGATTTCTCTCTTACCTCCCTATTGTTGCTCTGCTCGCGTCCTCCGTGAGTATCGATCGCCTTGTGCTCGTAAATTCCTCCTTTGAGGTGGCACCTGGAAACCCCTTCCGCCTGATCAAGAAGTCAAGTGCATACACACAAACCCTTT
This sequence comes from Fragaria iinumae, assembly GCA_009720345.1. Taxonomy (NCBI): domain Eukaryota; kingdom Viridiplantae; phylum Streptophyta; class Magnoliopsida; order Rosales; family Rosaceae; genus Fragaria; species Fragaria iinumae. The sequence continues at coordinate 4,033,081 of CM019123.1, forward strand.
CCTCGTCCGCGAGGTGGCACGCCCGCAGCCCTCTCCCTTCTCTTTGCTCGTTATTTACCTCTGCTCCGCGCGCTGAGGATCGTGGCCAAAACAACCTGTTCAAAAAATAATAATCTTATTTTAGGTCAAGTTAGATTTTGAGTTGGATATGATATTTCACAAAATCTAAACCTATTATAAGTTTTAAACCAGAGGTTAGAGTCTTGGAGATGCCCTAAAGGTCCATCATGTACTCTATTTCAAATGACAACAATACAAAAGATAAATACCGTGTTTTTAACTTTTCATATGTGATGCATACAGATTAATCTATATGAATTTGTGATACTTATCTATATTCTGTTAGAAATGAATTAACTTTGATTTTTCTATGAAACCCTAGCACCGCATGCGCTTGGTCGATACAGATGAGCAGCATGCCTTGTTCGGCGTCGTCGGACAGGCCAAAGGTGGACGAAATGTCCGACAATAGATGTGTATCTGATAAAACTAGTGTAGGGTGGGTGGTGTCTTTGGCGTCTAGATTGCGCAGAGGTCTTGCCGGGAAAGGAAAGCATGGGCGGGTGCCGGCCTCCCCAAGAGCCGGTGCAAACGGTGAGTGGTGACAGATTGGCGATGGCAAGGCATGGTACCGGTGGTCACAGATTAGATCAGGTTGCTCTTATCTGGTCTGGGTTGTTGGGAGCCGCTTATGTAGCGCATCTTTCTAATCCGATCGGGTTTGTTCCTATTGGCTCCAATGCGCGTCGACATGTTAGTAAGGGTAGACAGGTGGAGGTACTAGCTACCAGGTGCTTGGGGCGTCGGGTTCCCCCACCATAGTGAATCAGCAAGAAATATGTGTGCGTGATGGAGCAGTGACGTTCTCAACTGACATTTTGGGCTTGGGTATGGTAGCTTTTGGGCCTAGGCCTGGGTTTAGGCTCTGGTCCAGAATTTTATTTCCCTTATGGTATAATTTTTTTTGTTTTATTCATGCTTTATTATATTTTGATTTTAGTACTATATATACAGCTTTATGCCGTCAATAATACCCAATCACTATATGGTAGGGTGCAAAGAGTCTCGTGTTGGTTTATGCATCTTGTGTGCCTTAGTTACCCTAGTCCCTAGATAAGAGATTGCCCTTTTGTTTAGTCAAAATAGTTGCAGCGTCTTAGCGGTAGGATGAAACTATGTGTGGTCGAGCTTATTCTCCAACGACAATCATAGTTGGAAATCTGCATTATTGGAAATTAGGATATGTAATCGTATTACGTATCTAGTTTATCCATTATGTCATCGTTGTGACTTGTGACAAAGAAAATGAAGTGTCGTTAGAGTAGTACTCTTTGCTAGTCGGTCCTTGTTAGAGTGCATGTACTTTGTAGGGATTTCGATATTATATTTATCGGGTTTTCTTCTAGATACATTGCAATCAAAGGTTTAGGCTCAATATCCTCTGATCCCTTCAATTCAACAGTTTTATTAACGAAGACTTGAGGGCAGTCGCACCAGCCTATTATTATAAAAAAAAATAATAAAAACAAAAAAAAACTAATGAATATTCATATTTTGGTAGAATAATATTCAGTAAATCATATTTTCTACATCTTAACTAGAACCCGCTTTATGAGGCAACTCATGTGACATAATCTTGTAATTTAATGAAATATTATTGTGATATGATGATTTCTATGCTACATGAGTTGTCACATGAGTGATTAAGATGGAAAAAGACGTTTCACTTAATATCACTTGTATTGGATTAGTTCCTTTATCTCACAAGACGTAATAAGTCACATTTGTGAAACATACGTACTAGCTAGGACTACTAGCTACTTCTTTACATTATTAGATTTACAGTCATAACAATTTATGTAGTTTTTTGTTTGCTGCTTTTGGAACAACCAAGTTCTTGTAAGCAACATTTTTGACCCTTTCAACAAGAAGAAGCTTGAAATTAAAATTCTCTCTTTCTAGTGGGAACTAATTACTCAAATTAGTGTACTAGTGTTTTCGTTACAAGAAATAAAAATCAAACAAACTAATCTTTTATTTTGGCTAGACCAAATGTAAAAATTCTTCTAGCCACCAAGCAGTACACGTGAACCGAAAGCCATAATACGATCTCAGCCAATCATTTAATCAAGTCTTTTTCCTAGAACTAACATTGATACTAACGTTGTTAAGTGGAGAATTGGAATGAAAAGGGTCTGAACTTTTCGAGGAGGACAATTTAAAGCTCGAAAGATTCATCCATATCGACGACCCGTCAAGCCGAAACCACAACCCAATGGTATCTTCTTCATCTGGTCAAATATTGGCGGCGGATCATCATTCTTCGCTTTGTCTCTTCAGCTGATAACGAGGACAGCGGTGGAAGGGATATTAGAGACCTTGGCCTGACGGTTCTCGACAATGACGACTAATGCGGAGGCCTTTCTTGTCCTTGCCGGTCTGCTTGGCGATGTCTTCTCTCTTCGTCTTGGAGGAGAGGCTGAGAGGACCGATATTTGGGAACGAGTGAAATGGCGGCGCCGACCTCGACTCTAGTGATGCGGACGTATACCTCGACGACCTAGGAGAGTCGAATATAAAAGGCATGGCTGTAAAAGCTGGGATTTGGGGAAGATTAGAGTTTCTGAGGCAGGAGATGGAGAAAGGCAGAGTGCGTTGGTGTTCTAGATCTGGCTTTCTAGGTTCTATGATGAGCTCTAGGGAGACTGAGGTTCACTACTAGAAATATGGCTAAAGGCTACCGCTTCTAGATACACTTTATTAAGCGTGTCATTTGACCAGAGCAAATGATACGGTTCTATATTTTTGGTATTCTTTGGTTAATAGGCACCGATAACCGTAAGAAAACAAAATATATAATTGATAAAATTAATTTATTAAAATACAAATTTAGATAAGCACGAAAATCAGTATCTATTGCTAAATAAAAAAACTAAATTAATGTATTATCATTTCAAAATTAAGATAAACATCCATTAATATTAACAACCCACTCTTTTTACATTTAACTTATCCAAGTCATCCACAAATATAGTTCCAGTTAACCGGTATTACGTCTTCATCCGTATTCATCGCACCACAATATTAATAACCAACAACTTTTCTCTAATTTCATTTATTTGACATCCAATTTCCCCCAACTATTTTCTCTAATTTCATTTATTTGACAAAAGGAACAAACTCACAATTGTCCACAATATACGGGATCTCATCCCCTGATCCTCATAACCTCCCCCTTTTATCTCTTCCATTCACAGTTTCACACTGTAAGTTCTCTCATTTTCGATAACTCTTATGCAACTTGGTTTTCTATTGATCTTAATGATCTAGGCGTAAAGAAGTGGGATACAATGTTCTTCATCAGCAGGTAATCACCACGTAAAATTATATTCAGATGTATGCTTTGAGATGCATGTAATGTATATATAACTATGATCAATATTCATTCATCTGTCCATCTCACATAATAGGTCGAGATCAACGTGCACCTATTCGCTAATCTTCTGTGTTTGATAAAAACTTCATCGCCTTCTTAACCGATCACAGATGACATATATGGAAGAGATCCTTTTGTTCCAATTAGAGGCTAGATTGCTCGATTTGGGAGCTAGATATGGTTGAGTGGGTTCGGCAGCGGTTATTTGTGTAGCGGAAGGAATTAAGCTCGTGGTGGGTCAAAAATCGTCTTCAGATAGAAGAAGTAAGATTGTAGAAAAAGGAGGAGGAAGGGAGAAACGGAGAAGGACGGCGGAGCTCCACGGCGGCTTGATCGAACAGCAAAAAATATAGTTTGACCAAAAAGAAATATAATTAATATTGTAAAAAATGAAACAAATAAATAAAAAGAAAAAAATGAGAAAACGGATATTATCCGATAAGCAACTAAAAAAATCTATTGGAAAAAACGGTAAAAAAGAATCGGATAAAAAAAAGATAATATATGCGGGACCCATTTGAAACAGAAATTAAAAGAAGAAATATTATATTTAAAATAAATAAAAAATGGAGAAACTCAAATTAAAAACATGGCTTTCTGCAACATAGAATACTCTTTTTCAATGTGTGACTGCACCGTACCTAATGATAAAAGACAGTATCCTTTGAGGCTCTTGCTAGCAGTGGTTACATTGTCCATACTCGCATATTGAAAATCAGACTGTCATCAGCAAAGAGCAAATACACTGCGCGCGCAGTGTTTATTCTCCCCGATCCCTTCCTACCCTTTGAAACAAAATACATAAATCTTCAGAAGCAAGAAAAAAGAGAAACGATGACAGTGGATCGCCTCGTTCAAGACCCATGGACAATATAAAATTACCCACTGGTTGGCCTTGTGTTACCACAGAAAACCTCACACATTTGACACACCACATACTCAAGTTGACATGTCGCAAAACCTTGTTTCAACATCATTCTTTCTAAGAAGCTTCATTATCAAGTTTGAGAAATTATTTGTTTTATTTATTAAGGGTTACTTGGATCGGTGAACAATCTACAGTAGCTTTTTTTGAACAAAAGACGTTAGCCTATTTTATTGATCACAACTTAAGAGTAAGTACAACAACATCAACATGATCAGCCGGCAGAGGCTACGTAAGAAATGAATCATGCAAAACTACCTAGTAGACACTAAGCAATCTCTATGCTGAAGACCATGGGATTAAGCACTATGATCAATCTTCCGTGGTAGCAAACGAGATAAGTAACCAGCCACCGAGACACAAGGAGGAAGGGACAAGTCCTCAACCTATTATTATTGACTACTTCCAGGACCACCATACGCAGAGGGGGTTACCCCAGAGCATCAAAACCCATAATTAAAAGACAAAACCCAATAACTAAGAAAATGCTCTAGACCCGCAAATAGCCCTAGACTAAACTGAAAAATAGTAAAAAAAAATAAAAATAAAACAGAAACTAAGCTAGGACCCAAGAGGGAACCCTAGCCCAACTGTTGCCCACCAAGAGCCCAAACTTGAAGAGGTGATCAGTTGGACGAAGCCCAACTCTCCCAGCCCAAAACCAATGCCTCACCACGGCCCTTCCTCACCACCCATTGTCAGACCAGCAGAAGACGTCATCACCGTGTGTCAAGTCGTCATCGCCGACCATCCATGACCCCCATCGACTACCATTGACCCTCTCCTCTTGCCAGAATCTTTGAGAGCCCAATTAGAGACCAAGTCTCTCTCGCCAAACCTGCAAAATCCTATCAAATTAAGATCTGACCCAACCAGCCTAAAATCGAGATCCACACGCCTCCATTCTGGCCCTGCGCAGCCCAAAGCGCCTCCGATCACCACCCACAAACAGGGCTCAACAAGGCCTTCAACCGAAAGAGAAAGGAGAGAAGCTCGTCGATCTTCGTCTCCTAGTCAAGGGCTCTCCCATCAAACCTGTCTGGCCATGTCCAGCGAACGCCAACAAGGTCAGAGACCGTCGCCAGCGGCGAGCACAACCGGATAGGCCCGGTTGAAATTTTGTTTGCCATTCTAGGGTTTTGGAGAGCGGTGGAGCGATGGGGTGTGTAATATTTTCTGTTATTTTGATGTGGCTTCAAGATAACAATCTACATTAGCTTGAAAAAAAAAAGTGTAACTAAATTAGAAGCTTATAATATAATAAATATGTTTGAGCCGAGTTGATATTTCGGTCTGAGATTAAATATTAAGTCTTGGATAGTATTTGGGCCAGTACCTGTGGCCCTTTTAAAAATAAAGTCTGTTAAGGGGTGCGAGCTTCGGAGGCACGCGATATCAAGACCCACCCCGAATTTCACCCTGAAACCCAAAGTAAGTCTTGCGGGGTCCACCTCCAAAGAAAATTTACCGAAAATTCGGTAAACCTCCCTCGAAAATGGACAACCCTAACCCGGAAAAATTCAGAATACCCTCCTAAAAAGACTCAACCATCCTCGAAAATCATCACATAAATATCCAATAATAAAACCAACTTCATCCTCCGAATATTCGAAAAAATATATCATCAGTCTTAGCACACCACCGAAATATTATATAATAACCCCCAAGAGTAATCAGAGCTACTAAACACTAGAGGAAGCAAGAAAATACCCTAGTAGGTTACCTGTGTAACCTACTGGTGAAAAGTGGTTGAAAAGTGGGTAACTATGTCTCGTCGCCTCCTACTAGTGCTAACCCGAACTCTGCAGACTGAGCATTTTTAAAACGAATGGCCCAGGGGAAAACATTCGCAAATGTTAGAGTGAGTGGACAAAAATAAAAAGAATAAATAAAGAAAAATAATTAACAAGATTTATGTTTTTCCAATTTAATTCCAAAGAAATCGAATACATGCCTCAAGCGATAAATCTTTTATCTCATAAATATCGAGTCTCTTCAGCTCAAAAATATATATCAATATATATATGTATTTACACACGTCCATACTTCGTATATAAATTAATAGATTTAAAATAATCTATATAGGGCTACTACACTCGCGTCTAACGCTCACGTCACGCCTTAATACAGTGATTCACTACGTCATTAAGGTAGACAAACGGGTGTATAAATATGTGTCCATACCCCCTATATGAATTAAACACTCATATAGGGCTACTACGCTGGCGTCTAACGCTCACGTCACACCATAATACGGTTATATACTACGCCATTAAGTTGGACAGACACATATGGCTAGCTAGCATTTATATACATACTCCTCTCATAAATATATTTATAATTTACCGAAAATCTCATTTTCGGTAACTCTCCAAAATAAATAAAATCGTTAAATAAAAATGACGTCAAATGCTCCAACAAAATAAATTACTCAACAATAAACAATTGCATACATATTATTTAAAACAAAAGTCCACTCACTAATTAGGCTTAAGCCTGATGTCGGTCCGAGGTCTCTTCTGCTCGAGCCTCCTCACGTCCTGTTTCAAAAACATAAATTAATCTCCAACTATACACCAACGCTTATACAAAAATAGGCAAAATTAAATGTGAGCTTTGTATGCTTCTCCTTGCCTAACTTCGTTATTCTTAATTCGCTTTGATCCATACTTCACCATAATTACCGACATCCTTATTATCGCCTTCTACAGTCCATAACAATTTTAACCAACGGCCGCATTCTATCCCATTAACCGCCAAATTTGGCCAATCTTTGAAAAATCTTAAATCTATCCAAAACTCCTCCAAAAATTCCAAACTTCACATCAATAGACTCCCCTTAAAAAAAACACACATTTAAAACTGTGAAAATCCCCCTAACAGCGGCGGCGGCCGACGGCAGACTCCGGTGACCTCCAATACCTACCAAATTTTAACAGAATCTTCCTCTCAACCCCCTCTACAACTTTCCTAACTAGCACAAAACCCAATTTGAGACTTAACTAGGTCAATCGAACAAAAACATCAAAGAATCCCTAGAATTTCAACTCGACATTTCTCCTTACCTAGCTCAAGAGAGAGCGAAACCACTTGGGGGATTGCTGCATGGGAGGAGGGCTTTCCAACAAGCCAAGCAGCTCCGGCTATGGCGGTCAGAAGAGGAAGTTCCGGCGACGGAACACCACGGCAGTCGGACCTTTCGGGCTCGATATCTTCCTCCTAGCAGCGCTAGGGAAGCTCTCACTGGTCCAAGAAGGAAGCTGGGTCGATGGCTGACCGATTAGGACCAGTGCGGCGCCCTATGGTGGCCGGACAGCGGCGGACAGGCGCAGGAAAGATCCGGCAGGGAGAGAGAACTCGGGAGGGAAGAGAAAGAAGAGAGAGAGAGAGAAATGTTTAGGCCACTAATCCGAACCGGTCCAACACCACTAATTTAAAACCCAACTCCAAAAATTAACACCTCAAAAATAATACCCTAATAAAACTGATATTTTTACTAGCTAAAATTTACCATTTTTACCATTTTCAAATATTTCTACTACGAATAATTTCTCTGAAATAATCGTCCCTCAACAACCCTCTAGGGACCTTTGAAACTATAAACTCATTTACGAAGACGGTAACATTCTTATTAATACCAAGCTAGTAAATAGGGTAAAAATTAAGAGTTGGGATGTGACAATTCTCCCCTCTTTATAAAAAGTTTCGTCCTCGAAATTTACATACCTGTCAATCAAAGAGATAGGGATATTGCTGCCTCATTTGCTCCTCCGATTCCCAAGTAGCTTCCTCTACTTGGTGACTTCTCCAAAGCACCTTGACAAGTGGGATTGCCTTGTTCCTAAGCACTTGCTCCTTTCGGTCAAGAATCTGAACCGGTTCCTCTTCATAGATCAAATCATTTTGCAAACTAATCGGCTGCTCTTGCAGCACATGAGAGGGATCGGCAATATACTTGTGAAGCATAGATACATGAAACACATTATGTATCCTGGATAATTCTGGAGGCAAAATTAACCGATAGGCAAGTGAGCCAACTCGCTCTATTATCTCATAAGGGCCAAATATACCTCGGACTAAGCTTCCCACGCTTACCAAAACGTACTACCCCTTTCCAAGGAGATAGTTTCAAGAACACCCAATCACCCACTTGAAACTCAAGGTCCTTCTTGCGAACATCTGAATAACTCTTTTGCCTACTTTGAGCGGCCTTGAGTCTATCTCTGACCACCTTAATCTTCTCATTTGTATCATGGATTAACTAAGGACCACAAAGCTCTTTTTCTCCTACTTCATTCCAACACAAAGGTGTACGACACTGCTTCCCATAAAGTGCCTCAAAGGGAGCCATACCAATACTAGAATGATAGCTGTTGTTATATGCAAATTCCATCAAAGATAGGTTTTTATCTCAACTCCCCCTGAACTGCAAGGCACACGATCTCAACATATCCTCCAAAGTCTGAATAGTCCACTCCGATTGCCCATAAGTCTGAGGATGAAAAGCAGTGCTGAAGTGTAGTCGGGTACCTAAAATTGCCTGAAGAGCTCCCCAGAATTTAGAAGCAAATCTTGGATCCCGATCCGACACTATTGATTCAATTACACCATGAAGTCTCACAATCTCATTCACATAAAGCTCAACCAATTTTTCCAATGTATACTTCTTTCCCACCGGCAAGAAATGTGCAGATTTTGTGAGTCTATCCACAATCACCTAAATACCGACATGCCCTTCACGGGTATGAGGTAAACTGAAAACAAAATCCATGGTGATGTGGTCCCACTTCCACACTGGAATAGACAACGGCTCAAGCAACCCAGAAGGTTTCTGCATTTCAGCTTTCACTTGTTGACAGATCAAACACCTACTTACAAAAGCTGCAATTTCTCTCTTCATGTTTGACCACCAATAAAAATCCTTCAAAGTCTGATACATCTTTGTACTACCCGGATGAGCAGCATATGCAGAACTATGAGCTTCCTCCATTATCTCTTTCTTTAACTCTTCATTCCTCTTCGGAACACAAAGCCTAATTTTGAACAATAAAGTTCAATCTCTTCTTACCGAAAAATCCATGGCGGCTCCACTCAATGCTCTTTCTATCAACTGAACTATGGAAGGATCATTATATTGAGCCTCCCGCACTTTATCAACCAAAACTGGCCTCACATGGAAACTAGCTACCAAGACACCAACATCATCCACCGCTAAATCCAACCATGTAGCTTGCAACTCATAAAGAAGTGGAACTCAAACCGTCCTCATGTGAGACAAAGATATGGTGGGATTTCGACTAAGAGCATCAGCTACCACATTAGCTTTTCTATGATGATACTCAATAGTGCAATTATAATCATTGATTAACTCCATCTACCTTCTATGCCTCATATTTAACTCTCATTGACTGAACACATACCGAAGACTCTTATGATCGGAAAAAATCTGACACTTGGCTCAATAAAGATAGTGTATCCACAACTTGAGAGTAAAAACTAATGTTGCAAGCTCTAGATCATGAGTGGGATAATTCACCTCATGCGGCTTCAATTGCTTAGAAGCGTAGGCAATAACTCGATCATGCTGCATCAATACCCCGCCTAGACCTCGTCTAGAAGCATCACAATAAACCACATACTCCCCACTATCACCCGGAAGTGCCAAACAGGAGCACTAGTCAAGCGATTCTTTAATTCTTGAAAACTTTGCTCACACTGATCTGACCATTTGAACTTAACTCCTTTCTTGGTCAATCTTGTAAGTGGAGCAGGAATCTTTGAAAAATCTTGCACAAAGCGTCGATAATAACCTGCTAACCCCAATAAATTACGAATCTCTGACACAGTGGTGGGTTTTCTCCAATTTGACACTGCATCCACCGATTGAGGATCTACACTAACACCTTCTGCCGAAACTACATGACCCAAGAACCCCACTTTATCCAGCTAAAATTCACACTTGCTGAACTTGGCATACAACTGAGCATTTCTCAAAGTCCCCAATATCATTCTTAGATGTTTGGCATGCTCCTTTTTACTTCTTGAGTATACCAAAATGTCATCTATGAATACGATCACGAAGCGGTCAAGATATGGACTAAACAACCTATTCATGAGATCCATGAACGCAGCGGGTGCATTAGTAGAACTCGACCCCCGCCCCCACTACTGCCACTACCCGCTGAAGATCCATAAGTGGATGATGAAGCAGCCTTCTTAGATGGACGCTGACTGGGGCCACTGAAATCTCAGGGCCGAGCACCATATGTCCCCCTGGTCTCAATGGCCATGGCTGCACTAACCGCATCAAGAAAGGTCGGGTAGATTACACCTGTCATCCTATCTGCATACACTCCACCAAGTGCCCTAATGAACATATCTATCCTAGTCCTCTCATCAGGAACTAGATATGACACTTCATAGCTCAAGGTAGTGAACCTCTGCTCAAACTCTATGACACCCTCATCATCTCTTTTTCTTCATGTTCAGAAAATCCGTCTGAATCCTACTACAATGAGTATGACTGAAATACTGACCCAAGAAGAGCGTTTTAAACTGCTCCCAAGTCATATCCTGAGCACCACCATTATTTCTGCTAGCGTGAGTCCACCAATGATGTGCTGAATCATCCAGAAAAGTCACTGTCATCTTCACTTTCCTTTCTTCCGGCAATTCAATACTCTCAAAAGCCTTTTCCATCTTATCTACCCAAGCCTTTTCCATCTTCACTTTCCTTTCTTGGCACCCTTTAACTCAATTGCCCCAGCATCAAAAACATCCTTCTTCTTCACAAACCGAGGGTGCTGAACCCTATCTAAAACACCTCTCAGCATGTTCCCAATGGAATCAACTAATCCTCTAAATTCATCACCCTCATTTGTGTTGGTCAAGTTAGCCTCACGGGGTCGGCGTCTAGGAGGCATTGTCAAGACCCACCCCAAATTTTACCCTGAAAACCGAAGTAAGTCTTGCAGGGTCCACCTCCAAGGAAAATTTACCGAAAAGCTAGGTAAACCTCCCTTGAAAATGGACAACCCTAACCCGGAAAACTAAAGAGTTACTTTCCTAAATATTAATAAGCATCATCCAAATCAACCCACAATTATCCGAAAGTGAGAATATAACAATTACAAACTTCGTATATTCTAAAATAAAACATAAGTCTTAGCACACCACCAGAAAAATTATACGATAAACCCCAAGAGTATTCAGAGCTACTAAACACTAGAGGAGCCGGAAAATACCCTAGTAGGTTAAACAAGTAACCTACTGGTGAAATGTGGCTGAGAAGTGGGTAACTAGGCCTCGTCGTCTCCTACCAGTACTAACCCGAACTCTGCAGACTGGGCATTTTTAAAACGAAGAGCCCAGGGGAAACATTCGTAAAAATTAGAGTGAGTGGACAAAAATAAATAAAGAAAATAATTTTCAACATTTATGCTTTCCCAATTTTATTTCAAAGAAAACGAATGCATGCCTCAAACGATAAATCTCTTATCTCATAAATATCGAGCCTCTTCAGCTCAAAACTATATATATCAAAATATGTATGTATTTACACTCGCCTATACTCCCTATACAAATTAATAATAATCTATATTGGGCTACTACGCTCGCATCCAACGCTCACGTCACGCCTTAATGCGGTGATATACTATGCCATTAAGGTGGACAGACGGGTGTATAAATATGTGCTCATACCCCCTATATGAATTAAACACTCATATAGGGCTACTACACTTTGCGTCCAACGCTTACGTCACACCATAATGCAGTTATATACTATGTCATTAAGGTGGACAGACACATATGGCTAGCTAGCATTTATATACATACTCACCTCATAAATATATTATAATTTACCGAAAATCTCATTTTCGGTAACTCACCACAATGAGTAAAATCGTCAAATAAAAATGACGTCCAATGCTCCAACCAAATAAACAATTGCATGCACATTATTCAAACCAAGAGTCCACTCACAAATTAGGGCTAAGCCTGAAGTCGGTCTGAGGCCTGTTCTGCTCGAGCTTCCTCACGTCCTGATTCAAGAACATAATTAAATCTTCAACTATATACCAACGTTTATATAAAAAATAGGCAAAATTAAATGTGGCCTTATCTACTCTCATCCTTGCCCAACTTTACAAATCTTAAAATTGATACCGTCCAAACTTCACCACAAATACCGGCGGCCTTAAATCCACCTTCTACGGCCGAAACAACAATAATCTAACGGCCGGATTCTATCCAAATTAACGGCCAAAATACCAAACTTCGAAAAATCTCAAACCTGTCCAAAATTCCTCCAAAAATTCCAAAATTCACATCATTAACCTCCCCTTAATATTCCACATCTAAAACCATAAAAGTCCACCTAACAGTGGCAGCCGGCTCCTGCGACCTCTAATAGCTACCAAATTTTAACAGCATCTTCCTCTCAATCTCCTCTACAACTTTTCTAACTAGCACAAACACCAATTCCAAGCCTAACTATGCCAATCGAACGAAAACATCTAATAAGCCCTAGAATTTCAATCACCGATTTCTTTTTACCTAGCTCAAGAGGAAGCGAAACCTCTTAGGGGTTTGATGTACGGGAGGAGAGCTTTCCAACGAGCCAAGTGGCTCCGGCTATGGTGGCCGGAGGAGCGAGTTCCGGCGACGGAGCACTCCAAACAGTCGAACCTTCCGGGGTTGATCTCTCCTTCACAGCGGCGCTAAGGAGGCTGCCACCGGTCCAGGAAGGAAGAGGAGGAGATGGCCGACCGTTTGGGACCGGTACGGCGGCGTACGGTGGCCGGACGGCGTCGGACGGTTGGAAGGCAATTTCGGGAGGGAGAAGGCTCGGGAGCGGGATAGGAGAGAGAGAGAGAGAGAGAGAGAGAGAGAGAGAGAGAGAGAGAGAGAGAGAGAGAGAGAGAGAGTCGGCTTTGACCACAAAATTGGCCCGGTCCGATTTAAACACCAACCAAAAATAAAATCCAACTCCAAAATTTAACACCCCAAAATAATACCCCAATAAAAATTACCTTTACTAGCTAACATTTACCATTTTTACCGTCGTCACGTTTTTCTCCTACGAATAATTTCTTCGAAATAATCGTCCTCCAAAACCCCTCTGAGGACCAATTAAACTATAAACTCATTGATGAAGACGGTAAAACTCTTATTAACACCATGCTAGTAAATAAGGTAAAAATTATGAGTCCGGGTGTGACAATTCTCCCCTCCTTAAAAAAATTTCGTCCTCGAAATTTACATAACTATCAATCAAAGAGGTAGGGATATTGCTGCCTCATTTGCTCCTCCGATTCCCAAGTAGCTTCCTTTACTTGATGACTCCTCCAAAGCACCTTGACAGGTGGAATTGTCTTGTTTCTAAGCACTTGCTCCTTTTGGTCAAGAATCTGTACCGGTTCCTCTTCATAGGTCAAATCTCTCGTCAAACTAATTGACTGCTCTTGCAACACATGAAAGGGATCGGCAATATACTTGCAGAGCGTGGATACATGAAACACATTATGTATCCTGGATAATTCTGGAGGCAAAAGTAACCGATAAGCAAGTGAACCAACTCGCTCTATTATCTCATAAGGGCCAATATACCTCGGACTAAGCTTCTCACGCTTACCAAAACGTACTATCCCTTTCCAAGGAGATAGTTTCAAAAACACCCAATCACCTACTTGAAACTCAAGGTCTTTCATGCGGACATCTGCATAACTCTTTTGCCTACTGTTTCGGTGTGATTGCTGAGGGGATGAATCACACAGAATATGGGAACACCATCTTCAAGACCCATAACCTGTCAATCATGAATAAAGGGCGTCAGAGGGAAGACCGGGTTTGCCAGCCTTCGACCCTCCAATGCCTAAGTCAGCCATATGTGAGTAAAAATGAGGTGTGAATAGGATGGAGATGGAGATGGAGTGTCCCCAAATGAGGGGTGGAGAGTGGTATTCACCCTAAAAATACCACTTTGCCCTTATTAGAGAGTGTATTACCATTATGCCATCAAGGGATAGTGTAGGTTTCTTGGGCTTAGTTAAGGCCCAAGCCCATTATATACGGCAATACGTGTCTTCTTAGGTGAGTATGACCGATGTTCTACGATGTACTAACAAGTCCCCAAGTCTGCGGTCAAGACACTCTCTTGGGTGGTGACTTTATCTGATAGGATATCGGGAGTACGAGTCTTACTAGTGGCGACATAACCAGACCCCAGTCCCCCAAGTCCCCATCCAAGGGAGGGGATGGACCGGCTTCCTCTACGTGGGGTATGTCGTGCGTTGCTATATATGACTGAGACACTGGGGTCGTTGCTCCCATGTAGTGTCTGGAGATTGCAGGGCGATCGGGGGTCGAAGTTGAGGTACCGCTGGCGAGCATCTCGTGTGGGCAACGGGTACCGGCATGTTTGTATGCCTTAGGCGTTTTAGTAGCCTTTGATTTGTACCAGCTATATGCTCTAGCTAGCTGAGTGATTCCACCATGCGTTCCAAGGGGAGATTGTGGTGATATATTTTGTGGTTGGCTCTAGGTGAGTGCTAGAGTGCCTACGTACCCGTTTATGGGATCAAACCAAACGTAGTTCACCATTTCGCCATCGAGGCAAGTGTGCCATCAAGGTGTGGCGAAGAGTGTCGCTAAGGCATGACGATGGGTGCCGCTAGGGCATAATGATGTTGCCAATAGGGCATGTGTAGAGCTGTCAAGGGGTGACTATCGAGAGCACGCTAAGAAGTGTGGCAAGGATATCGAGAGCACGCTAGAGAGTGTAGCCGAGATGCCGGGTGGTGCCAAAGTGTACCGAGAGCATGTCACGAGGTGCGGTAAATGCCGGCATATAAGGCTGTTGCCCAAGTCCCCCAGTGCCGGGAGAGAACATGGTGGCGGGGCATGACGGTTCGTGCTAGTGGCGTAACGGTCCGCGCTAGTGGCGTAACGGTTCGCGCTAATGGCGTAACGGTCCGCGTTGGTGATGTGACGGTTCGCGCTAATGGCGTAACGGTCCGCGCTGGTGGTGTGACGGTTCGGGCTAATGGCGTAACGGTCCGTGCTGGTGGCGTGACAATTCGCGCTAATGGCGTAACGATCCGCGCTGGTGGCGTGACGGTTCGCGCTAATGACGTAACCATTCGCGCTAGCGGGAGGAATGGTTCGAGCTGGTGGTGTACACTCGTGGTGTGTGTAGCGTGCGATTGCACCTTTGGGTGCTAGCTGTTTACACATGTTGTGTGTGTAGCCTGAGGTTGCACCTTTGGGTGCTGGCTGTTTACACATGTTGTGTGTGTAGCCTGAGGTTGCACCTTTGGGTGCTGGCTATTTACGCATGTTGTGTTTGTAGCCGTCTATGGCGTAGTCGAGAGGTCGGCATGACTGTGTGCCATGTGAAATGAAGTGTCAACGATGTTTCACGTTTGTTTTGTTGGCGTAAGTTGCATGGCTCTCGGCTGTGCCATGATCACGGCTCTTGTGTGATAGAGTAAAATCATAGATAGATATATAGCAATGTATGGCTTGTAATCATGTGAAGTAAGTGTCATGTGGTTTGCATATGGTTTACAAGTATGTGTATTTAGCATGTACATGAGAATATATGTAATATGTGTACATGGTGAAGAGTGTTTGCTAACTCTATGATGTGTATATTATGATGCATGGGACATGTTATTTGTATGATAATAACTCAATTAGATAGTGTAAAGTAAGACTTATCTGGAACCGTGTAGAGCCGCTATAGATATTGTAGAAAAATTGGAGTTGACGATATAAGTCTCCATGTCGACAAAGGAGCTTGGTATAAGAATCTCAATGGAGTAGTCGAACCGATGATAGGACTCCATTATTGAGCGCATCATTGAAGGTAATATTGCTTGGCCAAGAAGTAATGTATGTGTACCGACATAGGGAAGAGAAGCCATGATGACCCAAGTATGAGTCTGTAGCATATGCCTGTCATATTTGACAAGTAGATAAGTAGACGAGGTGTGGCCATTTGATAGGGGCATGACTCATGAGAGTTTAGTGTCATGTTGCCCACTAATAAATCATAGAGAAGTATGTAGCATTGTAGGGGAAGTGTAGTTGACATATAGTGCCGAGAGGGCATGGCAATTGAGGTCTTCAGACGTTATTAAGTAATTGAACAATCTTGTTGTGTGACTAGTTGTGCAGAACCCATGCTATGGAACAGACTTGGTTGACGTGAACCAAGTAATAGATATAGTTCCCGTAACTCCATAGCTATAGATGTTTCATATATGTGTCGCTGCATGTACCACAAGATATGTGGTTGTCCATTAGTCTTCAGAGCCATAACGGAAGTATCAGTGTGGGGTGTGCTTGCGAGCTACTATAAGCATTGTTGCTCCCATATATTTCATTATGCAGAATCCATCCACAGATTTGCTAGAGAACTCTGGAAGAGCAGAGGTAATTGGCAAGGACACACTAGTTGCTCTGAAGGGTTAATAATTGTTTATGGGTTAAAGGGTGGCTGCCGAGAGCAAGCTGCTGGGCCCCGAGACCTTCTTTTGTTTTTTTTTTGTGCGTGGCGGGTACCAGGGAAGGGTGGGGGTTATACGGTTGGTCCCGGGAGGATGAGGTTTGGCCTCGGCAGAGAGGCACTGAGACCCTGGAGCGGGCCCCCGGGAGAGGGGTGTCAAGCGGGAGGGCAGGGAGGAGAAGTCGGAAGACTACTGCCGGGTCGTTGTGGCATAGTTGGGAAGCTGGGGAGAACAGGGAGGTTCGCCTGGAAACTGGGGAGACCAGGGGGGCTCGCCAGGGAAACTGGCGGGACCAGGGAGGTTCGCCTGGAATATGGGGAGACCAGGGGAGTCCGCCAGGGGAAATGGGGGGAGCAGGGGAGTCCGCTAGGGGAACTGCGGAAACCAAGGGAGGAGACCAAGGGAGTCTGCGGGGGAACTGGGGAGACCAAGGGAGATCGCCAGAGGCTCCGGGAGCACGGGAGGCTGGGGAGCTTGGGAGAGAGACACCGAGACACGGGAGGGCGTCCCCGGGAAAGGGGTGCCAAGCGGGTGCCAAAAGGCGAAGGCAAGTCCCGGTGGGAGGGGTTGGGTTCCGGTGGCGAGGAACCAGCAGTGAGGGTGTCGAGATTGGGGTCGCGGGACAGAGAGCATATCCCTGCCGGGACCTTGTGTCACCGCCGTGACTGGCGTGGCTGGTCTCGCTAGTGGGATGGGTGTCCATTTTTGTATCCTACTGCCGGGAGAGAGGAGTCCCGGGAGGTCGGGATGGCGAGCTGTGTAGTCTGGATGCGATTGAGACCCGAGGAGAGGGCACCGAGAGCTCGGGAGGCCGGGGGGGCTGGCCGGGAGCTCGGGAAGCCGGGGAGGGTTGGCCAGGAGCTTGGGAGGCCGAGGAGGGCGGTGCGTGGGTCAGAGCAGTTATGGGTGTCCATGTATGGGTGTCTAGATCAGTTTTGGGGGTGCTGCTCACCGGCGCATGGGCCTTGGCCGGAGGTAGGGGAGGGGGCGCCGGAGTCATTGGAAGACGGCGAGTTTATGGTGATGGTGGTGAGGCATGGTGGAGCTCGTAGATCAATGGTGGAGGAGGGAGAGAAAATCCAGATCTACTTTCTCTCTCCTCAAATCTCACTGTCTTCAAAACCTAGAAGCTTGAAAAGTTTGATTTTCATGTAATTGGGATGCAAGATTGGGAGGATTTGCAAAGTGGACAAGCTCCTTGTGTTTGTGGAGAGAGGGAGCTGATAGGGGAGAGAGAAAAAGTGTCGCCGGAAAAAGAAAAATTTCCAGAAAAAGAGGAATTTCGGCCAAATGAGGAATATGCTCATGGTCAGCTATGCGGAGGTTCGGCCCCTCCTTCTAGCGCCAATTGTTTCGGTGTGATTGCTGAGGGGATGAATCACACAGAATGTGGGAACACCATCTTCAAGACCCATAACCTGTCAATCATGAATAAAGGGCGTCAGAGGGAAGACCGGGTTTGCCGGCCTTCGACCCTCCAATGCCTAAGTCAACCATATGTGAGTAGAAATGAGGTGTGAATAGGGTGGAGATGGAGTGTCCCCAAATGAGGGGTGGAGAGTGGTATTTATAGAGATAGGGTGGATGCACCCTAAAAATACCACTTTGCCTTTATTAGAGAGTGTATTACCATTATGCCCTCAAGGGATAGTGTAGGTTTCTTGGGCTTAGTTAAGGCCCAAGCCCATTATATGCGGCAATACGTGTCTTCTTAGGCGAGTATGACCAATGTTCTACGATGTACTAACACCTACTCTGTGCGGCCTTGAGTCTATCTCTGACCACTTTAATCTTCTCATTATTATCATGGATTAACTCAGGACCACAAAGTTCTTTTTCTCCTACTTCATTCCAACATAAAGGTGTACAACACCGCTTCCCATAAAGTGCCTCAAAGGGAGCCATACCAATACTAGAATGGTAGCTGTTATTATAAGCAAACTCCATCAAAGATAGGTTCTTATCCCAACTCCCCCTGAACTGCAAGACACAAGATCTCAACATATCCTCCAAAGTCTGAATAGTCCTCTCTGATTGCCCATCAGTCTGAGGATGAAAAGCAGTGCGGAAGTGTAGTCGGGTACCTAAAGCTGCCTGAAGAGCTCCCCAGAATTTATAAGCAAATCTAGGATCCCGATCCAACACTATTGATTCCGGTACACCATGAAGTCTCACAATCTCATTCACATAAAGTTCAGCCAATTTATCTAGTGTATACTTCTTTCCCACCAGTAAGAAATGTGCAGATTTTGTGAGTCTATCCACAATCACCCAAATACCGTAATGCCCCTCACGGGTACGAGGTAAACTGAAAACAAAATCCATGGTTATGTGGTCCCACTTCCACACTGGAATAGGCAACGGCTCAAGCAATCATGAAGGTTTCTGCCTTTCAGCTTTCACTTGTTGACAGATCAAACACCTACTTACAAAAGCTGCCATTTCTCTCTTCATGTTTGGTCACCAATAATAGTCCTTCAAAGTCCGATACATTTTTGTACTACCCGGATGAGCAGCATATGCAGAACTATGAGCTTCCTCTATTATCTTTTTCTTTAACTCTTCATTCCTCTTTGGAACACCAAGTCTATTTTTGAACAATAAAGTTTCATCTCTTCTTACCGAAAAATCCACGGCGGCTTCATTCGCTGCTCTTTCAATCAACCGAACAATGGAAGGAGCATGATATTGCGCATCCCGCACTTTATCAACCAAAACTGGCCTCACATGGAAACTAGCTACCAAGGCACCCACTTCATCCACCGCTAAATCCACCCCTGTAGCTTGCAACTCAAAACGAAGTGGAACTCTAACCTTCCTCAGGTGAGACAAAGATATGGTGGGATTTCGACTAAGAGCGTTAGCTACCACATTAGCTTTTCCAGGATGATACTCAATAGTGCAATCATAATCATTGATTAATTTCATCCACCTTCTCTGCCTCTTATTTAACTCTCTTTGAGTGAACACATACCGAAGACTCTTATGATCGGTAAAAATCTGACACTTGGCTCCATAAAGATAGTGTCTCCACAACTTGAGAGTAAAAACTACTGCTACAAGCTCTAAATCATGAGTGGGATAATTCACCTCATGCGGCTTCAATTGCCTAGAAGCGTAGGCAATAACTTGATCATGCTGCATCAATACCCTGCCTAAACCTCGTTTAGAAGCATCACAATAAACCACATACTCCCCACTATCATCCGGAAGTGCTAAAACAGGAGCACTAGTCAGGCGATTCTTTAATTCTTGACAACTTTGCTCACACTGATCTGACCATTCGAATTTAACTCCCTTCTTGGTCAATCTTGTAAGTGGAGCAGCAATCTTTGAAAAATTTTGCACAAAACGTCGATAATAGCCTGCTAATCCCAAGAAACTACGAATCTCCGTCACAGTGCTGAGTCTTCTCCAATTTGACACTGCTTCCACCTTTTGCGGATCCACACTAACACCTTCAGCTGAAACTACATGACCCAAGAACCCCACTTTATCCAGCCAAAATTCACACTTGCTGAACTTGGCATACAACTGAGCATTTCTCAAAGTCCGCAATATCATTCTTAGATGTTTGGCATGCTCCTTTTTACTTCTTGAGTATACCAAAATGTCATCTATGAATACGATCACGAAACGGTCAAGATATGGACTAAACACCCTATTCATGAGATCCATGAACGCAGCGGGTGCATTAGTAAGTCCAAAAGGCATCACCACAAACTCATAATGACCATAGCTTGATCGAAAAGCAGTCTTGGTTATGTCATTCTCTCGGATCCGCAACTAATGATAACCATATCTCAAGTCAATTTTTGAGAAAACAGAAGCACCCCTCAACTGATCAAATAAATCATCAATACGGGGTAACGGATATTTATTCTTCACCGTGACTTGATTTAGCTTCCTATAATCAAGGCATAGTCTCATGGTGCCATCTTTCTTCTTAACAAACAACACCGGAGCACCCCATGGAATCATGCTAAGCCGAATAAAATCCTTATCTACCAACTCCTGCAATTGAGTCTTCAATTCCTTCAATTCCGTTGGAGCCATTCTGTAAGGTGTCTGTGAGATAGGCATAGTTTCGGGAAGTAACTCGATAGAAAAATCTATCTCCCTTACAGGAGGCAAACCAGGCAACTCCTCGGGAAACACATCCGGAAACTCTATTACTACAGGAATATCCTCTACTCCCAACACTCTTATACTTGTATCCACAATGTGACCTAAATATGTCTGACAGCCTTTATTTAACAAATTTCTAGTAGTAACAGCGGATATCAAGCAACTCGAAATAACATCTCTTTCTCCTTGAAATGCAACCTCAAATCCATCTGGACTTCGAAGCACCACTTCTTTTTGGAAACAATCAACCATAGCTCTATAAGCCTCTAAAAAGTCCATTCCCAAGATCACATCAAACTCCACAATATCTAAATGGATTAGATCCGCCTTAAACTTAGTCCCTTCCACCAATACTTCACAACCACTTAACATCCAATTTATTCTCATCACCTCACCGGAGGGTAGAGACACATGCCACTCGCCTGGAAGAGACGATGATGGCACATTGGCATGGAGGGCAAATCTACTAGACATAAATGAATGCGTGGCTCTGGGATCAATTAAAATAAAAGCTGGCTGACCAAAAATTAATAATGTACCAATGATGACATCTGGAGAAGTACGACCCTCTTGCTGGGTCATAGCATGAAGTCTAGCACGAGACATGGGACGTCCACGTTGACCACTACCCTGCTGAGAGCCACCCCTTGCTGCTGAACTGCCATGAGTACCACTACTGGAGCCTCTGGCTGAAGATTGACCGGCTGGCTGAGTAGGATTGGGGGTGGTCCTCTGAGCCAATAAGGGACAATCTCTCTTGAAATGGTCCAGACTACCACACTCAAAGCACCCAGAAAACTGCTGTTGACCAAAAGAAAAAGTCTGACCACCCGATGTCCCACCCTGGAAACTGCCACCAACACCAAATTGACCAGTCTGTTGCCTTCCCAACTGGCTCCAAAAAGGTCTCATGTTACGTCCTCTAGCCCTGAACCGAGAACTAGAACTCGATCCACCACTACTGCCACTACCAGTTGAAGACCCTGAAGCGGATGATGAAGTAGCCTTCTTGAATGGACCCTGATTGGGGCCACTGTAATCATGGAATTAGAGTGAGTGGACAAAAATAAATAAATAAAATAATTTTCAACATTTATGCTTTCCCAATTTTATTTCAAAGAAAACGAATGCATGCCTCAAACGATAAATCTCTTATCTCATAAATATCGAGCATCTTCAGCTTAAAACTATATATATCAAAATATGTATGTATTTACACTCGCCTATACTCCCTATATAAATTAATAATAATCTATATAGGGCTACTATGCTCGCTTCCAACGCTCACGTCACGCCTTAATGCGGTGATACACTACGCCATTAAGGTGGACAGACGGGTGTATAAATATGTGTCCATACCCCCTATATGAATTAAACACTCATATAGGGCTACTACGCTTTGCGTCCAACGCTCACGTCACACCATAATGCAGTTATATACTATGTCATTAAGGTGAACAGACACATATGCCTAGCTAGCATTTATATACATACTCACCTCATAAATATATTATAATTTACCGAAAATCTCATTTTCGGTAACTCACCACAATGAGTAAAATCGTCAAATAAAAATGACGTCCAATGCTCCAACCAAATAAACAATCGCATGCACATTATTCAAACCAAGAGTCCACTCACACATTAGGCCTAAGCCTGAAGTCGGTCTGAGGCCTCTTCTGCTCGAGCTTCCTCACGTCCTGATCCAAGAACATAATTAAATCTTCAACTATATACCAACGCTTATATAAAAAATAGGCAAAATTAAATGTGGCATTATCTACTCTCATCCTTGCCCAACTTTGCAAATCTTAAAATTGATACCGTCCAAACTTCACCACAAATACTGGCGGCCTTAAATCCACCTTCTATGGCTGAAACAACAATAATCTAACGGTCGGATTCTATGCAAATTAACGGCCAAAATACCAAACTTCGAAAAATCCCAAACCTGTCCAAAATTCTTCCAAAAATTCTAAAATTCACATCATTAACCTCCCCTTAATATTCCACATCTAAAACCATAAAAATCCACCTAACAGCGGCGGCCGGCTCCGGCGACCTCCAATAGCTACCAAATTTTAACAGCATCTTCCTCTCAATCTCCTCTACAACTTTTCTATCTAGCACAAACACCAATTCCAAGCCTAACTATGCCAATCGAACGAAAACATCTAATAAGCCCTAGAATTTCAATCACCGATTTCTCCTTACCTATCTCAAGAGGGAGCGAAACCTCTTAGGGGTTTGTTGCACGGGAGGA
Source organism: Fragaria iinumae (assembly GCA_009720345.1). Lineage (NCBI taxonomy): Eukaryota > Viridiplantae > Streptophyta > Magnoliopsida > Rosales > Rosaceae > Fragaria > Fragaria iinumae. Next base: position 4,056,345 of record CM019123.1, read on the forward strand.
GAGCTTTCCAACGAGCCAAGTGGCTCCGACTATGGTGGCCGGGGGAGCGAGTTACGGCGACGGAGCACTCCAAACAGTCGGACCTTCCGGGGTTAATTTCTCCTTCACGGCGGCGCTAAGGAGGCTGCCACCGGTCCAGGAAGGAAGAGGAGGAGATGGCCGACCGTTTGGGACCGGTACGGCGGCGTACGGTGGCCGGACGACGTCGGACGATCGGAAGGCAATTTCGGGAGGGAGAAGGCTCGGGAGCGGGAGAGAGAGAGAGAGAGAGAGAGAGAGAGAGAGTGGGCTTTGACTACAAAATTGGCCCGGTCCGACTTAAACACCAACCAAAAATAAAACTCAACTCCAAATTTTAACACCCCAAAATAATACCCCAATAAAAATTACCTTTACTAGCTAAAATTTACCATTTTTACCGTCGTCACGTTTTTCTCCTACGAATAATTCCTTCGAAATAATCGTCCCCCAAAACCCCTCTGAGGACCAATTAAACTATAAACTCATTGATGAAGACGGTAAAACTCTTATTAACACCATGCTAGTAAATAAGGTAAAAATTATGAGTCGGGGTGTGACAGGCATAGTACCTGAGGAAGGAGATATTTAGTAATCTGTAAACAAGACTAACAGAACTATCACACATACCCAATAACACATAGCATCCAAAACATAAACTGCTAATAAATCTGCCGCGGTCGGATCATCACTCTATAGACAGTACGTGCTACTTAGACAAATATGATAGTGATAAGGAGGCAAAATACGAAACCTAAAGCTCTGATACCAACTATCAAGACCCACCCCGAATTTCACCCTAAAACCCAAAGTAAGTCTTGCGGGGTCCACCTCCAAGGAAAATTTACCGAAAATTCGGTAAACCTCCCTCGAAAATGGACAACCATAACCCGGAAAAAATTCAGAATACCGTTCTAAAAAGACTCAACCATCCTCGAAAATCATCACATAAATATCCAACTAATAAAACCAACTTCATCCTCTGAATATTCGAAAAAATATATCATCAGTCTTAGCACACCACCGAAATATTATACAATAACCCCAAGAGTAATCAGAGCTACTAGACACTAGAGGAAGCAAGAAAATACCTTAGTAGGTTAAACAGGTAACCTACTGGTGAAAAGTGGCTGAGAAGTGGGTAACTATACCTCGTCGCCTCCTACTAGTCTCAACCCGAACTCTGCAGACTGGACATTTTTAAAACGAATGGCCCAAGGGAAAACATTCGCAAACGTTAATTCCAAAGAAATCGAATGCATGCCTCAAGCGATAAATCTTTTATCTCATAAATATCGAGCCTCTTCAGCTCAAAAATATATATCAATATATGTATGTATTTACACACGCCCATACTCCCTATATAAATTAATAGATTTAAAATAATCTATATAGGGCTACTACGCTCACGTCTAACGCTCACGTTACGTCTTAATGCGGTGATTCACTACGTCATTAAGGTTGTAACATCCCGAACCTAATTTTATCATTTACTGGGTGTTTCCACGAGTTACTGGAAAGTTTAACCGTGCTCGGTAACTTGATAATCTGACGCTCGTGTTCATTTTCGAGTTTTTTTTTTCTACGATTTGCTGAAGATGGGTAAAAGAAATTTAGTTTCTGAAATTAAGATATGACATTAGTCTAGGTCGTTCTTTAAGTATAAAAGTGAAGAATTGGGTTGACTTGGTCTAAGCCAAACTCGGGCGTTGACCCGATCTGCCATCTCTCTCTCCTCTCCCCGACTCTCTCTCTGTCCGTCGTCGTCCCCGCGCCAGAGCAGGGCCGTCCGGCCACCCCTGACGACGAGACTGCCACCAAAGTGATCCTCTCATCATTCCTGACTTAGTTCAACTCTTAAATCCGGGAGGCAGCCACTTTCGACCTAGATCGGAAGAGGAGGACGACGGCTGTCCTTCCCAAATTCCGGCGAGTCCCTGCGAATAATCGACAGACCAAGGTCATATTCATATCCTCCTTCCTCTCCTCTTCTTTTCTGGGTTTCTTTCATCTCGAATGGAGTTCTAATTTGCAAAGCCCTTTTCTGCCTTTCTCCGGATTTCATGGTTCTTTTTCCGGCGAGTTCAATCTCGGTACTCCGGTAAGGCTATCGAGTTTTGGCAAGTGTAGAAATGGTTGATTGGACCTCATACGCCGTCTGGTGGAGCTTTGGAGGAGCTGTATTGAGCGGGGTTCAAAGCAGAGGCGAGAAGTCCGGCTGAGGTTGAGTTTCGGCAAGGAGAAGATTGCTGGGTTCTGGTGGTGAACGGATTGGAGGTACGGTTTCGTTTTGATCGGCTGTGTTGTTGTTGTTGTGTTGTTGCTGTGTTGGATTGTTTGGGTGAATGGTGACTGATGCAGTATTTTGGTTTTTGCTTTATGTCAATAACTGGGTGTTTTAGGGAATACAGGGAGGCTATGGCCAAATTCCGGCAAGTCGCCGGAAGCCGGCGAACTATGCCGGCAGGTCACCGGAATCCGGTGACGGTTCGGACGAAGTAGCAGATCAGACAGAGAGCCAAGAAGGTAGTTCTCAAGGTTTTCTTTCTAAGTGAAGTCATAGTTTCCGACTTAGTAAAATCTGTCATTTTAGGAAAGTTTCTATTTAGGGAGACTTTCCCTTTTTGAGAATTTTCTATTTATGGAAACCCATTTTTAGGTGCCCGTGATTTATGGTGGAAAGTTGTGTAGAGAGAAAGTAAATGAGGATTATATGGATGAAGAAACAAAGGTAATTGTGTTGTGATTGAGGATTTCTCGGATTAAGAAAATTAGATAAATGAGGAATGGATTTAGTAAAACGGTTTGTTCTTATTTAAGAACTAATTGATTTCAAGTGAAGCAAATAATTGAATTAGTAAAATAGTTGTTGGAATTAAATTGGATGGTTAAGAGTAATCAAGATAACCTGAATTATTAAAAGTTGACTGTTGTCAAGAGATGAAGCATCTATATCCCAAAGTGGAGCTTGATTGGTTAAGGGAAGTATTTGGGAATAGTCAATGTATTTTTATTTAGGGACCAGTCTTAAGTCTTGGATTGGACTATTGGCTAAGGCTATAGATAACTGTTAATCTGGAAGTAATTGAGATTATTAACTTACGGTTTGGGTTAATTGTCTAATTAAAAGACTCAAGTATGTGTCTATGGACGTAAAGGCTTGCCGTAGGAAGTTGTCGGGCAATTGACTTGGGAAGCCTTCACTTGGCAATAAATAACTGAATCACTGTGAGTGGACTTTTCTTTTAAATTTAATGCATGCAGAGATTTATTTTAAATGAATGATTTTATTGGTCATTAATTTGTGGAATTTGTTTTTCTCTCGTGAGTTATTTTCTGCGAAGTTATTTTCGGAGATAAATGTTCTTATTTTATTTATTAACTTCGCTATTTTGAGAATTTCTGAAAATAAGATTTTCGGTGTATATATATGTATATTTATGAGGAGAGTATGTATATAAATGCTAGCTAGTTATACGTGTCTGTTCCGCCTTAATGGTATAGCAATTAGCCGCCATTATGGTGTGACGTGAACTTGAGACGCAAGCGTAGTAGCCATATATGAGTGTTTAATTCATATATGGGGTATGGACACGTATATATACACTCGTCTGTCCACCTTAATGGCACAATGAAGAATCGCTTTATGGTGTGACGGGAGCGTTAGACGCGAGCGTAGTAGCCCTATATAAATTTATTTAAATCCATAAATTTATATAGGGGGTATGGGCGTGTGTAAATACGTACTGATTTTTATTAGAACTTGAGAAGCTCGATATTTTTCTGAATTAAGAGTTCTCTATTTGAGGCATGCATTCAATTTTCTTGAAGAGATTAAAATTGGGAAAGCATAAATAATTTTTATTTTTTTAATTTATTAAATTTATTTTTTGTCCACTCACTCTAACGTTTTCAATTGCTTCTCCCCTAGGCCCTTTGGTTTTAAATGCCCAGTTTGCAGGTTAGTATAATTGAGGTCGGACGTACATGAAGTCGAGGGATAGTCCATCGTATAGCTTCCGTTTCACTGTTATATTTATCTTCCATTCACTGTTATAATTGCTCTGAACCTATGAATTCTTGGTTATAGGATTTTTGTTAGATTAGTAAATATAAATTGAGAGATGTTGTGATTTGTGGGGAGCACGAAGGCTTCAGGAGTTTATAAGGTTAGAGTTGGAATTTTTAGAAGTGCTTGTAGATGTTTTATTTAGGAAGGGTTTTCCATTTTCAAAAGAGATTGTGCCGAGTTTCGGTAAATTTTCCTTGGACGTGGTCTCCGCAGGATTTACTTCGGGTTTCAGGGTGAAATTCGGATTGGGTCCTGACAAAAGTAGACAGACGGGTGTATAAATATGTGCTCATACCCCCTATATGAATTAAACACTTATATAAGGCTACTACTCTCACGTCTAACGCTCACGTCACACCATAATGTGGTTATATACTACGTTATTAAGATGGACAAACACATATGGCTAACTAGCATTTACATACATATTATCCTCATAAATATATTTATAATTTACTGAAAATCCTATTTTCGGTAACTCTCCAAAATGAATAAAATCATCAAATAAAAATGACGTCAAATGCTCTAACAAAATAAATTACTCAACAATAAACAATTGCATGCATATTATTTAAAAAAAAAATTTCACTCACTAATTAGGTCTAAGCCTGATGTCGGTTCGAAGCCTTTTCTGCTCGAGTCTCCTCACGTCTTATTTCAAAAACATAAATTAATACTCAACTATATTAAATGTCAGTTTTGCACGCTAGGGGTGGAATTTTGAAACCAAAAACCGAGCAGAAAACCAAACCGAAACCGGAAAAAACCTAACCGAAAAAAAGCAAACCGAATTAAGAAAAACCGAACCGAACCAAATTGGTTTGGTTTGGTTTTTGGTTTCGACCCTTGAAAAACCGAACCGAACCGAAAAACCGAATCTCTTTAAAACAACGTCATTTTTTGTCTTTATTTTCGTATTAAATATTTGATTTGAATAATATGATTTTAGGTTTTATGTTCTATATAATTATATGTTTGTCTTTTCTAATATTTTGCTTTTTATTTTCATTTTATGTACATATAGAAATGTTTTAGGTGTCGTGTATGCGAAGTATAGAGAGTGATATGTTACCTCTAAAATCAAAGATCTTATTCTTGCGAGCTTTAGATGATAGACTCTAATATTTAATATATTTTTCTCTTCTTTATTCAAATTTATGATTTTTAAACTTTAAAATTCGGAATTTATTTGGATAGACTTTAAACTATGGAGTCTATATTTTGTGTTCAAGATGAACTTAGAAGTTTTAAAATTATGGTTTCATGGTGTGCTAGTGTGGTCAATTCCCAATACTTTCGAAATTATTAAGTATTAAACTTTCAAAGTATCTATTTGGTTTATAAATTGTTGGTTTGTTGAAGAATCATTGCCAAAAATTTTATTGATATATTATATGTGCTTATAAAAACAAGTAATGTAAGAAAAAAAAAGGATCTAAAATACGATAATTTTTTACTAAGATAAAAGCATACAAATTTTAAGAAAAATTATTTTAAAAAAAGAAGAAAAACAGAAAAAAAACCGAAACCGAACCGAACCACGGTTTGATTTGGTTTCTGGTTCAAGGTTTAAAAAATACCAAACCAAACCGAACCGAACCGAATTTTTTATTCTGTTCGGTTTCCGGTTTTAGGTGAAAACCGAACCCACCCTTATTGCACGCTTCTCGTTGCCTAACTTCGTTATTCTTAATTCGCTTCGATTCATACTTCACCACAATTACCGAGATCCTTATTATCATCTTCTACAGTCCATAACAATTTTAACCAACAGCCAAATTTCGCCAATCTTTGAAAAATCCTAAACCTATCCAAAACTCTTCCAAAAATTCCAAACTTCACATCAATAGACTCCTCTTAAAAAAAACACATTTAAAACCATGAAAATCCCCCTAACAGCGGTCGACTCCGGCGACCTCTAATGCCTACCAAATTTTAACAGCATCTTCCTCTCAACCCCCTCTACAACTTTCCTAACTAGTACAAAACTCAATTTCAGCCTTAACTAGGTCAATCGAACAAAAATATCCAAGAATCCCTAGAATTTCAACTCGACATTTCTCCTTACCTATCTCAAGAGAGAGCGAAACCTCTTGGGGGATTCCTGCACAGGAGGAGGCATTTCCAACGAGCCAAGCGGCTCCGGCTATGGTGGTCGGAGGAGGGAGTTCCGGCGACGGAACACCACGGCAGTTGGACCTTTTGGGATCGATATCTCCCTCCCGGCGGCGCTAGGGAATCTCTCACCGGTCCAAGAAGGAAATTGGGTCGATGGCCGACTGATTGGGACCGGTGCGGCGGCCTACAGTTGCCGGACAGCGGCGGACGGGCGCGGGGAAGATACAGCAGGGAGAGAGTGCTCAGGAGGGAAGAGAGAGAAATGTTTTGGCCACTAATCCAAACCAGTCCAACACCACTAATTTAAAACCCAACTCCAAAAATTAACACCCCAAAAATAATACTCTAATAAAACTTATCTTTTTACTAGCTAAAATTTACCATTTTTATCGTCTTCAAATATTTCTCCTACGAATAATTTCTCCGAAATAATCGTCCCTCAACATCCTCTAGGGACCTTTGAAACTATAAACTCATTTACGAAGACGGTAACATTCTTATTAATACCAAGCTAGTAAATATGGTAAAAATTAAGAGTTGAGATGTGACACGCGAGGTGAGTTCCTATGAGGACTGTAACACCTCGCGGGATGAGGAAGCCTTTGGCGTTTGAGTCTGCATCGGAGACTACAAAGTTTTCGATAACGAGGGGTCGGTACTTGTGACCTAGGCGAAGGCGAAGTCTATCTGTGTAACTGGACACGTGTCATCCAGTTGCTCAATTCGCAAGCGAGACGAGTCATTATGTTACTTTGGTAGCAGAATCCGACTTAGATTGTGATTGCATCTTTATCAGTTAGCTACGAGCCCCTATATAAGGAGGATTCGAGGATCATTCACACACACAATCATCTCATACGACAAATACAACAAACCTTTGAGCTACTCGAAAACCCTAGCGCTAAAGTGCATCTCGCTTTAGCTTATAGAGCCCGTTTGGTCTCGCCTTTGCTTACTGTCCCTATTAGTTGTTATGCTCGCTACAACAGTGAGTATCGATTGCAAGCGAATAGGAAGGTTACTCGTAATCCCTCGTCCGCGAGGTGGCACCGAAGCCCCTTTCATTTGATTAGAAGTTCAGCACCAGTGCATCCACGTTCCGCGTCCGCGCCGTGGCATGCCCGCACCCGTTGTTTTACTTTTGAAACTGATAAGTTACCTCTCTACCCCTACTGAGGATCGTGACCAAAACAAAATATAAAATACTTACTCAAATGACAAAAAAATGACATGCTCCCTCCTTATTGCCTCTCGATCAGCATTTTGGCATAGATTTCTGTACGTTCTGGTCATGACTCCACTTTCCTGTCTCCATACTTGTGGAAGTTAATTATAAGTTGCATGTAGAAAAGTTGGAGGGGAAGTGGGACGATACATTAATTGGTTTAACTAGCAAGTTAAATATTTCCAATATACTTGTATAGTCTTATGTATATGACATGCCACCTAGGATTTGTGGCCACCACCTCATTGAGGCCCTATATCACTCCCCATAGCCTTATATCTCTCAAACCATAGACCTGTGCTCCTGTTCTTCAGTTGTTTCCACCCCTTCAACTATCTTGTACACAAAACCCATTGCAATCCTCACATAAGCAACTAAACTTAAACCGCTTAATGCAGCGAGAACACAATAGAAATAATCAAGGTGCGCGCGGTTCAAATTGTCCCCTAACCATATTTCTCCAGACTTTGAAGTAATAGCCTGCACGGCTGATATGATAAAAGTACTAACGAAGCTCCCAACTCCTACAATACTAATATATGCTGCTGCTCCCAAACTTCTCATTGCATCTGGCATTTGATCATAGAACAATTCTTGGAGTCCCACGACTGTAAATGTAGAAGACAAACCACAAATTGTAAATTGTGGTAGTAACCACCAAATATTCATTGGCACTATTGCTTTAGGATCATCCATGAGGTCATAGTTTCTTGCAATACTAACCCTTTTAGCCTCAACTATAGCTGACACAGTCATGTTGAGTACGGGGAGGAATAGGCCAATGCCAATTCTTTGGAGGACTGTTATCCCAGTTGGACATCCAGTGAACTTTCGCGCTATTGGGACGAGCAATCGATCATAGATAGGGACAGTGATTAAAATTATGATGCCGACGAATGCTTGAAGTGATGCTGGTGGAAGCTGAAAGTGAGAACCCACTGATCGTATCATCATAGAACCTTGCTTAATGAAGTATGTGTGGGATTGCGAATTAACTGCAAAGAACATCAGGCAACAGAACCATATGGGAATAAGACGTAGAACCAGCTTCACTTCTTCCACTTGATGTAGAGAGCATAGCCTCCAAGGGTTTCTGATGTTGGTTGATGCATCAAGGTAGTCAATGAGCATTGCTTTGTCCAAAAATCTGATGGTATGAACAATTCAGTATATAAATATTTGCCATAGAAAATTAGTATATATACAAGAAGACACTAATACTATGAAATTATGTTCTATGATTTGCATTCCATCAACCGTTTGAGTATTGAGTAAAGCAAACACCAGAGCTTGAATACCATATGTTTTGTAGTCACTGCTTGGTAATCATATAAACTCGACAGATCAATATTCAATAATGAAAACTTTAATAGTTCACAAATGTAATAGATAGGTACCTGAGTTGGTTAGTTCGCGCTAAAGTTTTATGCTGATGTTGAACCCCCATCAGAGCTTTACTTCTCTCATCCTTGTAGAAAATATCACAATGAAGCGTCGCATTCACGCGCCACTTCCTTGCTGCCGCCACAAACACTTGTGCCACGGTGGTAAAGGCGCTTCCAGGCGGTCCTCCCTTCCTATACCTCTTGATCCCTAGTAAGAATAAAAAGAGTCCTAACGCCATAACCACTGTCAGCATACCGAAGCCAATGACCCAGCTGACATTGTCCTGCAGTACGTGTATATAACACACAATCGTAGTAATGTCTCATACACATTGTTGTGGCTTTATATATGTTGACTCAACTTTATACTAGCTAGGTTCATGTTGATCGCTTTACATAGCCTTTTACGACATTCATTACTGGTTATTGGTGACTGTTATTACTGTTTTACGACTTATATTTAAGCTAGCTGCATGTACAATAAATAGAAAGAATTTCTTAGTCCTTATTTTTGTCCTATGAATAATGGATCACTGGACGACATTGATGAGTGAAACTGTGAAAGACACAGACGCAGAAAGATATGTGGAAAATGAAGCCGTATCTACCTGAATGTAGATCACCACAAGTGTTGAACTAGTGCCGGCAACTACTATCGCTAGAAACCACCAGTTAAAGAATGAGCTCTTTGTCTCTTTCTGTTCAGCAGTGTCCTCATCAAACTGATCGGCGGCAAAGGTTTGGACGCATGGCTTGTGCCCACCTTCACCAACAGATAATATGTAAAGTGCGATGAAGAACACCACTTCACGATAATGGCTAGGAACAATCGAGACCGATAGGCATAGTAGTACCATTCCCTGTGATAGACACACAGCCTTAGGCCCTTAGCTATAAGGTACTCGATCTAAGAAGATCAGTAATTCAGTAGTACATGCATATATGCCAGGATTTACAACAGTGTATATGTCTCCAGAGTCGGGCAAGAAATTTACCATGAAATAAATGGAGGTGGAGAGAATGATGGTCCTGAACCGACCAAGGAAGCAATCGGCTACTATGGCACCAAGAAGAGCAAAGAGAGATGACACACCCACCCAGGTGTTGACGTTCTTGGCCGCGACGGCTGTGGGCTGATGGAGATAATTTGTGAGGTACATAATGAGGTTACCAGACAAGCCATAATATGCAAACCTCTCCGCTGCCTCTACAACTGCAATACAGGATATTATTAGATTGATTGTTAATACATACACTAGATAAAGATATATATAATAAGATTGTACCATGCACTCTGTGTGCCATGGTCTAGATTTCCACCATTCTAATCGTGAAATAATCAGCAGTAAGTAGTATACTCCATAGTAGGATATATAAAAGCTCTTGAATAGTAAAATTAACGACTTACAGATGATGAAAATGGCGGCATTCCAGCCACCCTTGGAGTATTTATGGTTGATAGTCTCCCGCCCTTTTCCAGCCATGACTTTTGCTAAAGAGAGACGTCCAATGTATGATGTTCTGAGGGTTCTCTGGGTCGACCTCTATATATCAGTGTTCGAAGTTAGGAGTGTAATGCATTTTAGGTGGTATTTTTTTTTTTATTAAATTCAGTTATTCCTCTTGAGGTTTCGAGTACTATTCATTTCAGTCATCATTCTCTTAATTTTAAAAATTTACCCTCTTAATTTTAAAATTTTCATCAGCTTTGCCTGGTTGTTAAGATTTCATCAAATTTAAATGTTAATTTTGACATTATAGCTCACTTCAAGAGCTAAAACAATCATTTAAGGACAAATATCACACTTGACCCATTTTCTAAGATTTTATGCTAGCATTTAACGTCCAAATTGAATGAAATCTTAACAAATGGGCCTGATTGATGAAAATTGAAAAATTTAGGGGCAAATTTTCAAATTTGAGAGAACATAGACTAAAATGATGTTAACCTCAAACCTCAAGAGATAAACTGAATTTAATCTTTCTTTATTTTAGTTGAACATACTTCAATGGTATGAAAATTCTTGTGACAACTCATCTGAAATAGCCGTGTAATTTAATGAACATATTGTTAGGATTATTTCTATGCCACATGAGTGCACTGTCATATAAAGTGAGATGGAAAAAATATGGCTCATTTAACATTTACTCAATATAATGTAGTTACATTGGAGTTCATCTATCTTAGGACGTAAATCACAATTGAAAGAGACTACTTACTTGTTTATAATATTCGATTCAATTATAGCGAAAACCTATAATTGACAGTACAACAATATGTAAATTTTCCTTTTCTGTTTTTGGAACAACCAAGTTCGTATACGCAACATATTCGACTCTTTCAATATGAAAAAGCTTGAAAATCAAAATTTCCTTTTTATAGTGGGAATGACCAAACCTGTATTTGATTTTCTCTAATTACTCAAAATAGTACTTGTGTTTCCTTGAACGCATCAAACACCAACGAACACTTCTTTATTTTGGCTTGACAAAATGATCATAAAGGCTTTCAATTTCATCACCACTGAGTTCACTTCACATCATCGTTTAAACCCACTAATTAACCATCATCATTACAATAATATTCACAAATCTGTCCAACCTGTAGCTTGGGTTTGGCCCCATTAGATTCCTCCCCCTTCAACTTTTTGTATGGACAAGAATAGGCGAATTATCCTCAAAATAGAAGTAAAAAGTGGATCTTATGCTGGGAAAATTCTAGTACGGTGATGGGTGTAAACACGAAAATATCTGCAACAAATAACAGAACAACACGTGTACGAAGAATAATTTAATTTAATCAAATGCGAATGCGGGTTACAATTTTTGTGAACTCCTCTGATTCTATCTCCGAATTTAGGTTTAACTCAAGGGTGACAAGCACTTGTTCTTGAGGGTTACGCGGGTTGATCACGTAACGGATATTTGAGATTTGGATTTGGTGAAGATGTCGGCTATTTGGCAGCTTGATGACTCTTCGAGATTTGACAACTTCTAGACTTGAGGTTGATGAAGAACCGGCTATTTGACAGCTTGATGGTTCTTCGGGATTTGACAACTTCTAGGCTTGAGGTTGATGAAGAACCAGCTATTTGGCAGCTTGATGGTTCTTCAAGGGTTTAGTAAAGAACTGGCTATTTGGGGAGCTTGATAGTTCTTCAAGGATTTCGGGGAGACTTCTAAGCTCTTGAGGGATTTTTTTTTTTCTCTCTCTCTCTCTCTCTAGTCCGCTCCTTTTGTTTCTGCCCCCCTCCTCTTGGTATGAGAGGGGGTATTTATAGTGTTAACATGTCTTCGCTTTTGGCAAGTAATGAAGATACTGAATCAATGATATTTCCTTAATCGAACCAATGAATCTTGACTGATTGATTTACTTGCCGATTTCAACATAATCAAATCAATCAAATCTTAAGATTTAGATATGCCCAGATTGCTTTGGATTAAATGTCCCGTTTTGATCAAGATCCTTAGTAAGGGGCGAGCCATCCCGCGGATATGGAAGGTATCTCGCGAGGCACCTTGATTTTCAAGCAACCGGTGATTTCTGGTATCACTTCGCGGGCGACTTATCTTGGATGTACATCCCCGCATACATGCGAACTCTGTCGTCTAGCTCCTTCGCAAAGTTCACCCCTACGCGGGGCCATCTCGCCTCGCCTTTATGATAATCTACGCGCGTGGAGCCATCTCGCCTCGCCTTCACGTAAATCTACGCGCGCGGAGCCATCTCGCCTCGCCTTCATGTAAATCTACGCGCGCGAAGTCCATTTCGCCTCGCGGAGTCAATTTCACCTTGCGAAGTCTATTTCGCCTCGCGGAGTCAATTTCACCTCGCCAAGCCTAGCTCACCTTGCGAAGTCTATTTCGCCTCGCGGAGTCAATTTCACCTCGCCAAGCCTAGCTCACCTTGCGAAGTCCATTTCGCCTCGCGGAATCAAATTCACCTCGCGAAGTCAAGCTATCTAGCTCGCCTGACCGCTGGCGAACCATTACAAATTATTTTGGGGATGTCCGATTAATTTAATTTAATTGATTTCTGATCATCAATCGACACTTGATAATTGATTTCAATCGGGATTTGAGATTTTGTCGTCGGCCAACTATTCCCACGTTGTCATGTGTCATTTCCGACGGCTTTCCAATTTTGTTAACTCACGAGCCACGTATTTGCTTGGATTTTTCAACGACTATTATTATCGTTAAATTTTCTATGTCTACAATGGGTATGCTATACTTGCACGATTCCTAGGTAAAATTCAGCCGGAGGGATATCCGGTGAACTTTCAACCGGGCTATTGGGATAACATTCGGGTCATAGGATTGGGACCGAGACTTTTTTTTTTTTTTTTTTTTTTGTGATCAGGTAAACAATTACTTAATTATTACAACTGTGTGAGTCGAGCTCACAACCTCACACTTACTAAGAAGAGACTACGCCGCTAAACTGAATGGTACTAGACATTGGGACCGAGACTTTCAAGAAATTTTTTTAACAATTAGGAATAAATCATCATTTCTATTGGTTGTTAACGGTTATCTGATAGGGATCAGACGACAAAAGTCGTTTTTACTGTCGTCTGATAAATTTTAACGACAGACATTTAAATATATGTCGTCTGAATGTAGCAAACGCGCAACAATTAGAATTCGCCTGTTGTTGAGATGACAAATGTCTGTCGTCTGAAAAACCAGAATTTTTTTGTTTTTTTTTTGGCATAACTGTAAGATCATTTTTTGACACTTAAACCAACTCTCATTCTATCTCCCCGATTCATATCACTCACAATAACTCTTTTGCTCATTCTCTCCACTCATATATCCTCACACCTTCATTCTTGCCCAAATCCCGTCTCTCTCCATCTCCATCTCCATCTTCATCCCGTCTGAAGGCAAAATTGGCGTCTACGTAGCTATTTTGTACACAGTTGCAACATAACTATTACGGTTGTGAATTTGTGATAGTCCTAAACAACTTCACTCCTTGCAACCAACCTTAATTAAATCAAAATACCAGTGTTACATACAATCAGATGATTAGAGAATAAGCTTGTTTACATGCTTACTACGATTTCCTCCATACAAAATCTACACAGCCATCTTATTGAATATGACCAATCAGATGATACAGTTTTGCACTTCTGCAACAAGCGTCTAGTATGCTTATGCTACATGTGTAATATAACAACCGTAGTACGGAAAAAAAGGGTAGGAATAGCTGTCCATGACTCCAAAATACCGACCTCTAGAGAGAGAGAGAGAATTTTTGCAGGACCCTCAATATCAGAGTGAATTTTCATAAAAGGAACAAGACTTCTATTAAGGCTTTTGAATATGAAACACGGTAATTCTTGGCTAGTTCACAAATGTCGCAATGAAAATATGAGTCGTTGACACCCGAAAATGATTGAGGTTGCAACTTCCTAAGTTAACTGATGTTTAGATGACCTAAACGACGATGACTTAACCTGACAGCTTTCTTAGCACTCTCGACTCCATTGACTTGATTAGCCTGACCAAAAAATGCTTATGCTTCTCTCTAGCCTCTATCAGATCCAGGTAGTATAATTTTCCCCTTCTACCACCATAACCAAGAATCCACCGAGTCAGATTGTCCTAAAACACACAGAATGACAGATATAAGGTGACAATATATACATGTAAGGGCGAGAATAATTTGGCTAACAAATAGAAGATTATATGCTAACAAAGGAACAACCAACACAAGATCTTGGGTTAATATATCAGATAGGATAATAGAGCATTCTCCGATTCCAAAGTTGGAGTACCAACCTATTGACACAATTTTTGAGAGGAAGGTTGTAGCTTACTATTCAAAGTAACCTTACCATTCATACTTGAATGCGCTACATTAGCGAAGACATTAGATGGATGATCTTCCTCTATTGTAGAAAATGTAGCCATTTCTCAAGTTCTGTAATTTTGAACCATTGACTGAGGTGATTTTTGGGACTGCCATTTGAGTAAAGATTTCAATTTCGATGATGATACAGAAATTTAGTGGTGGTGTGGTGCGACGATTTGATGCTGATTCAGGTTCGAAATTCAAAGTTTCAATGATGGTTCGATTTCAATAATGGTAATACACATTGATCTGCAGTGTTATTCGAGATTTGGGTTTCTAGGAAATTTCGGTTTCGAGTTTCAAGAGATATGAGGCAAGTTCAAAAGATTGAACTTGCTCTGATACCAAGTAGAAAAATAAGAATTTAATGTGTTTGGAATGCTTCAATATATTATTCGTCTCCATATAGGAGGTTTATATATAGATACAAGAGTATTTTTAATAAGAAAAATATCTACCAACTATACAGAATATATAACCTAATAAACTTACCACATACAAGAAAAGTATATATTTACAAAATATTCTACACATTGCTGCCCTTAGTAGAGAGGAGAATGATCTATTAGAGGTGGGTCGAATCCTAGAAGATTGTAAAGCTTATATGTCGGCTTTTCAATCTATTAGAATTCGTCACATCTACAGAGAAGCAAATGGTGTCACCGATCGGTTGGCGCACCTTGATGACTTGGGTGTACTTGATGATATTTGGTTAGGGGGGACTCCTGTTATTATTCAGGACATTTTATATGAAGATATTAGTCATATTAATTATGTAGCTCGGGGTTCAAGTTTATGTCCCTCTGACGCAAAATACTATTTTTATTAATGAAATAAATGGAACCGAACGTGGGGCCGTGTCCTACTTTGGAAGTGAACTGTGTGTGTGGGGGGAAGTGCGTGCGCGCGCGTGCGTGTGTGGGGAGGATGTAAAGAAGACCTCCTTAAACTTGATTATAATTAATCTTATAATGTTTGATACAGAGCAAACGATCGAAGGAAGTCTCCTTACTAGTTACTAGTACTAGAACCAGAGGCCAGTACTGGTTCGGGGGGCTGTGACTAAATTCGGCTCCTTGCTGGTTCTATTGGCGGTTGTGGTGGTGGTCGGAGGGTGGTCATACTTGATGGGTTTCTTTGGACCGATCCAATGGGTTGCCGGGAAAGCATTCGGGGTCAACCTGGATGTTTTCCGGGTTCGGTACTGCTTTTGGAGATTGTGGTTATGGACGACTATTTGGCGTACGGCGGGATTTGTCGATGGTCACTGGTCAGGGTTGACGCCGGTGGATGTGGCGATGGCATGATGGCAGTGAGGAGATGCAGCGGCGGCCGGATTGAAGGATGGTGGATTGAGTCTCACTTGTTCCAAACTTTGGGATTGGGCTTCAATTATGGGCCTTAGGTTTAGGCCTTTGGGCCTAGGTCTGGGCTTTTCTTTATTTTTATTTTGTTTTGGCTGTTAATTAGTTTTGTTTTGGGTTGTTTGGGTGTTGGTCGTCCCTCCTCTTTTGGGCGAGGGTTTGGGGTTTTGGTAGGGTGGTGTTGGTCGTGTCGTTGAGGGGAGCCATGGGTATGGTGTCGTTGCTAGAGACTATTTTAATGTCGGTTAGTTCTTGTTGTCAATATGATGGGGAGGTTACCTGTGCATATATACTGGCAGTTTTGGTATATAGTGTTTGAAATGGTTATTTCTTCATGAGATTTACTGTGATGGTGTATCGAGGCTTCTGGTTTAGGTTAGGTTACGGTTGAACCCGCTTCGGTTCTTGTCCACTGTATTCGTTGGTGTTTCGGGTAGGTAGGGAGGAGAGTGGAGAATTTATTTCCACCACCGATATCCCTCATAGTTGTAATATTGTATTCCCGATTAATGAAATTCTTGTTTTCCTCAAAAAAAAATAACCACACCACCATCGATAGTAGTTCGCATAAGTACATTTTGTTTCACTAACGAGGCCATGATTTGATCTTAAAGCTTTTACACCTCATTTGATGCTTCCCCTCCAACTCTCTTGTAAACAAATCGGTTTGCAACCCACAGATAAACACCAAAAAATAAAACACTTAGTCCCGCAAGCACCCAGTAGAAGTCATCAAGGTGAGCGCGATTAAGGTTGTTACCTAACCACGGCTCACCAGAGTTTCTGCTAAAAGTTTCCACCAAAGATATGATGAAGCTACTGAGAAAGCTTCCAACTCCAAGAATACTGATGTATGCTGCAGCTCCCAAGCTTCTCATTGCATATGGCATTTGATCATAGAACAACTCTTGGAGTCCTACAACGGTGAACGCATCCGACAAACCTGTGACAATGAATTGTGGGAGTAACCACCAGACACTAATTGGTACTATTGCTTTTGGGTTATCCATGAGGTTATAATCTCTAGCAACACCAACCCTTTTAGCTTCCACTAGAGCTGCCACAACCATGTTGATTATGGACAAGAACAGGCCAACACCAATTCGTTGGAGTACCGTTATGCCTGCGGGATGTCCTGTGACCTTTCGTGCTGTCGGAACAATAATTCGGTCGTAAATTAGGACGGTAGTTACGATCATGATGCCAACTACGGCTTGAAGTGATGCAGGGGGGAACCTGAACTTGGGTCCAATAGATCTGATCATCGTAGAACCTTGTTTGATGAAGTAGGTGTGGAGCTGAGATTGAACTGCGTGAAACATTAGGCAGCTCAACCATATGGGAATTAGGCGGACAACAAGCTTCACTTCTTCCACTTGATTTAGAGAGCACAACCTCCAAGGATTTCTCATTTTGCTTGATGCATCATGTTCGTCAACGATCATTGCCTTGTCCAAAAATCTGAAATGATGTAGCCGTTAAACATTATTCTACAAAAAGTGATACAATAAACATTGTTGCCATACTTTAAAAATGATACAACATTCCTTCGAATAATAGCAAAAATGGATATAAAGGAAATTGACGATAATAATAAAAAAAAAAAAGGAACAAAAAAATCATATAACCAGATAAAAGGTCATTCACTACCTATACTTCTATAATAGTCATATTCGTTGAACATGTATGAACCAAATATCGTATAGATGTGGAACCACCTCCATTATGCCATAGCTAGGTAGATTCTCGAAAATTGATGTATGCAACTATCTATAAAACATCATGCAAATACAAAGCTATAAAAATAAATGTTGCATAATTCATATTCATGAACCACATCACTGGTAAATGTGAGAGCAACGCTAAATGAAAGTAAAGCACTAGTATATGGAAATAAGTACATCAGATTATCAATTATGTTGAACTCATTTCGGTTCTTGATTTAGTTAGGTTTCGGTTGAACTCATTTCAGTTCTTTTCCACTATAATCGTTGATTGTAACTTTATATTATATATTATAATAAATTTTTTTTTTTTAAAAAGAAGAAGAATGTTTATCAGAAATAGTCAATTTTATCTTAATTTATATGACTTTAAATAAGAATGTAATCTAGTTCCGGCTAATAATTTTATTCTAACTCACTTTTCTTCTCGACAAGGTCAACTTCCTTAGTTGCTATGCGTATCCATCATCACCTCTACGTAGCAAAACAATTTTCCCCTCGAGGTGCCAGTTTGCCCGAGTGAAATTGTCTAGGGATACGAAGTAGCAGTTGAAATTGTCTACACAACTAAACTAGTACTTCATCAACATTTTCATTCACATATAGTGACATAGCCATGGCCCCCTCTATTGCTCATCACCCACAATCCCCACGACTTGATTACAACCTTAGTTTTGACCTTGTGCCCTTTTCTCATGCCCAAACCACTACCGACTACCCAAAGGCACAATTGGACTTCAATATAATTACGTAAATAACTTGCTAAAAGATTTTGCAGCAGATACGTAAACGTGTTGGTTCAAATGACACTGAAATGACATGTACCTGAATTGCTTAGTACGCGCCAATGTCTTGTGCTTGGAATCAACCCCACTGCTCCCACTCTCATCGTCACCGTAGTAGACAACATCATTCCGATGGCCAAGCTTCACGCGCCACTTCCGAGCTGCTGCCACAAACACTTGTGCCACCATCGTCAAGGGACCAGCCCCAACAAGCAGATTATCTTCGTACCGATACCTTTGCATTCCTAATAGAAATAACACCAGCCCTGCCGCTATTATCACTGCCAAGACACCATAGCTTAGCACCCAGCTCACATCATCCTGCAATAATTATAACGAAATTTTTATGTTAAAGCAAGTTTAATAGCTTAAACAAATGTCATTTTCTTTTGTATATGCTCGAAAAGCTACTTATTTATCGATTGTATTTGCGTTAGCAACACAAGTAACTCAATTATTTAGTTCAAGAAAACTCATCAATTATTTAGTTTGTTGAGAAGTTCAGAGTAGTACGTAACAAGGATAACACACACTAACTATTTTGTTTTTTTTTGTAAGCGTAGAGGGATTAACTCATCATCCCCTCACGGAAAAGTATTGATAAAATAAAAAATGTACATGAAGCTGAAAAATTATAGTATATCATATGGTATAGCATGCCTCACAAAATGTGTTGCTATTATTGATTAAAGAAGCAACTAAATGATCATGTAATGACCATTTACCCCTTCAAAAGCTCACATGTGTCATACAATTAGACACATTTGCAATAGGTATGTCATACCATATGATATGATAGACAAACTCAAAGAAGCTGGAGGACTAGGTCAATACCAGCCATATAGTACAAATAACTTCAACCTCTTTTGTAGAGGAATAAGTAATCACATAAAAACATCAATGAACACATGACAAAGACATTAACAAATACGAAAATTCAGGAGACCAAGTGCATCTCACCGGCAATGATCATCGATAGAAGGAGGAGGATTATCCCACCATGACAGTCAATGACATACACTAGCTAAATCACATGGGTATGTCCAGAAAATAAGAAATCACAACTTTCCCTAGCTAGTTCGGGGTGAAGACTAAATTTTCTTTTGAACTAGTGGAGCTAGCTAGCTTAATGGCGCAGGGGGATAGATTTTCCAACTCACATCCACATGCTGTAGTTGCTCACGGCGGAGACATAGCCGACCCCAAAACGAAGATTAAAAGAAGACGCTCAAGTGTATTTTTGCCAGAAAAACAAAAAAACAAAACAATTCTTGGTGCAAATTTGGACCAAAAAGGACGTAGGCCAACCAAAATTCAAAGGTAGAGAAATTCCCAGCACACAATGAAAGAGTAAAAAGAAGGAGGAAGAAAATAAAAATTTGTAATATTACGTTAAACTGTTTTGTTGGTCGGAAAAAAAATGGTGTGTAGAGTGTACCTGAATATAGATGATACCAAGTGTGGCAACAATAGCAGTGAAAACTATAGCCAAATACCACCAGTTGAAGAATGAGCTCTTGGCCTCCTTGTCCTCATCAGTCTCTTCATCAAACTGGTCGGCAGCGAAGGTTTGCACGCAAGGCTTGTGGCCGCCTTCTCCCACGGCCAAAATATAAAGCGCCACGAAGTATGCCCCTTCACGGTAATGCCGAGGAACCACCGAAGCCGATAGGCACAGCATAACCATCCCCTGCCAGTCATTACCATTATCAGCCAGCCATTACATTAATCAATACTACTCATTCTGTACGTAACCTTCGCAAAACGGAAAAATGCCAGGAAGGAAATCAATATTGTTTTCTTTCTTCTCTTAATATATACCAGGAAATAAATGCAGGTGGAATAGATGATTGTCTTGAAGCGACCAATGTAGGAATCGGCGACGATGGCACCGAGAATGGGAAAGAGGGAGGAGAGACCGATCCACATGTTGACGTTCTTGGCTGCGGTGGCTGTGGGCTGGTGGAGCTCATTGGTGAGGTACATGATGAGATTACCAGCCAGGCCATAGTAAGCAAACCTCTCTGCAACTTCCACGACTGCATTAATTCACCAAAAGACTTTTGATTAATTCATGAAACCAAAATAGCCGTTGACAGAAACAAAAAGAATTACAGGGTCTGAGATATACAGATGATGAAAATGGCGGCGTTCCAGCCACCACGAGAGAGGGTCCTTTGGGGATAGAGCATCTTGGCGACTTGATAGGCCCGTACGTTGTTTCCGAGTGAGATATATGTATGGAAGTGATCGAGTAGTACATCCAGATCCTTCGCAGGTGGGTGTTAGCAGTGTGCTGGCATTTGGGCAGGTGTCTTGATGAAGTTATTGTTTTGAGGGTTTTAGGGGTGTGCTCTTTATATATAATAGACAGGACGATGAAATTCTCTAGTTCAATGACTTCATAGAGACTTTGGTACTCATCTCGTGTGTGCTAGACTATCTAGTCAATTTTATTTTATTTTGGACGTGGACTTTGGTTTCACCGTTTAATCCTATATAGGTAGTTTGGCCAAGATGCATATAGTAGATGGCCGATGAGATGTCTATCTGGAATAAATTATCTTTATGTTACTAGAAAAAAACTTTGAAAAAAAAAAAA